>CM063187.1:49165000-50547500 GCA_031835075.1 Saguinus oedipus | reverse complement strand
TTGGCCCTAATCCAACATAACTGGTGTTCTTTTTTTTTTCTTTTTTGAGATGGGGTCTGGCTCTGTGGCCAAGGCTGGAGTGCAGTGGCACGATCTCGGTTTGCTGCAGTCTCTGCCTCCCGGATTCAGACAATTCTCCCACTACAGCCTCCAGAGTAGCTGGGATTACAGGGGCACACCACCATGCCAGCTACTTTTTCCATTTTTAGTAGAGATGGGGTTTCACCGTGTTGGCCAGGCTGGTCTTAAACTCCTAACCTCAGGTGATCTGCCCACCTCAGCCTTCCAAAGTGCTGGGATTACAGGTGTGAGCCATCACGCCCAGCCCGTGACTAGTGTTCTTATGCAAAGGGAAAATTCGGACACAAATGCACACGGGAGTACAGCAGATGGAGACAAAGGCAGAGATCAGGGTGATGATTTCATAACCAAAGAACACCATAGGTGGCCAGCAAAAGCACCAGATTGTCCCTCACAGCCTTGGAAGGACCACCCCTACTGACACCTTGATCTTCAATGTTCAGCTTCCAGAATTGTGAGACCATCAATTTCTGTTTGAGCCACCCAGTTTGTGGTACTTTGTTACGGCGGCCCTAGCGAAGTAATACTGTACTAACAGCTTGATAGGCCAGGCACGGTGGCTCATGCCTGTCATCCCAGCACTTTGGGAGGTTGAGGTGGTGGATCATTTGAGGTCAGGAGTTCGAGACCAGCCTGGCCAACATGGTGAAATCCTGACTCTACTAAAAATACAAAAATTAGTTGGCTTTGGTGGTGTGTGCCTGTAATCCCAGCTATTTAGTGGCAGAGGCCGGAGAATCTCTTGAATTTGGGAGAAGGTTGCAGTGAGCTGAGATCACACCAGTACACTCCAGTCTGGGTGACAGAGTGAGACCCGCCTTCAAAAAACAAAAACAAAAATCCCAAAACAGTTTGATAGCCACATTTTCTTGGGTGTGAAAATGGTACTGTGGGCCAGGTGCAGTGGTTTACGCCTATAATCCCAGCACTTTGGGAGGCCGAGATGAGTGGATCATCTGAGGTCAGTAGCTCAAGACCAGCCTGGCCAACATGGTGAAACCCCGTCTCTACTAAAAATACAAAAATTAGCTGGGTGCGTGGCATGCACCTTTAATCCCAGCTATTCAGGAGGCTGAGGTAGGAGAATCGCTTGAACCCAGGAGGCGGAGGTTGCAGTAAACTGAGATTAGGGCACTGCACTCTAGCCTGCGTGACAGAGTGAGACTTGGTCTCAAAAAAAAAAAAAGAGAGAAAATTAAATGGTACTATGGTCCTGTGGGAAAATATAGTCTCTGGAGAGTCTGCTGAAGTATTTATGGGTGAAGTGTCATGATGTCAGCCATTTCCTGTCATATGGTTCAGAAATAAAAAAAAAAAAATAGATAAAATGTTAACAAGCCTCAATCTAGGCCGGGGTTCTCAATTGAAGTTTGGAGAGATTTTTGGGTGTTACAACCAGTGTGAGCGAGGAGGCTACCTCTCTTTTTTTTTTTTTTTTTTTTTTTTGAGACGGAGTCTCGTCCTGTTGCCCGGACTGGAGTGTAATCGTGCGATCTTGGCTCACTGCAACCTCTGCCTCCCAGGTTCAAGCAATTCTCCTGCCTCAGCCTCCCCAGTAGCTGGGATTACAGGCACGCGCCACCACGCCTGGCTAATTTTTTTGTATTTTTAGTAGAGACAGGTTTTACTATGTTGGCCAGGCTGGCCTCAAACTCCTCACCTTGTGATCCACCCACTTCAGCCTCCCAAAGTGCTGGGATTACAGGCGTGAGCCACTGCGCCTGGCAGGAGGCTACTTCTCTCTCGTGGGTAAAGCCCAGGGATGTTACCAAATATCCTACAGTGCACAGGGCAGCTCCACAACAGATTCTCCAGCCCCACATGCCAATTATGCCAACCTTGAGAAATTTTGGTTTATGGAAAAGAGACTATAGGTATATTTATTGTATTATTAAAAAAAACTTTTCTTGCCTGTAATGCCAGCACTTTGGGAGGCGGAGGTGGGTGGATCACAAGGTCAGGAGATTGAGACCATTCTGGTCAATATGGTGAAATCTGGTTTCTACTGAAAATACAAAAATTAGCCAGGCACGGTGGTAAGCGCCTGTAGTCCCAGCTACTCGGGAGGCTGAGGCAGGAGAATTGCTTGAACCTGGAAGGTGGAGATTGCAGTGAGCAAAGATGGTGCCACTACATTCCAGCCTGGGCAACAGAGTGAGGCTCCAAAAAAATAAAAATAATAAAAAGAACATTTTTTTACTTGGTATATCCTCAAAACAAAACACATTTTCTGTAGGTTTGAAAGGTTTTTTTGGACAGAGTATCTCTCTCTATTGCCCAGGCTAGAGTGCAGTGGTATGATCTGCGCCCGCTCTAGCCTCAACCTCCTTGGCTCAGCAATCCTCCCACCTCAGCCTTCTGAGTAGCTGGAACCACGGCATGTGCCACCACACCTGACTACTTTTTTGATTTTTTTTTTTTTTTGGAGACGGAGTCTCACTCTGTCCCCAAGGCTAGAGTGCAGTGGGGCGATCTTGGCTCACCGCAACCGCCTCCTGGGTTCAAGCAGTCTTCCTGCCTCAGCCTCCCAAGTAGCTGGAACTACAGGTGCTCGCCGCCACACACGGCCAATTGTTTTGTATTTTTAGTAGAAATGGGGTTTCACCATGCTGGGCAGGCTGGTCTCGAACTCCTGACCTCATGATCCATCCACCTTGGCCTCCCAAAGTGCTGGGATTACAGGTGTGAGCCACCACGCCTGGCCGAGACTCTGCTTTAAAAAAGAAAAGAAAATGTTGAGGCCTGGACATTCTGAGTGCAGGGCATGTCCTAACCTTCCAGTCATCCTTGAAGCTCCCCTCTGCCGGCTGGATGGATGCCACCACCTTCTCAGAGAGCAGCACCTCTCCTGTCTTGTTGTCTGTCACCTGTGAGGATCAGATGAGAGAGTGAGAGCAAACCTGCTTTCCTCCTCTGCCCTCCTTCCCTCCCAACTGATACTGCAGCACGAGGGATGGAGGCATGGAAGGATGGAAGGATCCCAAGGGAACTCCAGGAAGGGCTTCCCTGCACAGGCACCTTGTCGATCTGGAGGTGGCTGGAGACAGTGTTGTTTCCCAGCTGGTGCTCCTGGTTCTCCTCTTGGTGGTAGTTACTAGGGAGGCCCCGGAAGTCCATGGGGGCAGAGAATAAGCTGTCCATGCCCCGAAGCAGGTCATCCTGCGGCTGGAGGAAGGACTAGTGAGCTGCTAGACCTCACATCTCCCCAGTACAGCCCCTTCTAGGATGTCCCCGAGGCCTTGCCCCTTGTCCCTCCCATCCCTTTTACTTTCTGCATTCTGACACTTAAGGCCTAACCTCTGGCCTCCATCCCTCATCTATTCTGTCTCTATTCTCAGTCTCTTTGCCTTACTATCCCTGCCCCTCTTCTGTCCCTAACCCTCTCTCCTCCTGTCTCTTTCCCCAGTCTCTCTTTTTTTTTTTGAGACAAAGTCTTACTCTGTTGCTCAGGCTGGAGTGCAGTGGTATGATCTCGGCTCACTGCAACCTCTGCTTCCCGGGTTCAAGCGATTCTCCTGCCTCTGCCTCCCAAGTAGCTGGGATTACAGGTGCACACCACTGCACCCAGCTAAATTTTTTAATTCTTATTTTTTTAGAGATGGGGTTTTATCATGTTGGCCAGGCTGGTCTTGAACTCCTGACCTTGTGATCTGCCCACCTCAGCCTCCCAAAATGCTGGGATTACAGGCGTGAGCCACTGTGCCTGGCCATTCCCCAGTCTCTTGTCTCTTTCCCATCTCCCTCTCTCCTTGCCTGTTACCTTTCCTCTCATTTATGCATGTATATATTTATTTATTTAGGGACAGGGTCTCCTTGGTCTGTCACCCAGGCTAGAGTGCAGTCTCGATCTCCCGGGCTCAGAGGACCCTTCCACCTCAGCCTCCCAAGTAGCTGGGGTTACAGGCGCATGCTACTATGTGTGACTAATTTTTTTTTTTTGTACAGGTGAGGGTCTCACTATGTTGCCCAGGCTGGTCTCTAACTACTGGGTTCAAGTGATCCTCCTGCCTTGGCCTCCCAAAGTGCTGTGATTACAGAAATTTGCCACCGTACTCGGCCCCTCCCCTCTTGCTATCCCTTGGTCTTCCTGTTGCCCTGTCTCTCTGTCCCATTGACTCTTGTCCTGTCTGTCCCCCTGAACCATCTCCCAGTCTGTGTGCCTGAACCTCTTCTTAGTACTCCTCCCCCCCCACCCCCCCACCCCCCGCCAGCCATTGCTTACTTTCAGGAAAAGTCGGCTAAAGACTTGGAGCAGGCTTTGGAGGCCTGTAAGACCAAAGGAGCTCTCTTGGGCATCAGCATCGTGGATAGGTGCTGCAGTGGAGGGGGTCACCAGGGCAGAGAGGAGCAGCAGCAGTACCAGTGGGTGCCGCATTGCGGGGGCAGGCGGGGAGGCTGTGGGAAGGGTCCGGGTCAGAGCCCCACCTCCTCACGGTTCCCACCACCCCCTCAGTGACCATGGCCCCACCCAAGACACCCCTCTCCAGCTCCTTGCCCAAGCTGCCTCCCCAGTCCAGGCAACTCCCGCACTGTACTTATTTCCCCCACCGCTCCTTTCTTCTCCCACACCTTCCACCCTGCCAGGCCCCCTCTTCTCCCAGGTCTGGTTCTTCTGGGTTCTTTTTTTTTTTTTTAGTTTTTGAGATCCAGACTCTGTCGCCCAGGCTGGAGTACAGTGGCACAATCACGGCTCACTGCAGCCTCGACCTCCCCAGGCTCAGGTGATTCTCCCACCTCAGCCCCCCCGAAGTAGCTGGGACCACTGGCTTGCACCACCATGCCCGGCTAATTTTTGTATTTTTTGTAAAGACGGGGTTTCGACACATTGCATAGGCTGGTCTCGAACTCTGGATCTTAAGCGATCTGCCCACTTGGGCCTCCCAGAGTGCTGGGATTACAAGGTGTGAGCTACAGCGCCCGGGCAGATCTGATGGTCTGTTTCCTCACTTTTGCCCACATTCACGACCAGACCTCAATCCTCACCTTCTACCACGCCCCACCTCTTCTTCTGGGTTCCGCCTTTATGCTAGACCACAGCTGGTTCACTGGACTCCCGGACTCCGGCCGCCCACAGACTGTTAAACCCAAACAGTTCTGGTCTCGAGCCCAGGTCTGTTCTCGAGCTTTGGTTGCACTCTACGAACCCTAGCCACGCCCCTTTTGTTTGACCACGCCTCAAACTTGCTGGTCTCACCCGGGAGCCTCGACCTCTTCCTGACCTCGCCGTTGGTGACAGAGCCACGCCCCATTCTTCGTTCACCACACCTCAAGCCAGAGCCTTGAGTTCAGTCCCTGGCCACGCCCACACAATCAGACCACGCCCCTGTCGGTTGACCTGAGCCCTGGGGGCCCCGTCCTGTCTGCGTTTTCTGATGGCTGCCCTCTTTTCGGAGTCCCGCCCAATCGCAGGTGGCTACGCCCCTTGGCTTAACGCCTTGGCCCTGCACGTGGGCCACGCCCCTGCTCTCCAGCTCCTGCCATTAACACCTGGAGTTCCTCCAGTCCTAGGCTCCTGCTGGAGGCGCCGGAATCCGAGAAGTCCTTTTATTATTTATTTATTTATTAAGGCTCTATATGCTCTGACGAGCAGACTTTTTAGTTCTCACTCTAATTTTGTATCTGTCTCGGGAGCCTTTTCTCCGTGTCCCTTAGCAGGTTTTTCCGCTCCGATTCCACTAAAAAGTCCCGTTCTCTCCGGAAACTAAATTCAGTCGTCTATTTCATCTTCCAGGGAACCCGGAATCCGAGTTCCCTTTTCCCTGAGGACCCCAGGTCCGGGCCCTAGCCCCCTCTAGTCCCGTAATTTTTAACACCTAGCCCTTCATCCATAAGGGACCGGACCCTAAGCCGTCTTCCCTCAAGGCACCAGGGCTCTCTTTCCGGTCCTGGGACAGCCGCCAGCCACCTCTAGTCCAACTAACGCCTATGGATGAGGAATCTGCACCTACGTAGGCCTCCAATAAACTCCCAGTGGTCTTGCCCACGACTCTTAACTGTGTTGAGATTACACCGTGTTGTCATAGGAAACCCATTCCGGGACCCCAATCCTCACACACACACACAAAAAAGGTAGGGCTGAACAGTAAAGATTCATTATATTCGTATCACTTCCACAGCACCCAATACACAAACACTAGAGGGTGGCCGGGATTCCAGAAAGCCCAGCCGTCCCTTCTCAGACTCAGGAGTCCGTATTTCCAGTCCCATACTACCCCAGACCCAGGAGTCCCAGCCCCTAGCCTCTCCTCCCTCAGACCAGGGGTTCCTGGCTCCCATCAACCTCTTCCCTCCGACCTGCAGTCCGAAGCCCCAAACCCGCTCCTTTCCCAAGCATCCAAATGCTGAGTTCCTACCAGCCCCAAGATAGACTTATCTCTCCCAAAGCAAAAATCCGCCCCCAAACTGTCACCGTCGGATACCCCTTCCCGCTGTCCGCCGCCCGGGCCCGCCCCCCCTCCGGTCCCTCCCACTTTTCCCAAACAAAGCTCCCGGCAACTTTCTCCCTCGCAGCGCCCCGCCCGCCCGCGGCTCCCCAGCCCCGGCCGGGAGGTAGGAAGGCGCCAGCGGGAGTCGGGGATCCTGCTTTGGGGTGTGTGAGTTGGGGAGGGGAGTGGCTGGTTAGGAGGTGAGCCGTGCGTTTGCGGGACCCTCTCCGAACGGCTGGCCGCCCTCTTTTTGCCCGGGGCCCGAGTTTGCGCCCCAGACCGAGCCTTAGTGAGGACTGGGAACTCTGGTCGGAGTTAGGGTGCCTGCGGCTGGGTCTGAGTTTGGACGTGCGAATAGGAGCGGGTGCAGGGCCGAGGGCGCTGGCGGGGTGTGGGGCGTGCGAGTGTCTGCGCGGTGTCACTTTGGAGTGAGAAGGACCCAGTGTGTAATCTTGGGGGCATCTGGTCCTTCTTACGGAGATGGGAGGGCCTCTGGGGTGGCCGAGGGGAGGTGACGGGGCTTTCTGGATCTTAACTCTTGCCTCTTTGGAGGTTTAGGGTCTGGGGCGGGAAATTAGGGGGACCTTTCTTAACCGGCTCCACCGTCCCTTTGTCTGGCCACATGGGGGAGGG
Source organism: Saguinus oedipus (assembly GCA_031835075.1). Taxonomy (NCBI): domain Eukaryota; kingdom Metazoa; phylum Chordata; class Mammalia; order Primates; family Cebidae; genus Saguinus; species Saguinus oedipus. The sequence goes on along the minus strand of CM063187.1, from coordinate 50,540,361 downwards.
CTGGGCTGGGATTTTTGGCCTACGGGGGTCCTGAACGCCGCAACGTCAGTGGGCTTGGCCTGGGGTCTTTGTCTGCTAGGGTCCGCGGGAGGAGGGGAATGGGGGCCTGGACTCTGAGGTCCTGGGAAAGCTGTGGAGGACATGGAGCCTCCGGGGAGGCGGAATCTGACTGTATTGGAAAAAGTTTTCCCTGTTCCCGGCCTCCGGAAAGTCGCTGGGAACTTGAGTTGGATCTGAGCCCACGGCGCACGGGGGAGGGGAGGAGAGGGGCGGGGCCCGGGGCCGGAGGGGAGTCACCCTGGCCGGCCGGCCCCTCCCCTGATGGGGGTTGTGGGAAGCTGGGGGAGGGGACGCCTGGGCCCTTTGTTCTGGCTCTCCTGATGGCAGGGCGCCCCTGTCCCTCAGCCTGTGGTTCTGTGGGTCTCTCCTGGTCTCGGCCTCTGCTGCCCTGAGTCGCTGTCCCTGCCCTCTCTAAGGTCTCCCTCCCTCTATCTGGGTCTCTTGTCGCCCTCTCTCTGGATCTCTTTCTCTCTTTAGGTCTCTGTCCCCCACTTCCCTCCTCCCCCCACCAACATCTCCTCTGTGGGTCTCTGTCTCCCTCTCTCTCTTGGACTCTGTCCCCCTCTCTCTCTTGGTTTCTGTCTCCTTCTTTCTCTGGGTCTCTGTCTCCCCCACTCTGGTCTCTGTCCCCTTCTCTCTCTTGGTCTCTGTCCCTCTCTCTCTGGGTCTCTGTCCCCCTCTCTCTTGGTCTCTGTCCCTCTCTCTCTGGGTCTGTGTCCCCCTCTCTCTCTGGGTCTCTGTCCACCTCTCTGGGTCTCTGTCCCCCTCTCTCTCTGGGTCTCTGTCTCCCCCTCTCTCTCTGGGTCTGTGTCCCCCTCTGTCTCTGGGTCTCTGTCCCTCTCTCTAGGCCTCCTCTCAACCCTACTGGGCCCCTCTTTCTTCTCGCAGCTGCTGCTCACATCCTCGCACCTGTTCTTGGGGTGGGACTGGGAAGGTCCCACCACACCCTCCTTCCCTGATAGTAGCTCTTGCCTCCTGTCTTTTTTCAACCCATAGTTCATACCCTAACCTTTAGCCCTCATGGCCCTTGGCATTCCTCTGGGGTAATCACTCCAGCGTAATCAACGTGGTTGACTTGATCACAGTTCAATTCCTCTGCAAACTCAGAGAGCACTGCCATTCTTGGCTTTCCCAGAAATCCAGCTCCTTCTCCTCCCTCAGACCCAGGAGTCCAGACCCCAGCCCTTCCTCCCTCAGACTCAGGAGTCCAGACCCCAGCCCCTCCTCCCTCAGACCCAGGAGTCCAGACCCCCAGCCCCTCCTCCCTCAGACCCAGGAGTCCAGGCCCAAGCACCTCCTCCCTCAGACCCAGAAGTCCAGGCCCCCAGCCCCTCCTCCCTCAGAACCAGGAGTACCCCCCAGCTCCTCCTCCCTCAGACCCAGGAGTCCAGGGCCCCAGCTCCCTCCTGCAGACCCAGCGGTCCGCAGGCCTAGCCCTCTCAGCTTCAAGTCCCTGGAGGGTGGGGTTCGGGGGAAGCATGCTGAGTTCTGTGTTCTCCAGGCCCAGATGGGGGAACCCCGGGCTGGGGCCCCCCTGGATGATGGCAGCGGCTGGACGGGCAGTGAGGAAGGCAGTGAGGAGGGTACCGGTGGCAGTGAGGGGGCCGGGGGTGATGGGGGCCCGGATGCAGAGGGGGTGTGGAGTCCAGACATTGAGCAGAGCTTCCAGGAGGCCCTGGCCATCTACCCACCCTGCGGCCGCCGGAAAATTATTTTGTCCGATGAAGGCAAGATGTATGGTGAGTCTGCTCCTGTCTTTTGCCCCGCCCCCCACCCCCATGAATAATGACAGTAACCAGTGCTTATGGAGCTCTAACAGCTGCTCATGGGAACATTTATTACAGCCTCACAATGACTCTGAAGTAGGAGCTAGCATCACCATTGCACAGATGAGGAAACTGAGGCACAGATAGGTTAAGTGATTTGCTTATGGTCACACAGAGCTAGTGTGTGATGGAGCTGGGATTTGAACCCAAGCAGTATGGTTTCCATGTAGCTGAGGAAGGGGGCCACAGCCAGTTACTGCAGACCTTTGGGGACCCTTGCTATCTCTTCTTCCCTGGTGTCCTTGCTGTGGGGAAGTTTGGCTGAAGGTCTAACTCTGTTCCTTCTTTGAATCCTCAGGTCGGAATGAACTGATCGCCCGCTACATCAAGCTGAGAACAGGGAAGACCCGAACTCGAAAACAGGTCTCAGAACTGACTTGTGGGCTTCTGTCTGGGATGGGCCGGTCTTAGGGTCACCTTCCTATGGGCAGGTTCAGGTTCAAGGAAGAAACTGGTTCCTGGCCCGGTACGGTGGCTCATGCCTGTAATCTCAGCACTTTGTGAGGCTGAGGTGGGCGGATCACCTGAGGTCAGGAGTTCAAGACCGGCCTGGCCAACATAGTGAAACCCTGTCTCTACTAAAAATACAAAAGTTAGCCAGGTGTAGTGGCAGGCGCCTGTAATCCCAGCTACTCAGGAGGCTGAGATAGGAAAATCGCTTGAACCTGGGAGGCAGAGGTTGCAGTGAGCTGAGATCATGTCATTGCACTGCAGCCTGATGGACAAAAGCGAGACTGAGTCTTAAAAAAAAAGGGGGGGGCAGGGCACAGTGGCTCACACCTGTAATCCCAGCACTTTGGGAGGCCGAGGTGGGCAGATCGCCTGAGGTGGGGAGTTTGAGAACAGCCTGACCAACATGGAGAAACCCCGTCTCTACTAAAAATACAAAATTAGCTGGGGTGACACATGCCTGTAATCCCAGCTACTCGGGAGGCTGCGGCAGGAGAATTGCTTGAACCGGGGAAGCAGAGGTTGCTGTGAGCCAGATAGCGCCACGGCACTCCAGCCTGGGCAACAGGAACGAAAACTCTGTTAAAAAAAACAAAAGAAGAAAAGAAGCTAGTTCCTGTGCTTTCATCTGTCTTCTTGGTGTGTGCATTAGTCCATTGGTGTTGCTATGAAGAATTAACCGAGGCTGGGTTATTTATATATTTGTTTATTTATTTTTTGAAATGGAGTCTAGCTCTGTCACCCAGGCTAGAGTGCAGTGGAGTGATCTTGGCTCACTGCAACCTCCACCTCCTGCGTTCAAGCAGTTCTGTCTTAGCCTCCTGAGTAGCAGGGATTATAGGCATGCACCACCATGCCCGGATAATTTTGTATTTTTAATGGAGATGGGCTTTCTCCATGTTTGTCTTAGGCTGGTAAACTCCCAACCCCAGGTGATCTGCCTGCCTTGGCCTCCCAAAGTGCTGGGATTACAGGCATGAGCCACTGCGCCCAGCCTAAACAACCAGATATTGAGTGAACTGAGAGAGAAGTCACTCATCATCAAGGAGATGGTGCTAAGCCGTTCATGAGGGGTTTGCCTCCATGATCTGATCCCACCAGGCCTCACCTCCAGCACTGGAGATCGAATTTCAGCATGAGATTTGGAGGGGACGCCTGTTGCAGTGGCTCACGCCTGTAATCCCAGCACTTTGGGAGGCCAAGGTGGGTGGATCACGAGGTCAAGAGATCGAGACCATCCTGGCCATGGTGAAACCCTGTCTATACTAAAAATACAAAAATTAGCTGGGCGTGGTGGCACACGCCTGTGGTCCCAGCTACTCGGGAGGCTGAGGCGGAAGAATCGCTTGAACCCAGCTAGAGGTTGCAGTGAGCCGAGATTGTGCCACTGCACTCCAGCCTGGCGACAGAGTAAGACTCCATCTCAAAAAAAAAAAAAAAAAAGAGATTTGGAGGGGACGAACATCTGAGCTGTATCACATGTCTGTTAGCGTGCTCTCACTGTGCCTATTTGGGGATCGAACGTTTTTCTAGCAGTTGCGTTAGAGCCAGGGGAGCCACAGAGAGCATGGTGGAGGGAAGGAAGCCTGGGTGGGATGGGCCCGGGGAGGATCCGTGGTGTTCGTCAGCTCCTTTGTGGACATCTGTGTTGCATGCTCCCAAGTTGGTGCTCATCTTCAGTGTGGGTTTTTTTTTTTTTTTTTTTTGAGACAAAATCTCGCTCTTGTCGCCCAGGCTAGAGTGCAATGGTAGGATCTCGACTCACTGCAACCTCTGCCCCTGGATTCAAGCAATTCTCCTGCCTCAGTCTCCCAAGTATCTGGGATCACAGGCATGCGCCACCAGCATGCCTGGCTAATTTTTGTATTTTTAGTAGAGATGGGGTTTCACCATGTTGGCCAGGCTGGTCTTGAACTCCTGACCTTGTGATCCATCCACCTCAGCCTCCCAAAATGCTGGGTTACAGGCCACCGCATCTGGCCTTGTCTTCAGTGTGTTTGTCACGTTTCGTGTTCCAGCCGCTCAGTGAGGCACCTGCGGGGAGAGAAGGGACAGTGAGCACAGGGCAGGAGCCCGCAGCCTGAATCTGCTTCTCTGTTGATCCTTCCAGGTTTCTAGTCACATCCAGGTTTTGGCCCGAAGGAAATCGAGGGAAATACAGTCCAAGTTGAAGGTAGGGACCAATGGAGACATCCTAAGAGGGGGACAGAGACTTGTTGGGAGAACTGAGACCCAGAGAGAGAGGGACAGAGACCCAGAGACAGAGGGGGACAGAGACCGAGAGAGAGGGGGACAGAGGCCCAGAGAGAGAGCGACAGAGACTGAGAGAGAGGGGGACAGAGGCCCAGAGAGAGAGGGGGACAGAGGCCCAGAGAGAGAGGGGGACAGAGACCCAGAGAGAGAGCGACAGAGACCCAGAGAGAGAGAGGGACAGAGACCCAGAGAGAGAGAGGGACAGAGACCCAGAGAGAGAGGGGGACAGAGACCCAGAGAGAGAGGGGGACAGAGACCCAGAGAGAGAGCGACAGAGACCCAGAGAGAGAGAGGGACAGAGACCGAGAGAGAGAGAGGGACAGAGACCCAGAGAGAGAGGGGGACAGAGACCCAGAGAAAGAGGGGGACAGAGACCCAGAGAGAGGGGGGGACAGAGGCCCAGAGAGAGAGGGGGACAGACCCAGAGAGAGAAGGGGACACAGACCCAGAGAGAGGGGGACAGAGACCCAGGGAGAGAGGGGGACAGAGACCCAGAGAGAGGGGGACAGAGACCCAGGGAGAGAGGGGGACAGAGACCCAGGGAGAGGGGGACAGAGACTTAGAAAAGGGGGACAGAGACTCAGAGAGAGAAGGACAGAGGCCCAGAGGGAGAGAGACAGAGACTCAGAGAGAGAGGGGGACAGATGCCCAGGGAGAGAGAGGGACAGCGACCCAGAGATAGGGACAGATACACACACAGAGAGAGGGACAGAGATACAGAGAGAGAGGGACAGAGACCCAGAGAGAGAGGGGGACAGACACCCAGAAAGAGAGGGACAGAGGCCCAGAGAGAGAGGGACAGAGACCCAGGAGAGAGGGACAGAGACAAACAGAGAGAGACGGACAGAGACACAGAGAGAGAGGGACAGAGACCTCAGGTGAGGGACCTCTGGACGGGGCAGGGCGTGCAGACATCTTGGGTGGGAGTCAGTGGCCACAAGGGAGCTGGACAGGGATGGTGATGCAGTCGCTGAGACCCTGGGCAGGGAGCGGTGGCCTGGAGGGGCTAAAGGTTTCGCTCAGGACGGTGGGAAGGATGGGCCGTCGGTCCTCTCCCTTGGCTACTGTTCCTGTCCCCTCCCTTCCCTCAGCTCCTGTTCCTCCTTTCCCTGTTCCTGGTGGTCTCATTCTTCCCCCACTTCCCCTCTCATGCTGTGAAGGCCTCTTCATCTCCCCTGGTTTCTTTGCCCTTTTCCTGGGCTTCGCGTGGCCCGCCTACTCTTCGTGACCATAAATCTTCACTTCCTGGTGCAGATTCCCTGTCTGTTTTCTTCTCCTCATCCTTCGGATTTCCTGGCTCCTCCTGACCTGAGACCCTCATTTTCTTCCCCTTCTGGGTGTGCAGGGTTTTTCTGTCTCTTTTTCTGGACTTGGGGACAGTCGTTTTCTGTGTGTGTGTGTGTGTGTGTGTGTGTGTGTGTGTGTGTGTGTTTTGAGATGGAGTCTCCTTCTGTTGCAATCTCGGCTCATGGCAACCTCTGCCACCTGGATTCAAGTGATGCTCCTGCCGCAGCCTCCCAAGTGGCAGGGATTACAGGCGCACTCCACCGCATCCAGCTAATTTTTTGTACTTTTAGTAGAGATGGCGTTTCACCACGCTGGCCAGGATGGTCTGTCTCTCTTGACCCCGTGATCCGCCTGTGTTGGCCTCCCAAAGTGTTGGGATTACAGGTGTGAGCCACCAAGCCCAGCCAGCTTCCTGTTATTTTGTGTGTGTGTGTGTGTGTGTGTGTGGTTGTGTGTGTGTGTCTGTGTGGTGGGTGTGGGTGTGGGGTTTTGTGTGTGTGTGGTGTGTGTATGGGTGTGTGTGGATGTGTGGTGTGTGTGGTGTGTGTGTGAGTGTAGGGTTTTTGTGTGTGTGTGGTGTGTGGGTGTGGTGTGTGTGTGGGTGTAGGGTTTTTATGTGTGTTTGGGTGTGTGGGTGTGGGTGTAGGGTTTGTGTGGTGTGTGTGTGGGTGTGGGCGTGGGGTTGTGTGTGTATGGGTGTGGGGTTGTGTGTGTGTGGTGTGTGTGTGGGTGTAGGGTTTTTGTGTGTGTGGGCGTGTGGTTGTGTGTTTGGTGTGTGTTTGATGTGTGTGTGGGGGGGTGTGGGCATGTGGTTGTGTGTGTGGGTGTGTGTGGGGGTGTGGGTGTGGGGTTGTGTGTGTGTGGTGTGTGTGGGTGTGGGGTTGTGTGTGTGGTGTGTGTGTGTGGATGTAGGGTTTGTGTGTGTGTGTGTGTGATGTGTGTGTGGGTGTGTGGTTGTGTGTGTGTGTCTGTGTGGTGGGTGTGGGTGTGGGGTTTTGTGTGTGTGTGGTGTGTGTATGGGTGTGTGTGGATGTGTGGTGTGTGTGTGGTGTGTGTGTGAGTGTAGGGTTTTTGTGTGTGTGTGGTGTGTGGGTGTGGTGTGTGTGTGGGTGTAGGGTTTTTATGTGTGTTTGGGTGTGTGGGTGTGGGTGTAGGGTTTGTGTGGTGTGTGTGTGGGTGTGGGCGTGGGGTTGTGTGTGTATGGGTGTGGGGTTGTGTGTGTGTGGTGTGTGTGTGGGTGTAGGGTTTTTGTGTGTGTGGGCGTGTGGTTGTGTGTTTGGTGTGTGTTTGATGTGTGTGTGGGGGGGTGTGGGCATGTGGTTGTGTGTGTGGGTGTGTGTGGGGGTGTGGGTGTGGGGTTGTGTGTGTGGTGTGTGTGTGTGGATGTAGGGTTTGTGTGTGTGTGATGTGTGTGTGGGTGTGTGGTTTTGTGTGTGTGTGTGTGTGTTTGTGTGTGTTTTACCCAGAAGCTTTCCCTTTCTTTCTCTCTAGATCTGAAACCCGTCCTTTTCGTCCTGTTCTCAGCCTTCTCTGTTACCTATCGGTTCTGTCTGGGTGAGGAAACATTCACCTCATCTTCCCACTGGCTCTGAAATTCTCATTTCCTCTCGCCTGGACGTCTGCGAACTTTCTGACTTTCCTTGTTCTGGAAACCCTCATCGATGTCTTTCTGGGCAGGGAGCCCCTTTTCCCCTCCAGGTCTGGCCACCTCCACTTCCTGTTCCGCATCCATCCCCTGGCATTGCTCAGCTCGGGTGGCAGGGCCGTGCGGGCGGGTAGGGCAGGGAGGTGGGGGAGTCCGGGCCACACTTCCTAAGTCATGTTTTCTTTCCTCCTTTGGCACCCTCCCCCACCCCCACGGGCAGGCCCTGAATGTGGTAAGTCCTCCTGCCCATCCTACCACCCACGTTCATTCCAGACTAGTACCCCGTCCTGAGGAGGGGCAGAGGGCTGCGGTGAGAGGCTCAACCCTCCCCCAACCCTTTGCCTTTTTTTTGGAGACAGGGTCTCGCTCTGTCACCCGAGCTGGAATGCAGGGGTGTGATCTCCACTCACGGCAACCTCTGCCTCCTGGGTTCCAGCGATTCTCATGCCTCAGCCTCCCTAGTAGCTACGATTATGGTTGCACGCCATCACACCTGGCTAATTTTTGTATTTTTAGTAGAGACGGGGTTTCACCATGTTGGCCAGACTGATTTTGAACTCCTTACCTCAAGTGATCTGCCCACCTTGGCCTCCCAAAGTGCTGGGATTACAGGCGTGAGCCACCATGCCCGGACACCAACCCTTTGCCTTGACTCCCCACCTCTGCACCTCCCCATTCTCACCCCACCCCAGCATCGTCCCCCTCTTGCCATGTTGACTGGCATGCCCCACTCACGGGAACTTCCACCTCTTCCTCCAGGACCAGGTTTCCAAGGACAAGGCTTTCCAGACAATGGCGACCATGTCCTCTGCCCAGCTCATCTCTGCACCTTCCCTGCAGGCCAAACTGGGTCCCACCGGGCCTCAGGTGGTCCAGGTTGGGGACTGTGGGACTTGGGGGCAAAGGGGGATGGCTGGGGCTACAGCCATCCACAGGGGACTGACTAACCATTTTTCTTTGTGTCCTCTCCAGGCCTCTGAGCTTTTCCAGTTTTGGTCTGGGGGCTCTGGGCCCCCCTGGAATGTTTCAGAGTGAGTACTGTGTGTTCTGGTTCTGCACCTGCTTCCCACCTTCACAGTCCGACAGAGACCACTCTCACTCCACCTTCTAGCTCCCATCTTCCCCCTTTTATTTATTTACTGAGATGCAGTCTTGCTACATTGCCCAGGCTGGGGGCAACGGCATCATCTCAGGTGATTCTCCTGTCTCAGCCTCCCAAGTAGCTGGAATTACAGGTGCCTAACTAATTTTTGTACAAAATACAAAATACAAAAATGCCTAACTAATTTTTGTATTTTCAGTAGAGATGGGGTTTTGCCATGTTGGCCAAGCTGCTCTCGAACTCCTGGTCTCCATTGATTCGCTCACTTTGGCCTCCTACATGCGGGGATTACAGGCCACTGCGCCTGGCCCATCTCCCTTTTGAACACAGAGTGTAGAACCAGGTTACTGGATTTGAATCCTAGCTCTGCCCTTTTTTGGTTATAGGCCTTTGGGTAGGTGACTTCTATGCTCAAAGCCTCAGTTTCCTCATCTCTAAAATGGGAATAATAGGGCCGGGCGTGATGGCTCAAGCCTGTAATCCCAGCACTTTGGGAGGCCGAGGCAGGTGGATCACGAGGTCAAGAGATCGAGGCCATCCTTGTCAACCTGGTGAAACCCTGTCTCTAATAAAAATACAAAAAGTTAGCTGGGCATGGTGGCGCGTGCCTGTAATCCCAGCTACTCAGGAGGCTGAGGCAGGAGAATTGCCTGAACCCAGGAGGCGGAGGTTGCGGTGAGCCGAGATTGCGCCATTGCACTCCAGCCTGGGTAACAAGAGCGAAACTCCGTCTCAAAAAATAAAATAAAATAAAATAAAATGGGAATAATAATAGTAGCTCCCTATAACTCGATCAAGACAATTGAAGGTGAGCAAAAAATAATAATAATAATAAATAATAATAGTAGCTCCCCCACTGTGTTGGTGTTGGAATAAATGAGGTTTTTTTTTTTGAGATGGAGCCTCAACTCTGTCACCTAGACTGGGGTACAGTGGTGCAATCTCAGCTCACTGCAATCTCCATCTCCTGGGTTCAAGCAGTTCTCCTGCCTCAGCCTCCTGAATAGCTGGAACTACAGGCGCCTGCTACTATACCTAGCTAATTTTTTGTTTTTTTAGTAGAGGCGGGGTTTCACCATGTTGGCCAGGCTGGTCTTGAACTCCTGACTTCGTGGTTTGCCTGCCTCAGCTTCCCAAAGTGCTGGGATTGCAGGCGTGAGCCACCGCACCAAACCTGGAATAAATGAGTTTAACATGTGGACTGTGATGAGAATGGGAGCTGACACATAATAAGTTCTCAGGACTAGGTCTGAGTTGGGATAGGGAGGAGGTCCCTGGTCAGAGATAGGAGGAGGGATGGGAAGGAAGGAGGAGGCAAGGATGGCGTCTTCGCTGACTAGTGAGTGGAGTTGGTGGGGCTGTCTGGAGATGTGCAGTCTGGGGAAGAGCAGGTTTGGTGATAAAATGAGCTCAGCATGGCGGGGCGCGGTGGCTCAGGCCTGTAATCCCAGCACTTTGGGAGGCTGAGGCGGGCAGAACACACGGTCAGGAGATTGAGACTATCCCAATCAACATAGTAAAACCCCATCTCTACTAAAAATAAAAAAATTAGCTGGGTGTGGTGGCGTGTGTCTGTAATCCCAGCTACTCGGGAAGCTGAGGCAGGAGAATCGCTTGAACCTGGGAGGCAGAGGTTGCAGTGAGCCGAGATCGCACCACTGCACTTCAGCCTGGGCAACAGAGTGAGACTCCGTCTCAAAAACAACAAAAAAAGTAAGAGTGTAGTGACAGGCTATGGGATCCAGACTGGGAGAGAAGGAAGGTCACTGGGGAACTGCTGCTGAATGGGGACATGGGAAGCATCAGGTCAAGTCCCTGGGGGGTGAGGGTTTGCAGGGGAGGGTGCTGAGCTGGAAGGTGGGGGGTTGGGTAGGCACTGCGCTGAGCCTGGGGTTTCCGCTTTCATGGAGCTGTTAGTCAAATGGGGTAAATGAGTATTAATCAAATCATCACCTGCATAAACAAAACTGGAGTGTGTGAGCTCCTGTGAAGAACCACAGCAGGTTCTGGGGTTGAGGAGAAAGTTCTAGGGGTTTCTCTGACAAGGTAACATTGAAGCCTGGGTAGGACTTAGCCAGGTGAAGAATGGGAGTGGGAGGCTTGGTGCGGTGGCTCAGGCCTATAATCCCAGCACTTTGGGAGGCCAAGGCAGGTGGATCACCTGAGGTCAGGAGTTCGAGACCAGCCTGGGCAACATGGTGAAACCATCTGTAATGTGAGACTTCTGTCTCAAAGAAAAAAAAAGAATGGGAGTGGGAATATATTAGGCAGAGAGAATAGCATGTGACAAGGTCCTGAGATAGGAGATCTTGCTGGGTTCCAGGAAGGTAGAGGAGGCCAGTCCAGTATTTGCTGAGGCCGCTAAGTGCCTGATTCTGTGCTTGGTTTGGGGGTCACAGAGTGAGTCAGACGGGGAATCCCTGCCTTCATGGAGCTTCATATGTTTGGGGCTGGGAGGAGACAGACAGTAAACATACAAACGAAGAATTAGTAAGAAAAGGAGGCCGGCTGTGGTGGCTCTCACACCTGTAATCCTAGCGCTGGTTTCTTTTTTCTCTTCTTTTTTTTTTTTTTTTTTGAGATGAAGTCTTGCTCTGTCACCCAGGAGTGTAATGGCATGATCTCAGCTCACTGCACCCTCTGCCTCCCAGGTTCTAGCAAATCTACCTCAGCCTCCTGAGTCACTGGGGTTACAGGTGCCTGCCACCATGCCCGGCTAATTTTTGTATTTTTAGGAGATGGGGTTTCAGCATGTTGGCCAGTCTGGTCCCGAACTCCTGACCTCAAGTGATCCACCCACCTCGGCCTCCCAAAGTGCTGGGATTACAGGTCTGAGCCACCATGCCTGGCCGGTTTCTCTTCTCTTTCCGACATTTTGTGAAAGATACCAAAATGTCCTCACCAAGAGCCTGAGATACTGGGCTGAAACTGACCTGGGTTCAAGTCCCTGCTCCGCTGCATCTCAGCTGTGTGACTTTGGGCAGGTCAGTTGACCCTCTGTACCTCAGTTTCCTCATTTGTACAATGAGAAGAGCAGTGATTCTACCTACCTCATGGGCTGTGAGGCTTCATTGAGATTGTGCACAAAATGTATTAGCACAGGGTCTGGCTTGTGGCCTCTGTCTACATTTGCTGGTAACATTAGCATCTTTCTACCTGGCTAACCCCTGGCTTCCTTTCTCCCTCAGCGTGAAGCCATTCTCACAGACACCATTCTCCTTGTCACTGACTCCCCCATCTACTGACCTCCCAGGTAAGATCCTTTGGTCTACCCTCCCTTGTCTTCCCTCTCTCTTCAACCCCTACTGCCTTTCCTTCAACCTTCCATCAACTGGGGCTAACATTCTTTTTCTGTTGTTGGAGACGGAGTCTTGCTCTGTTGCCAGGCTGGAGTACAGTGGTGCGATCTCGGCTCACTGCGACCTCTACCACCTGAGTTCAAGCAATTCTCCTGCCTCAGCCTCCCGAGTAGCTGGGACTACAGGTGCGCATGACCACGCCCAGCTAATTTTTGTAATTTTATAGAGATGGGATTTTACTATGTTGGTCAGGATGGTCTCAATCTCTTGACCTTGTGATCTGCACGCCTTGGCCTCCCAAAGTGCTGGGATTACAGGCATGAGCCACCGTGCCTGGCCAGTTGGGGGATACATTCTTACTGAAGGCCAGCTTTGAGGCAGGGTGCGTGTGTTGTGGGCAGGGGAGCAGGGGGGTGCTGGAGAGCTGAGTGGTGGAACGTGTGATGGTTGAGAGCACGGTCTTTGTTGCTATGCACACTGGGTTCGTGTTCTGCCACTTGCTAGCTTCTGAGACAATGGGGAGGTGTGTTAGTCAAATGCTTTCACCTGCAAATGATAGAAATCCAAATCAAGCTAGCTGAAGTAACATTTCAAAAAAGAAGAGGCCCGGTGTCGGGGCTCATGCCTGTAATCCCAGCACTTTGGGAGGCCAAGGTGGGTGGATCACCTGAGGTCAGGAGTTCAAGACCAGCCTGGCCAACATGGTGAAACCCCGCCTCTACTGAAAATAAAAAGATTATCCAGGTGTGGTGGCATGTGCCTGTAACCACAGCTTCTTGGGAGGCTGAGGCAGGAGGATTGCTTGAACTTGGGAGGCAGAGGTTGCAGTGAGCAGAGATTGTGCCATTGCACTCCAGCCTGGGTTACAGAGTGAGATTCCTTCTCCAAAAAAGAAAAAAGAAAGAAAAAAAAAATTTATTGATTTATTGGTCCCAGTAACTGATAATTCAGAATTGTGGCTTCAGGCATGGCTGGATCCAGCAGCTCAAGTGATGGCATCAGGAATTACTTTGATCTGCTTTCCACTGTGGTGGCTTCATTTCCAGGGAGACTCAGCTACTTGACAGCAAAGATGGTTTCTGGAAGTCCATGCTGATATGGCTCTGAGAACTCAGATCAGTGAAAGAGGAAGTCCCTAGTTCCCTTAGTTTCCATAGATTTATCAATTAGGAATACTTTCGGCTGCAAGTAACAGAAGACTCAAATTGACAATGCCTTAAATAGTAAAAGCTTTCATGTCTTGAGTCCACACAATAAAAAGTCTGGAGGTGGCTATTCCCGTGTGGGCTCAGCAATATCAGGACTGGCATCTCTGTAGTTCCCTGATGTCTGTCTGATTGTCCCAAGATGGCTGTTGCAACTCCAAGCACCATATCTGTGTTGGTCCATTTGCATTGCTATAAAGGAATGCCTGAGACTGGGTGATTTAAATGGAAAAGAGGTTTTTTTGGTTCACAGTTCTGCAGGCTGTACAGAAAGCATGTTGCCAGCCTCTGCTTCTGGTGAGGGCTTCAGGAAGCTTAGGATCATGGTGGAAGGGGAAGGAGAGCCACCATGTCACATGGCGAGAGGGAGCAAGACAGTGAGGCCGGGCTCCTTTAAACAACCAGCTCACATCAACTCAAAGAGTGAGAAGTCACTCATTACTATTTAGGGAGGGTACCAAGACATTCATGACGGATCGGCCCCCACGACCCAAACACTTCCCATCAGGCCCCATCTCCAACCTTGGGGATCACATTTCCTTCTTACTTTTTTTTTTTTTTGAGTTGGAGTCTTGCTCTGTCCCCCAGGTTGGAGTGCAGTGGCATGATCTTGGCTCACTGCAACCTCCACCTCCCAGGTTCAAGCGATTCTCCTGCATCAGCCTCCCAAGTAGCTGGGATTACAGGCACCTGCCACCATGCCTGGCTAATTTTTTGTATTTTTAGTGGAGACGGGGTTTCACCATGTTAGCCAGGATGGTCTCAATCTCCTGACCTTGTGATCCACCCTGCCTTAGCTTCCCAGAGTTCTGTGATTACAGGCATGAGCCACAGCCAGGGATCACATTTCAACATGAGATTTGGAGGGGATGAATATCCAAACTGTATCAGTGTCCCAAGCAGGACCTGGCCAAGGCCAAAAGCTTTCTCCTCCCAAAGTTCTGTCTTTTTCATTCAGGAAGAAACTCCTTCCCAGAAGCCCCCCAGCAGATTTCCCCTAACGTCTCATTGGCTAGGACTGTGTCACATGGCCACTTCTAACTGCAAGGGAGGCTGGGAAAGTGAGTATTTAGCTTTTTCAGCTTCTAAGTGGAGGCAGGCAAGAGACAACAGTACCTGATATATTCAATAAATGTTAGCAATTTGTATTGTTCTTTCTTCTCTCTCTCTAGGGTATGAGCCCCCCCAAGCCCTCTCACCCCTGCCCCCACCTGCCCCATCACCCCCAGCCTGGCAGGCTCGGGCCCTGGGCACTGCCCGTTTGCAGCTGGTAGAGTTCTCAGCCTTTGTGGAACCGCCGGATGCAGTTGATTCTGTGAGTGAAATTTAGGTATAGTCATGGAGGGATTTTGGAATATAGAGGATGACAGGGAGGGAAGATATAAAGTCACGGTTCTCAAACTTTAGCATGTATCAGAATCATCTGGAGGGCTTCTTAAAACAGGTTGCTGGGCCCCATCCCCGGAATTTCTGATTTGCTAGATGTGATGTGGGGCTCGAGAATTTGTGTTTCTAATAAGCTTCCAGGTCAGTTGTGGCAGCTGGTCCGGGGACCGTTCTTTGAGAACTAGTAGCACAAAGAACTGGAAGGTCATGGGGTGACAAGTTGGGAAGGTCAGAAAAACTCCTCAGGACATGATTTATTCATTCATCAAACATGTTTGAGTTTCTACTGTTCATCAGGCTTTGTGATGCATCCTGGTAACTTAGAAAAGGTCTTATTTCTGTGCTTGAGCTTCTCCTGGGCTAGGATGTAGTGGGCTGTTAGAAGAAACAGCTCCTAACTCTTAGGGACTGAACGACAGATAAGTTTCATGTAACATTTCAATGTAAGTTCAGCAGGAGCCTGGCACTCAAGTGATTTGGGGATATAGGTTCCTTCCATTTTGTGGTTCTGCCATTTTCTAAGGCTTCAGAATGTGCTGAGGGAGCCTCTGCATCTGCCCAGCAGATGGAGGAAGGGAGAGAGTTAAGATTATGCCAGAGGTTTTAGGAGTCTGGCTTGGATGTGTCAACTGTCTGACCTGGTCACATCCCATTGACCAGAACTTAGTCATGTGGTCACACCTAACTGCAAAGCAGCCTGGGAAATGTAGTTTTGCACTGTGTCAAGGAACCAGAATTTGTGAACACATAGCAGTCTCTGCCACACCATATAAACATCAGTCAAAACATTAATCATAAGACCTCTGTGGATTCCCATTCATTCACACTCATCCATCCACTGAACATTTATGAGCACCTGTTCTATATAAAACCAGGCCTAGGGAGTGTGAGCTTTGTCCTGAGGGTGCTGGGGAGTTGTGAGAGGGCTATGACCAGGGGAGGGCCAGGGTCAGCTCTGGAACCACGTGAGGGATGAACTGGGGAGGCCAGGTTGGAGGCTGGGGTAAGGGTGGGAGGCCTGAGCTGAGGCTGAGGCAGTGAGGATGGAGTTGAGGGGGTGCGGCAGGGACCTGGGGACTATGGGACTGCCAGGGCTGCAGGGGACTGAGTGCAGGAGCAGGAATGGGAACAGTGGGTGGAGGTCCAGCCCAGTGCTGGGTGGACAGTGTGGAACAGCTGGCATGAGGTAGTCTCAGGCAGCATGGGCTGGAGGTCCAGCCCACCTCCAGCTTCTCACCCATGGCTAACCCTCCTCAGTACCAGAGGCACCTGTTTGTGCACATCAGCCAGCACTGCCCCAGCCCCGGAGCACCGCCGCTCGAGAGCGTGGACGTCCGGCAGATCTATGACAAATTCCCTGAGAAAAAGGGTGGTCTCCGGGAGCTGTACGATCGTGGGCCCCCCCATGCCTTCTTCCTGGTCAAGTTCTGGGTAAGTTTTCACAGCAAAACCCAAAGTGCTCACAAATCCTGTGGTGTCCCAGCAGAGGCCTCCGGCCCTAAGACAGACAGTTGCGAGCCCTACCAGGTCAGTCTGGGATGTACCAGTCAGTCCTCATGGCTTGGAGTGTCAGCCTGCTTTGCCACAAGGAACGCCGAGGAGGGCGGCCCCCAGGGTGGGTGGGAGGCGCTGGGGCCTCCCTGGATCCCACTAGACATTGCCACATGTAACTGATATGCTTAGTTACCCGGCTGTGTAACTCATATGGGCCTGGGCATTAGTTTGCCTCATTTCAGGCTTCTCTGTGCCCCACCTGACTGCACCAAGCCTTGCTGCTAAGAAACGGTCCCCTTGCCTTAGCCAATGGACTTGTGGAGGCTCTGGTCTCTAAAGAGGGGACTGATGCTTTGAGTCAGTTCCACCAGACCTTGTTGCTAGAGAATGGCTTTGAGAAGTGATTGAAGGAGCCATGGAGTAGCTTTGTCAATTCCCACATTTACTTATTTATTCATTCATTTATTTTTGAGACAGAGTCTCACTGTCACCCAGACTAGAGTGCAGTGGCTGGATCTCGGCTCACTTCAACCTTAGCCTCCCGGGTTCAAGTGATTCTCCTACTCTCTCGCCTTGGCTTCCCGAGTAGCTGGGATTATGGGCATCTGCCACCATGCCCAGCTAATTTTTTTATTTTTAGTAGAGATGGGGTTTTGCCATGTTGGCCAGGCTGGTCTCAAACTCCTGACCTCAGATGATCTGCCCACCTTGGCCTCCCAATGTGCTGGGATTACAGGTGTGAGTCACTGTTCTCAGCCTAATTTTTGTATTTTTAGTAGAGATGGGGTTTTACCACATTGGCCAAGCTGGTCTTGAACTCCTGACCTCAAGTGATCCATCCATCTGGGCCTCCCAAAGTGCTAGGCTTACAGGGGTGAGCTACAGCACCTGGCCTGGGCTCAATAAATGTTGTCTGGATGTTGAGGGGTGCTAGCTCTCAGAGTAACAAGGGTGGTCGAGAGATGCAGTCCCTGAGAAGAAAGTCTGGCTATATGCAGTGGTTCACTCCTAACTTCCCAGCACTCTGGGAGGCTAAGGTGAGACCAGCCTGGGCGACACAATGAGACCTCAACTCTACAAAAAATGAAAAAATTAGCTGGGCATGGCAGTGCACACTTGTGGTCCCAGCTTCTCCAGAGGCTGAGGTGGGAGGATCACTTAAGCCTGGAGGTGGAGGGCTCAGTGAGCCAAGATTGTGCCACTGCCCTCCAGCCTGGGTGACAGAATGAGACCCTGTGTCAAAAAAAAAAAAAAAAAAGAAAGAAGGAAAGCCTGCTGAGGGGCTGAACTTTACTGCTCTTGCTGAGAATGTCGCTGTCATGGTTCTGAAGCTTTCCTCCATGTGACGTGGAGGCCTGAGACTGCTCTAGGGAAATGCAGCTGAGGGCTTAGGCATTGTTGGGGCTGAAGACAGGCCTCATCAGGCACCAGGTCTGGACAGCCACCCGCTTAGGAAGCCCAGCTGCTGAAGGGGTTCAGAAGAGCAGCTGGTAAGGCCTTTGGTTTTGCCATAGTGAGGGATGGAGTCGGGCCCCTGAGAAAACTGGCCTGGTGAAATGTTATCAACATTTCAACAAAGTTAGGAAGAGTGGCTGGGTGCAGTGGCTCACACCTGTAATCCCAGCACTTTGGGAGGCTGAGGCTGGTGGATCATGAGGTCAGGAGTTTGAGACCAGCCTGGACAACATGGTGAAACCCTGTCTCTACTAAAAATACAAAAAATTAGCCAGGCATGGTTGTTCGCACCAGTAATCCAAGCTACTTGAGAGGCTGAGGCAGGAGAATCGCTTGAACCCAGGAGGCAGAGGTTGCAGTGAGTGGAGATAGTGCCATTGCACTCCAGCCTGGGTGACAGAGCAAGACCCCATCTCAAAAAAAAAAAAAAAAAAAGTTAGGAAGAGGAAGAAGCATGCCTCTCAAGGAGGTAACTCAGAACAAGGGTGTGATGAGGTCTTATGTTTCCTTAGGCCCCACTTGGCCTAGTGACACTTGGCCTGCTGTCCATGCACTTGACCACTGGCATTATGGAGGGAGTCTGGCCTCTTGGATTCAGCTTGGGGGAGGTGTTCTGAAGAGGAGTCAGGCCTCCTTGGGCTCCATGAGGTTCTGTTGCTAGGGAGTAGCCATTTGCCTTAGCAACCAGGATGAGAGGGGCTCAGAGGGGAGGTATCCATCTTCAACTGGTTGCTAAGGAGTAACTGCCTCCTTAGTAACCAGGCCCTTGGAAGGGGCTGAACTCTTGAGTTGTGGGCTTCAAGAGAAAAAGGTTGAATTCCAGGGCTCCTTTGGTTACTGGGGAGAGAGAGCCAAGACCATTTTGGGGACCCAGACTTCTTCAACACTGATGGGCAGTGGATCTCCTTCAGAAACCAGCCCTTGGAGAACTTTGAAAGCCAGGTGCGGTGGTGGCTCATACCTGTAATCCCAGCACTTTGGGAGGCCAAGGTGGGAGGATCACTTGGGCCCAGGAGTTTGTGACCAGCCTGGGCAACGTGGTAAAACCCCATTTTTACAAAAAATTAGCTGGATGTGGTGGCATGCACCTGTGGTCCTAGCTACTCAGGAGGCTGAGGTGGGAGCATCACTTGAGCTCAGGAGGTCGAGGCTGCAGTAAACTGTGATTGCACCACTGCATTCCAGCCTGGGAGACAGAGCCAAACCCTGTCTCCAAAAACAAAACAAATGCTGAGGAATTGAGCTGGGAACTGCAGGGGTAATGGAGTCCCCACTTTTTTTTTTTTTTGAGACAGAGTTTTGCTCTTGTTGTGCAGACTGGAGTGCAATGGTGCAATCTTGGCTCACTGCAACCTCTGCCTCCCAGTTTCAAGCGATTCTCCTGCCTCAGCCTCCTGAGTAGCTGGGATTACAGGCATGCACCACCATGCCCAGCTAATTTTGTATTTTTAGTAGAGACGGGGTTTCTCCATGTTGGTCAGGCTGGTATTGAACTCCCAACCTCAGGTGATCTGCCAGCCTCAGCCTCCCAAAGTGCTGGGATTACAGGCATGAGCCACCGCGCCTGGCAGTCCCCACTGTTTATAAGGGACGTCCCCTCTGACTCATCTGTGCCTTCCCATCTCCCAGGCGGACCTGAACTGGGGCCCAAGTGGCGAGGAGGCGGGGGCCAGTGGCAGCAGCAGCAGCAGTGGTGGCTTCTACGGAGTGAGCAGCCAGTATGAGAGCCTGGAACACATGACCCTTACCTGTTCCTCCAAGGTCTGCTCCTTTGGCAAGCAGGTGGTGGAGAAGGTGGAGGTGAGGCTGGAGGAGTGGAGCTCTGGGCACGTGAGAGCCCAGCCACCCACCACTCGAGGGTGCAGAATGGATCAGAAGCCATGATGGCTCAGGCATTTGGGGGTGTGCATGGAGGGAATGGCTCCCAGCCTCTTTGAGGGTTTAATGCATGAGTTGGGAGCAGTTGTGGAGTTCAGAAGTCATGGGTAGGAATCATTCTGAGGGCTAACGGGGAATGTGTGGTATAGAGATTTAGTCATGGAGATTGAGAAGGGTCTTATGGATATGGAGACATTCCTAAGGCAAGAAGGTTCAGAAGTCACACTTAAGGCCTGGCGAGGTAGCTCACACCTATAATCCCAGCACTTTGGGAGGCTGAGGCGGGCAGATCACAAGGTCAGGAGTTTGAGACCAGCCTGACCAACATGGTGAAACTCCGTCTCTACTAAAAATATAAAAATTAGCCAGGCATGGTGGCAGGCACTTGTAATCCCAGCTACTCAGGAGGCTGAGGCGGGAGAATGGCTTGAACCCAGGAGATGGAGGTCGCAGTGAGCCGAGATTGCACCACTGCACTCCAGCCTGGGCGACAGAGCAAGACTCTGTCTCAAAAAACAAAAAACAAAACAGAAGTCACACTTAGGGGCTGCGGGAGACAGGGAAGTAAGTGTAGAGGTCAGATAGAGTTTGCAGATGTCATGGAGGGATCTTTGGAGGGTATCTGGGGGCTGGGAGGTTAGAGGAGTTCAGAGGTCTTTGAGGGTTCAGAGCATAACTTTGAGGGGCTTGTGATTTGCAGGCACAAGAGATCCTGAGCTGGATACCCAAGGGTTTAGGTCCAGTCTCCAGTCATTGTGGGTGGGGTGATGTGAGGGAGGAGCAGTGGGAGTCAGTGTGGTGGCATCTAAGAGGCACAGGGTGGAGCTCAGTTCCTGGGGTGACCCGTGTATCTCTCAGCCACCATTCTCCCCACTCCCTGCCCCTTGGTTCAGACGGAACGGGCCCAGCTGGAGGACGGGAGATTTGTGTACCGCCTGCTACGTTCGCCCATGTGCGAGTACCTGGTGAATTTCTTGCACAAGTTGCGGCAGCTGCCTGAGCGATACATGATGAACAGCGTCCTGGAGAACTTCACCATCCTCCAGGTGATGCCCGGGGCTGAGCCTGATGGGGCCCCCGGATGTCAAGGGACAGTACCTGTAACAGACCCTCAGTCTAGGGGAAACTCCTCACCCAGGAACGGACACAGCAAGGACTCTGAAGTGAACCCTCAGCCTGAGGCTCTTCTAACCAGGAAACTGATACAGTGGGGACCCCACAATTGACCCTTGGTTTAGGCAATGCCTTCACCCAGGGAACTGATACAGTAGGGATGTCACAGCACTCTCTTTTTTTTTTTTGAGATGGAGTCTCGCTCTGTCACCCAGGCTGGAGTACAGTGGCATGATCTCGGCTCACTGCAACCTCCACCTCCCCGGTTCAAGCGATTCTTCTGCCTCAGTCTCCTGAATAGCTGGGAATACAGGCACGCCCCACCACATCTGGCTAATTTTTGTATTTTTAGTAGAGATGGGGTTTTACCACGTTGGCCAGGCTAGTCTCGAACTCCTGACCTCAAGTGATCAGCCTGCCTTGGCCTCCCAAAGTGCTGGGATTACAGGCGTGAGTCACCGCACCCAGCCCCACAGCACTCACATGTCAGGCAGTCCCTCCTTCCCTGGGGAAGCTGACTGGAGGGCACTTTAAGGCAGAGCCTCAGCTTCTCTGAGAACGCGATATGGTGGGAGCCCCTTTAACGTTGAGGACTGTGCTGAGGCAGAGACCCCTTGACTGCAGAACCTGAAGGGAGGGTTCTCTCTTTACTTGTGACATGATGGGGACCCCTTTTACCTGGGGAGTGTGATGTGATGGGAACCCGATTAACCCTGAGACGTGATACATCATCACTGCCAACCCTCAGCTGAGGGTAACCCCCATTGCCCAGGGCACCTGACTTTTTGGGCATCCCTTTCTCTTGGGGAACATATATAGTGGGGGCCTGCTTCCTGGAGATGGAAAAGAGGCTGCTGGTGTTCCGTGACAGCTTGGGGGAGGGTGCAGTGGTCCCTGCCCTCCCTTCTAAGCCTAAGTCCCTTGTCCTGGCCTCCCTGGCAGGTGGTGACAAACAGAGACACCCAGGAACTGCTGCTGTGCACCGCCTATGTCTTCGAGGTCTCCACCAGTGAGCGTGGGGCCCAGCACCACATTTACCGCCTGGTCAGGGACTGAAGGGGGACCCCAGAACTGGCTCAACCCGAGAACACCTTCCTCCCAAGGTTCTCCAGCTCACCTCATGCTTCTTATTTGGGGAGGGGGCTGTGATGTGAAGGGGTTGACCTCAGAGGCCTAAGCAACTGGGGCGGTCCTTCCTTAATAGGGGCCCCTATTCATTAGAGGAGACCCCAAAACTTGGAGAGCTGGACAGGCTGGGACTGAGGAAAGGATAAACCCCGATATTGGGACCTCACAGTGGGTGTCTGATAGGACAGATCGCTCCGGAGTATCAGGGATTGTGGGGACAGGAGTGAGACAACCCCCAGGTACAGCACTGGCTTCTCAGCCCCTGGCAGGGCCCCTCCACACTCCTCTGCATGTCTTAGAGGGCCCTAGTTACACATTTGCTTGTCCCCTTTACTTTTTCCCAGCCACCCCTCCCCCTGAAATTTCTGCCTATCCCTCCCACCCCACTCCATGACCTGTGAGATCACAAAGTGAAGATTAACCCTTTCTGTGCAGGAGCAGAGCCAGGTGGGCCTTGAAAGTATTTTTTTTTTAAATATAACGAGATATTTATAAGTGGGTGCTAGGGGCTTGACTTTATCTCAGCTGCACAAGCAGTGGGGTGAAGCTTTCAAATCTCATTCCCCCCCTCCTTCTAAGTGAGCCACAAGCTACTCTTTCCTCCATCCCCTCCTAAAGTTTGTTGGTTTGTGTTCTGACAGAGGATAAAGCTATTTTACCAAAAACCGCAGGGGATTTATTCGAGGTTTGGGCGAAAAATAATCTTGTGGGAGGTGGTAGGCCGACAGATGGGGGCAGGAAGCTGGTGGATGAAAGCCCCAGGTCCCATGGGAGAGGTGACAGCAGCGTGGTCAGGCAGCCACCTGGGTCCCCAGGGGAATGTGAAGGCCGGAGTGGGGGGAGTCTCTAGGCCAACTGGGGATTAAACAAATATTTACAGGCAGAGGGGACGTGCCCAGCGCACGTGACAGGGGCGGGGCAGGACTTTGGGGAGGGCGGGCCTAGCGGTATCGGGCGAGCCGGTTGTAGACGTGGTCCAGGTTTCTGCACAGGAATATCGAGAGCGTCATGAACCCGAGCTATAGAGAAAGGAGATGGGGTCAGAGTAGTCGAAGGGGTGCTGGCGAGACGGGGGTGGATGGGGCTGGAGAAGAGGCTGGGCATAAATGGGCAGGGCATGGGGGGAACTGCTGCAGGGCTGGCTGATGAGGCGGGAACAGCTGCCACAAGTGGGGGTTGGGGAAGCGCCGCTGCAATAGGTGGGAAGGCGGGGTTGGGGGTAGAGGCTGGAAGGAGTAAGGTCAGAAGCAAGCACAGGGTCCTTTATTCTGGAGGCTCATCTGTTTCCCCCTCTGCCTCGGCCTCTAAATCTGCCTCGGCCTCTAATTCTGCGCCCACAATCCCGGTATCAGGCTGCTCCTCGTCTTGAACCCACAGCGGCCAGGGCCCCAGGGCCATGGGCAGCTTGCCCTGTGGGGCCTTGTCCCCCCAGTTGGGGCAGGCATCCGCCATGCCCCAGCCACTCCACAGACTGCCGTTGCGCCCGCTGCTGCTGAGCACGCCACAGCGCCCGCCACCGCCGCTGTCAGCGATCAGGCTGGGCCCGGGGCTCGAACTCCGGGCTCCCGGCACGCGCGGCTCGCGTTTCCGGCGGAGTGCCCTGCGCTGTAGCTGTACGCTCAGCACCATGACAGTCATCTGCGGGGAAAGGGGTGGGAGATCGCAGCCAATAGCAGGAGGTTTTCCCTACCTACGGCCAATCAGGGCTCCCTGAAGCTAGGCCTCCTCCACCCCTCGTGCGGGTTGGGGAGGCTGGAGGGCCCGGGTAGGCTGCGCTCCTCCCCGAGCGCGTCTTTCCCAGGCTACCGGAGGACGCGAAATAAAGGGCGGAGCCATCTAGGGATTTAGGGCCGATTTCGAGTGGGAGCGGGGCCAGATCACCTCGAGTAGGCCCACGCCCAGGCAGATGCCCACTATGGAAATCAGGTTATTGTGCAGCCACTTCCGGAGGCTCTGCGCGCAGCCCTGGGGGTGTAGGGAAAGGTTAAAGGGATTCTTTCTGGTACGTTTAAGCCCAGGCCCAGTGTTCTTTTCAGCCCAACCTTCACCGCCTTCAGGCATCAGGGCTCTCTGGTCTCCTTACTAGTGCACCTTCACTACACCTCTCCAAGCCTGGCCCCTCCCTAGACGTCTGTATTCCAGATCCAGCCCAGCCTTTTCTTTAGGCCCGCCCTTCGCACAGCACTCGCCCCCCACGGTACCTTTCCTTTTCTTGTGGCCCCCGCCCTTCCTGAGGCTTCGCCCCTCGCCGGCAGCCCTCTCCTCCCGCAGGTCCGGCCCCATTCCACAGGTTTATGCTCCGAACCCCTGCCCACCTCGCGGTAGATGTGGCTCTTTGCAGGGACCGCGCAGATGTCTGTGCTGTGTCTGGACCGCGGTCCGAGCTTGCTGAGCTGGGGCAAGATCACATTATCCAGGATTGTGGAGTCGTTGGTCGCCGACAAGTTGTAGCAGGAGCAGGGTACGCGGTGCGCCTCCGACCCGTTGCCTCTGAGGACGTGGACCCGGAACCAGTCCTGCGGGGAGTGCCAGCCGCAGCAGCGCAGCTGGGAGAGGGATACGGGTCAGAGGGACCTCGGGACTGGAGACATATGATGCTGGGGATCAGGGGACAGGGTGATGGGTATGAGGTCAGGTCGGGAAGCAGGGGATTAAGTGGCGAGTGTGGGGTAGGGGACAGTGGGCTGGAGTCGCGATGGGGCCAGGGCCCGGGGACATTACGGGAACATGGGGCTGGGAGAGGCACGAGTCACAGGGTGACCTGGGGCTGGGAGAGGAGCTGCGGCGTCGCGCTGTGGACCAGAGTTTGGGTGGGCGGTGTAATTGAGCCTCTGATACCCCACAGGTGAATGGGAGTGCGAGGCATGTGCGTCTCATCGGGGGCGGGGCCCGGTGGAAGCCAAGAGTCTACGGGGTGGGAAGCCGGGTTTCGGGACTAGGGACCGGACTACGTCAGGGCGTGGGCGGGGACGGAGTTTTAGAGGTAGAAGGCGAAGCCCCGCCAGGGTCTGGGTACTGGGAAACTGAACCACGCCAGGGACTGTTATGTCATCTGGGGAGTGGGGGATGTCGGGCCTAGGAGGGGTTGAAGTACGTTAGGGTCCTAGACCTGGGGGCCGGGGCCACGTGGTGGTGGAGTAGCATAGGGCTGAGCCGGGTTAGAGTCCCGGAGGGAGCTGGAGGAGGGGGACGAACCTGGAACTGCACGTAGTCCCAGCTCTCCTCGGCCGGTGTCTCCTCGGGGTTGGTGCGGTAGTTTTGGATGGTTTTCTCTACCATGTCCTGCACGCTTCGCTCCAGCTGAGAGGCTGCCAGTGAGGCTGGACTCCTTCTGCCCCGCCCCGCCCCGCCCCTCCCAGGCTGTGCCAGCCCCAGGGGGTCCTGTGCATCTCTGGGTGGGCCTCAGATCCTCACTGAATGGCTAGCTCTATGTACTTCAGGTCTGTCTGTTTCTCCCACTATTTCTATGGTTCATTAAGTCTCTGGCTCTCTTCTTTCAGGGCGTCTGTTTCTCTTGTTCTCTCTCTTTTTCCTGCGTGTTTCCCTTTGGAACTGTTTATCCCTCTCTCCCTCGGTCCAGGTCGGTGTGTCTTTCTCTGACCTTGTCATTGACTCTGCCTCTCCCTCTCTGTCAGGCTCTATATTTGTGTCTCTCTGTCCTCTGCCTCTCTCTCTCTCATTTATGATTTATTATTATTAATTTATTTTTTGGGACAGGGTCTTACTCTGTCACCCAGGATGCGTGCGTGGCTCACTGCAGCCTTAAACTCCCTGGTTCAAGCGATCCCCCCACCTCAACCTCCCAAGTAGCTGGGACCACAGGAGTGCACCACCACACTCCGATAATTTTTTTTTTTTAGTAGATGGGGTCTCACTATGTTGCCCAGGCTGGTCTCAAACTCCTGGACTCAAATGATCCACCTGCCTTGGCCTCCCAAAGTGCTGGGATTACAAATGTGAGGCACCAGGCCCAGCCTTTTATTTCTCTTTATCTAGGTCAGCCACTGTCTGCCTTTGTTTCCATCTCTCTCCACCCACTCCCACCACTCCCTTCCTCCACTCCCCACTGGAGGTGGATGGTAGTGGCTGCAGGAAGCTCACCTGGGCCCGCTGAGTGGCGATGAGGATTCCCAGGGTTATCTGTGTGGCAAACAGGAGCAGCAGCACCCCGAAATACTAGGGGACAGAGGGGAGAGGTCAGGCTGACCACTCCCTCCAGCCTCTGCCCAGGCAATTTTTGGGGGTGGGGATGGGGTGGTCCTAGGGATGGAGAGGGATGGGGCACTCACCAGGCCCAGGAGGCAGCGGAGCTCCTTGAGGGCCCCCACACACCCCAGGAGGGCGAGGCCCATGGTGAAGATTCCCGAGATGGCCAGGACTTTGGACCAGATCTGCAGGGGCACGAAGGCCAAGCCTGGGAGAGGTGAGGGGGTGATGATGAGCCAGGTGGCACAGCTCCAGGCAGCCCCATCCCCTGCCTAGGCAGCCACCCAAGTGGGGAGCAGTATCCTGGTACCCTTCTCTCTGGGACACTGTCCCTGCCCCACCCTGAGTCCATCTCCTTCTGAACCTTTCTCTTCTTTCTAGGCCTCTGTTCCCATCTCTGGATCTCTGTCTTTCTCTTTTCCTCTCACCCTCTCCTTCCTCCTTCAGCTCTTCCTCATCCCCAGTAGTTTCAGCCCTATCCCTTGTTCTGTGACATTGGCTTGGCTCCTTACACCTCCCTGAGGCCTAGAGAATGGTATCTGATTTCCCAGGGTTTTTTTTTTTTAGATGAAGTCTCACTCTGTTGACTGGTGTGCAGTGACTCTATCTCGGCTCACTGCAACCTCTGCCTCCCAGGTTCAAGTGATTCTTCTGCCTCAGACTCCCAAGTAGCTCGGATTACAGGCACTTACCACCACGCCCAGCTATTTTAGTAGAGACGGGGTTTCACTGTGTTGGCCAGGCTGGTCTCCAACTCCCAACCTCAAGTGTTCCACTTACCTCAGCCCCCCAAAGTGCTGGAATTACAGAAATGAGCCACTGCATCTGGCCCCAAAGTCATTTTGACAGACACATGGCAACATGTGTTCAACCCACTCTTCAATGCAGGGCAAAAGCTTCTTAAATATGAGCGTTTAGCATTTAAGTGGTTACTCCATCATTTTGTTTTATTTTATTTTTGAGATGGAGTCTCACTCTCATACTCAGGCTGGAGTACAGTGGCGCGATATCTGCTCACTGCAACCTCCACCTCCCAGCTTCAAGTGATTCTCCTGCCTCAGCCTCCTGAGTAGCTGAGACTATAGGCACGTGCCACCATGCCTGGCTAATATTTTGTATTTTTAGTAGAGATGGGGTTTCACTGTGCAGGACGGTCTCGATCTCCTGACCTCATGATCTGCCTGCCTCAGCCTCCCTCAGTGCTGGGATCACAGGCGTGAGCCTCCGTGCCCGGCCCGGTTACTCCATTATTATTTTCCTATTATTGTTATTAACGTTATTTCTGCTCTTTTAATTCCTTGCTGTGTGACATTCAGCAAGAGACTTCCCCTCTCTGAACCTCGAGAGGGGAAGGTTTGTGGGGGCATCTGACCAGCCACCCGACCCAGGTCCCACAGATAGGAAGTGCTTGAGAAATGGCTCTGATGATCATCAGTTTGTATGCACGACCCCATTTGCCAGAGGAAGATGCAGCCTTCGAGAGGCGAAGCAACAGTGAGCAGTGGATGGGAGCCTGTGGCCTGCCTGCAGAGTCTGGCACTATGGGTCTCCCTGAGACCAGGGACACCCCAGGAAGTTGCTCAGGTTGGGGGAGGCCCTCCCACCTGCCCCAGCCCCCCTCACCCACAAAGGACACGAAGCTGGTCTTGTCAATGAGGATCCAGATGCCGAAGCAGAAGATCAGGCTGCCCAGCACCTGGGGAGAGGAGATGCGGCCATGGGGGTGGACCACGACGGGGAGGTGAGGGCCGGGTTATCGGCAGTGGCTGGGCCCGGGCTGGGTAGCCATGAGGCAACTCACGAAGAAGAAGAGGTTGAAAACGAAGAGGAAGTACTTGATGAGGCTGAGGCAGCTCTCCTGGGCCGACATCTTCACCTAGAGGGTTGAGTGGTCTGCTCACCACACAGAAGAGGTGTTGACAGTGGGGGAGATGGGCAGAAAGACAGGCTGAGAGAGAAAGAGAGAGGGAGAGCTGAGAGAAAGGAAGAACCCCGAAAGAGGAAGTTCCAGGGTGGGGCTCCACCCCCTCTGCTTCACGCGAGGTAGCTCTCTTCTCTGTCTCTGTCTCTGTCCCTGTCTCCCTCACCTGCCCCACTGGGACACACGCCCTGGTTACCTGAGGGGGCTTGGAGTTTGTGGGCACCAAGGACTCACGGGGCAGTTCCTCCCAGGTCTCCATGGCTCAGCTGGGGGTGGGGGGTGTCTAAAGGGATCCTTGATTTACTGGCACCCACCTCTGGGCATGGGGACCCCAGGGCTGACCCTGGACTGCAGCCGACCTCACAGACACTCTGACCTCATGGCCTGCTACGCTCTGCCATCTCTGTGTGCAGCTGTGCCTCCCCTCCCTGTCCTGGGTCTCTTTGTCCCCACCCTCCTGCCACTCCCTGTCTCTGTCCCCTTCTCTCAGCAGTCTCTCCCTCTTCTGGGTCTCTCTCCTCCTCCTGCCCCTGGGGTCTCTATCCTCCCTCTCTCTGTGTTTCTTTACTTTATTTATATATTTGGTTCTTGTTGAGACAGGGTTTCACTTTCACCCAGGCTGGAGTACAGTTGGGCAAACAGCTCATGGTAGCCTGGGCTCAAGCAATCCTCCCACCTCAGCCTCCTGAGTAGCTGAGATTACAGGTGCACACTACCGTGCCTGGCTAATTTTTTTTTTTTTTTTTTTTGCCTGGCTAATTTTTATGTTTTTCTTTTCTTTTCTTTTTAAAGACAGGGTTTTACCATGTTGGTCAGGCTAGTCTTGAACTCCCGACCTCAGGTGATCCACCCGCCTTGGCCTCCAAAGTGCTTGGATTACAGGCGTGAGTCACCACACCCAGCCTTTATTTTTTTATTTTTGTAGAAATGGAGTTTTGCCATGGAGTGTGTTTATTTCATTTTTTATATTTAATTTAAAAAAATAGAAAAAAATGGGTCTCACTAGGTTGCCCAGGCTGGTCTGGAACTCCTGGACTCGAGCGATCCTCCTGCCTTGGCCTCCTAGGATGCTGGGATTATGGGCATGAGCCACTGGGCCTGGCCTGTCTTCCTTTCTCTGTCTCCCCCTTCCCCACTTCTCTTTGTGCCTCTCAGAGTCTGAAGCCTGTTCTAGACCAAGGAGCACCCACGTGCTGGGGGCAGGGGCTGGGTACCTGGGGAAGTGAAAGTGCTACAGGCTTGAGGTGGGAAGGTCCCTGAGAGTGGGGAGGGCACTGGGCCGTGCCAGCACCACCAGCGGAAGCTGAGCATCAAGCAGTACTTCCTGCCTCTGCAGTGGGGCCCAAAGGGGCAGAGGCCCCAGAGGAGCAGGTGCTGAGCTTGGGATCCTGACAGATCTGGGTTTGCAGTTCCTGGTTGCGGGTGCACAGCCAGTGGCCTCTGCAGCTGCCCCTGGCATTCCCAGGGGCTCCCCACTCTTGTCAAATCCCAAATCCCTCACAGATTTCCAACTTCGGGGGTTTTCCCACTACCCATTCATCCATGCAGACTCTAGGAAATCTGCCTCTCTGGGGACTCAGCTGCCTCTCTCTTCTAAGAGATCTCATCTACTTTTTTGATTTTTTGAGCTGGAGTCTTGTTCTGTCTCCCAGGCTGAGTGCAGTGGCGCAATCTCGGCTCACTGCAACCTCTGCCTCCTGAGTTCAAGCGATTCTCCTGCCTCAGCCTCCCAAAAAGCTGGGACTACAGGTATGTGAGACTACATCCAACTAATTTTTGTACTTTTAGTAGAGATGGGGTTTCACTGTGTTGGCCAGGCTGATCTTGAACTCCTGACCTCAAGTGACCCACCCACCTCAGCCTCCCAAAGTGCTGGGATTACAGATGTGAGCCAAGGTGCCAGCCCTTATCTACTTTTTCTTTTTCTTTTCATTTATTTTCTTTTCTTTTATTGAGACGGAGTCTCCCTCTGTTGCCTAGGCTGGAGTGCGCTGACATGATCTCGGCTCACTGCAACCTCCGCCTCTCAAGTTCAAGCAATTCTCCTGCCTCACCCTCTCCAGTAGGTGGAACTATAGGCATGTGCCATCACGCCTGGCTAATTTTTTGTATTTTTAGTGCAGACATGGTTTCACCGTGTTAGCCAGGATGCTCTCAATCTCCCGACCTCGTGATCCACCTGCCTTGGCTTCCTGAAGTGCTGGGATTACAGGTGTGAGCCGTCGTGCCTGGCTTATCTATTTTTTCTACTCCTGACCTCCAGCCACCTGTCCCCTGGATGTTCCCCTGGGACCCTCGCCCTTACCACCTCCCACAGAGAGCTCAGGATCCCCCTCAAATTCTCTCACCTGGTTTCCTCGTCTGAGGCAGCCCCACCATCTCTCCAGTTACTGGATGTAGGGTCCAGCCCTACAGGGTCCTGTGAGTCCCTGTCTGCTGGTTTGGAGACGAGAAACTGTGGAAATAAAGGACACAGGTCACCAAGAAAGAGAAAAGAGTTTGGGCCCGGGGGTCCACTGCCAACCAGAGCACGAAGTCCAGTAGTGACCCCGAGTGCCTGGACGCTCTGACTTTTATTGAGTACAAAGCAGTGGGCAGGGAAGGTCGGGTGAGGTAATAGCGGTCAGTGGTAGGGTCAGGTAAATCATGTGTCTTGAAGATAGGGGCCCAGGACTTTCAAGTAGCTGAGATGAGGAGAAAACCTAATGTGTCAGCACTTTTTGCATATTAGTCAGATATATCAAGGACATTAAGATTATGTTACTATTATTAATTCTTATCTTCTAAGAAAAAGAAACCAGGTGCAGAAGTGGAGTGTGAGAGCAGACATGGAATGTGACCACTGAAGCACAGCATCACATAGAGACAGTTAAGCCCCCGGATGTCTGTGGGTCTCCCTAACAGCCATCAGGCCTACCACAGGAGCTTGAGGGAGTGGAGTTTTCTCCTAACTTCCCCAAGAAGGAGATGTCTCAGCCATTTTGGACGTCTCCTTCCATAGCTGGCGCTGCCGCACAGCCGAGGCGCCCTCCCCTCCAGCAGCCTTTATGCGGGCGTGACAGAGGCTCAGGGCATCTTGCCTTAGGGTCACCTTGTTCACAGTGTCACCTCAGTTCCATGCTTCATAACCTTATAGTCATTAGTACAATTAAAGGTTATATTGAGTATATATCTTTATGATTCTAAGTAACTATAAGATTATATATGATTATATAAAGGAATAACTATGTGCTTATATTTCTAATTCTTTTCTAAATCAATATTTATATGGGAGCAGGCTGAAGCTTCAGACCCTTGCCATGGCACTTGTGGGGTTTCCCCCCACAACTGGGTCAAAGCCCCGTCTAGTCCCCTCTTCCACAACAGTTCATTGGTTTCTAAGCCAGGTCTCTCCTGCCTCCTGGGTCTCCCCTGCACCCCTCTTCTCTGTCCTCAGGGCTCAGTCAGGCTCAGGGCTCCTGCTCTCCTACCTGGAGCCTGACTGTAGGGTCTCCCTGACCTCTAGTCTCTCCCTTCCAGTCTATCCCCCACAAAGCCCCAGAGGGGGCCCGACCTGAGCCACACAGTTCTGTATCCGAACACTGAGTCACCACCCGAGTCGTCCCTCAGCTTCTGTTTCTTTTGTTGTTGTTGAGACAGTCTGTTGCCCAGGATGGAGTACAGTGGTACAGTCTTGGCTCACTGCAACCTTCACCTCCTGGGTTCAAACAATCGATTCTCCCGCCTCACCCTCATGAGTAGCTGGGATTTACAGGCTGGTCTTGAACTCCTGACCTCAGGTGATCTGCCAGCCTTGGCCTCCCAAAGTCCTGGGATTACAGGCGTAAACCACTGCACCCGACCTGGCAATCTGTGTTTTAACAAGCCTTTCTGGTGACTCTGATGTGCATTAACGTTTGAGAACAGCATTTCTAACCATTTAATTCACCAGATCACCCCCTCTTCTATTGGCAAATTCCCTCTTGCTTTTCTTTCTTCCTTCTTCACTGGCTGATTCTCCTCAATCTACAGTGGATCTTCCTTTTTATAGCTTATAAAATCTGGGGAGTCCCAGCCCTTTCTAGGTGCACTCACTCACGAGATAATATCATGCAGTCTCATAGTGTTCCTCGCAATCTACAATACTGTTGACTCATCAGTTTATATGCCTAGCCTCAAACTCTAACCCAGAACTGCAGACTCAGGGAGATCTATTTGCTGAGTCAGCCTCTCCCTTTGGCTGTGTAACTGACATCTCAAACTAACATGCTCAAAACGAAACTACTGATTCCCTCCTACCTTCTGCTCACTCGAGTACTTTTCTTTTCAGTAAATTGTCACTCCATCTTCCAATTCTTCAGGCTCAAAGTTTTGGAGCCTTTTTTTTTTTTTTTTTTTTTTGAGACAGGGTCTCGCTCTGTGTCACCAGGCTGGAGTGCGATGGCAGAATCTCAGCTCACCAAAACCTCTGCCTCCTGTGTTCAAGTGATTCTCCTGCCTCAGCCTCCCGAGTAGCTGGGACTAGAGGTGCCTGCCACCACACCTGGCTAATTTTTGTAATTTTAGTAGAGATGTGGTTTCACCATGTTGGCTGGGATGGTCTCAAACTCTTGACCCCGTGAACCACACCGCCTCAGCCTTCCAAAGTGCTGGGGTTATAGGCATGAGCCACCTCACCCAGCCTTAATACACTTTATAATCATGTAATTATTTGTGAGTCAGCATATATCTGTTTTCCTGCTGTGTGAAGCAAACTGAGGGCAGGAATGGGGTCTATTTTGTTCTCTACAGTATTCCCAATTCCTAGCATTTCGTAGACTCTCAGTAAATACGTGTTGAAGGATTGAATGATTCCCAAAGATTGTGATGAATTCTTAAAGCACCCCCACAATTTCCTCTTCATCTCTTTGTTCAATCATAACAATTTAAGCCTATGATTCTCCAAGTGTGCCCCAGGGACTCCTGGGGACTCTTGAAACACCTCTGGGAGTCTGCGAGGTGAACATTATTTTCGTAATACTACTAGGATGTTATTTGCCTTTCACTGTCATTTCCTTTTTGCATACTGTGATGTTTGCCAGAAGCTACAAGACACGATCTATTTTGACACACTTAATGCAGAAGCAGATATGAGAATCCAGCTGTAGTATATGAAGCCGGGCATTAAAGATATTTGCAAAAATGTAAAACAATGCCATTCTTCTCCCTAAAATTTCTTTTGGTATATAAATTATAGTTATTTTAAATAAAAATGTTATTTTGACACATAATGAATTTTAAACAATGACTGTTTTAGAAATTTAATATTGATAGATATAACTCACATAAACATGCAATCCATATAAATGTAACGTATAAATTATTGGAGTCCTTAATAATTCTTAAGAGACCAAAAGTATGAGAATGGATGACCTACGTCAATCTTTGAGTTTTTTATTCTTGTTTGAAACCCTAGTAGGCTTCAGAGCTCTCTTAAGGCAATGTCCCTGTCTGCCTTGTTGGACATATATTTAAGGTTTCATTTCTGGCAGGCGATCTTAGTGTGAAAGGTTTGAAGGCAGGCCGGGCAAGGGAGTTCGAGACCAGCCTGACCAACATGGAGAAACCCTGTCTCTACTAAAAATACAAAATTAGCCGGGCGTGGTGGCGTATGCCTGTAATCCCAGCTACTCGGGAGGCTGAGGTTGTGAGCCGAGATTGCGCCATTGTACTCTAGCCTAGGCAACAAGAGCAAAACTCCAACTCAAAAAAAAAAACCCACAAAAAAAAAACAAAAAACAAAACAAAAAATACGCTTATGCCGTTGCGGTGGCTCATGTCTGTAATCCCAGCACTTTGGGAGGCTGAGGTGGGCGGATCACCTGAGGTCAGGAGTTCGAGACCAGCCTGACCAATATGGTGAAACCCCCTCTTAAGAAAAGTAAACAAAATTTGAAGGCTAAAAGGAATGAATGAGAAGATCAAGCCTCCCACGTCATCCCCACTTCCTCTTAAATGGCAGTGGAAGCAAAGCGCATTCGCCAGAGGCCCCACCTGAAGCATGGTGTAGTGGGTGTCAGGGGTGGGGTGGGGTGCGTTAGGGAAAGGAGCGGCGCGTGCGCAGTCAGTCAGAGGATGTGCGCATGTGCCTGGGTCGGGAGAGAGCGGGGAGTTAGGGAGGGAGTGGCGAAAGCTTTTGCTACAGCAGCGGGGAGAACGCTTGGGGCGTGGCGGCGCATGCGCAGAGAATCGGCGGGAAAGGTCGCGCGCAGGCTGCGGATCCGTCGAGGCCTGAAGGGGCCTTAGGCGGTGGCTTGGTTTCTCTGCTGAGTCTTCATCCTCGTTTTTGACCAACTGACCGGACTGAAGAACCTGGTGGAAGCCTCGAAGCTAGGGTGAGGGTCACTTGGCCCAGGGAGCCCTGAAACCTACTCAGATCTGGGGTGTGGGGCGGGACGCCATTTTCGAGGTCCGGGCTCGCTGGGCTCGGCTGGTGGGTGACAGGTCGCTGTCTGAGAGCCTCCTGCTTGCCCTGGGCTCTGTGGAGCTGACGGATCAAAGGGGACCCTTCTTTATCCCCTGTGTCTTCCAGGAAGACACAGGAAACTGCCTTCGGCTCTCCTCACTCTTCCAGTCGGAGTTTGAGCCAGTTCCTCGGCACGAATCGGCCCTCAGTCCCTGCCTTTGGGGAAAGCCAGCAGTGTTAAGTGCCTGGGCAGCGGAAACCCGGGTCCAGCCCCATCACTGGTCTGGTTTTTGGAAGAAACCGGATACCAGCTCCCTCTTTCCTTTTTTGGAGGTTATACTTCCAGAGAAGGAGGTAATGTGAGGGAAATGGGCCTTTGTGGGGGATCCTGAGTACTCCCCAGAGGGCATGAGCCCAGGAGAGGAGTTGCTTGGGATGACGTCGCAGGGGCACCATGCGGGTTGCACCCGTATGGAAAGAAGAGTCCGCCTGGGGCTCAGGGGACTTTATGGGTGTTGGAAGTGGCCGGTTGGCCAAGACTCAGTTCTCTCATTTCCGTAAAGCTTGCTTTTCAGGAAAACGATTCTAGAATGTGTTTAAGAAAGGTGACTTTAGGGGGCCGGGCGTGGTGGCTCACGCCTGTAATCCAAGCACTTTGGAGGCCAAGGCGGGCAGATCACCTGAGGTCGGGAGTTCAAGACCAGCCTGACCAACATGGTGAAACCCCTTCTGTATTAAAAAAAGTAAAAAGTAAAAAAGAAAGGTGACTTTATTATTTATTTATTTTGAGATGGAGTCTCATTCTGTCACCCAGGCTGGAGTGCAGTGGCTCAATCTTGGCTCACTGCAACCTTGGCCTCCTGGTTTTAAGCGATTCTCCTGCCTCAGCCTCCTGAGTAGCTGGGATTACAGGTGCGCACCACCACATCTGTCTAATTTTTGTATTTTTAGTAGAGAAGGGATTTTACTATGTTGGTCAGGCTGGTCTTGAACTCCTAACCTCCTGATCTGCCCACTTTGGCCTCCCAAAGTGCTGGGATTTACAGGCATGAGCCACTGGGCCTGGCCTTCTCCCCATTTTTATCTGGATCCTGTGTGCCCTTCATCTCTTTTTTTTTTCTTAAAATTATCTTTTAATTAGTTTATTATTATTTTTGAGATAGTATCTTACTCTGTTTCCCAAGCTGGAGTGCAGTGGTGCAGTCTTGGCTCACTGCAACCTCCGCCTCCTGAATTCAAGTGATTATCTCACCTCAGCCTTCTCAGTACCTGGGGCTACAGGTGTGTGCTACCATGCCTGGCTCATTTTTGTGTTTTTTGGTAGAGATGGGGTTTCACCATGTTGGCCAGGCCGGTCTTGAACTCCTGACCTCAAGTGATCCTCCTGCCTCGGGTTCCCAAAGTGCTGGGATTACAGCCATGAACCACTGCACCCAGCCTGTTTTATTTTTTTAGGGGTAGAGTCCCACTCTGTTGCCCAGGCTGGAGTGCAGTGATGTGATCATAGCTCACTGTAACCTTGAACTCCTGGGCTCAAGCGATCCTCCCCACTTAGCCTCCCAAGTAGCTGGGACCACAGGCCTGTGCCACTATGCCTGGCTAATTTTAATTTATTATTATTATTTTTTTGTAGATACGGGCTTATGCTGCATTGTCAAGGCTTATCATGAACTCCTGGCTTCAAGTGATCCTCCTGCTTTGGTGTCCCAAATTACTAGGATTATAGGCATGAGCCACCATGTCTGGCCTATCCTTCATTATCCTTGTCCTTGTATTGCTCAATTTGGCTTTACTCACAGAAATTTCTCCTCATTGTGGCGTCTGGGTTGGAAAAGACCCCTGGTTGGTTAATCTTAAGAGTTCATAGAATCTAGACTGCCCTGGTCCCTTCAGTTTCTGTTGTAGACTCCATGCACTCAGCCATTACTGGATTAGGCAAGACATCTCCTAGTTTAAGGTACTATTCTCTAATAGGCTTTCCATGACTTCTGGTGAGTACCTGTTTATTATTTTGAGAGTATTTTCCCCCACTCAGGTCTGTCAGATGCTCTTTTGTTCCTTTACTTCTTCCCACACAGATGCTGATTCTATCCAAGTTGTGGCTCTTGGTGGTTTGTTCCCATAGACTTGTATTTTGGGATATATCTTGATATTGTAAACATTATCCATGGATTTTGGGCTTGCAATCTAGCAGAACTACTTGTTTTCATGTGGGCATTTGGGAAGATTTTAAAACGATGGGTGCCATTATTGCCATTACCTCCCCGGGATTTTACTCTATATTACAAAATTATTTTATAAGTGGTGTTTTTACATTGTATTTTCTAATTATGTGTTGCAAACATAGACATATAATTACTTTTCATTTATTGCTGTTTTCATCCAACAATCTTCGTAAATTATCTTATTAACTTAAATAATTTATCTGTAGTATTTTGGATCTTTCACATAACTATATCATCTGTGAATAGTGGGTTTTGTTTTATCTAATCTTTGTCTTTTATTCCCCTTGCTTTACTGTACTGTCTAAACTATTTAATGCAAGGGGAAGGAAGTGCTGATAGCTGGTTTCATTGATTGTTCTTGATTTCAAAAAGAAAGCGTTCTTCATTTCACTGTTAAGTATGTGACTATGTTTAAGCGTATGTTCACTATTACGTTCTTTTTTTGATAGACACCATTTATCAGATTAGGAAAATTATTCCTAGTTTGCTAAAAGTTTTCTTCTTTAAATCATTATTGTATGTTGCACTTTATGAAATGTTTTCCCTGTATCTCTTGAGATGATGACATTTTTCTTTATTATAATATCAATATGACTAATTATATTGATTTTCTCTAGTGGTATGCTTTGAATCATTTCTACTAAAAGTTTTTTGCTTTGTAGTTACCATGAAGCTTATATAAAACATCTGCTAATAACAGGTTATTTTAAACTGATTACTACTTAACTTTGTTTTTCTTTATCTTTTTTTTTTTTTGAGACGGAGTTTCACTCTTGTTACCCAGGCTGGAGTGCAATGGTGTGACCTTGGCTCACCGCAACCTCCGCCTCCTGGGTTCAGGCAATTCTCCTGCCTCAGCCTCCCGAGTAGCTGGGACTACAGGCGTGCGCCACCATGCCCAGCTAATTTTTTTGTAGTTTTAGTAGAGATGGGGTTTCACCGTGTTGACCAGGATGATCTCGATCTCTTGACCTCATGATCCACCCACCTTGGCCTCCCAAAGTGCTGGGATCACTTGCACAAACCCTATACTTTTACTCCCTAGACCCACAATTTATTTTTGATGACATATTTAGTATCTTTTATAGTTTGTCCCTTAAGAAATTATTGTAGTTATAATTGTTTTTAGTAGTTTTGTCTTTTAAACTTTATACTGGAAATATAATCGGTTTTCACACCACCATTACTCAGAACAACATTAATGAGTGTTCTGAGTTTGACTATATATTTATGTTTACCAGTAAGCTGTATATTTTCATGTTGCCAACTTAGCAACCTTTTCCTTCAGCTTCAAGCACCCCTATGGCATTTCTTGTAGGGCAAGTCTAGTGATAATACATTCCCTCAGCTTTTGTTTATCTGAGAAAATTTCTATCTCCCTCTTTTTTTTTTTTTTTTTTTTTTTTTAACATGGAGTCTTGCTCTGTTGCCTGGGCTGGAGTGCAGTGGCATGATCTCGGCTCATTGCACCCTCTGCCTTGCAGATTCAAGTGATTCTCCAGCCTCAGTCTTCCAAGTAGCTGGTATTTCAGGCACCTACCACCATGCCTGGATAATTTTTGTATTTTTGTTAGAACAGGGTTTCACTATGTTGGCCAGGCTGGTCTCAAACTCCTGACCTCAAGTGATCCACCTATCTTGGCCTCCCAAAGTGCTGGGATTACATGCATGAGCCACCACACCTAGCTCCCTCTCATTTTTGAAGGATAGGATTGTTGGATATAGAATTCTTGGTTGACAGGTTTTCTTTTTTAAATACTGATGTTTTTTTAGGATTATATTTTTTCTCCCACTTAATAGTCATAAGATTTTATATTTTGTTTGTATTCATTTAGTGGTCACCTTATAACTTAAATAATGCACACTTAACTTATTGAAGTCTGAAGTTTCCCCTTCTCTCATAAGACATGAAGAATTTAGAATATTTTAATTCTATTTACTTTTCTCCCAACTTATATGATATTGTTTTGATGCTTTTTACTTTTACTTTTCAATCTCCCAGGACATTATTATTTTGTTTCATATAGACGTTTTTCATTCAGATTTTCATACATATTTATCTTTTTAAAAATACTTTAACCCTCCTTTTTCTTAAACCTCCTATCTGGGATTACTTTTCTGAGGCCTGAAACACTTATTTCAGAATTTCCTTTAATGAAAATCTGTTGGCAACTGTCTTTAAAAATTTTCATCTTGGCTGTGCATGGTGGCTCAGCCTGTAATCTGAGCACTTTGAGAGGCTGAGGCAAGTGGATTGCTTAAGCCCAGGAGTTTGAGACCAGCTGGGGCAACATGGCAAAATCCCATCTCTAAAAAAAAAAAAGAAAAAAAAAAGATGAAAAAACCTAGCTGGGCATGGTGGTGTGTGTCTGTGGTCCCAGATACTCAGGATGTTGAGGTGGGAGATTCAGTTGAGCCTGGGAGGTTGAGTCTGCAGTGAGCTGTGATGGCACCACTATAGTCCAGCCTGGGTGACAAAATGAGACCCTGTCTCAAAAATTCTTTTCATTTGTTTTAATCTATATGTATTTTACCCTCATTTAAAAAGATATGTATTTTGAGGGTTTAAAATTCTAGATTGGAAGTTTTTTTTTTTTTTTTTTTAACATGTTGATCATATACTACCACTGTCTTGCGGCTTCTATTTTTGATTTTGAGAAGTCATCTGTCTGTCTCTTCTTTCCAAATACTCTGTATTTTTCTTGTAGTTGTTTTAAGGTCTTTTATAAAAATTTGTCTGTATGTAGAGTTTCTTTTGTCTTCCATACACCTGTTTTCCTTGAGTATTACAAAAGTTTAACAAAAAGTTTAAAATGAAAATGTATATGATTCACTTTTTTTTGGTCCTCATGGTATGACTCAAGTTTGTTTTGTTTTGTTTTGAGATGGAGTTTCATTCCTGTTGCCCAGGCTGGAGTGCAATGGCGTGGTCTCGGCCCACTGCAACTTCTGCCTCCTGGGTTCAAGCAATTCTCCTGTCTCAGCCTCCTGAGTAGCTGGGATTACAGGTACCCACCACCATACATGGCTAATTTTTGTATTTTTAGTAGAGTTGGTGTTTCACCATGTTGACCAGGCTGGTCTCCAACTCCTGACCTCAGGTAATCCACCCACCTTGGCCTCCCAAAGGTCTGGGATAACAGGCATGAGCCACTGTGCCTGGCCTCAAGTTTTAAATGATAGTAAAACAGGCCCTTTGGAAAGAGGATGTGGATTTCTCTACTGATCAGCCATTATTTGTACTTATTCGAAGGCATCTAATATATTGATACTATTTCCTCATATTACCTCCATTCCAATGTTGTTCTCCTGCCCACTAGTTGGATTTTTGTACCTAATTCTTTCTTCAGCCTTTTCTCCCCTGCATGGTTTCTAGCTTCTCTCTTAATGTTATGGAAGCATAGTTTGTCTCAGGGAGATGCTCATCAACTCATTGCATTTCTCTTTGGAGTGGCCTACATGTTGTTGCATATTCTGGCATACAGCTTCTGGAAGCCATTGGTTCATGGAGCAGAAGGTCTTTGGCAAGTGATTGGTTTTATTTCCCAGAGGTTGCTGGGGAAGTATTCACTTATGTCCTGAAACATTGGACTGCTTCACCAGAAAAAAAAGATGTGAACTGACTCTTCAGTGATTACAGTTTGGTCCTATTTCTTGTTTATGTAGCAGAAGTTTCTATGTTTTTGACATAAGGATGGAACCTATTTTTCAGAAATGATGCAGATATCCCCATATCTGTCATATTTTAAAATCATTTGTTTTTCTGTTGGGTAGGGGAGATTGTGGGTAAGTTTGGAGGTCAGTGTTCATGTGGCTGTCTTTCTTGGAATAAATTTCCTTTTGTTTTGATGGTGAATTGTAGGAGTGGCAGGTGCTTGGAATTTTAAAATTAAAAAAATTTTGACATAATTTCAGACTTCTAACACTTCTATCTTTTGTTGTCCTCACGATTTTGACATTTTTACTGAGCACAGGCCAGCCATTTTACAGAATGTACCACAATTTAGATTTGTTTTCTGATGTTCCCTCATGATTGGAGTTTTGTTATACATTTTTAAAAATATTTTATTTTTTTATATATATATTTTTCTTATTTTATTTATTTTATTTTTTTAGAGATGGGGTTTCACCATATTGGCAGACTGGTCTTGAAGTCCTGACCTCAGGTGATCCACCTGCCTCAGCCTCCCAAATTGCTGAGATTACAGGTGTGAGCCACTGTGCCCAGCTTAGTTATACATTTTTGGCAGCAATATCACAGAAACGATGTTGTGTTCTTTTTTTTTTTTTTTTTTTGAAAGCTGGGATTTCACCATATTGGTCAGGCTGGTCTTGAACTCCCGACCTCAGGTGATCCGCCCGCCTTGGCCTCCAAAGTGCTTGGATTACAGGTGTGAGTCACCACGTCCGGCCTGATGTTGTGTTCTTAATGCCTTGTATCAGGAGTTATATGATGTCAGTTGACTTTTATTACTTGGTTAAGGTAGTGTGTAACACTCTAAAGATATTATTTTTCTGGCTTTTTGGGGGAATACCTTATGGGGAGATATAGTAATAATATGCAATTATCCTGTCTCCATCAAATTTTCATCATATTGTGTTAGCAGCAATTGGTGATTCTTTCGTGAATCAGTTAGTACTCTGCTCGTTTCCAAACAATGATTTTTTAAAATGACATCTTTACTGAGGTGTGATTGACATGTAAAAACTATACATATTTAATGCGTACAACTTGATGAGCAATGACATTCTAATTCATCATTCCTTGTACAGTTATTAGTTTGTATTCTAATAAATAGAATACAATTACATTCGAATTCATGTGATAAGCAATGACATTCTAATTCATCATTCCTTGTACATTTATTAGTTTGTATTCTACTATAAGGAAGAGGGTTTCTTTTTTCTGAGTTGTATCTCTGTGGATTCATAGATTCTTGTTTTAGTCTGTTGGTTTTCATCTGTTACTATTATTTATTTTGATGTTCTGATTTGTTCAGATTTGGCTCATGAGAGCTCCTTCAAGATTTCATTTTTTTGAGACAGAGTTTTTACTCTTGTTGCCCAGGGTGGAGTGTGATGGCATGATCTTGGCTCACTGTAACCTCTGCCTCCTGGATTCAAGTGATTCTCCTGCCTCAGCCTCCCGAGGACCTGGGATTACAGGCACTCGCCACCGTGCCTGGCGAATTTGTATTTTCAGTAGAGACGGGATTTCTCCATATTGGTCAGACTGGTCTTGAACTCCCGACCTCAGGTGATTGGCCTGGCTTGGCCTCCCAAAGTGCTTCCTTCCTTCCCTCCCTCCCTCCCTCCCTCCCTCCTTTCTTTCTTTCTCTCTCTCTCTCTTTCTTTTTTTTGAGATAGAGTCTTGTTCTGTCACCCAGGCTGGAGTACAGTGGCACTACCTTGGCTAACTGCAATCTCTACCTCCCAGGTTCAAGCAGTTATCTGCCTCAGCCTCCTGAGTAGTTGGGATTACAGGCGCCCAACACTATACCCGGCTAATTTTTGTATTTTTAGTAGAGACAGGGTTTCACCATCTTGGCCAGGCTGGTCTTGAACTCCTGACCTCATGATCCACCTGCCTCAGCCTCCCAAGCTGTTGGGATTATAGGCGTGAGCCACTGCACCTGGCCTATTTTTCTTGATTATTATTTTTTGAGACAGACTTTCACTCTGTCTTCTAGGCTGGAGTATAGTGGCACAATCTTGGCTCACTGCAACCTCTATCTCCCAGTTCAAGTGATTCTCCTGTGTCAGTCTTCCTAGTAGCTGGGATTCCAGGTACCTGCCATCATGCCTGGTTATTTTATTTTATTTTATTTGTAGTTTTAATAGAGATGGGGTTTCACCATGTTGACCAGGCTGGTCTCAAACTCCTGACCTCAAGTGATTCACCTGCCTTGGCATCCCAAAGTTCTGGGATTACAGGCATGAGCCACTGTGCCTGGCCACATTTTTCTTGATTATTAAAGTAATACAGGCAAGCAGGGAATTGTGGCTTGTGCTTGTAATGCCAGTTACTCTGGAGGCTGAGGCAGGAGAATCACTTGAGCATAAGAGTTCGAGGCCAGCTAAGCAACATAGTGAGACTCCCATCTCGAAAAAAGCTTCTTTTTTGAGGCAGTATCTTGCACTGTTGCCTGGGCTGGAGTGCAATGGTGCAATCTCAGCTCACCGCAGCATCTGCCTCCCAGATTCAAGTGATTCTCCTGCCTCAGCCTCCTGAGTAGCTGAGATTACAGGCACATGCCACCACACCTGGCTAATTGTTGTATTTTTTAGTAGAGATGGGGTTTCAATATGTTGGCCAGGCTGATCTCAAACTCCTGACCTCGTAATCCGCCTGCCTCGGCCTCCCAAAGTGCTGGGATTACAGGCATGAGCCACCTTGCCTGGCCAAAACTTAAAAATTAGCTGAGTATGGTGCCACATGGCCGATAGTCCTAGGTACTTGGGAGGATAAGGTGAGAGGATCCATCCTTTGAACCGAGGAATTCAAGGCTGCAGTGAACTATATGAATCATGCCACTGCGTTCCAGCCTGGGTGACAGAGTGAGACTGTGTGTCTGAAGAAAAGGTAATACATGATTTAAAAAATTTTAATGTAAAAGCAGGGAGAAGGATATAAACATATTTGCAGCCATTGTCAGGCTGGAATGCAGTGGCGTGATCTTGGCTCATTGCAACCTCTGCCTCCTGTGTTCTAACAGTCCTTCCTCCTCAGCTCCTGAGTAGCTGGGATTACAGGTGTGAGCCTCTGCGCCTGGCCTGATCATCTTCTATATATTGATGTATTTCCTTTCATCTTTTCATTGCATTTTTAAATTTATAGAACTAAAGGTAGAAATTTGTATCTTAGTTTTATGTTTTTAACCTGTCATTGAATTTTAAGCATTTTCCTGAGTAGCACAGAGCTCTCTGGAAGCTGTGTCTCACAAGTAATTATCCAGGTGACCCACATGTGCCAGTGCTGCCTTGGCGCCCACCTACTGCCTCTGCTTTTGGAAAGCATGCTCCTTCCTCCTCTGAAAGAAGACTCCAGTTTTCCCTCTCTCTTTCTCTCTTTCACTGAACTTTTTTATTTTTTCAGCATACTCCTTGCCTG
Source organism: Saguinus oedipus (assembly GCA_031835075.1). NCBI lineage: Eukaryota > Metazoa > Chordata > Mammalia > Primates > Cebidae > Saguinus > Saguinus oedipus. Next base: position 50,496,893 of record CM063187.1, on the reverse strand, counting down.
TTCTCTTGCATTTGAAGAGCCAACAGACGTTCAGAATGGCAGGAACTTGGAGAGCAAGGAGAAGAATAGCTCCAAATACGAGGTAGAACACCATTCTTTTGCTGGATATAGAGAAGTAGGCAGAACTGGGCAATGAATAAATTAACAATAAATAGATAATAAAAACAGGAGACCAGACATACCATGAAGGAAAGTAAAGAGAGTAGTGGGTAGGCAGGCACTATTTTAGATAGGGGGACAGGGCTGGCTGTGCACAGTGGCTCATGCCTGTGATCCCAACACTTTGGGAGGCTGAGGCAGATGGAACATGAGGTCAGGAGTTCAAGACCAGCCTGGCCAGCCTGGTGAAAGCCGTCTTAGCTGGGTATGGTGACACATTCCTGTAATCCCAGCTACTCAGGAGGCCGAGCCAGGAGAATTGCTTCAACCAGGACCTGGGAGGCGGAGGTTGCATTGAGCTGAAATTGTGCCAGTGTACTCCAGCCTGGGCTACAGAGCAAGACTCCATCTCAAAAAAAAAAAAAAAAAAAAAGATAGGACAGGGAAGGCATCTCTGGTGAGGCTGTATTTGAACAGAGATCTGAGTGTCTTGTTTCCTTTTTCCCATTGGAGTTTTGCTCTTGTTTGCCAGGCTTGAATGCAATGGTGCAATCTCAGCTCACTGCAACCTCCACCTCCCAGGTTCAAGTGATTCTTCTGCCTCAGCTTCTTGAGTAGCTGGGATTACAGACATGTGCCACCACGTCTGGCTAATTTTGTATTTTTAGTAGAGATGGGATTTCTCCATGTTAGTCAGGCTGGTCTCGAACTCCCAACCTCAGGTGATTTGCCTGCCTTGGCCTCCCAAAGTGTTGGGATTACAGGTGTGAGCCACTGTGCCCAGCTATCTGAGTGTTGTACAGATTAGAAAGCTCAGTAAGGTACAGTAACTTTTCTAAAGTTACAAGGAAGATTTAGTATTAAATTTGATTTTTCTTTAATTTGGAAGCCCTCTGCAAATAGTACCTCAGTGTTCTTAGAAGTCCTTTGATTTCAGGCTGGGTGCAGTGGCTCATACCTGTAATCCCAGCACTTTGAGAGACTGATGTTGGTGGATCACTTGAGGTCAGGAGTTCGAGACCATCCTGGCCAACATGGTGAAACCCCGTCTCTACTAAAAATACAAAAATTAGCTGGGCATGGTGGTGTGTGCCCATAAGTCCAGCTACTCTGGAGGCTGAGGCAGAAGAATTGCTTGAACCCGGTAGGCAGAGGTTGCAGTGAGCTGGGATCGCGCCACTGCACTGGGGCCTGGGCGACAGAGTGAGACTCCATGTGAAAACAATAAAAGAAAAAAATCTTTTGTTTTCAGGGATTCCTGACTCTTGGTTGGTCTCTCTCTCTCCCTATCCCTTGCATGAAAACAGTTCTTCTCTTTCTTTTTTTTTTTGAGATGGAGTCTTGCTCTGCTTCTCAGGCTGGAATGCGGTGGCCTGATCTCAGCTCACTGCAACCTCCGCCTCCTGGATTCAAGCAGTTCTCCTGCCTCAACCTCCTCAGTAGCTGGGATTGAAGGTGCACATCACCACACCCAGATAATTTTTGTATTTTTAGTAGAGATGGGGTTTTGCCATTTTGGCCAGGCTGGTCTCCAATTCCTGACCTCAGGTGATCTGCCCACCTCGGCCTCCCAAAATGCTGGGATTACAGGCGTGAGCCACTGCTCAAAATCATTTCTAAGAAGTGAAACTTAACCAAGAGTTTTTTTATGCTTTGAATGTCAGTGGTTGGGATAAAAATGAAGTTTGCTTTAAGGAGACGTTGAATATGATTTTGGAACTCGGTAATTACTTGACTCTAAATCTAAAATCTTAAATCTCCAAATCTAAAATCTCTAAATCTAAAATCTATGGTTTTTGGTGTCCTTAAGGTCTTTTCAGGAAGATGAACTCTCCTTTGCAGAAGCTGGAGCTGCCCCAGAGAGTCTGTTTGTGATGAAGACAGAGGCCCAGCCTTCGACATCCTCGCTGGCAAACACCTCATTGACCGACACAGTGATTTCTGACAGTGGCTCAGGAAGTCAAACATGGGAAGACAAGGGTCCGGGGACCTGGGATGCACCACCTTGGACCTCAGAGGCCCAAGTTTCAGCCACCTGGATTGCAAAGGCTCAGGCCTGGAAAACCCATGCTATGGAGGCTCAGCCCGGGACCAGTCAGCCCAAGCCAATTTCTATACTGGAGGTGGCACCTGCCTCAGTCCTGAAGCAGAAACCCATATATGAGAAGGTGCAGATGACAGAGAAGGAAGAGAGTGAGGTCCTCTATGCCCGTCTGTTCTGGTCCAGCAAAGCTGAGTACATTCTCACCCAGGTGGGCTTTCTGTGAGGCCAGATTATCTCTGGCGCTTTACCTACCTGTGGCTTAACAGTGGAGGCTGTAAATCTGGGGATCAGGAAACCTGGGTCCACGAGGGGCTAGCAGACAGAGTCCTAGCCAGGCTTTAAACGCGAATGTCTCTGAGATATGTAGAGGCCGAAGACCTGGTACTCTGAACAGCATAGGTGCCAGGTCCCTGGACACCTAGAATCACAAGAGGGATAGAGGTTCAGGGTATCTGAACATGGGGATGGCTGAGCTGGAGGCCTCGGTCCAAGATGGGCTGGAAACTAGGTATTTTTGTCTTCCAGGAATTGGGGGCCAGGGGATTGGACATTTGGGATTGTGAGAGATGTAGAAATGGGTGAGCCTGGCCAGGCATGGTGGCTCATGCCTGTAATCCCAGCACTTTTGGAAGCTGAAGTGGATAGATCATGAGGTCAGGAGATGGAGACCATCCTGACTAACATGGTGAAACCTTGTCTTTACTAAAAATACAAAAAAATTAGCTGGGCATGGTGGCATGCGCCTGTAGTCCCAGCTACTTGGGAGGCCGAGGCAGGAGAATCACATGAACCAGGGAGTTGGAGGTTGCAGTGGGCTGAGATTGCACTGCACTCTAGCCTGGGTGACAGAGCAAGACTCCGTCTCAAAAAAAAAGGGGGAAAAAAAAAAAGAAATGGGTGAGCCCTGTCGCCCTGGGAGAAGTCATTGGTAGGGAGAATGTTTTCCTGGACTCCTGAAGCAGTCCAGGCACTGAAAGGCCAGGTGGTTCTGAGAGTCCCTCCTGAATCCTCTTCACAGGCAGTTTCCTAGCTGTCTACATCTTCGTGCTGTTCCTAGTCGGGGTTCCTGTTCTCTTCCTGGAGATGGCAGTTAGTCAGAGCATGCGTCAGGGTAGTGTGGGTATATGGAAGATCATTGCCCCCTGGATTGGTGGTGTGGGGTATTCCAGCTTCATGGTGAGGAGCCCTTGGCTGCCCAGGCCTGACTTTTACACCCCACCCCCATCCCAACCCTCTTCCTGAAATGTGTCCCATGAGTACTTCCATGGGTCAAATCCCTTTGGTTCTCCAATCCTCTCTCAAGTCCTCTACCCTTTCCTGTCCCTGCTCTTCCTCCCCAGCCACTTCCTGCTTGGCCCCCAGGTGTGCTTCACCATTGGCTTGTACTTGAATGTGATGAATTCCTGGACCGTCTTCTACCTGAGCCAGTCCTTCAACTATCCTGTTCCATGGGAGAAATGTCACTTAACGGCAAACTCTAGTGGCTTTGGTGAGGAAGAGGTGAAAGAAGAGGAGAAGGGAAAAATGGAGAAGTAGAAGGGAATTGGGAAGAGGAGAAAGGAGTGGGGAGGGACAAGGAAGAGGAAGACAGAAGAAGGAAAAAGAAATGTGAGGAGGAAAGAGGAAAGGGAGGTGGGGGAGGGGATAAAAAGAGGAGGGGTTACCTTGTCTAGCAGGCATGTCCAAAGCCAGGTCCCCCCAGATCCTGCATGTGAACGGACAACACCCTCCATGTACTTCTGGTACCAGGAGACCTTGAAAGCCTCAGACAGAATTGAGGATGGTGGGTCACCAGTCAGCAGTCTGGTCCTGCCCTTCTTTATTTGCGGTGTCTTGTGGGTGCTTTCATGATCAGTGGGCTCAAGTCCACCGGGAAGGTGAGCCACCAGTGTTGGATTCCTTGAAATTCTCAGATGCTTTATCCCTTACCTCACTTTGTTACTTGTTGATTTCCTAATTTCTTACTCCTCTGGCTCCTGACCCTTGCTGAACGCTTTCTTCTAACTCCTACTCATTTTTGACTCAGAACTTTTGATCCCTCCTGACTGTTAGTTGGCACCTGCTGGTACACAGTTGCTGATATGTCCCACTCTCTATGCAGGTCATGTATGTCTTGATACTGCTCTCCTGTTTCGTCATCGTTGGGCTCTTCATCTGGAGAGCCCAACGGATAGAGGGGCAAAATTTGGCCTTCAAGAGTTGGTGGCTGCCAAGGTGAAATCTGTCTTCCTCACTCCCCCATCAGGCCTTGTAGGGCAGCACAGCTGCCTATTCTTAGAACTTGCTTTCCCCATTCTTTCTTTCCGAATCTCCCTCTCTCCTCCCTGAAACATTTCTGTTGTAGTTGTCCTCTGTTTCTTCTTTTACAGCCCCTTATACTTTTATCTCTTGTAGATAGTGGACGTGTACAATGTGAGTGTGTGGTCTGTAGCAGGGAGTCACGTTTTGTTTAACACAGGCATAAGCCTTGGCTCCATTGCCTCCTTAGCCTCCTACATGCCCCAGTCCAACAACTGTCTCAGTGATGCCTTTCTCGTGTCCTTGATAAACCTGCTCACTTTGGTGATTATCACATCTTTCAACTTCTGTGTCCTTGGCTTCTGGGCGACAGTCATCACACATCGCTGCTGTGAGAGGTAAGTTCAGCCCCTTAGTTGAGCGTCCCCTGACCTTGTGCTAACTGGCAGCAGAAGTGATGGGTGAGGACAGGAGACATAGCCATTAATTCTTTCTGGGCTAGTCAGATGGGGCCTTCCAGAGGAGGCAACCCTGAGTTGAATTGCTCCCAGTAATCTTTATTTTTTTATTCTTTTTTTAATTTTTGAGAATGGGGTCTCTCACTATATTGGTCAGGCAGGTCTTGAACTCCTGGGCTCAAGTTATCCTCCTGCCTCTTCCTCCCTTAGAGCTGGGATTATAGGCATGAGCCACCATGCCCAGCCTCTCCCAGTAATTTTAACCCCCACAAATAACCACCATTTTCTTCTAGAAGATGCCTGGCCATATACATGTGTACATGTGCAAGAGTTCTTGACAGTATATAGTTAGGAATGGAATTGCTGAGTCGGGTATGCTCAGCTTCAGCTTTATAATATATTGTCTGCTTTTCAAAGTGGTGTGGTGCATTACCCTCCCATCAAGGATGTGTGAGACTTTCATTCGTTTTACTTTTTGTACAACATTTGATTAAACTTGATTGGACTTTTAAATTTTTTCCAGTCTGGTGGCAGTGTAATGGTATTTTTTTGTGTGTGTTTTCAAAAAAAACCGTTTTATTATGAGCTATTAAACACATATAGAAAAATGCATGAAACAAGTCCAGGCATGGTGGCTGGTGTCTTGTTGGTGCTTTCATGATCAGTGGACTTAAGCCATTTCGTGGGAGGATTGCTTGAATCCAGGAGTTTGAAACCAGCTGGGTGAGACCTCACCTTGAGCAAAAAAAAAAGAAAAAAAAATATAAAACAATGTATAATTTAAAGAACTGTGAAGTAAACATCACCAGTATTGAGAACTAGAATAACCCTAGGAGCTCTCCATGTGTCTTTTCCTAATCATAATCTCTTTACTGCCTCCCAGAGGTGACCATCATGAGAGTCAGGCTAGTGGCTACTGTACTGCTTAGATATGCATACGTAGATGTTAGAATATAAGGAAAAAAAGAATTAATCATCATAAAAGTCAGAATAGCGATTAGTTCTTTGTTTTTCTTTATGTTCTATCATCTATGTATGCAGAGCTAAGCGATATAGTTTAATTTGTCCACTTACATAAAGAAAAACAGTTTTTGTTTGTTAGTTTTGTTTTTTTGGGGGGATGGAGTCTCGCTGTCACCCAGGCTGGAGCGCAGTGGTGTGATCTTGGCTCACTGCAACCTCTGCCTCCTAGGTTCAAGCAATTTTCCTGCCTCAGCCTCCCATAAAGCAATATAGTTTAGTTATTTTTTCCCTCACATATACATTCTCTTTGCTTACTTTTGTGCTTTATTTCTCTCATTCAACATGTTTGTAATGTTTATCCATACTGTGTATAACTTTAACCTGTGCTTTTAAAATGCTGTATAATGTTTCAGTATATGACTGTACCACAGTTTAAAAAAATCCATTCTACTATTGATGAAATTTGGAGTCTTTCCAGTTCTATGCCATTAAAACAGTGTTGCTGTAAACATTGTTACGCATGTTCCTGTGTACTACATATGTGCACATTTTTCTGGGACAGGTGAGTTAGATTGTCGAGCCATAGGTATCTATTCTTAGGTAACAAATTGCCCTGGAAGTAAATGGATTAAAACAACGATTTATCTCATGATTCTGTGGGTTGGCTGGAAAGTTCTTCTGCTGGGCTTGTGTGGGTTCACTAACATGGCTGCATTCAGCTGGAGGGTTGGCTGGGGGCTAAGCCCAGCAGGGATGGCACTGCTCTTCTTTTTGAGACAGAGTTTCACTCTTGTCACCCGGACTGGAGAGTGGTAGCCTGATCTCAGCTCACTGCAACCTCTGCCTCCCAGGTTCAGGCAATTCTCCTGCCTCAGCTTCCCGAGTAGCTGGGATTACAGGTGTCTGCCACCACACCCAGCTAATTTTTGAGTTTTTAGTAGAGACAGGGTTTTACCATGTTGGCCAGGTGAACTCCTGACCTCAGGTGATCCACCCACCTTGGCTTCTCAAAGTGCTGGGATTATAGATGTGAGCCACCGTGCATGGCTGGCCCTGCTCCTCTTTAAGTGGTGTTGTTTGGGTTTGCTCCTGTTTGTAGACATAAAAGTCAGGATAGTGTTACTATATTGCTTAGATATGCATCCATAAGCCAGCAAGGGCTGTTCGCTTCCATGAGGCCTCTCCATGGGGCTAGTTTGGTCTTCCTCACATGGCAGCTCACAGAGCACAAAGGCAGACTCAGCAAAGTGTCTTGAAGGGAAATATAGGACTGCTTCCATTGCCGCTACACTTCTTGGTTGAAGGAAGTGAAAAAAAAAGCCACCCCAGGGCGGGCATGGTGGCTCATGCCTGTAATCCCAGCACTTTGGGAGTCTAAGGCAGGTGGATCCTGAGGTCAGGAGTTTGAGATCAGCCTGACCAACATGGTGAAACCAACTCCATCTCAACTAAAAAAAAAAAAAAAAAGAACGAAAAAAGGCCATCCCAGATTCTAAAGGTAAAAAATAGACTTTACCTCTTAATTGAAGGAGCTGCAAAATGTTGTGGCTGTATTTCTTCATGCTACCGTGTATATCTATAACTTCACAGATGATGCCAGATTACTTTCCATAGTGTTTGTGCCAATGTATAATTGTATGTATATGAAATGTATGTGTGGAAGTTCTCATTACCTCACTCTTGCAAATACTTGTATTGTCATAGTTTAAAAATTTGGCCAATTTGGTAGGATTGTATGGTTTTAATTTGTATTTCTCTGGTTATTGATAAGGTTATGTATCTTTTGATATATTTATTGGCCATTGAATTGTCTCTAGCAAAATGTGTGGTCAAGTTCATTTTTGCCCATTTAAAAAAAATACTGGATGATCTTTTTCTTTGGAGTTCTTTATATGTTCTGGATATGTTGTCATTTTCCAGTTGTGTATATTAAAGTTCTTTTCTCTCAGCTGGTGAGTGCATTGAACCTCCCAGATTCAAGTGACTCTCCTGCCTCAGCCTCCCAAGTAGCTGGGATTACAGGTATCCACCACCACGCCCAGCTAATCATTCGTATTTTTAGTAGAGATGGGGTTTCACCATGTTGGTCAGACTGGTATCGAACTCCCGACCTGAGTTGATCCACCCACCTCAGCCTCCTGAAGTGCGAACCACCATGCCTGGCCAACAAAGTTTTTAAAAGAAAAAATGAAGAGGATAACATAATTGTTTTAAAATTGTTTTCCTTGACTACGGAGATAATAACAAGGGTGACAACAGTCCAAGGTTGGATAGGCATTTGTTGGGCAGACGTTTCTGCAGGAATATTTGTGTGTGTGTGTAAGGTTGCAGTGGCCTTTATGCACCATTATAGTTTTGTAGTTTTTTTTTTTTTTTTTAATCAGGCATATAAGCGTGAGAATCCTCTCTTCATGGCCTTCCTTGGCTCCATTTGCTAGGGCTTTCTTTTTTTTTTTTTTTGAGATAGAGTCTTGCTTTGTTGCCCAGGCTGGAGTGCAGTGGTGCAATCTCAGCTCACTGCAATCTCTGCCTCCCGGGTTGAAGCAGCTCTCCTGCCTCAGCCTCACGAATAGCTGGGATTACAAGTACCCACTACTACATCCAGCTAATTTTTGTATTTTTAGTAGAGATGGGGTTTTACCATGTTGGTCATTCTGGTCTCGAACTCTTGACCTCAGGTGATCTACCTACCTCGGCCTCCCAAAGGGCTGGGATTACAGGTGTGAGCCACTGCACCCAGCCTTGCTAGGGCTTTCTGAACATTAGTGACTCCATTTTATTCTAACAACTTTCATATTTTCCCTTTTGATCAAGATCTGTCTCCAAAATCATCGCTGATCAAACATTCATATTTGTGTTTTGATATCCCTCAATGTCAGGATGAGTCTGTCCCAGTTGCTGGTCTCATGTCATATTGAGGGGAATGATGGGTGACTTGGAGTCAGTGTCAAAACTCTTTTAGCCACATTTGAGCAACAAGGGACATTTGAAGGGAGTATCTTTTAGGTTAAATCTCTGGGTTCCATTACTAAGTTCAATTTTGTCTTTTTCATCATCTTTTGTTATTATCTCAAAGTGTTGGACTGGGCTTTATTAGGAGTTGTACTTCTGTAAAAATTTAACAAGTGACAGATACAAAGTGTTTTTTCGTTGTTGTTTTTTGTTTTTTAAGACGGAGTCTCACTCTGTCGCCAGGCTGGGGTGCAGTGGTGTGATCTCGGCTCCCGAGTTCAAGTGATTCTCCTGCCTCAGCCTCCTGAGAAGCTGGGACTACAGGCGTGTGCCACCACGTCTGGCTAATTTTTGTATGTTTAGTAGAGACAGGGTTTCATAGTGTTGGCCAGGATGGTCTCGATCTCTTGACCTCATGATTTGCCCACCTTGGCCTCCTAGAGTTCTGGGATTACAGGCGTGAGCCACTGCACCCAGCCAGATACAAAGTTTTAAAAAGTTTTAAATACAAAGTAAAATTAATAATAATATGATAATAGTTTTGTGCCCCAAACCTAGGTTTAAAGACCACCACTTGTATAAATCAAATGACTGAAGGGAATTAGATGAGACCTGTTGTAAATGTGTGGCCTTTCTTATTTTGTGTATATGGGTCTCAACGTTTCCCAGATGAATTTATCCTGGTATAGCATGTAGTATTAGCAAACACAAAGACATTTTCTTATTTAAGCAATGGGTAGTAAATTTCTTAAGTTAGGTTCTGTTACCAGCAGAAGCTATTGATTGTGAAATTTTAATTATACCATTTTCCTGCTAAGTAAAAAATAGCGTTAAGGGGATAAAAGTCTCATTATGATATGGAGCCCTGTTCTTATGTCTTAGGAAAGCTTTCTACTGCATGAAAACATCACCTCCTCCTGATTTGCAGTTTGAATGTCTCTGGTTATAGTAGTTTGGTGAACTTTTTGTGTGGTCCATACCTCAGGAACGAGGCTTGTTCTGAAAATTTGTCTAGTTTCGGCTTATGGGGCTTTAGGAACAGAGCAACTTTTGTTTTGAGTTGGAGAGTAGCAGCCAAATATTGGAGGAAATTAGGAGAATTCAGGACCTAGTCCAGTCTGCAGGTAGATAACAAGAACTTGGAAACAATACACACAGCCACAATCTAATAACAGATGTGTTACAGTTTTTCTTTAGAAACATTAACTTTTTCTCTCTACATTGATGGTATAGGAACCTCAGATTTTTTTTTTCTTTGAGATGGAGTCTCACTCTGTCACTCAGGCTGGAGTGCAGTGGCTCGATCTCAGCTCACTGCAATCTCCCCCTCCCAGGTTTAAGCAATTCTCCTGCATCAGCATCCCAAGTAGCAGTGATTACAAGCACATGCTACCACACTCAGCCAATTTTTGTATTTTTAGTAGAGACGGAGCTTCACTGTGTTGGCCAGGCTGGTCTCGAACTACAGACCTCGAGTGATTCGGCCACCTCGGCCTCCGAAAGTGCTGAGATTACAGATGTGAGTCACTGCACCTGGCCGAAACCTCAGATTTAAAAACTTCTTGAGGCCAGGAAGTCAAAACCAAGGCAGACTTTAAATTTTACCTGCAGTTTTAAGGTTCTTGGGCCTGCCAGGTGGTGAAAATTTTTACTCACTCACTGTAAGCCTGGGAACTCTTGAAGCCACGCATTGATAGATTGATTGTATTTTGTATGTTGTCCACGCTGGTTTCAAACTCCTGGACTCAAGCAATCCTCCTACCTTGGCCTCTCAAAGTGCTGGGATTACAGGCATGAGGCACTGTGCCTGGCAGGATTTTTTTAAGTTTCAGTGACTTTTTTGATGTATCTGGATGTGGACTTTTGGGGTTTATCCTGTTTAGGATTCACTGAGATTCTTGAATGTAAAGTGTTATAACTTTGCCAGATAGGGGAAATTTTAAAAAATATATTTGTTTAATATTTTTCTCTGATTGGGGCCGGTGGCTCACACCTGTAATCCCAGCACTTTGGGAGGCTGAGGTGAGTGGATCATCTGAGGTCAGGAGTTGGAGATCAGCCTGGCCAACATGGTGAAACCCCATCTCTACTAAAAATATGAAACATTAGCCGGGCGTGATGGCAGGTGCCTGTAATTCCAGCTACTCAGGGGGTGAGGCAGGAGAATCACTTGAACCTGGGAGGCGGAGGTTGCAGTGAGTGAAGATGGTGTCACTGCACTCCAGCCTGGGCAACAAGAGTGAAACTCCGTCTCGGAAAAAAACAAAACACTTTTTCTCCATGACATTTTTTCTATTATTCTTTTTGACTCTGATTACATAGATAATAGGCTTTTTGTTATTGTCCCCCAAGTTTCTGAGTCTCTGTTCATTTTTTGCACTCTTTTAAAAACACTTGTTCACATTGGATACTTTCTGTTGATTCATCTTCCGGGTCACTGACTCTTTCCTCTGTCATCTTCATTCTGCTGTTTAGCCCATCAAGGGAATTTTGAATTTCTTACTGTATTTTTCAGTTCTGAAATGAGATTCTTTAGAACTATTATTGTGAATTCTTTGCCAGGCAGTTAGCGGATCTGCAGTTCTTAGGAGTCAGCTAATGGAAGTTTATTGTTTTCCTTTGGTGTTGTCATGTTTCTCCAATTCTTCATAATTTTTGTAGTCTTGAGAAAAGCATTTAAAGAAGCATGAACTTCTTCCAGATTTTGTGGACTGGACTGGCAAGGAAAGACCTTCACGTGCATGGGAGTTGAGGGAGAAGAGTGGTGCTCTCTGGCAGTGGGTCCAATGGCACAGAGTGCCAACTATTGGGGGGCTTGTGGTGGGTCCAGGTTGGAGGGACACAGAGCCTTGTTAGCACAGGCAGCTGGGGGCTGTATTTCCACCTGCGTGGTCTTTGGTGGCAACAGCTGTGGGAGATCCATAGTGGCTGTGAACTTCCCACAGAGTTTTCTGGGACCTCAGCTGTGCCTCTTGCCTAGCAGCTAGGGGCCAGGACTTGCAGCAGTGGAGGCTGAGGTCAGTGGTGTGCACACACTCTGCTGTAGAGGCTGGCTGTAGGCACCAGCATGCAGCAGAGGCTAGTTGCAGGCTCATTGATAGTGGCCAGGGGTGGAGTCATAGGCAGGGGCCGGGGTTGACTAAGGGCATGCACATGGCAGTGGGGGCTGGCAGCTTGTGCCTAATTTTAGGGGCCTGCTGCAGCCTGGCTACAGAGGTCAGGCCATCTGCGTGTACATGGGCAGTTGCAGGGCTGAGCTGGAGGCGTGTGTGCACCTGCAGCTGTGGGGCCAGCTGAGGTGCAAGCATGATGCTGGAGTTAGAACCTGGGGTTGAGAGAGGTATGGCTGTGTATGGTAGCTGTGCTGGGTCCTTGGCTCAGAGCACTTGTAGAGGCAGCAGCTGGGGTGACTCTACGGAGGAGGGATGTTGGCTTAGGCACCCAGAGAATGCGATGGCCACTGGGGTGGGTGTCTGGGTCTGGGTGACCATGGTATTGAACAGCTTAGGCAGTTCCAGGGATAGAGGAAGGAGAAATTAGAGGGCCAGTCCCCTGGAGACTCTGAAGGTGGGAAAAACTGCAGGGCTTTGCTGCTGCAGTGCCGGCAGTGGTTTCTTCAGTTGTGAAAGCTGCGTGGTTCCTCTGCAGAAAATGCTGCTGGCATCAGCCATTGGTAACATCAGCGGGTCCTTGGTGGTGAAAACTATGAGGAGCGGCACAGTGGCCATGAGTGCTGTTGAGGGCCTCATCACGAAGTCCCCTAGAGTCCTGTGTTGAGCTGACCACTAGGGGTCGCTGTGGCTCCCACCAGCATGGCTGATGCAGACAGCCTGTTCCACTTCTTGGTTCCCCATTATCTCCATATGTCTCGGCGATGCCAGTTCCCGTGGAAATGTGAGTCGAGTGAAACAAGCTGCTTGGGCAGTGTCCCAAAACTCTGTGGAAGCTGGTTGTACACCCTGCTCTTATTTTCCCTGAAAGAAGGATATGCGAGCCAGGGAATTCCCTCCATGCTGAGCAGTGCTGGCTTGGGGGATGGGGTGATGTGGGCAAAATGGAACTGTTCTTCAGGAGGCTGAGGCAGGAGAATTGCCTGAACCCAGGAGGCGGAGGTTGCGGTGAGCCGAGATCGCGCCATTGCACTCCAGCCTGGGTAACAAGAGCGAAACTCCGTCTCAAAAAAAAAAAAAATGGAACTGTTCTCTCCACCCTTTCTGTGCGGGGTTTTTCTAGGGTTCTTTCTCCCGCTGTTGCTGAAGCTGACTTCTCAACTCTTCCAGAGTAATTTTTTTTTTGACTGAGTCTGGCTCTGTTGCCCAGGCTGGAGTGCAGTGGCACCATTTCTGCTCACTGCAGCCTCCCAGATTCAAGCAATTTTCCTGCCCCAGCCTCCCGAGTAGCTGGGATTACAGGCACACGCCACCAAGCCCAACTAGTTTTTGTATTTTTAATAGAGACAGGGTTTCCCCATGTTGGCCAGGCTGGTCTCGAACTCCTGAGCTCTGGTGATCCTACGCCTCAGCCTCCCAAAGTGCTGGGATTACAGGCATGAGTCACCGTGCCAAGCCCAGAGTAATTTTTGTTCATATGTAGTTGCCAAATTGTTGCATTTTATGGGGAAAGGAAGGTTGGCGCCCTTCCTCTGCAGTCACGGTAGGAAGTAACTGGCTCTGTCTTCCATCTGACTTTGCTCTTTGTTTCTCCTGGTCTCTGTTTCTTTTTTTCTCTTTTCTTGCCTTCTTTTGGATTGACTTAGTAGTTACCATTCCATTTTTTTTCCTCTGCTAGTTTGGAAGTTATCTACTCTGTTTTCTGTTCTTGAGTGATTTCCCTAGAATTCACAATATGCTTTCTTAATTTATCGACGTCTAAAGGTAATCATACTTTACTCTTCAAGATAAGGGCTGCAAAACTCTTTATATATCCACTTACATGCATTCCTAAGTTACATTTGAATGTTATATCGTGTTTTTGTTTTGTTTTGAGATGGAGTCTTACTTTGTTGCCCAGGCTGGAGAGCAGTGGTGCAATCTTGGCTCACTGCAACTTCTGCCTCCTAGGTTCAAGTGATTCTCCTGTCTCAGCCTCCCAAGTAGCTGGGATTAGAAGCGTGTACCTCATGTACTTTTATTTCATATTCTTTTACAAAAATGCACAGACATTATTTGTTTTTTTCAGACGGAGTTTCGCTCTTGTTGCCCAGGCTGGAGAGCAATGGTGCAGTTTTGGCTCACTGCAACCTCCGCCTCCTGGATTCAAGCAATTCTCCTGGTCAGGCTGGTCTCGAACTCCTGACCTCAGGTGATTCACCCACCTCAGCCTCCCAAAGTGCTGGGATTATAGGCGTGAGCCCATTATAGTTTTATGATATAGTTAATGTTCAGTTAGATGTACTACTTCCTACTTATTGCTTGCTTTGATGTTTATTCTGTCTTGTATCCTGGCCCTTCCATCAGGGATGTCCTCTTACTTAAATATCCTTGAATTCTTCTTTAGTGATGGTCTGCTAGTGGCCAGTTCTTACTTTTCTTTTGAAAATATATTTCACTGTGTTTTGAAATTTATTGTATCTGGATATAGATTACTAGCTTGACAGTGCTTTTTTTTTCTACCACATTGAAGTTAGCCCACCATCTTTCAGCTTTCCTTTTCTTTCTTTTTTTTTTTCCCCAGACACTGAGTCTCCCTCTGTCACCCAGGCTCTTGGCTCACTGCAACCTCCGCCTCCTGGGTTCAAGCAATTCTCCTGCCACCACGCCTGGCTAATTTTATGTTTTTAGTAGAGACGGGGTTTCCCCATGTTGCTCAAGCTGGTCTCAAATTCCTGACCTCACGTGATCGGCCCACCTCATCCTCCCAAATGCTGAGGTAACAGGCAGTTTCATAGGTATATCTGCAGGTTTGTGACATGGGTAAATTGTGTGTTGCTGAAGTTTAGCTGCAAATGATCCCATCACCCAGGTAGTGAGCATGGTACCCGATAGGTAGTGTTTCAGTCCTCATTCCTGTCCCTTCTTCCTCCTTCTAGTAGTCCTCAGTGCCTGTTGCTGCCATCTTTATGTCCATGTGCGCTCAGTGTTTAGCTCCCACTTATAAGTGACAATATGTGGCATTTGGTTTTCTGTTCCTGTGTTAATTTACTTAGGATAGTAGCCTCCAGCTTCATCCATGTTGCTGCAGAAGACATGATTTTGTTCTTTTTCGTGGCAGCATAGTATTCCATGGTGTGTATGTATCACATTTTCTTTATCTAGTCTGCTATTGATGGGCATCTAGGTTGACTTCAAGTCTTTGCTATTGTGAATAGTGCTGTGATGAACATATGCGTGCATGTGTCTTTTTGGTAGAATGATCTATTTTCCTTTAGGTATATATACCCAGTAATGGGATTGCTGGGTTGAATGGTAGTTCTGTTTTAAGTTCTTTGAGAAATCTCCAAACTGCTTTCCACAGTGGTGGAACTAATTTACATTCCCACCAAGAGTGTGTAAGTATTCCCTTTTCTATGCAACCTCACCAACATCTATTATTTTTTTTCTTTTTAATAATAGCCATTCTGATTGGAGTGGTGAGAAACCCACCAATTAGAATGTTGTGAGAAACCACACCAATCAGAATAACTATTATTCTCTCTCTCTTTTTTTTTTGACGGAGTCTCACTCTGTTCCCCAGGCTGGAGTGCAGTGGCACGATCTTGGCTCACTGCACCCTCCACCCTCCAGGTTCAAACAATTCTCCTGTCTCAGCCTCCCGTGTAGCTGAGACTATAGACGCGTGTCACCACACCCAGCTGTTTTTTTTGTATTTTTAGTAGAGATGGGATTTCACCATGTTAGCCAGGATGGTCTCGATCTCCTGACCTCATGATCTGCCCACCTTGGACTCCCAAAGTCCTGGGGTTATAGGCATGAGCCACTGCGCCCTGCCTACTTTGTTTTCTATTTAGACATCCAGTTATTCTAGCACTCTTTGTTAATAAGACTATTCTCTTTTTATTAAACTGCCTTGGTATGTTTGTTGAAAATTAGTTGACCACAAGGTGTTTCTGGGCTTTTTTCAGGATCATGAGTTAACATGTCTATTTTTTTCTTTTTCTTTTTTTGAGACTGAGTCTTTCTCTTGTTACCCAGGCTGGAGTGCAATGGCGCGATCTCGGCTCACCACAACCTCCGCCTCCTGGGTTCAAGTGATTCTCCTGCCTCAGCCTCCTGAGTAGCTGGGATTACAGGGTTGCACCACCATGCCCGGCTAATTTTTGTGTTTTTAGTAGAGATGGGGTTTCACCATATTGGCCAGGCTGGTCTCAAACTACTGACTCAGGTGATCTTCCCGCCTCGGCCTCCCAAAGTGCTGGGATTACAGGTGTGAGCCACCGTGCCTGGCCGGTTCTGGTGTTTTTTATCTGGCCTCTATGGGTTCCTTTTCTATCTGAAAAGTCATAAAATTGGAAACCGCAGGTCCAGTTTGTTGTATTTGGCTTACATCTTTGGGACAAAGTGTCTTTGGAAGGCCACTTTCTCCACTGCTTTGCCTGTACTTCGATTTTTGCCTGATGATTCTTTATTGTCTTGTTAACATTTTTATTTCATTAGAAGATTTAAAAATATATTCCAGCCTTTTAAATTATTTCCAGTGAGAAAATTGGTTCAAATCTCTAGCTTAGTACTGGGATAGCATATAGTATTTTATTTTCTAAAATGTGATCAAACTCTACTTGTTTGCCTTTTGCTTTTATCAGTGAATCTTGGCAAGCCGTCCATGGCAGTTCTAAAGCGCAATGAGCTGAATTTTTAAGGATTTGTAAGAGTTTGCCAAGTGAAGAACAGTGGTGGAGGTGGAGTTGGTCTTGTGTGTGAGAGGAGAGGGTATTATGGGCCCTGAAGCTGTAAGTAGTTAAATCTGGCCAGAACATGGAATGTGCAGAGGGGCCATAGGGGACTATGATGCCAAAACAGTAGGCTCACAGCAAAATGTCCAAGCATCAGTTGCTCTCACACAGCACAACTCTATGGGAACATTATGTGCATCATAGTCTGTGTGCTCCCGGACATGCCGTAATAGGAAGTTTATTGTTATTTATTTATGTATTTATTTGAGACGGAGTTTCACTCTTGTTGCCCAGGCTGGAGGGCAATGGCGCAATCTCAGCTCACTGCAACCTCTGCCTCCCGGGTTCAAGTGATTCTCCTGCCTCAGCCTCCTGAGTACCTGGAATCACAGGCATGTGCCACCATGCCCGGCTAATGTATTTTTAGTAGAAACGGAGTTTCTCCATGTTGGTCAGGCTGGTCTTGAACTCCCGACCTCAAGTGATCTGCCTGCCTTGGCCTCTCAAAGTGCTGGAATTACAGGTGTAAACCACCGCGCCTGGCCAATAGGAAGTTTAGAAAGTTGACTTTTACCTATTAGTCTTGGCAGAGAGGGAGGGTAGACAGTGAATGAGAGACCTCATCACTAGAGCGGAGACCACAGAGTCCCCAAGAAGACTGTAGAAAATACCTCTCCTAGGATCGCCCATGGTCATAGATTCTCCAGGATTACACAAGCTAATTCACCGCCCTGAAGGTGTTTGCCTTCTAGGTTTCATCCCAGCTCTATCTTGCCCAATCAGTAATGCTAAGCCAATGATAACCTTTTTCCTCTTGAAGATAAGGGAACAGGAGACTATCTTCTAATGGGCCAAATGGTTCCATCTGATTCAACCTCCTCTTCCCAGGAATGCTGAAACACTTTCAAACTTGATAGCCCGGGGGAAACTGCCTCCTGCCGCCAACCCCCTGCCGGCCTGCATGGTAACCCAACCTCCATCTACAACACCTGGCTCAATGGCCTTCCCCCGAGCATCAGAAGCATGGTTCTCCATGAGGTGACTGAGTGCTACATAGAGACTGTTTTTTAAGGTCAGAAAAAATAGCTGGGGGCAGGGGGCAGGGTGGTGAGAGAGTTCCTGAAAGCCTTTGGGACAACAGAAAGTTTAGCTTTTTTTTTTTTTTTTTTTTTTTTTAAGAGATGGAGTCTCACTCTGTCCCCAGGCTGGAGTGCAGTGGCATGATCTCGGCTTACTGCAACCTCCGCCTCCCAGGTTCAAGCAATTCTCCTGCCTCAGCTTCCCAAGCAGCTGGGATTACAGGCATGTACCACCATGCCCAGCTGATTTTTGTATTTTCAGTAGAGCCGGTGGATTCACCATGGTGGCCAGGATGATCTCGATCTCCTGACCTCAAGTGATCCACCTGCCTCAGCCTCCCAAAGTGCTAAGATTACAGGCGTGAGCCACCATGCCTGGCCACAATTTTAGCCCTTTCGTTAGGGCCAGAAGAAAATTCTGGAAGCACCAGGATAATGGGCAGCTCTAGTAACACAAAGTACTATAGCTTGCGGAATGGCCTTCCATGGATAACGCTAGCTGGATTGATTTTTTGTGTCAGAGGCTTCCGCTGGAGATCTGATTTTCTCAGTGATCCAGGGATTTTTGGGAGTTTTCCAGGGAAGATGGAATGTCCACTTGTCTGTATTTTTTCTTATTGTTTGGTTCAATGATACTTTAACGCCTGTTCTCTCCTTGCAGGCTAAGGAGGGCCCAAAGTTTGTATTCCTGTCCTTTGTTGAAGCCATGTCCTTCCTTCCTCTGTCTGTCTTCTGGTCTTTCATCTTCTTCCTGGTGTTGCTGGCCATGGGGCTGAGCAGCGCGATGGGGATTGTGCAGGGCATTGTTACTCTGCTCTAGGACTTCTCCTCTTTCTACAGGAAACATACAAAGCTACTCATAGGTACTCTGACTAAGGCCCTGCCCCTCACCATGACCCTGACCCCTGACACCACTGGGACTCTTTTTTTTTTTTTTTTTGAGACAGGGTCTCTGTAGCCCAGGCTGGAGTGCAGTGGTATGATCTCAGCTTACTGCAGTGTCTGCCTCCTGGATTCAAGTGATCCTCCCACCTCAGCCTCCTGAGTAGTTGGGACCATAGGCATGTACTACCATGCCCAGCTAAGTTCTGTAGTTTTTGTAGAGATGGGCTTTTGCCATGTTTCCCAGGCTGGTCTTAGACTCCTGGGCTTAAGTGATCTGCCCACTTCGGCTTCCCAAAATGCTGGGATTACAGATGTCAGCCACCATGCCTGGCCACCAGCCCTAGTCTGTGACCTCTACTTAGCCTTTGTCACTCAGCCTGACTTCTAACCTTGATCCAGATCTAATGTTTTCTCCAGTGGGACTCTCGACACTCATGTTCATGTGTGGCCACTTCTTCATTCGACCTTCAGGGATCTACTTCATCAGACTGCTGTCTGACCACTGGATAGGCTTCCCCATCATTGTCATCGTCACATTGGAAACCATGGCTGTATCCTGGGCCTATGGGGCCAGGAGGTGATGTCCTAAGAAACATGGGACTATATCCCGCTAGTGTGACATAGGGACCCTTAATTTCAGGGCCTTCTGGGAAATCTTTTTATTCATTCATCCATCTTCACATGTATCTTGGGTGCTGCATATATGTCAGGCACCGTTTTAATCATCAGGGATAGGGACATTGAATAAAAATGTATCCCTGTTTGCAGAAAGCTTACATTCTAGTGGTCTAGAGAGACAATAACCAAATTAGCAAATAAAAATAAAAACGTTGAGAATAAATATAATTGATGGAAAAAATCAAAGGGTGAGGTCAGATGGCGCACAGTGGGAGTGTGTGTGGGCACCAATCCAGACAGAACTTCAGGGAGGGCCTTTCCAGTAAGGTGACATGTGAGCAAACTCCTGAATGACAGGAGGGAGGGAGTCATGACAAGATTTGGAGGCAGAGTGCTCCCTGCAGGGAAACAGAAATCACCAAGGCCAGAGGAAGCATAATGCCTGGCGTTTTTGAGAAACAAGGAAGTCAGAGTGGCTGGAATAGAAGCTATTAGGAGGTGAGGCTGGAGAAATAATGAGGGCCAGACCATGAAGGGTTTCTCCATGTGGGTCAGGGTGGTCTTCAACTCCCCATTTCAGGTGATCAGCCCACTTCGGCCTAGGATTACAGGCGTGAGCAACCATACCCAGTGACGTTCTTATATTTACGGGATGAAGGAAAGAGATTTGGCCTTTCTCCTGAGGGCACTGGATACCCATGGAAGGTTCTTGAGCAGGAGAGGGGTGTTTGAAAAATTTTCTTGGGTTGGAATAGAATACAGACTGACTAGGGAGAAGGTGAGAGAGGATGAGACTTATGATGAAACAGGAGATTATAGATACAATAGAATGTTTGAAAGATGCTAAGGTTGGGCTGGCCCTGCCTCCAAGGTGGTAAGGCCTGACTGGGCATCCCACAATCTGGTGGCCCTTCCCCAGGTTCCTCACAGACCTGATAAGCCTGTTGGGCCACTCCATCTCTCCCATCTGTGGTTGGCTGTGGTTCTGTGTGTGTCCAGTTGTACTGCTAATCCTGTTTGTGACCGTGATGGTTGATCTTTGTATGCAGCCCATCACCTATGTGTCCTGGGACTCGAGCACTGTGAGCTTCCCCCAGGACCCAGAACCCCTTTGGGAGTGGGGCCAGACCTTTCAACTTACTCATGGTGAAAGAACCCAGTCATCTCATTCTCTTACAGCCTGAAGACTCATTAGTCTTCTGCCTTGGTTCCCCACCCACCCTTCCCCTCCACAACCCTTCCTCTTCTCTTTGGGACTTTGATATTCTGAACCTTTTTCTCCATCTCTCCACAGTCAAAAGAGGTGCTTCAACCATACCCAGTATGGATACTGCTCTTGATGGTCAGTCACTCTTTTTGCCATTGTCATCCTCCCTGTCCCTGCATACTTGGTATACTGCCTCACACATGGGATTCCCTTCAGGACCAAGAGCGGAGATGGGCCTATAACAGCCTCCACATCCCTATCCCCAAGTGATGAACTAACATCCAGTGAAGACGTTCAAAAGGAAGAAATTCTACAAGGTGATGAGACAAAGTACCCATCAACCTGCCGTGTGACTTCCTAACTTCATTTGGCTTCACGTCACATTCAATAGGCAACTCTTAATATCAGCTTGCAACTGTTGATGTCCCTGGATCCAGAACTACTGTTACTTCCAAAAGGAGGGGCATTCTTTGGGGAGTTCATGGGGTCTGGCCTCACAGTCCCTTCCTGGGTCCCATCTTCCCTGGTTACCACCATCATTGTGTTTTTCCACCCTCTTCCTCAACACACAAGCACAACTCATATGCAATTCTGATGATGCCTACCGTCCTGCTGTTTCTGGGGTTCTTGTCTTCTGGAATGGAGCTGAAGGAGTAATGTTGTTGGTCAATAAATCATTCTACTGGAACTCCAAGGACTGGATGTAAGCAGATTTGTTTTTTCTATGGACATCTCAGATGTTCAGTCTTCCTGTCACAAGGCTTCCAGTCTATGATAGTTTGTTTTCACACTGCTGGTAAAGACATACCTGAAACTGGGAACAAAAAGAGGTTTAATTGGACTTAAAGTTCCACATGGCTTGGGAGGCCTCAATTATGGCAGGAGGTGAAAGGCACTTATATGGCGCTGGCAAGAGTAAAAATGAAGCAAAAGTGGAACCATCAGATCTCGTGAGACTTACTCACTATCATGAGAATAGGATGGAAAAGACCAGCCCCCATGATTCAGTTAACCTCCCCTGGGTCCCTCCCATAACATGTGGGAATTCTGGGAGATATAATTGAAGTTGAGATTTGAATGGGGACACAACCAAACCATATCATTCTGCCCCTGGCCCCTCCAAATCTCGTGTCCTCACATTTCAAAACCAAACACGTTTTGACTTCCCAACAGTCCACCAAAGTCTTATTTCAGCATTAACCCAAAAGTCCGAAGTCTCATCTGAGACAAGGCAAGTCCCTTCCACCTATGAGAGCCTGTAAAATCAAGAGCAAGGTAGTTACTTCCTAGATACAATGAGGGTACAGTTATTGGATAAATACAGCCATTTCAAATGGGAGAAATTGGCCAAAACAAAGGGGTTACAGGGACGATGCAAGTCCAAAATCTAGCAGGGCAGTCACATTTTAAAGCTCCAAAAGGATATCCTTTGATTACAGGTCTCACATCCAGGTCATGCTGGTACAAGAGCTGGGTTCCCATGGTCTTGGGTAGCTCCACCTCTGTGGCTTTGCAGGGTACAGCCTCCCTCCCGGCTGTTTTAATGGACTGGTGTTGAGTGTCTGCAAGTTTTCCAGGCGTATGGTGCAAGCTATCAATGGATTTACCATTCTGGGGTCTGGAGGACAGTGGCTGTCTTCTCACAGCTCTACTAGGCAGTGCCCCAGTAGGAACTCTGCATGAGGGCTCCAACCCCACATTTCCCTTCTGCATTGCCTTAGCAGAGGTTCTCCATGAGGGCCCCACCCCTGCAGCAAACTTTTGCCTGGGCACCAGGTGTTTCCATACATCTGAAATCTAGGTGGAGGTTCCCAAACCTCAATTCTTAACTTCTGTGCAACTGCAGGCTCAATACCACATGGAAGCTGCCGAGGCTGGGGGCTTCCAACCTCTGCAGCCACAGCTTGAGCTGTACATTGACCCACTTCATCCACAGCTGGAGTGGGACCCAGCACTGAGTCCATAGGCTACACACAGCAAGGGGAACCTGGGCCTGGCCCATGACCACTTTTTCCTCCTGGGCCTCTGGGCCTGTGATGGGAGGGGCTGCCTCGAAGATCTCTGACACGGCCTGGAGACATTTTCCTCATGGTCTTGAGGCTCCCTGCTACTTATGCAAATTTCTGTAGCTGGCTTGAATTTCTCCTCAAAAAATTGGTTTTTCTTTTCTACCACATCACCAGGCTGCAAATTTTCTGAACTTTTATGCTGTTTCCCTCTTAAAACGGAATGCTTTTAACAACACCCAAGTCACCTTTTGAATGCTTTGCTGCTTAGAAATTTCTTCTGCCAGACACCCTAAATCATCTCCCTCAAGTTCAAAGCTCCACAGATCTCTAGGGCAGGAGCAAAATGCTGCCAGTCTCTCTGCTAAAATATAACAAGAGTCATCTTAGCTCCAGTACCCAGCAGGTTCTCCATCTCCATCTGAGACCACCTCAGCCTGGACCTTGTTCATATCAGCATGTTTGTCAAAGCCATTCAGTAAGTCTCTAGGAGGTTCCAAACTTTCCCACATTTTCCTGCCTTCTGAGCCCTCCCAACCATCCAACCTCTGCCTGTTACCCACTTCCAAAGTTGTTCCACATTTTCAGGTATCTTCTCAGCAACGCCCCGCTCTACTGGGACCAGTTTACTGTATTCATTTTCGTGCTGTTCATAGACATACATACCCGAAACTGGGAACAAAAAGAGGTGTAATTGGACTTAACAGTTCCACATGGCTGGGGAGGGCCTCAGAATCATGGCAGGAGGCAAAAGGCACTTCTTCTTCTTTTTGTTTTTTTTTTGAGAAGGAGTCTTGCTCTGTTGCCGGGCTAGAGTGCAGTGGCGTGATCTCGGTTCACTGCAACCTTTGCCTCCCTGGTTCGAGTGATTCTCCTGCCTCAGTCTCCCGAGTAGCTGGGACTACAGGTGTGCACCACCATGCACGGCTGATTTTTTGTATTTTTAGTAGAGATGGAGTTTTACCATGTTGGTCAGGCTGGTTTTGAGCCCCTGACCTCCAGTGATCTACCTACCTTGGTCTCCCAAAGTGCTCGGATTACAGGTGTGAGCCACTGCGCCTGGCCTCCATATGATTTCTTTGGCTGCTGTCAATGTTAGCAATGCCTGTGAGTTACTCTGTGGCTTTGGCTTTAGTTGTTTGTGGAGACTGTGGTGAGACTTTCTGGGGACTGGGGCTCTGGGGGTCCAATCCTCAGGCCACTGGGTGGCACCCATAGGCACTGACTGTGGTGACAGTGGGCCCCTGGCAGAGCAGTCCTCAGACACCAAGTGGCTCACAAGGGCATCTCGGGTGGTGGCAGCAGGCACCAGTCGTGGTGGTGGTGGAGGCCCCTGGTGGGATGCAAAGGCACTGGGTTTTGGGTCTTCAGGCAGCACAAGCAGATGTTCCATGGCCCTGCTGCTGGAGGGGACAGGGTTGCTGTCAGAGGCCCTGGGCAGGCAGCTCTCAGGCACTGGGGAGTACACACTCCAGCTTCCTATGTCCTGGGGGCAGCCTCCCCAATGTGCTGCATGCACAGCCTGTTCACCAAGGTGTCGGGCACTGCTCGGGTTCCAGGAACATGGCCACGCTGCTGAGTCCAGCTGGTGTTGTTGCCACACTGCCTCCCTCTGAGTGGAAGTGGGGGTTGTTGGTGGGGCCCCAGAGATGTGGAGAGGCAGGGATTTTGGGGCCCGGAGCATGATGTGGTTTGGTGTGAAAATGGTGCTGTGCTGCAGCAGCTTAGGTCCTAGGGCATGGGTGGGAGCAGGGTGAGTTCCTTCTCTGGGACAAATTTGTAATGTCGTGGACTCCGGGCAGCCCCTATACTAGGCTCAGAACTTGCCTGCCTGTAATCTCAGCACTTTGAGAGACGGAGGTGGGTGGATCATGAGGTCAGAAGTTCAAGACCATCCTGACCAAGATGGTGAAACCCCATCTCTACTAAAAATACAAAAATTAGCTGGGCGCGGTGCAGGTGCCTATGATCCCAGCTACTCGGAAGGCTGAAGCAGGAGAATCGCTTGAACCCGGTGGGGTGGAGGTTGCTGTGAGCTGAGATCACGCCATCGCACTCCAGCCTGGGCAACAGACTGAGACTCTGTCTCAAAACAAACAAAAACTTGCAAAGGCCAGGGCTCTCCTGTGCTAGGATTGCAGGTGTCTGTGGTGGGAATGTGGACTGTTGGGGATCTCTTGATTCCCTCATCCCCCTCCCACCATGGGAAATCCTTCCTGGCTCCTGACTGGTTCAAGGATAGCTGCTTGGCTTCCTTTTTTTTTTTGAGATGGAGTCTGGCTCTGTTGTGCAGGCTGGAGTGCAGTGGCGCGATCTCGGCTCACTGCAACCTCTGCCTTCTGGGTTCAAGCGATTCTCCTGCCTCAGCCTCCCAAGTAGCTGGGATTACAGGCATGTGCCACCATGCCCAGCTAATTTTTTTTTTTTTTTTTTTTAGTAGAGACCGTGTTGGTTAGGCTGGTCTAAAACTCCTGACCTCAGGTGATCCGCTTGCCTTGGCCTCCTAAGTGCTGGTATCACAGGCATAAGGCACTGCGCCCAGCAGCCCTGTGCTAGTTAATGTGCTCTTCTGTTGCAGGCGTGCGCGCCATTTAGCCACATTCTGTGTCTGGGCCTTCCTAGGCTGTGGTTTCTGGAAGGTGTCCTTCAGCTAACTTGCTATTGGGTACTGGGTATGTACTGGCATGGGGACCTGTTTGTAACGTCTTCCACTTGCTATAAGGTATGTCATGTAGTGCAGAATTGCTGCGTGACTCTATAATCTAACTTGTCTCTTTCCATAGCAGGGACCAGAATCCTAAAGGCACAAGTTTATGTCCTTGTCTTCGCCGCTGGTCCCAGTTGGCCCCCTTCTTGTCTAAGTGGTACAGTGGCCTAAGGAGTGGAGACAAATTGGAAGTAAAAGGACACCAACGCCTTAGACGAACGAGGAAGGTTTGCAACTGCTTTGGTGGTGTAGGATGTGGGTGGGCCTGCAGTGTATTTATCATGGCAAATTGAATCCCGTTAGACTTACCCAACTAGATGACACCAAGCATTTGACTTGATAAGCCTGGCCCCTGATTTTCCTGGTTTGACCACTCATCCTCTGTCAACCAAGTGAGACAGCAAGGTGAGGGCTACGGTTTGTAAACTAGAAAAAGACTCAGAAGTAGGCCGGGCACGGTGGCTCACACCTGTAATCTCAACACTTTGGGAGGCCGAGGTGGGAGGATCACCTGAGGTTGGGAGTTTGAGACCAGCCTGACCAACATGGTGAAACCCCGTTTCTACTAAAAATACAAAAATTAGCTGGTGATGGTGGTGCATGCCTGTAATCTCAGCTACTGGGGAGACTGAGGCAGGAGAATCGCTTGAACCTGGGAGGTGGAGGTTACGGTGAGCCAAGATTGTGCCATTGCACTCCAGCCTGGGCAACAAGAGCAAGACTCTGTCTCAAAAAAAAAAGACTCAGAGGTTAGCATGATATCATCAATGTAATAGAAAACGTACCCCTCTAGGGTGGTCCATATACTGAGGTATGTGACCACTAGGCATTGACACACAGTGAGGCTATGGAAGTATCCCCACTGCAAGACGGTAAAGGTCTGTTGTTCTTCCCAGGTGGTAAGGTTAGGCTCTGTGATCTCCGTAATCTCCAGGGCGGGGGAGAGACCAGGTGGAGGTAATGAGTCATACGGGCAGTTTCCCCACTCTGTTCTCGTGGTAGTGAGTGAGAGCTCCCGAGATCTGATGGTTATATAAGGGGCTCTTCCTCCTTCGCTGGGCCTCGTGAAGAGGGTGGTTTGCTTCCCGTTTGTTGTTTGAGGTGATCGTAAGCTTCCTAAGGCGTTCCCCAGCCATGCTGAACTGTGAGTTAATTAAACATCTTTCCTTTATGAATTACCCGGTTTGGGGCAGTTCTTAGTAGCATAAACATGGACTCCTATACCAGGTGAATGCAATTACAAAATGAGGTGTGCCCAGTCCCTCTCCTGTCCTCATCAGAAAGGAGACTGTGTGGGAATGGCTGCATACATTAGGGGGACCACTTTATTTAATCCCCAGTAAGCTGTCATTCTCCGTGTCCCATCAGGCATCCGCATGGGCCATGCAGGGTTTGTGTGGACTGTTCACTGGTCTTTTTTTTGAGACCAAGTCTTGCTCTGTTGCCCAGGCTGAAGTGCAGTGGCGCCATCTCAGCTCACTGCAATCTCTGCCTCCTGGGTTAAATCGATTCTCCTGCCTCAGCCTCCTGAGTAACTGGGACTGCAGACGCCCGCCACCATGACCAGCTAATTTTTGTATTTTTAAGAGACGGGGTTTCACCATGTTGGCCATGCTGGTCTCCAACTCCTGACCTTGTGATCCGCCCACCTTGGCCTCCCGAAGTGCTGGGATGACAGGTGTGAGCCACCGCGCCCAGCCTGTTCACTGGCCTTAAATCTACCCAGACGTACTGCTTTCCTTTTCAGTCCCCACCATCTCATCAGCACTTCTGGAAGGTCTTGTTTCAATGCTGCTATTCACAGAGGGGCTGGCAGCTGTGCTGGTGCCTGTTTCCCATTCTCCTTGATCACAGGCTTCACTGTGGTCCTCTTGGTTGGAATTTGGAGGGTCAAGCCTGATGAGACAGCCCTTCCCCAAGATGTACCCTGGGGTGGGAGCTCTGCGTACTAAGGAGGATTAGGCAGCAGTCTCCTAACTTGCCTCAACCTGTCTGACTTTCTCGGGCCCCCCAGGAGGCGAAGGCAGGAGCATCAACTGAACCTGGGAGGTGAAGGTTGTGGTGAGCCGAGATCATGGCATTGCACTCCAGCCTGGGCGAGAGAGTGAGACCGTCTCAAAAAAACAAGAATGCACAGGTAGTGTTTGCTCTTATTGGGATCCTGAGCCCTTAGCCTTTGTCCTCGTCTAAAGGGGTTGGCACCTGCCTCCCTATGTGGGAGGCGCAGTGGGCCGAGTCTGAGGACTCACGGAAGCGCTGTGTTGGCTGGAGCTTCTGCCACAGGCCGACCAGAACAGCACTGGGCTGTCTATTTTCACAGTAGGCGTTCCTACCACTAGCTGGTCACACCACATTGCCTTTATAGGCCACTGGAACTACGGATGTCACCACATACGAGAGTGCGTTCAGCTCCAGTATTCCTGGGGCAAACACGGCCTGTGCATTCTTGTTTTTTTGAGACGGTCTCACTGTGTCACCCAGGCTGGAGTGCAATGGCATGATCTCGGCTCACCGCAACCTTCACCTCCCAGGTGCAGGTGATGCTCCTGCCTTGGCCTCCTGAGTAGCTGGCGTTACAGGTGCCTGCCACCACACCCAGCACATTTTTGTATTCTTAGTAGAGACAGGGTTTCACCATGTTGGCCAGGCCGGTTTTGAACTCTTGACCTTGTGATCCACTTGCCTTGGCTTCCAAAAGTGCTGGGATTACAGGCATAAGCCACCATGCCCAGCCAGCCTGTGCATCTTAGGTGACCAATATATAGTTAGCTAGCTCTGTATGTGGCTACCGGTCTCCAGACACCCAGCCACTGTTGCTCTTACCAGGGTCCTGGGCCCTTAACCTTTGTCCTAAAGGGGTTGGCACCTGCATCCCTTTGTGGGACATGGAATAACAGAGCCATCAGAGGGGGTCCCCCGACGGCCCTTTGGCTCCTCTCCCCCGCTTTGTTTAGGCAGAATTTTAGTCTGTCCCCCAGGCTGGAGTGCAATGGTACAATCTCTGCCCACTGCAACCTCTGCCTCCTGGGTTCAAGCAATTCTCCTGCCTCAGCCTCCTGAGTAGCTGAGACTACAGGTGCACGCCACCATGCCGGGCTAATTTTTGTATTTTGAGTAGAGATGGTTTCACCATGTTGGCCAGGCTGGTCTTGAACTCCTGACCTTGTGATCTACCCACCTCAGCCTCGCACAGTGCTGGGATTCCAGGCGTGAACCACCGTGCCTGCGGCTCCCTTGTTTTTATCCCAGCATGGTGCACACCTCTCCTATGCAGTGTTTTTTTTTGTTTGTTTTTGTTTTGAGACAGAGTTTTGCTCTTATTGCCCAGGCTGGAGTGCAGAGTGCAATGGTGCGATCTCGGCTCACTGCAACCTCTGTCTTCCAGGTTCAAGGGATTCTCCTGCCTCAGCCTCCGGAGTAGCTGGGATTACAGGCAAGTACCACCACGCCCAGCTAGTCCTATGCAGTGTCTGCTTCACCTAAATGGTGGCGCCTTGGGCCGCCCGAGACACTGGCTATCCTACCAAGGGACTCGAGATAGAGGCTAGCGTGCCACGTCCTTGGTTGTGTGCCTTTTGTAAGATGGTGTTTCTCATGCCAGCAGCGAAAAGCCCATTGTCAGGATCTCAGTAATGCTTAGCAGAGATAGCAAACGTCACCCTAATTCCCAGAGGATGCCCCTCAATCCCTCCCTAATCTGTCACCACAGAAGAGATGTGGGGACATTCCTTTCATTGGGCCAGGCTGCCTTGCAGCTCGCAACCACCCAGCTGAGGAGGGGGTGGCCTGATCCTCATTGTTGGTGCCATCAAGGCAGGGCCTCAGGGCTGGATGTTGGTGATGGACGCCGTTTTACTCATCTGTTATTCCACATCCCATAGAGAAGCCACCCTGTGATCAACTGTCTCCCACTCTGCCTGAGCCTGCTCCCCAATTCCACAGCCCTGGCTTGGGAGACCTTGACTCCAGGTCTCTTCTTCAGCCCCTTGAACCTCAGGTGACCCGCCCATCTCCGCCTCCCAGAGTGCTGGGAAGCGTGAAATGGAGTTTCACTCTCATAGCCCAGGCTGGAGTGGAGTGGCGCAAGCTCGGCTCACTGCAACCTCCGCCTCTGGAGCTCAAGAGATGCTCTTGCCTCAGCCTCCCGAGTAGCTAGATGTTAGGTATAGCTAAAGTGAAATGCCTAACCTATGGCAGCTGAGGTTGGCTGGCCACTCCGGACTCTGCTCTGAGCAGCCACGGGGGCCGAGCTCACAGCGCAGGTGAAGGTGCGTCCGTTACAAAATGAGCACTGGGGTGTCTTCCAGGCAGAGGCAAGTCTTGTGGGGCGGCCCCTGCAGATGCTGTTGGTTGGCTTTCATCTTGGGAATGCCCGGTAAATGTGCAGAGAGGACAGGAGCTCATCCCAGCCTCTCTTCCCCACTAGGGCTCTGCATGGGGTCCCAGGACTTGGGGTCCCAGGATGCTTTCGTCATGAGCGCTCTGACTCATTGACAGAGCAGCCAGCAGCTCTTCAAATGGACCGAGTACCCGACAAGCCAGGGTCTCTGGGTTTTGTCATCCCGCACCCGCAGGCGGGACAATTTCTGACATTTCAGCCTGAGCTAATTAGGCATTTCTTCCTAGTCACAGCTCATCTTGTAACAGATGCACCTTCACCTGCGCTGTGAGCTCGGCCCCTGTGGCTGCGCAGAGCACAGTCTGGAGTGGCCAGCCTACCGCAGCTGCCACCGCTCAGGCCTCTCACCTTTGCTTAATTACACCCACCGCTGCAATAGCTCTTTCAGAACTTTCTGGGTTTTTTTTTTTTTTTCTTTTTGAAATGGAGTCTTGCTCTTGTTGCCCAGGCTGGAGTGCAGTGGCTCAATCTCGGCTCATTGCAACCTCCAACTCCTGGGTTCAAGCGATTTTCCTGTTTCAGCTTCCCAAGTAGCTGGAATTACAGGTGCCCACCACCACGCCCGGCTAATTTCATACTTTTAGTAGAGACGGGGTTTCACCATGTTAGGCTGGTCTTGAACTCCTGACTTCAGGTGATCCAACTGCCTCAGCCTCCCAAAGTGCTGGGATTACAGGCATGTGCCACTACACCCAGCCTAGACCTTTCTGTGCTTTGGGGGCATCTCTGTACCCATGCCAAAATCTACCTCAAGGATAGTAGATTTTGGGCCCCACACAGACATGGACAGCCAGCCTGAGATTCCCCCTGTGGATTTCCTCCTCTCCAACCCCATCGACTCTGTGTGCACAGGATTTTCTCCAACCTCCTGCTGGGATCATCAGTTATCGTGCCAAATGTCTGTTAACTTGAGTATCTGTGGCACCAGGTTCAAGAAGTGACCTGGAGCCAGCACACAAAACGGCTTATTTGCGAGAATTTGCAGGGTGGGCCAGTGGTGGTAGGCTGAACGGGAGAACCACGACCACTTGCAAAAAGCATGCAGTTCAGCCCGGGTGTGGTGGCTCAGGTCTGTAAACCCAACACTTTGGGAGGCCGAGGTGGGCGGATCACTTGAGGTCAGGAGTTCAAGAACAGCCTGACCAACGTGGTGAAACCCCATCTCCACTAATAATTTAGCCCGGCATGGTGGCAGGCGCCTGTAATCCCAGCTACTCAGGAGGCTGAGGCTGGAGAATTGCTTGAACCTGGGAGGCAGAGGTTGCGGTAAGCCGAGATCACGCCACTGCACTGCAGCCTGGGCTACAAGAGTGAAACTCCATCTCAAAAAAAAAAAAAAGCAATTCCTAGGGTACTCTCACTTGGCATCCTCCTCGCTAGCAAGCTCCACGTGGCAACCCTCGTTCTCAGGGTGGAGTTAAGTTATTGCTGTCAGGTGTATCTGTCCAAAGGGCAGGCTTAAGGAAAGTTATTGCTGTCAGGTGTATCTGTCCAAAGGGCGGGCTTAAGGAAAGTTATTGCCATCAGCTGTGTCTACCAGGTACTCCAAGCCCCCTTTTGTCCAGAGCCTGAGATATTCTGTGACAGCTTTATTGAAATGTGATTCCTACATCATACAATTAACCTATTTAAAATTTACAATTCAGCTGGGCACGGTGGCTCACTCCTGTAATCCCAGCACTATGGGAGGCCGAGGCGGGTGGATCACCTAAGGTCGGGAGTTTGGGTCCACGCTGGTCAACATGGTGTAACCCTATCTCTACTAAAAATACAAAAATGAGCTGGGTGTGGTGGCGCACACCTGTAATCCCAGCTACTTGGGAGGCTGAGGCAGGAGAATCTCCTGAACCCGGGAGGTGGAGGTTGCAGTGAGCCGGTACCGCACCACTGCACTCCAGCCTGGGGGACAAGAGCAAAACTCCCGTCTCAAAAAAAAAAAAAAAAGTTTACAATTCAATGGTATTTAGTATATTCAGAGAGCTGCCGCATTTTGCCAAATGGCTTTTTAGCAGTTAGTGAACTTGATAGACTTTTAAATATGGAACTATCCTTGTGGGATCAATTCTACTTAGGTATAATATCCTTTTGATAAATTCTAGATTCTATTTGCTAATATTTAGCTTGTTCATCGCATCTTTGTAAACGAGGGTTTTTTCCCCGCTTTTTATAAACTTTGGCATTAAAGTGATACTAGCTTCAGAAAGTAAATCGGGGAGCTGATCATTTTTTCTGTGACCCTAAGCCAGTGCTGCTCGCACTTGAGCATGCTGGAAGTCACCTGGAAATCTTGGTGCACAGCTCCTTGCGCCCCATCCCCTAGTGATTTTTATGTGGCAAATCTGGATTCGGGTTCATTAATTTGCATTTATCACACTCCCAGGTGATGCTTAGGATTCGTGGCCACACTTTGACCAGCATAGTGTAATTGACGTTAGAACCATCTGCTTTTTAAAGGTTGAATCCTTTAAAAACTCCTCTCTGAACACATCTGGTCCCAGAGCCCATTTCTGCAGCAGATGTCTACTTATCTTTCCAACTGTTTCCATTAATTGTCCTCAAAATACTTGGATTATTTTTTAGCAATTTACATTTGCTAGACTTTTTTTTTTTTTTTTGAGATAAAGTCTTGCTAGGTCTCTAGACTGGAGTGCAATGGCACGATCCCAGCTCACTGCAACGTCTGCCTCCCAGGTTCAAGCAATTCTTCTGCCTCAGCCTCCCGAGTAGCTGGGATTACAGGCATGTGCCACCACATCCAGCTAGTTTTTGTATTTTTAGTAGAGACGGTTTCACCATGTTGGCCAGAATGGTCTTGATCTCTTGACCTCATGATCTGCCCATCTCGGCCTCCCAAAGTGCTGGGATTACAGGCATGAACCACTGTGCCTGGCCAGAGAATGGATTTTAAGTGTCCTCAACACATACACGCAAATACACAAATGATAACTATGGTGGTTACAGGTACGTTAATTTGACTGTGGTAATCATTGCACAGTGTATACATATATCAAATCATATACCTTGAATATATACAGTTTTTGTCAATTATTTTTTATTTTAAAATATAACCATTAAAATTATTTTTATTAAATCTAAAAAGGTCTTGAGCTTCATCCACATTCTGGGGGCATCAGTACCTGGGTCTTTTTTTATTGTGTACTATTATACTGTATTAATATGCCACTATTTATTTTTGGGCTATTGTGAATAAAGTGGCAACAAATATTCTTGTACATATTTTTATGCACATAGACCTGACTTTATGGGTCACAGAACAGGCGTTTTTCGTCTTTATGGAGTCTGCCACACACACGTCCGAAACGGTCACATCACTTTCCGCTCCCGCCAGCAATGGAAGCGTGACAATATTTGATGAGCTCCGTGTTGTCCGTTTTAGTCGTCCTGGTAGCTGTGCAGCGGCACCTGGTTGTGGCTTCCATTTGCACTTCCATGATGAGTAACGATATCCAGCCCCTTTATAAGGTCATCCGGGTAGCTGCTTTTGTGAAGTATCTGTTCACATCTTTCGCCCTTTCATAGGTTGTTTTTTCTTGTTTTGTAGGCTTTTTTTTTTTTTTTGAGACACAGTCTTGCTCTGTCCCCCAGGCTGGAGTGCAGTGGTGCAATCTCGGCTCACCACAGCTCCACCTTCTGGGTTCAAGTGACTCTCCTGCCTCAGCCTCCTGAGCAGCCGGGATTCCAAGTGCCGGCCACCACGCCTGGCTAATTTTTTGTATTTTTAGTAGAGATTGCGTTTCACTGTGTTAGCCAGGACGGTCCCCATCTCCTGACTTCGCGATCTGCCCACCTCTGCCTCCCAAAGTTCTAGAATTACAGGTGTGAGCCACTGTGCCCGGCCAGCATTCTTTATATTCGGAATACAAGTCATTTGTCAAATGTGTGCATTACAGATGTGTTCCATCTGTGGCTTGCCTATTTACTTTCTGAAAGGTGTCATTTAATTTTTAAAAACGTAATGAACTCGAGTTCTAATTTTCTTATAGTTAGTGCTTTTTTGTGTTCTATTTAAGGAAATGTGCCTTCCCAAAGTCAAAATGATATTTGCATGTTTCTTTTGGAATCCCTTTGTTTTACCTTCCACATTTATACCTATAATTCATCTTGAATTAATGCTCGTGTGTCATGTGAGGTGGGCTCAAGGGTTATTTCCTGCAGAGATACCAATCATTATTCTGGGACTGCTTACTGAAGAGACCATCCATTACCGCTCAGTTGAGGTGGCACTTCTATTATAAATTAAGTGACCACATAAGACGGGGTGTATGTATGGGCTCTCTTCTCCATTGATCTATTTATTATCTTTTGCCAACACTACACTCCCTCCCCCTTCCCCTAACCCCTCCCCCATTCCCCCTCCCCTCATGTTAAGCAGTAATTCTTTATCTCTCCCTAGCCCCCCTACTAACCTCTAATATAGTTTGTCTCTATGAATTTGCCTATTGTAGATATTTCATGTAAATAGGATCATAATATTCATCTTTTTGTGTCTGGCTTATTTCATGTAACATGTTTTCAAGGCTCATCCATGTTATAGCATGTATCTGAATTTCATTCTTTTTCATGGATGAATAATATTTCATTGTAGGCTATACCAGAGTTTATTCATCTATTAACCTGTTTGCAGACACGTGGGTTGTTCTGACCTTTGGCTATTGTGAATGGTGCTGCTATGTAGAGCAGTATACAAGTATCGGTTGAGGATTTGTTTTTGAGATGGAGTCTTGCTCTGTCACCCAGGCTGGAGTGCAGTGGCACTATCTCGGCTCACCGCAACCTCTGCCTCCCGGGTTCAAGCAATTCTCCTGCCTCAGCCTCCTGAGTAGCTGGGACTACAGGTGCCTGCCACCACGCCCAGCTAATTTTTTTTAATTGTGTTTTAGGTTTGGGGTACATGTGCAGAACATGCAAGATAGTTGCATAGGTACACACATGGCAGTGTGTTTTGCTGCCTTCCACCCCTTCACCCACATTTGGCATTTCTCCCCATGCTATCCCTCCCCAGCTCCCTGCCCCTGCTGTCCCTCCCCTATTTATGTTCTTAGTAGAGATGGGGTTTCATCATGTTGGCCACGCTGGTCTGGAACTCCTTACCTTGTGATCCGCTGGCCTCAGTCTCCCAAAGTGCTGGGATTACAGGCGTGAGCCACCGCGCCCGGCCTGAGTTCTTCCTTTCAGTTCATGTGTGCACGTACCCAGAAGTGGAACTATTGGATCCAATGGTAATTGTTTTATTTTTGGAAGAACTATCAAGTTGCTTTTTAACCACAGCTGCTCCAGTTTACATTTTTTTTTTTGGAGACAGAGTGTCGCTCTGTCACCAGGCACCGGGCTGGAGTGTAGTGGCACAATCTCGGCTCACTGCAACCTCTGCCTTGCGGGTTCAAGCAGTTCTCCTGCCTCAGCCTCCTGAGTAGCTGGGACTACAGGTGCACGCCACCATGCCCAGCTAATTTTTGTATTAGTAGAGACGGGGTTTCACCTTGTTGGCCAGGATGGTCTCGATCTCCTGACCTCGTGATCCGCCCGCCTCGGCCTCCCAAAGTGCTGGGATTACAGGTGTGAGCCACCGTGCCCCACCTCTAGTTTACATTCTTCTCTACAATGCATAATGGTTCCAATTTCTCCACATCCTCACCAGCGACTGTCGTTGCCCATTGATTTTTTTTTTTTGGTGTTTTTTTGGTAGCCGTCTTCGTGGGTGTGCGATGGTAATTCTGGCCTTGACTTGCCTTTCCCCAGTGATTAGAGATGCTGAGCATCTTTTCATGTGCTTTTTGGCCATCCGTTTATCTCCTTGGAAGAAATGTCTATTGATGTCTTTTGCCCATTTAAAAAAATTGTTTTTAAGTGAACAGATACAAATTATATATGTTTATCCTGTACAACTCGATGTTTTGGAACATGTATCTATAGTGAAATGGCTCAACAGAGCTAATTAACATACTTTGCTCTTTTTAAACTGAGTTTACTTTGTTTTTCAGTTGGAGTTATTTTTATATTCTGGATACTAGAATCTTCCCAAATACTTGATATGCAAATATGTTCTCCCATTCTGTGGGTCATCTTTTCACTCTCTGATGTCTTTTGATGCACAAAGGGACAAGTTTTGGTGTCATATTTAAGAAGCCATTGCCGAATCAAGGTCATGGAGATTTGCCCCTGACACTTTCTTCTAAAGGGTTTATAGTTTCTGCTCTTACGTGTAGGTCTCTGATCCATTTTGAGATAATTATTGTGTATAGTGTAAGAGTCCAAGGTTATTTTTGCTTGCATATGGATATCCAGTTTTCCTAACTTCGTCTGTGGGAGAGACTGTCTTCCATTGAGCACTCTTGGCACATTGTTGAAAATGGACTATAGGTGGGCTGGGCACAGTGGCTCACGACTGTAATCCCAGCACTTTGGGAGGCTGAGGTGGCCAGATCATGAGGTTAGGCATTCAAGACCAGCCTGGCCAACATAGTGAAACCCTGTCTCTACTAAAAATACCAAAACATTAGCTGGGTGTGGTGGCGGGTGTCTGCGGTCTTAGCTCTTTGGGAGGCTGAGGCAGGAGAATCACTTGAACCTGGGAGGCAGAGGTTGCAGTGAGCTGAGATCGTGCCACCCACTCCGGGCTGGGTGACACAGCAAAACTGTCTCAAAAAAAAAAAAAAAAAAAGTTGACTGTACACATAAAGGTTTATTTCTGGGCTCTCTATTCTATAGTCTCCTGTTGGTTTGTATGCATTCTTGTAGCAGTCCCATGCAGCTTTAATTACTGTAACATCGTAATAAGCTTTGAAATCAGAAGTGTGAGTACTCCAACATTGTTCTTTGCCAAGTTTGTTTTGGCTGTTTTGGGCTCCCTTGAATTGCCACATGAATCCGATCAGCTGGTCATTTTCTGCAAAGCAGCCAGTTAGGGACTTTGATATGGACTGCATTAACTGTATTGATCAATTCGGGAACTATTGCCATCTTAATATTTAGTTTTGATTCATAACCATGGGGTTTTCATTTATTAAATCTTCTTTCAGCATGTTTTGTAGTTTTCAGAGTATAGAGTTTGTCCTTTTGTTAAATGTATTACTAAGTATTTTATTCTGACGCTGTGTTAGGCCATTTTGGCACTGCCATGAAGGAATCACTGACTGGTATTCCTGTAGGTCTGTCGTGCCTCCTTACACCCGTCTCATGCTGCTGTAATTTATAAAGAAAAGAGATTTTATGTTGGTCTGCGGTTCTGCTGGGTATACGGGAAGCACGGTGCTAGCAGCTGCTGAAGGCCTCAAGACACTTAAAATCTTGGTGGAAGGTCATAGAGAGCTAGCATGTCACTTCTACCACAGATGAGAGAAGCAAGAGAGGAGGAAGAGCCACACTCTTACACAACCAGATCCCACAAGAAATCACTCACTGTCAACAGGTCAGCAGCAAGCCATCCATGAGACATCTGCCCCAGGACCCAAACACCTCTCACCAGGCCCCACCTCCAACTGTAGGGATTACCTGTCACCATGAGATGTGGAGGGGACAAACATCCAACTA
This sequence comes from Saguinus oedipus, assembly GCA_031835075.1. Lineage (NCBI taxonomy): Eukaryota > Metazoa > Chordata > Mammalia > Primates > Cebidae > Saguinus > Saguinus oedipus. Next base: position 50,459,859 of record CM063187.1, on the reverse strand, counting down.
CTTCAGATACGGTCATCTATGGAATAGTTTTCTTAATTTTTGGATTGTTTTTGCAAGTTTATAGAAATACAATTTGTTTTCATATATTCTTGGATTCTGCAGCCTTACCAAACCTACTTAGGAGTTCTAAGAGTTTAGCGGATTCCTTCGGATTTTCTTTATACAAGATCATGTTATACGGGGATAGCTTTTTTCATTCTTGGTGAATTTTATCTTACTGTCTTGCCTAATTTCTCTGACTGGAATCTCCAGTACAATATTGAACCAAAGAGCTGAGAAAAGACACCCATGTCTTGTTCCTGACCATGGAAAGAACTGTTTTCATCATGATGTTAACTGGATTTTTTTGTAGATCCCCTTTATCCAGTTAAAATTTCCTTGTATTTCTAGGTTGTTGTGTTTATTACGAAGGGTGTCGAATTTTGTCAAGTGCTCTCTATAGATCTATTGTGATGATCACGTCGCTTTTGTTCTTTATTGATACATTAGTTGATTTTCGGGTATTAACCAACCTTGCATTCCTGGGGTAAATCCTGCTGGTCATAGTGTATACTCCTCAAGGGGCACAGCCTTAGACATGCACTGTCACCCGAGGAATGACAGTGGATTTTGGTGGGCTCTCCTGCCTCTCTTCCTCACCACACTCAGCTTTTAGGCTCCACTAATTGCCCGCTAGTTACTGTTTTTGACAAGGCCCTCAGGCACAAATTGTTCTGCGTCTGGTCCACACAAATGTAGGCTCCCTTAAAGGAAGAGTTTTAGAGGTCAGTGCTTGAGACTTGCTCTGAACGCAGGTGGGACCTTCCTCGCCGCCTCTTTCCCTGATTGTCTCTGGTTGTTAGCTGGCCTGTGGTTTCGCTCCTCTCTCTCATGAGGCTACCAGCTTCCTCTTAATCTCTTACCAACAGAACCTCCATCGTGTGTTTCAAGTAAAGTCAGTTCTTTGCTGGGGTTGGGGGGGGTGGCGGGTGGGGGAGGAGCTTCAGAGCTCTTTGTTCTGGAGGCTCGGCTTTCTCATGCACAATCTCCAGAGATGGGTAGGGACAGTGGCCTATTTATCTCTGAGAGGCATCCCTGCTTTAGCGATTCTCCTGCCTCAGCCTCCTGAGTAGCTGTGATTACAGGCATGGACCACCAAGCCTGGCTGATTAGAGATGGGGTTCTACCATCTGGGCCAGGTTGGTCTCAAACTCCTGACCTCAGGTGTTCAGTCCACGTGGGCCTCCCAAAGTGCTGGGATTACCGGCTAGGCACCCAGTCATGAAGCTTTAGCAGCCACTTGCTGGATGGGACATTAAACTCTGTTCTTACCGACTTGCCTCTTCTGGAATGCAAGTTCAGCCTTAGAAATGAGCTAGGGCCAGGGGAGATCAGGGCTCCAGTCTCCCCAATGGCTGGGGTGGAACCTCTGCCCTAAAAGATGGGGGGGAGGGGAGGTACTGGATAGAAGAAGGGAGCTCCTGCCCTTTTTACCCCACTTGCAACATGTATCTGGGAAGGAATGAGAATGCTGGTGGCCTGCCCCTCCTGGGAAGATGCTATAGCTTTCAACTTGAAGCAAGGGAGAGAAAGAGCCCATATTCTGACCTGTGTGCACCTGGAGTGGAGCTGCCACAGTGGGCTAGGAGTGGGGAGGGAAGGAGCCGGCTGTGGTTCAGAATTTTCACACACACACACACACACACACACACACATATATATATATATTTTTTTTTTGAGATGGAGTCTCGCTTGCCTCCTAGGTCCAAGCTATTTTCCAGCCTCAGCCTCCTGAATAGCTGGGTCAAAAGCACATGCCACCACACCTGGCTAATTGTTGTATTTTTAGTAGAGACTGGTTTTGCCATGTTGGCCAGGCTGGTCTCAAACTTCTGACCTTAAGTGACCTGCTCGCCTTGGCCTCCCACAGTGCTGGGATTACAGGCATAAGCCACCATGCCTGGCCAGAATTATTCGTGTGTTTTCTTTGAGATTTTCTCACTTGCTGTATGCCCTTAGGACAGTTTCCAGAGCCCTTAAATGTTTTTCTTTCTAGTTCTCAAGAGTTGACTCATTGCACTAGGGGGTGGGTCCACAAAGCTCTTTCTTCCTGCCTTTCCCAAGGTGGAATCCAGGGAAGCTGCCCCGCCCCACCCCGCAAGATGGAGTCTTGCTCTGTCTCAGCCTCGGGAGGCTGAGGTAGGAGAATCACTTGAACCTGGGAGGCGGAGGCTGCAGTGAGCTGAGATGGCACCACTGTACCCCAGCCTGGGCAATAGAGCAAGACCCTGTCTCAAAAGTAATATATCTATTGCCCCTGCAGAACTAACTCATGAGGAGGAGGGCCAAGATTTCCCCTCTGACCCTCAGTTCTCAAAAACCCCTGTGAGGACGTTTTACAGCCTGGCATCCGAGACGTGTCCTGTCAAGTCTGCTGCTCTTGGTGACCCTAAGCTTAAGCTCTCCTCAGGATGTAGTGGGCTCGAAAAGAAGCCAGGGAGTCCCTTGAGGAATTACCTGGTCTGACAGAGGAAGAGTCTTCCAAGACATTCCAGACCCTCCGTTCCCTGTCCGAGAGGCTCAAGGCCAAGGAGATCCAGGCCACCAAGCTGAAAACCACGTCAGTCTAAAAACAGTGAGAGGCCGGGCGCGGTGGCTCACGCCTGTAATCCCAGCACTTTGGGAGGCCGAGGCGGGTGGATCACGAGGTCAAGAGATGGAGACCATCCTGGTCAACATGGTGAAACCCCGTCTCTACTAAAAAAAAATACAAAAAATTAGCTGGGCATGGTGGCGCGTGCCTGTAATCCCAGCTACTCAGGAGGCTGAGGCAGGAGAATTGCCTGAACCCAGGAGGCGGAGGTTGCGGTGAGCCGAGATCGCACCACTGCACTCCAGCCTGGGTAACGAGCGAAACTCCGTTTCAAAAAATAAAATAAAAACAGTGAGAGCTTCTTCCTCCAGATGCCTTCTCTGTTGGGCTGGGCAGTGGGTGGTGCTTTTTTACCTGTGTCACCAGAACAGGGGAGCTAAGGCCAGGGGCCTGGGTCCTGAGCTTAAGGAAGGAGTTTCAGGGCTGGGAACCTCTAGACCTGGGCCCAGAAGGAGAAAGCTGAGGTTGGGCACATGGGCTCCCAGGAGAAAATGGGGGCAAGGCCGGCACTCCTGGCTGCCTGAGCACAGCTTCCCTGGCCTCCTTTCCAGGCAGCTTCATCCTGAGGTATTTCTTCATGCTCTTCTTACTGAGGATCCCGTTCTCACACATGGAGATGATCGAGGGGCAGTGGCTGCCTCTGGACCACGCCTGGCTCTGGAAGCAGCTTGTCCCCGGGCAGTGCGGCGTGAGCTATGACAGCATTCTGGTAAGTGACGGGTCTGGCTCCAGGTCACCCCCAATCTCCCTCTGTGGTCTCAAGGTCTCCGCTCAACACATCCACCCTGCTGCGTGTGTCTTGCTGAGCTTGTACAACAGCACCGCTCCTGGAATTTCTTCTATTTCAGCTCCTTTAGGGGTTGGCATACACTGTCAAAATGCAGTTCTCTCTTTATTTATTCATTCATTTATTTATTTGAGATGGAGTTTTGCTCTTGTTACCCAGGCTGGAGTGCAATGGCGCGATCTCGGCTCACCGCAACCTTAGCCTCCTGGGTTCAAGCAATTCTCCTGCCTCAGCCTCCTGAGTAGCTGGGATTACAGGCACGAGCCACGATGCCCAGCTAATTTTTTGTATTTTTAGTAGAGACGGGGTTTCACCATGTTGACCAGGATGGTCTCGATCTTCTGACCTTGTGATCTGCCCGCCTCGGCCTCCCAAAGTGCTGGGATGACAGGCGTGAGCCACCGCACCCCACCTCTAGTTTACATTCTTCTCCGCAACGCATAATGGTTCCAGTTTCTCCACATCCTCACCAGCGACTGTCGTTGCCCATTGATTTTTTTTTTTTTTTTGGTGTTTTTTTGGTAGCCGTCTTCGTGGGTGTGCTATGGTAATTCTGGCCTTGACTTGCCTTTCCCCAGTGATTAGAGATGCTGAGCATCTTTTCATGTGCTTTTTGGCCATCCGTTTATCTCCTTGGAAGAAATGTCTATTGATGTCTTTTGCCCATTTAAAAAAATTGATTTTTAAATGAACAGATATAAATTATATATATTTATCCCGTATAACTGAATGTTATAGAACATATATCTATAGTGAAATGGCTCAATAGAGCTAATTAACATACTTTGCTCTCTTTTTTTCTATTTTGAGACGGAGTTTCGCTCTTGTTACCCAGGCTGGAGTGCAGTGGTGCGATCTCAGCTCACCACAACCTCTGCCTCCCGGGTTCAGGCAATTCTCCTGCCTCAGCCTCCTGAGTAGCTGGGATTACAGGCTTGAGCCACCGTGCCCAGTCTTATACTTCGCTCTTTTTAAACCGAGTTTACTTTTTTTTCGCTTGGAGTTATTTTTATATTCTGGATACTAGAATCTTCTCAAATACTTGATATGCAAATATGTTCTCCCATTCTGTGGGTCATCTTTTCACTCTCTGATGTCTTTTGATGCACAAAGGGACACGTTTTGGTGTCATATTTAAGAAGCCATTGCCGAATCAAGGTCATGGAGATTTGCCCCGACACTTTCTTCTAAAGGGTTTATAGTTTCTGCTCTTACGTATAGGTCTCTGACCCATTTCGAGATAATTATTGTGTATAGTGTAAGAATCCAAGGTTACTTTTGCTTGCAAATGGATATCCAGTTCTCCTAACGTCGTCTGTGGGAGAGACTGTCTTCCTCCCATTGAGCACTCTTGACACCTTGTTGAAAATTGACTATCGGCGGTCTGAGCGCGGTGGCTCACGCCTGTCATCCCAGCACTTTGGGAGGCTGAGGTGGGCGGATCATGAGGTCAGGCATTCAAGACCAGCCTGGCCAACATAGTGAAACCGTCTCTACTAAAAATACCAAAACATTAGCTGGGTGTGGTGGCGGGTGGTCCCCACTGCGTCTGCTAGACCAGATGCAGTCTTAGCTCTTTGGGAGGCTGAGGCAGGAGAATCACCTGAACCTGAGAGGCAGAGGGTTCGCTCCTGGTGCGGATGCCTTCCCGCGTGCGGGGCGTGCACAGGGAGCTTTCCCGCTCAGAGTAGAACCTGGTGAATTTTTTCACCCTCCCGTGTGGACTCACAAGGCAAACTCACAGGTGCACCGTGGGGCTTTTGTTAAGCTCTGTAGTCTCTGTAACCGCTGATGCCTCCTGGCTGCCGGGCTTGGCTTGGGAAGGAATTAAGTGGAGAGAGGGCATCCCCTGGGCCAGTCCAGCACCACATGCCCAGGATGACCTCACATCCCTGTCCTGATCTGAGACACCCCCCCCCCCCCACAGACCCAGTGTTCCCCATCTGAGCGGGGGAGCCAAGCTTTCTTCTCCCAGAGGCCTGCAGAGCATGGTCAGCCCCCACCACTGAGCTCCAGCAGGTGCTCAACCTGGGAGTTGCCCTCTCTGTGAGGCAGGAGAATAGGGCCTGGAGGCTGGGAACCTAAGGCCGAGCCACGCTAACTTCCTAGAACTAAATCAGAACGAAAACCCCAACTTCCCATGCCCAAGTGGAAAGGTCTTTATTTTTATTTTATTTTTTTATTTACAGAAGTATTTATTTTTTAAGTGGCACTTAAACAGAAGTAATTTATATTTAGGAAGCTCCAAGGTGTATTGTTTCATGTAGCTGTTATTACTACCAGTACTTTCACCCCATTTGTTAAGCCCAAAACACTTCAAGCAACTTCACGTTCATAGATTAATAAGGAGGCACAGCCCCCAACCACGATTAGACAGAATGTGTTCTGGGTTAGAAGGGGACAGCATGGCTCAATGATGTCTCCCATGGGACACTTGTGCTCTACTGTAATGAAGATTTTCTTCCTGAAAATCTGAATGTGATGTTTTAGATCCTCTGGTTGGTGGTGGTTAGTGGCCTCCCGATTCTAATGGTGTGCTGGAATCAGGTGGTTGCCTGGAAGGTCAATCAAGCTCCTGGTGCCCCCACTCCTATAGGCCTCAATTATGCACCTGTGAGGCTCAGGAGGGCTGACCCACCTGAAGGTTGAGAAAACTTGCTTAACTGAGGAATGGTCATTTCAGTATAAACTGTACTTAATTCTAGTGTAGAAATGGTTTTCATTCTGGAGATGGTGAGTCCCAGAAGATCACGGCCAAGATGATGTCCTAAGTGGCTTCCTCCGAGTCTATCGGATTTATCAAGCTGTGGGGTGCGAACGCCAGCCAGATGCGGTTGAGCCATACTCTGGTCGCTGTCCAGGCTGAGGCTCAGGGTGGAGCCCACAGGCCCCTCCTGCAGGTACACACCCAGCGAGCGGCGGTGGTGGGGTGCCGTGGACACTAGGAGGGAGCTAGGGGTGCCACGTCCGTCTGGCCGGCCTTCGAGGCGCTGCGCAGCCTTCACCCGGTCCCAGGTGTCCTTCCAGCGCTCAGTGGGTCGGCCCAACTCTGTCTCCAGCCTCTGCAGCTCCTCTAGCAGGCGTGAGATGGTGTCAGGCTGGGCTTGGGGGCAGCTGTCCTAGCAGGGCCACACCACACGGCCCCTGCTCTGGGGAGGGCCTCCGTCAGACTGTTCTTCCTCCGGGGGTTCAGGGGGCCCCTGGGCCAGTTCCCAGTCATCGGGAGGGCCCTCGGCCAGCGTCTCCTCAGTGTAGAAGTCCCACACCTTCAGGTTGGACACGTTGCTATAGGGCCGCAGGACCTGTGTCCTCGCGTGCATACATGTAATTGTAGAACACGGGTGTCCTCTTGCTCAGCCGATCCACATACTCCCACACCGACCTGCACGGCAGCTGGCCCCTGTGTTCCCCCTTCTCCTCGTACAGCAGCCCCAGCCCGATGCGCTTATAGTCAGAGTCGAGCAGGAAGGTCCGGAAACGGCGGGACACGTGGTGGTAGCCGAGGAACTTGAGGTAGAACTGGCTGTTTTTGACAAGGCCCTGAGGCATAAATTGTTGGGTCCTGAGCTTAAGAAAGGAGTTTCAGGGCTGGAAACCTCCAGACCTGGGCCCAGAAGGAGAAAGCTGAGGTTGGGCACATGGGCTCCCAGGAGAAAACGGGGGCAAGGCCGGCACTCCTGGCTGCCTGAGCACAGCGCCCCGGCCTCCTTTTCAGGCAGCTTCATCCTGAGGTATTTCTTCATGCTCTTCTTACTCAGGATCCCGTTCTCACACATGGAGATGATCGAGGCGCAGTGGCTGCCTCTGGACCACACCTGGCTCTGGAAGCAGCTTGTCCCCGGGCAGTGCGGCGTGAGCTATGACAGCATTCTGGTAAGTGAGGGGCCCGGCTCCAGGTCACCAATCTCCCTCTGGTCTCAAGGTCTCTGCCCACCATGTCCACCCCGCTGCGTGCGTCCTGCTGAGCTTGTACAACAGCACCGCTCCTGGAATTTCTTCTATTTCAGCTCCTTTAGGGGTTGGCATGCACTGTCAAAATGCAGTTCTCTCTTTATTTGAGACGGAGTTTTGCTGTTGTTACCCAGACCGGAGTGCAATGGCGCGATCTTGGCTCACTGCAACCTCCGCCTTCTGGGTTCAGGCAATTCTCCTGCCTCGGCTTCCCGAGTAGGTGGAATTACAGGCACACACCACCGTGCCAAGCTAATTTTTGTTATTTTTAGTAGAGACGGGGTTTCCCTTGTTGACCAGGATGGTCTTGATCTCTTGACCTCGTGATCCACCCACCTCGGCCTCCCAAAGTGCTGGGATTATAGGTGTGAGCCACCGCGCCCAGCCACAGTTCTCTTTATAGAGAGCCGCTGTTCACGGACCACTTGAAGATGGGCCTCCTATTGACCCGATCCCCACATCTCTGCATGCAGAGACTTGCGGGCAACCTTTCATATCAGACCACAGTCTCGCCAGCTGAGCCACCTCCACCTCCCTGACTTTTGACAGTGCATGTTAACTGCTAAGGAGCTGACTGGACCAATTCCATTTCAGATTCCAGTTACCCATTTGGAGCCTCCCCCTTCCCCGCCCTGGAGATGGAGTTTCGCTCTTGTTGCCCAGGCTGGAGTGCAGTGGTGTGATCTTGACTCACTGAAACCTCTGACGCTCAGGCTCAAGTCAATCTCCTGCCTCAGCCTCCCAAGTAGCTGGGATTATAGGCACCTGCCACCACCCGGCTAATTTTTTGTATTTTTGTTTTGTTTTGTTTTTAGTAGAAACGTGGTTTTACCATGTTTGTGAGGCTGGTCCCAAACTCCTGACCTGAGGTGAATTACAGGCATGAGCCATGGTGTCTGGCATTTTTTTTTTTTTAAGATGGAGTCTTGTGCTGTCACCCAGGTTGGAGTGCAATGTTATGATCTCAGCTCACTGCAACCTCTGTCTTGAGGATTCAAGCAATTCTCCTGCCTCAGCCTCCCAAGTAGCTGGGACTACAGGCGCGCACCACCATGCCCAGCTAATTTTTGTATTTTTATTAGAGCCGGGGTTTCACCTTGTTGACCAGGATGGTCTCGATCTCTTGACCTCGTGATCCACCCACCTCGGCCTCCCAAATTGCTGGGATTATAGGCGTGAGCCACCGCGCCCGGCCAGAGTATTTTCTTTAAATCCATCTCCTTGGCATCTGGATCATGCTCTGTTTATGTCAAAAGTGTATTTCAGGTTGGCCCGCCGTGGCTTGTGCCTAAAATCCCAGCACTTTGGGACGCAGAGGCAGGCAGATCACTTGAGATCAGGAGTTCAAGAACAGCCTGATCAATATGGTGAAACTCCAGTCTCTACTGAAAATAAAAATTAGCTATGTCTGGAGGCACACACCTGTAATCCCACCTACGCAGGAGGCCGAGGCAGAAGAATCACTGGAACCCAAGAGGCAGACATTGCAGTGAGCCGAGATTGTGCCACTGCACTCCAGCCTGGCGAAGAGCGACCCTGTCTCAAACACACTGAAACATTTTTTTAATTAGATCATTCTGGTGAACTGGTTCCTGCACTCATGCAAGTGATCAACTTTTTTTTTTTTTTTTTTTTTTTTTTGAGACGGTCTTGCTCTGTCACCCAGGCTGGAGTGCAGTGGCACGATCTTGGTTCACTGCAGCCTCAGCCTCCCAGGTCAAGCGATTCTCCTGTCTCAGCCTCTTGAGTAACTGGTATTACAGGCACGCGCCACCACGTCCGGCTAATTTTTATATTTTTAGTAGAGATGGGGTTTCACCGTGTTGGCCACGATGGTCTCGATCTTCTGACCTCGTGATCCTCCTAAAGTGCTGGGATTACAGGTGTGAGCCACCGTGCCCAGCTGTAGACAGTCAACTTTCACATCATCCATCTCCATCCTCAGCTCACCCTCTCTTCACAGCCTCCAAAATCAACCACTGCTACAAAAGTTGACTTTACTAAAGGTTTGAGAGGGATACACAGAGAGAGGAGCCGTAGTTCATTCTGTTTCCTGTCCTCTCCTTTCACTTACAATGTTCTTCTGTGCAGTCTTCAGCCTCACTAGCTCCTGGCCCTAAACTCACACATAAGCTATAAAACCAAGGCCTGGGAGACCGGGCGTGGTGGCTCACTCCTGTAATCCCAGCTACGCTGGAGGCTAAGACAGGAGAATCGCTTGAACCTGGGAGGTGGAGGTTGCAGTGAGCTGAGATGGAGCTGTTGCATTTCAGCCTGGTGACAGGGAAAACAAGGCCTGGGAATGAAGTGTCCACCTCCCCAGCCTTGAAAAGCTGTCTCTCCATGGACTCCCACTCTGGGCAGCTCATTGTTTGCTCTGTGATAACCTGCTTTTTGGTTTATACCTGCGTTTTTTAGCTTGAACTGACTCTCTCTTGGCTGAGACTCCGTCTAAGCTTCTTCATTTCGGTTACTCCCCTCATTAAGCGTGCAGCTGTGGCAGCTAGGGCAGGATGACCCCGGCGCATCCCACCTCCCGGAGTGCATTTGCTGATGAGGCGGAGTGCGGCGGCACCAGCAGAGCCCAGAGTGCAGGAGCTGCCGAGCGCCCGGAGCCCCCGTATCTGTAAGTTGTAGGTCTTTTTATGACAGCTCTAGCCCTTGCAGCCGGTACTGTTCTATTTCTCATGTACTAGTTCATCTTTTAACTTTTTGCTTACTCTGCGTCTGTGAAAAGTTGAGCTAGGTTCCTCCTCCCTTTTCAAACTAGGGTATAAGAAACCCCCTAACTCTTTCTTCAGGGCCGAGAGAATTTTGGGTATTAGCAACCTCTCAGTCGCTGGCTAAAATAAACGACTCATAATTCAATCTCAGAGTGTGGCGCATTCCAACTCGCTCAGTACGACAGCATTTTCTCTCTGGAATACTGCCTCCCATAATTCCACCTTAACACCGATCCTGTTTCGACTCCTGCTGACCGGGAGGCCGCTGCTCACCTATCTTCCTCCCTCCATCCTCCTCCTCTCCCTCTTCCTCTGAGGTCTCTTCCTGGAAGGTACCGTCACCAGCCTCAGATGTATGATCACAGAGGTGAGGCCCGGGACTCCAAACCTTCTGCCCCAGCCTCATCCTTCTCCCTTTGCTCTCTACCTTAGCCCACCCCTTGGCCTACTTCCTTCCAAGTCCACTCAGAAGCTCTTCTCACCCATCCACAGCTCTCTGCCTTGTCGTCCCTGAATGTGTGGCATCAGGCAGGAGGCCATGTGCTCCCTTCCCTGAGCTAAGCCACCCTCACCACCTCCGAGGCTGGAGGCAATGATTATGTCAAGGTGGCCTCCCGCTGCAGCCCTGGGCAACCCGATAAGCTCCACGAGGTCCACATCTATAGTCTTTCTAGGGCTGGGATAATGGGCCACCACTAGTGGTCACACCTGTGTTGAGAATGAGTCATCAGAGCCTCACAGGTACAAGGAAAGGCCCCTCCCTTTACTTTACAAATCTGCCAGCTTCATGGACCTTCCACTAATAACATCACTTATTCTCACAGAAAACCATTAAAAAGGAATGTGGCCAGGTGCCGGGGCTCACGCCTGTAATCCCAGCACTTTGGGAGGCCAAGGCAGGCGGATCACCAGAGGTCAGGAACTGGAGAGCAGCCTGGCCAATGTGGCGAAACCCTGTCTCTAGTAAAAATACAAAAGAATCAGGTGGGCATGGTGGCAGACACCTGTAGTCTCAGCTACCCAGGAGGCTGAGGCATGAGAATTGCTTGAACCTGGGTGTTGGAGGTTGCAGTGAGTCAAGATCGTGCCAGTGCACCCCAGCCTGGGTGACAACGCAAGACTCCGACTCAAAAGAGGAATACTCTGATGCAATATCCACCGCTCTGTAGGTAAGAAAATCGTCAGAGAGGCAGCTGCTCTAAGCTTTCCATGAATTGCAAATTGAGGGAGGGAGATTCCAAAATCACTTGTCACTCACAAAGAAGGCACTTAAAGCTCTCAGGCCCAGTCAGTGGTTACAGACCTGGGCTGTCCATCTGAGTCATTCAGGAGCATTAGAAAACTCACGTCTCAGTGGCTCCTCCAGAGATTGACTCGGTCTTGGGTGCACGCGGACATTGGGATTCACAAACGCTCCACAGCGGGATTGCTCTTGTCAGAATGTTGAAGGATGCGAACACCCACGGCTCATGGCAGCAGCAGCTCTTGAATAAAAACCACGCTTTGTTACTGAAGAGCAGTGGACACACAGTCATGAGTGTTTTGCTATCTGTGGTAAGTGCTTAATCTGGGTGATGGGCGGGGTTCTCCTAGGGGGACAGCCTTTTTACACAGCTGAGGAGAAGCCCTGCAACCACCTAACAGCATGGCCTGCCACGAGGTAGTGCGGTCTTGAAGAATCCAACATACAAATCAATTGTTTGGTCCAATAATTATCCTCACATTATTCCCAGGAATTATGCTGAAGAAGCGTGTATACTTTCTTTTTTTGAGCCGGAGTCTTGTTCTTATACCAGGCTGGAGTGCAATGGCGCCACCTCGGCTCACTGCAACCTCAGTCTCCCAGATTCAGGTGATTCTCCTGCCTCAGCCTCCTGAGTAGCTGTGACTACAGGCATGCACCACCATGCCCAGCTAATTTTTTGTATTTTAGTAGAAATGGGTTGCACCAATGTTGAACAGGATGGTCTCGATCTCCTGACCTCATGATCTGCCCACCTCGGCCTCCCAAAGTGCTGGGATTACAGGCGTGAGCCACCGTGCCCGGCCTGCTTGCGGTAACCCATGGGAATTCTAAAATTGAAAAAGTGAAAGTTTCACTGGATGGGTTTAATATAAACTGGAACCAGCGGAAGAAAGGATCAGTTACCTTGAAGACAGCTACAAAGAAACTACAGAAAGAAGCACAAAGAAAAAGAATTGAGAGGCCGGGCACGGTGGATCACGCGGTCACGAGGTCAAGAGATCGAGACCATCCTGGTCAACATGGTGAAACCCCGTCTCTACTAAAAATACAAAAAAAATTAGCTGAGCACAGTGGCGCATGCCTGTAATCCCAGCTACTCAGGAGGCTGAGGCAGGAGAATTGCCTGAACCCAGGAGGTGGAGGTTGCGGTGAGCCGAGATCGCTCCATTGCACTCCAGCCTGGGTAACGAGCGAAACTCCTCTCAAAAAGAAAAGAAAAAAAAGAAAAGCTAAACATATCAGGGAACTGTAAGACTAATATATGTATAATTGGAGTTTCAGAAGGAGAGGGGAGAGAATCGGGACAGCAACTGTCAACCTAAAGAATGTAGGACTCGACCGTGTGCTGTTGGCAAGACACGCCCTTTATAAAGACACAGGTTTAAAGAAATGGAAAAAGATACCATGCAAACCAACAAGGAGGCTGGTGTGGTCACTTCAACGTCAACGTCAGGCAAGTAACACCAGAGACTAAGAAGAGGGTTGCATAATGAAAATGGGTCAGTGCAGCAGGAAGCCCGAATTATATAAATGCTTTCCTCATAACAGTATCAAAATAGATAAATTCATAATCATAGTTGGAGATTGCAACACCTCCCTCTCAGTAGCTGGTGGAGAAGAAGATAGACCGAGAAAAAAAAAAAAAACATCTAAAATGTAGAGAATTTGCCGAGCACCGTGGCTCACACCTATAATCCTGGCACTTTGGGAGATTGAGGCAGGCAGATCATCTGAGGTCAGGAGTTCAAGACCAGCCTGGCCAACATGGTGAAACCCCATCTCTACTAAAAAGACAAAAATTAGCTGAGCGTGGTGGTGGGTGTCTGTAACCCCAGCTCCTCGGAATGCTGAGGCTGCAGTGAGCTGAGATTGTGCTACTACACTCCAGCCTGAGCAACAGAGAGAGACCGTCTAAAAAGAAAAAGGGCCGGGCGTGGTGGCTCACACCTGTAATCCCAGCACTTTGGGAGGCCGAAGCAGGCAGATCACCTGAGGTCAGGAGTTCAAGATCAGCCTGGCCAACATGGTGAAACCCATATCCACTAAAAATACAAAAATTAGCTGTGTGTGGTGGTGAGTGCCTGTAATCCCAGCTACTCAGGAGGCTGAGGCAGAAGAATCACTTGAGCCTGAGTGGCAGCATTTGCAGTGAGCCAAGATCACGCCATTGCACTCCAGCCTGGGCAACAGAGAGAGACTCCATCTCAAAAAAAAAAAGGGAGCATCATTATAGATCCTAATGACAATAATAGTGAAATATCAAATTTATACTGAGAAGTTCAACAACTTAAAGGAAACAGACAAACTCCTTGCAAGGTACAAATTACCAAGATTAACGCAGTAGAAAACCTAAATAGCCCCATTTCTAAGTTTAAAAGTTAAATTCAGCCCGGCATGTGCCTGTAATGGCAGCACTTTGGGAGTCCAAGGAAGGCAGATCACTTGAGGTCAGGAGTTCGAGACCAGCCTGGCCAACATGGCGGAACCCTATCTCTACTAAAAATACAAGAAAATGAGCCAGGTGTGGTAACGTATGTCTGTAATCATAGTTACTTGGGATGCTGAGGCAGGAGAATCCCTTGAACGCAGGAGGTGGAGGTTTCAGCAAGCCGAGATCATGCCACTTCAGCCTGGGCAACAGAACAAGACAGTGTCTCAAATATCAGCAAATGTAATCCACAGATATATAAAGTAGATACAGTATAAGAGGTGGGTTTATCCCAGAAATTAATCAATTACATTAATAGATTAAGGGGGAGAAACATTTGACAAAATTCAACACCTCTATTCGTGGGAAAAAAAAACCTGCGCAAACTAGAAACAACAGAACTTCTTCCACATGCTAGGCAGAGGCTCTCTACCTAAACGTTATTGGGATTTCGCCCAGAAGATTCTTGGTTGGGGGTGGGGAGAGGCTGTTCTGTGCACTGCAGAATGTTTGCCAGGATCCCTAGCCTTTACCCTCAAGATGCCAGCATCAGTGCTTCCCCGCCGTTGTGACGATAAAAAATGTCACCTGACATTACCAAATGTCCCTGGAGGAGGTGGGAAATCACCCTTGGTTGAGAACCGTTTACTGTGTTAAGAATATCAACAATGACAAACTACAGCAAACGGGACTCCACGTTTGGATCTCCTTATGAACACTCCCTTCATGGAAGCTGTTTTTCTCACTCCTGGATCTCCTCTCTGGCGTCTCCTTCCACTCACTCTCGTGGAAGCCTGTCATCCCCTCCTAAACTTCAACTCTGTTCTCTTCCACACAGCAGAAGCTGCTTTCCTCTCCTGGATTCCATCTTTCTGGATTCTCTCACTCAGGGTAAGAGTGAGCTTTCTCTCTCTCTCCTGTTTTTCTCTCTCTAAAATAAATCACTTTCTACCAAAAAACAAAACTACAGCGAACATCATAGTAAATGGTAAAATACAGGCCGGGCATGGTGACTCATGCCTGTAATCCAAGCACTTTGGAGGCCAAGGCGGGCAGATCACCTGAGGTCGGGAGTTCAAGACCAGCCTGACCAACATGGTGAAACCCCATCTTTAAATAAATAAATACAAATAAATGGTGAAATACTTCCCCTAATACTGAAAACAGGGAGGGAAATCCCTTTATGCCATTTCTATTCAGCACCATAGTGACGTTCCTAGGCAGGGAGAGAAGGCAAGGAAAAGATATAAAAAGCGTAGAAACTGGCTAAGAAGTAAAACCGTCTTTATTCACAGATGGCATAAGTGTACAGTCAGAAAACCCTAAGGAATTGGCTAAAATAAGCTACTAGAATAAGTGCACTTAGGAAATCACACCAATAAAAGCCAGTACACACAAATCCTGTTTCTGCATGCCAGCAACAAACCGTGGTTAAATGAAATTTTTAAAAAACCATTTATGGTAGCCTCAAAAATCAAATGCTAAAACTATTTAACAAAAGAGATTCAGAATCTCTGCTGAAAACTACAAGGTGTTTTTGAGAGAAATTAAACACCTACATAAATGGAAAGATTTGTTCATGAATTCAAAGAATCATTAGTGTAGGCTGTGTGGTGGCTCACGCCTGTAATCCCAGCACTTTGGGAGGCTAAGACTGAGGCCGGCGGGTCACTTGAGCTCAGCAATTTGAGGCCAACATGGTGAAACCCTGTCTCTACTAAAAACACAAAAATTTACCTGGGCGCACCTGTATCCCAGCTACTCAGGAGACTGAGGTAGGAGAATCGCTTGAGCCTACCAGGCTGAGGCTGCAATGAGCCGAGATGGCACCGCTCCACTCCTGCCTGCGTGGAAGAGTGAGACGCTGTCTCAAAAAAAAACCAAAACAATCGTTAGTGTTAAGATGTTAGTTCTCCCCGAGCCGATCTACAGATTCGACACAGTGGCATTTCAAATTCCAGGCAGCTTTGTTGCGGAATTGACAAGCCGATTCTAAAATGTATATGAAAAGGCAAAGGACCGACCAGGTGCAATAGATCACGCTGGTCATCCCAGCACTTTGGGAGGCCGAGGCTGGAGGAGCACTTGAGGTCAGGAGTTTGAGACCAGCCTGGTCCACATGGCAAATCCCATCTCTACTAAAAATTAAAAATTATCCAGGCGTGGTGGTGGTTGCCTGTAATCCCAGCTACTCGGGAGGCTGAGGCAGGAGAATCACTTGAACCCAGGAGGCAGGGAGGTTGCACCGAGTTGAGATCGCACCACTGCACTCCAGCCTGGGTGACGGAGCAAGACTCCATCTCAAAAAAATATCCAAAATATCTAAATTATTCCAAACAATCCTGAGAACACATTGGAGACTCATACTATCTAGTTTCAAGATTTACTAAAAAGCTACGGAAGTCAAGGCAGTGTCGTATTGGGCTAAAGAGAAACCAAAAGATCAACAGAACAGAACAGAAATAAACCTGTGCACGTGTGATCAATACAGATACCATAGCCATTCAGTGGGTCAGGGAAACTCTCAACAGTGCTGTAACTACCGTAAAGCCATAGAGAAAAAAAAAATAAACCTTTGTCCCTGCCGCATACCTTACCCCACCCCACAATTAATAGGAACCAAAGACCTAAATTTAAATGCCCAAACTAGAAACTTCTAGAAGAAAGTGTCGAGTATCTTTATGACCCTGGGGTTAGCAAACATGTTCTATGTGAAATGCAACAGGCCAGACACAAATGTCTACATACCATATGAATTATTTCTATAAAACCCAGGAACAGGTAAGACGAATACCCAGTGATGGAACTCAGTCATTGCTTCTGGGGTGAAGAGAAGGGAACCCAAAGTAACTCTGGAGTTATGGAAATTGGGGTGTTGGTGACATGGGTCATCTGTCAAAACTACTAAAAATTAAAAATTTTGGGGGGTTTACCATGTTGACAAGGCTGGTCTCAAACTTCTGACTTCAAACTTCTGATACATTTAATATCTGTGCTTTTTGTCTGTAAATTACAGCTCAATGAAAACAGTTATGGCTGGTCGTGGAGGCTCACGCCTGTAATCCCAACACTTTGGGAGGCCAAGGCAGGAGGATCACTTGAGCTCAGGGGTTTGAGACTAGCCTGGGCGACACAGGGAAATGCTATGTCCACACACAAAAAAAATAATTAGCTGGCCATGATGGCCCTCCCAGCCACTGAAGATGCTGAGCACAAGGACTGCTTGGGCCCGGAGGCCGAGGCTGCAGTGAGCTGTCATCACACCTCTGCATTCCAGCCTGGGTGACAGAGCAAGACCTTGTCTCCAAACAAAAAAACCTGAGTTTTGTGGTTTAAAAAGTTTCCAGGTGATTCCAGTGAGCAGCCTAGTTTGAGAACCATCACCTCCCTAGGACAGCACTGTTAAGTGGAACTCTGCGATCTTAGGAATGGCCCACGTGTGCACATGACACCACTGAGCACTTGAAAACTGGTGAATTCAATGAATAAGGGCAGAAGAGACTGAGGAACTGAATTTAAAATTTAATTTTAAGGCTGGGCGCGGTGGCTCACGCCTTTAATCCCAGCACTTTGGGAGGCTGAGGCGGGCGGATCACGAGGTCAAGAGATCAAGACCATCCTGGTCAACATGGTGAAACCCCATCTCTACTAAAAATACAAAAAATTAGCTGGGCATAGTGGCACATGCCTGTAATCCCAGCTACTCAGGAGGCTGAGGCAGGAGAATTGCCTGAACCCAGGAGGCAGAGGTTGCGGTGAGCCGAGATTGCGCCATTGCACTCCAGCCTGGGTAACAAGAGCGAAACTCCGTCTCAATGAAAAAAAAATTTAATTTTAATAGCCATTTGTGGGCCAGGCATAGTGGCTCACTCCTGTAATCCCAGCACTTTGGGAGGCCCAGGAGGGCAGATCGTGAGGGTCAGGAGTTCGAGACCAGCCTCACCAACATGGTGAAACTCCCTCTCTACTAAAACTACAAAATGAGCTGGGCATGGTGGGTGCACCTGTAATCCCAACTACTCAGGAGGCTGAAGCAGGAGAATTGCTTGAACCCAGGAGGCAGAGGTTGCAGTGAACTGAAATCATGCCATCTCACTCCAGCCTGGGCAACAAGAGTGAAACTCTGTTTCAAACAAACAAAAAACTGTACTGGGCATCATGAACATCCTGTGAATCTAAGAATCTGATCTTTGCTCACTTCAACCTCCGCCTCCTGGGTTCAAGCAATTCTCCTGCCTCAGCCTCCCAAGTAGCTGGGACTACAGGCGTATGCTATCATGCCCAGCTAATTTTTGTATTTTTAGTAGAGACGGGGTTTCACCATGTTGGCCAGGATGGTCTCGATCTCTTGACCTCGTGATCCGCCCACCTTGGCCTCCCAAAGTGCTGGGATTACAGGCGTGAGCCACCGCACCAGGCCTGGGTCTTAACTGAACAAGAGCTTTCACACAGCAGAAGGAATAGTCAGCAGGGTAAACACACAACCCACAGAGTGGGAGAAAATCCATAATCTAGACATCCGGCAAACGACTGATATCAACATCCAGAATCCACAGCAAACAAGCCAGCAGGAACAAACAGCCCCACCGAAAAGTGGGCTGAGGACGTGCATGCACCGGCAGTTCTCAAAAGATACACAAAAAATGCTCCACATCACAAATGACCAGGGAAACGCAAATCACAACCACACAGTGACACCACCTCACTCCCGGGAGGATGGCCACAACCAAAAAACCACAGACGTTGGCGTGATCCCTTCTACATGCTGGTGGGAACGTAAACTAGCACAAGCACTACGGAAAACAGCGGAGATTCACTAAAGAGCTGAAGTACAACCACCCTCGGGTCCAGCGATCCCACTACTGTGATCGACCCAGAGGAAAAGAACACGTTTCCAGCAGCACAATTTGCAAATGCAAAAATATGAACCCAGCCGGGCGCAGTGGCTCACGCCTGTAATCCCAGCGCTTTGGGAGGCGGAGGCGGGCGGAGCACCAGGTCAAGAGATCGAGACCGGACCCTTTTCACAAGATGGCGCGGAAAGCGAAGAGGGAAGCTCCCGCCCCTCCTAAAGCCGAAGCCAAAGCAAAGGTTTTAAAGGCCAAGAAGGCAGCGTTGAAAGGTGTCCGCAGCCACACACAAAAAAGAAGATCCGCACGTCACCCACCTTCGGCGGCGCAAGACGCTGTGACTCCAGAGGCAGCCCAAATATCCTCGGAACAGCGCCCCCAGGAGAAACGAGCTTGACCACCATGCTCTCAAGTTTCCACTCACTGAGTCCGCCATGAAGAAGACAGAAGACAACAACGCGCTTGTGTTCGCTGTGGATGTTAAAGCCGACGAGCACCGGATCCAACAGGCCGTGAAGAAGCTCAGGGACACTGATGTGGCCAAGGTCAGCACCCCGATTCGGCCTGATGCAGAGGAGAAGGCGTATGTTCCACTGGCTCCTGTTGACGACGCTTTGGATGTTGCCAACAAAATTGGGATCATCTAAACTGAGTCCGGCTGGCTAATTCTGAATATATGTATATCTTTTCACCATAAAGAAAAAAAGAGAAATCGAGACCATCCTGGCCAACATGGCGAAACCCCGTCTCTACTAAAAATACAAAAATTAGCCAGGCGTGGTGATGCGCACCTGTAGTCCCAGCTACTCGGGAGGCTGAGGCAGGAGAATTGCTTGAACCCGGGAGGCAGAGGTTGCAGTGAGCTGAGATTGTGCCACTGCACTCCAGCCTGGCGCTTGGCGACGGACTGAGACCCTGTCTCAAAAAAAAAAAAAAAAAAAAAAAAATGAAACCAACACAAATCCCCGTCAATCAATAAGTGGATAAGGAAACTGGGGTGTGTGTGTGTGTGTGTGTGTGTGTGTGTGTGTGTACACACACATATATCCATATACATATATACACGATAGATGCACAATGTATACATATGTAAACATATGTATACGATCGGCCTGTGTCCAGTTCATGGTGTCTGCAGTAGAACAAGCTTTCTGTGTGAGGGATCCCTGGTCATGTCAGACAACTGGGCATTAGGTCATCCACCAGGTAGAAGTAGTATCCTGAGAAATACACACGTAGGTATGGATGCACGTGGATACCACACCCAGCTCCCCTCCTGTCCTGTATACATATGTATCTATCGTGTGTACTGTGTATATATGTATATGCATCTGTGTGTATATGCACATACACATGTATATATGTATACACATATGTAGTCTATATGTACATATACATACATATCTATAATCTATATTCTCTATATGTATATACATATATGTATATAATCTATATAATCTCTATGTATATATATGTGTGTGTATACACACACACAATGGACTACTACTCAGCCATAAAAAGGAATGAATTTATGGCATTCACAGCAACCTGGATGGCATTAGAAACTATTATCCTAAGTGAGGTAACTCAGGAATGGAAAACCAACCATCGTATGTTCTTACTCATAAATGGGAGCTAAGCTCTGAGGATACAAAGGCGTAAGAATGACACAATGGACTTTGGGGACTCAGGTGGGAGGGGTGAGGGACAAAGACTACAGATTGGGTGCAGTGTATACTGCTCAGGAGATGCTGCACCCACCTCACACATGACCACTACAGAACTTACTCATGTAACCAAACACCACCTGTTCCCCAATAACCTATGCAAATCAAAAAAAATTTTTGAGACGGAGTTTCACTCTTGTGGCCCAGACTGGAGTGCGATGGTGCGATCACAGCTCACGGCAACCTCCGCCTCTTGGTTTCAAGTGATTCTCCTTCCTCAGCTTCCCCAGTAGCTGGGATTACAGGCACGCGCCACCACGCCCAGCTAATGTTCTGTATTTTTAGTAAAGATGGGTTTTCACCATGGTGGTCAAGCTGGTCTGGAACTCCGTCCTGACCTCAGGTGATCTGCCTGCCTCGGCCTCCCAAAGTGCTGGGATTACAGGCGTGAGCCACTGCGCCTGGCCAAATTTTTTTAAAAAGAAAATAAGGTCAAAGATTTATGACTTACAGATCCTGGGAAAGGCAGGTGCAATCGGGGAGGACAGTGCTCCATCCCGGGGTCCTGCAAGGCAGGAGTGAAGAAGAGTCAGAGAGCGAGCAAGAATGCTTGGCAGCGCAGCGTAGGTGTACAGGGGGAAAGGGTGTGGGTCACTTGTAAGTTCACAGGCAAACGTCTGAATGGTCCATTTAAAGGAAGCAGCAGGAAAGTGGGGAGCACAGTCTGCCGTGAGAGAGAGATACCTCTAGATGCTCTTGGGCCACTCAGGTGAGGTGTTCTTCTCATGGCGAGGCAGCTGTCTTTGGTGTGGCATTCCTGTCACAACAGTACACTCCGACTTTTGCAACAACATCTGTGTAAAGTGTCTAGGAGGATATAGAACCAAACCTTAACATCAGTTGCATGAGAATCGCAATGGTGAATGACACTTACGTTGGTTTTATTTTTTCTGAGACGGGGTTCTTGCTCTGTTGCTCAGGCTGGAATCTCACCTCACTGCAGCCTTAAACTCCAGGGTTCAAGTGATCCTCCTGCCTGAGCCTCTCCAGTAGCCGAGACCTCAGGCACACATCACTACACCTGACTAATTTTTTGTTTTATTTTTTGCAGAGATGGGGTTTTTGCCCTGTTGCCCAGGCTGGTTTCAAACTCCTGGGCTCAAGCAATCCTCCTCCCTCAGTCTCCCCAAGTGCTGAGATTACAGGTGCAAGCCACGGCACCCAACCCATTTATGTTCTACTTTTTTTGTATTTTCAGCACAGTATCAATTCTTTAGAGAACACATCATACCATTACTGCTGCCGAGACAAAATCATTTCCATTTTTAAGAAGCACCAGATGTGCTATGAAATCCTACAGCAAAATATAATCCAGTTCGGGTGGAATCGTAAACGGAGGAGGAACAGCGGCGCATTTCATGCTGAAGCTGAATGATGAGCACTTGGGGTTTCCTCGTCTCATTCTCTACTTTTCTGTAGGTTTTAACTTTTTCTGTAATAAAATGTGTTGTTGTTATTTGGGTTTTTTTTCCTGTTGTTTTCTTTGAGACAGTGTTGGATATAATGAGTTCCAAATTTCTCTTCAGAGAATCAGTGTGTCAAGTTCTTCGTCCTCCATTCTAAAGTTTAATTTCCTTGTAGTTTCAGTAAACAACCTTCTCCAGGAGCTCTAATCAGTAGTTCACATCTGTTCCCCCAGTTCCCTGCTCTGTCCTGACTCATGCCGGTCACCCGCTCATCACCTGCTTTGACCCAGGTCACTCCTGGCTACCTGCTCTAGCCTACCCATCAACGTCCTTCCCGCCAAACTACCCACCCCACCACTCTGGCTGGTACCACTGCTCTCTTTAAAGCAGCCAATCAGAATTAGCCTAGACTGTGCGGTCTACCCCTAGCCAACAGGAGAAAGACACAGCGGTAGGGGCGACCTCTGTCAGGAGTAAGAACCCCTTCCCCTCCCTTGTCCAGCCGTGCGCTCGCCATTGCTCCATCTGTGAGCCGCACCCTTCTATAGAAGTAAATTGCCTTGCTGAGGAAATTTATGTTCAAGTGCTACTTCTTTTGTGGCACCAAAAATTTGACATATAACTATGGAGTCTTTTGCTGTTGCCCATGCTGGAGCTGAGTGACGCAGACCTTGGCTCACTGCAACCTCCGCCTCCTGGGTTCAAGTGATTCTCCTAGCTCAGTCTCCTGAGTAGCTGGGAGTACAGGCACCCACCACCACACCCGACTAATATTTTTAATTTTTAGTAGAGATGGGTTTCGCCAGCCAGGCACTGTGGCTCACGCCTGTAATCCTAGCACTTTGGGAGGCTGAGGTGGGTGGATCACCTGAGGTCAGGAGTTCAAGACCATCCTGGCCATCATGGTGAAACCCCATCTTTAAAAAAAAAAAAAAAGAGAGAGAGAGGGGTTTCACCATGTTGGCCAGGCTGGTCTCTCTCCCTACTTCAAGTGATCTGCCCGACTCAGCCTCCCAAAGTGCTAGGATTACAGGTGTGAGCCACTGTGCCCAGCCTCATCATAAAATGCTACATGCAGAATTTCTGAATTACATTAAAAAGCTCTTGGCCCTCCACCTCTCCCCACAGTCTCCTGCACTCAGCATCTGCCTCCCACGTCCCAGTCTCCCATATTCTGTACCTCTCAGGGGTGGAGCCACTGTCTGCCCAGTCACCAGGCCACACCCCAGGCACCTTCCTCTTCCCTTTTCTCCCCTTCAGCTCCCCACAACCCAGTAGCCCCAGCCCCATCCTTGCCACTCCCCTGACTTTCTCTGCTCAATTCCACCTTCTCCATACCCACACCCAGACCCCAGCTCATTCATACCTCACCCTCTCCTGCCTGTACCACCAACCCAGCCTCCGCCCTGGCCTCCCAGGCATCACTCTCTTTCCTCTGGCCCACTCCCCAAACGGTCCCAGAGAGGAGCCTGCTACGCTCTGCTCGTATTCCTGTTCCTCCCGTGGCTCCCCAGTGTACCAGGAAAACTCCCCAGCTTCTCTACTTCAATGACCTCATTAAGCCTGTCGAGCTTCATCTTATGTGACTTGCCAGTCACGCTCGGCACCGCAGCCACAGGGACTTATGAGCCAAGCTCCACCCCCAGCTCCCTGCCTCAGTCCCCTGACCGCCCCCACACACACAGTTCCCTCCACCTGGAGCAACCTTCCCGCCTCTCTCCATCTGCTCAATTCTCAACTCATCCTTAGGGGTAGATAAAAAGTAAAAAGTCTGGCCAGACTCATTGGCTCATGCCCATAATTTCAGCACTTTGGGAGGCAGAGGTGGGCAGATCACAAGGTCAGGAGTTCAAGACCAGCCTGGCCAATATGGTGAAACCCCATCTCTACTAAAAATACAAAAATGTGGGTGTAGTGGTGGGTGCCTGTAATCCCAGCTACTTGGGAGGGTGAGGCAGAAGAATTGCTTGAACCCAGGAGGCAGAGGTTACAGTGAGCCGAGATTCCGCCATTGCACTCCAGCCTGGGCAACAGAGAGGCTGACAAAAAAAAAGTCGTTCTTTCTGGGGTCTGCCAGAAGACAGTTAACCACTTCCTTCCCAGAGCTTCCAAACACTTTTTTTTTTTTTTTTTTTTTGAGACGGAGTCTCACTCTGCTACCCAGGCTGGAGTGCAGTGGCGCAATCTCGGGCTCACTGCAACCTCCGCCTCCCAGGTTCAAGTGATTCTCCTGCCTTACCCTCCCAAGTAGCTGGGATTACAGGTACCTCCCACCACACCCAGCTAAATTTTGCATTTTTCTTAGAGACAGGGTTTCACCATGTTGGCCAGGCTGGTCTCAAACTCCTGACCTTGTGATTCACCTGCCTTGGCCTCCCTAAGTGCTGGGATTACAGGCATGAGCCACCGTGCCTAGCCCCAAACACCTTTTCATTCATTCGTTGATCTAATTTTAAACTATTTTTATTTTAGAGACAGGACCTAATTCTGTCACCTAGCCTGAAGTACAGTGCTGCAGTGATGTCTCACCGCAGCCTCCAACTCCTGGGCTCAAATGATTCTCCCACCTCAGCCTCCAAAGTAGCTGGGACAGCAGATGCCCTCCACCATGCGTGGCGATTTTGTTATTTTTTATTTTGTAGAGACAGCATCTCCTATGTTGCCCAAGCTCGTCTTAAACTCCTGGGCTCAAGCAATCCTCCCTCCTTTGCCTCCCAAAGTGCTGGTACTACAGGCGTGAGCCACCATGCTCAGCCTAAAAATAAGTATGGAGTGCAGACTCTGTGTCTAAAACTCTCAGCTGTTCAGGGATACAACCAGAAACAGGACAGATAAAAATCCTGGCTCTCGCTGAACTTGTGTTTCTAGATGTGTCTGTCAGGGGCTGGGAATGGAAAGCAATGTGGGCCGGGCACCGGGGCTCACACCTGTAATCCCAGGACTTTGGGAGGCCAAGGTGGGTGGATCATGAGGCCAGGAGTTCAAGACCAGCCTGGCCAAGATGATGAAACCCCATCTCTCCTAAAAATACAAAATTAGCCCCGTGTGGTGGGGGTACCTGTAATCCCAGCTACTCAGGAGGTTGAGGCAGAGAACTGCTTGAACCAGGGAGGCAGAGGATGCAGTGAGCCGAGATCACACGACTGCACTCCAGAAAAATAAAAGACTATTTGCTGCTACTCCACTTTGAAAATAACACCCAATATCTTAAAATTGTTCATTGCAAACACAATTTTCAGGCATGGTGGCTCATATCTGTGATGCCAGCTCTTAGGGAGGCCAAGGTGGAAGGATTGCTTGAGCCCAGGAATTGGACACCAGCCTGGGCAGCACAGCAAGACCTCCCATCTCTAGAAAAAAATAAAAATTGGCCCAGTGTGGGGCAGGCGCCTGTGGTCCCAGCTACTTGGGAGGCTGAGGTGGGGGGTCGCCTGAGCCTAGGAGGTCAAGGCTGCAGTGAGCTATGATGAAACCACTGCACCCCAGCCTGGGCGACAGAGCAAGATTTAGGACTTTTTTTTTGAAAAAAAAAAAAAGTCCTAAGTTCAATAAATATATTATCATATTATAGCAGTAAGGGCCAGCCAGGTGCAGCAGCTTAAGCCTGTAATCCCAGCACTTTGGGAGGCCGAGGCAGACGGATCACCTGAGGTGAGGAATTCGAGACCAGCCTGACCAACATGGTGAAATCTCGTCTCTACCAAAAAATACAAAAATTAGATGGGCGTGGTGGTGGGCACCTGTAGTCCCAGCTGCTCGGGAGGCTGAGGCAGGAAAATTGCTTGAACCCAGGAGGCAGAGGTTGCAGTGAGCCGAGATTCCACCACTGCACTCCAGTGTGGGTGACAGAGTGAGACTCTATCTCAAAAAACAAATTAATTAATTAATAATAATGGCCTCCTAATGCTCAGAGGGTGGGGGAATCCCTCATTTCCCCTTCTTCTGTTTCTCTGTTCTCTGGTGCTGAGAACTCTGAAGGAGGGACACCTCCTGCCTGATCAAGGTTCTGTGGCCCTCTGGGGGCAGCACCATCCCCAGTGCCACCTTCTTTCCCCCGCAGCCTCCTGCCCACTTGGCCCTTGGATGCAGGTACAGCCGCAGGAAGTGTGAGGCAAGTGGGGTAGCTAAGGCCCCAACGTTCTGGCTGGAGGACCAACAAAGGGGAGAAAACCAGAAAGTGCCGTGGAGAAGGAAGAGACTGGGAAAGTGACCTAAGAAAGCTGTGTGTTTCACTTTGGGAGGCCGAGGCGGGCAAATGAGGTCGTGAGTTCAAGACCAGCCTAACCAACATGGAGAAACCCTGTCTCTATTAAAAATACAAACTTAGCCAGGTGTGGTGGCGCATGCCTGTAATCCCAGCTACTCGGGAGGCTGAGGCAGAAGAATCACTTGAACCCGGGAGGCAGAGGTTGCAGTGAGCCAAGATCACGCTATTGCACTCCAGCCTGGGCAACAAGAGCAGAACTCTATCTCAAAAAAAAAAAAAAGTAGTTTTGATGAATTTGTGTTTGTCCCTAAGTTGCACGTGGATCTGAGCCTAGACAGCATTCCAAAGACACTGAGGACACAATGAAGGGACTCGACACCCTCCGGGTCCCAGTCTGGCCAGTGGGTGGTCCATGGGGAAGACAGATTAGAAAGTCACTCCAACAGCTTTGAAGTCAGAACTGACCTGAAAGCACAGTCCACAGAAGGCCGCTCAGAACACAGGCCCTGAAGCAAACGAGGCGGTGACCTGTCAAAAAGAAAGTACTGCTGAGTGCGGTGGCTCATGCCTGTAATCCCAGCACTTTGGGAGGCCAAGGCAGGAGGATCACTTAAGGTCAGGAGTTCAAGACCAGCCTGGGCAACATGGTGAAACCCCATCTCTACCAAAAAACGCAAAAATTAGTGGGACACGGTGGCATGCGCCTGCAATCCTAGGTACTCGGGAGGCTGAGGTGAGAGGATCGCTTAAGCCTGGGAGGTGGAGGCTACAGTGAGCTGAAGTCATGCCATTGTGCTCCAGCCTCGGCAATCGAGGGAGACCCTGTATCAACAAAACCCAAACAGTCTGGGCGTGGGTCACTCGCACCTGCAATCCCAGTACTTTGGGAGGCCGAGGCGGGTGGATCACCTGAGTTTGGGAATTCCTAACCAGTCAGACCAATAGGATGAAACCTCATCTCTACTAAAAGTACAAAAATTAGCCAGGCATGGTGGTACACGCCTGTAATCCCAGCTGCTCAGGAGGCTGAGGTGGGAGAATCTCTTGAACCTGGGAGGGGGGTTGCAGTGAGTCGAGATCATGCCACTGCACTGGTCCTGGGAGACAGAGGGAGACTTCATCTCAAAAACAAAACCCTGGGTCAGGCGCGGTGGCTCACGCCTTTAATCCCAGCACTTTGGGAGGCCGAGGCGGCTAGATCACGAGATCAAGAGATCGAGACCATCCTGGTCAACATGGTGAAACCCCGTCTCTACTAAAAAAATACAAAAAATTAGCTGGGCATGGTGGCGCGTGCCTGTAATCCCAGCTACTCAGGAGGCTGAGGCAGGAGAATTGCCTGAATCCAGGAGGCGGAGGTTGTGGTAAGCCGAGATCGTGCCATTGCACTCCAGCCTGGATAACAAGAGCGAAACTCCGTCTCAAAAAAACAAACAAAAAAGAAAAACAAAAAACCCCCCATATCCCCCCAAAAAACCCAAAAGTATTCTCAATCTGCACAGAATTTAAACAAGACCCAGTAACTTATTACATAATGTTTAAGATGTCCACAATACAACCCAAAATTGCTCAGCACGCAAAGCATCAAGATAATTGGAACTGAAGAGAGAACCACGAGTAGCAGACACAGAGCTGACCCGGCATCCGGCAGAGAGGTTAGGACTGTGTTCACAGCATTCAATGCAGCACAAAGCCACGTGCCTCGCTGACCGAGCAGCACGGGAGTCTGGAGAGTCTTGCGGGCTTCCCAGCCTGGCCATCGACAGAAAAGAGAAGAACGAACGTGGAACTGAGAGGCAGCGGTATTCAACCATTTTGGCTACTCAGTATCCATTCACCCCAATCCACCCATATTTAAATTTTCATACAACAAAAAAATAACATGATGCTTCCCTGTAATAGAATGCAAGCATCCCTTGTACAAAAGGAAGGATGAGCAACCTCTTCCCACTGAACAGTGGCATCTGGCCGTGTGCGGTGGCTCATGCCTATAACCCCAGGACTTTGGGAGGCCGAGGAGGGCGGATCACCTGAGGTCAGGAGTTTGAGACCACCTGGGCAACATGTTGAAATTCCATTTCTAGTAAAAATACAAAAAATTAGCTGGGTGTGGGATGGGCACCTGTAATCCCAGCTGCTTGTGAGGCTGAGGCAGGAAATCACCTGAACCCAGGAGGTAGAGGTTGCAGTAAGCCAAAAACAAAACAAACAGCCTGGGTGACAGAGCAAGACTCCCTCTCAATAAATAAATGAATCAATCAATCAATCTGTCTGTCTGTCGGTGTCTGTCTGTGTCTGTCGGTCTGTCTGTGTCTGTCGGTTGATTTATTGGTCTATCTGTCTATCTATCTATCTATGTCTGTCTCTCTGTCTCTGTTTCTGTCTCTCTGCCTCTGTCTGTTTCTCTTCCTCTGTCTCTGTCTGTCTCTCTGTCTCTGTCTGTCTCTGTCTGTCTCTGTCTCTCTTGGCAGAAGACATGAGACTCCCAGGTCAGAGACAGAAGACCTCATTCCTCCCAGTACAGCCAGCAGCATAAACACAGCATGTTATCATTGGTTCCCCTTTCTCTCCAGACTGTATAAGGGCAATCCCAGGGCCCAGGTGGATGCCTGCACGTACAGAGGGTTGTATTACAGCAGAAGAGCACTGAGCTTGGGGAACGCTCTGCTTTATAGCGGTCAACAAGCAAGCCTCTCTGTGTGTGAGGGGAAGGGTTGCCTCATTGCTCAAGGCTGCCAGCTGCATAAACGGCTCTAAAGAAACAGTGACCAGGGCCTTGCAGCCATGCACAACCCACACAACATGTAGGCACACAAGACAACTGTGGAGGACAGTCTCCCAATAATACCCCCAGACCCACACCATCTTAGCTTCTGGCAGGTTTTCATACAACCCTGCCACTCTGATTCATCTGACGGACGGGCTGGAATACAACCACTTCAGACCGGGCGCAGGGGCTCACACCTGTAATCTGGACCACAAGGTCAGGAGTTGGAGACCAGCCTGACCAGCATTGAAAAACCCTGTCTCTACTGAAAATACAAACTTAGCCTGGTGTGGTGGCAGATACCTGTAATCACAGCTACTTGGGAGGCTGAGGCAGGAGAATCGCTTAAATCTGGGAGGTGGAGGTTGCAGTGAGCGGAGATTGCGCCACTGCACTCCAGTCTGGGCAACAAGAGCAAAAACCCTTCTCAAAAAAAAAAAAAAAAAAAAAAAAGTAAAAACTGGTCCCAGAGGACCAGCACCTCTTATTTGGACAGCCGGGATATAGTCTAAGGCCACTCTATGATCCACTACAAACAGCCCAGAGAAGTTCAGACTAGTCTGCTAAAATGCCAAAAACAAAATTTAAAATTAAAAAAATAAACTGGGGCCGGGCACAGTGGCTCCCACCTGTAATCCCAGCACTTCTAGAGGCTGAAGCAGGCGGATCACCTGAGGTCAGGAGATCAAAACCATCCCGGCCAACATGGTGAAACCCCATCCTACTAAAAATACAAAAATGAGCTGGGAGTGGTGGCGGGTGCCTGTAATCCCAGCTACTCGGGAGGCTGCTGAGGTAGGAGAATCACTTGAACCAGGAGGTAGAGGTTGCAGTGAGCCGAGATCGCGCCACTGCACTCCAGCCTGGGTGACATAGCGTCTGTCTCAAAACATAAATAAAATTAAAAAATAGGCCGGGCACGGTGGCTCAAGCCTGTAATCCCAGCACCTTGGGAGGCCAAGGCGGGTGGATCACGAGGTCAAGAGATCGAGACCATCCTGGTCAACATGGTGAAACCCCGTCTCTACTAAAAATACAAAAATTAGCTGGGCATGGTGGCGCATGCCTGTAATCCCAGCTACTCAGGAGGCTGAGGCAGGAGAATTGCCTGAACCCAGGAGGCAGAGGTTGCGGTGAACCGAGATAGCACCATTGCACTCCAGCCTGGGTAACAAGAGTGAAACTCCGTCTCAAAAAAAATAAATAAAAATTTAATTTAATTTAAAAATAAAGCGTGTGGACAGGAAGAGGTGGAAGGGGAAACCAGAAACCTTTCTGAGCTGATTCTTGAGGATGATGATCCAACAATCAATATCAGACACCCGCAGATAGTGAGGAAATTGCAAAGTCCCATCAAATACCTTAAATATCAACTCAACAGCAATCAATGACTTCCGGAGTTGGTGTTGGGGTTAGGTGGTTGCTGCCCCCTAGTGGACACCTTTAGGTTTAACAGTGGAACGCACCCAGCCGTTTAAAGGAACCCTTGTAAACTGGGGGCCCCACTGAGCCAGAAAAATTGCCTGGAGCAGGGGAACGGAGGAGAGTTTTTTTCCAAATGGGGTAGCTGCCGCTGTGTGCAGTGCCTCGCACCTGTAATTCCAGCACTTTGGGAGGCTGAGGATTGCTTGAGCCCAGGAGTTCCAGGCTGCAGTGAGCCACGATCGCATCACTGCACTCCAGCCTGGGCGACACAGCCAGACCATCTCAAAACAGAAAACCAAAGAAACAGGGGTAGCTGCGACTTTTGTATGTAAAACTTAGATGACCTGCCGGGCACAGGTTCACGCCTGTAATACCAGCACTTTGGGAGGCTGAGGCAGGTGGATCACCTGAGATCAGGAGTTCAAGACCAGCCTGGCTGACATGGTAAAACCCCTTCTGTACTAAAAATACAAAAAAAAAAAAAAAAAAAAAAAAATTAGCCAGGGGTGGTGGTGGGTGCCTATAATCCCTGCTACTCAGGAGGCTGAGGCAGGACAATCACTTGAACCTAGGAGGCAGAGGTTGCTGTGAGCAGAGATCGTTCCACCTGCATTCCAGCCTGGGTGACAGAGCAAGATTCTGTGTCAAAAAAAAAAAAACACCACGTAGATGGCCTGAGCACCAGGCTAGGTGTGCCCTTTGGCCATTTCCAATCTTACCACTAATGAGGTTCCAGTGGGCCTACCTGAAAATGAGGGTGTGAGGCCGGGAGTCAAAGGCCTCCTCAGGCCAGGTGTTTCCTTTCAAGGAGAGCTTAATAGCAATTCACAGCAGCCCTTTTTATTATTTATTAAAACAGAGGGCTGGGCACAGTGGCTCATGCCTGTAATCCCAGTGCTTTGGGAGGCTGGGGTGGGCGGATCACCTAAGGTCAGGAGTTCAAGACCAGCCTGACCAACACCAACACGGAGAAACCCCATCTCTACTAAAAACACAAAATTAGCCAGGTGTGGTAATACACACCTGTAATCCCAGCTACTCGGGAAGCTGAGGCAGGAGAATCGCTTGAACTCGGGAGGTGGATGTTGCAGTGAGCCGAGATCACGCCATTACACTCCAACCTTGGCAACAAGAGTGAAAATATGTCTCAAAAAAAAAAAAAAAAAAAAAAAAAGAGAGACGGGGTTTTATTATGTTGCCCAGGCTGGTCTCGAACTCCTGGACTCAAGCGATCCTCCCGCCTCCAGGGTGAGGCGCTGCACCCAGCCCCGCTGCCCTTTCTTAAAAGGCATGTACTTAGGGACCATGTCAGGCAGGTGGCACTGTGGCACTGGAAACAGCTTCCCGGAGGACTGGAGCAGTCCTGAAAGTCCCGTTTTATTTTGTCTGGGATTCCACATTGTTTCTGGTAGAGGCGAAGAGGAAGGCGCATGCAAAAGGCCCTGACCGGTAGGATCCACTGATATTTATGGGGTGTTCCTAGTTCGGGCATCGAAGACGTCAGTACCAATGACACCCGCTCCGTCGTGGAAACCATGTAACAGGACACTGAACTGACCCAAAGCACCACACCCGACTAGGTCACTTCAGCTTCCCTTCCCAGCGGAAGCCTGATTCCTTCAATTCAGGCGCTTGGACCAAGAAGTCTATGGGTCAGGGGCTACTGCCTCAGCCCTGGAGCAACTTGGGGCTGGGGGTGGCCTAGGGGGACAGCAGAGGCAGGGGGAAATTTTTCATTGTTGGTTGGGTGCAGAGGCTCATGCCTGCAGTCCCAGTACTTTGGGAAGCCAAGGTGGGCTTGAGGTCAGGAGTTCAAAACCAGCCTGACCAACATAGAGAAACCCCATCTCTACTAAAAATACAAAATTAGCCGGGTGTGGCGGTGCACACCTGTAGTCCCAGTTACTCAGGAGGCTGAGGCAGGAGAACTGCTTGAACCTGGGAAGTGGAGGTTGCTGTGAGTGGAGATTGCACCATTGCACTCCAGCCTGGGCAACAAGAGTGAAACTCCATCTCAAAAATAAATTAAAAAAAATTAAATTAGCTGGGTGTAGTGTGCATACCTTCGGTCCCAAATACTCAGGAGGCTGAGCGGGAGGACCCTTTGTCCCTGGAAGTTTGAGACTCCAGTGAGCCACGTTCGTGCCACTGCACTCCAACCTGGGTGGCAGAGCAAGAACCCTGTCTCAGAACAAAGAAACCAGTAATAAGGTCCTGGCTGCTGCTATCATGTCAGTTTCAGGGACCCTCTGACCCAGGGGCCACGGCCATGCTGCCCTGTGGCTGGGCCCCTGGGCCTTGGTGGCTCATTGTCAGGATCACATTTCTTGCTCCACCTGCCTGGAGAAGAGCAGGAAACAACCCAGGTGCAGCTGGGCACCTATGCCCACTGATTTGATCCTATCTCTGGCCACCAAACCTCATTAACAGGTTGGACAGTGGGGGCCCCTATGCCTGGCCATCCTCCTCTACGTGGATGAGAGAATTTCCCACTGGATCCCAGGGATTCTTCTCATATTCTTCAACCAGACCTGTGGAGGCCCTGCCCTTCTGACACCAGAAAGCCACGCCCTTGTCGACTTCCCATCCATCCTCTTCACCAGCGCCACCAGGTCTGAGCTTTTATTTTGTCCTACTTATTAACTAGCCTGGGCTGGGTGCGGTGGCTCATGCCTGTAATCCCAACACCTTGTGAGGCTGAAGCAGGAGGATCCCTTGAGCCCAGGAGACTGAGACCAGCCTGTGCAATGAACCCAAGCCCTGTCTCTACAAAAAATAAAATTAGCTGGGCATAGTAGCATGCATCTGCAGTCCCAGCTACTCGGGAGGCTGAGGTGGAAGGACCACTTGAACCCAGGTCGGAGTGCACCATTGCACTCCAGCCTGGGTGACACAGTGAGACCCGGTCTCTAATTCAATCAATCAATAAATAAAATAAACAAAAATAAATTAAGGGCGGGCGCTGTGGCTCACGCCTGTAATCCCATCACTTTGGGAGGCCGAGGCGGGCAGATCACCTGAGGTCAAGAGTTCGAGACCAACCTGACCAACATGGAGAAACACAGTCTCTACTGAAAATACAAAACTTAGCTGGGGGTGGTGGCACATGCCTGCAATCGCAGCTACTCAGGAGACTGAAGCAGGAGAATCACTTGAACCTGGGAGGTGGAGGCCATGGTGAACCGAGATCGCGCCATTGCACTCCAGCCTGGGCAAGAAGGGTGAAACTCCATCTCGAAAAAAATAAAAATAAAATGAAGCCAGCTAGCCCATTACTGTTTCACAAATGTTGCCAGAAGGGACAAAGGACTGTATTACTCACCCCCTGCAGGCAGCACGAGCATCTGTGCCTTTGCATTCCTTCTGCCAGACTCCAAGGTCCCAGGGGGCTGGTTCAGACACCTGCAATCCTGTGGGTTCTGAAGAAGAGAAAGAGCTCCTGGGTGGAGCCTGATTTTAAAAAGCTCTTGCTAAAGAGGCTCCCACTCAAATGCGGCCATCTGTCAGGTCACTTGCCACAGCGGCGCTCGTGAAATTTCCACACGTGGGATGTGCCGTCTTCACGATCCAAACAGGCTTATCAGCTGTTGTGACACCTTCGTAGTTGGAGGTGGCAGGGCCAGCAGTTTGTCTGTAAGCTATGGAATGTCCCTTTAAGCTGCAGCCCAGATAGTCCTCATGAGGACGATTGGGATAACAAGGTCTGTTATCCCAACCACGGCTAACTAGGGGCAGGTGGGCGTTGTCTGCACTCACCACTCACCTGCCCTTCGTTAGCTGTGACTGGACGGCAGCTGATACAACACCACAGTGCAAGCCATTACCCAAAAGCCATTTCTTCCAAAGAACACGGAAGGCCAAGCGCAGTGGGCCACACCTGTAATCCCAGCACTTTAGGAGGCCAACGCTGGAGAATCACTTGAGCCCAGGAGTTCGAGACCAGCCTGAGCAACGTAGTGAAACCCCATCTCTATTAAAAAAAAAAAAAAAATTAAAACTTAGCCAGGTATGGTGGTGTGCACCTGTAATCCCAGCTACTCGGGAGGCCAAGACAGGAGGACGGCTTGAGCTCAGGAGTTTGAGACCAGCCTGGGCAACAGAGTGAGATCCCGTCTCTACTAAAAAATTTTTTTTAATTAGCTGGTGTGGTGGCATGCAACTGTAGTCCCACCTACTCAGGAGGCTGAGGTGGGAGAATCGCTTGGACCCAGGAGTTCAGGGATGCAGTGAGCTATGATCATACCACTGGACTTCAGCCTGGGTGACAGAGCAAGACCTCACCTCAGAAAGAAAAAAAAAAAAAGTGGTGGGAAGTGGCGAAGGAAAACGTGAAGAAGGTGAAGATGGTGGTGGCCAGGGCCAGGGGCCTGGGGGCCTGGTGGCTCCAAAGGTCATTCCAGAACGTGGTGCCACTGGGCGTGCACAGACAGCCTCCCGCATTACCAAGGACATGTTCCCGGGGCCCTCTCCTAGGACCCCAGAAGTACGGGCCACGGCCGCCAAGAAGTATAATATGCGCATAGAAGAGTACGAGTCTTACCCGGATGATGGCGTGGGGAGCGGTGACTTACCTGGATGATGGCGTGGGCAGTGGTGACTACCTGGAACTCCCTGACCGCTCACAGCATGAGAGGGGTCCATGGTGTAGCTGGGACCGACCAGACCTGAGGGTGAACCGGGGCGAAACAGCACCAAAGCAGTGTCCTTACGATAATCTGTACCTGGAACAAGGCGGTGGTCCCTCCAAAGAACCTGAGCAGGTGGTTCACTGTGAGGTCTGAGGAGGCCGCCTGGGCGTTTGTGCCTCTAACTAGGACTCCCTCGTGCCTAGAAATTTAATAAAATCCCTAATAAAATTCAGCACTGTGGTTAAAAACAAAACAAAACATAGAGGATGCAAGAAAGGTCAAAAGACACGAAAAGATGCCGGCATCACTAGTCCTCGGGGAAATGCAAACCAAAACCACAGGGGCCCCACTCCACACCCACCAGCCTGGCTGCGATCGAGAAAACGTTGGTCCCGGGCGCGGTGGCTCACACCTGTAATCCCAGCACTTTGGGAGCTGAAGGGGGCGGATCATTTGAGGGCAGGAGTTCAAGACCAGCTTGACCAACGTGGTAAAACCCCATCTCTACTAAAAATACAAAAAAGTATAGGGCCGGGCGTGGTGACTCACGCCTGTAATCCAAGCACTTTGGAGGCCAAGGCAGGTGGATCACCTGAGGTCAGGAGTTCACGACCAGCCTGACCAACATGGTGAAACCCTGTCTTTAAAAAAAAAAATACGAAAAAATAGCTGGGCGTGCTGGTGCTGGCTTGTCATCTTGGCTACTTGGGAGACTGAGGCAGGAAAATCACTTGAACCCGGGAGGTGCACTGAGCTGAGATCGTGCCACTGCATTCCAGCCTGGGCAACAGAGCGAGATTCTGTCTCAAAAAAAAAAAAAAAGGCACTGATAATACCAGGTCCTGGTAAGGATCTAGGGACTAGAACGCTCTCGCGCATTGCTCGTGGAAATTCAAAATTCAAACGGTACAACTACTTAGGAAAAGATTTTGGCAATTTCTGGCCGGGCATGGTGGCTCACGCCTGTAATCTCAGCACTTTGGAAGGCCGAGGCGGACAGAGAGCCTGAGGTCAGCCGTTTGCAACCAGCGTGGGCAACACTGTGAAACCCTGTCTCTACTAAAATACAAACAATTAGCTGGGCCTGGTGGTGGGCACCTGTAGTCCCAGATACTCGGGAGCTGCAGCCCAGATCGTCCTCATGATGATGACTGCGATATCAGGGGCTCTGTTATCCCAACCACGGCTAACTAGGGGCAGGTGGGCGTTGTCTGCACTCACCACTCACTTGCCCTTCGTTAGTTGTGACTGGACGGCAGCTGATACAACACCACAGTGCAAGCCATTACCCAAAAGCCATTTCTTCCAAAGAACACGGAAGGCCAGGCGCAATGGGCCACACCTGTAATCCCAGCACTTTAGGAGGCCAAGGCTGGAGAATCACTTGAGCCCAGGAGTTCGAGACCAGCCTGAGCAACATAGTGAAACCCCATCTCTATTAAAAAAAAAAAAAATTAAAACTTAGCCAGGTATGGTGGTGTGCACCTGTAATCCCAGCTACTCGGGAGGCCAAGACAGGAGGACGGCTTGAGCTCAGGAGTTTGAGACCAGCCTGGGCAACAGAGTGAGATCCCGTCTCTACTAAAAAAAATTTTTTTTAATTAGCTGGTGTGGTGGCATGCAACTGTAGTCCCACCTACTCAGGAGGCTGAGGTGGGAGAATCGCTTGGACCCAGGAGTTCAAGGATGCAGTGAGCTATGATCACACCACCACTGGACTTCAGCCTGGGTGACAGAGCGAGACCTTGTCTCAAAAAACAAAAAGGGGAGGGCAGAAGAAAAACGTGAAGAAGGTGAAGAGGGCAGTGGCCAGGGCCGGGGGCCTGGGAGTCTGGTGCCTCTGGTTGGCCAGGCTGGTTTGAACTCC
Source organism: Saguinus oedipus (assembly GCA_031835075.1). Lineage (NCBI taxonomy): Eukaryota > Metazoa > Chordata > Mammalia > Primates > Cebidae > Saguinus > Saguinus oedipus. Next base: position 50,423,215 of record CM063187.1, on the reverse strand, counting down.
TGACCTTAGGCAATCCGCCCGCCTCAGCCTCCCAAAGTGCTGGGATTACAGGCGTGAGCCAGGGCGCCCAGCCTGCTTCTGGAGATCTTTACAAATTGGTATTAGGAGGCCAGGTGTGGCAGCTCACACCTGTAGTCCCAACCCCCGTGGGAGGCTGAGGCAGGAGGATTGCTGGAGCCCAGGAGTTTGAGATAACAGGGGACACGTGGCTAGACCCTGTCTCCACAAAACATTTAAAAATTAGCTGGGTGGGGGTGGTGACTCACACCTGTAATCCCAGCACCGTGGGAGGCTGAGACAGGTGGATCACCTGAGGTCATGAGTTCAAACCAGCCTGGCCAACATGGTGAAACGCCATCTCTACTAAAACTACAAAAATTAGCTGGGCATGGTTGCAATCCCAGCTCCTCAGGAGGCTGAGGCAGGACAATCGCTTGAACCCAGGAGGTGGAGGTTGCAGTGAGCCTGAGATCGCACCACTGCACTCCAGCCTGGGTGACAAGAGTGAAACTCCGTCTGAAAACAAACAAACAAAAAAAGTAGCTGGGTGTGGAGGTGCATGCCTGTGGTCCCAGCTACCTGGGAGGTTAAAAGGGAGGATCATTTGAGCCCAGGAGGTGGAGGTTGCAGTGATTTACCTGCCTCAGCGTCCCAAAGTGCTGGGATTACAGGCGTGAGCCACTGCACCTGGCCTAAATTTTTTTTTTTTTTTGAGACGGAGTTTTGCTGCTGTTACCCAGGCTGGAGTGCAATGGCGCGATCTCGGCTCACCGCAACCTCCACCTCCTGGGTTCAGGCAATTCTCCTGCCTCAGCCTCCCGAGTAGCCGGGATTACAGGCACGTGCCACCATGCCCAGCTAATTTTTGTATTTTTAGTAGAGACGGGGTTTCACCATGTTGACCAGGATGGTCTCGATCTCTTGACCTCGTGATCCACCCGCCTTGGCCTCCCATAGTGCTGGGATCACAGGCTTGAGCTAAATTTTTTTTAAAGATTAGATGGGCATGGTGGCATGCACCTGTGATCCCAGCTACTTGGGAGGCTGAGGCAGGAGGATCACTTGAGCCAGGCTGCGGTGAGCTGTGATCACACCACTGCACTCCAGCTTGGGCAGCAGAGTAAGTCTGCGTCTCAAAAATGAATAAACAGCCCGGGCCAGTGTCTGCTAATCCCCAAAAGGTCTGAGTATTTTCTTTTGCCCAATACATAGTGACTGCAGAGATGGAGACAAGGCCCATTTGAAGGGAATATGCAAAATACAATCTTGCAGCAATTATTTTAGCATAATTCCTCAAGAGGACCAGCCTCCTCTTCAGCTAAGGAACTTCCGGTCTCCAAATCAGTTTACGTGTGGAATTTGTGCAAATTCTCCATCTTGATGACTCATGTGGGATTTCTACACACTTGACCTGGAGCTTTCCTGTTATACAGAAATTTCAACGGAGATGAACTAATACACAGGTCTCAGATAAACTAAACAGCTCTCAGGAAACCGTGAAAGGAACAAGAAGAAACCGCAGAAACAGTAACTGCACCATATAAAAATAGCAACTGCAGCTACAGCTTTCACTCCAGGGCTGAGAACCGCGTTATCAGAACCTTAAATGTTCAAGCAGCCGCCCTGCAGAACCGAAACCCAGAGCAGAACCAGGGGCTACCTGGGTGGCGCTGGTGTGACAGGAGGCTGATGGTGAAACTGGTTATGGCGTCAGGTGCAGTGGCTCACACCTGTAATCACAACACTTTAGGAGGTCAAAGCGCAAGGACCGCTTGAGCCCAGGATTTTGAGGCAACCTGGGCAACATGTCTCTACAAAATAATTAAAAAAAAAAAATGCCGGCCGGGCGCGGTGGCTCAAGCCTGTAATCCCAGCACTTTGGGAGGCCGAGGCGGGTGGATCACGAGGTCAAGAGATCGAGACCATCCAGGTCAACATGGTGAAACCCTGTCTCTACTAAAGATACAAAAAATTAGCTGGGCATGGTGGCGCGTGCCTGTAATCCCAGCTACTCAGGAGGCTGAGGCAGGAGAATTGCCTGAACCCAGGAGGCGGAGGTTGCGGTGAGCCGAGATCGCGTCATTGCACTCCAGCCTGGGTAACAGCAGCAAAACTCCATCTCAAAAAAAAAAAAAAAAAAAAAAAAAGCCTGTGGGGAGGCCAAGGCGGGCAGATCACGAGGTCAAGAGATCGAGACCATCCTGGCCAACATGGTGAAACCCCATCTCTACTAAAAATACAAAAAAATTAGCTGGGCATGGTGGCGCGTGCCTGTAGTCACAGCTACCTGGGAGGCTGAGGCAGGAGAATTGCCTGAACCTGGGAGGTGGAGATTGCAGTGAGCCGAGGTCGCGCCACTGCACTCCAGCCTGGCGCCTGGTGACAGAGTGAGAGTCTGTCTCAAAAAAAAAAAAAAGAAAGAAAGAAAAGAAAAAGAAAAAGAAAAAAGATTAGCTGAGTGTAGTGTCACGCACCTGTGGTCTCAGCTATTGTGGAGGCTGAGGCAGGAGGATGGCTTGGGCCTGGGAGGTTGAGGCTGCAGTGAGCCCAAGATGGCACCACCGCACTCCAGCCTGGGCGACAGAGGGACACCCTGTCTCAAAAATAGATGAAGAAACGGGTTATGGAAGTGCCAAAAAATAAAACTGAAAACCTGGAAGCTACTGCTAGAGCATTGTTGGGGGGAGCCGCCCGGTCCGAAGCCTGGAGCAAGTGGGCGGGGCCAATCCCTGCTTCCCCCTCCAAACGCCGGCCTCCGTCTAGCGCCCTCTTTAGGCCGGGCCTTACAGCAACCCAGCTGGCAAAGCAAAAACGTGGCTTGCAGAAGCTCCGCCCCAGCATCGCAGAGCTGAGACCAGGGCGGATTTGCAGCGGAGACAAAAGCTCAAACTCGCACGTGGACTGAGTTCCTGTGGCGGCACCGCAGTTGACATTATAAATATAAAGTCCTGTATTACAGAGGCTCTCTGGATTACCCAGATTTCTGTTCCAACTCAGCCACTTTCGATTTTTTATTGTTATTATTTTTTGAAACAGAGTCTGGCTCTGTCGCCCAGGCTGGAGTGCGGTGGTGCGACCTCGGCTCACTGCAACCTCTGCCTCCCGCGTTCAACTGATTCTCCTGCCTCAGCTTCCAGAGTAGCTAGGACTACAGGTGCCCACTACCACACCTGGCTAATTTTTGCATTTTTAGTAGAAACGGGGTTTTGCCATGTTGGCCAGGCTGGTCTTGAACTCCTGGCCTCAAATGATCCACCCGCCTGGCATCCCAAAGTGCCGTTTTATAGGTGTGAGCCACTGCGCCCAGCCTCCAACTCAGCCACTTTCTGTGTGACTTTGAGCCACTTTTCTGTGTCTCAGTTTTCTCATCTGCAAAATGGAGACAATAACAGTGCCTACCTTATATGGTTATAGCCTAGGCAACATGGTAAGACCCCATCTCTACCAAAAAATTAGCTGGGCATGGTGGTGTGAGCCTGTAGTCCCAGCTACTCAGGAGGCTGAGCAGGAGAACTGCTTGAGCCCAGGAGGTGGGGGTTGCACGGAGCTGTGACTGAATCACCACACTTCTGCCTGGGTGATGGAGTTAGACCTTGTTGAAAGAAAATTAGAAAAAGTGGCTGGACACAGTGCCTCATGCCTGTAATCCCAGCATTTTGGGAGGCCAACGCCGGCAGATCACCTGAGGTCAGAAGTTCGAGACCAGCCTTGTGGGAAATCCCCCATATAGGCACCAAGGAAAGAGACCTAAGCAGAACCCTGGCACATTTAGGGCTTGAAGAATATCTCGCTATTTCCTTTTATATAATCCTTTACATAATCATATATTAGTTTATAGAATTAGGGCTTGACGAATCCCTTTATAAAATCCTCTCTATATAATCATATAATAGTTGATAGGATGAATGCCTAAAGAATATTTCCCTACATATATACCTATAATTATATCTTAGTTCATATCGGAGGAATACCTAGAGTGGACACAGTACAGAGCATGAATTAAGGAATAAGCAGCTTATAATCGGAGGAATGCCTAGAGCAGACACGGTGCAGAGCATGATTTAAGGGAAAAACAGTTATGCCAGGACAAGAATCCATGGCCCAGGCGGCAGCGTTCAGTATGGTAAAGATACCCGCTGTATGGCAGGCTTGGGGCGAGAGCCACTCCTCCTGATAAAGGAGTTGTAGGACCTTGCTCCAGTTCTTGTGGAAGGCTGCCCTCAGACCAGCAATCCACCTTGGTGACTGTGAACTTATCAGCTCTTGCTACCGTGCTGCTTGAAAAGCATCTTCCCATAGAACCCATTGGAAGCTGCCAGAAGGCGGCAGTAACACTGACAGCTCTGTCAGTGCTATGTGACTTAAAGCATCCTCCTATAAATCCTCTTAGAAGTAGTTTGCCCATAGATAGAAGTATTGCACACTGCACCCTCTTCACTGCGCACCGCCCACCTTCAAGCCTCGGTGACCTAGTGGGGGTGGACCCCTTACTGCACACGGCCCTTGCCTTCACGGGAACGGGCCCCTTGCTGTGCACTGTCTACCTCCTGGCCTAGGTAACCTATTGGGGGTGGACGCCTTGTTTAATTGCTCACGACCCTATCACTATCCTTAAAGATGATTTCACTCACTGCCCTGCCCCCTAACCTATACACAATAAATACTCACGCTTCTGGACATTCAGGACCTTGCCTGAATCTGCTCATAGGTGGCGAGCTCCCCTGAGTTCAGCTGCGTTTTTCTTGTACTTCTATGTTCTGTCCCTTTATTTCTCAGATCCTGCGCCTCAGCACAGCATAAGGCTCACCCCACGACCCTGTGGAGCCATCAGCCCTACAGAAGGGAGGAAGAGAGAGAGGAGGAAGGAGGGAGGGAGGGAGGGAGGGAAGAAGGAAGGAGGAAGGAAAGAAAGAAGGGAGGCAGAGAGGAGGGAGAGCGGAGGGAGGGACAGAGGGAGGAAGGAAGGAGGAAGGGAGGGATGAAGCAAGGAGGGAGGCAGTGAGGGATGAAGGGAGGAAGGAAGGAGGGAAGGAAGGATGGAGGGAGGAAGGAAGGAGGGAGGGATGGAGGAGGAAGGAAGGAGGGAGGGAGGGAGGAGGAAGGAAGGAGGGAGGGAGGGATGGAGGGAAGAGGGAGGGAGAGATGGAAGGAAGAAGGAAGGAGGGAGGGAGGAAGGAGGGAAGGATGGAGGGAGGGATGAAGGAAGGAAGGAGGGAGGGATGGAGGGAGGGAGGAAGGAAGGAGGGAGGGAAGGATAGAGGGAGGAAGAAGGGAGGGAGGGATGGAGGGAGGAAGGAGGGAGGGAGGGAGGGATGGAGGAAGGAAGGAGGGAGGGAGGGAGGAAGGAGGTAGAGAGGGAGGAATGGAGGGAGGAAGGAGGGAGGGATGGAGGGAAGAAGGAAGGAGGGAGCGAGGGATGGAGAAAGGAAGGAGGGAGGGATAGAGGAAGGAAGGAGAGAGGGAGGGATAGAGGGGGGAGGGAGGGAGGGATGAAGGGAGGAAGGAAGGAGGGAGGGAGGGATGGAGGGAGGAAGGAGGGAGGAAGGAAGGAGGGAGGGATGGAGGGAGGAAGGAGGGAGGGAGGGATGGAGGGAGGAAGGAGGGAGGGATGGAGGGAGGGAGAGATGGAGGGAGGAAGGAAGGAGGGAGGGATGGAGAAAGGAAGGAGAGAGGAAGGAGGGAAGGATGAAGGGAGGAGGGAGGGAGGGAGGGAGAAACAAAGGAGGGAGGGAGGGATAGAGGGAGGAAGGAAGAAGGGAGGGAGGGAGGGATGGAGGGAGGAGGGAGAGAGGCAAAAAGGAAGGAGAGAGGGAGGGAGGGATGGAGGAAGGAAGGAGGGAGGGAGGAAGGAAGGAGGGAGGGAGGGATGGAGGGAGGAAGGAGGGAGGGAGGGAGGAAGGAGGGAGGGAGGGAGGAAGGAGGGAGGGAGGAAGGAGGGAGGGAGGAAGGAAGGAGGGAGGGATGGAGAAAGGAAGGAGGGAGGGATGAAGGTAGGAAGGAGGGAGGGAGGGAGAAACAAAGGAGGGAGGGAGGGATGGAGGGAGGAAGGAAGGAGGGAGGGAGGGATGGAGGGAGGAAGAAGGGAGGGAGGGATGGAGGGAGGAAGAAGGGAGGGAGGGATGGAGGGAGAAAGGAGGGAGGGAGGGATGGAGGAAGGAAGGAGGGAGGGAGGGATGAAGGGGGAAGGAAGGAGGGAGGGAGGGATGGAGGAAGGAAGGAGGGAGTAAGGAGGGAGGGAGGGATGAAGGGAGGAAGGAGGGAGGGATGGAGGAAGGAAGGAGGGAGCAAGGAGGGAGGGAGGGATGAAGGGAGGAAGGAGGGAGGGAGGAAGGAAGGAGGGAGGGAGAAACAAAGGAGGGAGGGAAGGAAGGAGGGAGGGATGGAGGGAGGAAGGAGGGAGGGAGGGAAGGAAGGAGGGAGGGAGGGATGGAGGAAGGAGGGAGGAAGGAAGGAGGGAGGGAGGGAGGAAGGAGGGAGGAAGGAAGGAGGGAGGGAGGGAAAAAGGGAGAGAGGGAGGGAGGGATGGAGGAAGGAAGGAGGGAGGGAGAAGGAAGGAGGGAGGGAGGGAGGAAGTTGCTGCTGTGCCATCCTCATTAAGGTGCTTATTACTTTATTACTACTTGGGCTGGTGAGAACTAACACAGCCTCTTCCAGAGAAGTCTCGGCTGCGGCACCACACTTGGCAATATTTCAGAGCTACTCTGCACCTACAGTGACAGATACTTGGCTCTCCTCCAGTTGGGAGGAGGGTGTTTTGGGTTTGATTTTTGGATGTGTTGGTTGTTGGTGGCTTTCTTGCCATTTAACTAATAATTGCTGTCAGTTCGGCCTTGTCATTACCAGTTTAACTTGTTACGGGTTATTTAAACCGCATGTATAATCATGCCTATTTGCCTCACCCCTGGGAGCGCCTGGCCAGCAATTTCCCACTAATTAGACTTTTTAAAGACACGTATGCATTTATCCAAATTTGCGTCCCCCATTTCCCTACTGCCAAAGCAGATGTACACAACACCCACCCGGCCCTCTCCAGGAGATAATTCACTATGATCACTGAGTTCTTTTTCTACTGGAAAGTTGAAACTGGGTGGGAGGGGTTACACATGGGGTCTTGTCCTACAGAAGTGACAGCGCCAGAACCGTGCAGACAGAAGGTGCTGGGTCTCAGGCAGAAACACTAGGCCTGAGAGGAGGAAAGGGACTCCAAAATAGCAGCAGCAGCAAACCCACCAAGAACCCCAAACCCACCACCCCAGCTCCAGCCCCCATCCTGGAAGGATCTAGTCACCCACCAGTTCCCCCAAGAATCAAGCCTCCGGACACGATTCCTCTCAGATGGCTTTATTTCCCAGTGTGAGGAATCTGCGAGTGGGGTCTGTGGTCCCCGTTACCCCAAGGACCCTCCAGCCTGTCCCTGGACTACAGCCGGGTCTCCAGGACTTCCTCCTCCCAGGCTTCGGCTGGTTCTGGGAGGAGCTGCATGCTGTGGTTGGTATGGATGACACTCCCAAAGGTGGTCCCGACAGCGGCCCATATGGGCGCGGAGCTCACCTCAAGGACAAGGCCACCAGGAGCAGGGGCCAAGGCCCAGATGAGCCTTACTCTGGGAGCAAAACCCTAGAGCGGGCTTCTCCTTGAAGTCCGCCAGCAGGGCTCAGTCTAGGGGGAAGACAGAGGAGAGAACAGGTGATTGGCGGGGAAGCGGGGAGAGAAAAACTGGGAGACTGACAAAAAAAGAAGAAACACGAAGACAGGAGGACCAAATGCCCAAAGGAGACCAACAGAGTGACCCAGGGCCACTGGAAAGGCGCCGAGAGAGAAAAACGCGCAAAAATACAGGAACAAAGGCTGGAGATGCACAGGCCAATCCTACACACTGACCTTTGGGTCCAGGCAGATCGGGGGGTGGCGGCCCTCCTGGGGGCAGCAAGGCAGAGCGGCTCAGGGCCTCGGCCACCCACCCCAGGACGCGGCTACAGTGCTGGACCTGCGGAGCAGGAGGGATGTCAGAGCAGGAGACCGAACCCCTGCCAGACCCCCGCCACAGTCCCCCAGCCAGGCCGCAAGCCCTAACCTCCCGCTCCAGCACTTTCAGGCGCTGTTCGTACTCGCGGATGTGTCCCAGCTGTTTCAGTGCATTGTCCACCCTGAGAAGGGAGGGCCTCTTACCGGGGGAACCCGCAGCCCACCCACGCCCGGAGCTCCGCCTGCTTCCCTTCCCGGCCTCTTACCTCCATTCCAGCGCCCTGCCCCCAGGCTCCGCCCTCTTCCCGGCTCCGTGTAAACTCCACCCCTTTCCTCAGCTCGGCGGAACTCGGGACCCCCCCAAGGCCAGAGCCCCGCCCCCGACCAGGCCCACCCCTCACTTCTGCGACGTGCGCTTCAGACGCTCGGAGTCGCTGTCCCGCTTGTCCCGAGCGCGTGCCAGCAGGAAGTTCTCCTTTTGCACCGATTCCCAAGTCAGCAGCTTCCGCTCGGCTTCCTTAGGAAGGGAAACTCCTGCAGGGGCGGACGGAGTCAGAGGGCTCAGGCCACGCCCCTTCCCAAGCCCAGCCGCCCCATCAGAGCACCCTCTCCCAGACCCGTCCCCAGGTGTTTCGAGAACAGGCCCCGCTCCTCACCCGTAAGCCCCACCCCTCAGTGCTTAAGCACCGCCCTGTACTGCTTAACCCCGCCCATCACTACATAGGCCACGCCCGCTAGCCATTGGGGGCATGCCCCCATCCCCTCGCCTTCCAGGCTCCTGGTCCCTTGTATTTTTCCTTTTTAAGCCAAGCCCTGTTCTCACGGAAATCCCCGATGACCGCGCGGGCCGGCCGGGTGCTCCGGCACAATTTCCTGAGCAGGAGGCGCGAGTGGGAGATGATGATAAGGGGCGGTGCCAGCGCGGGCCGAGAGTGGAATTCCCGGATGAGGCGGTAGCGTTGCGACTTCCAGTAGAGGTCGCTGTTGCCCTGTACTTTGCCGAACGTGTAGCTGCAGAGGCGAGAGGTCAAAGGTCACTTCAGGTCAGAGTCCTGCATGGCGGGGGGCCAAGGTTGGATGCTGGGTAATAATTGTTCAAAGTCCATGGCAGCGGACAGAAGTCAAGATCACTAAAGTCACAGGTTACAGGATGCGATCAGAAGGCAGGTTAGGGCAGGGCACTGTGGCTCACACCTGTAATCCTAGCACTTTGGGAGACTGAGGTGGGTGGATTACCTGAGGTCAAGAGTTCAAGACCAGCCTGGCCAAGATGGTGGAACCCAGTCTCTACTAAAAATACAAAAATTAGCCAGGTGTGGTGGTGGGTGCCTGTAATTCCAGCTACTGGGGAGGCTGAGGAAGGATAATCACTTGAACCCAGGAGGTGGAGGCTGCAGTGAGCCAACATCAAGCCACTACACTCTGGCCTGGGAGACAGAAAACACACACACACACACACACACACACACACACACACACACACGAAGTCAGTTTAGAAGGGCCAAGGGTCAGATATCAGAGGTCAGAGGTCAACTTGGGGATGGTGTCATGGCTTAAGGTGGAGGTTGAAGTCAGGTTAGAGTTGGGCTCCAAAGTTAGCCTGGACACAAATAACTAACATCAGAAATGAAAATGAGGCATTACTACTGACCTTACAGAAACAAAAAGGACTGTAAGAGAATACTGTCAACAATTATATGTCAACAAACTAAGTACATGAAATGGACGAATTCCTAGGAACACACAAATTACCTAAGCTGACTCAAGAAAAAATAGAAATCTCAATAGACATATTATTATAAGAGATTGAATCAAAAACCTTTCAATAAAGAAATGCCCAAAATTGGATGGCTGTGCTGATGAATTCTATCAAACATTTAAAGAAGCATTATAATAACACTGATGTTTCTCAAATTTGTCCAAAAGATTGTAAAGGAGAGAACATTACCTAATTCATTCTATGAGGCCAGCATTGCCAAGACACCAAAGCCAGATAAATGTATCACAAGAAAAGTACAGACCAGTAGTTATGAATATATATGTAAACATCCTGAAAAAATACTAGCAAATCCAATTCAGGGGCATATTACAAGGATTTTACACCATGACCAAGTGGGATTTTTCCTAGGAAAGTAAGGGTAGTTAAACATACAAAAATCAATATAATATACTGCATTGATTTTTTTTTTTTTTTTTTTTTTGAGGTAAGATTTCACTCTGTTGCTGGCACAATCATGGCAGTGGTGCGGTCATGGCTCACTGCAGCCATAGCCTTGACCTCCTGGGCTCAAGCCATCCTCCTGCCTTAGCCTCTTGAGTAGCTGGGACTACAGGCATGTGCCACCATGCCTTGCTATTTTTTTTTTCTTACTCCATCATCCAGGCTGGAGTACAGTGGCGTGATCTTGACTCACTGCAACCTCCACCTCCCAGATTCAAGTGATTCTCCTGCCCCAGCCTCCTGAGTAGCTGGGATTACAGGCATGTACTACCACACCCAGCTATTTTTTTATTTTTTATTTTTAATAGAGATGGGGTATCACCATGTTGGTCAGGCTGGTCTCGAACTCCTGACCTTTTGATCCACCCGCCTTGGTCTCTCAAAGTGCTGGGATTAAAGGCGTGAGCCACCATGCCCGGCCAATTTTTTATTTTTATTTTTATTGAGATGGGATCTCACTATGTTGCCCAGGTCAATCTTGAACCCCTGGCCTCAAGCATTCCTCCCTCTTTGGCTTCCTACAGTATTGGGATTACAGGCATAAGCCACCATGTCCAGTCATAATAATTTTTAAAAATCATAAACTAGGAATAGAAAGAAACTTCCTCAACATGTGAAAAGGTACTTCTGAAAAACCCACAGCTAACATCATACCCAATGGTAAAAAACTGAGAGCTTTCTGCCTAAAATCAGGAAAAAGACATCCACTTTTACCACTGCTGGTCAACATTGTACTGGAAGTTCTGGTTAGAACAATTAAACAGAAAAAAAAATTGGAGGCATCCAAATTGGAAAGGAAGAAGTGAAAATATCTCCATTCACAGATGACATGGTCCTATATACAGGAAATGCCACAGGATCACAAGGAAGCTTCTAGAGCTACAGCTGCAGCAAAGCTGCGGAGCCCAAGATCACACAAAACTCAGTTTTGTTTCTACTGCAATGAGCAATCCAGAAAGGAAGTTAAGAAAGCAATCCCACTTCCAACAGCAGCTAAAGGGAAAGCGCCTAGGAATAAAGTTAACCCAAAGGGTCAAAGACTTGTATCCTGAAAACGACCAAATAATGCTGGAAACGCATTAAAAAGACACCTACATGAAATGTCAGTACTACCCGAAGCAATCTACAGATTCAGCGCAATCCCCGGGAAAATTCCTACAGCGGGCCAGGAACGGTGACTCATGCCTGTAATCCCAGCACTTTGGGAAGCCGAGGTGGGCGGACCACAAGGTCAGGAGATCGAGACCATCCTGGCTGAGATGGTGAAACCCCATCTCTACTAAAAATACATAAAATTAGCCACGTGTGCTGGCACGCACCTATAGTCCCAGCTACTCGGGAGGCTGGGGCAGGAGAATCGCTTGAACCTGGGAGGCGGAAGCTGCAGTGAGCTGAGATTGTGCCACTACACTCCAGCCTGGTGACAGAGGGAGATTCCATCATAAATAAATAAATACAATTTAAAAATAAAAATAAAATTACCCAGGTGCGGTGACACGTAAGTGTAGTCCGAGCTACTTGGGAGGCTTCGGCGGGAGGATCACTTAAGCCCAGGAGCTTGAGGCTGCATATGTGAAGTGATATCTCATTTCTTGTGTTTTGGTAGAGACAACAGCATTGCTATGTTGCCCATGCTGGTCTCAACGTCTTGGGCTCAAGCAATCCTCCCACCTCAGCCCCCTAAAGTGCTGGGATTACAGATATGAGCCACTATGCCCAGCTGGATGACTATAATTTTTACAAAAGAAAAATAACAAGTGTTGGCTAGGATGTGGAGAAATTAGAATCCTCATACGCTGCTGGTGAGAATAGAAAATGGTGCAGCTGCTGTGGAAACGTTTGGTGGTTTCTCAAAAAGCTAAACATAGATTTACCATATGACCTAGGAATTTCACTTTGAGATATACAACCAAAGAAAATAAAAACAAGCATTCAGATAGATACTTCCATGCCAACGCTGCAACCAACATTAGTCACGAGAGCCAAAGGGCAGAAACAACCCAAGTGTCCATCAACAGATGAAAGGTTAAACCAAATGCGGTCTTTTTTTTTTTTTTTGAGGTGGAGTCTCGCTCTGTTGCCCAGGCTGGAGTGCAGTGGCACGATCTTGGCTCACTGCAGCCTCCCCTTCTGGGTTCAAGCGATTCTCATGCCTCAGCCTCCTGAGTAGCTGGGATTACATGCACAAGCCCAGCTAACTTTTTAGTAGAGATGGGGTCTTACTATGTTGGCCAGGCTGGTCTTGAACTCCTGACCTCACGTGATCCACCCACCTTAGCCTGCCAAGGTGTTGGGATTACAGGCGTGAGCCACCACTCCGGGCCCAAATGTGGTCTCTTCATACAATGGAATGTTACTCATAAAAGGGAATGAATGAAGTTCTGATGCATGCTCCAACATGGATGAGCCTTGAAAATATGCTCAGTAAAATCAGCCAGACACAAAAAGACAAATATTGCCTAACTCCACTTACATGAAACATCTAGACAAATCCATGGAGACTTAAAATATATTAGAGGTTACCAAGACCTGTGGGGAGGGGAAATGGGGAGTTCCTGTTTCATGGGCATGCATTTCTAACACCCATTTCTGTTCTGGATGATAGAATGTTCTGGAAATAGGTAGTGATGATGGTTGCAGAGCACTGTAAATGTAATTAATATCACTGACTTGTATACTTAAAAATGGGCCGGGTACAGTGGCTCATGCTTATAATCCCAGCACTTCGGGAGGCTGAGGCGGGTGGATCACCTGAGGTCAGGAGTTTGAGACCAGCCTGGCCAACATGGCGAAACCCCATCTCTACTAAAAATACAAAAATGAAGTGGGCATGGTGGTGCACACCTGTAATCCTAGCTACTCAGGAGGCTGAGGCATAAGAATCCCTTGAACCTGGGAGGCGGAGATTGTAGCAGGCCAAGATCGTACCACTAGACTCCTTCAGCCCGGGTGACAAAGCGAGACTGTCTCAAAAAAAAAAAAGTAAAAATGGAAAATTGTATATAATTTTACCACAATAAAAAACACAGTTGGCTGGGCGCAGTGGCTCACGCTTATAATCCCAACAATTTTGGAGGCTGAGGCGGGCCGATCCCTTGAGGTCAAAAGTTCGAGGCCAACATGGAGAAACCCTGTCTCTACTAAAAATTCAAAAACTTAGCTGGGTGTGGTGGCATGCGCCTGTAGTCCCAGCTCCTTGGGAGGCTGAGGCACAAGAATCGCTTGTACCGGGAAGGGGAAGGGAGAAGCGAAGGTTGCCGTGAGCCGAGATCGTGCCACTGCACTCTAGCCTGGGCAACAGATTATCCCAGCAATTTGAGAGGCTGAGGAGGGAGGATCATTTGACTCCAGGAGTCTGAGACCAGCCTGGACAACATAGTGAGACCCTCTCTCAACAAAAAGAAAAAAAAATTAATTAATTAATCAGGCATAGTGGCCCGGCTAATTTTAAGTAGTCCCAGCTACTGAGGCAGGAGGATTGCTTGAACCCAGGAGGTTGAAGCTGTAGTACGCTATGATCACACCACCACATTCTAGCCTTGGCGACAGAGCAAGACCTTGTCTCAAACAATAAAAATAAGAAAGTTTGGGCTGGGCGCGGTGGCTCACGCCTATAATCCCAGCACTTTGGGAGGCCGAGGCGGGTGGATCACGAGGTCAAGAGATCGAGACCATCCTGGTCAACGAGGTGAAACCCCGTCTCTACTAAAAATACAAAAATTAGCTGGGCATGGTGGTGCGCGCCTGTAGTCCCAGCTACTCAGGAGGCTGAGGCAGGAGAATTGCTTGAACCCAGAAGGTGGAGGTTGCGGTGAGCCGAGATTGTGCCATTGCACTGCAGTCTAGGTAACAACAGCAAAACTCCATCTCGAAAAAAAAAAAAAAGAAAGTTCAACCTGGCCTCAGGGAGAGAATCAGTCCAAAATCCAAGTCAAGAGCAGGGTCTGGTTGGATTTGGGGAGAAGGCAGCATTAGATTTGATCAGAGTTCAGGAACTAAAGACAGAAATTGATTAGACAGGGTTTGAGAGTCATGAGAGGGTCACGGGTCATGCTGGGTGGGGTCGGATCAGAGAGCTGTCAGGCCTCACCTGAACATGGCGATGAGCAGGTTGACCAGCAGGATGTTGGCCACAAGCAGGAAGATGACGAGGAGCAGTACCACCAGCCAGTTGGCATACTGAGAGACGCAGGTGCCCGCCTGGGCCCCAGGAGGGTGCGCCCAGAAGCCGGGCTCTGACGAGCAGTTGCTGTGCTCCATGAGGGCCACTGTGAAGGGAGACACTCAGAGATGGGGCAAAGGGGACAGAGATCTAACAAAGACAGAAAGACAGCCGGGCCCAGTGGCTCACACCTGTAATCCCGCTTTGGGAAGCGGAGGCAGGCGTATCACCTGAGGTCAGGAGTTCGAGACGAGCCTGGCCAACATGATGAAACCCCGTCTCTACTAAAAGTACAAAAATGTTAGCTGGGTGTGGTAACGGGTGCCTGTAATCCCAGCTTCTCAGGAGGCTGAGGCAGGAGAATTGCTTGAACCTGGGAGGCGGAAGTTGCATCGAGCAGAGATCACGCCATTGCACTCCAGCCTGGGCAACAAGAGTAAAAATCCATCTCAAACCAGGAAGGAAGGAAGGAAGGAAGGAAATAAATAAATAAATGACAAAAGCAGGGTGGGCAGAGACCCAGAGATATGATGGCGGGGGAATGTGGGGTGTCACTCAGAGATCCAGAGAAAGAGGGAGACAGAGACTTAGAGAGACAAAGATATTTTCTTAGAGACAGGGGTACAGAGACCCAGGGAACGGGGACAGAGAGGCTCAGAGGGAGGCTGTCAGGCCCTGTCATCTCTTCCTACCGTCCATTTCCTCCTGGGGGATCTGCCCGAAGATCTGCAGGTAGGGACGGTAAAAGACACGGCGCAGGATACTTGGGAGGTCACTGTCCTGGGGCCTTAGGAGCCCCTCCGTGGCCACGCCATAGGCCACTAACCACACGCCGAGGAAGAAGAGAAAGAAGAACACATCCTTCACCTGCAGGGAGATGTGGCTGAGTCCGGCCCCACCCTTCCCTACTCTGGCCCCACCCCTACATCCCAAAGCCACGCCCCCTGTTCACCAAAGTCCCGCCCTTTCTCCACACACCACTCCTTCCCCGGCCCCACCCCTTTCCCTCTGGCCCCGCCCACTGCAGCCTCGCCCCTCGCTCACCATCTTGTTCACGATGACGATCTTGGGCCCCAGCTGTTTGTTGACCGTGAAGATGTGCAGCAGCCGCACCGTGAAAACCATGAAGTCGAGGCAGAGGACAGCGCGGCCCAGGTCGTACAAACCTGGGGTCAGCCTGCGGTGTGGGGAGATGCCGCAGGGGTCACTCAAATGTCACAAGATGCCAGGGAAAATTGAGTCTCCCCAATGCCATGCATCAGATAAAGCTGCAGCCTCCACTGAGGACCAGGACCCTAGACACCCGAGGTTTACTCAAAAAAAGAAAGAAAGAAAGAGGGAGTGGGGTGGGCAGAGACCCAGAGAGATGATGGCAGAGGATGTGGGGTGTCACTCAGAGATTCAGAGAAAGAGGGAGACAGAGACTCAGACAGAGGCATTTTCTTAGAGACAGGGGTACAGAGTCTCAGGGAGTAGGGACAGACTCAGTCCCTGCGTGGACTCAGTGCTGGTCCACGCAGGGCACTGGGACCTATTTTTAAAATGGCTGCACAGCCAGGCACGGGGGCTCACGCCTGTAATCCCAGCACTTTGGGAGGCCAAGGTGGGCAGATCACGAGGTCAAGAGATCAAGACCATCCTGGCCAACATGGTGAAACCCCATCTCTACTAAAAATACAAAAATGAGCTGGGTGTGGTGGCACGTGCTTGGAGTCCCAGCTACTTGGGAAGCTGAGGCAACAGAATCGCTTGAACTCGGGAGGAGGAGGTTGCCGTGAGCCAAGATCATGACTGCACTGCAGCCTGGTGACAGAGTGAGACTGTCTCAAAAAAAAAAAAAAAAAAAAGCGAAAGTGAAAAGACAAGCCACAAACTTCGAGAAGAGATGAAGATATTAACTCTAACAAAACTACCAGGGATTAGGATCCAGAGTATAAGGAGAATGGTGATATATATATATATATATGTGATCAATGAAACCCAATTTTAAAAATTAGGGTGCAAAGAAGACAACTGACACAAGTACATGTGGCCTTTAAACTTAGGAAAAGATGTCCTGCCTACCTGGAAGTCAAGAGTGCAGAAATTAAAACAAAGAGAAGTCATGTTTACCCATTAAATTGGCCGATTTGTTTTCAGTTCAATTGAAAGCTACATTTTAGAGTGAAAGTATCAGGCATTGTCGAGCATGTCCTCTAGGGGGCACTCTCACGCCCTGATGGTAGGCGTGGAAACGGGTGAAGCTACTTGGCAGGAAATCTTATCATGTCAAGAATAGATGCACCCTTTGACCCAGGAACTTTATATCTGGGATGTAAACTTTTATTATTCTGGAATAATAATAATATAAACAGGGCTGGGCACGGCAGTTCAAGCCTGTAATCCCATCACTTTGGGAAGCCAAGGAGGAGGTATTGCTTGAGCCCAGGAAATTGAGACCAGCCTGGGCAACACAGTGAGACCCCCATCTCTATTTAAAACAAAAAAAGAAGAACGACTACAGCAAGGCCATTTGATTTAAAAAAGAATAAAAGAAGAAGAAGAAGAAGAAGAAAGACAGACAGAAATAACCTAAGTGTCCATTTAGAGGGAATGGGCAAAATAAAGGATGATTCATCCATTCAATTCTGATGATTAGACATTTCTCCCTTGTAAGCTGAGATCTCTCCATTTTTCTCATGTAATACTGCTTCCTTCACCTTGAAAGTGTGGGTAACCCCCCATATAGGCACCGAGGAATGAGAGCTAAGCAGAACCCTGGCACAGTTAGGGCTTGAAGAATATCTCACTTTATAGTGTTACTACTCAACTATTTCCTTTAATATAATCTTTTACATAATCATATATTAGTTTATAGAAATAGGGCTTGAAGGATCCCTTTATATAATCCTCAATATATAATCATATAATAGTTGATAGTATGAGTGCCTAATGAATATTTCCCTACATATATACCTATAATTATATCTTAGTTCATATCGGAGGAATGCCTAGAGTGGACACAGTACAGAGCATGAATTAAGGAATAAGCAGCTTATAATCAGGGGAATGCCTAGAACAGACACAGTGCAGAGCATGATTTAAGGGGAAAACAGTTATGCCAGGACAAGAATCCATGGCCCAGGCGGCAGCGTTCAGTATCGTAAAGATACCTGCTGTATGGCAGGCTTGGGGCGAGAGCCACTCCTCCTATAAAGGAGTTGTAGGACCTTGCTCCAGTTCTTGTGCAAGGCTGCCCTCAGACTGGCAATCCACCTTGGTGACTGTGAACTTCATCAGCTCTTGCTACTGTGCTGCTCGAAAAGCATCTTCCCATAGAACCCATTGGAAGCTGCCAGAAGGTGGCAGTAACCCTGACAGCTCTGTCACTGCTCTGTGACTTAAAGCATCCTCCTATAAATCTTCCTAGAGTAGTTTAACCATAGATAGAAGTATTGCACACTGCGCACAGCCCACCTTCAAACCTCGGTGACCTAATGGGGGTGGACTCCTTACTTCACACGATCCTTGCCTTCGTGGGAACGGGCCCTTTGCTGTGCACTGTCCACCTCCTGGCCTAGATGACCTAATGGGGGTGGACCCCATGTTTTATTGCTCACGACCCTATCACTATCCTTAAAGATGATTTCACTCACTGCCCCGCCCTCTAACCCATACACAATAAATACTCATGCTTCTGGACATTCCGGGCCTCACCTGACTCCACTCATAGGTGGCATGGCCCCCCGAGCCCAGCTGCATTTTCTTGTACTTCTGTGTCCTGTCTCTTTATTTCTCGGATCCTGTGCCTCAGCACAGCATAAGGCTCACCCCACGACCCCGTGGGGCCCTCAGCCCTACATCTGGCTCCCAATGTGCCCTACAGAAAGTGCTGGGCTTAATAAACTGTCCAAAATATCGCTGGCAATCCTAGAGCATGGTAGCAAATGGCCTTAGCCGTTTCATCTCAAAAGTCACTTTATACAAAATACAACAGATGATAAATGGAAGTATTAGTGTTCTGCAAAACTCTCATATCTTGCTTCCTGCTTAAAGAAATTATTTATGTTGAATCACTTTGTAACACAGCTTAGAGGAAGCCTGGGCTTCCTCCAAGGTTGTTGGCTGGGTGCTGGTGGCCTACGCCTGTAATCCCAGCACTTTCAGAGGCTAAGGTGGGTGGATCACTTGAGGCCAGGAGTTCGAGATCCACCTAGTCAATAGGGCAAACCCCCATCTTTACCAAAAAAAAAAAATTAGTTGAGTGTAGTGGTGCATGCCTGTAATCCCAGCTACTCAGGAGGCTGAGGCAGGAGAATTGCTTGAACCCAGGAGGTGGAGGTTGCAGTGAGCCAAGATCATCCCATTGTACTACAGCCTGGGCAACACAGCAAAACTCTGTCTCAAGAAAAAAAGGAAGAAAAAAAACAAAAATAGACAAAGAAAACCAGTCACCAGGTTGGTCCACAAAGCTTTCTGTTGGCTCTCCTCAAAAGGAGGAGTGGGAGGGAGGGAGGGAGTGGGGAGAGGGAAAGAGAGAAGGAAAAAGAAAGGAAGGCAGGGAGGAGACCCCATCAGCAGAGAACTGGAACCAGAGCAGTAATTATCTGATCAGAACTTTATATTAGCCTGGGAAACCCCAGGCAGCCTCTGTCTCTACAAAAAATACAAAAATTAGCCAGCTGTGGTGCCCTGTGCCTGTAGTCCCAGCTCTGGAGGCTGAGGTGAGAGGATCACTTGAGCCCGGGAGGAAGATCATGCAGTGAGCCAAGGTCACACCGCTGCACTCCAGCCTGGGCAACAGAGCTGAGATCCTGTCTCCAAAAATAAAAATTAAAATTAAATTTAAAAAACTTTTTATAGTACCTTTTTTTGTTTTTTTTAAGAGAGAGGGTCTCACCATCACCCAGGCTTGAGTATAGTGGCACAATCATAGTTCACCGCAGCCTCAAACTCCTGGGCTCCAGCCTCAGCTTTCTCGGTACCTGGGACTACAAGGGGTATCACTGTGCCTGGCTCATTTTTTAAATTTTTTTTTTTTTTTGAGACAGAGTTTTGCTCTTGTTGCCCAGGCTAGAGTGCAATGGTGCAGTCTCAGCTCACCGAAACCTCTGCCTCCAGGGTTCAAGTGATTGACTCTCCTGCCTCAGCCTGAGTAGCTGGGATTACAGGCATGTGCCACCACGCCCCGCTAATTTTGTATCTTTATTAGAGATGGGGTTTCTCCATGTTGGTCAGGCTGGTCTCGAACTCCCTACCTCAGGTGATCCACCCACCTCAGCCTCTCAAAGTGCTGTGATTACGGGCGTGAGTCACCGCGCCTGGCCCACTTTTTAAATTTTTGGTAGAGACAGGGTCTTGTTATGTTGCCCAGGCTGATCTCAAACTCCTGGCCTCAAGCAACCCTCCCTCCTCAGCCTTGCAAAGTGCTGGGATTACAGACATGAGCCACGGCACTTGCCCTCATATTATCTGGAGTAGAAAATGAAAGAGAGGTTGTTGAGAAATTCTTAGGCGATTTCCATCTCCTGAAGCTCAGAATTTTTGTTTCACTGCCCTATGAAAACACCACATTCCTTAAATAATTCCGTCAAGAGGTGTGTCTCATCTGATCTTTAGTCAAGGACGGCTAAAATTCTTTCTTCTGGAATCTGATGTGGCGTTTTCAAAAAATAAAGTACATTTGCAAATACTGTATTGACATAGAAAGAATCTCAGGACACATTGCAGAGAGAAAGGAAAAGGTTTTTGGAGGCTGATGTGGGAGGATTGCTTGAGCCCAGGAGTTCAAGAACAGCCTGGGCAACCTCGTGAGACCCTGTCTTTTAAAAAAAGAAAAAGAAGGCTGGGCACGATGGCTCATGCCTGTAGTCCCAGCACTTTGGGGGCCGAGGCAGGCGGATCACAAGGTCAGGAGTAGGAGACCAGCCTGGGCAACACGGTGAAACTCCACCTCTACTAAAATACAAAAAGTTAACTGGATGTGGTGGCAGATGCCTGTAATCCCAGTTACTCAGGTAGGCAGAGGTTGCAGTGAGCTGAGATCGTGCTACTGCACTCCTGCCTGGGTAACAGAGTGAGACTCAGTCTCCAAAAAAGAGAAAGAAAAAGTTACCAGAAGATACATAAATATCATGTTAATTGGTATAAAGAGAATTATGTGTACTTGTCCATGTAAATAAATAGAAAAAGAACAGACAGGATGTGCACCAAACTACTGAGAAAAGCAAGATGCTTGCAACAGTGGAGGAAAATCTTTGGTTTATATTCTGTGTCGTTCATTTGTTTCCTCTTGTTCAATGGGACCACATTTCTGCATTTCTTTGGTAATAGCTGATACTGAAAAGATGTTGCCGGGTGCAATGGCTTACACCTGTAATGCCAACACTTTGGGAGGCTGAGGCAAGAGGATCCCTTGAGGCCAGGAGTGTGATAGCAGCTGGGGCACATAGTGAGATCTTGAGATCCTGTATCTACCTAAAAAATAAAAATAAAAATTAGGCAGATGTGGTGCGTGCCTGCAGTCCCAGCTACCAGGGAGGCTGAGGTAAGAGGATGGCTTGAGCCAGGGAGGTTGAGGCTACAGTGAGCCGTGATCATGCCACTGCACTCCAGCCTGGGCAACAGAGCAAGCCATGTCTCTATAAAAATATCAAATTAGCCGGGCGCGGTGGCTCAAGCCTGTAATCCCAGCACTTTGGGAGGCCGAGGCGGGTGGATCATGAGGTCAAGAGATCGAGACCATCGTGGTCAACAGGGTGAAACCCCGTCTCTACTAAAAATACAAAAAATTAGCTGGGCATGGTGGCACATGCCTGTAGTCCCAGCTACTCGGGAGGCAGGAGAATTGCCTGAACCCAGGAGGCGGAGGTTGCGGTGAGCCGAGATGGCGCCATTGCACTCCAGCCTAGGTAACAAGAGGGAAACTCCGTCTCAAAAAAAAAAAAAAAATCAAATTAAAATTTTAAAATGTTATAGCCTGGGTAACACGGTGAAACTCCATCTCTACCAAAAAAAAAAAAAAAAAAAATTTATATATATATATATCAAATAAAAATTATCTGGACACGGTGGCAGGTGCCTGTAGTCCTAACTATTCAAGAGGCTGAGGCAATAGGATGTCTTTAATGACCCATGATCTCTGTACAGATAACCCCTCAGAAAGAAATGCCTGTGGCAGAGATAACCCCTTATAAAGATGCTTATCTAACTTCCCCAGTGGCCAGAGTTTCACAAACCCTCTAAACCAGCTGCATGTGTTTTACAAAAAAGGCTTACAACTTTCTGAGCTGGGCACCGTGGCTCACACCTATAATCCTAACACTTTAGGGAAATCGAGGTAGGAGGACTGTTTGAGGCCAGGAGTGTAAGACCAATCTGACCAACCTAGTGAGACCTGGTGTCTATCTTTAAAAAACAAATTCAGGGCTGCCACCAACATGGAGACTTTGTACCGTGTCCCGTTCTTAGTGCTGGAATGTCCTAACCTGAAGCTGAAGAAGCTGCCCTGGCTGCACATGCCGTCAGCCATGACTGTATGCTCTGGTGGCGGTGTCTTACTTCCTCATCACCGGAGGAATAATTTATGATGTTATTATTGAACCGCGAAGTGTTGGCTCTATGACTGATGAACATGGGCATCAGAGGCCAGTGGCTTTCTTGGCCTACAGAGGAAATGGACAATATATTATGGAAGGACTTGCATCCAGCTTCCTGTTTACAATGGGAGGTTTAGGTTTCATAATCCTGGACCGATCGGATGCACCAAATATCCCAAAACTCAACAGATTTCTTCTTCTATTCATTGGATTCGTCTGTGTTCTACTGAGTTTTTTCATGCTAGAGTATTCATGAGAATGAAACTGCCGGGCTATCTGATGGGTTCGAGTGCCTTTGAGAAGAAATCAGTGGATACTGGATTTGCTCCTGGCAATGAACTTTAAAGGCTGTACCGATCCTCTAATACGAAATGTGGAAAAGAATGAAGAGCAGCAGTAACAGAAATACCTAGTGAAAAAGCGGAAGTATATTGAAACTTGGACTAGAATTTCTTTCTTGGTTTAAAGAGACAAGTTGATCACAGTATTTTTTTTTCCTGCTGATCTACTGCTATACCAATGATGTTGAGTGGCATTTTATTCTTAGTTTTTCATTTTTTAAAGAAAATATACTCCATATCTACAACTATAATATCAAATAAAGTGATTATTTTTACAACCCCCTTAACATTTTTTGGAAATGACATCCTGATTTTCAGAAAGTAACATAAAATCAAGAAGCAAGATTCCATAAGCTGAGAACTCTGGACAGCTGATCAGCTTTACCTCTGGTGCTTTGCCTTTAACTAGTGTGTGATGGTAGATTATTCCAGATACATATGTAAGACTGTTTCCTGAACAATAAGATGTATGAAAGGAGCAGAAATAAATATTTTTTCTAATTTAAAAAAAAAAAATCAGAGGCCAGGCACGGTGGCTCATGCCTGTAATCCCAGCACTTTGGGAGGCTGAGGTGGGCGGATCACCTGAGGTAGGGAGTTCAAGACCAGCCTGACCAACATGGAGAAACCCTGTCTCTACTAAAAATACAAAATAAACTGGCTGGGCATGGTGGCTCACGCCTGTAATCCCAGCACTTTGGGAGGCCGAGGCAAGTGGATCACCTGAGGTTGGGAGTTCGAGACCAGCCTGACCAATATGGAGAAACCTTGTCTCTACTAAAAATACACAATTAGCCAGGCATGGTGGCACATGCCTGTAATCCCAGCTACTCAGGAGGCTGAGACAGGAGAATCACTTGAACCTGGGAGGCAGAGGTTACAGTGAGCCAAGATCATGCCATTGTACTCCAGACTGGACAACAAGAGTGAAACTCTGTCTCAAAACAACAACAACAAAAATTAGCGGGGTGTGGTAGTACATGCCTGTAATCCCAGCTACTCGAGAGGATGAGGCAGGAGAACGGCTTGAACCTGGGAGGCAGAGGTTGCAGTAAGCTGAGATCGCGCCACTGCACTGCAGCCTGGGTAACAGAGTGAGACTCCATCTTAAAAAAAAATTAGAATGAGCCAGGCGTGGTGGCTCACGCCTATAATCCCAGCACTTTGGGAGGCCGAGGCAGGTGGATCACGAGGTCAAGAGATCGAGGCCATCCTGGTCAACGAGATGAAACCCCGTCTCTACTAAAAATACAAAAATTAGCTGGGCATGGTGGCGCGTGCCTGTAGTCCCAGCTACTCGGGAGGCTGAGGCAGGAGAATTGCCTGAACCCAGGAGGTAGAGGTTGCGGTGAGCCGAGATCGTGCCATTGCACTCCAGCCTGGGTAACAAGAGCGAAACTCCGTCTCAAAAAAAATTAGAATGAATATTTTCTGGAGGGCGGGCTGAGGGATCCACCTGAGATAGGGCTTCTGTTCATAAATCCTCACTAAATATTTATTTCTGAGAAGCTGGATTTGTCAGCCTCTTTATTCAGCCTCTCAGCTCCCTTTGGCCTTCAAAGGTAGGTTTGCACAGACCTCATCCAAGAACACAGGGCACCACCAGACAGGGACCTAGGGTGGAAGGAGGGTAAGAAAGGCTTCCAAAGGCAGGGAAAGCAGACGACGTCGTAGGAAGGGTCAGAGTTGGCTTGGCAGAGGAGAGAAGAGAAGAGTTTTGGGAATGGGAACAGCATGTGCCAAGACCCAAAGACAAGCAATTTGGTCCCAAGGACATTCTGACCTACGCCTTCCCCTCCCTTCGGGAACTAACGACATGGTCTGGGAACTGGGGAGGAAATTAACTAACACCACGCAGCCCAGTCCCCGCAACAGAAAACAGTTGAGGAAAATTCCTCACAATTAGTTTTTCGTGTAGACTTAGCTAAGAAATAAACAGAAACAGCCAAGGGTTTCATGACTGAAAAGTTGACAGATTTGGGAGGCAGAGAGGGGTGGATCGCCTGAGGTCAGGAGTTTGAAAACCAGCCTGGCCAACGTGGTGAAACCTCGTCTCTACTAAAAATACAAAAAAATTAGCCAGGCGTGGTGGCAGGTGTCTGTAATCCCACCTGTAATTCCAACATAGCAAGGCAGCCACTCAGGAGGCTGAGGCAGGGGAATCACTTGAACCCAGGAGGT
This sequence comes from Saguinus oedipus, assembly GCA_031835075.1. NCBI lineage: Eukaryota > Metazoa > Chordata > Mammalia > Primates > Cebidae > Saguinus > Saguinus oedipus. Next base: position 50,398,768 of record CM063187.1, on the reverse strand, counting down.
GGAGGTTGGAGTGAGACGAGATCGAGCCACTGCACTCCAGCCTGGGCCACAGATCAAGACTCTGTCTCAAAAAAAAAAAAAAATGTTGGCAGCACATTCCAGCCTCCCTGATGAAATCTGAAGCTATGAAATCTGACCCAGGAAAACTGGACATGGAAGAGCTGACAGGCACCAAGGGCGATTGACAGACACAGACCCTAACTTTGGCAAAATTCAGTACTAACCAAAAATGAATGAGGAATCAAATGTGTTATAAAACTTAACCCCAATAACAATTAACTAAGTTGAAATAATTTCATAAAGTAAAAATGAAAATAATTGAAATGACTTTAACTGCCCTGAATATAAAATCAATCAGGGGGGCCAGGCACAGTTGCTCATGTTGGTAATCCAAGCACACTGGGAGGTCAATGTGGCAGTCCAGGAGTTCAAGACCAGCCTGGGCAACATAGCAAGACTCCGTCACTACCAAAAAAAAAAAAAAAGCTGGGCCCAGTGGCTCACGCCTGTAATCCTAGCACTCTGGGAGGCCGAGGCGGATGGATCACCTGAGGTTAAGTGTTCGAGGCCAGCATGGCCAACATGGTGAAACCCCAACTCTACTAAAAATACAAAAATTAGCCAGTCATGGTGGCGCACGCCTGTAATCCCAGCTACTTGGAGGGCTGAAATATGAGCATTTCTTCAACCCGGGAGGCAGAGATTGCAGTGAGCCAAGGTCACACCACTGCACTCCAGCCTGGGTAACAGAGCAAGACTCCATCAAAAAGTAAAAAGAAAGAAGAGAGAGAAAGAGAGAGGAAGGGAGGGAGGGAGGAAGGAAGGAAGGAAGGAAAGAAAGAAAAGAAAAGAAAAGAAAGACCTGTAATCCCAGCACTTTGAAAAGCCGAGGTGGGCGAATCATGAGATCAGGAGTTTGAGACCAGCCTGGCCAACATAGTGAAACCCTGTCTCTACTAAAAATACAAAAAAAAAAAAAAATTAGCTAGGTGTAGTGGCTAATCTTAGCTACACGGGAGGCTGAGGCAGGAGAATAGCTTGAACCCAGGAGGCAGAGGTTGCAGTGAGCCAAGATTGCGCCACTGCACTCCAGCCTGGCAACAGAGTCTCAAGACTCCATCTAAAAACAAACAAAAAAAAAAACAAAAAAAAGAAAAGAAAGGAAGTTGGGAGCCGGAGGGCAAGGCCTGAGACATACAAGCTCTGTGGATGAAGCGGAGGGAGGAGGTAAGGTAAGACCTCCCAGAAATATCTGGTAATTTTCAGACCTAGCAATAAACAGCAGAGGCTGAGTCAGTGGCGGACAGTGGGGCTTTCTCTAGAATTCTGCCGTCCCTAGAGCCAGATCTCCAGGTGCCAGCCAATTACCCCGGGGCAATCGTCACGCCCAACTTTCCTAAGGAGTTCTGTTTTTCTCCAGTCAGTCAGGTTGGCTTGACCTGCTGCCCGGCTTCGGGGAACCCAGAAGTGGAGACCCGAGCGGAGACCCCGGAGTGGAGAACCCAGAGTGGAGACCCCGGAGTGGGCAGGGAGGATGAGAGGTGGCCAGGGACCGGGGTTCCAGGACCCCGGGGCACTCACCGGCAGCCCACGCCCAGGAGAAAGCAGGTGAGGGCCACTAGGTCACACTGGTTCCAGCTGTCGGCGAGGTAGAGCTGCAGGCGCTGGCGCAGCGAGGCATGACCAGGCCCGGGGCCCCCACTGGCCAGGCTGCCCCAGCCCCCGCTCAGGCCCTGGCGCAGCTCCTCGCACAGCAGCGTGAAAGCCCAGAAGTAGAGCAGCAGCTCCAGGCCGCCGGGCGGCGAGGGCTGGAAGTCCACGAGCAGCACCCGCGCGAACAGCAGCAGGAACAGCAGGTAGCTGACCACGTTGCCCATGAAGGCCGTCACCGGCGCGCCCCAGAAGTGCGCCCAGCGGCGCAGGTACCCGCGCCCCACGCAGCAGCCCCTGCAGCAGTCCCGGTGGCGCGGCTGGCGTGCGACCCCCAGTGACATCCTCTCCGCGGGGTCCGCCGGCCTGTGGGGGAGAGAAGGGAGGAGGCCTCGCTCTGACCCCTGAGTCCTGATCTCCACCATGATGTAGACTTCGGGCTGGCCACATCTTACCCTGCCTGACCTGAAACCCAAAACTCAGTCTGCCCAGCTCCCCCTTCTTGGCTTTGTTTGTTTGTTTTGTTTTTAAGATGGAGTCTCGCTCCATCACCAGGCTGGAGGCAGCTCTCTGCCTCCTGGGTTCAAGTGACTCTCCTGTCTCAGCCTCCCGAGGAGCCGGGACTACAGGTGCGCACCACCAGCTCGGCTAAGTTTGGTATTTTTAGTAGAGACGGAGTTTCACCATAGTGACCAGGCTGGTCACCGACTCCCGACCTCAGGTGACCTGCCCACCTCGACCTCCCAAAGTGCTGCGATTACAGGACCAGACCTTCTCAGCTTTTCCCCTTGTATTTAACCTCTGACTTCTGAGATCTCCCTTCAAGAGGTGGACAGATCGCTTGAGCTGAGGAGTTCGACTTAGCAAGACCCAGACTTTAAAAAAAAATTTTTTTTTTTTAATTAGCCAGGTACAGTGGCACATGCCTGTGGTCCTAGCTAGTTGGGAGGCTGAGGGGGGGAGGATCACTTGAGTACAGGAGGTCAAGGCTGCAAGAAGCCATGGTCATACCACTGCAGTCCAGAATGAGTGACAGAGTGAGATCCTGTCTCAAAAAAAAAAAAAAAAAAAGGCCGGGCATAGTGGCTCACACCTGTAATCCCAGCACTTTGGGAGGCCGAAGTAGGTGAACCACCTGAGGTCAGCAGTTCGAGCACAGCCTGGCCAACATGGCGAAACCCCATCTCTACGAAAAGTACAAAAATTAGTGAGTGTGGTGGCAGATGCCTGTAATCCCAGCTACTCAGGAGGCTGAGGCAGGAGAATTGCTTGAACCCGGGAGGTGGAGGTTGCACTGAGCCGAAATCACGCCACTGCACTCTGGCCTGGGCAACAAGAGTGAGACTCCATCTCAAAAAAAAAAAAAAAGAAGTTTGATAAATATTCTATTTCATTTGCTTAGGCCTGAATTTCAAAACACTTTTATGGGGACCAAAGCATAGTGATTAGAAGCAGAGGTTTGGGGCCATGAGAAAAATAGGTTAAAAACCCCTCAATGAACTGATCTTGCTTGCTACAGAGGAATGGAAGTATTGTAGCATGAAGCAAATCAGTTTCTAGTGATGGCCTCCTTGGTGACAGAACCACATCCTGAGCCAAGCCTTCAACTTGGCATTTGGGCAGCTTCCTCAGTATCTTGGTCCCTGATGGGACATGTGATATGGTTTGGATGTTTATTCCTTCCAAATCTCTGGGAGTGGTGGCTCATGCCTATAATCCCAGAACTTTGGGAGGCCAAGGCAGGTGGATCACAAGGTCAGGTGTTGGAGACCAGCCTGGCCAACATGGTGAAACCCCATCTCTACCAAAAATACAAAAAATTAGCTGGGCGTAATGAGGCACACCTGTAATCTCAGCTACTCGAACAACAAAAACAATTAGCCGGGTGTGGTGGCACACACCTGTAGTCCCAGTTACTTAGGAGGCTGAAGCAGGTGGATCAGAAACCCAGGAAACAGAGGCTGCAGTGAGCTGAGACTGCATCACTGCACTCTAGCCTGGGCCACAGAGGGAGAAGAAAAAGAAAGCAAGAAAGAAAGAAGCGGGGAAGGAAGAAAGGAAGGAGGGAGGGAGGGAGAGAGGGAGGGAGGGAAGGAAGGAAGGAAGGAAAGGAAAGAGAGAAAAAGAAGACAGAAAGAAAGGAAAGAAAAGAGAGGGAGGGGGCCGGGCGCAGTGGCTCATGTCTGTAATCCCAGCACTTTGGGAGGCCAAGGCGGGTGGATCACGAGGTCAACAGATCGAGACCATCCTGGTCAACATGGTGAAACCCCGTCTCTACTAAAGATACAAAAAATTAGCTGGGCACAGTAGCGCGTGCCTGTAATCCCAGCTACTCAGGAGGCTGAGGCAGGAGAATTGCCTGAACCCAGGAGGCGGAGGTTGCGGTGAGCCAAGATCGCGCCATTGCACTCCAGCCTGGGTAACAAGAGCGAAACTCCGCGTCAAAAAAAAGAGGGAGGAAGGAAGGAAGAAGGGAAGGAGGAGGGAGGGAGGAAGGAAGGAAGGAAGGAAGGGGGAAAAAAAAGAAAAAATTGTAATCCCTAATGTTGGAGGTGGAGCCTGGTGGGAGGCGTCTGGGTCCTGGCGGTGGGTCCCTCACAAATGGCTTAGCACCATCCTTTTGGTGACTTTTTGCTCAGTTCGCATGAAATCTGTTTGTTTAAAAGTGTGTGGCCACCCCCTAACTTCTGCTTCTGCTCTCACCGTGCGATACACTGACTCCTCCCTCTTTTTCTGCCGTGAGTGGAAGTGTCCTGAGGGCTCACCAGTAGCAGATGCCAGCACTATGCTTCCTGAACAGCCTGCAGGACCATTAACCAATGAAACCTCTTTTCTTTATAAATTACCCAGCCTCAGGTATTCCTTTGTAGCAACTCGAGGGGACTAACAGCGTGGAAGTGGCACATGTCCTGAAGCTGCCCAGGGTGTCCCCACCTCACACAGTGCTGGGGGGTCCACTCACCTGACAGGCCCTTCCCCATTAGCAGCACTATCCATGTCAAACTCCAGATCCCCCTGTGTGGGCTCCTCTTCTGATTTCCTGGCAAGGAGGAAGGCAGAGTGAGAAATGAGGGGAGGAGAAGGTGGAGAGGAGTTCTCCAGAAAAACTCAAACCTCTTCCCCCAGACACGTGGCAGAGAGACAGAGAGGTGGCCCCCTAAAGTCACTCAAAAGGGAGCTTCCTCGAGAGCCAGGGCCAGAAAGGCAGAGAAACTGCTGCAAGAGACACCATAGGGAGGATCCCCCCAAAACTCACCTCCCAAAACACTCCCTTAGTGGAGGAAGAGAGAGTCCCATTCCCAGATAAGGAGCATAATGGGCAGACCAGGGAAGAAAGGTGGGCGGAGCAAGCGGGAAGGAGAAACTGAGCACTCCACCCCCATTCCCACCACTGTCATGCCAGGGGACTGACCTGAAGGTGATGAGGTGGGTATAGATGAGTGGGGGGCAAAAGAAGGCGAGAACCAGGGCCCAGATGGGTGTGGTGCTGGCCATGTGTCCCCACCACTTCTGTGTCAGCAGAGACTGTGGGGGGTGGGCAGGATTAGGATCTAAATCTCCCCTATAGCTCCCTCCCTTAGACACCCAGCAAGGGTTGGACCACAGCTGCAGAGCACAGAGCAAGTGCTCAGTGTCACAGCTACAGCTATTGAGGTAGGGAAATGGTGGTGAAAGGCAAAGACATCTTGGGCCAGGGTTTGGCAGTTGTCAACAGCCAACACTATTGACATGATATGGCAGATACAGAACTAAGCACTTTATGTAGATTCGTTCACTCAATGCTTGACATACAAGGGGGTGTCTACTATTATCTCCTCCTTAACACACATGAGGCACAGAGAAGTTAAGGAAATGACCCAAAGAAACACAGCCTTGGCTGGGTGCCGTGGCTCACGCCTGTAATCCCAGAACTTTGGGAGGCTGAGGTGGACGGATCATGAGGTCAGGAGATCGAGACCATCCTGGCCAACATAGTGAAACCCCATCTCTACTAAAAATACAAAAATTAGTCGGGTGTGGTAGCATGCACTTGTAGTCCCATCTACTCGGGAGGTTGAGGCAGGAGAATTGCTTGAACCAGGGAGGTGGTGGTTGCAGTGAGCTGAGATTGTGGTACTGCACTTCAGCCTGCGATAGAGCAAGGCTCTGTCTCAGAAAAAAAAAAAAAGAAAAGAAACACAATCTGTATGTGGTATAGCTGGAATCCATGAGTTTAACCACTATCCACAGCAAGGGACTCTGGGTAGCTGTTTGAAATGTCAGCCAAACCATTCCAACAGATGAGGATGGAACTTCCTGTTGAGTGAGGACAACTTCCTGTACTGAGGTGGGACTCTGAGCCCCTGTCGGAGTTAAATTAAAAATACTGAGAACATTAAAATACAGTTAAATTAAAAATACTGAGAAATTGGAAAGATTTGGGAACAATTAGGGCTTCCCAAGGGAGATGATTTCCTATAGGAAGGGTGAGATTTCCTAGGCCAAACTTTATGTCCCATATATATATATGTGTGTGTGTGTGTGTGTGTGACTGTCCAGTAAGACCATTCTAATTGCAGAGAACTGGAACTAGGGACCTCTAAAGGAAGTGGAAAATACTTCCTGTGGATGAGGCGGGACTTCCTGTGGATGAGCTAGGACTTCCTTTGAAAGAAATGGGCTCTTCTGTGGAAGCAGGAAGGACTTTCTAGGTTAAAGGTAGAACTTCCAGATAGGGTCACCAGGAGTTCCTCTATCTGGAGTGGAACTTTTTAGGAAGATCGGCTTTGCCATGGGAAGGTTGGCTTTTGGTGGAAGGGATGAGGCTTCTTACGGGAAGAGCAGCCTTTCTGAGAGAGAAGAGAGACTTTCTGGGTAGTCTCCAGGGAGAGGGGCTGATCCAGACCATGGTTGTTTCCAATGGCAGGGGCTCGTCCCCATACTTCTCAGAGTTGACTTGGAGATTGTTTGGGATGTTGGTGTTGCAGATACTCACCTGTACTCCATCCTGGGCAAGGAAGGCACGGGCATCAGCTTGCGTGGCAAGCTGGAGGCAAGTGGCATCCCCCCAGAGCGGGCAGCGACGAAGGAGGAGGTGGGCAGCCCTTACCTCACTGTTGCGATAGCACTCACCATAGAGGTCTAGGGGTAGAGGAGTTAGTTATGTGACAGGGTTGGGAAGGAGTAGGGTGAGGGTGTAAAGGGAGAGGAAAGGGAATTTAAGGGGATGGCACAGGGATATGTGAGGAGTTGGGAGATGCCCCCTCCAGTGGTAGCCGCCATCCCTGCTCCCAGGCACCATGCCCCACGCACCAACGCCCATCCCCTCAAACTTGGTTGCCAGGTCTTTCCTCCGCGCTGCCTCCTCAGCATCAGGCTCCAGGCGTGCCATCACCCGGAGCAGCAAACAGGCCCCAAGAGCAGAGGAAACTGCATTGGAACCCTGGAGAGACAAAGAGGGTATGGATGGGTCAGAGAGGGGTCACAGAAGGGGAGAAAGCCTGAGGTCAAGGGAAGGGACAGAGCCAGAGGTCAGAAGCTAACTGGAGTCATCAGAGGCGAAAGATGAAGTCGCGTTTGGAGATGGATCTGGAAGAAACTGAATGCCAGTTGAAAATATCAGAAGTCAGGTGGCTCACAGACCAGGGATACAAGTCAGGGGCTGGGCTGGAGGTAAAATAAATTTCGCAGCCACAGACAGGTCGAGACCCAGTTGGAGGCTGGGTAAAGTGGCTCATGACTGTAATCCCAGCACATTGGGAGGCTCAGGTGAAACCACCTTTGCAAAAATTATAATGGAGGAAATTATGACAGGGAAAGAAATCAGACCTAACTGACTCCATCTTGCTTCTAACCCTTAAGCTGCCCTTGCTCATTCCTAGGCATAGGCTGAACTAACTTTGGGAAGGAATTCCATTCCTGGTTTGACTCTGAAACAGACTGATGACAGCCTTTTCCCAAAAAGACCCCCTTCTTGCCTGGGGACCAGTCTGCCTTTGCAGGACTAGTAAATTAGCTATCAGATTAGAAATTACAGTTTAGGGGTCATGCAGCCTCTGGCTCCAAGAGTGTGAACCTCCCCAGATTGCTCCTGGGATAACATCACTATTGTAAAATCTAAGATGAGTGCTTGAGATATTTTGCAAACCCTGTACTCGATGGATCAGCTGACACCACCCAGACAGGCAATCTGCCCCAACTAGTTCTGCATCCTGTCCAGGAACAGAAGACAGTGAGAACCCCTGTGAGTCCATCTCCAACCTGACCAATCAGCACTCCCCACTTCCCAAGCCACTACCCACCAAATTAGCTTTAAACGATCTGATCCCCAAATGCTCAGGGAGACTAATTTGAGTAATAATAAAACTCCAGTCTCCTGCACAGCCAACTTCGCATGAATTACTCTTTCTCCATTGCAATTTCCCTGTTTTGATAAATCGGCTCTGTCTAGGCAGCGGGCAAGGTGAACCCACTGGACTATTACAAATGCAGGAGGATTGCTGGAGCCCAGGAATTCAAGACCAGCCTAGGCAACACAGTGAGACTCCATGTCTACAAAAAAAGAAATTTTTTCTTTTAGTTAGCCAGGCATGGTGGTATGCTCCTATAGTCCAAGCTACTAGGGAAGCTGAAGTAGGTGGATTGAATGAGCCCAGGAAGTTGAGGCTGCAATGAGCCATGATCGCGCCACTGTACTCCAGCCTGGATGACTGAGGAAGACCTGTCTTTAACGATTAAAGTTTTTGAAAGCACTTGGAGAAGTGACCAAAACTGGCAGCGTAGGGGACTTCAAAACTTCATCCTTCCACAAAAGCAATTAATAGCTATCAAAAACTGCCAGAATAAACTTTTCTAGAATTTTGGAATCTAATCCAAAACTTACAAAAAAACAAGAAAATGCTTAATGAGGCTGGGCGCGGTGGCTCGTGCCTGTAATCCCAGCACTCTGGGAGGTCAAGGCAGGTAGATCACCTGAGGTCAGGAGTTCGAGACCAGCCTGGCCAACATGATGAAATCCTGTTTCTACTAAAAATACAAAAAATTAGCCAGGTGTGGTGGTGGAGGCCTAAAATTCCAGCTACTCAGGAGGCTGAGGCAGGAGAATCTCTTGAACCCAGGAGGTAGAGACTGCAGTGAGCCGAGATCATGCCATAACTCCAGCCTGGGGAACAAGAGTGAAACTCCATCTCAAAAAAAAAAAACTGCTTAATGAAGAAACTGCTAAATTTCAGTAAGAGGGCACTGTGACATTTGAACCTAACGACTTAGTCCCCAGATCCCCAGCTCAGCAGCAGCCTTGAAGACAAAAACACATTCCTGGTGTGGGTCGCTGGTACTAGAGGACGCAATTCAGACCTTACTCCCTAAGAACTGTGGTCGTGTGTGTGGCCCTGTCTGGTGGCTCCCTGAAGTAACAGCTCAAGGGCTTGACTTTGCTTCAGCTGCCTTAGAACTTTCCCAGAGAAGCAGCAGTGATGAATTAACCACAGCCACCTGAGGCAAGAAAGCCCAGCGGAGGCAGCAATAGATACCCTCAGCAGCTCGGGAGGAAAGGGGCCGTGAAAGGAAGTACCTGGGGGAATAAGGGCTCCGAAAAGCTTCCTTGTGTACCAGGAAATCCAGAAGGCTACATGCATGACCAGGGCTCGAGGCATGCTCAGAAAATACCAGAGAAAACCTGAAGCTCTAGCTGAACTTTAGGCTCTGCTGAAGCAGAAAGTGAAGACAAAAGCAGAATTGTAAACAGCATGGCTAAGTACTGAAAAACTGCTTCTCTATGTAGCCACGGTGGGCCGCGCCCAGTGGCTCACGCCTGTAATCCCAGCACTTTGGGAGGCCGAGGCAGACAGATAATGAGGTCAGGAGTTCGAAACCAGCCTGACCAATATGGTGAAAGCCCGTCTCTACTGAAAATACAAAACTTAGCCGGGAATGGTGGCGAACGCCTGTAATCCCAGCTACTCAAAAGGCTGAGGCAGGAGAATCACTGGAACCTGAGAGATGGAGGTTGCAGTGAGCCAAGATCATGTCACTGCACTCCAGCCTGGGTGACAGAGCAAATATATATATACAGCCAAGGTGAAAACTGAGAGAGTTCCTTGTTTTGTTTGCTTCTATGGTTCCAGGCATTTAAGGATCTCTCTGTCAAGTCACTAGCAGACCACTAAGCTAACAGAAGAGAGCTTTCATAGCCACACATGACAGAATACAGACTTTCCAAAAAAAGTTTAGAGAAGTTACTAAACAGGCCAGGTATGGTGGCTCACGCCTGTAATCCCAGCACTTTGGGAGGCCAAGGTGGGTGGATCACTTGAGATCAGGAGTGTGAGACCAGCCTGCCTAACATGGTGAAACCCCATCTCTACTAAAAACACAAAAATTAGCCAGGTGCGGTGTTGCATGCCTGTAATCCCATCTCCTTGGGAGGCTGAGGCAAGAGAATCACTTGAATCCAGGAGGCGGAGGTTCCAGTGAGCCGAGATTACACCACTGCACTGCAGCCTGAGCAGTAGAGTGAGACTGTCTGGAAAAATAAAAAATAGGTCAGGCGCAGAGTCTCATGCCTGTAATCCCAGCACTTTGGGAAGTCGAGGCAGGCAGATAACGAGGTCAGGAGTTCGAGACTAGCCTGGCCAACATGGTGAAACCCCGTCTCTACTAAAAATAGAAAAATTAGCTGGGTGTGGTGGAGGGTGCCTGGTGCCTGTAATCCTAGTTACTCGAAAGGCTGAGGCAGGAGAATCACTTGAACCCGGGAGGTGGAGGTTGCAGTGAGGCAAGACCATGCCAGTGCACTCCAGTCTGAGCAAAGGAGTGAGACTCCATCTCAAAAAATAAATAAATAAATAAATAATAATGCATGATATGAGAGAGAGAGAAGAAAGAGGAAGCAGGCTGGGCATGGTGGCTCACACCTGTAATCCCAGCACTTTGGGAGGCCGAGGCGGGCAGATCACGAGGTCAGGAGTTCAAGACCAGCCTGGCCAACATGGTGAAACTCTGTCTCTACTACAAATACAAAAATTAGCTGGGCATAGAGGCACGTGCCTGTAATCCCAGCTACTCAGGAGGCTGAGGCAAGAGAATTGATCGAACCCAGGAGGTGGAGGTTGCAGTGAGTCAAGACTGTGCCATTGCACTCCAGCCTCCATCCATCTGTCCATCTATCCATTGGTCCATCCACCCATCCATCCATCCATCCATTCATATTTCCATCTATCTATCCATCTGTCCATCCATTCATCCATCCATCTATCCACCCACCTACCTATCCATCATCAATTCTTTTTCTCAAAAAAGAAAGAAAGAGGAAGCAGATGGAGGCATATATCGGGGTGGAGGATGGGGCAGCTGTCAGGCGATGTCAGGGGTCTGGGAATTGCATGGGGAACAGTGGCATCCAGTGGGCTAAAGGACAGGGATGCAGGAGCACCAAGTCACCACTCACCTTCTCCCAGAAGTACAGGGCCATCTGTGCCCTGTTCAGCAGCAGTGCCCAAAGGAGCAGGTCACTCCAGGAGGCCTGCCCAAGGCCAGCGTCCAGCGAGGGCCTTGAGGGGGCCTTGTCCGGGAGTAGAAACATCTGCCGGCAAAAGGAGGCGTGGTGAGGACTAGCTACTCCCCAACACTGGCCACTGCCACCCCTGCCCCTGGTTGGCCACACCCCCTGCTCTGGCCACGCCCCATCCCTGATGTAGTCCTGCTCCAAGTCCTTCCAGGGGTCCCCACTCCAGCTTTGCCCAGTCCTTACACTCTCCTCGAAGCCCTGGCCTGGGTGAGGTTCCGAGGTACCCCTGGCGGGGTATCTCGGTGCACACATCTTCCCCAGAAGCGTCCTCAGTACGTGTGCCACATCAGGGAGCTGGGGCTCCACAGCTTCCCCTTTTAGAGCTGGGGCTTTGCTGCCTGCGCCGTGGGACGCCTGGTCCAAAAGGTTGTGGATGAGTGAGTTGGGGGGCGCCGCGCTATAGAGTTGGGCCAGGCGTGTCGGGGTCAGGAAGTGGCCCAGGCTGAGGCCGTGGGAGATGAGCAAGCGCACGAACTCTGGCCGGTCATTCAGCAGGGCGTCCATGAGGGAGGCCTCGAGATGGAAGGACTGGCGGGGGTGGGATGAATGGGGGAAGAGATTAGCTCAAAGGTTAAGGACAAGAGACAGGGGTACAAGGGTATGAGGAACAGATGGATGGGTGGATGAATGAATGGATGGATGGATAGGTGGATAGGTGGGTGGGTAGATGGATGGACAGATGGATGGATAGATGGAAATATGGATGGATGGATGGATAGATGAATGGATGGACCGATGGATGGACAGATGGATGGAGGATGGATGGATGGATGGATGGATGGATGGATGGATGGATGGACAGATGGATGAATAGATGGATGGATGGATGGACAGATGGACGGATGGATGGACGGATGGATGGACAGACGGATGGATGGATGGATGGTTGGACAGATGGATGGATGGATGGACATATGGATGGATAGATGAATGGAGAGATGGACACGTGGATGGATGGAGGGATGGATGGATGAACAGATGGATGAATGAAAAGATGGACAGATGGATATACGGAGTGGATAGATAGACAGATGAACAGACAAATGGATGGATGGGGAGAGAGGAAACAGGAGAGGCCAGATGGACAATCAGAGATCGATGGACAGTTAAGGGAAGGCTGGACAGGCCATAATGGAAGGCAGGGTGGAGGGGTGCCCAAGAAGACAGGGAGGGAGGAGAGCACACTCCCTTTGTCAGGATGCCCAACCCTCAGGCCCTGACCCCTCACCCGCCACTGGATGTCCCCCCGAAAGAGTTCACTCTGGGCAATGTCCACGCGGTTCCAAGCCACAGCCAAACGCAGCTCGTCCAGGTAAGCTGAGGCCTCTGAGCTTCCACAGGCTAGAAGGATGAGAGGGAGAAGGGGCAAGAAGTCGGGGGAGGAGAGACATCTGATGAATGTCTATTTTGTTTCTATTTTGCATGCCTGACTTTTAAACTCTGCGTAAAGGGGGTGCTACTGGGCAGAGCGTGGGGGTCTTTAAGCAGTCAGGTTATCATAGGCATACGGTCATTTGGCTCAGGGCCAGAGCACAGACCACTAGCTTATGGCCCCCAAGAAGAAAGAAAGGGAATTACTTATTCATTTAGTATTTACTGAGGTATGTTATGGACCAGGCAGTGGAGGGGATGGAGAGAGAAATTGGATACAGTTTCTACCCTGAAGGAGCTGGTTCTCTTGGGGGAAATATGTCTCCCCAACACATAACTACCCTCAGAGTGCTTGGTGCCCTCAGAGGTGGGTAAATATGATTAGGGCTCAGAGGAGGCTACAGTCACAGAGGTATGGAGTGGCCCAAGAGAGCTCCTGGAGGACGGGTGTTGAGGTAGTGCCTTGAAAGGCCACCAGCATCGGGACGTGTGTGTCTAAGGTGTGAAAAGAGCATTCAAAGCAGCAGGAACAGCAGAAGCAAAGGTGGGGTATGAGAAAACACAGCAGCCGATGACGAACGTGAGTCACTCTGATCTGAAACTTGGGGTATGTTGTAACGGAAAGAGGTGATGACAGTGGAAAATGAGATTGGAAAAGATCTGAACATGAGAGTGACTCTGAGACCTTGGAGGTCCCTGAAGCCTCGAGAGAGAACAAGCAACCTTTAAAAACTTGATCCAGCCATTTAGTGGATCCAAACACGTGCAGTCAACAGGGGCATGAAAAGCCCTGAAGGGCATGTTATGACATAGAGTTAGGTTTTCCTCCCGCCTTCACTTGCTCCAAATCTATCTCCAAAACAAATTCATCTCATTTCGGTTGCTGCAAACACTGGTAACACAGGAAGAGGTGATCTCCTGTAGTGCAGATGAGCACCGGGCTCTGGGGCGGGCAGACACGGGTTCCAATCCCCTGTCCGCCATACTGACTGCGTGACTTCAGGCAAGCCACTGAACCTTGGGAGCCTCGATTTCCTCATCTATTAAGTGGGAATAGTGGCGCCCCCTTCATAGCACCATAATCAATGATAGTAACTTCGGGAAGAAGTTCCAAGCTGACTCTGCAGCTTGGCCAGTGTAATCTCTAAGGTTGCAGCTGAGGAAGCAGAACCCCCCAGGAAAGGCAGTAACATGGCGAGGACCACGTGGCTTTATGTGCTTTTTCAAAGCCCAGACGTCCATTCAGAGCGGGCTTTTCTATGATTTTCTACAAGTCTATGAAGCTCCCCTACTTTCCCCATGGTTCCAAAGAAGGAAAAAAAATCATTTATAATATCTTGCTTTATAGGTTGGGTGTGATGGCTCCCTGTAATTCTAGCACTTTGGGAGGCTGAGGTGGGTGGATTCCCTGAGCTCAGGAGTTCAAGACCAGCCTGGGCAACATGGTGAAACCCTGTCTCCACTAAAATCCAAAAAATTAGCCAGGCATGGTGGCACATGCCTGTAGTCCCAGCTACTTGGGAGGCTGAGGCAGGAGAATAGCTTGAACCCGGGAGGCAGAGGTTGCAGTGAGCTGAGATCGCACCACTGCACTCCAGCATGGGTGACAGAGTGAGACTCTGTCTCCAAAACATATATAAATAATAATAATATATTGCTTTATATCCTGCCTTAATCTGACACCATTTGTCACCTGGACACCCAACCCTGTCCCCACCCCCTCCCTTTGTACTCACCATGTCCCATACTCAACTCAGCATCTAGCCCTCAAACCCATCTTAGCTATGTCCTCATCCCAGGAATGGCCCCTCCGTCCACCCAGTCAATGAGACAGACCCCCAGGTACTGTCCTTGTCACCCCTGTCCCCCACATCACAGGCCATCAGCCCCCAAGCTCCATGTCCCAGGTCCACCCTCCTGACTCTCTGCTGAGCCTCCCCTGCTGTCCCCTGGCCCCAACTGCAGCTCAAGCTTCGCCCCCTCCCACCACCACCATCCCTGCAGCCTCTTCTCTCCTCTCCAGTCTGCCCCCACCCACTCCCAGAGGGTCTTTTGTTGTTTTTGTTTTTTGAGACAGGGTCTCTCCGTCACCCAGGCTGGAGTGCAGTGGCGCCATCACAGCTCACTTCAGCCTTGAGACCTCCCAGTCTCAAGCGATCCTCCTGCCTCTGCCTCCTGAGTAGCTGGGACTACAGTCACAACTAATTTTTTATATAGACGGGGTCTCACTATGCTGCCCAGGCTGGTCTCAAACTCCTGAGCTCAAGCAAACCTCCTTCCTTGGCCTCCCAAAGTGCTGTGATTATAGGCATGAGCCATCACGCTCAGCCTCAGAGTCTTTTTCATCTACACAACTGACCCTGGCCCTCTGCTGTGTCTCAAGGACAGCCTTTAGCTCCTCTGCCTGGCATCTGAGGTCCAGGCTGGTCTCGAACTCCTGAGCTCAGTCTGAGCAACACGGTGAAACTCTGTCTCTACTAAAATACAAAAAATTAGCCAGGCATGCTGGCATGAACCTGTAGTCCCAGCTACTTGGGAGGCTGAGGCAGGAGAATAGCTTGAACCCGGGAGGCAGAGGTGAGCTGAGATCACACCACTGCACTCCAGACTTGGGTGACAGAGTGAGATTCCACCTCCAAAAAATATATACATAATAATAATAATATCTTGCTTTATATCCTGCCTTAATCTGGCACCATTTGTCAGCTGGACGCCCCACCCACCCACCTCACTGGCCTTGTCACCAACACTCCCTTCACACCAGTGCCACATATCAACCCTGCGAGCCCCGACCTCTCTCCAGACATGCCCCTTGCAATGGGCTTGGGAATTATACAGACTTGCAGGAAAAGCCTGGTCCTTGCTACCAGCTGGACGACCTTGGGCAAGCCATTTTCCTCTCCTTGAGCCTCAGTGTTTACAGCTGCAAAATGGGGTGAAAATCCTTGCAGGCTGGGAAGACGGAGACGAAGAAAAGAACACAGCAGCTGCCCAGCGCCGGGACTGCCCACGCCAGACAGACACGCCAGCCGCACAGCGCCGGACCTGCCCACGCCGGACAGACATGCCAGCCGCGCAGCGCCAGGCCTGCCCACGCCGGACAGACATGCCAGCCGCGCAGCGCCAGGCCTGCCCACGCCGGACAGACATGCCAGCCGCGCAGCGCCGGACCTGCCCACGCCGGACTGAGACACGCCAGCCGCGCAGCGCCGGGCCTGCCCACGCCGGACTGAGATACAGCAGCTGCCCAGCGCCGGGACTGCCCACGCCAGACAGACATGCCAGCCGCGCAGCGCCGGACCTGCCCACGCCGGACTGAGACACGCCAGCCGCGCAGCGCCGGGCCTGCCCACGCCGGACTGAGACACGCCAGCCGCGCAGCGCCGGGCCTGCCCACGCCGGACTGAGACACGCCAGCCACGCAGCGCCGGGCCTGCCCACGCCGGACTGAGACACGCCAGCCGCGCAGCGCCAGGCCTGCCCAGGCCGGACTAAAGCGTTCATGACCTTGCCTCCTCCTTGCTGAAACTCCATCCATTCAACTCTGCTATCCCCAAGCGCATCAGCCATCTCCGATTTCCCCAGTGAACTGAGATCACTTCCACTTCTGCTGGGCCCACAACTCCACCCCCTCAAACCACATCGTACAGAACGGCCTTATTTTCTCCCAGGAGGCTGCCGAGTTAACCTCTGCAGAGTGAATGGGATTCGCCCACTGAGAGTTATCTTATACGGAAGGATGGGCCCCCAGAGGAAACCGAATCATATTAAGAAGAGCTCCCGGCCGGGCGCGGTGGCTCACGCCTATAATCCTAGCACTTTGGGAGGCCGAGGCGGGTGGATCACGAGGTCAAGAGATCGAGACCATCCTGGTCAACATGGTGAAACCCTGTCTCTACTAAAAATACAAAAAAATTAGCTGGGCATGGTGGCGCATGCCTGTAGTCCCAGCTACTCAGGAGGCTGAGGCAGGAGAATTGCTTGAACCCAGGAGGCGGAGGTTGCGGTGAGCCGAGATCCTGCTATTGCACTCCAGCCTGGGTAACAAAAGCTAAACTCCGTCTCAAAAAAAAAAAAAAAAAGAGCTCCCTCTTCTTGGATCCCCACCAGGGACAGGGCACAACTTACACCTGGTCTTGGAGGCTTGTAACACTCTTGCAAGATACTATCTCCATTTTCCACAGAGAGAAACTGAGGCTCAGAGAAGGGAAGCTACTTTCTAAAGGTCACACAGCAAGGAAGGGGCCAAGCCGGTTCTTTTGTTTGTTGGGTTTTGTCCCGTTCTGTCACCCGGGGTGGAGTGCAATGGCGCCATCTCAGCTCACTGCAGCCTCTCCCTCCTAGGTTCAAGCAATTCTCCTGCCTCAGCCTCCCAAGTAGTTGGGATTACAGTTGCTTGCCACCCTGGCTAGCTTTTATATTTTTAGTAGAGACGGGGTTTCATCGTGTTGTACAGGCTGGTCTCGAACTCCTGACCTCAAGTATCCGCCCACCTCAGGCTCCCAAAGTGCTGGGATTACAGGCGTGAGTCACTGCATCCGGCCCAGGCTGGTATTTAAATTCAGTTTTGTCTGATCCCAAAGTTGAAACTAACTGCTCTTTCTACCCTACCACAGCCTGTAAACAAACAAACAAAAATTTAATTTGCCAGGTGTAGGGGCAGGCAGGTGTGGTCCCAGCTACTCGGGAGGCTGAGGTGGGAGGATCACTTGAGCCCGGGAAGTCGAGACTGCAGTGAGCCATGAGCACAGCAATGCACTCCAGCCTGGGCTACAGAGCAACCTTGTCTCAATAAATAAATAAATAAAGGAGCCCCACCCCAGCCTCTTCCATTACGCTCCCGCCTTGGTTTTCGTCATTCAGTCCTGCGAGCTGCCATCCCTAGTGAAATATTTGGACTTCTTCACTGGGAGACAATGATTTGTTCATTCTAACCAGAGCGTTTCACGCATATCAGAGGCATGCAGGAAAGGAAGAACAGGTGGGTGGATGCATAGATTAAAGAACATTGGATGAATGAATGAAAAGATGGACAGGTAGATCGAATCTGGCATTTAGATGGCTAAATGCATGACAGACGGATGGTTGGAAGAAGGAGTGGATGGAATTGTCAGTGATCTGTAGATGGATAGGTGAAAAGATGGATGGGTGGATGGATGAGTGGATGGAATTGTGAGTGATCTGTGGATGGATATGTGAAAAGATGGATGGATGGATGGATGGATGGATGAGTGGATGGAATTGTCAGTGATCTGTGGATGGATAGGTGAAAAGATGGATGGATGGATGGATGGATGAGTGGATGGAATTGTCAGTGATCTGTGGATGGATAGGTGAAAAGATGGATGGATGGATGGATGGATGAGTGGATGGAATTGTCAGTGATCTGTGGATGGGTAGGTAAAAAGATGGATGGATGGATGGATGAGTGGATGGAATTGTCAGTGATCAATGGATGGATAGGTGAAAAGATGGATGGATGGATGGATGAGTGATGGAATTGTCAGTGATCTCTGGATGGATAGGTGAAAAGATGGATGGATGGATAGATGAGTGGATGGAATTGTCAGTGATCAATGGATGGACAGGTGAAAAGATGGATGGATGGATGGCTGAGTGATGGAATTGTCAGTGATCCTGGATGGATAGGTGAAAAGATGGATGGATGGATGGATGAGTGGATGGAATTGTCAGTGATCTGTGGATGGATAGGTGAAAAGATGGATGGATAGATGGATGGATGGATGAGTGGAAGGAATTGTCAGTGATCTGTAGATGGGTAGGTGAAAAGATGGATGGATGGATGGATGAGTGGATGGAATTGTCAGTGTCTGCGTTGATAAGACAGGTGAAAGGATGGATGGTGGAAGAATGAAGGATGACTGGAAAGACAGGTAGGTGAAGAGATGGAAAGCTCGATCTGCACATGTGGATGGGCGGAAAGATGAAAGAATGGATAAAGAAACATAATCAAAGCATCTGGGAAAGCTGCCCAAATAGCACCACGCAAAGCCCAAAAGGTGAAACACCTGAGAGGGAAGGGGGCCACGGGCCTTAGGTTAGAGTGGGTGGATGAAGTGCCCAGGCAGGCCGGGGAAGGTGCTGAACTGAGAGAGGGGAGGGCTAGAGGGCATGACTTTTACCCTTCACGAGGGCCTTCAAAACTATGGTCTCGAATTCCTCAGCCCCATCCTCAGAAGAATAGACTGTCAGGAGCTCCTTCCGGGTCATAATCCTCTCCACCTGCGGAACAGTGAACCATGCATCCCTAGCCTGGCCCCATCCCCGCTCCTGCGGGCCCTGTCCAAAGGGAGGGAGGAGGCCATTGCCCTCCAGGACCTAACAGTCTAGGTGCCCAGCACGCTCTACTCTCTACTCCTGGAACCTGGAAGTCCAACCCCCAGCCCCCCTTCCTTCAGACCCAGGAGCCCAAATCCCCAGTTCCCTCCCATCTCCGGATCCAGAGTTGAGCCCCCAGTGTCCTACCTGGGCCTGCAGGACCTCAGGGTCCCCTTTGGGAAAGAAACGCCGGATTCGATCTTGGGTTTGACCTTGCCTGGCTCCCCCACTCCCGGGGGCCAGAGTGTCTTCCAAGGTCTCTGCCAGGCAGTCTGCAGCCCCTCCAGAGCCAGCCACCAGGAGACAGGGGAGCTGGGCCTGGGTGGCATTCTCTATTTGCTACAGAATAAAGGGGAGAGTCATGTCAGAGAAGGCAGGTTCTTCACCCTACCCGGGGTCAGACTCCCAGACCCTCCCTAAGACTCAGGACCCAAGATTCCTGGCCCCCACCCTCCTTCCCCCTTAGACCCAGGCATCCAGGCCCCTATACCATCAACATCTTCTCGTCACCATCAATCAGGAGGAGCAGGACAGGGATATCAATTCCAGTCCCTGAGGCAAGAAGAGAAGGGGGCTTGGTTACCTCCCATCAACCTTTGCTGGAGATAGGAGGAAACCACATTTCCCAGGAGTCCCTGGGGCAAACATCAGCATTTTCCTAATCATCTGTTCATTGGAATTGTCATTTCTTTTCTTTTTTTTTTTTCTGACACAGAATCTCGCTCTGTTGCCCAGGCTGGAGTGCAGTGGTGCGATCTCAGCTCACTGCAACCTCCACCTGCCAGGTTTAAGTGATTCCCCTGTCTCAGCTTCCCAAGTAGCTTGGACTACAGGTGCCTGCCACTACACCAGCTATTTTTTTCTATTTTAGTAGAGACAGGGCTTCACCATTTTGGCCAGGCTGGTCTCGAACTCCTGACCGCATGATTTGCCCGCCTTGGCCTCTCAAAGTGCTGCGCTTACAGGCATGAGCCACCACGCCCGGCCTTATATTTTAGTAGAGACAGGGTTTCACCATGTTGGCCAGAATGGTCTTCATCTCTTGACCTTGTGATCTGCTTGGCCTCCCAAAGTGCTGGGGTTACAGGTGTAAGCCACAGCGCCTGGCCTGTCATGTCTTTTTCTTACTTAATTACGTATTTATTTTAGAAACGGGGGTCTTGTTGTGTTGGCCAGGGTGGTCTCAAACTCCCAGCCTTAAGTAATCCTCCCAACTTGGCCTCCCAGAGTGCTGGGATTACAGGCATGGGCCACCGCACCAGCCTAATTTTGAGACAGGGTCTCCCTATCGCCCAGGCTGGAGTGCAGGGGCATGATCACACCTCACTAGTCTTGATCAACCTACCTCAGCCTCCTAGGTAGCTGGGACCACAGGCACCCACCACCATGCCCGGCTGATTTTTTAATTTTTGGCAGAGACAAAGGTCTTGCCATCTTTCCCATGGTCTCTAAATCCTGGGCTCAAGGGATCTATGAGCCACCTCGCCCGGCCACCTCCCTCCTTCAGGAGGGAGCTAGATTTTGAAGACAGTTAACGCTTAACTTCCCAAGGGAGGAGGGGCTGAGGGCCTGGACTCCTGAGTCCCTGAATGAGGCCAGTGTTTCTTGAATGAGTCAATCCTGTAATTGATTAACCAGGGGCGTGAGAGGGTGAAAGTTCAAATAGAAAGTGAAGAAAATAGGAATAGAAAGGACTGTCCAAACACAATCTAGATATTCTTGAACTCCCGACCTCAGGTGATCCAACCGCCTTGGCCTCCAAAGTGCTTGGATTACAGGCGTGAGCTACCACGCCCAGCCACACAATCTAGATATTCACCAAAGCCCAATTGCACCATAAAGATATTACTAGGGCCAGGCGTGGTGGCTCACGCCTGTAATCCCAGCACTTTGGGAGGCTGAGGCAGGCGGATCATGAGGTCAGAAGATCGAGACCATCCTGGCCAACATAGTGAAATGCCATCTCTACTAAAAATACAAAAAATCAGCCGGGCGTGGTAGCACATGCCTGTAATCCCAACTACCTGGGAGGCCGAGAGGGGAGAATTGCTCGAACCTAGGAGGTGGAGGTTGCAGTGAACCGAGATCATGCCGTTGCACTCCAGCCTGCGTAAGAGAGCCAGATTGTCTCAAAAAAAAAAAAAAGAGAGAAAAGAAAAAAGAAAAGAAATATAGACGCCTGACCTCAAAATATGTAAAAATCATTTCCAGATGGATTAGAGGTTTAAATATAAAACTATGAGATATTAAAAGAAGACTGAAGAGAATGCTTGTCTGGGAGTGGGATGGGCCTTTCTAAGACAGGCAACCAAGGAGGTTATAAAAGAGACAAAAGATAGATCTAACCCCATAAAAATGGTAGCCTTTTTTATAGCAATAGATATCATATAAATGTAGCTTTTTACATTTTGTTGCCGGGCGCAGTGGCTCACGCCTGTAATCTCAGCCTTTGGGAGGCCGAGGTGGGTGGATTACAAGGTCAGGAGTTTGAGACCAGCCTGGGCAACATGGCAAAACCCCACTTCTATCAAAAATATAAAAAGTTAGCCGGGTGTGGCATTATGATGGACACCTGTGGTTCCAGGTACTCAGGAGACTGAGGTGGAAAAGACACCTTGAGCCCTGGAGGCGGAGGCTGCAGTGAGCCGATCACATCATTGCTCTCCAGCCTAAGCGACAGAACAAGACTCCATCTCAAAAAAAAAAAAATGCATCAAGCCCTTGTCCACCTTCGCGCATTTTTCTGCATGCATGAGAGATTCCAAAACAAAGTTTGTTGGTTTGTTGGTTTGTTTGGGATGGAGTCTCGCTCTGTCACCCAGGCTGGAGTGCAGTGGCGTGATCTCGGCTCACTGCAACCTCCGCCTCCCGGGTTCAAGCGATTCTCCTGCCTCAGCCTCTGGAATAGCTGGGATTAGAGGCACACAACACCACCCCTGGCTAATTTTTTTTATTTTTCATTTTTTTGGTAGAGATGAGGTTTCGCTCTGTTACCCAGGCTGGTCTTGAATTCCCAGCCTCAAGCAATCCTCCCACCTTGGCCTCCCAAAGTGTTGGAATTATGGATGTGAGCTACCTCACTCGCAGATAGAGATTTGTAAAAGCATGAAAAATGGGCCGGGCGTGGTGGCTCATGCCTGTAACCCAAGCACTTTGGAGGCCAAGGTGGGCGGATCACCTGAGGTAGGGAGTTCAAGACCAGACTGACCAACACGGTGAAAACCCGACTTAAAAAAAAAATGATGGGAAAAGACTTAATTTCCCAAATTTCGACCAGAACAGACTACTGGGATCCAGAGCACCGGGGATGGCAGTGGGTGGTGGGCTCCAGAAGCTACTCACCCCCCACACCCGCCTTCTGCTGGGAGATATAGGACTCCAAGCGCAAGCGGAAGTGGTTCTCGCCCCCCAGACGGCCATGCGTGCCGTCGTCCACCAGGAAGAAGGCCGAGTAGTTGTAATCCAGGGGAAACTGGACCTCATCCTTCGGGTCGTGGTGCCAATCATACCGCGCAGGGAATGAGCCCTAAGGGAAAAATGGCCAGATCAGAGCGCCTCCAAGTCAGGGCCAGAAGGACAGACACAAGCCCCACCTCCTCCCTCAGACCCGGGAGTCCAGGCCCCAGCCCCTCCTCCCTCAGACACAGGGTCCAGGCCCCCCAGCCCCTCCTCCCTCAGACCCGGGAGTCCAGGCCCCAGCCCCTCCTCCCTCAAGGACCCTCAGTCACCAGACCCCCAGCCCCTCCCCGCTCAGACTCAAGAGTCCCAGCTCCCCAAGCCTCTCCTCCCTCAGACCCAGGAGTCCAGACCCAGGCCCCTCCTTTTCCAAGTCCCTGGGTCATACCTTGGGGTTGGTGAGGACGTCTCTTTTCTGGACCACACCCCAGGGGGCCACGCCCATGGCCACCACCTTGGTGCCCCCAGTGCTGGCCATCTGATGGTCACGCACAGCCACGCCAACATGCCGGCCGATGCCTGTGTGCAGGCCCCCAGTGACGATCCAGGCCCCTAGAGACACAAAGGAACACGCAGAGACAGAGGGAGAGAAACCAAGAGTCAGACAGAGACACACACACACAGAGACTGGGGGCGGGGGAGACCCCCGACATGGTGAGGAGATGGCAGGCAGACTGAGGCCTGGGAGATGGCCCCACCCCCTTGGTCACCTGTGCTCTGGGCAGCCCGCACCAGCCCATGACGCAGCAGGTCCTGCAGCCACGTCTGGAGGACAGGGCCCCCTGATCCCCCCATCACTGACACCACCAGGTTCGGCGCACGGAAGCCCCACATGCGTGTGACCAGACTATAAACTGTAGCTGGATCCGTTCGGTCAGAGAGCCGGAGAAACTGTGAATACATGGGAGGGGGGACACAGGGAGGGGACAGAGACTCAGAGACAGGGACAGAGGCCCAGAGAGAGGAGACAGAGACCCAGAGAGAGGGACACAGAGACAGAGGGAGACCGAGACAGAGGCACAGAGACCGAGAGAGGAAGGGGATCATGTCGGAGAGAAGACAGGTGGGGTGGAGGGGACACAGAGAGCAAAGACAGGATGGGTGGAGGGGCAGTGTTTGGGGATCCCGGCTCCACTCTGAGCCCTGAGCATGCAGCCCTCCAGCACCCAGGCCCGCACACAGGCCTGCCTCACATGGCTGTGCCTTCGGCTGATCCCCAGGAAGTCCAGCTCTCCATAGGCGTCGGTGGGCTTCTCCGTGGTGTGCACATCGCTGTCCCACACAGTCACCACGGCTGCCCCGAAGGCGTCCTCCGTGGCCACGGTGGGGTGGGTGGTCCGGGGGCGCCCACACTGGCACAAGGTCCCTCTGGGGGTTCGAGGGCAGAGTGTGAACCCAGGGGTGCCCTCCCCACCCCAGCATTCTGTTGTGTGTTCATACTTCTGTCGAGGGGGCTGTCTATACTGACCCCACATCCGGAGGCAGTCAGAGTCCACTCTGCCCCTGACCCTGGCTCAGACCACCCCAGGGAGAGACTGGAGCCGAGGACAGTCCGCCCTTCCCCACGAGAAGGAAGCCAGTGACTCCAGAAAGTCTGAGCATGAAGGGGTCAGTCACTGTCACCTGCAGAGCCTCAAGTGAAAGGCAGACGCCCATCAGGGGTGTCCGCGCCATCCCCCATCCACACATGTGGTGCTCACCATGGAAAGGAAAATCCAGGCCGGGTGCAGTGGCTCACGCCTGTAATCCCAGCACTTTGGGAGGCTGAGGTGGGTGGATCACCTGAGGTCAGGAGTTCGAGACCAGCCTGGCCAACAGGATGAAACCCCATATCTACCAAAAATACAAAAATTAGCCAGGCGTGATGGCAGGTGCCTGTAATCCCAGCTACTCGGGAGGTCGAGGCAGGAGACTTGCTTGAACCCAGGAGGCAGAGGTTGCTGTGAGCCGAGATGGTGCCATTGCACTCCAGCCTGGGCAACAGAGCAAGACTCCATCTCAGAAAAAAAGAAAAAGAAAAAAAAAGAAAGATCCAGGGAGTGACTCAGGGAGAGCCACGTGCTGGGGCGGATGCGGCTGTGTGACTCTGGGTGAGTGGCTTCACCTCTCTGAGCCTAGATTTCCTCCTCTGATGAAAAGACAATAATGGCGAGCCTACTCCACGGAGCTATGAGGAGCCAGGGAAAGAACACAGTTTTCGGCCGGGCGCAGTGGCTCAAGCCTGTAATCCCAGCACTTTGGGAGGCTGAGGCGGGTGGATCACGAGGTCAAGAGATTGAGACCATCCTGGTCAACATGGTGAAACCCCATCTCTACTAAAAATACAAAAAATTAGCTGGGCATGGTGGTGCGCACCTGTAGTCCCAGCGACTCCAGAGGCTGAGGCAGGAGAATTGCTTGTACCCAGGAGGCGGAGGTTGGGGTGAGCTGAGATTGCACCATTGCACTCCAGCCTGGGTAACAAGAGCGAAACTCCGTCTCAAAAAAAAAAAAAGAACACAGTTTTCTGAAATGAGACTCGCATGCCAGAGTCCCAGCCAGAGGCAACACGAGGGAACTTCACACAGCTTTAAATAACCGTGAATAACGCAGGGAGAAAGTCATTCCTTTTTCAGTTCTCCTGACGACCGACCATCAAGGAGAGAGGCTGAGCCGGTGCCAGAATATTCTGAATGCCGAACCCTTTGCTACTCTTTTTGAGGAGAAAAGCGGGTCTCAGGCTCAAAAACCTGAGCTGGCAACAGCCATCTAGCCAGGAGAGAGATACCTTCGTTTGCTTTTCATTGTGTTCGGCTTCTGTGTGGCTTCTTTCTCTATGCAGCAAATGGAAGAAGTTTTCCATTTACGGTGGCCACATAAAAAACTTTCCCCTGCCTAAAAAAAATGCACAAGTTGGCCGGTTCGGTGGCTCGTGCCTGCAATCTCAGCACTTTGGGAGATCGAGGAGGGTGAATGACCTGAAGTCAGGAGTTCAAGACCAGCCTTGCCAACATGGTGATGGTGAAATCCTGTCTCTACTTTAAAAATACAAAAATTAGCTGGGCCTGGTGTCGGGCACCTGTAATCCCAGCTACTCGGGAGGCTGAGGCAGGAGAATCACTTGAACCTGGGAGGCAGAGGTTGCGGTGAGCTGAGATCACACCATTGCACTCCAGCCTGAGTGAAAAAAGCAAAACTCTGTCTCAAAAAAAAAACAAAAAGAAAAATGAAAGAAAGGAAGAAGGGAGGGAGAAAGAGAGAGAAGGAAGGAAGGGAGGGAGGGAGGGAGGGAGAGAGAGAAGGAGGAAAAAATGTATCTAAGTTCTTCTGCTCCAGATTCCAGAAGGAGTTCAGTTATTGGGGGAGACCTTCAGTTACTGGGTGAGACATGTATTTATGCAAACCAAGGATTTAAGAGCAATTTTGCAGAAGGGACAGCAGAGGTGCTACAAGGATTTCACCAAAGCCGTAAAGACACTAAAACGGCTGACTGATCCACACCCGGGATGAACCAAGCACATGTAGGCCAGGTCCTGGCACAGTGAGAGCTACCTCCAGGGCCCTGGCATGCCTCAGTTTACCCACTTTGTCAACTATTTCACCTCCATCCTTGGACCCCCCCAGTTCCCCTGCAGCTACTTCCCAGGAAGTTTGCTCTTCTGAGCAAAACTTCAAGGACAGCTGGGCATAATCCCAGCACTTTGGGAGGTCAAGGCAGAAGGATCGCTTGAGCCCAGAAGTTTGAGAACAGCCTGGACAATAGAGCAAGACCTCATCCCTACAAAAAAAATTTTTTAATTAGCCAGGTATGGTGGTGCAAGCCTGTGGTTCCAGCTACTCAGGAGACCGCAGGAGAAGGATGGCTTGAGCTCAGGAGTTGAAGGCTGCAATAAGCCGTGATCACACCACTGCAGTCCAGCCTGGGGGACAGAGCAAGACCATGTCACTAAAAGTAAAAACAAAAATAGGCTGGGAGGGGTGGCCCATGCCTGTAATCCCAGCACTTTGGGAGGCCAAGGCATGTGGATCACAAAGTCAGGAGTTCAAGACCAGCCTGGCCAACATGGCGAAATCCCATCTCCACTAAAAATACAAAAATTAGTCAGCTGTGGTGGCGTGCACCTGTAGTTCCAGCTACTTGGGAGGCTGAGGCAGGAGAATCGCTTGAACCAGGAGGCAGAGGTTGCAGTGAGCTGAAACCGCACCACTGCACTCCAGACTGGGTGACAGAGCGAGATTCTGTCTCAAAAATAAATAGCTGGGTGAGGTGGCTCATGCCTGTAATCCCAGCAATTTGGGAGGCAGAGGTAGGTGGATCACGAGGTCATGAGATGGAGACCATCCTGGCTAACACGGTGAAATCCCGTCTTTACTAAAAATACAAAAAATTAGCCGGGCATGGTGGTGCACGCCTATAGTCCCAGCTAATCGGGAGGCTGAGGCAGGAGAATCACTTGAACC
Organism: Saguinus oedipus; assembly: GCA_031835075.1. NCBI lineage: Eukaryota > Metazoa > Chordata > Mammalia > Primates > Cebidae > Saguinus > Saguinus oedipus. The sequence goes on along the minus strand of CM063187.1, from coordinate 50,371,965 downwards.
CCGGAGGTGGTGGTTGCAGTGAGCTGAGATGGTGCCACTGCACTCCAGCCTGGGCAACAAGAGCAAGACTCCATCTCAAAAATAAAAATTAATTAATTAAAAGGTCTTCAAGGAATGGTCCAGAGCCTGTGCTGCCAGTATGATAGCCACATGGGGTTCTTCATATCCATGGAGCTCTCTGTCTGTTCTCATAAGTTAAAATTAAAATCACATAAAAAATTCAGGCCAGGTGCAGTGGTTCACGCCTGCAATCCCAGCACTTTGGGCGGCCAAGGCAGGTGGATCACCTGATATCAGGAGTTGAGGACCAGTCTAGCCAACATGGTGAAACCCTGTCTCTGTAATCCTCCCCAAAGTGCTGGGATTACAGGCGTGAGCCGCCACGCTTGACCTGAAATTGTTCTTGATAAAAATCAGCAATTACCTGCCTGGTCCCATATACAACGGCCCCTATTCAGATCTCATCTGACTGTATCACAAGTGGCTCTGGCCACAGCTGAAAGGCTCTCATTCTGGAAAACCTTTTCCTTGGCGGGATACGCCTACCCCGCTGCCCTTCCTCCCGCCCCGCTGCTACATGCTGGCCTTGTTCGTGGCTTTCTCTTCCTTTTCACCTCCCTTGAGTGTAGGTATTCCCAGTGTGATGCTCACATGATTCCATGATGATTACATGATACTACATATTCTCATGATAATTACATGATTCTTCATGATTCTCAAACTCAATGCTTGCAGAGGTCAGGCAAGTAACTCAACAGAAAGAAGTAGCCAGGGCCAAATGTAGTGGCTCACGCCTTTAATCCCAGCACTTTGGGAGGCTGAGGCGGGCAGATCACTTGAGGTCAGGAGTTCAAGACCAGCCTGGGCAACACAGTGAAACCCCATCTCTACTAAAAATATAAAAATCAGCCTGGTGTGGTGGTGGGCGCCTGTAATCCCAGCTACTCAGGAGGTTGAGGCAGGAGAATTGCTTGAACCTGGGAGGCAGAGGTTGCAGTGAGCTGAGATTGTGCCACTGTACTCCAGCCTGGATGACAGAGCGAGACTCCGTCTCAAAAAGGAAAAAATAGAAGTATCCAGGTGTGGTGGCTCACGCCTGTAACTCCAGCACTTTGGTGGGATGAGGCGGGAGGATCACTGGAGCCCAGGAGTTCGATATCAGTCTGGGCAACACAGGAAGACAGGAAAAAAGTACACCTGAGTATTTTCTACAAAAAATTTAAAAATTAGGAAGTCATGGTGGTGGTTCCAGCTACTGAGGATGCTCAGGTAGGAGGACTGCCTGAGTCCATCAGGTCAAGGTTGCAGTGAACCATGATCGTGCCACTCCAGCCTGGACAACAGAGCGAGACCCTGTCTCAAAAAAGAAAAAAAAGAGAGGAGACGGAAAGCAGGTATTTTTAAGTGCTTTTTTTTTCTTTTAAGACAGAATCTCACTCTGTCACCCAGGCTGGAGTGCAGTGGCACGATCTCAGCTCGTTGCAACTTCCACCTCCCAGGTTCAAGAGATTCTCCTGCCTCAGCCTCCCAAGTAGCTGGGATTACAGGCACCCACCACCATGCCCGGCTAATTTGTGTATTCTTTACTAGAAACGGTGTTTTAGCATATTGGCCAGGCTGGTCTCAAACTCCTGACCTCATGATACACCTGCCTCAGCCTCTCAAAGTGCTGGGATTACAAGCATGAGCCACTGCGCCTGGTCTAAACGCTCTTCGAAACACACAGACACACACACAACTGGCCACAGAATTGCCAGCTTGCAACTCCCCTGACTTGACACGTTTTATTCCCCCGTGACATCTCACCCACTCTCAGTTTCAATTACCATCTGCAGCTTGGACCTCTCAGACCCTGGACATCAGTCCAGACCTTTCCCAAATCTCAGACTCCACATGCCCCCAGGTGCCCCAGGGTTGCTCACACCCACAGAGTCCCACGCTATACTCAGTGACCATTTCCCAGGCCTGCTCACACTCCCGAGTTCTCCATCTCAGGAACAGCCCCGCCGTGTCCCAGTCCGCAGACCACATGTCCGTCCGGGAGCCATTCATCGAGGGCTGCACCTCTCTCTCCCTTGCATCAGTCCCCAAACTCTACCTTCCTGTCCCCTGAGTCTTTGCCCCGTCTCCTCCTCTCTGTGTCCCAAAAGCTCTGAGCTGGCTCAGGACACTTCACCTCCTGCTCAGACCCTCTATCCAGCCTCCTCTTCATCCTCTCCCAGTCCTGGAAGGCTTCTCCACATGCAGAGCCAACCCCACCCCTGCAGTGACGCCCCAGCTCCCCAGGACAAGGTCCCAGCCCCTCAGGATGACCTCTGACACCCGGCAAACTCTGGCCCGCCCTCTTCTGCAGCCTCTTCGCTCATGACAGTGTTCTCTGGACCCTGAGCTTTGCTTCATTTTCAAGCCAAACCACACAGTCCTTAGCAAGGACTTCGAACACGCTGTTCCAAATCACTTTCTTTTTTTTTTTTTGAGATGGAGTCTCACTTTGTCACCCAGGCTGGAGTGCAGTGATGCGATCTCAGCTCACTGTAGCCTCCGTCTCCTTGGTTCAAGTGATTCTCCTGCCTCAGCCTCTTGAGTAGCTGCGATAACAGGTGCCCGCCACCACGCCCAGCTAATTTTTGTATTTTAGTAGAGATGGGGTTGCACCATGTTGGCCAGGCTGGTCTCAAACTCCTGACCTTGTGATCTGCCCAGGTCGGTCTCCTGAAGTGCTGGGATTACAGGCTTGAGCCACCCTGCCTGGCATCCCCTCCCAGTCTTAAGCGAACACCCCCTCCCAGCTCCCACGGAGCCCAGTCCCTGGCAGCTAGAACCCCTTGCCTTACTATAATTGTCCTCTGCTTTTCTTCCTCCTCAGGGCAGACCTGAGTTTCCTACATTTTCTTGACCACGCTGCCCTATCAGTAAAAAGTTTTGAGTACTCACATCCAACAAGCACATATCTGTCTATTCATCCATGATTTACAAGCCATACTGCACTGATATATATATTCATAACAAAACAGATATTGAAGTAGAAATGTGGACACTTCCCACACCGTACCCCAAAAACTGTCTTGAAAACAACTAGAGGGTCAGGTGTGGTGGCTCATGCCTGTAAACCCAGCACTTTGGGAGGCCAAGGCGGGTGGATTGCCTGAGATCAAGAATTCAAGACCAACCTGGGCAACAGGGTGAAACCCCATCTCTACTAAAATACAAAAAAATTGTTGAGGCATGGTGGCTTACGCCTGTAATCCCAGCACTTCCGGAGGCCAAGGCAGGTGGATCACCTGAGGTTGGGAGTTTAACACCGGCCTGACCAACATGGAGAAGCCCTATCTCTACTAAAAAATAGAAAATCAGCCAGACATGGTGGCACGTGCCTGTAATTCCAGCTACTAGGGAGGCTGAGGCTGAAGAATCGCTTGAACCTGGGAGGCAAGGTTGCAGTGAGCCGAGATCATGCACTGCACTCCAGCCTGGGCAATAAGAGCAAAACTCCGTCTCAGTAAATAAATACATAATCTGGGCGTGGTGGTGGGCACCTGTAATCCCAGCTACTCAGAAGGCTGAGGCACGAGAATTGCTTGAACCCAGGAGGTGGACGGCAGTGAGCCGAGATTGCGACACTGGACTCCAGCCTGGGCGACAGAGCCAGACTCTGTTTTTTTTTTTTTTTTTTAAAGGCAAAAAACTAGAAAGCCTGAATCCGGTTCAGAGGCCATCACTGAAGGCCAGGAGCTCCTGAAGGACGCACACACGCTATCTAGGTCAAGTGGCTTCCCCGGCCACCCAGCACAGGGCCAGGTCAAGAGGCAGTAATAATTGCCACCTCCCTGTGAGAACTGCCGATATTTTCCCATGTTCTGCGCTGGGCACTGTTACCAGAATATCACAAGCATTAACTTGTTTAATTCTCATAAGAACCTCAGGAGATCAAGCCTCTTTTTAAGCTCAGATGAGAAACGGGACCCAGAGACATGAAATGATTTTCCCAAAGCCACACAGCTTTCCTAAGGGAAATTTGAACCCTGTTAAGGCCATTGAATCAGACTAAAGGGACCTCCTCCCTTGGGAGCGCTGAGTGAGGGTTTCTTGCATATATGGATGAATGAATGAAGGAATAAACTAATGAATGAAACAGAAATACCCAGAAGGGAAAAACAAGAGACACCAAAAACGACACGAAGAGACAGAGACACACAGAAGAGACACTGGGGTGGAAAGAAACAGAAACGAGCTCTGGAGCATCTACACGGACCCCGGGCGGGAGAATGGCAAATGGGCAGTGGTGGGGTGTCTACACAGAGCCAAACCCTCCTAGAGGGAGAGCGCCGGCAGGGAACGCCCTTGGGAAGGTCCCCGAGTCCCAGAAAGGAAAAAGGGGCGTGGCAGGGGCGCGGCCCAGTGGTGGGCGTGGCCGTGAGGGAGGGTCAGCGGGCTGCGGACCCTCTGGGATCATTCCCGGGGCGAACTCCTCACCCCGGATCTGTGGAGTCGACTATGAACGTCGTGCAGGTCTTCTTCTTGAAGATCTTGGGGATCCAGCTCTGGGCACAGGAAAAAGTGTCGGGGTAGAAGTGGGGTGGGGCACCCCGTTCTGCCCTATGGGACACAGAGCCACCCACCCCATGCGCTCTCCACGGACACAGGAGTCCGGGCCCCCAGCGCCCTCCTGCTCCAGACTCTGGAGTCTCGACCCCCACGCCCAGGACCCTGGAACCCGGACCCTCCCATCCCCCTCCTGCGTCTGACCCAGGAATCGGGGTGTCCAGTGCCCTCCTCACTGGGAGCCTAGAGGTGAGGCCCCCAGCTCCGCGCTCCCGCAGACCCCGGTCCGGGGCTCACCTGCTCCTTCTCCGGCACCACCATGATGCCGCGGCCCCGCAACCTCCTGTAGCCCCGGGCCCCGGCGGCGCTCCCTCCGGCCGGCTCCGCTTCCAGACCCGCCCAGGACAAACCGGATCAGCCACTTTTCAGCCCAGCCTGGGCGGGGCGAGGTCTGAGGGGCGGGGAGTCTTGGAGACGCTAAAGCGGGAGGCGGGGAGAGGGCGGGTCCGAGGCCGCGATAAAGGGACGGAGGGACCGCGGGACCGCGACCTGGGGGACGCAGAGGCCAGGGCCGGGGGCTGTGGGGGGCGAGAGACACGTAAGGGAGGCTCCAAGGGACAGAGCGAGAGGGGGACAGAAGGAGTTGGGGGGCCGGTGGCGGAGAGGGAACAGAGATCAGAAAGGGGGATGCCAGACAGAAAGGGGTAACTTTAACCCAAAGAGAGTGAGACAGAGATTAGGGGCAGGGGTCAGACGGTGGGGCAGCAGGGACCCAGAGATGGACACACAGAGAGAGAGGGGGACAGAGACCCAGAGAGAGAAGGGGACAGAGATGGGGGGACAGAGACCCAGAGAGGGGGACAGAGACCTGTGGGGGGACAGAGACCCAGAGAGAGAGGGGGAATGGAGACTTGGTGGGGGCAGAGACTCAGAATTGGGGAGAGAGATGCAGTACCCAGAGTGGGGATGGGGGGGGGACAGAGATTCAGAAGTAGGGACAGAGATGTAGGACCCAGAGAGGGAGGGGGACTTGGACCCAGAGAGGTGGATGCCAGCAGTGGCAGAGGAGCCACCTTGACTGAGACAAGGGGCAGAGGGTAGTGAAAAACCAGAGTGGGGCGAAGGGCAGGAACTCAGAAAGGAGAGGCCAGGGATTGAGGGGAGAGAGAGGGACACAGACTTGGGTGAAGGGCAGACACTCAGATGAGAGGGGGACAGAGTCCAGAGTGAGAGGGAGAGGCAATCCCATGGAGGGGGACAGGGACCATGAGAGAGCAGGTGATAGAATGGAATAGAGAGGAGGACCTGTGAACAGGAAAGGAGACCCTGAGTGGGGCAGTCACGACAAGTGAGGAGGGGAGATAGTGACACATAGAGACAGGCAAAGCCACGTGTCTCCTGCCAGCCCTCTGTGATGGGGACAGCTGTGGCCTCCGTAACCTGAGTCCCCCTACCCCTCCTAGCTATATTTATAGCCCTGGCCTGGCCCAGTCCCTGCCCCCAGATCTGAGTTCCAGGGACAGGAGGTCATGGGTGCCTGTGTTGAGGGCCATGTTCCTTCCCCCAATTCCAGGGCCTCAAAATTGACATCACTCTCTCACCAACACATGTCATTCCAGCTGGAAACTCCCCGCAATCCAACCCCCAGTCCTTCCATCGCTGGGGCCTCTCCCCTCTGCCTCCCCCAGGTACCCCAGTGTCCCTGAACTTGACCTGCTAAAAGTCTAGCCTTTGTCTTTGCAGCTGCCGAGCATGAGCTTGTTGGCAGGCCAAAGTGAAGCCCTTGATGTCCATCTCCTGGCCAGGGAGAGACCCCTCCGCAGGTCCCCTCCCCAGCTGGGAGGAGGAGGAGTAGGAGGCAGGCAGGCGAGGGACTGACCCAGAATAACCAGGGCTGAGAGTAAATTTAGCTGGAGAGGGGGGAGGGGAAAGGCCCTATTGGCTGGGGAGTGGGGAGGGAGGGCCCCGGAGGGGGGTCAGGGGGCTCCAGAGTCAGCCTCAGAGGAGTGTCCGGAGCTAGGCAGCAAGGACCAGAGGAAGGTGGACAGAGACTGAGAAGACTAAGCAGAGACACAGAGAAAAAAGGGATAGACCCCAAAGGAACAGACCCCAATATTTATCCACGGAGCCGCAGAGGCAGCTGAAGCTGCTGCTATTGGAGAAGCTCTGCTGCCTGTCCGTCCCCATGGGCCACCGTAGGCCATGGCTGCACACTTCTGTCCTCTGGGCTGCAGTGGCCAGCCTGCTCCTCCCCCCGGCCATGACCCAGCAGCTGAGAGGGGCCGGGCTGGGCTTCAGCAACTGGAACAACAACGCTGGAGCTGCTGGGCCCTCCCAGGAGTCATTGGCAGAGCTTGGCCGCCCCCTTCGCAGCCCGAGAGACCATCCAGGTGAGAACGAGGATGTCTCCACGGAGAAGGGGCATCACTTCTGGGGTCATCCAGATGGTGAAGAGGAGGATGAGGATATCTCCAAGGAATATGGCCATGCCGCAGGCCACAGGTCCCAAGACCAAGAGGTCAGAGACGAGAATGTCCCAGGTAAGGAGGTCTTCGCAAAGCATGGTGAGCAGGCCCGTGGGCACAGAGGCCATGAGAGTGAAGACATGGAAGACTCAGCGGAGCACAGGCATCACACCCCCAGCCACAGGAGCCACAGCCACCAAGATGAGGATGAGGATGAAGTTGTGTCCCATGAGCCTCACCATCATATCCTCAGGCATGGACACCGAGGCCACAATGGTGAAGATGATGAAGGAGAAGATGAGGAGGAAGTGGAGGAGGAGGAGGAAGACGAGGTCTCTACTGAGTATAGGCATCAGGCCCACAGGCACCGAAGCCATGGGAGTGAAGAGGATGAGGATATCTCAGATGGACACCACCATCATGGCCCCAGCCACAGGCACCGAGGCCATGGGAGTGAAGAGGATGAGGATGTCTCAGATGGACACCACCACCATAGCCACAGGCACCGAGGCCACAAAGATGACAATGACAACGATGATGATGTCTCCACTGAGTATGGATACCAGGCCCACAGGCACCAAGGCCATGGGAGTGAAGAGGATGAGGATATCTCAGATGGACACCACCATCATGGCCCCAGCCACAGGCACCGAGGCCATGGGAGTGAAGAGGATGAGGATGTCTCAGATGGACACCACCACCATAGCCACAGGCACCGAGGCCACAAAGATGACAATGACAACGATGATGATGTCTCCACTGAGTATGGATACCAGGCCCACAGGCACCAAGGCCATGGGAGTGAAGAGGATGAGGATGTCTCAGATGGACACCACCATCATGGCCCCAGCCACAGGCACCGAGGCCATGGGAGTGAAGAGGATGAGGATGTCTCAGATGGACACCACCATCATGGCCCCAGCCACAGGCACCAAGGCCACGAAGAAGATGACAATGACGATGATGATGATGTCTCCACTGAGTATGGACACCAGGCCCACAGGCACCAAGGACACGGGAGTGAAGAGGATGAGAATATCTCAGATGGACACCACCATCATGGCCCCAGCCCCAAGCACCGAGGCCACAAAGAAGAAGAAGAAGAAGAAGAAGATGATGATGATGATGATGATGATGATGATGACATCTCCACTGAGCATGGACACCAGGTCTACAGGCTCCAAGGCCACAGAAAGGAAGAGGATGAGACTGTGTCGGGTAAACACCACCATCATGTCCCTGACCACGAGCACCTAGGCCACAGAGATGAGGAAGAAGATGAGGATATGTTCACTGAACATTGGCACCAGGGCCCCCAACATGTCCACCATGGCCTTGCAGATGAGGAGGAAGAAGAGGAGATCACAGTCCAGTTCAGCCACCATGTTGCAAGCTACCAACCTGAAGGCCACAAGAATGGTGAGGAGGACGCCCCAGAGGAGTATAAAACAGAAGTCCCTCATCGTTACCACCACAGGGTCTCCAGGGAAGATGAGGACATCTCTGCTGAGCTTGGCCACCAGGCCCCCAGCCGCAGGCAAAGCCACCAAGATGAAGAAACTGGCCACGGTCAAGCAGAGTCCATTGAAGAGATGAGCCGTCACCCCCCAGGACACACAGTGGCCAAGGATGGAAACCATGTGAGGGAGGATGATTCTGAGGAGGAAAAGGAGAAAGAGGACCCCGGCTCCCATGAGGAAGATGATGAAAGCTCAGAGAAGGAAGAGAAAGGCACCCGCCATGGCAGCCAGGACCAGGATGAGGAGGAAGGTCATGGCCTCCATCTGAACCAGGAGGAGGAAGAAGAGGAGGACGAGGAGGAGGAGGAGGAGGAAGAGGAGGAGAGGAGGGAAGAGAGGGCTGAGGTTGGGGCCCCACAAAGCCAAGACCACAGGGAGGAGGAAGAAGAAAAGGAGGAGGGGCTGGAGGAAGATGAGCTCCCCTTCACCATCATCCCCAACCCGCTGGAGGGGAGAGAAGAGGCTGGAGGTGCCTCCAGTGAGGAGGAAAGCGGTGAGGACACAGGTAAATGGCCCGGCCAGGTGTGGGTGGGGAGGAGTCAAGTCAGCCTGGGTCACTGCTGCCCTCCTGTCCCCGCAGGTCCACAAGATGCTCAGGAGTACGGGAACTATCAGCCAGGGTCCCTGTGTGGCTACTGCTCCTTCTGCAATGTATGTCCCCAGCCCAGATCCACACACCGAGGCGTCCTCAGAATCTGTCCCAGGGTCCTGGGGTGGTGCCATGGGAGGGCTCAGAGCAAGAGCAGGCCAGGGTCAGCTCTGAGTAGAAAGAGATACTTCTGCAGGGACATGAGGTGAGGACATATGGGAGGCTGGAGGCTGGGGAAGAGGCTGGAGCAATGGTCCAGGAAGGAGAGGACAAGACGTAAGCTGCATCTGAGGATGTAGGGACAGAGACAGGGGTCTGTGGCAAAGAGAGTCAGAGGGCAAGAGGGATGGCACGGGAGCTGAAAGGCCAGGGGGAGAATAGGGAGAGAGGAAGTGGAGAGAGTATCTGAAGTCCAGCCCACCCTGACTTCGGGACATGGGGTCACCTTGAGATAGGAAACCAGGGGCAGGGGAGGGGAGAGAGTCTGGTTTCGGGGGCAGATACGGAGCTCAGTGTTGGAGGTAAAGAGGGTAGGGTCAGCTGGGCACGGTGGCTCACACCTGTAATCCCAGCACTTTGGGAGGCCGAGGTGGGTGGATCACAAGGTCAGAGATTGAGATCATCCTGGCCAACATAGTGAAACCCCGTCTCTGTCTCTACTAAAAATACAAAAATTAGCCAGGCGTGGTGGGTGCGCCTGTAATCCGTTACTCGGGAGGCTGAGGTAGGAGAATCGCTTGAACCCAGGAGGCGTAGGTTGCAGAGGGTAGAGTCTGGGGAAACGTCCAGGATGCAAGAGTGTATAGGGGCGGGTGTGTCCCAAGTGGGGTTAGAGTTTCCGTCTAAACAGGCTCCCCCGGTCCGCAGCGATGCACGGAATGCGAGAGCTGTCACTGTGATGAGGACAGTATGGGTGAGCACTGCGACCAGTGCCAGGTGAGACCTCACCTCACACTCAAGGCTCCACTGGGCCTCAGATGCACCGGGACCCTCTGAGGACCCCAGCCCTAAATCCTGGTCTCTGACCCAACCCCTTACCCCTAATGCAACCCTGACTCCACAAGCGACCCTGACTCCAGCCTTAACTTAGACCTCGCCTCTGTCCGCGTCTGGTCCCGGCCCCGTCCTAGCTCCACCCCCGGCCACGCCGCACGCTCATTGTCTCTCTCCCTGTCCCCCACCCCCAGCACTGTCAGTTCTGTTATCTCTGCCCGCTGGTCTGCGAAACGGTCTGCACTCCAGGTGAGCATGGGAGAGGCCCTGGAAAAACCTGAGGCAGGGGCCAGGCCCAGCGTGGGGAATTCTGGTGGGGGCGGAGCCAAACCTGAGGGACTGACCCGGAGGGCTGGTGGGCGGGGCCAATAAGGGAGGCGTGGCCAATGCTGTGAGCACGTGGGTCGGGACCTGGCCCGAGGAACCCAGGTGGAGTTGCTGAAGCCAAGGGACAGAAATCAGTGGAGGGTTGAGGGACGGGCCTACAGCCTAATGGGCGAGGCCAACTCAAGTAGGAATCGAATGGGCGGGGCCGCTGGATAACGGAATCACCCCCGAACGAAAAGGGGGCGTGCCCCCAAAGGAGTCCGGTAGAAGATGATTCAGTTTGAAGGAATTAGGGAAAAGCGCGTGGAGCTAGCACTAATCTCGCACGCCATACTGAGTGCCCCCCTAATTTTGCTCGTGCAGTACTCCTCAAGCCTCTCTTCTCTGCTCTCCCACAGGAAGCTACGTCGACTATTTCTCCTCCTCCCTCTATCAGTAAGTGTATGGGCTGGGGGGAGTGTAAAGGCCCGGTTTCGAGAAGTGCTTGTCTCGCTATGAGTTAACGGATGACTCTGAGACTCCATTTCCCCGTCCATGGAATGGGCAGGTTAATGATCTCTAAGCGTCCCGATGTAAGTTTTGAACACCAGCTGTCTAACTTCTGGCGTCCTCCTCTCCAGGGCCCTGGCGGACATGCTGGAAACACAGGAACCCTGACCCAGCTGCGCGGCTGCGACGCAGATGTACCTCCTCCTGCTTTCCAACCCCTTTCCACGAGCCATATTTATTTCTCTGAATAAATGTGCTCCCCGAAACTCCATTGTCAGACGTGGGATCTGAGAATCTCAGGGCATCAGGGAATGCGGGTAGGGTCTAGGGTCCTGGACCCAGACTTGAGGGATGAGGGGCCTGGACTTCTGGCTCCTCGAAGTTGTTGGTAGAACCACAGCCCCGCAAAAAATCAGTCAACAGGGGAGCTTTTTGAAACAGTTCTCTTTACCCGTGATCACTGAGTGACGCCTGGGGCGGGGAGGCCGACAGAGAGTCGGGGCGAGGGCTCCCCCACCACCCCCCCGCCCCCACGCCATGTCGCCCAGCGGCATCGTGGAAAGAGGATTCTCCCATGCAAACCCCGGAGCCAGAGGGGAAGAGGGAGCGCGCTTCGGCGCCCCCTACCCCCGGGGCACGGACATGGCCACAGCACTGGGGGCGGTGAGGCCCCGGGGACACGAGACACGGGGGAGGGAGAGGGGATCCCGCCCGCAGATGACCCGGGGGACCGACGACCGGACGCGGCGGGGCGGGGCTGAGTGGCACAGGGGGCGAGGCTTGTAGCAGCGAGTCCCCCCTCCCCTCCTTTCGGACGAAGAAGGAAGACTTGGGCCCCGCGACTGGGCAGGAAAAAGGGGAGGGGGCAGCCTCTCCCCGCATGCGGCCCGGGAGGGAAGTCTCGCCCACTTCCCGCGGGTAAAGGACACCCGTCTCCCAACAGAAACTGATCAATAAATTACAAAGTAGAGAAAACGAAGGCGGACGTTTGGGGCGGGATTGCTTCCTGCCCGCTTCTTCCCCCTCTCAGTACAGTTCGTGTGGTTTGGTCCAGGCCCCGGCCGTGTGCAAGGCGGGCGCGCGTAACTCCCGCTGGTCTGTACAGATGGTCCAGTCCTCGGCGCGAGCTCCCCCGCCCGCACTCCCCGGCGAGGCCACACTGAGCAGGAAAGGGAACAGCCCAGCCTCGGGAAGATCTTTCCGTCCGAGTGAGGTCACCTGCATGACGCCGGGCAGCTCTTAGAGCAGTGAAGATCCATCGTGCCGCCCCGCACCCCCAAGGTCGCCCAGCACGGTCCTCACCTGGAGGCCCGCACTAGCAGGAATAGGTCCGGACCGAAACGCCGTCTGCCCGGGAACTCCCAGAAGTCTGGCCTGGAGGGAGAGCGAGCAGCGGTTCAGCCTGGAGCAACCCCATCCCTGTTCCTCTTCAGGAGTCCTCCCTTTGGACTTCCCCTCCCGATGTCACAACGTTCGCCGGGCTCCACGTGGGTTTCCCTCCCTTCCCTGCAGCCAAGGACTCAAACTCGCTTTGGGCGAGTTCACTCTCCGCCCTGGGAAGGGAGAGTGGGATTCATCCATTCCATCCTGAGCGGGGAGGCCGGAACATTGGAGCAGTCCATTCCTCAGGGGTAGGGGAGAAAGGACTAGGCCATTCCAGAACCCAGACTACTGAGGTGGTCCATGTCCCACCCTAGGGAAGGGAGGAGGGGCTGTCGCATTTGGGAGCCCCCCACCTTCTGGCTGCAGCTTGCGAAGAGGGAGACCTGGAGAGCCCAGAGCTCCTGCTGCAGCCGAACGAAAGTTGGGGGGCAACATCTCAGCTGAGTCGGGAGTTACGCCTCGAAGGTCCTTCTCCCGAAACATCTTCCGCCAGGATGGGGAGCGGCTGAAGGACTTGGCGCTGTCCTAGGTATAGGAGCCGGGCAGCAGGTGAGGAACTCGGGCCTCGTCTGACTCCGCCCCTTCCTTTGATTCCACCCTTCTCAGGGTCTCACCTCTCCCTTAACCCCACCCCCTCCTGGCCCCGCCTCCAGTCGTGACTCGTTAATAGTCAGGCCCCGCCCCCTCAGCTCGCCTCTGGGAGCAGAGCGCCCACCTCGTCCAGCCGTCGGTCTGTGCCTAAGGAGATAAGGTTGCTGAATTCCTTCTCCAGGAGCTGCCGGGCCTGGAAAGGGGAGGTGGAGGGGGCGGTTGGAGCGTGCAGTCTGCGAGGTGGGGACGCCCAGCATGCTCCGGGCCGAGCGGCAGCTCACCTGTGCATTCTGCGTGGGGATCTGCAGGAGCAAGGCCAGGTCGGAGTAGTCGAAGGTCTCGTCCAGGGCGAGCAGTGCCCCGTGTACCCCGCTCTCCGTGAGGTTCGTGGCGAATTCCTTCAGGCCCAGCCCGGACACCCAACCCATGACCCGCTCATTGGACCACACCATCACGTCTGGGGATGGAAAGGACCCTTAGCCGCGTCCGTCCCGTGGCCTGGAGAGTCCAGTTTAGCCCATACCTCCACCTCCATTTCCTCTCTTCGGGCCACGCCCCCTGCGCTGGTTCCACATGCCAGTCTTCTTCTCCGGCCTCCCCCCACCCCGTCTCCTCCCCATCCAGCTCCACAACCTCCACCTGGCTCCCAGAGGGACCCTTACACTCTACTCACCTCGGATCTGGGTCTGACTCTCTTCCCGCCTCCGCTCCAGGTCCTTCCGGTCGTAGTTGAGCCGTTTCAGGCACATAATCCCATAATGTAGACTCACCCTGAGCAGCAGGGGAAGTGGAGTCACGGATGAGCCTTCCAATCCCCCTGGCTGCTGCTCCTGCGGGTCCCTCCCCACTGACTATGCTCTTCTTGGAAAGGGTAAAGAGCTGATCAGTTCTATTGACTGTTGACCCCCTCTGGAGGTGAGGCATTTTCAACAGGCAATTCCTATTGGCCAGCCTGGAAAGGGGTACGGGGTTAACTAGCCAAGCTGTCTCAGGATCAGAATGAACTTTTCCTGTGGACCATCGCATTGGTGAAGGGGGCAGAGAGTCAGGATATCCTGAGAACCCAGGCTAAAAGGGCCCAGATAAGCCTAGGAATCTCCCATGGCCAATCCCATTGGCCAAAGACTCTCTGGGGCGGGGCTTCCCTTTGGACTATCCCCATTGACCAGGCAGCCCCCACCTGTGGAAGCTGTCCACCATCTTGAGTTGGCCCCGGAGCTCCTTCTTGTTAAGGTGATCTAACATTCGGGCATCCACCAGCGACTCCATGAAGTAGCTGCGGTATTGGGGCAGCCCCAGGCTAGGCAGCCAGTCGTTCCCCACCCACTCGTGGTTCATGTCGCCATATGCCAGGATCTGGGGCCATGGGCAGGTGAGGGAAGAGTCAGGCCCTCTGGCCCCTTCCCAGTGTGCATGAAAGGGGTACAGTCCAACCCCCCCAGTCCAAGGTTTTTTGCCCACCCCATAGCAGGATAACGACCCATCTCTGCTCAGGATAAAGGACTGATCCAGAGTTGTCCCCTAGACCTTGGTGACAGCACATACTCTTGGCTACGCTAACAGTGGTCCTGAGACCTGCAGTGTCACCATCCCCTGTGAATCTCAGACCTTGTTCCACACCTACTGAAGTCGGCATCTGCATTTTCACAGGACCCTCAGGTGACTTGAAATATACATTATATTTATTTATTTTAATGTATGTATTTTTGAGACAGAGTCTCGCTCTGTCACCCAGGCTGGAGTACAGTGGCACGATCTCGTCTCACTGCACACTCCCCATCCTGAGTTCAAGTAGCTGGGATTACAGGTGTGCGCCACCACACCCAGCTAATTTTTGTATTTTTTAATAGAGACGGGGTTTCACCATGTTGGCCAGGATGGTCTCAAACTCCTGACCTCCAGGGATCCGGCTGCCTCAGCCTCCCAATATATTGGGATTACAGGCATGAGCCACTGCACCTGACCATATTTGTTTATTTTTTAGAGACAGGGTCTTGCTACGTTGCCCAGGTTGACCTCAGTTTTCTGGGCTCAAGCAATCCTCCTGCCTCTGTCTTCCAAGTAGCTGGGACTACAGGTGCGTGCCACCCCACTATACATTAACTTTTGGGAAGAACTGCTTTAATTCTGTCTCACTGCAGTCCAACATCACTACACCCGCAAGTCAGGGCAACAGATTCTTTCAAGGCAGCTCTCCCACTAAAAAAGGGCCATCACCTTTGCAATACCAGTCTAATGCTATATCTGGCCCAGGAAAGCATTCCAGATGAGTCCCAAGCCCCCCACCCCTTTCAGCATCAGCACAAAATCCATGCCTCCCCCTGGCTGGAAATATGTGATCTATGATCACAGTCCAACCCACTATAATTCCTTGGTGGACAGTGCATTGATGCCTCTTGGTTCCCCCCCACACCCTTTAGATGGAGTCTCACTGTGTCACCCAGGCTGGAGTGCAATGGCTCAATCTCGGCTCACCGCAACCTCCGCCTCTTGGTTTCAAGCGAGTCTCCTGCCTCAGCCTCCCAAGTAACTGGGATTACAGGCACTCGCCACCATGCCCAGCTAATTTTTGTATTTTTAGTTGACATGGGGTTTCGCCATGTTAGCCAGGCTGGTCTCAAACTCCTGACCTCAGGTGATCCGCCTGCCTCGGCCTCCCAAAGTGCTGGGACTACAGGCGTGAGCCATCACGCCCGGCCACCTCTTGTTGCTTGAGAACAAAATGTAGCTCCTCCTCTCCAACTTCTCATTCAGCCTGGCTACCTCACCACCACCACAACCAATGCTTCCTCCTTGGTCCTGGTACACTGAGAAGTCCATCATAGCCCCCTCTCCCTCCCCCTCCACACAGGGACACGGGCTTCTCCTCTCTCGTGACCTACAGAACTGAAGCACCTTAGAGCCCCCGCAACCCACGATTATGCAATGGTTCATGCATTAGGCTGACTATGCAACAGTCTGGGCTTCCACGTTGCATCCCCTCTACCCTCCCCACCACCAAGCCATAATGGAACAGTCCAGAGCTCGGCATGGTGCCCCCCCATGGAGATGATGGCATGTTCTGGTGAGGCCGGGGTGGGGTTCTGAGGAGGGGCAACCATGCATCGTGCACAGCCTGTTCATGCGCTCACGCCCCGCCCCGCGCCCCCTACCTGCTCCCAGCTGATCTCCTTGGTCTCCTGACCCGTTAGTAGGAAGAGAGAAGGTGAGTTAAGGAGCAGGCAGAGGAGGACACAAGGAGCAGACTTAGGGATGGCCACAGACTCTGTCCCTGCCCCCACCCCCAAAGAGGGTTACTGCCACCCCCAAGGCACTCACGGGCTTGGTCGTGGCCGTAAGGGACTCCATCTCCTCGTGTGTCATCCACACGTTTCCTGTGGACTGAGGGGCAGAGAGTGTTAACGGATGGTGGGAGAGGGCTTCGCATGGGGAAAGGAAGGAGGGTGGGCTCCTATGCTCTAGGCCATTTGTTCATATCCCTCCTGCTTTCTGGGACAAGTCGTAAAAAAGAAAATGAATGATCCTTATACGGCATCTGCCATATACCAGGCAATGTGACTTTGGAGTTGAATAAATTCAGGTTGGAATTGGGACCCTGCTGTGCATTTTGCTGTGTGGCCCTGTGCTAATGATGTCACCTCGCTGACCTCACACGGAGTTACAGAGTGAAGATTCAGAAGTTAGGGGCAGACGCAGACACAGTCATGGGGCAAATGTTCGGGGGTGGGGTTTTCACATTTTTTTGAGCTACTGCTCCCAACAACCCCATGAGTTAGAAATCCATGCAAGGCTAAAAACATTTACGTATCTCCTGGTGAGTGTCAGGCACCAGTCACCAGTCACCCTTAGTAAGGTGTGGGATATGACAAGGGGCACAACAGACCCTTTCATCACAGTGGGGGAGAAACAATCAACATATTGTAAGTATGTTGGGGAAATTTGAATATAGACCAAATAGTAGATGAAATTAACAACTGTGGCTGGGCACGGTGGCTCACACCTCTAGTCTCAGCACTTTGGGACGCTGAGGCGGGCACATCACTTTTGGAGTTTGAGACCAGCCTGGCCAACATGGTGAAACCCCGTCTCTACTAAAAATACAAAAATTATGCTGAGCACAGTGGTTTACACCTGTAATCCCAGCACTTTGGGAGGTGGAGGCAGGTAGATCACCTGAGGTCAGGAGTTCAAGACCAGCCTGGCCAACAAGGTGAAACACCATCTCTACTAAAAATACAAAAATTAGGCCAGGTGCGGTGGCTCCTACATGTAATCCCAGCGCTTTGGGAGGCCAAGGCAGGTGGATCACCTGAGGTTGGGAGTTTGAGACCAGCCTGACCAACATGAAGAAACCCTGTCTCTACTAAAAATACAAAATTAGCTGGGCATGGTGGTGCATGCCTTTCATCACAGCTGCTCGAGAGGCTGAGGCAGGAGAAGCACTTGAACTTGAGAGGCGAAGGTTGCAGTGAGCCGACACTGCACCACTGTACTCCAGCCTGGGCAACAAGAGCAAAACTCTGTCTCAAAAAAAAAAAAGAAAAAAAAAATAGCTAGGCATGGTGGCATGCGCCTACTTGGGAGACTGAGGCAAGAGAATCACTTGAACCCAGGAGGCAGAGGTTGCAGTGAGCCAAGATCACATCACCAGGCCGGGCGCGGTGGCTCAAGCCTGTAATCCCAGCACTTTGGGAGGCCGAGGCAGGTGGATCACGAGGTCAAGAGATCGAGACCATCCTGGTCAACATGGTGAAACCCCGTCTCTACTAAAAAGATACAAAAAATTAGCTGGGCATGGTGGCGCATGCCTGTAATCCTAGCTACTCAGGAGGCTGAGGCAGGAGAATTGCCTGAACCCAGGAGGCGGAGGTTGTGGTGAGCCAAGATCACGCCATTGCACTCCAGCCTGGGTAACAAGAGCGAAACTCCGTCTCAAAAAAAAAAAAGAAAAAGAAAAAGAAAAAAAATCACATCACCGCACTCCAGCCTGGGTGACAGAGTGAGACTCTGCCTAAAAAAAAAAAAAAAAAAATTGACAATGCTAATGCCCTTACGTGTAACAAAGGATGTGGTGTTTATGAGGAAGAAAAAGACCCACTAAAGTAATTTTGGTGGTAAACTGTTATGATATACTCAAATTACACTCAAGCATAGATCTGTGAGAATCCCCAACCTGAAAATCTAAAATCAAAAATGCTCCAAAATTCTAAAGTTTTTTTTTTTTTTGGATGCATATTTTTTCTGTCATCCAGGCTGGAATACAGTGGGACAATCACAGCTCACTGAAGCCTTGACCTCCTGGACTCAAAGGATCCTCCCAAGTCAGCCTCCCTAGTAGCTGGGACTACAGGTGTGAGCCACCATGCCCAACTAATTTTGGAGGGTTTTTTTTGTTGTCTTTTGTTTGTTTGAGATGGAATCTTACTTTGTCACTCAGGCTGGAGTGCAGTGGCTCGATCTTGGCTCACTGCAACCTCCGCCTCCTGGGTTCAACTGATTCTCCTGCCTCAGCCTCTGGAGTACCTAAGACTGCAGGCACCTGCCACTACACCCAGCTAATTTCTGTGTTTTTTAGTAGAGACGAGTGTTTCACTATGTTAGCCAGGATGGTCTCGATCTCCTGACCTCATGATCTGCCTGCCTTGGCCTCCAGAAGTGCTGGGATTACAGGCGTGAACCACCACACCTGCCCTAATTTTTGTATTTTTAGTGTGGGTAACCCCCCATATAAGCACCGAAGAATGAGAGCTAAGCAGAACCCTGGCACAGTTAGGGCTTGAAGAATATCTCACTTTATAGTGTTACTACTCAGCTATTTCCTTTTATATAATCTTTTACATAATCATATATTAGTTTATAGAAACAGGGCTTGAAGGATCCCTTTATATAATCCTCTATATATAATCATATAATAGTTGATAGTATGAGTGCCTAATGAATATTTCCCTACATATATACCTATAATTATATCTTAGTTCATATCGGAGGAATTCCTAGAGTGGACACAGTACAGAGCATGAATTAAGGAATAAGCAGCTTATAATCAGAGGAATGCCTAGAACAGACACAGTGCAGAGCATGATTTAAGGGAAAAACAGTTATGCCAGGACAAGAATCCATGGCCCAGGCGGCAGCGTTCAGTATCGTAAAGATACCTGCTGTATGGCAGGCTTGGGGCGAGAGCCACTCCTCCTGATAAAGGAGTTGTAGGACCTTGCTCCAGTTCTTGTGGAAGGCTGCCCTGAGACCGGCAGTCCACCTTGGTGACTGTGAACTTTATCAGCTCTTGCTACTGTGCTGCTTGAAAAGCATCTTCCCATAGCACCCATTAGAAGCTGCCAGAAGGTGGCAGTAACCCTGACAGCTCTGTCCCTGCTATGTGACTTAAAGCATCCTCCTATAAATCCTCTTAGAAGTAGTTTGCCCATAGATAGAAGTATTGCACACTGCACCCTCTTCACTGCGCACAGCCCACCTTCAAGCCTCAGTGACCTAATGGGGGTGGACCCCTTACCACACACATGGCCCTTGCCTTCATGGGAACAGGCCCCTTGCTGTGCACTGTCCACCTCCTGGCCTAGGTGACCTAATGGGGGTAGACCCCATGTTTTATTGCTCACGACCCTATCACTATCCTTAAAGATGATTTCACTCACTGCCCCGCCCTCTAACCTATACACAATAAATACTCATGCTTCTGGACATTCAGGGCCTCGCCTGACTCCACTCACAGGTGGTGTGGCCCCCCAAGCCCAGCTGCATTTTCTTTGTACTTCTGTGTCCTGTCTCTTTATTTCTCGGATCCTGTGCCTTAGCACAGCATAAGGCCCACGCCATGACCCTGTGGGGCTCTCAGCCCTACATTTAGTAGAGACAGGGTTTCTGTAATCCCAGCACTTTGGGAGGCTGAGGCAAGTGGATCACGAGGTCAAGAGATCGAGACCATCCTGGTCAACATGGTGAAACCCCGTCTCTACTAAAAATACAAAACTTAGCTGGGCATGGTGGCGCGTGCCTGTAATCCCAGCTACTCAGGAGGCTGAGGCAGGAGAATTGCCTGAACCCAGGAGGCAGAGGTTGCGGTGAGCCGAGATTGCGCCATTGCACTCCAGCCTGGGTAACAACAGGGAAACTCTGTCTCAAAAAAAAAAAAAGGGATGGGGTTTCACCATGTTGTCCAGCTGTTCTCAAGTTCCTGGGCTCCAGAGATCAGGCACCCACAGCCTCCCAAAAGGCTGGAATTACAGGTGCGAGCCATGGCAGTTGGCCCTAAACTTTTTAAGTGCTGACATGAGGCCACAAGAGGAAAATCCCACATCTGGTCACAATCAAAATGCAGTCAAAAACTTTGTTTCATGCACAAAATTATTTAAAATATTGTATAATAAAATTCACTTTAGGCATGAGTATGAGATGCATATGAAACATAAATGAATTTCATGTTTATATTTGGCTTCCATCCCCAAGATATTTCATTTATATGCAAATATTCCAAAAAAAAACTTTAAAATCACAAATTCTAAACACTTCTTGTCCCAAGTATTTCAGCTAAGGGATACTCAACCCGTACTTTCCACTCCCCCCACCGAACATAAACAACAAAGTAAGTACAGCAAAAGGTTGAGAACTGCTGGACTGGGTACACATGATTTTTTGCATGTTTGAAATTTCTTGTAATAAAAAGTTGGAACGAAAAAGATAAAATAATTAGAAAGCAATAAATGCTATGGGGAAAATCAGAAGCTTCTGATGTGCTAGAATGATGAAGGAAACTAGTTTAGCTGATGACTTAAGGAAGGCTTCTTGGAGGTGGTGACATTAAAGTGGGACAGTAAATGCCAAGGAGAGGGAGCGTCAGGGAAGGGGCCACGTGGACCACAGGCAGAGTTGGGAACAAACGGGAGCCTGAGGGGGCTGAGAACCAATGGGAAGCAGGGTCGTGGGACAAAGCTGGAGTGAGCAGGCCCAGGATTGGCTAGACTGAGGAAAAGAGGCGTGGCCGAGGAAGCGAAGGCTGGGATTGGCCGCCAGACACTCACGGTGCGGGAGGAGGCGGGGGCCGAGGGCGAGGTGAGCGAGACCATCTCCTGGATGGCGAGGCGTAGCTTGAGTCGGTGCAGCGGGTTGCTGATGCCAATCTCACGCTGGATCTCTGTGTCTGACAGGTTGGCCATGATGGCACCGCTCTTGACATTGGCCCGGCAGGCGGCCACATACCAGGCAGGCATGCCTACCCACAGCTGCAGCAGAGGGACAGAGGGACAGAGGGGACAGAGGAGGAGAAAACCAGAGAGATGGGGGGATAGGCAGGTGGGGACAGGCAAGGGGAGGCGAAACAGATGCGCAGGAAAGTTCACAGGGAGAAAAAACAGGACAAGGAAGACACGTGGACAAGATGAGGAAGAGTCCAAGGGAGACAAATGGGGGGGGCAATGCGGAGGGGAGGGAGAAAAAGAGGGTGAAGAGAGACAGGAAGGGGGAGACAGACGTCAGCAGGGCCATCGGAGACAAGAGGAGAAATATGGGGAATGACAAAAGCATGGTCAGAGATGCCGAAAAATAGAGACAGAGAATCCAGAAAGAGAGTAGAGAGAACGACAGGAGACCATGACCCAGGTGGGCAAGGCCAGAGCGGCAGGGGTGGAAGGGGAAGGAGAAAGAAGCTGTTTAGGTGCACAGGAAGCTCAGCCCTCCCGGGTCCTCACCTGCCCAGCCCATGGCCACCCCACCTCTGGGCTAGAAGCAGGGTGGTGCCAGGAGGACAAGGCAGCCCCTACCACTGGGGCTGTCCAAGGGGTTGGGGACCAACAGTCAGAGCATTTCTGGGCCCCAGTACCTCCAGCCAGGACACCACTGTGGGCCCGTCCCAGGCAGCAAAAGGCAGGCCCTGGCGGCAGGCCTCCTCCAGAAGCTCATGCCTGAGGGGGTGAAGGGGCCGGGATAGAAACTGTCAGGGGTGGAGACAGCCCTGCCCTGTGGATGGCCCCCATCACCACCACACACACACGCAAGCACGCACGCACGCACGCACACACGTTTTATGAATGTATAAAACATAGAAGTTCCTATATATATATATATATAAAAAAAAGGCCAGGCGTAGTGGCTCACGCCTGTAATCCAAGCACTTTAGAGGCCAAGGTGGGTGGATCACCTGAGGTTGGGAGTTCAAGACCAGTCTGACCAACATGGTGAAACCCCATCTATATATATATTTAAAAAAAAAGCAGAAGATCAAAAATACATGTGAATCTGTAATTCCTCTCCCCACCAACCCCTATCAAAAGAGAGAAAAAATGAAAGGAAAATAGCAGGACGCAGTGGCTCTCGCCTGTAATCCCAGCACTTTAGGAAGCCAAGGTGGGTGGATCACGAGTTCAAGAGAACAAGACCAGCCTGGACAACATGGTGAAACCCCGTCTCTACTAAAAATATAAAAATTAGCTGGACATGGTGGTACGCACCTGTAGTCCCAGCTATTTGAGAGGCCGAGACAGGAGAATTACTTGAACCCAGGAAGTGGAGGTTGCAGTGAGCCGAGAATGCACCACTGCACTCCAGCCCGGGCGACAGAGTGAGATTCTGTCTCAAAATAATAATAATAATAATAATAATAATGATGAAAAAAAAAATTTTAAGAGAGAAAATAAAGAAAAACTCTAGGAGTTCCTAGATTTCCAGGCGAGCAAGTTCAGAATCACGGATACCCACTTCCAGCATTGAATTCTCATTTCTGTTCACTATAACCACCCGTATGCGCACGCGCGCGCGCGCGCGCACACACACACACACACACACACACTCACTTCCTCTTGTTCCTTCGGTCCTTGTCTCCTGGGCCTGTCAGCTTGGCTAGTCCCAGAGGGTCAGTGGCCAGTGTCTCATCTGAGGGTGTTCCAGCTGGAGGCAGGGAGGGGTAAAAATTTGGAAAAATCTCAATGGGGAGGCAGAATCTTTCATACTGGAGGTGATGAGGAAAATGCCAGAAAGGCAGAGGTCCTGAGGGAGTAGGGAGTGAGGCCACATCGAGGAATTCATAAAGCCAGACGGAAGCGCCAATGAATTGAAGACATCCCCAAAATCCAGCTGGATGCACTGGGCTGGCCTTGGTAAATGCCTAACCACTGGCTCCTTGGGGAGGCAGAAGGGTATCCCTGATTTGTAGCATTTGCCAGTTTCCATGGTGTAGATGATCCCACCATGGCAAATTTCAAGCTACCACTGTGATGTCAGCCAATTCCTGAAATAGGGACACCATAGGACAGTGCCCTGCCTTGAAGATGCCCCACCCTCTTCCTCTATTTAAAAAATAGGTAAATGACCAGGTGTGGTGGCTCATGCCTGTAATCTCAGTACTTTGGGAGGCTGAGGCAGGTGGATCACCTGACATCAGAAGTTTGAGACCAGCCTGACCAACATAGAGAAACCCGCGTCTCTACTAAAAATATAAAACTAGCCAGGCATGGTGGCACATGCCTGTAATCCCAGCTACTCGGGAGGCTGAGGCAGGAAAATCACTTGAATCCAGGAGGTGGAGGTTGTGGTGAGCCAAGATCACACCATTGCACTCCAGCCTGGGTAACAAGAGCAAAACTCTGTCTCAAAAAAAAAAAAAAAAAAAAAAAATAGGTAAACAAGGCTGGGCGCAGTGGCTCATGCCTGTAATCCCAGCTCTTTGGGAGGCCAAGGTGGGCAGATCACAAAGTCAGGAGATCCACCTGTAATCCCAGCACTTTGGGAGGCTACATCACAAGGCAGATCACGGGGTCAGGAGTTCGAGACCAGCCTGGCCAATAAGGTGAAACCTCATCTCTACTAAAAATACAAAAATTAGCTGGGCATGGTGGCACATGCCTGTAGTCCCAGTTACTCTGGAAGCTGAGGCAGAAGAATTGCTTGAACCTGGGAGGCAGAGGTTGCAGTGAGCCGAGACTGCACCACTGCACTCCAACCTGGGTGACAGAGTGAGACACTGTTTCAAAAAAAAAAAAAAATAGGGAAATGACTTGGTAATCCCAGCACTTTGGGAGGCCAAGGTGGGTGGATCACCTCAGGTCAGAAGTTCAAGACCAGCCTGGCCACCACGGTGAAACAAAAAATCAGCCAGGTGTGGTACTGGGCACCTGCAGTCCCAGCTGCTCAAAAGGCAGGAGAATCGCTTGAACCCAGGAGATGGAGGTTCCAGTGAGCCAAGATTGTGCCACTGCACTCCAGCCTGGGCAACAGAGCGAAACTTGGTCTCAAAAAAAAAGAAAAAGAAAAAGAAAAAGAAAAAACAACAAAAAGTAGGTAAATTAAATAAGTTCATTTACCCACCCAGTCACCCAAGCAGGCCCCAGAGCGCCCTTTCCATTTCCCTCCTCCTCCCGTCTACCTTGGCAAGCTGTGTTCCTTCCGAATTCTAAATGAGTCGATAAATGAATGAAGACATGAATGAATGTCAAATGAATATTCAAAGAAGAAAGACAGGGAGGGAGGGAGAGGCAGGAACAAAGGAGGGAAGGGTTGGAGTGAGGCACTCACCCAGAGAAGAGCTGTCCCGGCCTGGAGGCCCCATTCGTCCCTTCTCTTTCTTGCCAAAGAGGCGGCCTATGGATGACTTGATGCTCTTCTTCTTGGGGGCTTTGTGCAGGGAATCTGGGGTGCCCTCACTGGGAAAGCAGGAGCGAATGAGTGCATATCCTAGCTGGGATGCCCCCTCTCCTCCCAAGTCCTTGTCTGCTCCCTTCTCATCTTTCCAGGCCTCTCCCTGTCCCTGCCCCTTGTCCCTGCTGACCTTCCCCGTGAGGGTCCCCCATCTTCCAGGGACCCCGCCTGCAGTGCCAATGCCTGGGTCATTCTTTCAAGACGAGCAGAGCGGGGAGTGGGTGGTGGGGTGTCTCCTGGGATGACCGGTCCCTCCCCTCGTGGAGCTCCAGCTTCCTCCTTAGGGACATGATTCTGAGGACAGAGGGCACAGATGCTGGATTGAGTTCAAGGAGTCATGTCGGGGGCTCCATATTAACTGGGATGTCTACTAAGGGGTGTGTGGGGTGACCCTGGTTTAGAATACAGTATCCAAAGGTAGCCTAGCTTAAGTCAGGGTGAGTTGCAGAATTTTTTTTTTTTTTTTTTTTTTGGAGATGAAATTTCGTTCTTGTTGCCCAGGATGGGGTGCAATGGTACAATCTCAGTTCACTGCAACCTCGGCCCTCTGGGTTCAAGAGATTCTCCTGCCTCAGCCTCCTGAGTAGCTGGGATTACAGGCATGTGCCACCACACCCGGCTAATTTTTTTGTATTTAGTAGAGATGAGGTTTCACCATATTTGCCAGGCTGGTCTCAAACTCCTGATCTCAGGTAATCACCTGCCTTGGCCTCCCAAAGTGCTGGGATCACAGGCGTGAGCCACCACACCCAGCCTGAGTTGCAGAAAGGCGATGACTGTAGGTCCCCTGGAGCTTGACAAGCTCACATGTATAGTATCTTCACTTCTGTTGTCTGGATTGGAAAATGCTTCGCCTCAAAGAAAGCTAATGAGTCACAGGTTCTGGACACAGGAAAGCTGAATTTAAGGAAGTAAAATAGGGCCAATATTTCTTTGCCTTCCTCAAAGGCCAGTTCTGAGGATCTAATTTGCATGTTGTCACAGAAACTTTTTGTTTTCTTCAGATGGAGTCTTGCTATGTCACCCAGGCTGGAGTGCAATGGTGCGATCTCAGCTCACTGCAACCTGCACCTCCCAGGTTCAAGCAGTTCTCTGCCCCAGCCTCCGGAGTGGCTGGGATTACAGGCACCTGCCACCACGCCCAGCTAATTTTTTGTTTTAGTAGAGACAGGGTTTCACCAACTTGGTCTTGAACTCCTCGTGATCCACCTGCATCAGCCTCCCAAAGTGCTGGGATTACAGGCATGAGCCACTGTGCCCAACCCTTTTTTTTTTTTTAATCCTATGCAGTAACTTGATGCATAAGAAATAAAAGTAGATCAGAACTGACTAAAGCAAAAGTTAGGGTTCAAGAACCCGGTGACTCAGCCTCGCCTTTGCCCTTTGAGTTTGAACCTTTAGGGAAAGCTCAGGTTGCTTTGGAAAACCACTGGTGGGAGGGGTTATCATTGCTGTTCTCTGGGGAGCCCTGCTTCTGACCTCTTCCCTTCCCCCTACCAGGCCAGGGAGACTTCGGAACACTCACAGCCTTGTCGGTGCCCTCACGGGCAGGGCTAGGGGGTGCCAGGCGGGGTGTTGAGTGGCCAGAGCTGGGAGGGGAGGGGCTGGCGAGGGTAGAGGTGGTGAGGGAGGGAGGCAGGGAGCAGCTGCTGCGGTAGCGGCCCAATGAGTCCAGGCCGGAGCTGGACACCCGGCTCTCCAGCTCCTCTGCCCTTTGTTCTGTTGTTTCCTTCTCCTCCTGGATCAGTCTGAGGAGGCAAATAGAGGAAATGGGATAAGGAGCTGCAGCAGACAGCAGGAGAGAGGATCCAGAAGGCAATGGGCTGGAAAGGCTTGGTGGGGCAAGGAGCATTCTGGGGAAGGTGCAATGATGTCAGAGGGCCTCCGTGGGTTTCTGAAGGCCTCCCAGGCTCAAGGAGAGTCAAGGGGTCATGAGTCTCAGGAAGTCATGGCAGGATTAGGGCTGTCAAGGTGACTGGGGCCTGCATCAGAGTGGCCCTGATATGATCGCCAAGTGGTTGGGAAAATCATGAAGGGATTACTATGGAGAAAAGGTCAAGTTCAAGATCGTCTGCAAGAGCAAGGTCATAACAGGAACAGTGTGAGATCAGGGACTCAGGTTAATGCAGGATCTGGGAAGGGGATGGAGTCTTTCAGTATGTGAGAATAGAACGTCAAGTCAGAGTGTGGATGGAAGGCAGTGGTCACGTGTCACGTTGGTGTATTTGCCAAAGGCTCCTGGGGAGTGTGTTGCCAAAGAATTGCCGACTATGTACATTGCTGGTGAATCCAGGTAGACTTTACGTCACTGAGGGCTTCTTCATAAGTTGGGGACTTTTTTTGAGATGGAGTTTCGCTCTTGTTGCCCAGGCTGGAGTGCAATGGCACAATCTTGGCTCACTGCAACCTCTGCCTCCCAGGTTCAAGCAATTCTCCTGCCTCAGCCTCCCAAGTAGCTGGGATTACAGGCATGTGCCACCACGCCCAGCTAATTTGTTGTATTTTTAGTAGAAACGGGGTTTCACCACGTTAGCCAGGCTGGTCCCAAACTCCTGACCTCAGGTGATCTGCCTGCCTCGGCCTCCCAAAGTGCTGGGATTATAGGCATGAGCCACCGAGCCCAGTGGGGGACTTCTTTTATATTAAAAATTCTTGGAATATGGAGCTGAAGATATTGATTAATGTGTTAGGATGAGATTCTTGGTGTTAGGGGTGGGGAACCTTGTGTTGTCTTGAGATTCCTGGGGTAGTGGGAGACTCTGGGCACTGGTTATGTAAAGCCACAAAATCCATGGTGCAATGGAAGGTTCTTGATGCATCAAGTGGAACTGGGGTACTCTGGGATGGTCTTTGGTGTCTTGGGGACTGATGAGTACTGGCAGGGGGATGTATGTACAGGTACCACATGGAAGACTTCCGGGTGTATCCTAGGGGATGTCTGGACAGTGAAGCGAGTATTGGGCTGGAATAATTCCTTGATGGTGTAAGAGGCGATGGACTCAGGCTTTCAGGATCTCCAGAGCCAGAAGGGCTATGGAGTCAGCTCAGGTGGGGCAGGGCCACAACTCACTTGATCTCCTTGTTGATGGCCTCCAGCTGCTCCTGAAGCATGATGGCCAGCGTCTGCACGTCGGCCTGCCCACTGGGGGACAGCAGCTCTGCCCCAAACATCCCCTCCGCCTCTTCCTCATCGGAGCCATCCAGCTCCCCAGGGAACGGGGGTGGTATGGAGCCTGTAGGGGCAGATCGCTCCCAATCCTGTCCCTGTGTGGGGACAGAGGGACATAAGGTGGGTGGGGTCCGAGGCTGGCGCTGGGTCTTCACTCATAACCCTCACCTTGTCCGACCTAACTGATGTTTTTCCCGGCCCAACACTATTATTTTTTCTTTTTTTTTGAGAGAGAGTCTCACTCTTTCACCCAGGCTGGAGCGCAGTGGTGCGATCTTGGGTCACTGCAACCTCTGTCTCCCAGGTTTGAACGATTCTTCTGCCTCAGTCTCCTGAGTAGCTGGGATTACAGGCGCCCACTACCATGCCCGGCTAACTTTTGCATTTTTAGTAGAGATGCCATGTTGGCCAGGCTGCTCTCAAACTCCTGACCTCAAGAGATCTGCCTGCCTCAACGCCCACAACTGTTGGGATTACAGGCGTGTGAGCCTCCATGCCCAGCCTCCAACTTCCTCTCTTGACAGGTCCTTCTTCTTCCCACAAACTTCTCTAAGCCACACCCACACCCATGACTCCACCCCCTCCCCTAATTACTAAGACTCAGCCTGCTCATGTTCTTCACCTAACCCCGCCCACTCTGGGATTCTACACGCCCCTCCCCCTCTCATCATTACTGTCAGGTTCTCACCAGGTGGCAGTACATCCATGTGAGGAGAAATCCAGGCAAGGGGATGATACGATTGCAGGGAAGGAGAGAAGAAACGGTGAGTGGGTGAGTCCAGGAGATCCTGCCTCTCAACCCAGCTTCCTCCCAGAACCCCACGGATTTAGCTCCACTTCCTACCGCTGCCAGCCCAAGCCCTGCCCAGTCCAGGCCCCAGAGGCAGCTGCTAACCTTGGAGGGCTCCTCCTTGACCCCCGACCAGCGGCCCCTCTTGCCTGCCCTGCCACTGCCAGTCACATAGGGATCCAGGTGGGCACCAGAAGGTAATGTGGGTGCCTGAGAGTAACGGAGCTCCAGGGCACTGCCAGGGAGAGACCTGTGGGCATGAGGAAGGCAGTCAGGGGCCAAGGTGTCAGGAAAAGGGCACAGAGGTAAGGGGTCGCAGAGACAGACCTAGGGTCAGGGGTCATAAAGTCAGAGCAAAGGGGTCGGGCTCGGTGGCTCAGGCCAGTAATCCCAGCACTTTTGGAGGCTGAGGTGGGCAGATCACTTGAGGTCTGGAGTTCAAGACCAGGCCAACATGATGAAACCCTATCTCTACTAAAAATAAAAAAATTAGCCTGACATGGTAGTGGGCACCTGTAATCCCAGCCACTCCATAGAATGAGGCAGGAGACGTGCTTGAACAGGCAAGGTAGAGGTTGCAGTGAGCTGAGATTGCACCACTGCACTCCAGCCTGGACAACAGAGCCAGACTCCATCTCAAAAGAAAGAAAGAAAGAAAAAATGAAGTCAGGGTCAAAAATCAGAGGGGCCAGGCATGGAGGCTCACACCTGTAATCCCAGCACTTTGGGAGGCCAAGGTGGAGAATGACTTGAGGTTGGGGGTTCCAGACCAGCCTTGCCAACATGGCGAAACCCCATCTCTACTAAAACTACAACAATTAGCCAGCTGTGATGGCGCACGCCTGTAGTCCCAGCTACTTGGGAGGCTGAGGCATGAGAATCGCTTGAACTTGGGAGGTGGAGGTTGCAGTGAGCCAGGATTGTGCCACTGCACTCCAACCTAGGTGACAGAGTAAGATTTTGTGTCCGGGGAAAAAAAAAAAAAAAAACAGAGGAGTCAGTGGAAGTCTTGGGAGGACAGGAAGTGGGGATCAGAAAGGAGGAGCTTGGCCAACAGGACTCAGTGGCAGAGGCAGGGCAGAAGGGCTGCTGTCACCTGGAGTAGGAGGATGGCGGCCTCCCTCGCAGCTGGTCGATCTCCATCTGCATCCGCTCCATTTCGGCCAAGAGCTGCTCCTGGGGGTCGGGGTTGGAGGTGTCGGGTTAGCATCTGCTCCACCCGGGAGGAACAGCCCCTGCCAGCCTTGTGGACCATAGCCTCAGCAACCCCTGCTCTACATCCTCCTCCTGTTCCCCAGGGCACCCTACCTTGTTTAGAAGGAGCTCATCCTGAAGTTTCTTCATGTTGGCAATCTCTTCGCTCAGAGAGTTCTGTGGGGACAGAGATGAAGTGAGGGGGTGGGGCCTGAGGGGGGCATGCCCTTGGAGTTGCAGGCAGATCCCAATGAGCACAGATAGGCCTGAGGGGACCCAGGAGGAATGAGATGGACACAAATGGTGGGTTTCGGGGGAGCAGGGGCAACGAGGAGCCTCGGGATACGACATCCAGTGCAATCTCAGAGGGTTCAGGGTTGGGGGCCCATGGGGTTGGAGGCTTTGGAAAAAGTCAAGGACTCAAGGCATGGGTTCCCCAGAATTCAGCTCTTGGAACGTCTAGAATAGGTGAAAAAGCGGTCTGCGCAATAGAGCACAGAAGCCTGTCCAACTCAAGATGCTAGGGTTTAGGGAGGCCTCCAATAACAGATCTGAGGGAAAGGCCTGAGGACCCAGGATTCCACCAACAGGTAGTCCCAGAATTCCGAGTCCCCACAGTCCTGGGTTGGGGCGCACCTTCTCCTCCAGCGCCCCCATGCGCTCCTTAAGGTGAAGCTGTAAGCGCTCGTTGGACTCGCTCAGCAGCTTGTCCACCGTCTCGGACAGCCGCTTATTGTGGTCGTCGTTCATTTTCTCCCGCTGCCTGGCCTGCGCATAGCAGAGCAGGGGAGGGGGTCGGTGCTCAAGCCCACTCTGCCCAGAGCACCGCCCTTGTTCTAAGCCCCGCCCCAGGCCACGCCCAACCCCCACTAAGCTCCGCCCCAGCCTCAAAGCCCCACCCTCTATACAGCCCTCTGCCCTCTCACCCGCTGCAGCTCCTGATTCTTCTCTTCCAACTGGGCCTCCAGCTGCCGAAGCCGCTCCTCGAAATTCCCATGACGTTCCTCGGCCTAGAGGATGGAACCCATGGCCTGTGACTTTACCCTTCCAGGATCAGTCAGGCTCTGAGCCCCACCTCCTCCAAGGATGGACACCAGGCCCCGCCCCCAAAGCACCAGGCTCCTCCCCTGCACTGCTGATTCAGGCCCCACCTGCGTCTAGTCCACTTTTTCAGGACCTGGTCCTTCCCTCTCAGGTCCCAGGCCACCTGTCCTTTCAGTCCAGGTTAAAGAACCCGGCTCTCATCCGTCCCCCGTGCAAACCTCCAGGCTCTCCCCATTCTAAGTTCTGTTCCTTTCCCAGCCCCCTAGGCCCCACCTCTTCCCCCAAATCCAGGCTTCGGGCCTGGCTCCTATCCTTCCAGATTCACCGTCCCACCTCCTCTGGGCCCCACCCCTTCCCCCACGCCCCATCCCCAACCCGAGTCGTCCCCACACCTTGTTGAGCGCCGCCACTCGCTGTGCTAGCTGCGCCTCTATCTCCGGCAAGGTCTCCGCTTTCTGCAGCGTCTGCTGCAGTTTCTGCTTGGCGTCGTCCAACCACTCGGCTAGCTGACGGCTCTTCTCTTCACTCTGAGGGAAGGAGAGGCGGGGGAGAGGACAGGCTGGGTCACTTGGGCCCCGGCGCTGACCCCATCGCCCCTCCCGGGTTGAGCCCCTACCTGCCGGTACAGCGACTCCTTGCTGGCCAACTCGTTCTCCAGTTTGTCGTTGGCGTCGTGCAGAGACGTGGCCTCGCGCTGGGCACTCAGATAGCGCTTCTCCAGCGTCGTGATCCGCTCCTCCATATCTTCCCGCTGAGCCAGCGCCTGCGGAGGTGGAGGTGGCAAAAGGCCGCGTGGACTGTCAGCCCCTGGGGGAGCGGACGAGGCACCCCGGGAAACCAAGTGCCCTGACGCAGGAGTCAGAGTGGTGGTAATACACCTGCTAAGAGCTCCAAGGACTAGCCCATCTTCAGTCCCTGCCACCACCTGCGAGTTAAAATGCTGGTGCTACACCTCCCATGAGCTTCTGGGGCACTGCAGGCTCAGATCCTCTAAGCGTACAGGGTCTGAGGCCTGTGGGATGTGAAGTCTCCACTCCAGCCGTCTCCTCAAAACCCAGGCCTTAGATTTCTCACTAATTTCTGGAACAGCACAGACTTAGAATCAAAGACCAGTGTCCCGGGGTCTCCTGAGAAATAAGGATCCCTTTTACCTAGAAGGCAACACCTCCCAAGAGCTACCAGGGTAGCAGAGGCTTAGAACCCCAAAAGAGGTGCTCCAAAGTCTCATGAGAGATGGACCCTCAATCTGGTAGCCCACGTGGTGGGCTGCATGCTACATTTCCCAACAGCCCTAGCAGCTATCCAGGCTTAAAATCCCACATGAAGGCTATCTCTTTCTCTGTTCGTTTTTTCTTTTCTATTTTTTTTTTTAAGATGGGGTTTCACCATGTTGACTAGGCTGGTCTCAAACTCAACCTCGGCCTCCCAAAGTGTTGGAATTACAGGCGTGAGCCACTATGCCCGGCCCTTTTTTTTTTTTGAGACGGAGTTTCGCTCTTGTTACCCAGGCTGGAGTGCAATGGCACGATCTCGGCTCACCGCAACCTCCGCCTCCTGGGTTCAGGCAATTCTCCTGCCTCAGCCTCCCGAGTAGCTGGGATTACAGGCACACACCACCATGCCCCGCTAATTTTTGTATTTTTAGTAGAGACGGAGTTTCACCATGTTGTCCAGGATGGTCTCAATCTCTTGACCTCGTGATCCACCCGCCTTGGCCTCCCAAAGTGCTGGGATTACAGGCGTGAGCCACTACGCCGGCCCTTTTATTTTTTGAGAGGGAGTCTTGCTCTGTCACCCAGGCTAGAGTGCAGTGGCGTGGTCTCGGCTCACTGCAACCTCTACCTAAGGGTTTCAAGCAATTCTCCTGCTTCAGCCTCCTGAGTAGCTGGGACTACAGGGGAATGCCGCCATACTCGGCTAATTTTGGTATCTTTTTTAGCAGAGACAGGGTTTCACCATGTTAGCCAGGCTGATCTTGAACTCCTGACCCCAAGTGATCCACCCAACTTGGCTTCCCAAAGTGCCGCGATTACAGGCGTGAGCCACCGCGCCCAGCCTCTTTGTTGTTGCTGTTGTGGACACTAGCTCTATCACCCTGGATGGATTTTGATAGTCTCACTTATCACCCTGGCTGGAGTGCAGTGGTACCATCTCCGCTCACTGCAACGTGACTTCCATGTCTCACCTGCCCGTCCACCTCCCAAGCTCAAGCAATTCTCATGCCTCAGCCTCCCTAGTGGCTGGGACTACAAACACCTGCCACCACACGTGGCTAATTTTTTTTTAATAGAGACTGGATCTCGTTATGTCGCCCAGGCTAGTCCTAGTGCTCATCCACTGCCATCAAGAATCCAGGCCGGGCGCGGTGGCTCAAGCCTGTAATCCCAGCACTTTGGGAGGCCGAGGCGGGTGGATCACGAGGTCAAGAGATCGAGACCATCCTGGTCAATACAGTGAAACCCTGTCTCTACTAAAAATACAAAAAAAATTAGCTGGGCACGGTGGCGCATGCCTGTAATCCCAGATACTCAGGAGGCTGAGGCAGGAGAATTGCCTGAACCCAGGAGGCGGAGGTTGCGGTGAGCCGAGATCGCGCCACTGCACTCCAGCCTGGGTAACAAGAGCAAAACTCCGTCTCAAAAAAAAAAAAGAATCCAGGTCCCTCTGGGCACGGTGGCTCACACCTGTAATCACAGCACTTTGGAAGGCTGAGATGGGTGGATCAAGGTCAAGAGATTGAGACCATCCTGGCCAAGATGGTGAAACCTCGGCTCTACTAAAAATACAAAAAATTAGCCAGGCATTGTGGCAAACACCTGTAATCCCAGGTACTCGGAAGGCTGAGGCAGGAGAATCACTTGAACCTGGGAGGCGGAGGTTGCAGTAAGCCAAGATCGCACCACTGCACTCCAGAGTGAGACTCCGTCTCAATAAATAAATAAATAAATAAATAAATAAATAAATAAATAAATAAATAAATAAAAATCCAGTTCTGAATATCCCAGAAGCTCCCTAGGGTCACCGGGTTTAGGATAAAGTGGCCTAAGCCAGGAAGGGGTGAAATAACCACAAAGATTCCATCTAGAGGCTGGACGATGTGGCTCACGCCTGTAATCCCAGCACTTTGGGAGGCTGATGTGAGCAGATCACTTGAGGTCAGGGGTTCGAGACTAGCCTGGCCAATATGGTGAAACCCCATTTCTATTAAAGATACAAACAAACAAAGCAAAAACTAGCCAGGAGTGGTGGGGCACACCTGTAGTCCCAGCTACTCAGGATGCTGAGGCAGGAGAATCGGCTGAACTGGGAGACAGAGGTTACAGTAAGCCAAGATCGCACCACTGCACTCCGGCCTGGGCAACAGAGCTAGACTCCATCTCAAAAAAAAAAAAAAAAAAGTCTGGGCGCGTGGTGGCTCAATCCTGTAATCCCAGCACTTTGGGAGGCTGAGGTGGGCGTATCACGAGGTCAAGAGATTGAGACCGTTCTGGCCAACACAGTGAAACCCATCTCTACTAAAAATATAAAAATTATCTGGGCATGGTGACACCCGCCTGTAATCCCAGCTATTCAGGAGGTTGAGGCAGGCGAATCACTTGAACCCAGGAGGCAGAGGTTACAGTGAGCTGAGATCATGCCACTGCACTCCAGCCTGGCCTATGGAGCGAAACTCTGTCCCCGCCAAAACAAAAAAAAAATAATTAATGTAGAGGCACCAGAGAAGGACCCAGAGGTAACGAAGTAATGACGAGCAGTTATGGAGTGCCTACTCTGCGCCACACGCTCACCCTCTGAGAATCACACATCTCCTTTCACAGGTGAGGAAACTGAATCTGAGAGAGGAAGAGCCACCCAGCCTGTGGACAGAATCGAAGTTCCACCATTCATGAGCAATGTGCAAGAGAGAGGGCTACGGAAAGGCGAGCCATCGAAGGCAGCCCACCTCCCTGGGCCTCACCTCCTTGAGGTCGCGCTGCAGCTTGGAGTTGGCTTCCTCCGCCTTGCCCAGCTCGCGGTGCGCAGTGCCCAGCTCCTCCTCCAGCTGGCTCATCTGACGGCACAACACCGCCAGGCGCTCCCGCAGCTGGCACACCTCGGCGCGCTGCCGCTCCAGGGCCTCCTCCAGTTCTGCTGTGCGCCGGTTGGAATCCCCGGCAGGACCCAGGCCATTGGCAAGAGTCTGGAGTGAGGGAAGGAAGGGACAACATCCCAGAGTGTCTCCCAGAGACAGAGAGGGAATGCAAGGAGAAAGTCAATCAGCTGAAAGTCGATCAAAGATCAATAAAGATCATGCAGGTCAGAGTCCACGGGGGTCAGTGAGGCGGTCACAAGTTAGCTAGGTGACCGGGATCAGAGGTCAAAGGTTTGTGACAGTCTTAGAGGTGCAGCCATCTAAGTGTTTGGATCGCACCAAACACTGCAAACACCATCACGAAGTCAGGGAGTGGAATGGAGCTCCTGGGAAGGGGACTTCCATGTCTCACCTGCCCGTCCCCATCCTTGCCCGGTTCTTCCAGCCCTGACCGCCGCCTTGACAGCTGCTCTCGAAGGTTCAGAGTCTGGAAGCGTCAAAGGGAATTCAGAGCACAGGGGCTCCCTGAACCCCCAGTTCTACTTCCCACTGGCACTGGCCCTCTAAGGGGATGGGGGGCCCCATCTGAAATGCCTTTGGTCCTGCTGGGGTGATGCCTACCCCACGATCTACTCTTAGGCCCCGTACCCTCCTTACATCCCTCCTTAGCCGCCACAGTGGAGGGCGTCTACCCTTACTCCTCTCCTTGGCCTCCAGGGGAAGGTTTCCGCTTTGGCCCTGCCTTTCCCCATCCAATCACTTCCTCCTTAGTCCCAGCCTGAGCCCCAGTCCCTAGTTCTACCCTTAATCTCACTCTTACTGGGAGGTTCTCCCCAAGCCCTGCGCAACGTGTGCCCACTTAGGAAACCCACTGGTTTCTCTTCGTAGTCCAACTCCATTGGTTGTCTGCCCTAGTCCTGCCCCAATAGATTCTCTCTGGAACTCACCCAATCGGTTCCGCCCCACTGGGCTGTCCCTTAGCCCCGCCCCTTGAATTCAACCTCCCCTTCTTGGCCACACCCACACCTCCTGATTGCTCAGTTCCAGCTCCTCCTCTAGCACTGCCACTCGCTCCAGCGCCATCCGCAGCCGCTCCCGGACCTGGGGATGGGGCAGGGCAATAGTCAGCTGGAGACCAAACCCAATTTAGGACAGTTGCTCCTGGCCCAGAACACCCCTAGGACGGGTCAGATAGGGCAGCGTTGGGCTCTCTACATAACTGGTATGCAGCCGCAACCAGCTACCCAGGCTGCCCCATCCAATGGTAGCCCCCATCCTGGTTTATTTTTCCGCTATCAACTAGTCAGGTCCCAGTCTTTGTAGCCTGTCCCTATCAATCGCAGTCAACATTCTTCCAACTCAGCACATCCCCAACCAATCACAGCCAGAACCTCTCCCACTCAGAACAGCCCGTCCGTCAACTAAGGGTTTCCGTTCTCCACCCCTGCTCTTCCAATTCTCATACCTTCTCATCCAGGGCCTTGTGGTGCTCGAAGAGGGACTTTAGAGCCTTGAGCACTTCTACCTCCGAGGAGACCCCACCCGGGGACTGGGCCTGGCGCTTCACCACTGTCATGCGCAGTGACCTCTCGTGCCTGGACACGAGGCACTCCAGGTGTTCCAGGAGCAGCTACAGGCACAGGGCATGGGGTCAAGGAAAAGAGGCAAGGGAAAAGGGGCAGGGTTGAGAGAAAGGGTGACAGGTAGGGCGGACACATGGAGGAAAACATGGAACCAAACAAAGGAGCACCGAGAGAGACAGGTCAGGGAGAGAGAAGGATAGCAGAGGTGGGGTCGGGGTCAAGGAAGGGGTGGTACAGACGAGAGAAAAGTTATGGAGACAGGGAGGAAGGAGTGGGACCGGAGTGGGAGACCAGCCAGGAAATGTAAGCAGGGAAGAGAAGGCAGGAAGGCGAGATGGGAGGAAAAAATAGGTCAGGCTGCAACGCCGCGAGGCCCCGCCCACTATTTCAACAACGCGAGGTCCCGCCCCCACTTAGGCCCCGCCCTCAACACCCCTCACCCGCGTGTTGTTCCGTTCCGCCTTCAGCTCTGCAATCTCTTCCTCCCTCTCCAGCAGCTGCTCCCGACATAAGTTCAGCTCCTTCGTTAGAGCTGCAAACTCCTGTCCAGACATTGGCAGGATCAGGACATTCAGCTAAGTCCTTTCCCTATCTCCTCCATTCCCTGGGACTGGAAGTTTGAAAGCCCCGCCCACCCAGCTAAGTCCCGCTCTCCCTTGCCACTCAGGCTCCGCCCATTAACGACAAGCCTCTCCCAGACTCCTCCCTTCCAGGCGCCAAGCCCGGCCCCTTCCGGACTGCCCTCTCCACCGAGGCCCCGCCCCTCATTCCCCGCCCATTCACCGCCCCTTCCCCGCCCAGACCTGGGGCAGCGCGATGCTCAGCTGACGCTGCAGCGAGTCCTTTTCGTGGCCGAGCTCGCGCAGCCGCAGCTGCGCCGTTGCCAGCCCGTCTTGTGCCTCGCGCAGCGTCTCCAGCAGGCGCTCGCGCTCCGTGAGCATCGTGACCATGAGGCGCTCCAGCTCCCCGCCCGCCTCGTCCGGGCCCAGCGCCGAGCCCCGCCGGCCATCCTCGCTGATGGTGGGCATCACCTCGCACATCATGGCGGCGGTGCGGGCCTGCGGGGCGAGGAGGGGCAAGAACAGACCGGCCTCGTCAGGGCAACGGAGAAACTGAGACACGGCCACTAGGATACCACGTAGGAGAAACAGTTGGGGCTAACCAGGCACTGCACAGAAGAAACTGAGGCCCAAGCCACTCTGACCATGACACAGGGAAACAGGCACCACCACCCTGTCACTCCACCGGGAAAACCAAATACTGGCCACAGGTGCTGCCAGGGGAAACTGAGGCCTTTTTTTTTTTTTTTTTTTAAGCAAGGTCTCACTCTGTCGCCCAGGCTGGAGTGCAGTGGCACAATCTCAGCTCACTGCAACCTCCACCTTTCAGATCCCTGTTCAAGCAATTCTTCTGCCTCAGCCTCGCGAGTAACTGGGATTACAGGAATTCGCCACCATGCCCAGCTACTGTTTGTATTTTTAGTAGAGATGGGGTTTCACTGTGTTGATCAGGCTGCTCTTGAATTCCTGACCTCGTGATCCGCCCTCCTCGGCCTCCCAAAGTGCTGGGATTACAGGCACGAGCCACCACGCCCCACTTTTTTTTTTTTTTTTTTTTTTTTGTAGAGACGAGATCTCACTATGTTGCCCAGGCTGGTCTCAAACTCTTGGACTCAGGGGATCCTCTCACCTCGGCATGCCAAAGTGTGCCACCGTGCCTGAGCCATCTATTTACCTGGCATGAGTCACCGTGCCTGGCCAGGCCTATCCATTCTAATCGTGGCCCAGGACAAACTGAAACCCATTGCTTCTAGGTAAACTCTGGCTACCTGGGTGAGAGGATTTAGGAAACTGAGGTCATACTCCATCAGACACTGGCAGCAAACCTAGGCCTGGCCCACTCAAAGGAACAAAGGCTGGGTGAC
Organism: Saguinus oedipus; assembly: GCA_031835075.1. Taxonomy (NCBI): domain Eukaryota; kingdom Metazoa; phylum Chordata; class Mammalia; order Primates; family Cebidae; genus Saguinus; species Saguinus oedipus. The sequence continues at coordinate 50,333,644 of CM063187.1, read as the reverse complement.
CCTGGCATTGTCTGAGGGAATGTGTGTTTAAAATCAGTCTCTACCCTCAACCCACTGCATGGGTGGGAAAACTGATGCCCAGACCAGAACCATGCCTTAAGAAGGCCACAGGGTGGCTGGGAGCTGTGGCTCACGCCTTAATCCCAGCACTTTTGGAGGCTGAGGCGGGCAGATCACCTGAGGTTGGGGGTTCAAGACCAGCCTAACCAACATGGAGAAACCCCGTCTCTACTAAAAAAATACAAATATTAGTCAGGTGTGGTGGCTGGAGCCAGTAATCTCAGCTACTCAGGAGGCAGAGGTAGGAGAATCGCTTGAACTCGGGAGGCAAAGGTTGCAGTGAGCGAGATCGCGCCACTGCACTCCAGCCTGGGGGACAGAACAAGACTCCATTTCAAAAAAAAAAAAAAGGCACGGCCAGGACCACTATAGTCACCTCCCTTTTCATGACCCTTAAGTCCAAGAACTACCTCCCGCCTCCCTCAGGTCACAGGAGTTCAGGCCCCCCGTCCCTTTGATTCCCCTAGACCCCAAGAGGCTGAGCTTCCAGCCCCCACCTCCCCAATCCCAGGAGTCGGAGACGGCACCCCGGTCTCCTCCCCTAATAGACAAGAATCTGGGCTCTCAGCCTTCTCGCTTAGACCCAGAAATCCCAGCCTTCAGACTCCTCATCCCCCCGGCCCCTGGGGGCACAGCTACTCCTCCAGGACCCAAGAGTTCTGGGAGCTCCCCCTCAACCCCAGCCCCAGCCACTTTGGGGCTATATCCAAAGGCGGGGGGAGGGGTGGGAAGGGGCGGGGTTTGGGGCGAGAAGGCGGGACTTGGGTCCCTGGAGCCAGGGGCAGGGCGGAGATGAAGCCAGGCCTACTGAACCGCTCCCTCCGCACACATCAGGTCCGACGGGTCCAGCTGGCCCGGCGGAAAGCAGGAGTGACTTTCACTCAGTTCCTTCCTTTCCTTCTCCCCCTGCGGGCAGCACATAACCGGTTCTTAGCTTGGATAATTCCCAGCCCCGCCCAATATGCGGACTGTGTCCAACGCCTAGGACCCGGGCCTCGGACTCCTGTGAGGTGAGGAGGGCCTGAGGGCCTTGGGCCCTGGGAGAAGAGGAAGCTGGGTTCCTGTCCCCTTGGGTGTCTGAAGAGGTGCGTTTGAGAATCTAGACAGGCGAATCCCAGCATTCAGAGGAAAGATTCAGGAAAACGATTCTAAGAGGGCAGGCCAGCCTTCGGCCAAAAACCAACATGATATCCAAAACCAGCAACTCACTCAGACGGTGCAACACAGGTGTTTTAGGGAGGCTGTCCCAGAGCCTTAAATTCCCCTAGAAAGAAATAAAACACAGCAAGGCTGGACATATCACCTAAAAAACTACTGGCATGAAGACACAGGACAGGGTACAGAATGCTTCCACGCTTGCGATGACTTGGGGTAACAACGGCTCATAGGACTAAGTAGAGGGGTGTATTCTAGAACTAAGTTCTGAAGCCTGTAATCTAGAATCGGCCAAGAGCAACCCCATAATTTAGTGTCCAGGTCATCCCAGCACCCGACATACATGATACCCATAAATACACCTAATGTGATACATAACAAACATAGTCAGCAGATACAATCTAGAACTCAGAACCTACTAGGGATGCAGGTATAACAGGATATAGCAGGGGCCAGGAAGCGGTGGCTCATACCTGTAATCCCAGCACTTTGGGAGGCCGAGATGGGCTGATCACCTGAGGTTGGCGGCTCAAGACCAGCCTGACTAACATGGAGAAACCCTGCATCTACTAAAAATACAAAATTAGCCCGGTGTGGTGGCACCTGCCTTGTAATCCAAGCTACTCAGGAGGCTGAGGCAGGAGAACAGCTTGAACCAGGGAGGCAAAGGTTGCAATGAGCTGAGATCATGCCATTGCACTCCAGCCTGGGCAACAAGAGTGAAACTCCATCTTAAAAAAAAAAAAAAAAGCACAAAAAATACAAAAATTATCCAGTCTCTGGCTCAAGCCTGTAATCTCAGCACTTTGGGAGGCCGAGGCGGATGGATCACGAGGTCAAGAGATCGAGACCATCCTGGTCAACATGGTGAAACCCCGTCTCTACTAAAGATACAAAAAATTAGCTGGGCATGGTGGTGCATGCCTGTAATCCCAGCTACTCAGGAGGCTGAGGCGGGAGAATTGCCTGAACCCAGGAGGCGGAGGTTGTGGTGAGCCGAGATCACGCCATTGCACTACAGCCTGGGAAACAAGAGTGAAACTCTGTCTCAAAAAAAAAAAAAAAAAAAAATTATCCAGTCTCATAACCCAGTCTCAAAATAAATAAATAGATAGATGTTTTAAATTTAATTACTTGGTTTTTTTTTTGAGACAGAGTTTCCCTCTTTTTGCCCAGGCTGGAGTGCAATGGCACGATCTCGGCTCACCACAACCTCCTGCCTCCTGGGTTCAAGCGATTCTCCTGCCTCAGCCTCCCGAGTAGCTGGGATTACAGGCATGTGCCACCATGCCTGGCTAATTTTGTATTTTTAGTAGACACGGTGTTTCTCCATGTTGGTCAGGCTGGTCTCGAACTCCCAACCTCAGGTGATCCACCCACCTCTGCCTCCTGAAGTGCTGCGATTATAGGCGTGAGCCACCATATCTGGCCTTAGTTACATTTTTTTAAAAGAATATAGCAGGGGTCACATCCTTGGTTTTATCATGTGCCTAATAGTTTGCTAGGAACTTAGAAGTGTCTATGGGGAGGGGCAGGGGACAGATCAAAAGGATGCACGTTGAGAATTGAGTATTTCCTGGAATAAAGACTGAGCTGGCAAAGGAGGGGGGTTGTTCTGGAAATAAGAACATTTCTAGGCTGAAGTCTCCAGAAGAGGAGAGAGCCTAGAACAAGCTTAGAATGCCAGAGTGGCAGATGGAGGAGAAAACCCACGATCTACCAGAGGACAAGTTCTAAACTAAGGCTGCACTGGGGGAAAAACTGAGAGAAAATGAATGGGCCTAGAACCTGGAACCTGGGGAAGGAAAACATAATGTAGAACACTTCACTGGAAATCTTTTACATTTCAGAATGTGAAATTAGGGCCAGGCACAGTGGCTCATACCTGTAATTACAGCACTGTGGAAGGCCAATGTGGGAGGATTGCCTGAGCCCAGGAGTTCGAGACAAGCCTCGGTAACATAGCGAGACCCAATGTATAAACAACAACAGGCCAGGCGCAGTGACTTGTGACTGTAATCACACTATTTTGGGAGGCAGGAGGATCACTTTAGGTCAGGAGTTCGAGACCAGCTTGGCCAACATGGTGAACCCCATCTTTACTAAAAATACACAAATATCAGCCAGATGTGGCATGTGCCTGTAGTCCCAGCTACTTAGGAGGCTGAGGCAGGAGAATTGCTTGAACCCGGCAGCCGGAAGTTGCAGTGAGCCGAGATAGCACCACTGCACTTCAACCTGGGTGACAGAGCAAGACTCCATCTCAAAATAAAATAAAATAAAATAAAAACTAAACAACACCACAAAATAATGTGCAATTAAATGGAACTTAGAACGTAAAACAGGGAAATAGGGAAGGGCATTCTAAAATCAATAGCACAAATTAGGAAGCCTAGGGCACATACTTAGAGCACACACATTTTAGAAGTTAGATTGCCTCTCAGAAGAGAATGGAATCTAGAAAAATGTGGCTGGAACCCAGAACGCACTTAAAATGAACATTTAGCAAAGAAGGAAGGACTGGTTGCTAGAACTTCAGAGCATGTCTGAGGAGACAGTGGGATCAGAATCTGGCTCAGGGGTCTTACCTAAATATTTGAAAACAGCAAATGAGAAAAGACATGCCTAGAATTTGGCATCTGGCCTAGAACTCAGATCATGTCTTGAGTGAGAGTGGAACATAGAACAGACATCAGCTGGGAGTGTTCCTGTGTTTAGGAGTCTAGAATGTGGAGCAATGCAAGAGCACATGTGTAACAAGAAATGTGGCGAGACTGGACATGAGGGCCCATGCCTGTAATCCCAGCACTCTGGGGAGCCAAGGGAGAAGGATCACTTGAGCCTAGGGGTTTGAGACCAATCTGGGCAACATTGTGAAACCCCCATCACTACCAAAAAAAAAAATTTTTTTTTTTTGAGACGGAGTTCCACTCTTGTTGCCCAGGCTGGAGTGCAATCGCGTGATCTCGGCTCACTGCAACCTCCGCCTCCTGGGTTCAAGCAATTCTCCTGCCTCAGCCTCCCAAGTAGCTGGGATTACAGGCATGTGCCACCACGCCCAGCTAATTTTGTACTTTTAATAGAGACAGGGTTTCTCCATGTTGTTCAGGCTGGTCTTGAATTCCTGACCTCAGGTGATCTGCCTGCCTATGCCTCCCAAAGTGCTGGGATTACAGGTGTGAGTCACGCACCTGGTCCAAAAAAAATTTTTTTTTAATTAGCCAGGCCTGGTGATGTGTGCCTGTGGTCCCAGCTACTCAGGAGGCTAAGGTGAGAGGATCTTCTGAGCCCAGCGAGGTGGAGGCTGCAGTCAGCTGTGATTATGCCACTGCACTCCAGGCTGGGCAATAGAGAGATAACTTGTCAAGGAAGAAAGAGAAAAGAAAGAAACAGAGAGAGAGAGACAGAGAGAGACAAAGAAGAAAAAGAAGGGAGGGAGGGAGGGAAAGAGAAAGAAAAGAAAAGAAGGAAAAGAAAAGGAAGGAAGGAAAGAAGAAAGAAATTTGGATGACAGTAGGTAGCTTCCAGATTTCCTTATGAGCCCATGCCACTGAATACATGTGGAGGAAGTGATGTGTGTTCGGCTCATTGGCCTGGGAGAGTGTACTTGGAGAATGGGAACTCATATGGGCCTCAGGGGGCAATGGAGTGCTGGAAACATCTCAAGAAGCTGGGTCTTGGGAGAGAGAGTAGAGATTTCCAAAGCCACCACCTGGGGTGACATGAGGATGAGACGGGGGTTTGTTAAGGCCACAGGAGATGTGAAGTTGATGGGGCAGAATGATGAGGGTGTGAAGACCTGGTCCCTAAAAGTGAGAGCTGAGAAACTAGATACCTGCTGGGGAAGGCAGTGGCCAGAGCTAGGAACTGGGACTCCTGAATCTTTGCGGAGGTAAATGATGAGGGATTGGAAGCTGACAGCCTGAGGTCTTGTTTGGAGAGAGGGTTTGGGGCAGACAGCCTCGGTAAAAGCTGGTGGGCAGTACAGAAGCTGGGGTCTGAACTCCTGGGTCCCTGAGGGGATACAAGACTGGGTCCAGGACATTTAGGTCCCCAAGGGGGAGTGTGAACAGAAATCAGAGAACTGCATTAATAATCACATTCCAGATCCCCCAAAGGAAGCCAGTCATGGCGCCTGAGTCCCTCAGGGAGCAGATGCTGGGTGCCAGGAGCCTAAGTCTGTGGGTCTGCGGGACACAAGGGCTGTTGAACCAGGTTCTAAGCAGAGCAATGCTGGGGAACCGGATTCCTAGGTTCTGATGGGGTGAGGGCTACCACCTGGGGCCAGCAGAGGTGTAGGCACGGACAGGCTTCCCGAACAGGGTGGGAGCTGCACGCCCGGGTGCCATGGTCCCCACGGCGACCAGAACAGGAAAATTCAGAAGCCTTGGCTCCTCAGGGAGCAGCTGGAGTCCCCGGAACCTGGGGTGCCGAGGACCGGGCCACGAGCCTGGCCGGCGGAGCCCCGAGGCCGGGGCGCCCGGGTCGGGAGGGCCCGGGTATCCCCGGGTCAAAGGCGCGGCGGGGGGGATCCCCGGGTCAAAGGCGCGGCGGGGGGGATCCCCGCGCCGCCTGCTCCCCCTCCCTGGCGGCGGCGGCGGGCGGTGGGGGAGGCAAGGCTGCCGAGCGCGCTGACCATGGACAGCTCCAGAGCGGGCCTGTGTCCAGGGCGGCCGCCGAGCCTGCCTGGACCGAGGGACGCGGCCGGCCGTGCAAGCCCGAGGCTGACGACGGGAGACGGGGTGCGCGAAGCGGGGACGATGCTGACGCGCCGGGGGAGTCTGGCACCGCCGCGACGGGTGTCTGGAGCTCCCTGAACAGGGCCGGGAAGGGACATCTAGGCTCAAGGGGGTCCCGGGGCCGGACCGGGAAATCCAGGCTCCTGGGCCCTGGAAGAGGCGAGAGGCGGCGGTGCGCCCGGGATTCTAGGGTTCGGTCAGGGACTCTGGGCGCCGGGAGGGGCACGCCTGGGTCCCCGGGGTTGGGCTGTGAAATCGGGGCTCGGGGGTCCCCGGGGATGAGAAAGGGAATCCGGGATCTCGGGGAGGCGGGGGAGGCTCACCAAGGGGTCCCCAGGGTGGGCGCTGCCAGGAGGGCCGGGCCGGGCTCTTACCTGCCTGGTCCGCGGCGGCTGCGGGCGGAGCTGGGCTGCAGGAGGGACCTGGGGTGGAGTGGGGGGGCCGGGCGGGGCCCCTGGCAGCGGCCGGGGCCCGGCTCTGTCGCTCCGGAGCCCTGGAGCCCTGTCTCCACCGCTCGCGCGGGCTCCGCGTCTCTGGCTCCGGCTCGGGCGCTGGGGACCCCCCTCCCCCTCACGTTCTCACTGCCTTCTACCCCCAAAATAGCCCCTTGCCCCTGACACCGTTCAGCCTCCCCCCCGCGAGGCCGCAGCCGCCAGATCCAGGGGTACCCACCAGCGCCCCCCAAATCCCACCTTCCCCCCAAAAAAATTCCTCCTCCCTCCCCCTCCCCCCACGGCTCCCGGGCGGTCGTGGCCCCTTTAACAGGAGACTGACAGACGGCGACGAGCGACCAATGGGAGGAAGCGTCGGCGCCGGCCGGCGACTAGACCCCGCCTCCACACCGGCAGGGAGGGGTCGCGCGGGCGGAGGGCGAGAGGCGGGGCATAACGCGCGTCTACCAATAGGCGCGCGGCGTGCGGCGGCTGGGGCGGAGGGCGGAGCCCGGCAGGGGGATGATGTCACCCGGAGCGAGTAGCGCGCGGCGTGGAACGCGTGTCGCGACCCCGGCTCCCGGCAGTGGCGCGCGCCGGCCCTCGCGCCGCACGGGACACGAGGACTGGGCGGGCAGCGAGTTGAGGCTAAAGGTTGGATTTCAAGGAGGAGGCAGCTTCCGGAAGGACGCGCTCCGGTTGGAAGGTGGAGTGAGCGCCTGGTGGACTAGGGCACCTCATTCTGCACCCCTGAGCCCGCCTCGGGAACTGCACGCGGCACCCCCACCCGCGACTCCCACGCAGACGGTAGTGCGGCCTGCAGGGTTCCCCCGGCGGAAGAGGCTAATGGTTCGCTCCGCCCCGCCCACACAGAGGCCGCCCACTAGCTCCGGCTGCGTTTCTGGACTCCGGAGGATGGGACTTGGCCTTCGCCCTCAGACGCTCTTAAGGGTAGGCGGCGTTGTCTTCAGTTCTTCCCCTGCACTCAGACCCAGACGGGGTCCCGGCCTCCGCCCTCGGACTAGCCCCTTGGAAGCCGGCCTGTCTCCGCCTTTAGACCTAGGGAGAGGTCTCAATCTCTGCTCTCAGACTCCGAAAAGGGCTTCTCAAAGACTTGGCCTGACCTCAGCTTCTCACATTCCCCCACATCTCAGCACACCAACACAGGGGTGCAGGACAGACACACAGACACTCAATGAGGGTCAAAGATCTTTAAATAAGGTGCCAGGGTAAATAAATACTGTACAGGGAGAGGGTGCTCGTGAGCGTCCAGATCTGTGGTTTCAGCCTCGAGACTCCAAGGACCTGCAAGGGGGGTGGAGAAGGGACCTGGGTTCAACCGGGGCTCCGGGTAGATGAGAGGCAGGATTGGGGATGCAGAGGCAAGGTGGGTGGGCTGAGGGATCCCAGCCACAGTAGGTTCCACATCTTGGGATGGAAGGAAGCTAAGAAGTCCCCAGGGGATTCGACCAGAAGAGCCTGGGGTGAGGGCCTGGGCTAGGGGTCAAGGGTCAGGATCCCAGAGGAGGGGCCAGGGCTGGTTTGGCAGCCTGGGGTTAAAGGGAGCCAGTAGAGGCCCCAGGGGTGTGGTGACCCAGGGACTCACGAGTAGCTCTGATGCTGCTGGCGCCGGCGGGCAGAGCGCATCTTCTCAAACCGGGCCTCCATTTCTTCCAGCACTCGAGGTGTGTAACGCACCACCAGCTTCACTGAGCCCTGGGCCGCCTTCAGCAGCTCCACTGCCTTCTCGTGCTGCTCACCCTCAACACTCTGCAGTGCCCAACACAGATGCTGGGCCTGGGGCCGGCTGCCCTTGCCCAGCCCCTCCCCCACTGCTGGTGAGCCCGGTGCCAGCCCTGAGATGCCAACGCCTCATGTCCTCCTTGTGGAAGAGTCATTAACTCCTGGTTCAGTGTCCTCCCCCATGTCAGGGGAAGCCCCATGTTCCCTCAGTCCCTGGCCAAACGCCCAGGCCCATCTTTATGGCCTCCCTGCCAACAGCCTACTCATGCCCACCTGCCTTGACTCCCTCTTCTTTGTCCCCACAGCCCTGGCCCCAGCTCAGGCCTTGTCCTCTTTCCTCTGGAGTCTTACCCCAGCCTCCTCCCTGGCCTTCTGGCCTCCGGTCTCTCCCCGAAGTCCATCTCCCATAGGCTCCCAGAGGGGTCTTTCTGTACCTGCAAGCTGAGTTTTTCCCTGGCTCACTCCTTGCCTCTGATGGCTCCCCAGCCATGGGACAAAGTTCCAGCTTCTCAGGCTGACACTCAGGCCCTGTATGGCTGACCCCAGCCACCTCCCAGTTATGCTTCCCTCAACTCTAACCACAGTGATTTTTTTTTTTTTTTTTTTTTTTTTTTTTTTGAGATGGAGTCTCGCTCTGTCACCCAGGCTGGAGTACAATGGTGTGATCTCAGCTCACTGCAACCTCCACCTCCCAGGTTCAAGTGATTCCCGTGCCTCAGCCTCCCAAGTAGCTGGGATTACAGGTGTCTGCCACCACACCCAGCTAATTTTTGTGTTTTTAGTAGAGACGGGTTTTCACCATGTTGCCCAGGATGGTCTCAAACTCCTGACTTCAGGTGATCCACCCGCCTCGGCCTCTCAAAGTGCTGAGATTACAGGTGTGGGCCACTGCACCCTACCTAACCACAGTGATTTTAATTACCTGCATGCCCAGACCTCCATGAATGAGAACCAAGCCCTTTCTTTTCAGCTCAGAGGTATGCCAAGTCAGTATCCTCCACAGTAACTTCAGCAGGAACAGCCTTTACCTTGTTTGCCTAGAGAACTCCTACTCATCCTTCAACACCCAACCCAAATGTTCTGCAAAACCTTCCTGCATCTACACTGGCCTGGTGCCTCATCTGGGCTGTCACAATACTTTGCACTTCCTTATTGTTATGTCTGTGGATTAGGACTTTTTCAGCCAGGGCCTACTGCCCTCCCCACAGAGGGAAGGTTGAGTGTAGGAGCTGAAGCCAACATCTCTCAGGGTCTGTAACATTGCCCAGCACAAGGTTAGCCATAGAGGCAGCGCTCAGTCAGTGTGTGTTAAGTCAATGTCAAAAGCAGGGGCTATGCTACCTTGGACAGACTGTGTTCCCCAGCCCTGCCTCAGCCCCCCACTCACCACACCATTGACGGACAACAGTTGGTCCCCACGCTTGAGGCCTCCATGGCGGTCAGCCACGCCCCCCGGGATGACCCGGGAGATGTAGATGGGCGAGTTCTGCTCTTTGCCACCCATGATGTTGAAGCCCAGGCCCTCATCCGTCTTGGGCAGCTCCACTACCCGGGGATGTGCGTGGCCCTCGCTGGCTGTGAAGGCAGCCACTGTGGCCTGGGAGAGAGAAAGCAGCTGGAGGTGAGACCCCTCCAAGGTGGGCATGAAGGCTGGGGAGGGGAATATGGACCGAGGACAGCGATTTAGCCTGGGTTGCTATCCCCAAGCCTGGGACACTTGCCATGACACAATACAAGATCCCCCTGAAATATCTGTGCGCCCCTTTCCCTTCACTTTGCAAGAGAATGTGTCCATTTGGTGTGAGTGTGTCTTGAATATCCCACGCTTGCCAATCTTACTTTTTTTTTTTGAGATGAAGTCTCGCTCTGTTTCCCAGGCTGGAGTGCAGTGCCACAATTTCGGCTCAAGGCAACCTCTGCCTCCTGGGTTCAAGCAATTCTTCTGTCTCAGCCTCCCGAATAGCTGGGATTACAGGCGTGCACCACCACACCCAGCTAATTTTTTTGTATTTTTGTAGAGATGGGGTTTCACCATGTTGGCCAGGCTGGTCTCGAACCCCTGACCTCAAGTCAGGACCCACCTCAGCCTCCCAAAGTGCTAGGATTACAGGCATAAGTCACCATGCCTGGCCTCAATCTTACTTTTTTTTTTTTTAGAGGCAGGGCTTTCACCATGTTGGCCAGGCTGGTCTCAAACTCCTGACCTCCGGCGATCTGCCCACCTCAGGCTCCCAAAGTGCTGGGATTACAGGCGTGAGCCGCCGCACCCAACTCTTCGATCTTACTTTTAAACTGAGGAAAGCCAGGCCTGGAGGGAGCTCAGAGCCTCCGGGCAGAAGCAGAAGGCAGCATCTCACTATGGTGCAGTGGGATGTCAGCTCGCCGTGACTTTCCTGGTTTGCACTGTACAGATGTTGAAGGTTATCTTCTAGCCAGCCATGCCACACTGGTTTCCATTTGCAGTTGCTAAAAAGATACCTTCGTATGACATTTGTTTTAAGTTAAAATGTGCAATTATTTAATAATAGGAAGGTCGGCACATAGATTTGGCAAAAATCTTGAGGGAGGAAACAGAAATGACTGGCGTGAAGGAGATAACTGAGCTCCACCAGGCAGCTACGCAGATACCAGGAGCAATGGAATGGGGTGAGGGGCCCACCTTGGCTGTGGCATGGGCCCTGATCTCGGCGCTGCCGGTGAGGTCCAGCGTGTCATAGAGCTGCTCATACACCTGGGTGAAGAGGCAGCCGCATCAGGGAGCCGCCAGCCCCTCCGGCCTTAGACACAGGAGTCCGGGCCCTAGACCCTATCCCGATCCCACGCCAGGATCCGCCCCGCCCCCCGCAACCAAAGCCCGAGGAAACTACAACTCCCGAAGAACCCTTGAGCTGAAAAGTGGGCACCCAAGGCGGGCCGCCTCGGGAGCTGCCGGGAGGCGTAGTCCCCGAGCTCGAGGCGAGCAGAAGGAGGAGGAGGAGGACGGCGGTCGCCAGCTCGCGCCCCTGCGCCGCGCGCCCCTCACCTCTCGGATAGCGGAGCAGAAGCGGCTCTGCAGGACTCTCTGGAGGGCCTGCAGCTTCTGCGGGGGCAGCTCTCCGCTGCGCTGAAGCCGCTCCAGGAGCTCCACGGCCCGGGACACGTCTGCGGGGCGGGGGCGGGGCGCAGAGACCGCGAGTGTCAGAGACCCCGAGACGCAGAGGAGCGAGGAGAGCGGCGGAGTGAGGGCGAGCGCACAGCCCCGGGAGGACGGCCGAAGCCCAGTCGGAAGCCCTGCAGAGTCCAGGGTGACGCGGGAGAAACCGCTACCAGCCGGGCGCCCGGCGGCCCCGGGACCGCTCCACAGGCCGAGGTGTAAAGCGGGCGTCCCCCGGCCCGGCCCGCGCCCACGGAGCCTCCCACACCCCCCGACCGCCCGGCCCCGGCGCCCGCCCCGCCCACCCGCGCCGGCCAGGCCCGGGAAGGGAGGGGACCGGGGACTGGGGACGCAGGCCGCAGTGGGCAGGGCCCCCTGGCGCGCGCTTACCCCGCTCCAGCCCCAGCGGCTCCACCAGCGCAGCCATGTCGGCGCCACCGCTGCCAGCCGCCCGCCTGCCCCGGCGCCGGCGAGGGGGGCGGGGCTGCGCGAGGCCACGCCCCGGGCCACGGGCGCCCCCTGCGGAGGCGCAGCCTGGAGAGCGCCCCGCTCCCCCACGCCGGACCGCCCCGACCCGCTGCCGCGCGCCACCCGCAGCCCTGCCCTCCGCCCCGGCCGGTCGGTCCTGTTGGTGGGCCCTCCCATTGCAGGTTCGGTCTGTGTGTCCCTTTCACGATCCCTGTCTGCCTGCGCTCCACACCTGTCTACCCCCTGTCCATCCTTTTCCCACATTCATTCAACAAACTCTTGTGAAACATCTTCTGGGCCCGAGGCATGGACACCGTGGTGAGCAGGACAGCCAAGCCCACAGCCCGAACGGAGCTTCCAGTCTATGGGTGAGGTAGACAGCCAACCACGACTGTGATGAGAGCTGAGTGGGGAAGCGATGATCCAGAAGACGAAGGAAATCCTAGAGGAGGGACTTGACAGAGTCCTAGGAGGTAAGATGAACGCCCCCACCACGCAAAAGGAGCCCACGTGGCTGGAAGCAGAGTTGGGATACCTTGACAATGAGGTGAAAAGGCCGGCAGGATAGTTTATTCTTGGGCTCCTTCGTTGGCATGTGTATTGGGGATTTGGGGCTTCATGCAAACTCCTAAGAGTAAAATATGGCACTCAAATTTGTATTTATTTTTGAGATGGAGTTTCGCTCTTGTTGCCCAGGCTGGAGTACAATGGCGCCACTTGGTCTTCCAGGTTCAGGCGATTCTCCTGCCTCAGCCTCCGGAGTAGCTGGGATCACAGGCATGCACCACCACGCCCAGCTAATTTTGTATTTTTAGTAGAGACGGGGTTTCTCCATGTTGGTCAGGCTGGTCTCAAACTCTACCCGCCTCGGCCTCCCAAAGTGCTGGTAGTACAAGCATGAGCCGCCTTGCCCGGTGGATACTGGGTATTTTGAATTTGAGGAGCCTGTGCAGAATCCATGGGGAGAAGCAGTCGATCTACGTCTAGGGCTCAAAAGAGCAACCTGGTCTGCAGGCATCCTTGAGTATGGGGCAGAGGTGGTAAATGAAACCGCAGGAGTGGATAAGAATGTCAGGGGTAAGAGAATATAAAGAGGGCCTAGGACTGGTCCCCAAACCTCTCTAACACTTAAAAGGGGGGACAGCAGAGAATGGCCTGAAATGTAGGAGGAAACCCAGGTGGGAGAAACTATGAGAAAGAGTTAAAAAAAAAAAAAAAAAAAAAAATTGCCGGGCGCGGTGGCTCAAACCTGTAATCCCAGCACTTTGGGAGGCCAAGGCGGGTGGATCACAAGGTCAAAAGATTGAGACCATCCTGATCAACATGGTGAAACCCCGTCTCTACTAAAAATACAAAAAATTAGCTGGGCATGGTGGTGCATGCCTGTAATCCCAGCTACTCAGGAGGCTGAGGCAGGAGAATTGCCTGAACCCAGGAGGCGGAGGTTGTGGTGAGCCGAGATCGCGCCATTGCACTCCAGCCCAGGGGTAACAAGAGCGAAACTCCGTCTCAAAAAAAAAAAAAAAAATTTTTTTGGAGGGGTTTTCATTGCTTAGGTTGGTCTTGAACCCCTAGGCTCAAACGATCTTCCTGCCTCGGCCTCCCAAAGGGCTGGGTTTACAGGCATGAGCCGCTGTGCACGGCTGACAAGTGTTTTAATAAAGAGGAAGTGGTCAGTGGTATCATGCTGTAGAGGCCCAGATGTGGGACAAGGCTTTGGAGAAGTCTGGCTGCTGCTCTTTTGGTTCCACTGGGTGGCGATATGGAGTCCAGAAAAGGGCTTGTTCCAAGTGGGAGGACGAGAGCAGGTTTGTCTGGCTGTCTCACTCCATTTCTCTTTAGCAAAAAGTAATGTCTTCATGGAATTAAAAACAAAATCAAATAACACAGACGGGCCAATGGGGAGAAGCAGCAGCTTCTGTACCTCTAACTCTACTCACCGTGAGAGGGAACTTACAGATATTTTGTCTGAGAGCTGCTTCTCTAAGTAACATGCTATTTCTTATCTATTTTTTTTTATTTGAGACAGAGTCTTGCTCTTCGCCCAGGCTGGAGTACAGTGGGGCAATCTCAGCTCACTGCAACCTCCGCCTCCCGGGTTCAAACTATTCCCCTGCCTCAGCCTCCCAAACAGCTGGGACAACAGGTGCCCAGCTAATTTTTTGTATTTTTAGTAGAGATGGGGTTTCACCATATTGGCCAGGCTGTTCTCAAACTCCTGACCTCATGATCCACCCGCCTTGGCCTCCAAAAGTGCTGGGATTACAGGCGTGAGCCACCACACCTGGTATTATTTTATTTTTTGAGATGGAGTCTCACGCTGTTGCCCAGGCTGGAGTGCAGTGGCAAAATCTTAGCTCACTGCAACCTCCACCTCCTACATTCAAGTGATTCTTCTACCTCTGCCTCCTGAGCAGCTGGAATTACAAGTGCCCACCACCACGCCCAGCTAATTTTTATATTTTTAGTAGCGACGGGGTTTCTCCATGTTGGCCAGGCTGGTCTTGAACTCCTGACCTCAAGTGATCCACCCACTTCAGCCTCCCAAAGTGCTGGAATTACAGGCGTGAGCCACTTCGCTTGGCCCTTGATTGATCGATTTAGATGTACTAGATTACAGATTTTCTGCTCTTACCATCTTTCCCCTAAACTTCCGGGAAACTTTAGTCCTCTTACCCCACGCTGAACCAATTGCTCACTAGAAACTGCCATCCTGGGACTTCCCTCCACTTGTCTCCTGAATTACATCCAGTTTCCTCTTGTAAGTCCTTCATTTTAGTGAAGTATGGCTTCAGTTACTCGTAAAGAGGCTGTGAGATGTCTCTTTCAAGAAAGTTTGTTCAAGCCAATCTTTCCTAGTATTTCTTTGGTTTTGTTTTGTTGTTGTTGTTGTTTTTGAGACAGAGTTTCACTCTTGTTACCCAGGCTGGAGTGCAATGGCGCGATCTCGGCTCACCACAACCTCCACCTCCTGGGTTCAGGCAATTCTCCTGCCTCAGTCTCCTGAGTAGCTGGGACTACAGGCATGCACCACCATGCCCAGCTAATTTTTGTATACTTAGTAGAGATGGGGTTTCACCTTGTTGATGAGGATGGTCTCGCTCTCTTGACCTCGTGATCCGCCCGCCTCGGCCTCCCAAAGTGCTGGGATTACAGGCGTGAACCACCGTGCCCGGTCTTTTCCTAGTATTTCTAAGGAAGACTCCAGGTTACCTAGTCTCATCAACTACTAAATTCTTTTGTTGTGTATGTGTGTGTGTGTTTTTTTTTTTTTTTTTTGCTGTTGTTGTTACAGGGTCTCATCTTGCTGTCCAAGATGAAGTGTAGTCGTGTGATCATGGCTCACTGCAGCCTCGACCTCCCTGGGTGAGGTAATCCTTCCATGTCAGCCTCCTGAGTAGCTGGGACCATAGGCACACGCTGCCACATCTGGCTAGTTTTTCTAATATTTGTAGAAACCAGGCTTTTGCCGTGTTGCCCAGGCTGGTCTCCCGTCTCCTGGGCTCAAGTGATCTTCCCAGCTTGGCCTCCCTAAGTATTGAGTGTACAGGCATGAACCACCATGCCTGGCCACCACTTACTTTTTAATTCCAATTGTTTTCCAGTTCTAGAATTGCCGTTTTTTTGGTGTCAGATTTTGGATTTTTTTTTTTTTTTTTTTTTTTTTTTGAGACAGTCTCACTCAGTTGCTCAAGCTGGAGTGCAGTGGCATGATCTCGGCTCACTGCAGTCTCCACCTCCCAGTTCAAGTGATTCTCCTGCCTCAGTCTCCCAAGTAGCTGGGACTACAGGCACGCACCACCATGCCCAGATAATATTTTTGTATTTTTTAGTAGAGATGGGGTTTCACTGTGTTAGCCAGGCTGGTCTTAAACTCCTAAACTCATGATCCACCCACCTCAACCTCCCAAAGTGCTGGGATTACAGGGGTAAGCCACTGTGCCCGTTTATTTTTGAGACAGTGTCTTCGTCTGTCACCCAGGCTGGAGTGCAGTGGTGTGATCATAGCTCGCTGCAATCTCAAAGTCCTTGGCTTAAGGAATCCTGGAATCCTGCCTCTGCCTCTCAAGTAGCTAGATTCCACATATCTCAACATTCTCCACATCTTGCTCTTGTTTTCTGAATTATGTCATAGCTCCGATAACTCCAACACCTGAATCACCCCTGGGTTTCTAGTGTCTATTTTGCTTCCCTCTCGGTTTTCAGCAAATTAATTCCTAACAAACCTGGTAACTTTTGAGTAGATGCTGCATAATGGGTACTAAAAATAGTACATGTGGAGGCTCAGAACGCTTACCTTCTTTCAGTTTTCTTCTGGCTGGCAGATTGCCCGAATCCTGACAAAGTCTGGTTTTAGGCTTTCTTAGCCTGCCTATTTGTATTTTTTGACATGGAGTCTCACTCTGTTGCCCAGGCTGCAGTGCAGTGGTGCGATCTCGGCTCACTGCAACCTCCACCTCTCAGGTTCAAGCGATTCTCTTGCTTCAGCCTCCCAAGTAGCTGGAATTACAGTCGTGTGCCACCATGTTTGGCTTTTTTTTTTTTTGGAGACCAGAGTCTTTGTTCTGTGACTCAGGCTGGAGAGCAGTGGCACGATCTCAGCTCACCACAACTTCCACCTCCTAGGTTCAAGCAATTCTCGTGCTTCAGCCTCCCGAGTACCTGGGATTACTGGTGTTCTCCACCACGCCTAGCTAATTTTTGTATTTTTTAGTGTAGAGATGGGGTTTTGCTGTGTTGGCCAGGTTGGTCTCAAACTCCTAACCTCAGGTGATCCACCCATCTCAGTCTCCCAAAGTGCTGGGATTACAGGCGTGTCACCACACCCAGCCTCTGGCTAATTTTTGTATTTTTGGTAGAGATGGGGTTTCACCATGTTGGCCCGGCTGGTCTCTAACTCCTGGCCTGAAGTGATCAGCCCGCCTCTGCCTCCCAAAGTGCTTGGATGACAGGTGTGAGCCAGTGTGCCTGGCCTCTTAGCCTGATTCCCCGTTGTGTTCTTAACTCTGATATCGAGGCACCCTGGGCATCTCAAGCAAGGCCATTCCACCATGGTGGGCCCAGAACTGCTGCAAGCTCCAGGCAGGCAATTCCTTGGCCTCCCAGTTACTGCATTCTGATGAGTTTCTTGGGGGTCTTGCAATGACAGTCAGCAGCTTGAGTTGGTGAATGAATCTGGGGACGTGCTAGATTTGGGAGCTCAGTGCCCTCCTCTCCCGTTTTGTCAGTCCCAGCTGCCTGGCTGAACCTCTGTGTACTTGGCCCAGTGGAAGTCAGTCCTGCCTGGTCGTCTCTTCCCCATGCTAAATGGCAAAACATCCTCAAGGAAAAGGCAAAGCTAAGTGTGAAACACACCTGTGTGCTTACCGACCACACACCCCCCCCCCCCCCCCGCTTCATCAAAGCGGCTGCTCCACAGCACCTTTCCTAAGTTTCTGCCTCCTGCCCAGCCTTTATATAACAGGTGTGCACCATGTCAGTCCAAAATGGGCTTTTTGTAGCCAGTCCTAGAAGTCTGTAGTTGCAGTATCTGGGATCTCTATGAAATATACTAATTAGAGGTATCAAGTTCTTTTATTCCTACGTCATTTCTTCCAGGATCAGTTTTTCTGTTTATCTTGTGGTCTGTTTTTCCTCCAATGTCTGAGTATCCTTAGTTGGTTAAACTGAAGTCATTAAAAAGCAGACTGGAATTCTGCGTGCGTCACAGACCCTCGAGTTAGCAGGCTGAGACACTTCTGAAAGACACAAACAGGTCTGAACTTGGCTTTGCCTTGGCACCCCCGGCCCAGCTCCCGGGCATCCTGAGAGCCAAAAGGGAGGCCAGCTGTACAGAGCTCTGCCTCTGGCCTCCCACCCTCGTTCTCTGCAGCTGCAGCGTTGACCCTCCAGGGCTCTGCAGGGCGGACTGGCTTCTCGGCACTCACCAGACTCAAGTGTCCTCCCTACCGACACCTTTCATCTTTTGTCTAGGCATCTGCCTGAAATCTCAATTGCTGGTGGAACCTCTTCTGTAGTTTCTGCTCGTTATTCCTGTAGTCGGCGGGAACTGGAGGCCCCGCCTACCCTTCCTGCTCCGCCCCATATCACCTGCAAGGTGGGTTCACATTCAAAACTGCTGCTTCCCAAGTAAACAAGTGCCCTCCTAAATCCCAGCCCCCACCAAGGCAGGAGTACGGTCAGCTCCGAGGAATGTGTGGAAGAGGTGGAAAAAAAACAGGGTAAAAAACAAGGATGACAAGGAGCCCTCGAGAGGCCTCCTCACCCTACTTGCAACAGCTCTGGCTACAGGCACAGCCAGCCTCACAGCCTAACCCTCAAGCTGTAACTACGCCCGGGAAACCAAACCAAGTAGGGCTATGGAGTCAGGGACGACCCTCGGGGAACAGTGCAGTGAAGGAATCAAGGTACCCACTAGCAACAGAAAATTAATTTTATTTTTAAATCCAAGGGGCCAGAACAAATGAGACACCTACCCTTGGAGGACAAACTGAGGTGGCCAGGGTTGGGGGGGGAAATGACAGCAAGGGGGTGGGGCAGGAACACGTCCAATCACAACAGGTGGAGGACCGCTTCACTCCGGCGCAGCCTCCATCAAATACCCATTCTCCGGAGCCAGGTAGCTGTCGCCGCCCTCAGACTCCATGTACATGTCTCGGCTGTCGTTGCCCAGACCCTCCAGCCCGTTGTCCTGGCCACCGCCACCCCCACCTCGGGCCTCATCCCTGCCCCGCTCACTGCCCCGCTCCCCCCTCTTGTGCTCGCGGTCACGGTCGCGGTCACGATCCCGGTCCCGGCGCCGCTCACGCTCACTCCGGTGGCTCCGCCGTCTCTCCCGATCACGATCCCGGCCCTTTTCCTCTGGACCATCAGGGCCGTCAGGCCCGAGCTCCCCTGGAGGCCCGTCATCAGGTGGCGCATCACCCGCCTCAGAGGGCTCTGCCATGTCGCCGCCGCCTCCCCGCAGCTCCTCCTTGCGCTCCCGCTCCCGCCTGGCCCGCTCCCGGCTCCGGCTGCTTCGCCGTTTCCGGTCCCGGTCCTTGTCCTTGCTCCGCTCCCTGGAGCGCCTCCGCTCCTCCTTGTCTCGACTCCGTGAGCGCCTCCTCCGGTCCCGAGAGCGGGAGCGTCGCCGTTCTCGCTCCTTGTCTCGCTCCCGGCTCCGCTCTCTGCGCTCCCGCTCGCGGTCCCGGTCCCGGTCCCTATGCGGAAGCGGGGAGGGGCCGGGCCTGGATGAGGTGGGCAGACCTGTGTGACTGGGCTCCCCCGTGACCGCCCCCCGTCCCAGGACCCTGGTCGCCCAATCTTACCTCTCATCATAGCGGGAGGTGTCATCGCGGCCTGAATGCCGGATGTTCACATCAGCCCCTCCTCTTCTGGTACCACCGAGGCCTCCTCCTGGGGCAGGGCAGACGAACAGTGAGTCAGCCTGGGCAGGGGCAGGGCCCAGAGGAGCGGAAATAGGCAGCTCCGAGATCGAAGGGCAGAAAGGCAGCCTGGCTTAGTGTTCCCAGGGCCGGGTCCCTCCCGTGCAGTTCGTCTCAGACACTCCCATCACACGACAGCCACGTTTGCCAACACTGAGTAACCCACACAGAGCATTGAGTAACACACAGAGCGTTAGCTGGGAAACAGCTGTTACTGGAATCCACCTCTGACCCCAAGGCCCATCATCTTAACCACTGCGCACTTCAGTCTTCTCAAAACCCTCCCAATCATCCTCACCCTCACACAAACCCCAGGCCAATCATCTCCACCAGAAAAGGGGCTCTGCTTGGAAGCCTTTGGTGGCACCCCCCAGCCTGAAGTCCAAACTCCGTCAACTGGTAGTAGAGGCAGCAAGAGCAGGCCCTGTGTGTCCCAGGCCTTTCCCAGAGTCCGCGCTCACCTTCTTCCTACCAGTGTCTGCGCATTCTCCTCGTCCTGGACCGGCCGCCCCTTTCCTTCTCTGGTGAACTCCCGCTCACCCTTAATGCTAACCCGAGCATCCCTTCCTCGGGAAGCCTTTCCTGACCATTCTACATACTCACAGTTGCAGAAAAACACTTCCTTTCCCCGGAGTTTCAGGTTTGCTACCTGAGTCCACCCCTACCTGCCTCTCAGACTGCAAGGCGCCACCGGACCGCGCACGCACTTGGCTCTTGCTCACGGTACCAGCAGGTGGCGCTGCAGCTGGTGTAGAAAGGTGGATGCGTATGTGTCAAGTGAATAAATGAACAGCCCCAAGGCAGATGATAACCTCACTGTTCTGATAGGGAAGGGATCTCAGATCAAGTCACTGGCCCACAGTGACTCAGCAAGGAAGGTGAAGAACTGGGCTGTCCTGCCGTCTGCTGCAGAACCTGCCTTCTCAAGCGCTCCTCCATCCCATACTGCCTGGAAAAGCTTCCGAAAGGCAGAGCTGAGTTGTGTCTAGCAAAGAGCCTGCGGGGACACCAGGGAGACATTCGCATAGGAAGCTGGCAGTGAGCCAGGCACCTGCCATGTCACAGGCACAGGGCAGCTAGACTAGCCTTTCCTCTTTCCAGGTCATGAACCAGCAGTGAGTCACATCATCAATCTGATGGGCTGCAACCAACATCTTAAGAAACAAAACAGCACAATATACAATATACTTACTACATAGAAAAAACTGTTTCCTCAACCTTTAGGTTACAGTATTTCTGCGGGTGCACCAAATCAAGATATCATTGGCTAACATCAACAAAAAATGTGAATGCCAACTGCTCGACAAGATTTTGAGATTCTAGAGAGAATCTGAGATTCCAGAATTCTCCCACCATGACAGGAAACAGCAGAGGTATAAGAACCCACTCCACCCGAGAGACCACAGTAAGGTAAGAACATGCCTGGTAAGCACAGAGGCTCAGCAGCTGAGTGTGGTCTCCCTACCACAGGTGACTACAGAGCGAGGACACAGGACAGGAGCCCCGAGTGGCTACTGCTGCCTGGCTGTCTGCCCAGGGACCATCTTCTTCTTCTCTGACAACTGTCACTCAGCTTTGCAGGATTCGGTCCTCAGTAAGCATGCTTGAGTAACAGGACTCCAGGCCCAGGCCCAATACTGAGCCAATCAGATGTGCCCACCCGAAACAGAGACTCATCCAAGACTGAGTGTAAAGCTGGGTCAGCGTGAGGACGCATGGGACAGACCCAGTTGCATGGGGGCTAACGAGGCAGAAGCAAGCTGTGGGCCACCCAGCTTTTGTTGTTGTTGTTTGAGACAGTCTTGCTCTGTCGCCCCAGCTGGAATGCAATGGCACGATCTTGTGTCCCTGCAACCTCTCACCATCTCACTGCAACCTCTGCCTCCTGAGTTCAAGCAGTTTTCTGCCTGTCTCCCAAGTAGCTGGGATTACAGGTACACACCACCATGCCTGGCTAGTTGTTGTATTTTTAGTAAAGGGGTTTCACCATCTTGGCCAGGCTGGTCTTGAACTCCTGACATCAAGATCCACCCATCTCAGCCTCCCAGAGTGCTGGGATTACAGGCATGAGCCACTGCACCCAGCCTGGCCACCCCAGCTCTTAACAGCTTCAGCTACCAGGTCCTCTTGGGTCCACAGCCATCACATACCTCTCAACTCCAAAGGATGCCCATGATTCTCTATCAACAGGGCCCTTTACGTTTCAGGAAGCTCAAGTGTATTTCTGATACTTGCAGCCAAACTGACCTTGCCTGAGACAGCGAATGACGTGGAGAAGCCTGAATGCAGAAGGCTCAGAGGGCAGAGGCTGCCTCTGTGTTGCTCTTGACTAGAAGCCTGGCACATGGCTGCTGATCAAATACGTACTTGCTGAATCAGTAAATGAGCGAAAAAGAGCAAGGGCAAGCAGCAGAAGCAGATGAGCAGGAGACATTTACAACCCCAGCATGTGTCACTGCCAAGCTGGGCACCCAGTACACTGAACTCAGTGAACTCAGGGTTATTTCCACTAGGAGGAGAACAATGAGGCAGGAAGAGGGACACCCCCCACCCTGCCAACTAGCAAGTGCGAACACCAGCATGTGGGCTCAGGCCTCTCCAGGCTGGTGCCCCTGCTCCTCACAATAACTAAAAAGGAGGAGGCAGGCGGCTGTAGGAAATGTGATGGCCATGAAAGCTGGAGATGAGGAGACAGGAGTGGTGAGCCGGCAGGAGACAGAGAAACAGGATGCAGCAGAGAACAAGGCCACCAGGCCTAGGGCCCCAAAGAGCCCGGCGTGGGCACTGTGCTCACCTAGCCGCCGGGGCCTCCAGCCCTTCACGGTTCGGCCCCTCTCCACATCCACAAGGACTCTCCTGCCATCAATCTTCTTGCCGTCTGCGTGTTTGTAAGCGGCTGTAACAGATGTGGGGAGGGGGAGGGGAGAGGAGTCCCCAGAGGGTCCTCTAGTCAGTACAGGCCCAGCTCTACAGCATCCCCAGCCCGTGTCCCCATCATCACGCACTCGCACACGCCCACCAGACAGCCAGGCAACTGACAGCCAGACCAACCCTCTCCCAAACCGGCGAGGGGCCTGCTCCATCTCAGCGTCTGCTTCATTTCAGCACCTCAACCACTCCTGGCCCAGGGAAGACGTCCACCCTCACCCGCCACCCTCTGGGCTCCCAGGTCCTTCCTCTCCCACACGATGGAGCAGCCCCCTCCCGCCAGGGCGGCCAAAATTGCTGCAAAGAAACTTAAGGTTAACTCCACGTTGGACTCTGCTGTGGGGGAGGGGGCTCCTCCACAACCCCAAGCATGCACCCTGAGACACCACGCCAGGGCAGGAGGCCCAGCTGGGACGCTCCGCACCCCAGAGCACACCGGTTTTGTTTGTTTTTTTTGGAGGGGGGTGAGTATGGGGGGAACAGACATCAGAACAGAAAATGAACCAGAAGGGGGTGGGAGAAATCTTCAGGAAATGGCAGGGAGCAGAGAGGCGGGTTATACACTCCCAGGGGGCCTGAAGGGGCCCCTGCAGCAGGGGAGAGGGGCAGTGGAGGAAGCATGGGGAGCCGTGCGGTGCTACCGAAAATCCCTGCCTTACCTGAGACGACTGACCCTGCCTCCCCCCAGCCCCGCCCCGTCTCGCCCTCCACACCCCTGGCTCAACATGTGCTGGGAGCAAACCCCAACCTGAGCCTGCCACGAAAGGGGAGTCGGGAGTCGTAGAGGGGAGATGGGGGAGGGGCTCGCTGTTGTTCTCGGGCAGGGCTCAGCAGAGGGCAAATCTGAGGCACTGGCCTGTGATCACACGGGGATGTCGGGAAGGCCAAAAAGTCCCTGTTCCCCCACCCAGCCCTGGCCTAGGGGAGTTGTCCTCAACCAACCATAATACCCTGCCCCACCCCAGCCCGCTCCCCCCCAAATAACAACCAGAGGAAGAGAAAAAGGTGCCATTTACCGATGCCGGCCTTGCGGGTGTCCAAACCGAGCGGGATGGGGGGGGCTCGGCAACTCCTGGGGGCCTGGCGAGGAGGCGGGCTTCCCGGGGGGGGGACACGGGACCGCTTACCTGGAGCCCCCAAGCTTACCTGAGCACGCGCACAGACCCCACACCCACCACCATGGGGTCAGCTAAAGCTACAGGGAGGGGAAGTGGGGATTCTAGGGAGCCAGGAGAGGAAGAGGAACCACATCTCCTGTACCACCTGGAGACAGGCAGAGGAAGTGGTGGACCCCAAAGAAATCTCAAGGAGGCCTTACAGTGGGGAGACAAGGATTATCACCCAGGCTGGGAGCTGGAAAGCCCTAGACTATAGTGTGTCAATTTCCAAAGAAGGCAGGGAGGCCTCAAACACCTGTCCGCCCTTACCAATCCCCAAGTCACATTGAACTAGGCACACAGCCCGCCACCCAGAGGACCAGGAGTGGCTTCTCTACCTTCAACTCCATGCTCCCTCCCACCAGCTGCCTCTGCAGAGGCTGGCACGCAGGGGTCCAGGAGATGGTGTTGCCAGTGCTCTGAGGAGGGGCCGCTTGGCCCCTGAACCCACAGGAGGGGAGTGGGGAAAGGCATTTAAGGACCAGGATCAAAATCAAGCGAAGGAACCCCGCTTGGGTTCAGAGTCCCAAACCCCAAGAGGCCCAACCCGGGAAGAACAGCAAAGAAAACATGTGATTGTGTTCATCTAGGCCTCTCTCTCTCTTTCCCTCTCTCTGAAGTCTCTAGACAGTGGACGGTTCTTTAGTTAAAACCTACGACACCTTCAGCTGCTGGCAACTTACCCCTTGGCCCCTCCCACACCCCAAGCCCCAATTCCATGCACTTTGGGGGAGCTCATGACCACCTCTGGAGCGGCTGGACACCACAGCCAGCCCCTCGGGAGGCTTCGACCACAGTAAGGAAGACAGGAAGGGGGCAGAGTGCCCCAAAACTAGCAGCCAAAGATTCTCCAGGGCCAGCACAGTGGCAGCCCCACAGAAAGCACGGGGGCAGGGAGGGAAGGCGGAAGGGTTCCAGTGGAGCCCTGGCCTGGTGCCCTGCCCTCAATTTTCCTACCACCTCACCGCTGACATCGCGAAGCCGGGTCATTAGAGGCCGGGTGGAGCCCAAGCGGAGAGGCTACTGCCTTTCCCCACAGGGTTCATCCTTCCCCTCCTGCGATCAGCAAGATTCTCAGAAAGCATACGGATCGGGGCAGGAGGGACAAAGGGCACCCAAACAAGGAAAGGGCTGTGGGTGCGGGGAGGCTGCGGGGACGACTGGGGTGGGAGGAGGGGTGCCTCGCTGCTCCTGAGCTGCCTGGCTAAGCTGGGCTGGTGTGCGGTGCTGAGTGATCTTACCCATGATACAAACCCTTATACCAACCATACACTGAGGTGTTGTAAGGGGAGCGTAAGCATCAGCTGCAAGCCAGCTGCGTGGTGGCTGCAGTGACAATAAGAACAGTCAATTAATACGGCGGCCCCTGGACACGCCGCAGCCCTGCCCGCCTCCCCCACCCATCCCTGCCCATGTGGACGCCGCGGCAGCCTCAAAGGGGGCTTTGGAACTGTAGGGGCAGGCGCTCAACATGCCTATCACCCTACTGCCCGCTGAGGAACAGGGTGGGGGGCCAGAGCTCGGGAGGCGGAGGGTTGGGTGGCCCAGCCCCAGTTCTACTGGGGGGGAAGAGAGGGCAAGTTCAAAGGCCAGTCCTCACTGGCAACCTGGCCGCCCCCAACTCCAGTGGGGGGAATAATGGGGAGAGGCTCCCCCAAAATCCGACCCCTCCCCCCACCTCCGGCTGGCCCCAGACCCCCACCCAGTTCCCTCTTTGCCCCTGAGGTTCAACGTGTGACACTTACCTCCCCAGGTTCACACACACACACGTTGTGGGGGATTTGGTTTTTGTTTTTTAAAAAACACATATATAAAAAAAAAAAGATATATCAGAAACAGAGGGAGGAGGAGAAGAGACATCGCTAATGTCAGGTGTGGCAGGGTGGGGAGGGGACAGACTGGGAAGGGCTGGGGCAGCAGAGAAGTGAGAGGGTCAGAGGGCAGCGCTGCGGCGGGTGGTACTCACAGTGCATGTCCCGCTCGTGCTCATACTCGATGAAGGCATAGCCGCGGGGCTTTCCCGACCGCTTACTGTAGACCATGTGGATCTGCAGGCGCGGGCAACAGGGCTGAGTCCCGCCACAGGGCAGCTCCGCCCCACCCACCCCACATCAGCCTGCACGACAGGCCTGGGGCCAGGCGAGGCCTCAGCCCCTCTCTGTCCTTCAAGAGCCCCGAGTGACTTATGATCTAATGGCAGGAGCAGAGGGCACAGAGGTGACTTCCTGGAAAAAATGACACTTAAGCTAAGACCTAAAGACCAAACAGGGATGAAGGGACAGTGAGGTGTCTGCCTCAGCCTCCCAGGTAGCTGGGATGACAGGCGTGCATCACCACACCTGCCTAATGTTTTGTATTGTTAGTAGAGATGGGGTTTCACCACGTTGGCCAAGCTGGTCTGAAACTCCTGACCTCATGATCTGCCCGCCTCGGCCTCCCAAAGTGCTGGGATTACAGGTGTGAGCCACTGCGCCGGGCCAGGGACAGGGGAGTTCTAAGAGAAAAAGAAAGGATGTGTGCACAGCCAGGGAGGCCTGAGAGAATGTGGCGCACTAAGAATGGGTCCCATCTGAGGATGGCAGCAAGGGAGGAAAGGGGAGACGTGAGATGGAGGTCCACGAGGCCACACAGCTTGAGGAAGGGCCCTGGAAGGCCAGGTAGTTGCACCTGGACCTGTCTTAACATGCTAGGGACCCATGGGAGGCTGTGTGCAGAGGAGACAGGGTGAGCTCTGGATAGCAAAAAGATCCCCCCGGGACCACGTCAAGGAGAACAATGGGCAGGGCAGGACTGTTGAGACAAAGGCGGCTGGAATGAAGTAGGGAAGGTTTCTGGGAGGTGACAGCATTTGAGCTGGTCCCTAAAGGATGGCTAGTTCTCCATTCACGTCACTACCAGTTGTCGACCAATCCAAGTTGTGTCGTGGATGAGCTCACCTGGTCCTAGGACTTGAACCTGGGACCCCGCAGCCTACAAAACCCAACTGAGATTCCTGACTCGAATGGGATCAAAGGGACAAGGGCAGGGCCACGGTTGTCACTGGGCTGTGCAGGGCATAACAACACGTACGCCGTCTTTATATACGTGTATACAGATACACACAGGCACGAGCCACCACACTTGGCTAACATTTTGTATTTTTAGTAGAGACAGGGTTTCGCCATGTTGGCCAGGCTGGTCTCAAACTCCTGATCTCTGGTGATCTGCCTGTCTCAGCCTCCCAAAGTGCTGGGATTACAGGCATGAGCCACCGCACCCAGCCTATAATACTTTTTTTCTTTCCTCTTTTTTGTGGAGGACAGGGTCTCACTATATTGCCCAGGCATGTCTTCAATTCCTGGGCTTAAGCTATCCTCCTGCCTTTGCTTCCCTAAGAGCTGGGATTACAGGAGTGAGTCACTGTGCTCGGCCTGACGTATATAAACATATATATGTGTGTGTATGTGTGTGTGTGTATATATATATATATATATATATATTTTTTTTTTTTTTTTTTTTTTTTTTCTGAGAGGGAGTCTCACTTTGTCACCTAGGCTGGAATACAGTGTCATAATCTAGGCTCACTGCAACCTCTGCTGCCTGGGTTCAAGTGATTCTCCTGCCTCAGCCTCCCAACTAGCTAGGACTATAGGCACATGCCACCAAGTCTGGCTAATTTTTTTGTTTAGTAGAGACCGGGTTTTGCCATGTTAGCCAGAATGGCCTCGATCTCGACCTCGTGATCCACCCACCTTGGCCTCCCAAAGTGCTGGGATTACAGGCATGAGTAATCCCAGCTGCACCCGGCCATAAATATTGTTTTAAAATGTATCAGAAGGCCAGGCGCGGTGGCTCAAGCCTGTAATCCCAGCACTTTGGGAGGCCGAGGCGGGTGGATCACGAGGTCAAAATATCAAGACCATCCTGGTCAACATGGTGAAACCCCGTCTCTACTAAAAATACAAAAAATTAGCTGGGCATGGTGGCGCGTGCCTGTAATCCCAACTACTCAGAAAGCTGAGGCAGAATTGCCTGAACCCAGGGGGCAGAGGTTGCAGTGAGCCGAGATCGCGCCGAGCCGAGATCGCGCCATTGCACTCCAGCCTGGGTAACAAGAGCGAAACTCCGTCTCAAAAAAAAAAAAAAAATGTATCAGAAACGGAGAAGGAGAACAGAAACGGCTAATGTCAGTTTTTGTCTAATGTCAGTTTTTGTGCTGGACGGCCTCAGACTCTTACTACTGCCCAGTGAAGACATCTGTCTCCCACTTTAGATAAAGAAAATCAGGCACAGAGCACTTAAGTAACTCAAAAGAAGATCAGTAAAACAAAGTCTTCCTCTAAAACAAGAGTCAGCATACACATTCTGCAAAGACCAAGAGAGTAGATTATTTCCAGCTTTGACAGCCTTATATTCTGTTGTAACAACCCAAACCTGCCTTACAACAGTAGCAGCCAGGCCGGGCATGGTGGCTGATGCTTGTAATCCCAGCACTTTGGGAGGCCAGTAGATCACAAGGTCAGGAGTTCAACACCAGCCTGGCCAACACAGTGAAACCCCGTCTCTACTAAAAATACAAAAATTAGCTGGATGTGGTGGCGGGCACCTGTAATCCCAGCTACTCAGGAGGCTGAGGCAGGAGAATCACTTGAACTCAAGAGGTGGAGGTTGCGGTGAGCCGAGATTGCACCACTGCACGCCAGCCTGGGCAACAGAGCTGGACTCTGTCTCCCAAAAAAAAAAAAAAAAAGACAGCCAAAGACAATATATAAACGAACAGCTGCCCGGATGAGCCAGTAAGACTTTATTTACAAGCAGTAAGTCTGCAGTTTGCCAGCCTCTACTCTAAACCAGCCACCAGCAGTCACTACAGTCATTACTTCTCATCTGACTCCTGCTCCCCAAGGCCTGCTGCATGGAGATTGACTCAGGATACATCAACCCAGGCCCTGAAATGCTGCGAGCCAGGCTCAGGGCTGGGACCTCGCCTCCCTTTCAGGCTGCAGCCCTCCTCCACGAACCCCCGTTCAAACACCCTGACCTACTCCACTTACTCTTTTGATGGGTCCGTACACCTCAAACTCTCTCCGGAGCTTGGATTCTGTTGTGTCATAGTTCTACAAGGAGATGGAGATGACGTTAAATGGGAAAAGGGAGATCCCCCTGGAACGTTCCCTGGGTCCTAGCCTATTTGCCCTTTGTCCCAGACCCAGGCTCTCGGCAGCTGGGGACTTACCACTCTTGCCACGAAGAGAGTCTTGAAGGCATCCCCCTGAGCATTGGGATCATTGTGGGGGTCCCCTGTGTAGGAAGAAAGGAATTTTGTAAGCTGAAGGTGTCCACAGTCTCAGGTAGCAAAACAAATACAGATGGGCAGAAGCCAAGAAAAAGAGGACATTGGGAGAGCCCCCTAACTGGAGGAACACGGGTGGTGACCTGGTGACTTCAAGTATGCCCCTCTCTGAACCTGTTTCTCTAAGGCACAGTGGCCTTTATCAGAGTGGCTGAGAGATGATAATCCAGGCTGCTGAGGGGAGGAGGTAAGGCCGACTTCCAGCTGACAGGATATGGCAGGCCCAACTACCATTTCAGACCTACAGAAGCCAAGCCACAAGGGCCCCACTGCTCCCAGATGCAAGGTGATCCAAACAGCCCAAAAGGGCCTCCCTGGAGATGCAGCTGATGACCCCAGGTTCTGAGCTCCCTCCATTAGCAGAGCCACACTGCCACCCACTGGACACAGACTGCAACTACAGCCCACAGGAAAACCTGAGACCTAGGGGCTCCAAGGTTAAGAATGAGCCAGGAGAGCCAAGCTTTTCTAAGGCCTGCTTTCCCATGTGCCCTGTGTCTCTTAAAAAAAAAAACCCTGGGGGCCCAAAGTGGCTCCGGCCGGATGTCGTGGCGCTTGCGAAGGCGAGGCCAAGAGTTCAAGGCCAACCAACCTCAGCAACCTTACAACCTCTCAATGATTGGCAAAAAAAAAAAACCCTGGGACTGACGAGCAACAAATGAGATTCTCACTCCAGCCCCATTACTGTGAGGCAAACTGTCCTATCTGGCTACTGAGGAATAACAATCTCCAAAGAGAAGAGCCAGGAGTCTCCTAAGAAACCACATCCACAGGTGATTCTGCTGGGTCAGGCCTGGGAATGAGTCCTTTTCAGCAAATGGGATGGCCCCAGCACATAATGACCCTGACTGCTGATGGGCTCTCAGGACACTCTGCCCTTTCTTCCTTGGTACAGTGTCCCCTCAGAAGCCAGCACATTCTGGGAGAATATGCATAACAGTAACCCATTTACGCCGGAGGGTGCAACTTTCTGACCTGCAGACGTGAAAAATCAGACCTTGGCAATGATCTTGAGCAGTAGGATATAAATAACTCCCACATGCTTAGTGTTCCAATAATGGAACACTAGGCATATAATTTACTGAGCACATACTACGGCCCAGACAGTGCTGGACACTGAAATTTATTTATTACTGCTTTGTAAATGGAAGCAAAACAGAACAAACTCAAGACACAGAAAAGGGAGGTGGTCAAAGTGACAAAGGGCAAGGCCGACTTCCCCTCCCAGCCCAGGCATTCCCATTACTAGGCTCCTGCCCCAAGTCCCCGGGTGCTACCTTTTCAGGAAGACAGCAGGTGTTGCCAGAAGCTAGAGAAATAAAGTCTCAGATTCGTTTCCTGTGAGAATTTTGACTACAAGCCCAAACTAAGGTCAAGACGACTTTAAGGAATGCTTCAAAACCCAGCAGCCTGAGCTACAATGTAAGGGAATCGCTACATAGGACGGATGGAAACATCTGAAATCTACTCCATCTCGGAGTGCTCCCTACCCACTCCTCGAAGTTCCTTGCCAGGCCCGGCACGGTGGCTCACACCTGCAATCCCAGCACTTTGGGAGGCTGAGGAGGGCAGATCACATGAGGTCAGGAGTTTGAGACCAGCCTGACCAGCATGGAGAAACCCCGTCTCTACAAAAAAAAATTACCCGGGCATGGTGGTGGTGTGTGCCTGCAGTCCTAGCTACTCGGAGGCTGAGGCAGGAGAATTGCTTGAGCCTGGGAGGTGGAGGTTGCAGTGAGCCGAGATGGCGCCAAAGCACTCCAGCCTGGGCAACAAAGTAAGACTCTGTTTAAAAAAAAAAAAAAAAAAATTCCTTGCCATACCCCATCCCTCAGTTTTGTAATTTTCTTTGTCCAGGTCTCTCAATCTGCACTGGCTTATTTTATTTTATTTTATTTTTTTGCACCACGTAACTCTCACTTATTGAATAGGTAATTCTTTTTTTGGTCCCTCACGTTTGTGTTTTTATAAATAGGTAATTCTTAAGCACTTACTATGTGCCTGGAAATGCTGTAGCTGTCGGGGATTTGGCAGTAAACAAGACAAAAATAGTGCCAGGCGCGGTGCCTCACACCTGTAACCCCAGCACTCTGGGAGGCCAAGGCAGGTGGATCACCTGCGACCAAGAGTTCGAGACCAGCCTGGCCAACACAGAAAAACCTCGTTTCTACTAAAAATACAGAAAGAATTTAGCTAGGCATGGTCCAACTAGTCTAAGGCAAGAGAATCGCTAAGAACCAGAGGCGACAAAGGTTGCAGAAGCTGAGATCACACCACTGCGCTCCACCCTGATTGACAGAGTGAGACTGTCTCAAAAAACAAACAAAAAGACAAAAAAAGGTGTCTACCCTCACGGGGTTCATATGCTAACGAAAGAAGGAGACCATATGATCACATCAGATGATAACAGACATAGGAAGGGGTGATTTTATAAGGGGTTAGGAGAGACCTCATAAGATGCTGACATTTAATGAAGAGCAGAAGACTGCCACAGCCATGGGGAAACACACCTGGCAACACCAGATGGTAGGTGCTGTAAGTTACAGGGGACACCCCACGACCCTGTAGGGCTGATCCCTACACACTACAGTGGGACCAATGACGCTGCGGGGTTGGGCGCGTGAACGAAGGGCAGCCAGAGGGAACCCACCCCGGTGCATGGCGTGAGTTCCCAGGAGTGCTCGCTTACCCAGGGCGGGTGGGGTGCGGTGGGGCACGAACGCGACTCAAGGGAAAAGTGCAGCAAAGCAATGGTACGTAAGTACCGAAGAACATGACTGAAAGACGGCGGCACAGAACCAGTACGAGTCAGCACCCCACCAGCCAGGGTGTCCGTGCAGGCCCTGCCGGCAGCTCCACCCTTAGGAAATCATTGGCTAAGGGCTCATCTAAGCAGCAGCCCAGAGCCGGGACTCAAAGGAACTGGGCCGTGGAATTGGGAAACCTGATTAGGCTTTGGGGTGGAAGCCCCATCTCGGAACTCTCACTCTTGTAAGCAGGCCTGCCTCAACAAGCCTCCATTTCTTCATCTTGAAAATGGGAGAAGCAACCCCTGAGGCACTCGGAAGCTGTGAGAAGTCAGTAACAGGAAGGACGAGTGTTCAGCAGGGAGCACAGTTCCCTTGACGGGAGCTGGTCACTGGGTCCAGGCACAGCAAGCTTCTATAGTTAAGGGTGAAGGCTCTCAAGGGCACAGAACCCCTACTGAACCCATTCTTCCTCTTCTATCATGGAGAAGTTCAAGCATCTAACAGAAGTGGAGAACAGTACAACAAACTCCCACGAGCCGCTTCCACCATCAACGCGCGGACAAACTTGTTTCATCTCTACCCTCCCCCAGCCCACTGGACCTTTTTTTTTGAGACAGAGTCTTGTTCTGGCACCAGGCGCCAGGCTGGAGTGCAGTGGCACGATCTCTGCTCACTGCAACCTCCGCCTCCCGGGTTCAAGCAATTCTCCTGCCTCAGCCTCCCAAGCAGTTGGGACTACAGATGCGCGCCACCACATTGAGCTATTTTTTATATTTTTAGTAGAGATGGGGTTTCACTATGTTGGCCAGGATGGTCTTGATCTCTTGACCTCGTGATCCGCCTGCCTCAGCCTCCCAAAGTGCTGGGATTACAGGTGTGAGCCACCACGCCCGGCTTTTTTTTGAGATGGAGTTTCGTGCTTGTTGCACAGGGTGGAGTGCAAAGGCACAACCTCAGCTCGCTACAACCTCCGCCTTCCAGGTTCGAGAGATTCTCCTGCCTCAGCCTCCCGAGTAACTGGGATTACAGGCACGCACTACCACACCCGGCTAATTTTTTATTTGTATATAGACAGAGTTTCACCAGGCTGGCCAGGCTGATCTCAAACTCCTGACCTCGTAATCCACCTGCCTCAGCCTCCCAAAGTATGGGATTATAGGCATGAGCCACCACGCCCAGCAAAATATAGTCTAATCACATGGACTCACCGTCACAGCTGTTGTCCCCTGCTGACTGAAACATCACTATGCTGCTTGAGTTTTCACTCTCACAATAAAGAGCCACTGGAGGTTGATAGCTGACCTTATCAGTTTGGTTAATGATGACAACACACCTGTCCTGTACTCCCAATTCCTCCGATACATGGAGAAAATGAACATCTTCAGCCCAAGGGTCAGGGAGCTAAGGGTAGAGCCGGGACGGACCCACTAGCCCACAACTTGCTGCCTCAGCCTGAGACCCAGCTGGGTTGTGGGAGCCCCTCATAACTGTCCTCCCCTGCAGGAAGAGCCCAAGGTACCAGGGGTCTCCCTTCCCACCAACTTTTACCCCATGTTCTGCTGCTGAAAAGCCCAAACCAAAAACAGGGCTTGCCAAGTGGCAGGGACTAAATAAAAGAACAACCCTGCTCCCCGAAAACAGGCCTTTGGGAGACAGCAGGATCCTGGGTGACCTGGAAAGAACACAGCGGGGAGGAGAGAGGAGAATAGTGGATGAGAGACTTACACATTTTAAGCTCTGTCTCCACTTCCTGCTGTCGCCGCTCAATCTTCTCCCGTCTCTGTCATGAGAAAGGGGAGGTGGATAAGTAAACGCAGACAGAAGTACCCCAGTGTCAAGGACCATGTGGAGAAAACCGCGAAAGGTGGGGGTCAGGAAGCAAAAATGACATACTTTCCTCTCCATGCGTTCCTCTCGGGTTTCCGCACGAGTTGGAGGAGGGGCATCTCGAGGGTCCTAGGAACAAGAAGAGAGGTGACAGGGTGGGAAGGACTAGGGGAAACGGGAAGGGACGCTCACCAAGGAAATAAGCATGTCACCCCTCCCACCCCCGCTACAAAAACAAACACACATGTATACTTCCCCAGTCACTGTGGAGGGAGAGAAGTGGCACAGATCAAAGCATGGTCTGCAGCCACACACAGTGGCCTCCACTTGTAATCCCAGCACTTTGGGGGGATGACACAGGAAGAATGCTTGAGCCCAGGGGTTTCAGACCAGCCTGGGAAACACAGTGAAACACCATCTCTACTAAAAATTTACAAATGAGCTAGGTGTGGTGGCACACGTCTATAGTCCCAGCTACTAGGGAGGTTAAGGAGGAGGATCTCTTGGGCACTGGAGAGCGAGGCGGCCATGAACCATGACTGTGACACTGCACTCCAGCCTGGATGACAGAATAAGACCCTATCTTAAAAAATAAGCACAGTCCATGGACCAGCACTATCCAAACTTGCTGGACTGTGAGAAGTACAGAAACCAGGAGTAAGTGCTAAGAAACTTCTACAGCAATTTCACAGTTTTACACCCACTGACTAATACAAATTTGGTCTTTTACTCTGCAGGTCTTCTATTTTTTTTTTTTTTTTTGAGACGGAGTTTCACTCTTGTTACCCAGACTGGAGTGCAATGGCGCGATCTCGGCTCACTGCAACCTCCGCCTCCTGGGTTCAGGCAATTCTCCTGCCTCAGCCTCCTGAGTAGCTGGGATTACAGGCACGTGCCACCATGCCCAGCTAATTTTTGTATTTTTAGTAGAGACGGCATTTCACCATGTTGACCAGGATGGTCTCGATCTCTCCACCTCATGATCCACCTGCCTCGGCCTCCCAAAGCACTGGGATTACAGGCTTGAGCTACCGCGCCCGGCCAGGTCTTCTATTTTTTGATGCAAAGTCTTGCTGTGTGACCCAGGCTGGAGTACAATGGCGCAACCTCGGCTCACTGCAACCTCCACCTCCCGGGTTCAAGCGATTCTACGTCCTGCTTTCCCCTCTGTGCTGTCTCTACAAGGAACCCACTAGCAATCATGTGTTTCTAAAAGGAACCCAGGAACTGACTAGAATCATTCAAGTGATTCTCCTGCCTCAGCCTCCTGAGTACCTGGGATTACAGGTAAACGACACTATGCTGGCTAATTTTTGTATTTTTAGTAGAGAGGGGGTTTCACCATATTGGCCAGGTTGGTCTAGAACTTCTGACTCTAAGTCTTTCTTTAAAAAGTAATTCTAGGCCGGGCACGGTGGCTCAAGCCTGTAATCCCAGCACTTTGGGAGGCCGAGGCGGGTGGATCATGAGGTCAAGAGATCGAGACCATCCTGGTCAACAAGGTGAAACCCCGTCTCTACTAAATATACAAAAATGAGCTGGGCATGGTGGCGCGTGCCTGTAATCCCAGCTACTCAGGAGGCTGAGGCAGGAGAATTGCCTGAACCCAGGAGGCGGAGGTTGCGGTGAGCCGAGATCGCACCATTGCACTCCAGCCTGGGTAACAAGAGCGAAACTCCGTCTCAAAAAAAAAAAAAAAAAAAAGTAATTCTAGGCTGGGCGCAGTGGCTCACGCCTATAATCCCAGCACTTTGGGAGGCCGAGGCAGGTGGATCACGAGGTCAAGAGATCGAGACCATCCTGGTCAACAAGGTGAAACGCTGTCTCTACTAAAAATACAAAAATTAGCTGGGCACGGTGGTGCACGCCTGTAATCCCAGCTACTCGGGAGGATGAGGCAGGAGAATTGCTTGAACCCAGGAGGTGGAGGTTGTGGTGAGCCGAGATCGTGCCATTGCACTCCAGCCTGGGTAACAAGAGCGAAACTCCGTCTCAAAAAAAAAAAAAAAAAAAAAAAAGTAATTCTATCCGATTTATGAAAAGCATCAATCTGCAACAGACTGGAAACTGTCCTTCAACAATGACAGTTTGAAAAGGACTGGCACAGGTGACACCTAGCTTAAAAATACAGTGCTGAAGGTCCCTGTCTTCCATATTCAGGAAACAGGCTGCTTCTCACAGCTCCAAGCATCACTCACATTGAACAAAGTGCCAGAAGATGTGATGGGAGCAGAGTTACAGGAGGGCCCTGTTTATGAGAGTCAGTTAAGAGGACCAGGCCTGAAGCAACATGAGCTGACAGGACAGGACTCCGAAGCCCACACTGCACACCCTCTGAGGGCCAGGGCAGCACTTAAAGGTGGCACCAACCATGCATTAAATACTAACTGGTTGCTGGACGTGGTGGCTCACGCCTGTAATCCCAGCAGTTTGGGAGGTCAAGGCTGGTGGATCACTGGAGGTCAGGGGTTCAAAACCAGCCTGGCCAACATGGCGAACCCCTATCTCTACTAACAATACAAAATTAGCCAGGCATGGTGGCACATGCCTGTAATCCCAGCTACTTGGAAGGCTGAGGCAGACTGCTTGAACTGAAGGCTGCAGGGAGCTGAAATCACACCATCGCACTCCAGCCTGGGCAACAAAAGCAAAACTCAGTCTCATAAATAGTAACTGGTACATCATCATCAAAGGGCATCTACCACCTGCCTGTGCCCATTAAGTTAATTTAACTGGCTAGTAACATTTCTCAAGTGCCGGTTCACCGAGGGTGGCAAATCCCACTGAAGATCCACCTTTCTATTATCTGCGAACTTGGTTTTGTTTTGTTTTTTTTTTTTTTGAGATGGAGTCTCACTCTGTCTACCAGGCTGGACTGCAATGGCATGATCTCGGCTCACTGCAACCTTCACCTTCCAGGTTCAAGCGATTCTCTTGCCTCAGCCTCCCAAGTAGCTGGGACTGCAGACACGTGCCACCACGCCTGGGTGGTTTTGGTATTTTTAGTAGAAACAGAGTTTCACTATATTGGCCAGGCTGGTCTCCAACTCCTGACTTCGTGATCTGCCTGCCTCAGCGTCCCAAAGTGCTGAGATTTACAAGTGTGAACCACCGTGCCCATCCTATCTAAGAGGTTCTGCTCTGCAACTCCCTCCACCTCCAGCTGCCCATTCCTACCCAATGTGAGAATGTTCTTGTAACTTCTGGCTGTGTGCCAGCTTTCCTCAGGTGTGCTCAGACACACCTACAAGATGACCACTGTCATCCCAATTTCACAAATAAAAACAGAGAGGTCCAGGAGCCTAAGTCATTCATTCCTATTTACCCTGAAGGTGCAGAGCTAAGATCCCAGTCTGTGGCTTTAAGCCCTCCAACACTGGGTGCTAGCCCTTAACACCATCTTATTAACAATGAAAGTAGTAAACAGAGTAACAAAGGCCAACATAGGCTGACTGCTTGATGCCAAGCCCCCTGACATACACTTTGCCATTTAATTCTCCACCAACAGTATGAGGGGTGCTACCACTATCCCCTTGCTAAAGATAAAGAAACCAATGCATTAAGATACACATTTGCCCAAACTCACAGAGCTGATAAATGGTGCAAGCCAAGTGTGAATCCTCAACCACTACTCAAATGAACTTTCCCAGAAATTCTACAAAAGGTATACCATCAACCCCACTTTTTTTTTTTTTTTTGAAATGGGAGTCTCACTCTGTTGCCCAGGCTGGAGTGTGCAGTGGGACAATCTCGACTCACT
This sequence comes from Saguinus oedipus, assembly GCA_031835075.1. Classification (NCBI taxonomy): domain Eukaryota; kingdom Metazoa; phylum Chordata; class Mammalia; order Primates; family Cebidae; genus Saguinus; species Saguinus oedipus. Next base: position 50,296,737 of record CM063187.1, on the reverse strand, counting down.
GCAATGACTGCCTCCCGGGTTCAAGTGATTCTTCTGCCTCAGCCTCCCAAGTAGTTGGGACTACAGGCAAGCACCATCACGCCCCGTTAAGTTTTGTATTTTTAGTTGAGATGGGATTTCACCATATTGACCAGGCTAGTTTTGAACTTCTGACCTCAGGTGATCCACCTGCCTCAGCCTTCCAAAGTGCTGGGATTACAGGTGTGAGCCACCGAGCCCAGCCTCACTTTGTCTTTGTTTGTTTGGAGACAGTATTGTTCTATCGCCCAGGTTGGAGTGCAACGGCTCTATCTGGGCTCACTGCAACCTCTGCCCTCCGGGTTCAAGTGATTCTCCTGCCTCAGCCTCCCGAGTAGCTGGGATTACAGGTGCCCACCACCACGCCCAACTAATTTTTCTATTTTTAGTAGAGACAGGATTTCATCATGTTGGCCAGGTTGGTCTTGAACTCCTGACCTCAGGTGATCCACCCGCCTCAGCCTCCCAAAGTACTAGAATTACAAGCATAAGCTACTGCACCTGGCCACAACTCCACTTAAAAAAAAATTATTTTTTAAGAGACGAAGTCCTGTTCTGTCACCGAGGCCGGAGTACAGTGGCGTAATCACAAAGCAATCCAGCCTCCAACTCCTGGGCTCAAGCAATCCTCCCACCTTAGCCTCCTGAGTAGCTGGAACTACAGGTGCACTCGACCACACCTGGCTCCAACCCCATTTAAAACAGGGAAACTGAGGATCACAAAGATGAAGCCAGTCGCTTAAATCACACAGCTAGCAAATCCAATCAAAGGCTGGACTCCCAAATCCAATCCCTTGCTTCCCACAACCCAAACCATTCCTGGCCTGCTCAGTGAACTCACCTCAAACTCTCGAATGTACGGCGCAATGCCACAGTAAGGTTGATTGTGGTGTTTTTCATGTGGCAGTTTCTCCAGGGGTGGCAGGTATGGGATAGGGTCACGGGGGGCAAAAAGGGCCAGAAGGTTGGGCGGCAGGAACTGGGTCATCTTGCCAAGTCTGAGAGCAGAAGCAGGACAGCCTTAGGTTAGATTGGGTCTGCACAGAGAAAGCCCCTATTTGTCCCTTGACTCTCAAAAAAGAAAGAAAACAGGAGAAAAGTCTCGGAATTCGAAGAGGCTCTGAAAGGGCAGAGAACCGTCCTACGCTAGAAGAGAAGGGTATCTCTTGGTGGGGGTGGAGGTGAAAATCAGGCCCGTAAAGGAAACGAAAAACAAAGGCTGGAAACGGTTCCTGAGCAGTGAGGTCTCAGAGTCCTGACCCACGAGCTGTGGGGCGGAGAGGTTCCCAGGGGATTTCTGGGGGAATTAAGGACCCGAGAAAGGAGGCCCACAGCAGTTGTGGCTGCTCGTCTCGTACCTTGGAGGACAAATTATGAGATGCAGTTTGCAGGGGCCTGGAGGTCGAAAGTCCCCGAGCAGAGAGAAACATAAGCAGCGAAGCCCCAAAGTCAAGCGCCTGTGGGTAACAGACCTGGGCGCCCCCAAGACGAAAGGAATTATGGGTAAGGGTCCCGGACAACATGGAAAGACGAAAAAGAAAAAAGGCCACACACCGCAAGGGCCTGTGGGTAGGGGACCTAGGGCGCATTGGGAAGCGGGCGTGGGTGCCCAGAGGACTCGGGTTTCGGGAAAGGGATGCAAAAGGGACCTGCAGCAGGGGACGCGGCAAGGGGGCCTGGCTGCAGGGAAAAGTACCGGGGCCCATCGCAGGGGCTTGTGGGTAGCGGCCCAGCACCCCATCGGACCACTCGGCCACACTCACTCGCCGCGCGGCGCCCTCCTAGGTCTGGCGTCGGTACGGAGGCTCGAGGCGGCTGCGGTGGCCCCTCAGCAACAAGAACTTCCGCTTTGGCTTCCACTCCGACGGCGTCCGCGTCTGCCTGACTCCCTTACCCGCGCAGCGACCGCACAAGGCCGCTGCTCAAGAACCCGCGCGGCCTCAGCCACCGACTGGAGCAGGGGGTGGGTCTCGGCCTCAAATCCCTCCGCCGTCAGCACTGCGCACGCGCCGCGAGAGGCCAAGAACAACCCACACACCAGGCCCAGGCGCCGTCGCGGGCACAGCGCACGCGCGAGATCACTACCCCGCCTTCGGACACCTTGAGTACCTCAGTCTCCTGGAGCTGGCGTCTGCGCTGCGCGCGCGCGCTCAGCCCCAAGCCGCCCCTCCACCTGCCGCTTTCCGCTCCAAACCGCCTATGTCCGCGAGACTCTCTCTGACGCTCCGCCCCTTACCCGATCACACTTCCCTGATGTTTTCGCGCATGCGTGTTACGTAGAGTACTGTAACGTACCTCTCCGCCGCCTAGCAAAGAGTCCCTAAGTGAATAGCCTGATTGCGTTGATGTCTAATCTATTCAATCAACTGCTCATCAAGCATCTCATATGTGCTAGGCACTGTCTGGGCTTTGGGGGCTACAGCACGTGACTAAAGCAAAGTCTCCTCCTGCTTGGGCTTACATTGTACTGAGGGAGACAATAAAAGCGCTTAACTGAATAAAGAGTTTGAGGGCCGAGCCCGGTGTCTCACGCCTGTAATCCCATCACTTGGGAGGCCGAGGCAGGCGGATCACCCGAGATCAATTGTTCGAGACCAGCATGGCCAACCTGGTGAAACCCCGTCTCTACAAAAAAATACAAAAATCAGCGGGCATGGTGGTGTGAGCCTGTAATCTCAGCTACTCTGGAGGCTGAGGCAGAAGAATCGCTTGAACCCAGGAGCCGGAGGTTGCAGTGAGCAGAGATCACCGCCATTGCACTCCAGCCTGGGTGACAAGAGCGACACTCTATCTTAAAATAATAATAATAATTTGAGATGGTGACCAGGATAATAAAGAAGGACGGAGCAGAGTAAAGGGATGGGAAGTGAGAGTGAGGCTATTTTATAAAGGGTGATAACGGAAGGCTCCTCTGAAGTATCGTTTGAACAAAGACCAGATAGAAGCAAGATCTGGGGGGCGGGGAGGGTTAACAGCAGACGCAAAGGTCCTGAACTGGGACCAGATGGCAGGAATCTCAGGTTGTTGGCCATGAGATCAGAGAGCTGGCATTTATTTTATTTAAGGCCCTGTTGTTAAGTATTGCATTTTAAGTTTTGTGGATGGATTCAATAGCCTGTTTAATAACTATAGAAATTATTGCAAAATTCAAATGACTAATTTTCAAGAAAAAGGCCAGCAACTCAGGAGGCTGAGGTAGGAGAATCGCTTGAACCTAGGAGGCAGAGATTGCAGTGAGCTGAGATCTCGCCATTGCACTCCAGCCTGGGCGACAAATTGAGACTCACTTTCAAAAAAAAAAAAAGAAGAAAAAAAAATGCCAAGTGCATTGGCTCATGCCTGTAATCCTAACACTTTGAGAGTCTGAGGTGAGCGGATCATGATGTCAGGAGTTCAAGACCAGACTGGCCAACATGGTGAAACCCTGTCTCTACTAAAAAATACAAAAATTAGCTGGGCATGGTGGCTCGTACCTGTAATCCCAGCTACTTGGGAGGCCGAGGTAGGAGAATTGCTTGAACCAGGACCCAGGAGATGGAGGTTGCAGTGAGTTAAGATCACACCACTGCACTCCAGCCTGGGCTACAGAGTGAGACTCTATCTCAAAAAAAAAAAAAAAAAATGCTCTTCCTTCTCTTCCACATTGCCAGTTTGTGACTTTTCCAAACTTTTCTGCTGTGCTGCTTCCTATTTATGTATGTATTTATTTTTCAGAGACAGGGTTTCACTGTGTCACCCAGGCGGTGTACAGTGGCGATTCACTGCCATGATCCCACTCATGTTGATCAGGAGTTTTGACCTGCTCCATTTCCAGCCTTAGGCTAGTTCACCCCTTGCCAGGCAACCTGGTAGTCTCCTGCTCCTGGGAGGTTACCATATTGAAGCCAAATTTAGTATGGACACCCAGTTTTTGGGGGGAACGGCAATGGAAGGAGGGCTCACAGAGTGCCTCCATAAAATAGCTGCAAGTGGTGGGGACAGTAAAATGCAGCAAACTGCCAGGCCTCTGGGGAGGCAAACGTCCCCAAGCCTTCTTGTTCCACGTGCAGAGTGACCTGGACTCTGTAACAGTACATAACATGCTCAAGGGCTTTAAACCCTTTTGCAGCATTACAAAGTAACCAGACTTGTAGGCCCACCAGCTACATTGTCTATTGGTAAGCATACGTTTTTAGCTCTTGAGAAACTCACATGAACCGCCACTGTTAACAATTTTGTGTTTGATGCACAGCCTCCCTTCACCACTGTTAACAATTTTGTGTTTGATGCACAGCCTCCCTTCACCGATTCACCCTGCCACCTGCACTACAGATAACAGTGATTGTGTTCAGCAAATATTGTGGAAACCAGAGCCCGGGGCCTTCACGGCCTCCAGTAAAGAAGTGATGATCCCCTGGTCCTCCTTTCTCTCCTAATCTATATTTTTCTAATTCCTTTGTCGCCACTGAACTTGGGGTACCCATGGATGGGTGTGGGGCTGGCTCCCTACACCAGTCAGCATAACACAGTACAGCCCAGAACTCCTGTGCTCAATCCTCCCACCTCAGCCTCGAAGTAGCTAGGACTACAGGCACATGCCACATGCCACAGAGCCTGACTGCTTCCCCCCTTTTTATTTTATTTTATTTTATTTTTCGTTTTTTGAGACAGTCTTGCTTTGTCACCCAGGCTGGAGTGCAGTGGTGTGATCTCGACTCACTATAACCTCCACTTCCTGGGTTCAAGCAATTCTTCTGCCTCAGCCTCCCATGTAGCTGGGACTATAGGCACATGCCACTATTCCCAGCTAATTTTTATATTTTTAGTACAGACAGGGTTTCAGCATGTTGGCCAGGATGGTCTCGAACTCCTGACTTCATGATCCGCCCACATCGGCCTCCCAAAGTGCTGAGATTACAGGCATGAGCCACTGTGCCAGCCCTTTTTTTTTTTCTTTTTTGAGACAAAGTCTCACTATGTCGCTCAGGCTGGAGTACAGTGTCACGATCTCAGCTCACTGCAACCTCCACCTACTGGGTTCAAGTGATTTTCCTGCCTCAGCCTCCCAAGTAGCTGGGATTACAGGCACCCGCCACCATTCCTGGCTAATTTTTGTATTTTTAGTAGAGACAGAGTTTCACCATGTTGGCCAGGCTGATCTTCAACTCCAGACCTCAAGTGAATCCACCTGCCTCGGCCTCCCAAAGTGCTGGGATTACAGGTGTGAGCCACCACATCCAGCTGAGCCACCATGCCTGGCACCCTTTTAATTATAAATTCCAACTTTAAGTCATATGTCTTTGCTCCTGTATCTGCTCATAGGCTGTTAGAAGCTGCCACATCGGCCGGGCGCGGTGGCTCACGCCTATAATCCCAGCACTTTGGGAGGTCGAGGCGGGTGGATCACGAGGTCAAGAGATCGAGACCATCCTGGTCAACAAGGTGAAACCCCCCGTCTCTACTAAAAATACAAAAATTAGCTGGGCATGGTGGCGCACGCCTGTAGTCCCAGCTACTCGGGAGGCTGAGGCAGAAGAATTGCCCGAACCCAGGAGGCGGAGGTTGCGGTGAGCTGAGATTGTGCCATTGCACTCCAGTCTGGGTAACAGGAGCGAAACTCCGTCTCAAAAAGAAGCTGCCACATCACTACTTGAACACTTTGAAGCTTAGAGACCCCAGGTCATCATTCTTAGTTCAACCTTCTGCAAATCCCTAGAGCGTGGATACAATGTGGCCAGGCTGTTTGCTAGACTGTAGCACTCGTGACCTTTACTCCAGTTCCCAGCAATTCCTCATTTCCACCTGGGGCTTCATCAGCCTGGATTTCACTCTCCACATTTCCATCAGCATTTTGATCACAACCATTTAACCAATCTAAGAAGTTCCAAAATTTCCCTCATGTTCTTATCTTCTTATCGGTCCTCCAAATTCTTCTCACCTCTGCCCATTACCCAGTTCTAAAGTTGCTTCCGCTGGGCGCGGTGGCTCAAGCCTGTAATCCCAGCACTTTGGGAGGCTGAGACGGGTGGATCACGAGGTCAAGAGATCGAGACCATCCTGGTCGGCATGGTGAAACCCGTCTCTACTAAAGATACAAAAAATTAGCTGGGCATGGTAGCACGTGCCTGTAATCCCACTACTCAGGAGGCTGAGGCAGGAGAATTGCCTGAACCCAGGAGGCGGAGGTTACAGTGAGCCGAGATCGTGCCATTGCACTCCAGCCTGGGTAAAAAGAGCGAAACTCCATCTCAAAAATAAATAAATAAATAAATAAAATAAAAAATAAATAAAGCTGCTTCCACATCTTCAGGTATCTTTATAGCAATGACCCCTACACTAATTTTCTGTGCTAACTTCCATTTTGCATTGCTAGAATGGAATACCTGAGCTTCCCGCCACGGCAGTATCGTAGCCAATGAGGTTTATTCCAGGCGCAATTATTGCTAACTGAAAACTTTTCCCAATACCCCACCATGATGACTTGCAATATAGTGGGCATTGGCAATTTTTGACAGTCTCTTTGAAGACTGAATATAACAAAAGAAGAAAGAAGAAAGAAAGGAATACCTGAGATAGGGCAATTTATAAGGAAAAGACATGGACTGGGTGCAGTGGCTGATGCCTGTAATCCCAGCACTTTGGGAGACAGAGGCTGGCAGATCACTTGAGCCCAGGAGTTCAAGACCAGCATGGCCAACATGGTGAAACCCCATCTCTACTAAAATAGCTGGGTGTGGTGGTGAGTGCTTGTAATCCCAGCTACTCGTGAGGCTGAGGCAGGAGAATCACCTGAACCTGGGATGCAGAGGTTGCAGTGAGCTGAGATCGCACCGCTGCACTCCAGCCTGGGAAACAAGAGTGAAACTCCATTTCAAAATAAAATTTTAAAAAGGTTTAAATTAGCTGGGTGTGGTGACTCATATCTATAGTCCCAGCCACTTGGGAGTCTGGGGTGGGAGGATCTGTTTGAGCCTGGGAGGTCAAGGCTACAGTGAGCTGCGATTGTCCAGCCTGGGTGACAGTGTGAGACTTTGTCTCAGGAAAACAATATTAACATCACTAGTGATAGGCATATGGACATCACACACCCCGGGGATGACGTAATGAGAGCAACAATGCCTCTCTGTGGCATTCTCTCTACCCTCACCCCACAAAACTATAACCTCAATCTAAACAAGATAAAAGATCAGAGGTACACAAAGGAGAGACAGTCTACCAAACAACTGACTAGTAATCTTCAAGTTTCCAGATCATGAAAGACAAGGAAAAAGTAACAAACTATCACAGATTGCAGAAGACTAAGGTGGCATGACAACAAATGCAACACAGTATCCCAGACCGCAGAAGGCAGCCGAAACAAAATCCCAGTGAAATCTGCCATGTTGTCAAAAGTATTGTGCCACCCCAATGTCTTAGGTTTTTTTTTTTTAAGACAGAGTTTCTCTCTTGTTACCCAGGCTGGAGTGCAATGGCGTGATCTCGGCTCACCGCAACCTCCACCTCCTGGGTTCAGGCAATTCTCCTGCCTCAGCCTCCTGAGTAGCTGGGATTACAGGCTTGCACCACCACGCCTGGCTAATTTTTTATTTTTGGTAAAGATGGGGTTTCACTGTATTGGTCAGGTTGATCTTGAACTCCTGACCTCATGATTCACCCGCCTCAGCCTCCCAAAGTGCTTGGATTACAGGCATGAGCCACCGTGCCCGGCCAATGTCTTAGCTTTAACAAATGTGCCAAAGCAATACAACATTCTAACATTCGGGGAACCTGGAAGATGAATATTTACGAAATGACTGTACTGTCTTTGCAACCCTTACATAAGGCTAAAACTAGTTAAAAGTCAAAACAAAACAGGCCCAGCACAGTAGCTCACGCCTGTAAGCCCAGCACTCTGGGAGGCTGAGGTGGGTGGACCACCTGAGGTCAGGAGCTCCAGAACAGCCTGGTCAACGTGGTGAGACCGTTTCTACTAAAAATACAGAATTTACCCCAGGCGCCATGGCTCACGGCTATAATCCCAGCACTTTGAGAGGCTGAGGTGGGCAGATCACAAGGTCAGGAGATCGAGACCATCCTGGTTAACACGGTGAAACCCTGGGCATAGTGACTCGTGCCCATAATCTCAGCTACTCAGGAGGCTGAGGCAGGAGAACTGCTTGAACCCAGAAAGCAGAGGTTGCAGTGAGCCAAGTTTGCGCCACTGCACTCCAGCCTGGGCAACAAAGCAAGACTGTCTCAAAAAAATAATGATAATAAATTTTAAAAAATAAAACAAATGCTATGATAACTCAAAATGGGAGAGTCTGTGTATTATATTTTTGTTGCTGCTATAACAACCTTACCAGGAACTTAGTGGTTTAAAACAACACACGTTTATTAGAATATGATTTAGAGGTCAGAAATCCAAAACGGGGTGGCAGGAATGTGTTTTTTCTGGAGGCTACAGGGGAGAATCTGGAATCTGTTTCCTTGCCCCCTTTTTTTTTTTCGCCTTTTCAAGCTTCAGGAAGCCACCCCCATTCCTTGGCTCATGGCCGTTCCGGCGTCTTCACAGCCAGCAGCATGGCATCCTCTCCTCTCTCACCTCTATGTCTGTCCTCTCATTTGTTTTTTTTTTTTTTTTTTTTAACCGCGTCTCCCTCTGTCACCCAGGATGATCTCAGCTCACTGCAACCACTGTCTCCTTCGTTCAAGCGATTCTCCTGCCTCCACCTCCCAAGTAGCTGGGATTACAGGCATGTGCCACCACAACCGGCTAATTATTATTATTTTTTTTTGAGACGGAGTTTTGCTGTTGTTACCCAGACTGGAGTGCAATGGCACGATCTCAGCTCACCGCAACCTCCGCCTCCTGGGTTCAAGCAATTCTTCTGCCTCAGCCTCCCAAGTGGCTGGGATTATAGGTGCACACCACCATGCCCAGCTAACTTATATATATATATATATATATATATATATATATATATATATATATATATTTTTTTTTTTTTTTTTTTTTTTTTTTTTTTTTTTAGTAGAGACAGGGTTTCACCTCATTGACCCGGATGGTCTCTATCTCTTGACCTCATGATCCACCCGCCTCGGCCTCCCAAAGTGCTGGGATTATAGGCGTGAGCCACTGCGCCCGGCCAGACCAGCTAATTTTTGTATTTTTATTAGAGATGAGGTTTCACCATATTGGCCAGGCTGGTCTTGAACTCCTGACCACATGATCCACCTACCTGGGCCTCCCAAAGTGCTGGGATTACAGGCGTGAGCTACTGCGCCTGGCCCTGCATCCCACTTTTTTTTTTTTTATAATATTAAAGACAGGGTTTCACCATGTTGGTCAGGCTGGTCTTGAACTCCCAACCTCAGGTGATCCGCCCACCTTGGCCTCCAAAGTGCTTGGATTACAGGCGTGAGCCACCATGCCCGGCCCCTGCACCCCACTTTTAAAGACTGTTAGGGAAAAAATTTTTTTTATTCAGCATTGCCTGGGTTGGAAAAAAAAAAAAAAAGACTGTTAGGATTACAGTGGGTCCACCCAAATAATCCAAGATAATCTCCCTAACTAATCAGCCTTAATTTTTTATTTCTCATTTGTTTGAGAAGGGTCTCACTCTGTCACCCAGGCTGGAGTGCATCGGTGTGATCAGAGCTCACTGCAGCCTTGACTTCCTCGGATCAAGTGATTCTTCCACCTCCTCCTCCCAAGTACCAGTACCTGGGATTACTGATGTGCACTACCACACCCGGCCTTTGTGTGTGTGTGTGTGACAGAGTCTCACTCTGTCACCCAGGCTGGAGTGCAGTGGCACAATCTCAGCTCACTGCAACCTCTGCCTCCCAGGTTCAGGCAATTCTCCCACCCCAGCCTCCAGAGTAGCTGGGATTACAGGTGTATGCTAACCTACCCAGCTAATTTTTGTATTTTGATTAGAGATGGGGTTTCCCCATGTTGGCCAGGCTGGTCTCGAGCTCCTGACCTCAGGCGATCCGCCCATCTCAGCCTACCAAAGTGCTGGGATTACAGGAGTGAGCCTTTGGGCCTGGCTTACCTTTTAAATTTGTCCTAACTTCTTGAGCAGAAAAGTGGCACCTTGGCTGGGCATGGTGGCTCATGCCTGTTATCTCAGCACTTTGGCAGGTTGAGGAGGGTGGATCATAAGGTCAGGAGTTAGAGACCAGCCTAACATGGTGAAACCCCATCTCTACTAAAAAATAGGAAAGTTAGCCAGGTGTGGTGGTGGGTGCCTGTAATCCCAGCTACTCAGGAGGCTGAGGGAGGAGAATCACTTGAACCCAAAAGGCAGAGGCTGCAGTGAGCTGAGATTGCGCCACTGCACTCCAGCCTGGTGACAAAGGCAGACTCCATCTCAAAAAAGAAGAAGAAGAAGACCAGGCACGGTGGCTCATGCCTGTAATCCCAGCACTTTGGGAGGCCAAGGCGGGTGGATCACAAGGTCAAAAGATTGAGACCATCCTGGTCAACATGGTGAAACCCCGTCTCTACTAAAGATACAAAAAATTAGCTGGGCATGCATGGTGGCACATGCCTGTAATCCCAGCTACTCGGGAGGCTGAGGCAGGAGAATTGCCTGAACCCAGGAGGCGGAGGTTGCGGTGAGCTGAGATCGCACCATTACACTACAGCCTGGGTAACAAGAGCAAAACTCCGTCTCAAAAAAAGAAGAAAGAAGAAGAAGAAGAAGAAGAAGGAGGAGGAGGAGGAGGAGGAGGAGGAGGAGGAGGAGGAGGAGGAGGAGGAGGAGGAAGGAAGAAGAAAGAAGAATGGGAGAAAACAGTAGACAGAGACCAGAAAGATGGGGGACAGAGATCAGAGGCAGGGAAGGTCAAAGACCATGAAACAAATGGAAACAGACCGAGACAGGGGGAAGAGACACCTGGGGGTGGGGGACACAGAAATCCAGGAGACCAGGAAGAGTAGGTATGGTGGGGTGGCTTACACCTGAAATCCCAGCACTTCGAGAAGCCTAGTATGGTGGATCGGCTGAGCTCAGGAGTAGGAGACCAGCCTGGGCAACACAGCAAGACCCCACCTATAGAAAAATTACCAAAAATAGCCATGCGTGGTGGCTCACACCTATAGTCTCAGCTACTTAGAAGGCTGAGGTGGGAGGATCATTTGAGCCCAGAAAGCCAGGCTGACTGTGCCACTGCACTCCAGCCTGGGCAACAGATGGGAGGGAGGGGAGAAGGAAGGAAGGAAGGAAGGAAGGAAGGAAGGAAGGAAGGAAGGAAGGAAGGAAGGAGCTGGTGCAATGGACTGGGAGGAAGGAAGGGGAAGAGGGAGGGAGGGAGTGGGGGAGGGAGGGAAGGAAGGAAGGAAAGAAAAGGCCAGTGTGATGACTTAAACCTGTAATCCCAGCACTTTTGAGAGGCTGAGGTGGCGGATCCCTTGAGGTGAGGAGTTTGAGACCAGCCCAGCCAACGTGGTGAAACCCCGTCTCTATGAAAAATGTAATAATTAGCTGGGTGTGGTGGTGGGAGCCTCTAATCCCAGCTACTCAGGAGGTGGAGGCAGAATAGCTTGAATCGGGAGGTGGAGGTTGCAGTGAGCTGGGATCACACCACTGCACTCCAGTCTGAATGACTGTGCAAGACTCTGTCAAAAAAAAAAAGGAAGGAAGGAGGGAGGGAAGAAGGGAAGGAAGGAAAAGAAAGAAAGAAACAAAAGAACAAAGAAAAGAAAGGAAGGAAGGAGGGAAGGAAGGAAGAGAAAGAGGGCCAGGATTAGCAGGGCTTTCTAAGCCTCCACACCCCCAGCAGAGGGCGACCGCGATCCCTTCCCCGGGAGGTGCGATGACCAATCCCCTCCACTTCCCCCAAGTCCACTTGATGGGGCTATTTTTACGCAGTGTCACCGGACACCAGTGGCCAGAAGGCCACCGTCTCATCGCTGCGTCCTTCGGTTCCTGGGAATGACCCTGTGGCATCTCCCCGGCCCACACTTCCAACCCCCGCCCATTGCAGTCCAGCCCAGCCTCCTTTGCGAGTCACAGCACAGCTCAGGCCCCGCTGGGTCTCAGAATGTCTTGCGTAGAATCCAGGTGGAGACTTTGGGGCCAACTCTGCGGAGAGAATGGGGCGTGCGTGCACATACTCAGTGGTTTACAGCTGCCAGAGTCATCCTAGGACGGGACAGCCACCGGGACTGTGGCAGGACCGACCTGGAGTGATGGTCAGGGAGAGATTCAGAGATATGACTCCGGAGACCCTAAGTCCTCTAGAAACGCTAGGGGGAGACCCAAAGGGGAGCAGAGGAGGAACCCCGAGACAGAGACATGGAGGGCTAAGAGGTAATGAGCAAAAAGAGACGCAGAGAGACAAGAGATAAACGGAGACAGACCAAGAGACAAAATAAAGACGAAGACCAAGACGCAGAGAGGCTGGTAGAGGGACCCATACAGAGGCCCCCAGAACGACGAATCTCATAAATAAATGACCCACAGAGGTACTCACTCAGAGATACATCCCAACAGAGACAACCCAGATACACCCCACAGGAGACACAGCCGGACACAGTCACACAAGAGTGAGAGACAGAGCTGCAAACAGGAGACCCCAAGCAGGGCGCGGTGGCTCCCGCCTGACAGTACTTTGGGAGGCCAAGGCAGGCAGATCACTTGAGGACAGAAGTTCGAGACCTGCCTGGCCAAAATGTCTACTAAACACACACACACACACACACACACACACACACACACACAATTAGCTGGGCGTGGTGGCGCCTGTAATCCCAGCTACTCGGGAGGCTTAGGCAGAAGAATCGCTTGAGCCCAGGAGGCAGAGGTTGCGGCAGTGAGCCGAGATAGCGCCACTGCACTAGAGCCTGGGCGACAGATTGAAACTGTCTATCCGGCAGAGCTTGGTGGCTCACGCCTGTAATCCAAGCACTTTGGAGGCCAAGGCGGGCGGATCACCTGAAGTCGGGAGTTCAAGACCAGCCTGACCAACATGGTGAAACCCCGTCTTAAAAAAAAAAAAAAAAATTACTTTTAAAGGAAAAAAAAAAAGAAAGAAAGAAATTGTGTCTCTAAAAAAGAAAAAGAAAAAAACAGGCGACTGCAACCTAGCGCTCAGAGTCTCATAAAAAGCGACCAGACACACACACGGAAACCCGGAGAGAGGCAGACAGGATCCTGGCGGCAGAGGGACGAAGGGAAAGGGGACCCCGGGGCGGGAAAGACGCAGAGCCCGAGCGGGCGGCGGCGGCGGCGGGGCAGGGCGGGTGTCCCGGCAGAGGGCGCGCGGTCGCCCTGTCGCCCTCCGCCCCGCCGGGGTCACGGCGCCCCCTCCCCCGCGCCCTGGCCGCCCTGCTGGGCTATTTTTATGCGCGGACACCGGACACCGGGCTGGGGCTGGGGCTGGGGCGACGGCGGCGGCGGCGGCGGCGGCCGAGGTGGGGCCGCACCGGGCCGGGCATCGGGGCCACACTTCCGTTCGCGGGTCGCTGGGGCTGCGCGCGCCATGGAGCCGCGGTGCCCGCCGCCGTGCGGCTGCTGCGAGCGGCTGGTGCTCAACGTGGCGGGGCTGCGCTTCGAGACCCGGGCGCGCACGCTGGGCCGCTTCCCGGACACGCTGCTCGGGGACCCCGCGCGCCGCGGCCGCTTCTACGACGACGCGCGCCGAGAGTACTTCTTCGACCGGCACCGGCCCAGCTTCGACGCGGTGCTGTACTACTACCAGTCCGGCGGGCGGCTGCGGCGGCCGGCGCACGTGCCGCTGGACGTCTTCCTGGAGGAGGTGGCCTTCTACGGGCTGGGCGCGGCGGCACTGGCGCGCCTGCGCGAGGACGAGGGCTGCCCGGTGCCCCCCGAGCGCCCCCTGCCCCGCCGCGCCTTCGCGCGCCAGCTCTGGTTGCTCTTCGAGTTCCCCGAGAGCTCGCAGGCCGCGCGCGTGCTCGCCGTGGTCTCCGTGCTGGTCATCCTCGTCTCCATCGTCGTCTTCTGCCTCGAGACGCTGCCTGACTTCCGCGACGACCGCGACGGCCCGGGGCTCGCCGCAGTGGCCGCCGCCGGCCCGGTGAGAGGCGGGGCGTGGGTGGAGACGGGCGGGGTTTGGGAGGCGGGGTCCAGGGGGGCCTGGCCAATCATTAGGCGGGGCCCGGGGCTGCAAGGGGTGGGTCAGCCAAAGACAGGGTGGGCTGGAGGCGGGGCCTGAGGATTCCAGTCCGAGCACCTGCCCTGTCAGAAGGTGGGATTGAGGTCGGTGAGAAACCCCGCGTGCCGAGGGCAGGGCCCTTGGTGCAAGGGATAGGAGGACAGGAACATTAAAAATCAGAGCCGAGGGGCCCAAGGAAAGCCTGAAAACTCCGGGGTCTGTGCAGCTGGGAAGGATGGGCTGGGGTCGATGAAAGGCAGGCCCCGAGAACACTGCTGAGGGTGCTGGAGCCCAAGGTGCAAGAGTAGGAGGAATCCATGGAAGGAAGGCCGGGCTGAGGGGCCAGAGGAGGGGCCTAGGGCTTGTCTTGCAGAGAAGGTCTTTTTTTGTTGTTGTTTTTTGAGACGGAGTCTCGCTCTGTCGCCCAGACTGGAGTGCAGTGGTGCGACTTCAGCTCACTGCCACCTCCACCTCCTGGGTTCAAGCGATTCTCCTGCCTCAGCCTCCCGAGTATCTGGGACTACAGATGCACGCCACCATGCCCAGTTAATTCTTGTATTTTTAGTAGAGACAGAGTTTTACCATCCTGGCCAGGCTGGTCTTGAACTTCTGATCTCAGGTGATCCTCCTGCCTCGGCCTCCCAAAGTGCTGGGATTACAGGCGTGAGCCACTGCACCTGGACGTAGAGAAGATCTTTAAACGTTATAATCTGGGCTGGGATTGGGGAAGGCAAGGAATAGCTAGGCACAAGGCGGTGGGGCCGGGGCAGAGACCCTCCTCATTTAGAAAATCAACACTGGAGGTGGGACTTTGGGAGAGAAGAGGTTGCACCCTACTCAGACATAAGTTCCCATGCATGATGGGGAAGGGATCACCTCTCCAGCCACCACCAGGTCAGGAAACCAGAAAGTTCATCCAGGGATGATCCCTGGGGTCCTGGGAGGAAGTCTGGGACAACCAGGTCACTGGGGACATCGGTGCAGTGGCTACTGACCAATGTGTAAAGAGGAGTTGGGTATTTAAACTATGATTAAGGCTCTCCCAGTGTCCCAGCCCTGGCGTGGCCCTCCCTAAACACTTTCCTCCCTGCAGTTTCCCGCTCGGCTGAATGGCTCCAGCCTAGTGCCTGGAAATGCGCCCCGCCTGCCCTTCAACGACCCGTTCTTTGTGGTGGAGACGCTGTGCATTTGCTGGTTCTCCTTCGAGCTGCTGGTGCGCCTCCTGGCTTGTCCAAGCAAGGCGATCTTCTTCAAGAACGTGATGAACCTCATCGATTTCGTGGCTATCCTTCCCTACTTTGTGGCGCTGGGCACCGAGCTGGCCCGGCAGCGAGGGGTGGGCCAGCCGGCCATGTCACTGGCCATCCTGAGAGTCATCCGATTGGTGCGTGTCTTCCGCATCTTCAAGCTTTCCCGGCACTCCAAGGGCCTGCAGATCTTGGGCCAGACGCTTCGGGCCTCCATGCGTGAGCTGGGCCTCCTCATCTTTTTCCTCTTCATCGGTGTGGTCCTCTTTTCCAGCGCGGTCTACTTTGCCGAAGTCGACCGGGTGGACTCCCATTTCACTAGCATCCCGGAGTCCTTCTGGTGGGCAGTGGTCACCATGACTACAGTCGGCTATGGAGACATGGCACCCGTCACTGTGGGTGGCAAGATTGTGGGCTCTCTGTGTGCCATTGCCGGCGTGCTGACCATTTCCCTGCCCGTGCCTGTCATTGTCTCCAATTTCAGCTACTTTTATCACCGGGAGACAGAGGGCGAAGAGGCAGGGATGTACAGCCACGTGGACACGCAGCCTTGTGGCCCATTGGAGGGCAAGGCCAATGGGGGGCTGGTGGATGCGGAAGTGCCTGAGCTACCACCTCCAATCTGGGCGCCTCCAGGGAAACACCTGGTCACCGAAGTGTGAGGGACAGTTGAGGTCTGCGGGACCTCACACCTCCTTAGAGGGAGGGAGGGAGGGCAGGGTGGAGGGAATGGCTTGTGGGAGGGGATTGAGTTTAGGAAGAGCTAGGTTAAGCGGTAATGAGTGTGGGGACACTGAGTCTTGCTGGGTCTTGGATGGTATGGTTCGGTAGCTCCTGTGGGCACCTGTTAAGCAGCAGCGAATGGCAGTAGGTTGTGTTGTGTTGATGAAGACTCGATGGGTTCATATTACACTGAGTTGCGCAAAGCTCGTGGAGCCTTGTGGGTGGTGTCGAGGCAGGTTTGGTCATGTCATTTCGTGAGTTTCCTGCGTTGATGTTGGGTTTGGTTGGGTTGTGTCTGGGTGAGTGTTGTCCGGCTGTATTGTGTGGGATTCTGTGGTTTGGTGGGTCCCCTGGGGCCATGGTGAGTCAAGTTAGATGGCCCCCCATGGCATCGAGATTGATTGTGCGGTCAGGCGTGGTGCTAAGTTTCGTTAAGACGTGGTGGAGATTGTGCTGCTTTGCGGTTCTAGGGCCATGTTATTTTAGGTTCTGTGAACTTGTGAGTCATGTGGAAATGTGAAGAGTCAAGTGATAGAATTTGAGCTTTCTAGGTCACATTGGGTTACGTGTGTATGACTGAATGCATCTCGTGGGGTTCTGTTGGGCTGAATAGGCCACAGGGAGTTGAGTTGTGTTGCACTGTACAACCCTATGAGCCTTGTAAGGCCAGTTCAGTCGGGTCACGCCACTGTTTCAATCTCATAGGGCCATGCTGAGTTGAGTTCCATTGAGTTGTATAACTATGTGAGTACTATAGGAAACTGGGTTGAGTTGGACTGTGTGAATGAGTTCCACAGGGCTACATTGGGTTGTCTGGAGTTTCGTGGTAGCACCAGGACCCAAAGGTAATAGCAGCGGGGGAGCATCATATATCAGGGAGCAAATGCAGTGGCGAGGGCTGTGGGAGATGTACTGAGCTGGCTCCCCAGCTCACTGCGGGAGGTGGGACTGCATTCTGTATCCATGGGTTTGAATGTTCATCAGAGGCGATCGGGGTGAACTAGGAAGAGGTGGATGCTCCCCCCGTTTATCCACATCCACTTCGTTGTGCTGTTCACCCCATTCTCCCCTACAGGCTTTCACTCAGACATGGAGCTCAGAGCTCCAAGGGAAGGGGGAGAGAGGGAGAAAACTGCACTCTGTTCAGACATGATGGAGGGACAGAACCAAAAGGATAGGGAGAGAGACCAGCGAGAGATAGAGACCAAGAAAGAGGAAGAGATGGAAACCCAGAGAGACAGAGATGCAGGGAGAGGGAGACAAGGACCTGGAGGTGGGGTAGAGCAGAGACGCAGAAGAGGGGAACACAAATCCAGAGTGAGAAGGGGACAGAGACCAAGAGCGGGGGATAGAAGCTGGGTGAAGTGGCTCATGCCTGTAAACCCAGCATTCTGGGAGGCCAAGGAAGGGGGACTGCTTGAGGCCAGGAGTTCAAGACCAGCCTGGGCAACATGGCAAGACCCTCTCTCTACAAAAAATACAAAAATTAGCTGAGTGTGGTGGCGTATGCCTGTGATCCCAGCCATTCAGGAAGCTGAGGCGGGAGGATCCCTTGAGCCTGAGAGGTAGAGGCTGCACTGAGCCAAGATTACACTGCTGTACTCCAGCCTGGGGGACAGAGCAAGACCCCATCTCAACAAACAAACAAACAAAAAGAGTGGGGGGACAGAGACCCAGAGGGCAGTGTCAGGCTACCAGAGTTGGAGACAGATCAACAGAGTCTCAGGGAAAGAGAACCAAAATAGAAAAAGGCAGAAAAGCCGGGCGTGGTGGCTCACGCCTGTAATCCCAGCACTTTGGGAGGCCGAGGTGGGCGGATCACAAGGTCAAGAGATCGAGACCATCCTGGCCAACATGGTGAAACCCTGTCTCTACTAAAAAATACAAAAATTAGCCGGGCATGGTGGTGGGCACCTGTAATCCTAGCTACTCTGGAGGCTGAGGCAGGAGAATCGCCTGAACCCAGAAGGTGGAAGTTTCAGTGAGCTGAGATCCTGCCACTGCACTCCAGCCTGGTGACAGAGCGAGACTCGGTCTGCAAAAGAGAAAGAGAGAAAGAGAAAAAGAAAGACAAAAAAAAAGGCAGAAAAAGTTGGTGCCCCTGAACCCAAGAGTAATGCACAGTCTCTATTCCATAGAATCACAGAGTGACCCTAAAGCAGGCATGTACCCTACCCTCCCCAGCTCAGGAAGGCTCTCAGACAAGCTGGGGACCCCACTCTGTCTTCCCGGGGGAGAAACCTGAGTCTCAGAGCAGAGGAGTGGCTTCCCAAGGTCTCACAGCTTGTCCCCAGGGGCCAGGCAGACTGTCTCTCTGCTTCACATGTCCCCGTCAGCCTGCTGGGACACACCGGTCCTCCTGAGTCCCATAGCCTCCTTTCTTACAGACAGGGAAACTGAGGCTCAGAGGAGCACGTGTTACCCAAGGTCACAGGCTGAACATTTTCAGAAGTCTTTCAGAACTCAAAGGGCATTTGAGGGAGGAGGAGGAGGAGGAAGGTTGAAATCAAACACATATAGGGCTTCCTTTGGCACAAAGTTCTTTACTTGGATTAATTTATTAAAACCTATCCAGTGGTTTAGAGTGTTGTTGTTATTTTTAGCCATACCCACCCCTTTTTGGGGTCAAATAAATCTTCCTTAGAGACGCCAGTGGGAAGCATCAGAAGGGAAATGGTTGGAGGAGAACATGCCCCCTCTCGGCAACTCAAAATGCAGCGCAGGAATTCATGCGGAAAGCCCTGGTTTCATCTGAGTCCCTTTTCATGCAGCTAAAGGGGTGAAGGTACAGGTGGTAGAAAGAGTTTGCTCGTGGTTGAAATGAATAGAAGCTTTAGGTAGTCACCTGTCTACGAAATGGAGAGAAAGCCACATTTAGGGATAGAATGGAGATGGGCCTCACAGTGACAGGAGACAAGGTGGACTCCAGCACAGAGACCTAAAGAGAAGGACACAGAGAGGAGCCCAGGCCCGGGAGGGAGGAGGGGCTCAGAGCAAAAGAGAGAAAGCCAAGGGCGAGGGGGAAGAGGGCAGATGGCCGGGAATGGGGACAGAGGCCCCCACGAGGGGAAAGGGAAGCAGACGGTGACCCCAAAAGAGAGGATGCAAGAGACTCAGAGAGGAGACTGGAACCCAGAGAGGGTGGACGGATAACCAGAGAGAAGAAAGGGACCCAGAACGTGGGGGACAGAGACCGGGGGGGGACAGAGACCCGGGGGGGACAGAGACCCAGAGAGAGAGGGGGGACAGAGACCCGGGGGGGGGCAGAAACCCAGAGAGAGAGGGGGAGAGAGACCCAGAGAGAGGGGGGGACAGAGATCCAGAAAGGGGGGGACAGAGACCCAGAGAGAGGGGGGACAGAGACCTGGGGGGGAACAGAGACCCAGAGAGGGGGGGACAGAGATCGGGGGGGACAGAGACCCGGGGGGGGACAGAGACCCGTGGGGGGACAGAGCCCCAGAGAGAGAGGGGGGACAGACCCAGAGACTAGGACCCAGAGAAAGAAAGACAAATCCAGGGTTGGAGGGAGACAAATCCAGAGAGAAGGGGACAGATACCTAGAGAGAGGGGGACAGAGACCTGTAGATAGGGGGACAGAGACTGTTTCCTAGTCACTCTGGAAACCTCATACCTACTATCCCCTCCAGCAATAGAAGTTAGAAGCTAGAGTCCTCCTGCTATGTGGTGGGATGTACTGGGTGTTTAGGGACGGGGAAGTGTGGAGAAGTCTGGGAGGTGACCTGAACACACACCCAGAGCCTGGGGAGTGGCCCTTCCCCCCTCCAATAAATAACTGGAGCGGCCTTGGGTGTCGCCCTGCCTGGGATGGTGAGGAGCAGGAAACACCCTAACCCGGGGACACCCTCCTGCCACCTTGCCATGCTATATTTAGGCTGGGGGGTGCGGGATGACCCCCGAGGCAGGTATCAGTTTTCCTTCTGAAAATAGCACAGGCAGAGGGGAGCGGAGTCTCAGGGTGGAGGTGTGATGGGGTGAGGGGCCCCGGAGACCTCTTGTCTCTCCGGAGACACTGCAGCTCCCGTCCCATCCCTGTCTTTCTGAGCGTCTCTCAGGGGCTCTGTCCCCCTCTTTTGGGGGTCTGCCCTCACTCTCCCGGGGTCCCTGCTCTCTCTAGCCTTGGTCCCCCTCTTTCTCTGGGTGTCTCCCCACTTTTCCATGCCTTCTCCCATCTCTCCCTTCATCTGTCAGCGTGCACCATTTCTGGAAGCGATTCATTCTGTTCTTAAAACACATCTTTGTTTACCTCTGGGTCCTATGATACCCTGCAGGTCTCTTATCTGAGCTCAGGACAAGACCCTTTCCCCGGTCCCCACCCAGGAAATTCCAGGGGAGAGGAGTATGCGGGAGCCCCCACATCCACTGTCTCCCCGGGCCTGGGGCCTTATCACTGCCCAAGCCCAGCTGGTTAATGTCTAGCGTGGAGCTCCTGGGAAGTGGGGAGGAGAGCAGAGGGTGGGAATCTGCCCCGGGATTGACACACAATTGGCAAAAGACGGCAAAGGAATCTCAGGCCCAGACTCCTGGGGCTAATGGAGGAGGAGGCTGGGGGCTGGACTCCAGAGTCTGAGACGGGGCGGGGTTGGGAGGCGGTGGGGGGACTTAGTACTCAGGCTCCTGGGGCTGGGGAGAGAAGTGGCTGGGGTCGCAAGTCCCGGGTCTGAGGGAGGAGGGGCTGCGGGCCTGGGCTCCTGAGTTTGAGGGAGGAGGGGCTGGGGGCCTGGGCTCCTGGGTCTGAGGGAGAAGGTGTTGGGGGCCTGGGCTCCTGGGTCTGAGGGAGGACGCGGCTGGAGGCTGGGACTCCCGGGACCGGGGCGTTCGGGCTGAGCGAGCCAGGCCTGGCTTCCAAGGTCCCGGCACGCGTGTGCAAGGCAGGATCCCCCGGCCCCTCCTCCGCCGTCGGGCGCCGCCCCGCCCCCGCCCCCGACCCGGGCCCTCGGAGCGAGAGCGGAGAGGAGCCGGCGGGCCAGCGGGCGTCCCTGCAGCCAGCGAGCAGGAGGAGGAGCTGCTGCCGGGCCGAGGGCAGCCGGGGGAGCCGAGGAGGGCGCCCCAGGTAAGAGCTCCGCGCCTCCTCCCCCGGGATTCCGGCGTCTGGGTCGCCCTGCCCTCGGGTGGGGAGGGACGGGGGCGGGGCCGACGGGGGCGGGGCTTGGCGGAGGAAACTGAGGCAGGAGGGGACGTGTCCCAGAGATGCAGCCGGCCTCCCCCCAGGGGTCTCAGGAGTCCAGACCCCCAACCCAAATCTGGAGGATGAAGAACCCCGAGTCCGCATTTCTTAGTACCCGAGAAGGAGAAGCCTGAATTCCAGAACTCCTGGGTCTGAGTGGAGGGCGCTGGGGGTCTGGACTCCTCCTGGGTCTGAGGGAAGAGGGCGCTGGGGACCTGAACTCCTGGGTCTGAAGGTGGAGGCCCGGGATCTGCACTCCCGAGTCTGAGGGAGAAGGCGGTCCTGCTTGGGTCACAGCCTGCGCGCCTTTCACTCCCCACCCTTCCCCTTTCCCTACCGAGGAGCCGGGGCAGGCAGCCACTCCAGGTATGTGCGGAAGTCTTGGGCGGGCCCTGGCCTGTCCTGTGAGGAGGGAACATTCCAGGAAGCAGCTTGGGGACCCAGGGCTTCTTGAGTGTGGGCCCTCAGGGACCCGGTGTCCAGGCCAGTTCCGCCCCATCTGGGAGATGAATGGGCCGATGGGGAAGTAATCTCTTCTTGCTTCCTTCATCCACTGCCTCTCCCCTCCCCTCCCCTCCCCTCCCCTCCCCACCCCTCCCCTCCCCTCCCCTCCCCTCCCCTCCCTCCATCTGCTTCCCATCCCAGCCAGGAGCCATCACCTGGTTAGAAAAGGGGCCTCTGGAAAGGGGGCGGGGCCTTGACTCGGGTACCCTGCGGTTGAAGAGGAATTCTGGGAAGAGGCTTTTCAGGGATCCCGCCCCTTCCCCACCTGCCTCTATAACCTGTCTGTTCTTTTCTTCTCCTAGGTGGTTGCCCCCTCCCTCTCCTGAGATGTCAGGAAGGAGGGGGCCACCGGTGTCCTCCACAGGGCCCCCCCGAAGACTGGGGGCTCCCAGCCCCAGAGCTTGGAGGTGGAGGAGGTGTTGACAGGTCTGGTCACCACTGGCTGTTACCCAGTCTTCTATACAGCACCCTTTCCCAGAACCACAGGCTTCCAGAACGATGCAGAGAAACGGCAATATCCATGCCCCTACCCGGCTCTGACCCAGTGGCAGGTCAATTTCACACACAGGGAAACTGAAGCCTGCCTCACAGGGGCAGGATTTTACCTCCTTAGTAGCAGTTTTGACCTAAACTGGGGTCTTCCTAGGATTCCAGATTGTGGCCTTTCTCAAAATTTTGGAATGTGTCCAAGGCGTGGCAGCTTCAGTCTGTAGTCCCAGCTACTCAGGAGCCACAGCAGCAGGATTGCTTGAGCCCAGGAGTTCAAGTCCAGTGGGGAACCATATAGAGACCTCATCTTAAAAAGATTTGTTTGGGGCCAGGCGCAGTGGCTCATGCCTGTACTCCCAGCACTTTGGGAGGCCAAGGCAGGAGGATCGCTTGAGGTAGGGAGTTCGAGACCAGTCTGGTCAATGTGGTAAAACCCTGTCTGTACTAAAAATACAAAAATTAGCTGGGCATGGTGATGGGCACCTGTAATCCCAGCTACTCAGGAGGCTGAGGCAGGAGTGCAGTGGCACAATCTCTGCTCACTGCAACATCTGCCTCTGGGATTCAAGTGATTCTCCTGCTTCAGCCTTCCGAAGCACACCCAGCTAATTTTTGTATTTTTAGTACAGATGAGGTTTCACCATGCTGGCCAGGCTGGTCTTGAACTTCTGACCTCAATGGATCCGCCCACCTCAGTCTCCCAAAATGCTGGTATTACAGGCGTGAGCCACAGCACCTGGCCAGTAGTAGTTGAATATTTATTATTAATCTACAAGTTGGGCGTTACACAAGTCCTAGATATAGGGTCCTTCAAACTTCTGGAACAAGGGCTTCCCCACAGTCCTAGCAGGCAAGCCTCCCCTGGGGTTCCCAACTTCTGTCCCCACTGACGTTTTTAACCCTCTTCTCTAATCCCAGCCTCCCTCTTCTGTCTCCAGGTGCTCCAAGAAATGCTCCCTCTGCCCTCATGCTTCCTCCCCATCCTCTTCCTCTTCCTCCTCCCCGGTGTGCCAATGGAGTCCCAACCCCCACCATCGACATTGCCCCCTTTTCTGGCCCCTGAGTGGGACCTTCTGTCTCCCCGAGTGGTCCTGTCTAGGGGTGCCCCTGCCGGGCCCCCTCTGCTCTTGCTGCTGGAGGCTGGGGCCTTTGGGGAGTCAGCAGGCACCCCAGCCAACCGCAGCCGCCGTGGGGTGAGCGAAACTGCACCAGCGAGTCGTCGGGGAGAGCTGGCCGTGTGCGATGCAGTCAGCGGCTGGGTGACAGACCGTCGGACCGCTGTGGACCTGCGTGGGCGTGAGGTGGAGGTGTTGGGCGAGGTGCCTGCAGCTGGCGGCAGTCCCCTCCGCCAGTACTTCTTTGAAACCCGCTGCAAGGCTGATAATGCTGAGGAAGGTGGCCCGGGGCTGGGTGGAGGGGGCTGCCGAGGTGTGGATCGGAGGCACTGGGTGTCTGAGTGCAAGGCCAAGCAGTCCTATGTGCGGGCATTGACTGCTGACGCCCAGGGCCGTGTGGGCTGGCGATGGATTCGAATTGACACTGCCTGCGTCTGCACTCTACTCAGCCGGACTGGCCGGGCCTGAGGCCCATGCCCAGGAACTGGTCAGGCAGAAAAAGATCAGAGTTGGATGCTGAGAGACCTCAGGGGTGGCCCAGCTGCTCCAAGGACTCCAGTTTGGGAACTCATCAAATGATCACAAAATCACAAGTCTCTGATTTTGAGCTCAATCTGTGCAGGATGGGTGAAACCACATGGGGTTTTGAAGGATGAACAGGAGTTCTCCCAGAGGACCTTGAGGGCAATAATGATGATGGTGATAATAATAACAGCCAATATTTACTGAGTGTTTACTGTTTCCTTAGTCCTAATACATAACTCCTCAGATCAACTCTCATGGATATGATCATTGGTGGCCCTTGGGGTTAAGTTGCTGACTACTCAGTCTCAGAGGACACCACCTTGCTCATCCTGGAGATGGGGAGGGGACATTTCAAGATGTGGGTCAGGGAGGATAGAACCTAGAACATGCAAGCTGCTGGCCAGGGGACCTGAGAATATGATCCACAGAAGGCCTTCAGGGATCTGGGGTTCAAATGGGAAATCTTACTTGGTGAGAGAACACAGGGGTTGGCTTAGAATATTCTGTTTTGAGGTAATGAGCCACCCATCCCGGGGGAGTACAAGCAAGGTTGAATGAGAAGTGATCAGGATGCTGGAGAGTTCAGCCCCGGGCAGGGAGCTGGAATCAGATTTCTACCTCTCTTCCGTGTCCCAACCTTTACCCTACACTGGGAAAGACGTAGATCAATCGTCTAGCCCGATGGCCAGCACCGTGGCTCATGCCTGTAATCCCAGCACTTTGGGAGGCCGAGGTGGGTGCTGACTTGAGGTCAGGAGTTCGAGACCAGCCTGGCCAACCTGGTGAAACCCCGTCTCTACTAAAATTATTTTTAAAAATTGGCTGGGCATGGTGGCAGGCAGAAGCTACCTACCTGGAAGGCCGAGGCAGGAGAATCCCTTGAACCTGGGAGGCAGAGGCTGCAGTGAGACAAGAGCATGCCATTGTATTCCAGCCTGGGCAAAAACAGCAAAATTCCATCTCAAAAAAAAAAACTTGTCCAGCTTGAGTGCTACATGAGGTTCTAACTGGCCTGCCCCCTGGCTAGGATCAGGGGCCACTGGGCATTGGCAGCCTTTGAGTGGGGCCAGCAAAATCCAACACAAGGGGCCCCAGAATCCTCAATGGGGGAGGAGGGATGAGTAAGATTCTGGGCCTGGCCGCAGAAGGTAGCCTCAGTTTTCCTGGTCTGACGAATGGGCTAGTGGGATGAGATAATGGGGCTCAAGGAGGCAGAAGCCTTGGCCAAAAGCTTTTTTTTTTTTTGAGTCAGCGTCTTGCTCTGTCGCCCAGGCTGGAGTGTGGTTATCTTGCGATCTGAGCTCACTGAAACCTTAACCTCCCAGGTCAAGCGATTCTCCTGCCTTAGTTGGGATTACAGGGGCGTTGCCACCATGCCTGGCTAATTTCTGTATTTTTTTGGTAGAGGCAGGGTTTTGCCATGTTGGCCGGGCTGGTCTCAAACTGCTGACCTCAAGTGATCTGCCTGCTTCAGCCTCCCAAAGGGCTGGGATTACAGGCATGAGCCACCACACCCAATGACCAAAAGCTCTTTAGAGTGAAGAAGTGACAAGGGAAGCCAGGGACAGACCATATGACCCACGTGTTGCCAACACACACACACACTCTCTCTCTCAGGTCCAGCGTCCAGCTTTGAGCAAAGGACGTAGGCATCCCCTCCCCCAATCTACAGACCAGGCCCCTGGGGGTGGGGTGGGGCCTGGCTGCCTCGATTTCTACATATCCTTCTTTTCCATCTGTGATTTTGCTCTTTCTTGCCACCTTCACCTCTGCCTCTAACTTCCCGTGTCTCTTGCCTCTGGGTTAGTATTAATGGCTTTCTTTCCATCATGGTCAGTTTCTTCCTCACTGTCTCTCCCCTTTCTTGTTGTATTTCTTTCTCACTCATCAAAGCTCTTTCCACACACCCCTCTTTTTTGCTATGTCCCTGTGCACTTCTCTGTGGGTCTCTCCATCTTTGCCCACCCTGCCTACCCAGGTGGAAGTTTTCAACCAAATCAAAGGCAGGCAGGACAGCCCACGCCAGCCTGACTCCTTCAGCACGTGCGGGGAGGGTGGAGGAGCTCCGGGACGTCTGGAAATCGTTACCTCGAGGTGGGTAGGCCTGGCAGAGGAATAAAGCAGCACGGAGCATCTGGACCGTGGAGGAAAGGGAGGGGGTGTTTCTCATGGATGCCCGGATGTGCTGGGTGTAGTGCAGGGGTCTCTCTCTGCCTTGATCTCTGACACCCCCGGCTCTCTGTCCCTCTTTCTGGGTCTCTGTCTCCTCCAACCCCTGGGTCTTTGAAATTCTGAACTTCTCCTTCCCGTTCTGCCCTCCTCGCTTTGAGTCTCCATCCCCCTCCCCGTGCTGTTCTGTGGCCCTCCTGGGGTCCCAGTCCCTCGGTCTCTGGGTCTCTTTCTCACTCTCCATCCACATGCCTGCAGGCCCTTCATTGGCTGGGTTCAGAATGGGCGGGTTCTGTCACCCAGGGCAACAGCAACAAACAAGCCAGTTCCTGCTTGGCTCCGGGATGGGGGTGGAACCATGGCCAGTGGCACCCGGGCTCCATACTGTGGCCCCCCGTGGTCTCCTATCTCTGCCACCGAGGTGCCTGGATCCGGGCCCAACTGGAATCTCACCAGCAGCTGGGTTGCCCACCGCATCATCCCACCGGCGCCCTTCCCCTCACCCACGGTGCAGGTGCGCGGACCCTAGGCTGAAGCCCTGGGGGCCTGAGGACCTAGAAAGCTGGGTGCTGAGTAAAAGGGATTGGCGGCTTGGAGGACCCTCCTGCCTGAAGGAGGAGGGTCCAGGGGTCCTGGGTCTGCGAGAGGAGGCACCAGGGAAGCTGGATGCCAGGGACTGCAGAGGAAAGGATGGGGGGCCAACTGGAAGAGGTCAGAGTTTGGGGTGGGGGGTGATACGGACTCCTGAGTCTTCCTAGCTGATGTGCAGCGCCTTCTCTCCAGTCCACGGTCGCGGACCCTCTACCCCTGGCTGCAAAACAGGATTCCGGCATCTGTGCTTTCGACGAGGTCCTCAGCAGATGGGAGACAACCTCTGGCTCGGCCTATGTGTCCAAGACCCATGGCGGGCCCTGCGCCCAGCCCAGAGCCCCAGAGCCTGCAGACCCCACGCGGACTGTGGGGATCAAGGATTTAGGAGAAAAGGTAAGGTTTAGGGGGTGCCAGAGTCCGCAGGGGACAGGCAGGAGACTGCATTTGAGTCCCCTGCGCCTTCACTTGGGTCTCCCGGTCACCTGTCCGCAGCTCAGACACCGCGGCTGGCGCCTCCCACTGACCACAAGATACCAGAGCAGCGAGACGAAGGCGCGGTACACGGGCTATCCCAGCGGGGACCCACGCGCCCCAGAATACGTCGGGCTCCAGCCCTCGCAGCTCGCAGACCATCACCGAGGGGGGCCTTTCCAGGTGGCTGGATGAAAGCCTGCGCCGGCGAGACGGGGCGGAGCTCGGGGAGCCTGGGGCGGGGCCAGAAAGAATCACGGCTTTGGGGCGTGGTTAAAAGGTCCTGGGCGGGATCGGGAGGTTAGGGGAGCCGGGGGGTGGGTGGGGGGGTAGGGGCGGGGCCTCGAGGGGGGGCCAGAAGGACCAGTGGGCTGGAAACTTGCCCTCTGGTCTCTAAAGCTGTGGCGGAGCTAGGCGGCGGGCTGTGGAGGGGGACGAGACTGGAATATTTGGAGACGGGGTCGGGTAGGAGTTGGGAGAGGTAACGTGGAGTTGTTGCCCCAGATGCGGCTCAACTCCAGTGGCCACACCAAGAAGGCTTGGGGCCGGGGGCGGAACCAGGGGGGGTTATTTGGTGGCTGGGGGCATGGGTTTGAGTTCCTTGACCAGCAGAACGTGTTTGGATTTGGGGAGGTGAAGCTTGGAAGGGCGGGTTTGAGGAAGAAAGCTTAGTGACCTGGCGTGAGTGGCAGGAAGGGCTCTGCCTCCGGGGCGGGGTGCGAGGGCCAGGGCCGGCAGGGATGTCGGGGCCGAAAGAGAGGAATTCTGAACCCGGGACCCAGGGCTTGGAACGAGGTACAAACTCTATGTCTTGGGTATGCCTCCTCCCGCAATCTTCCTCAGGCTCTAATCCCCTGGACGAAGAACCCCGAGCTGTCTGGCTGCCCTTTCATAGTAAGCGACGGGTGCGTCCTGGCCCGCCCGCAGCTCTATCTGACCACCTCGGCGCGGGACTTTCGGTTCTACCCCAAGTAAGCCGGGCCTTCGCTCGACACCGCCTCCGGCACAGCCCCCGCCTAGACTAGTGCACGCCAAGCCCCTGGTGTGGCCCCAATTCTCTGACTCGGTAGCCTCAGCCTCGACTCCTGCACCAGTAAGAACCAAAATTCAGGCCCAAACCCTCCCCACCTTTTTTTGAGACGGAGTCTCCCTCTGTCGCCCGGGCTGGAGTGCAGCGGTGGGATCTCGGCTCACTGCAACTTCCATCTCCCGGGTTCAAGCGAGTCTCCTGCCTCAGCCTCCCGAGTAGCAGGGACTACAGGCGCGGGCCACCACACCAGGATAATTTTTGTATTTTTAGTAGAGATGGGTTTCCACCATGTTGGCCAGACTGGTCTCGAACTCCTGACCTCGTGATCCGCCCGCCTCGGCCTCCGTACTGAGATTACAGGCGTGAGCCAAGGCGCCCGGCCAACCTTTTGTATTTTTAGTAGAGATGGGGTTTCACCGTGTTAGCCAGGATAGTCCCGATCTCCTGACCTTGTGATCCACCCGCCTCAGCCTCCCAAAATGCTGGGATTACAGGCGTGAGCCACCGCGCCCGGCCGCCCCTCCCTCTTTTAGCAGCCAGGAATCTTTAATGTCAACTCTCAGGAACCGCGGTAGGACAAAAGGAGATTCTGAATCCGAGGGCAGGGCCTCCTTCCCAAGGAAGGAAACGCCCCCCCGTTTCCTTCCCTAGGATGCGAAAGCTCAGTTTCCAGGACTTTAAGTTACCTCGAGGACCCAGGAACCCAGGCTACGCGTGCCGGTCCCGTCCTTCCTAAGGGGTCCTCGCCTCAAAATGCAGGAGTCTGTGTGCAGACTCCTTAGGTCCCGGGGTCTGAGCCTCGTCCCTAAGGATCTAGCTGTATCCTCACCATCCGGCCATGCTCCCACAGGAAGGAGCTGTCGGGATACCCCCGCAAAGACTCCCTGACCTATTGGAGCTTCGAAGAGATGCCCCAGGTCAGGGGGCACGGACCGCAGCAGCCGCCCCGACCGCCACGGGTCCGCGTGCCCCGCGCCCGCCGGGTGACGCTGGCCGTGCCGCACCGCGGGGCCTTGTCTCTGGCTCAGGAGTCCTACAGTCTCCCGCTGCATCCGCTCCGCACGCTCGATCGCTTCTGCCCGCTGGAGGCGCCCTGGGGCGGCCCCCACTGGAAGCCCCTGCCGGGCATCCACAGCGTGCCGAAAGCCTACAGCACCGAGAACTCCATCTACGGCAGCTTAAAGCCGGCGGTGGTGTGAGCTGGCCGGACACGCCCCGCCCCGGACACGCCCCCTGGACCGAGGGGCGGAGCCGACCCGGATCCGAGCTCGCTGGGCGGAGCCGAGCCCGGGAGCTCCGCCCACTACACGGGGTCTGGACCGAGCCTGGGTCACACTCACTAAATCTATCCGCAATGTGCGGGCGGGACTAGCCCAGACACGCCCCGCGGCTTCGCCGGGAGGGGACTAAGTCCAGAAAATGTTCATGCAGGCTGTGGCCCTGGGGGCAGGACACGCCCCCAGCGGGTGTTTTAAATAATGAGTTAAATAACCTGAACCACACTCATTTCTGGGGACTGCTCCGGGCATCCTAGCTTGAGAGTGGTGTGAGAGACGGTTCCTAAGGGAGAGGTGGGACTCCGGCTGAATCCCTCGTTGGTGAGTATCTGGGTCCAGCGGCTCCCGTCGAAGCAGTCTCGCGGAGGCCCTCTCGGACTGGGCAGAAGCTAACACCGAAGCCGCGGCGCTCCTGGGAATCTGGACTGTGGCGCAGGAATGGCTCTGGTGGAGGTAGGTTGATGCTTCAGTCTAGCACCTTTCTTGGGTCACGGCTTCCTCCTGGCTCCTCCGCCCCAGGAAGAGACAGGGCGAGGCCTTTCTGTACCCTACTTCCTGTGACTCCAACGCCGACTCAACTGAGTCTGAGGTCACTTCACCGTGGTCTCCGCCTCATCCCTGGCGCCGGAGCCACTGCGGGGAAAGGGCTGGAGCGCTCCATTGAGCCACTGCTGCGTCTCCCTGGCCTTGTCCGCCTCCCGCCCCCGGGGGGATTAGTGTCCAGGTTACCCCAGGATGCTACCACCACCTGGTGGCCTTGTCGCCCCCACAACCCCGAGGTATAAAGCTAGGTACACGAGGCAGGGGAGGCACCAAGGATGGAGATGCTCCAGGTAAGACTGCAGGGCCCCCGGGTACCTTCCACCTCCCTCCAGGCCATCACCGGCATGAAGAGGGCAGAGTCGTGAGAGCTGGGGAAGGAGGCCTTTTTCTGGAGGGGTGTGACCCCGCAGTAAGCTTCAGGTGGAGAAGTCCCTGAGGGTGGGGAACTGAAATGTTGGGACATCTCAGGTCCTCTGGGCTGTGGGGTGGGCTCTGAAAGGCAAGTGTCTGGGTGGCAGGTCCTGAATAAGACATGCCAGGCAGGGTCCCTGGGTCCTTGAGGGTAGTGTACCCCTGGGGATGGGCCAGGGCTCAGGGCTTCAGTCTCAGGCCCGGCTGAAGCACCAGTCTTGTCCCAGGGGCTGCTGCTGTGTCTGCTGCTGAGCACAGGTGGGGCATGGGCATCCAAGGAGCCACTTCGGCCACTGTGCCGCCCCATCAATGCCATCCTGGCTGCTGAGAAGGAGGGCTGCCCCGTGTGCGTCGCCTTTAACACCACCATCTGTGCCGGCTACTGCTCCAGCATGGTGAGCTGCCCAGGACCAGGGGCAGGTGCTACCACCACAGGACGGGGCCCACAGAGGCAGTGGGGAAGGGTGGTCTGCCTCTCTGGGCAGGGGTTGGGAAATGGGGCTGGAGGGCAGGAACAGAGGGCTTCCTGGACATCTGAGTCTGGGACCTGTGGAGGGAGCTGGGGTGCTCAGCTAAGGTGCTGGCCCCCAGACACATGCTCACTCACCCACCCACATGGCCTTAGGTACGGGTGCTGCAGACCTTACCGCCCTTACCCCAGTCGGTGTGCAACTACCACGAGCTGCGCTTCACCTCCGTCCGGCTCCCTGGCTGTCGGCCCGGCGTGGATCCCATAGTCTCCATGCCCGTGGCTCTCAGCTGTCGCTGTGGACTCTGCCGCCGAAGCTATTCTGACTGCGGGAGTCTCAAGAACGAGCCCTTGGGCTGTGACTACTCCACCTTCCAGGACTCTTCCTCTAAGGACCCTCCCCGCAACCTTACAAGTCCATCCCAACTCCTGGAGCCAGCAGACCCTCAATTAGTCCCACAATAAAGGCTTCTCAATCTGCACTCTGGGGGTGTCTTTCTCTGGAATCAGGGCAACCACACACACACAGGGTGGGACCAGCTTCAAAACAACTTTATATAAAGTCACAGTGTCAGAACTCGTAGAAAACGGTGGGGACGAGGGTGACATCCAGCTCAGGAGGTATCCATGGTCTCGCCTTCTATGGGGAGAAGGAAGGCCAGACGGTCAGTGTGGCCCAGAGGGCAGGGCCTGAGCCTTCTAGGCCAAGCTCCCTCTTCCTCCCTCTGGGGGTGGCACTGGCAGTACAGGTACGGGGTGGGGACGCTTACTGAGCTCATTGAAGAGGAAGGCGTCCTGGTACTCCTTCATGTACTGCGTGGAGCGGGACTCGTCCAGGAAGAGTGAGTAGACCCGCTTGATGTCGTCCACCTGCACCTCTGTGCCCTGGAGGGGGAGGGCAAGTCCTCAGTGGGGACCCTCCTCGTGAGGCCCACAGCACAGACCCCAGCCTATGCCACCTCCAGGTCCAGGCAGCAGTGGGTAGCAGGTGAGGGGAAGGCATTCTGGGCCAGACTGCCTGTGTTCAAATCCTGCCTGGCTATCCACTGGGTGTGGGCCCAGCCTCTTCATTCCTCAGCTTTTTTCTTTTTTGAGACGGAGTCTCTAATCATGCCCAGGCTGGAGTGCAGTGGCACCATCTCGGCTCACTGCAACCTCCGCCTCCCAGATTTAAGCAATTCTCCTGCCTCAGCCTCCTGAGTAGCTGGGACTATGGGCACGTGCCACCAGACCTGGCTAATTTTTTGTATTTTTAGTAGAGACAGGGTATCATCGCATTAGCCAGGCTGGTCTGGAACTCTAGACCTCAAGATTTGCCCGCCTTGGCCTCCCCAAGTGCTGGGATTACAGGCATGAGCCACCACGTCCGGCCTCCTCTGTTTCTTTATTTGTAAATGGACCTAACAGCATCTACTTACAGTCAACAGAGATTTACTGAGCACCTACTTTTTTTTTTTTTGACATGAAGTTTTGCTCTTGTTGCCCAGGCTGGAGTGCAGTGGCACGATCTCACTGCACCCTCCACCTCCTGGGTTCAAGTGATTCTCCTGCCTCAGCCTCCCGAGTAGCTGGGATCACAGGCATGCGCCACCACCTACACGGCCTCCAGGCTAATTTTTTGTATTTTCAGTAGAGATGGGGTTTCTCCATGTTGGCCAGGCTAGTCTCGAATTCCTGACCTCGGGTGATGCGCCCGCCTCGGCCTCCCAAATTGCTGGGATTACAGGCATGAGCCAATGCACCTGGCCTTACTGAGCACCTACTATAGGCTAGGCCAGGTGATACAGAAATCAACCTGAGGAATGAAAATTCCCTGACCCTGAAAATGTACATTCTAGGATGAAACACGGAACCCCCGGAAGCCCTTGAAATAGGGCATCCCTTGCTCCTGCCGGCCATCTGGCCCTGCTGGCGAATTCGGCTGGCTGACCTTGCGTTTCCGGCACACCAGGCTGGCAGCCGTGATGAGCTGGATGGCATAGCGCAGTGACGTCTCCAGCCCGATGCGGGTCAGCACCGTGTAGGCGTCCTCACTCATCTCCACATCTTCCTCCTCACACCTGCAGGCAGTGGGGGCGGGATGGCTTAGCCAGGGCCTGGCCTCTGACTGCAGCAGGAGTGGCCGCAGCCACCCTCTGGCCCGTCCCCCCTGGGATGTGTGGTGCCTGCATCTTAGAATCACAGAATGCTAAGGCTGGAAGAGCTGTGGAGACAGGGGCTGGGCTGGAACTAAAACCTAGGGCTCCTGACCCCACCCAGGGCTCTGACCCCCACACCAGTCACAGCATCTCACCTCCCTTCCCCACAGTGGCACCTGCCCCCCAGACTGGAGGCCACTGTCTGGGTACCCATTCAGCCCTCTCTCTTGCAGGCCCAGCAACCATGCCACCCCCCAGACCTCAGTGTCAGCATTTGTCCCACAGGGTGGCCCCCAGCCCTGCCTCTCAGGCACACGGCCTGGTCCTGCCCGCACCGGATGCGGAGGATCTGCTTTGTGTCTTTCTCGCTGTAGGGGGTGGTGGAGACGATGAGCAGCCGGTCCAGCAGGTCGATGGGGATGCCATGGGGGCTCTGGTAGCTGGTGCCCCGGATCCTGCGGAAGAGGCAGAGAGGGGCTGTCAAGGTGATGTTCCCTCTTCATTCCCTCTGCTGGGAACACTCCCGCCTCACACCACCGCTCACTCGCTGGGCCAAACACCACTTAACCTTTAGCTCATGCCTCCTGTCACCTGATGACATCACCCTCTGATGGCGAAGCCTTCCACAACGGTGTCAACCCCCCCAATGACACTCTTCCGCAGAGCCGGGCTGCTAGATCTCTGCCTCCAGGATTACTGGATCAAGCCCCCAACTCCCGTGCTGGACATAAAGCTCCACAAAGGAGGGGACTGCACGTGTCTTGTTCCCTGCTGCAGTGGGGCCAGCCCAGGGCTGGTGCCAGGGGATACAGCTAGGTCTCCTTATTCACAGTAGTGAGGTTCCAGAAAGTCACCGTAAACACACCAACTAGCCAATTGCTGAACCTGAACCATCGCTCCCAGTGGAATACAGGGTTAAGTTCTCAAGCCCCTAGTCACAATATTTTCATCAACCAATATACATGTAACCTTAGTCTATGTGTGTTTTCATTTATGTGTGTTTCCACACAGTTTTTTCATTTGTTTGATTTTTGAGACAGAGTCTCGATCTATTGCCAGGCAGGAGTGCAATGGGGCAATCTTGGCTCACTGCAACCTCCGCCTCCCGGGTTCAACCAATCCTCCTGCCTCAGCTTCCTGACTAGCTGGAACTACAGGTGTGTGCCACCATGCCCAGCTATTTTTTTGTATTTTTAGTAAAGACAGTGTTTCACCATGTTGGCCAGGATGGTCTCGATCTCTTGACCTCGTGATCCATCAGCCTCGGCCTCCCAAAGTGCCGGGATTACAGGCGTGAGCCACCGTGCCCCGCCTCATTTCTGTGTGTCTATTATGTCGTATCACTGTTAATTCTCTAACACGGAGCTCATGCCAACAGCATTCTAACATGGGCTCAGCAAAGTGCCCGCTATTGCCTCTGTCAGGCTACACGGCAGTTCCGTGCAGTGTTCAGGGAACATTTCACAGCAAAATCACCAATAAATGGCCCTAAAAATGTTGGAAAACAAAAGGCACAAAAAACTGACAAAACTTTGGGAGGCTGAGGCAAGCAGATCACTTGAGCCCAGGAGTTTGAGACTAGCCTGGACAACATGGTGAAAGCTCACCTCTACAAAACATACAAAAACAACAACAAAATAATAGGCCGGGCGCAGTGACTCACGCCTGCAATCCCAGTACTTTGGGAGGCTGAGGTGGGCGGATCACATGAGGTCAGGAGTACAACACCAGCTTGGTCAATACGGTGAGACCCCATCTCTACTAAAAACAGAAAAAGTAGCTGGGCATGGTGGCGGGTGCCTGTAATCCCAGCTACTCAGCAGGCTGAGGCAGAAGAATTGCTTGAACCCAAAAGGCGGAGGTTGCAGTGAGCCGAGATCGAGCCATTGCACTCCAGCCTGGGCCACAGAGCGCGACTCTGCCTCAAAACAAAAACAAAAAAACAAAGATTAGCCAGGTGTGGTGGTGCACACCCATGGTCCCAGCTACTGAGGAGGCTGAGGACAGAGGACTGAGGCCCAGGGCAGGAGGGTGATGGCTGTATGTGTGTGTTTCTGGGTGTGGTGGGCATTGAGGCTGCAATAAGCCATGATCGTGCCACTGCACTCAGGCCTGGGTGACAGAGCACGACCCTGTCTCAAAAAACAAAAGCGACTAACATAGCACTCAACAGAATACAACAAGGACACTTAGGGCATGAGAGCTAAAGGGAGCAGACAGCCTGGTCTCATTCACACTTAGCTGGGAAAGTTGGTGTCAGGTGACTTGAATTTGTTGCCCAAAAGCAGGGCAGATATTTGGGGATTAGAAATATATCTTAGCAAGCGAACAGATGCTCAAATGTGGAGTCTATTAACAGTCAGGGCAGCCCGTCACTGCCATCTCTGCATAGGAGGTGCCCTGGGCAGTCCCCAGGCCTGACCTGCAGCTGCTTCGGGCACACCGTCTGCCCTGGGGGGTCTCTTCCAGTGCCCTGCCACCCAGAAACCGAGTTTGGACCTTGCCACCTTCTCGACGACCTGTGACCTGGGCAAGTCACTGGGCCTCACCGTCCTGCCCTGTAAAATGGGGCTGAGGTGATATCTACCTTCTGAGCTTCTGAGGATACAAGGAGTTAAAAGAGCCAAACCCAGAGCCAGGCACAGCGGCCCGCCATCCTCTGTAGGATGCCCACTTCTTCCCATTTTTTTTTTTTTTTGAGACAGAGCCTTGCCCTGTCGCCCAGGCTACAGTGCAATGGCATAATCTTGGCTCAATACAACCTCCCTCTCCCGGGTTCAGATGATTATCCTGTCTCAGCCTCCTGAGTAGCTGGGATTACAGGTACATGCCACCATGCCTGGCTAATGTTTTGTATCTTTAGTAGAGATGGAGTTTCACTATGTTGGTCAGGCTGGTCTGGAACTCTTGACCTCATGAGCTGTCCACCTCAGCCTCCAAAAGTGCTCTCAGATTGCAGGTGTGAGTCATGGCGCCCGGCCCACTTCTTCCCTTTTGTGATGTATGCCCCAACTGCCCAGTTTCTGGGCCCATGGCTGCAGTGCTGGGGCTGACCGTCCCTAGCCTTCCTCAACGACAGGCACAGCCCTGAACCCGAGTAGTGCCAGGCAATGGGATGTGGGTGGAAATGCGGGGTGCAGCCTGTGGATTGCAGCCTATGGGGCCTGCCCGCCCTCCACATCCCCCTCTTCCTGTGGGCCAAAATGTGGACGAGGTGGAGGAGAGCCAGCAGGGACAACACACATGGGGGAGCGGAGGTTCCCAGGCTTCGGCGGAGCTCTCGACCCTCTGTGCCACAGGAATCTGGCCACGGCACTCGTACGCCAAACGCAGCACTAAGAGTTCTGCTGATGAAGCAGTTGGGTGGAAGTGACTGAACCATCGTCGTAGTCTATGTTGTGTCTAACAGATGTCGCTGTGCTTCCCCCAAGATTAAAAACAATCCCACAGTACTCCTGTGAGTTTCCCGCAGCACCCCGGGGTGCCTCAGCATGCAGTTTGGAAACTGCAGGCTTTGGGGCTAAAGGAGCAGAAAGACAGGAGACAGGAAGAACTCAGTCTCTGGGCTTCCTCGGGGAGCAGGGCAGCCTCCCGCCTGTCTTGTTTAAGGGCAGAGCGCACACCGAAGTCACAGGTCCCTCTCTGACCAAGGGTCAACACATGCTTCCTGTTGATCCTCTGGCCGCACCTGCTGCCCAGAGCATCCCATTTTCCCCAGAGGGCCCTGGCGCCGGCTCACCGTGTGATGCCGCGGTTGGTGGCCATGATCAGGACAGGTGCCATGTCGCTCTCCAGGGCCCGGTTGAGGAAGGAGAAGCTCTCAATGTCCAGCATGTGGACCTCGTCGATGAATAGCACCTGGGATTGGGGCATGTGTGAGAGTCGTCACATGTGCCCCTGCTTCCCCAGTCCACCCCCACCCCGCCACCTGCCCTGGGCCACATCCTGGGTCCTCACCCCAGGGATGATCTCTGCCTTGCCCTCCTCGCGCCACTCGGCCACCTTGGCATTGATCTGCTCTCGAACTTCTGACTTGATCTCCCCTGTGTCACCTGTGGGAGGTACCGGTTGCCTCAGGGAAGTCAGAGGAGCCAGAATGTGGCTGAGACAGAGAAGGACAGATGCCAGGGATGGATGAAGGAGAGCAAAGCAAGGAGGGGCGAGGAGGCTGAAATGTCCCCAGAGAGGAGGAACAGAGGCAGAGAAAACAGGAGAGAGGGCAGGGCCACACCCCCATCACAGCACCACAGAGGGGCTCAGACAGCAACACTGGGGGCAGGAGGAGGCAGTCTCACAGGTGGAGAAGAGAGGCAGCCACAGGCCTGAGTACAGGAAAGGCCATGGAGCGAGTGGGCCACATTCGGAGCTCAGGGACAGAGGGAAGCTGAGGGAGGCTGCCAGGCCTGGGGCAGGGCAGGCGGGAGGGCCTCACCTGAGAAGAGCGCCAGGAAGCCCTGGGTGCGGGAGTTGATGACGTCGATCTCATGCAGGGACACGGTGTGCACCACTTCCTTGCGTTTCTGGAGCTCCCCATCTGGGCACTGCACGAACTTGGTCTATGGGGCAGGGGTGGGGAAAGAAGGGAGGAGACAGGAACAGGGAAGGGCATGAAGGGGGCCCTAAAGGCCTCTGTCTGGGGTAGACTAGAGTCCTGGGAAATGGAGCTGGGAGGCCAGATGGGGTCATCTGGAAACCCCAGGCCCAGGAGGTAGTCAGGTCTAGGGGTGTTCCAGAGCGCTGAGGGTCATGGAGACTCCTGGAGGACCTCAGAAGCCACAGGCAACATGGGGTGATGCAAAACTGTAGTGCCAGGCTGAGGGGTCCCAGCCATCCTAGGGTTACAGAGAAGACCCAGGAGTACCAGGGACAGAGTCAGGGTGACAGGGAGATGCAGACCCCAGAGGTCACGGGGGCGATGGAGGAGATGAAAACACCGAGTGCCGGGGGCGGGGAGGGGTTCCTGGGAGTCCCAGCACACCTGGGAGCCCATAGCATCATAGTCTCGGGCGCGTGTGAAGGAGCGGCCCAGCTTGGAGATCTTGCCTGTTGCCTTGTCGATGGTGATCACGTCCCTATGGGGGGTGGGGGGTGGGGTAAGGAAAGGAACGAGCCCAAGCTCCCCCATCCTCCCTGGCCACCTGGCACAGCCTGACTGCTCACCCGGCTTGGACCTTGTCCTTGGTCAGGGACTCAATCATCTTGGTGCCCAGGTCGTAGATGGTCTCCATCTCTGTCGTCTTGAGGGTCAGTTTGCCCACCTTGGACCCCTGAGAGTGGGGAAAGTCAGGGAAGAGGCTGAGAGAGGACCCTGATGTTGCCCCAATGCCCCCAGTGTTCACAATCTTCTGGCCCTGCTCTGGCCTCTGCTTACACAGCTTCAAAATGGGCATGACGCAAGGGAGCTCTTGTGGGGAGGGACACGGTGTGCTCACCAGCCTGATGTGGTGAAGGCTCGGTGGTGAACATGTATGTCATAACTGACCACACTGGACACTTGGAATGTGTGCAGCTCTCTGTGTATCAATTAAAACTCAAATTCTGGTTTTTTTCTGCAACAGAGTCTTGCTCTGCTGCCCAGGCTGGAGTGAAATGACATGATCTTGGCTCACTGTAACCTTCGTCTTCCGGGCTCAAGCGATTCTCCTGCCTCAGCCTCCCAAGTAGCTGGGATTACAGTCGTGCGCCACCAAGCCTGGCTAATTGTTTTGTAATTTTTTTAATTAGATTTTTTTTTGAGACGGAGTTTTGCTCTTGTTGCCCAGGCTGGAGTGCAATGGCGCAATCTCAGCTCAATGCAACCTCCACCTCCTGGGTTCAAGCAATTCTCCTGCCTCAGCCTCCTGAGTAGCTGGGATTACAGGCTCCTGCCATCATGCCCAGCTAATTTTTTGTATTTTTAGTAGAAACAGGATTTCACCATGTTGGCCAGGCTGGTTTTGAACTCCTGACCTAAAGTGATCCACCCGCTTTGGCCTCCCAAAGTGCTGGGATTACAGGCGTGAGTCACTGTCCCTAGCCAAAACCCAATAAAGCTCTTAATAAAAAATAGTAAATAAACAACATGCCTAAAAAATAAAGTCTATTAAAAGCATAGCCCTGGCCGGGCGCCGTGGCTCACACCTATAATCCCAGCACTTTGGGAGGCTTAGGCGGGTGGATCACGAGGTCAAGAGATGGAGATTATCCTAGTCAACAAGGTGAAACCCCGTCTCTACTAAAAATACAAAAAATTAGCTGGGCATGGTGGTGCGTGCCTGTAATCCCAGCTACTCAGGAGGCTGAGGCAGGAGAATTGCTTGAACCCAGGAGGTGGAGGCTGCGGTGAGCCGAGATCGAGCCATTGCACTCCAGCCTGGGTAACAAGAGCGAAACTCCGTCTCAAAAAATAAAAATAAAAAAATAAAAAAATAAAAGCATAGCCCTGAGGTCTCACAAAACGGCCAAAGGTCACACTTTAACGTCCCTATTTCATTTTATTATTATTTATTGATTTATTTATTTTTTCTTTTTGCTCTTCAGGGTCGGAGATTCCTTCTTCAGGGTGACATTCCTATTTTATACCCAAATAAAAGGTGTTTTGTTGATAACAAAATCAGAAAACACAGCTGAGCAAAAAGGAGAAAACAGAAATTGTAAAGAAAAAACAAAAGGCTGAGTGTGGTGGCTCATGCCTGCAATCCTAGCACTTTAGGAGGATGAGGTGGGCAGATCACGAGGTCAGGAGCTCAAGCCTGGCCAACATGGTGAAACCTCATCTCTACTAAAAATACAAAAATTTCACCACCTCAGTTTCTATTGCTAAGAACGTCCTTCATAAGGGACAAGCCATTGCCAAGTTAACTCATCCCCTACTACAGGCATGTACATGGTTCTTGTCTGCCTTCCATGGGATTCTGACCTCAGTGCAGACCTGGCACCTCCTCTCTCCACCCCTGTTGCTGGAGGTGGCCTCAGCAGGGAGCAGATTCAGACTCACCGTCCCTGTTGCCGGCCGATCAATCTGGATCTCCACTACCTCCCCTTCGATGATCTCCGTCTCCTCCCTAGCCAGAGAGCAGATCTGAGGAGACAGCCTGAGGCCTGAGTCCTCACAAATCACAACCTTCCCCCAGCTCTGGGACAAAGGACAAGCTGCTCAGGGCCCAGGGGTTGCCCCCAGGCTCTGGGGATGGTGTCCGCCTCTCATCACGTGCTTACTTGATACGAACGCCAATAGACCTCCGGAAGGCCTGCGTCAGCGCCTCGGTCTTGCTCATCTCCAGGGAGAAGATTTCACTGCCAGCAATGGCCGTGAATGGCGTGTCCGGGCCCAGGGCCTGCGCCATGCCTGGGGAGGGGCAGTCTGAGTAGGTGAAGCCAGTCTGGCACCTGCTCTGTGTCTGGCAAACCAGCTCTTCTCCCACTCCAGGAAAGAGGTTTCAGTACCATCCGACCTGTAAAACTTTGGCTCCAAGCTGAGGAGAGCCCTGCTAAAGAGGAACTGGAGAGAGGGGTCCAGCCACGAGGCAGACAGACAGACAGTGAGAAGCCAGGGAGGGCAGGTTGCTCCGGCAGGCTGGGCTTAGAATCCCACATTGCCCAGAGGGTTCACCTTAGAGCCTTGCCACACCTCAGTCTCCCAGCCTCTACCAGCTGTTTAGCCTCAGAGCTGGGTGATGGGGAGCAGGGACGAAGGCCAAGGGGCCGACATGATCGTTACAGGTGACAGAGCCAGACTGCCTCGGTTCCGATCCCAGCTCCAACACCTGATGCACCTGGTGCCGTGTGATCCCGAGAGATCTGGACTGCTCCCTGAGCCTCAGTTTCCCCGTGTCTAATGGGGATGATAGCAGGTGCTGCCATGGGATGATACCCTGCTTAGGAGCAACTGTGGGCAGGCAGGCACTGGTGCTCAGCTGTAACATAGTCACACGGCCTGAAACCATCATAGGGCAGGGTGTGCTACCACCTGTGGCCTGGGGTGGCTGGCAGCAAGCAGGGCTGTCTCCAGCAATGGCCCTAAGCCTCAAGGCTCTGTCAGTGTGGAGCACGTCTTCACAGACAGGCTGGTGCCATACCCTCCTGCTCAGCGTCAAGCGGGAACTCTTCCTGGTCCCCTTTGTGGCTGCACAATGGCCCTGATAACAGAACTCAGCAAGTATCGTGGAGGCCCGAGTGGACAAGCACTGCCCATGCCACCTGGGGACACCTTGGGTCTTCCCTGCCTCTTCCATTAGACTAAGGAGCATCCCCAGGGCAAGGCTGGCCTCACCCCTGCCCAGCACAGGGTTTGGCCTGCAGGAGGCTTTGCCCAGGAGACACAAGAAGAGGAAAGGCAAGGCCAGGCACGGTGGCTCACTCCTGTAATCCCAGCACTTTGGGAGGCTGAGGCGGGTGGATCACCTGAGGCCAGGAGTTCAGGACGAGCCTGGCCAACATGGTGAAATCCCGACTCTACTAAAAATACAAAAATTAGCTGGGTGTGGCAGCACACATCTGTAATCCTAGCTACCTGGGAGTCTGAGGCAGGAGGATGACTTGAACCCAGGAGGCACAGGTAACAGTGAGCAAAGATCATGCCACTGCACTCCAGCCTGGGCAACAGAGCGAAACTGTCTCAAAAACAAAACAAAAACGTCAGGCACCATGGGCCACTTTAGGAGACCGAGGCAGGCAGATCACAAGGTCAAGAGATCAAGACCATCCTGACAAACATAGTGAAACTCCATTTCTACTAAAAATACAAAAATTAGCCAAGCATGGTGGCGTGTGCCTGTAGTCCCAGCTGCTCGGGAGGCTGAGGCAGGTGAATCACTTGAACCTGGGAGGCGGAGGTTGTGGTGAGCCGAGATTGCACCACTGCACTTCCAGCCTGGTGAAAGAGCAATACTGTGTCTCTAAGTAAATAAGTAAATAAGATGAGGAGAGGAGAAAGGATGGAGGGAAGCAGGGAGGGAAGGCACTGTGTGTGCCACATTCTGGGCCTAGACATGCTGCCCCCAGTGTCTGCCCTGGAGCCTCTTGGGCATCCCACTAGGATTAGCTCAGGTATCCGCTTTTCTGGAAGCCTCTCCCGACAAATGCCACCACATGCTCTGTTTTCTACTGAGGTCAGGAGCCTCCTCTGTCCCGTGCTACCTCCATTTTAACACGTCGCCTTGGAAGGGATCGTGTCCATGACTGCCTCCTCCAGACCAGGAGCTCTTTGAAGTCAGGCCTTGGTCTAACCCATCTATGGGTACCCGGTGTCCAGTCCAAGGCCCGGCTCCCCGGGGCACCCCAGAAGACCTTGCTTTACCTTCACTGAACACCCACCTGGTTGTTACTCTGATTCTCCCTGCCTGGCCCCAGCCTCAGCACAGAGGTGGGAGTCAGTGGGAAGAGAGGTGAGTTAGGAAAAGCTTCAGTGAGGCAGAGATGCTGAAGCAGTTGGTTTGGAAGGACAAATAGGCGTTCAACACAGAAGATGAGGAACAGCTGGGAGTGAAAAGACCATAAACCACTAGTGGATTGCAACAGAGACTGCTGGGTGGCTACTCCATGCCCACCTTCCCCTGCTTCCTTAGTTCCAGAATCCTCATTTTCTTTCTGTTTTTTAATACTTTTTTGGAGACAGAGTCTTGCTCTGTTGCCCAGGCTGGAGTGCAGTAGTGTGATCTCGGCTCACTGCAACCTTCACCTACTGGATTCAAGTGATTCTCCCTGCCTCAGCCTCCCAAATAGCTGGGATTATAGGCCTCTGCCACCACACCAGGCTAATTTTTGTATTTTCAGTAGAGACAAAATATTTCAGTTTTGCCATGTTAGCCAGGCTGGTCTCGAACTCTTGACCTCAGGTGATCCACCTGCCTCAGCCTCCCAAAAGTGCTGGGATCAGAGGCATGAGCCACCACACTCGGCCTAATTTTTAAATTTTTACAACAGCCTCTTGTCTGACAGAAGAATCCTCATTTTCTTAAGGTAAAAATGATTCAAATTATGAAATCAAAAAGAAATGTAATGTCCCAGCCTCCCTTGAAGCAAAGCGTGATCATGAGATTCAGTTCTAGTCAATGAGATACAAGCAGAAGCATGGAAGATCTCCAAGGCGACTGGTTAAAGGAAGCCGACTCGAGAGGGTTCACCCTCGTGACAACTCCTCTTTCTTCCTGCTGCCTGGATTACGGTGGGAAGGCTGGAGCCTAGGCAGTCCTCTTGGAACACAACATCCTCTTGACACTGGAACCAAGTGCAGAGGATGATGAGGCAGGAAGCTGGGAGACTTCCTGGGACTGCTCGTAAGCTCCAAATGGCCTACCTCTAGATTCTTCCATGGAAGAGAACGAAGCCTGAGTGTTTAAGCCACTGCCATTTCGGGTCATCTGTTAAATGTGGGTGACCCTGACCCTGACTTACACAGGAGGGGTTACTGAGCAGAGACCACGAGAGTTCCGGCCCTGGGAGGTTTCTTACCCATGGCGATGGCTGTCTTCCCTGTGCCTGGCTGGCCAGCAATTAGAACTGCCCGCCCAGCAATCTTCCCTTCCCGGATCATCTCCAGCACCACGCCTGCTGCCCGCCGTGCTGCCAGCTGACCCACCATGCCCTGGGAAGCCTGTGGGTGGGACACAGCACATGAGGTGACTTCCTGCTGGGCTACACATCATTTCTACCACATCTTGGCTAAAGAGATGGAAGCAGTCGTTACTAACTGGGACTTCCAGGAAAAGCCAAAACAGCTTTCTCCGCTTTTTTTTTTTTTTTTTTGAGACAGGGAGGGTCTCACTCTGTCATCCAGGCTTAAGTACAGTGGTATGATCGTACAATCACGGCTCACTGAAGCCTCAACCTCTAGGGATCAAAAGATCCTCTGACTTCAGTTTAGCCTCCTGAGTAGCTGGGACCACAAGTGTGTGTCACCATGTCCAGCTAATTTTTAAAATATTTTATAGAGACGGGGTCTCACTATTTTGCCCAGGCTGGCCTCAAACTCCTAGGCTCAAGCAATCTTCCCACCT
The DNA here is from genome assembly GCA_031835075.1 of Saguinus oedipus. Lineage (NCBI taxonomy): Eukaryota > Metazoa > Chordata > Mammalia > Primates > Cebidae > Saguinus > Saguinus oedipus. The sequence goes on along the minus strand of CM063187.1, from coordinate 50,252,771 downwards.
CAGCCTCCCAAAGTGTTGGGATTACAAGTGCGACCACTGCATGAAGCCTGATTTTTTTTAAGGTGGCAAAACAACGGCTGCCCAATCCCAACTCTTTTTTTTTTCTTTGAGACGGAGTCTCGCTCTGTCACCCAGGCTGGAGTGCAGTGGCACAATCTCAGCTCACTGCAGCCTCCACCTCCCAGGTTCAAGTGATTCTCCTGCCTCAGCCTCCCAAGTAGCTGGGATTACAGGCATGCACCAACACATCTGGCTAATTTTTGTATTTTTAGTAAAGATGGGGTTTCTCCACGTTGGCCAGGCTGGTCTTGAACTCTGACCTCAGGTGATCAGCCTGCCTCGGCCTCCCAAAGTGCTGGGATTACAGGCATGAGCCACCGTGCCCAGCCTACGCAATTCTTTAGTACCAAGAAAACCCACGTGTGGCTGAAGTTTATGGATGTGCAGCCAGAGGTCTGGAAGACCGTAACATAGTCCCCACCTCCCCAAGGCCCTGGGTACCCACTACCCAAGACCTTCGTGGAGAGGCCCTCACACCCCAGCCTCCTCTGCTCTACCTGCCGAGGCTCCAAGGCATCGTCCAGCCCCAGCCCCCGGATGTGGGAGTGAGCACCTGTATGCAGGGAGAGAACAGAGACTCAGTTAGCCAGCTTGCTGCACGTGTGGCCTGACACCTCTGAGCCCTGGTTTCCTTTTTGGTCAAAGGAGTGGGTGGGAGTAGGGAGTAGGGGCTTGGGGAAATGAAGGGGTACAGGGAAGGATTTCCCAAATTGCCCCCTCACTCAGAAGATGGCTGAACGTGCTAAATGTTCAACGAACTGGAGTTGCTCTGAGGATGCATCCTAGTTAAACAAAAGTCACTGAGACCTGATTAATCACATAATTGTACCAAGAACTAACCACAAGGGTTAATGATCAAAAGTACTTTGTGTTTATGGCTTACATAGCACACACAGGTTCTCATTTCACTCCATATCACCCTGCAAGACAAGAGCCCTGTCCGGGGCCGGGCGTGGTGGCTCAGGCCTGTAATCCCATTCCAGCACTTTGGGAGGCTGAGGCGCTTGGATCACCAGAGGCCAGGAGTTCTAGACCAGCCTGGCCAACATGGTAGAATCCCATTTTAAGTAAAAATACAAAAATTAGCTAGGTGTGGTGGCAGGTGACTATAATCTCAGCTAGTCGGGAGGCTGACATAGGAGAATTGCTTGAACCTGGAAGGCGGAGGCTACAGTGAGCCGAGACTGTGCCACTGAATTCCAGCCTGGGTGACAGAGTGAGACCCTGTCTTGAAAAAGCCAAACCAAACAAAAGCCCTGGCTGCTGTCACCCTGAAAGCACTTCTGGGTATCACTGGCAACAGTCCCAGTCCCCACTGATATGAACAAGGAGGGAGCTCTGAGAGGTTAGGTCTCATGCCCCAGTCACACAGCCAGTGAGAGGTGAAGCTGAGATTCCAATGTTTTCCAAAAGATGAGGGTTGAATGGACCTCAGCTTGCAGGCCAGCCACCTGTTTCTGTAAATAAAAATTTTTTTAAATTTTTATTTGTTTTATTATTATTATTTTTCTCCTTTTTTGAGATGGGGTTTCACCATATTGGTCAGACTGGTCTTGAACTCCTGACCTCAGGTAATCCACCCGCCTTAGCCTCCCAAAGTGCTGGGATTACAGGCATGAGCCACTGCACTCAGGCTTCTGTAAATAAAATTTTATTGGGGCCGGGTGCAGTGGCTCATGCTTGTAATCCTAGTACTATGGGAGGCAGAAGCAGGCAGATCACCTGAGGTCAGGAGTTCAAGACCAGCCTGGCCAACATGGTGAAACCCCATCTCTACCAAACCTGGGAGGTGGAGGTTGCAGTCAGCTGAGATCGCACCACTGCACTCCAGCCTGGGCAACACAGTGAGACTCCACCTCAAAAACAAAACAAAACAAAAAAATCTTTGTATTGGAACACTGCCACAGCCGCTGTCCGTGGCTGCCTTCGCACTGCAACAGCAGAGCTGGGTGGTTTCAAGAGAGCATAGATTTACCATCTGGCCCCAGTGCTTGACTGTGAGCACCCCAAGGGAGGCTCCTGGGCACAGCTAGTCTCTACTGGGTCCTCAGCTCCCAAGCAGTGCTTGGCTGTTCATCTTTTTTTAAATTTTTTAATTTTTTTTTGAGAGAAGGTCTCACTCTGTCGCCCAGGCTGGAGTGCAGTGGTGCAGTCACATCTCACCACAGCCTGAACCTCCTTGGTTCAAGCAATCCTCCCAAGTAGCTGGCACTCAGGCATGTACCACCACGCCCGGGTTAAATTTTTAATTTTTTTTTTTTTTTTTTTTTTTTTTTAAGAGACAGAGTCTCACTGTTGCCCAGGCTGGAGTGCAGTGGTGTGATCTTGGCTCACTGCAACCTCCACCTCCCGGGTTCAAGCAATTCTCCTGCCTCCGTCTCCTAAGTAGCTGGGATTACAGGCGTGCACCACCACGCCTGGGTAATGTTTCGTATTTTAGTAGAAACAGGGTTTCATTGTGTGGCCCATGCTAGTCTTGAACTCCTGAGCTCAGGCAATCTGCCTAACTTGACCTCCCAAACTGCTACGATTACAGGCATGAGCCAGCGCGCCTGGCTTTAATTTTTTAATTTTTTTTTTTAGAGACAGGATCACACTATGTGACACAGGCTGGTCTTGAACTCCTAGTTCAAACAATTCTCCTGCCTCAACCTCTCAAAGCGTTGGGATTACAGGTGTGAGCCATCGTCCCTGGCCATACTTGGTACTTTTTGTTTCTTTGTTTCTGAGATGGAGTCTCCCTCTGTCACCCAGGCTGGAGTGCAGTGGTGCAATATTGGTTCACTGTAACCTCCGTCTCCCAGGTTCAAGCCATCCTCCCTAGTAGTTGGTACTACAGGCATGCACCACCATGCCTGGCTAATTTTTGTATTTTTAGTAGAGACAGGGTTCACCACGTTGGCCAGGCTGGTCTCAAACTCCTGACCTCAGGAGTGCTCACAGTCAAGTATTGGGGTCAGCAAGTATTTCTTAAAGGGCCAGATGGTATCCTCTGTTGAAACTACCTAGCTCTGCTGTTGCAGTGTGAAGGCGGCCACAGACAGTGGCTGTGGCCTGATCCACTCACCTCAGCCTCCCAAAGTGCTGGGATTCTAGGCATGAGGCACTGTGCTTGGGCGACTGAATCTTATATTAACTGATGAGGTGAACTATCTTAGCTTCATCTTGTAGATAAGGAAACTGAGGCACAGAGGGGCACTAGTCCCTGGCCACATGGAGGAAAGTGGCAGAGCTAAGCTGCAGGTATCCAGCACTGTTTCTTAACCCATGTTCACAGTCAGGCACCCTTACTGCCTTTCTGGGAGGCACTGAATGAGTAAATCTGCTGAATGAATGAATGCAGTCTCTTCCCTGCAAGTGACTCTTTGTGAGAGCACACCCTGGTGGCCCCACTGCACCTTAACCTCCTGCTCTCGTGAGCGGGGGACAGTGACTTCACTGGTCTGAAATTCAGTTGCCTCAGCTCACAGTTACAATATGCACGTCCTGGGGCTGCTGCAAGGGTTCCACAGGATGCAAATGCAGGCATTCCACGGTTATCCCTTGATTATCTGCTCTGCCAGGTCCTGTGCTAGGGACAAAGCTAGGCATGGGACAGACCTGGTCCCTGCCCTCAGGGAACTCTCTGCTGAGTATATACTGGGTCTATGAGGCCAAACCCAGTAAAGCACCCAGTAAATACCTACTTTCGTGTCTTCCAGGCAAGTATACCCGGGAACCCCACCAGTGTAGCCAAGCTAGTAGCCTGGTTGCCAACTCTAGAACTCAGGATCCTCTTTCCCCATTAGACGGGGAGAGTGGGGGGATGATAGGGGCACTCGGTGTGCAGGCCACCTCCCCTCCCTCTGAGGGGTCCTCAATAGGCTTGCTCGGTCAGGCACATACCAGGAGGGCTTACGTCCTATTCGCGACCCCACTCACTCACCAATTCGCTCAATCCTCGTCACATCGCGGATCTCCGGGACTTTAGTGGCTGTCTGGGGGTGCAGGAAGAGACGTGTCAGAGGACTAGTGTGGTCCCAGCTTTCACCAGCCCCTCCTCTGTCCCTCCTGTGAGATAGTCCTTTCCACTCCTTCCCCTCAGAGGCAGGCGATGGGCCAAGCACCGGTCATCCCCACCCCTCACCCCCACGCCTCATGCCTGTCACTGCCTAATGGCTGGTCGGTTGAGCCCCAGGAAAACAAGGACTGTCTGTCTCATTCACAGCTCTGTCCTCAGGGTCCAGCATGTATTTGGTTATTTGATGAATGAATGAAGTCCTCCCCGTTTCTTTTCTTTTCTTTTTTTAAGACAGGGTTTCACCATGTTGGTCAGCCTGGTCTTGAATTCCCAACCTCAGGTGATCCGCCCACCTTGGCCTCCAAAGTGCTTGGATTACAGGCATGAGCCACCTCGCCTGGCCATCTTTTCTTTTTTTGAGATGAAGTCTCACTCTCTCACCCAGGCCGGAGTGCAGTGGCCCAATCTCAGCTCACTGCAACCTCTGCCTCCTGGGTTCAAGTGATTCTCCTGCCTCAGCCTCCTGAGTAGCTGGGACTACAGGCACACACCACCACACCTGGCTAATTTTTTCGTATTTTTAGCAGAGACGGGATTTTGTCATGTTGGCAAGGCTGGTCTCAAACTCCTGACCTCAAGTGATCTGCCCACCATGGCCTTCCAAAGTGCTGGGATTACAGGTGTGAGTCACCGCGAAGTCCCCCCAGTATCTAATAACCATGAGTTCCATAAGGACAGACACCAGTGAGGAGCAGGCATGGAGCTGGCCATGGTCTGGCCCCTGCTAATTTTCCAGCATCCCTTATACCAGGTGGCCCCACTTCTCAATCACCAGACCTTGCACGTGCTGGCCGCTGAGTCCAGACTGCTCTCCCTGCCTCCTCACTCAATTAGATCAAGTGTTGCCCCTAAGGGAGGCCCTTTCTGACCACCCCTGCCAGGCTAGTTCTAGGACCTCGGGACATCAGACAGACGAAGGGCCCCCCCGGGAGCCTAGTCTCCCTATGTGATCTCACATTCCTGAGGAAGATGAGTGGATCAATATTCTCGGCTCCCGGGGACGTGCCATGAAGGCCACAGCCTATGTCTCTCTCGTTCACTCACAACTCAATGTCTGTGGTTTGCATAAGTGATGCTCTGAGGTGCCGAGCTCATTCAACAAGAATATGGTGGCTCACGCCTGTAATCTCAGCACTTTAGGAGGCCGAGGCAGGTGGATCACTTGAGGTCAGGAGTTCGAAACCAGCCTGTCCAACATGGCGAAACCCCGGCTTTTTATAAAAAAAGAAGAAAAATAAAGAGAGAGAAAAAAAGAATATACTGAGGCCTCCCATGTTGACAGTTCTCCAAAGAGAGGAGCCAGCTACCACCTCTTCTCACATGGGGAAAGGAGGTGAGTAAACACCACCTGGGACAACTCAGGACACCCCCTCCACGTCCGAAAATCCACACAAAACATGAACACAAGTTTCCACAGCAGCACTACTCACAACAGCCAAAAGGTAGAAAACACCCACACGTCCATCCGCTGATAAATGGCAAACTAAAAAGTGGTCTATCTGTGCAATGGAGTAATGGAGTATTATTCAGCCATAAAAAGGAATGGAGGTCTTTCTTTTTTTTTTTTTTTGAGATGGACCTCTGCCTCCCAGGTTCAAGCCATTCTCCTGCCTCAGCCTCCTGAGTAGCTGGGATTACAGGCATGCGCCACCATGCCTGGCTAATTTTTTTTGTATTTTTTAGTAGAGACGGGGTTTCACCATGTTGGCCAGGCTGGTCTTGAACTCCTGACCTCAGGTGATCCACCTGCCTCACCTCCCAAAGTGTTGGGATTACAGGAGTGAGCCACGGCGCCTGGCCAGGAATGGAGTTTTGATGCTACAACGTGGATGAACTTTAGAAACATGCTACTGTCAGGTCTCCGCGTGCAAGCTGGGACCCAGAAAGTCTGAAGTCCTGCCTGCCTCGGCTGATCGTCCCCCACCCCCTGCCTGCATTCGCCATCGTCCCTAATCAACCAGTGGTCCCCCCCACAAGCCTCTCACCCCACCCTGCCATCTTAACTGTTCTTATGATAATGTGAATACTCCTCGCCACACCCTGCCATCTTAACTACTCTTCTGTCATACTCCACTGGGCAAATGACTGTCGGCGGCTTCCTGCCCGTCGCGAGCCATGTCCTATTTGCAAGGGGCCCCACTGGAGGTGGGACTGCCCAACCCGAACTACCGATGCCCCAGCAGCACCACCTGGGGCCCAAGCCGGCTCCTTCCCGGGTCTCCTTGGCCTGGCCACTGAAGACTAACACCACCTGGACGCCCCTGGAACACCACGGATGCAGAGCTATGGGTAAGTCCGTCCCCTGCCTCGTCCACACAGAGGGTTACCCAGTCCACTTTACCCTCTTTTCAAGGGCCAATTTCTCTGGCACCTATTACTGTTATGGGAATTGACAGCCAAGCTTCTAGACCATCCAAATATCTTAATTAAATTGTCTGCTTTCTTAATTATTCCTGGACTCCAGCCCTATCTCATAGCCACCCTTTTGCCGAGTTCTAAGCCTTCCCCACAACCTCCTCCCGTATCCCCAAATCTCAACCTGAGGGTCTGGGATGTGTCTACTCTGTCATTGGCCACTGAACATAAGCCCATTATTATTCCACTAAAACCCAATCATCCCCACCCCGCCCAAAGGCAGTACCCCACCCTCAACAAGCTTTGCAAGGGCTGAAACCTGTTATCACCCGCCTCTTACAGCACGGCCTCCTAAAACCCACCAATTCTCCTTACAACACTCCTATCTTGCCTGTCCAAAAACCGGACAAGTCTTACTGGCTGGTTCAGGACCTCCGCCTTATCGATCAAATCATCCTCCCTGTGCAAAGACTGCTGCAGAACTCATATACTCTCTGTCCTCAACTCCTCCGTCCACAACCCATTATTCTGTCCTTGATCTCAAAGATGCCTTTTCACTACCCCCTACACCCTTCCTCTCAGCCTCTCTTTGCCTTTACCTGGACTGACCCTGATACCCGACAGTCACAGCAACTCCCCTGGACCATCCTGCCTCAGGGTTTCAGGGACAGCCCATGCTACTTCAGTCAAGCCCTCGCTTGCAACTCACTCTTTCTGCCCCTCGTCTTCCCAGCTTATTCAATATGCAGGCGACCTTCTGCTGTGCAGCCCTCTTATGAAACTTCTCAGCAAGACACCATCCTGCTTCTTCAGCACCTGTTTTTAAAAGGATATTGAGTATCCCCTTCTAAGGTCCAGATTTCTTCCACGTCTGTCACCTATCTGGGCATCATCCTCACAAAACACCTGCGCTCTCCCTAGCGATGGGGTCCAGCTACGCTCTGACACCCCAACCTCCTACCAAACAACAGCTTCTCTCCTTCCTGGGTGTGGTCGGCTACTTTCCCCTCTGGATGCCAGGTTTTGCTATTCGAACTAAGCCACCGCATAAACTCACTAAAAGAATAAATCCTTCCCTCAATCCTCACTTTGCTCCTTAAAGACAGCTGTAAAAATTGCTCCCACCCTAGCTCTCCCCGACTTGTCTCAACCCTTTTTATTATGTACTGAAATCCAGGGCTGTGTGGCTGGAGTTCTTACACAAGAGCCAGGTCCGAGCCCTGTTGCTTTTCTCTCTAGACAACTGGACCTCACTGTCCTAGGCTGGCCCCAGTGTGTGTGGCCACCTCAGCAGCCGCCCCAGTTCTGGAAACTTTCAGAATCGCGGGCTACGCTTCACTGCCTTTATACACTTCCCGCAATCTCTGGGCTTTAACCTCCTCTTCTCATCTCGCACAGCTGCCATGTGCCCCACGTCCGGTCCAACTCTGTTCGCTCTTTACTGAAACGCCCACTGCGACTACTGCGCATGGCCCCGATTTGAATCCAGCCTCTCACTAACACCAGACATGAACCCTACTCCTGCGCCGCACAGCTGCACGTCCCTAGTACACGCTGCTGGTCCCCTTTCCCCAACCAAGCCTCTTTCCCCTATTCCAGACTCAGATCGCACATGGTTTATTGATGTCGGCTCTTCCAAACCCAACCAGTCCTCTCCAGGAAAGGCTGGCTATGCTGTTTCCCATACCTCTATCAATGAAGCTGCCACTCTCCCTCCATCTACTACTTCGCAACAGGCTGAATTAATAGCACACACACGTGCCCTTACCCTGGCCAAAGGGCTCAGAGGAAATATCTATACTGATTCCAAACATACCTTCCACATCCTCCATCACCATGCTATCATACGGGCAGAAAGAGGTTTTCTCACTGCACAAGGATCTTCCATTATTAAGGCTTCTTTAATAAAGGTCTCCTTAAAGCTGCCCTCCTCCCAGCTAAGGCCGGAGCTGTCCACTGTAAAGGGCACCAAAAAACTTGAGACCCCATCGCTCAAGGAAACGCATTAGCAGATGAGACAGCTAGGAAAGCAGCCAACGCACTCTATCCCCACCTAGTGGACAGAATGCTTCTTTTTCATCAATTAATCCTCTTCATTCAACCTCAGTTATTAAAGTATCAGTCACCGCCGGGCGCGGTGGCTCAAGCCTGTAATCCCAGCACTTTGGGAGGCTGAGGAAGGTGGATCACAAGGTCAAGAGATCAAGACTATCCTGGTCAACATGGTGAAACCCCGTCTCTACTAAAGATACAAAAAATTAGCTGGGCATGGTGGTGCGTGACTGTAATCCCAGCTACTTGGGAGGCTGAGGCAGGAGAATTGCCTGAACCCAGGAGGCAGAGGTTGCCGTGAGCCGAGATCACGCCATTCCACTCCAGCCTGGGTAACAAGAGCGAAACTCCGTCTCAAAAAAAAAAAAAAAAAAAAAAAACATAAAGTATCAGTCACTTCCCACTCAAGGTCATCGGTTTTTAGATCAGAGAATTCCTTCTTCCGGCCTGGCAAGCTCATTCCATCCTCTCATCCTTTCATAACTATTTTCATGTAGAATATAAGCCTTCAGCCCGTCTCTGAGAGCCTCTCAGCTCTTTCCCCTCATGGAAGTCCATCCTTAAAACAATCAATCTCAATGCTCCATCTGTCACTCTACCACCCCCCAAGGATTTTTAAGACCTCCTCCTTTTCCTACCCATCAAGTGAGAGGATTTACTCCCACGCCAAGACTGGCAAACTGACTTTACTCATATGCCCCGCGTCAAAATATTTAAGTATCTCCTTATATGGGTAGATACCTTCACAGGGTAGACTGAAGCCTTCCCTACTGGAACAGAAAAGGCTACTGCGGTTATTTCTTGTCTATTAAACGATATCGTCCCCCAGTTTGGCCTGTCTACTTCCATACAATCAGATCATGGCCCTAATTTCATCAGCCAAATCACCCAAGCAGTCTCTCAGGCCCTCAGCATTCAATGGAATCTGCATGCCCCTTAGCACCCTCAGTCATCAGGGCAAGTAGAAAGCTAATGGCCTTCTAAGAACACATCTTACTAAATTCATCCTTCAACTAAAAAAGGACTGGGTATTTCTTCTGCCTATCACTCTTCTCCAAATTCATGCCACTCCCCGGGAACACACCGGTATAGCCCCTTTGAACTTCTGTATGGCCGCGCCTTTCTACTTGGGCTCCACCTTCTTCCAGACCCCAGCACTCTTGGAGACTATCTTCCAGTTCTCCAACAAACGAGGCAGGAAATTCGCCCAGCTGCTAATCTCCTCTTACCAACTCCAGACACCCAGCCGTAGGAAGGACGTCTTAGCCGGACGATCAGTACTGGTCAAGGACTTAACCCATCCAGCTCTACAGCCTCAGCGGAAAGGTACTTACCTGGTTGTCTACAGTACCCTAACTGCTGTCCTCCTGCAAGACCCTGCCCACTGGGTTCAGTGCTCCAGGATTAAACTGTGCCCACCAGACTGAGGAAAGAGACCCAAACATCTAAGATCACCTCCCCCTTGACTTCCACATTGCTTTTCTTTTCTTTTTGAGACGGAGTTTCGCTGTTGTTACACAGACTGGAGTGCAATGGCACGATCTCGGCTCACCGCAACCTCCACCTCCTGGGTTCAAGCAATTCTCCTGCCTCAGCCTCCCGAGTAGCTGGGATTACAGGCACGCGCCACCATGCCCAGCTAATTTTTTGTATTTTTAGTAGAGATGGGGTTTCACCATGTTGACCAGAATGGTCTAGATCTCTTGACCTCGTGATCCACCCGCCTCAGCCTCCCAAAGTGCTGGGATTACAGGCGTGAGCTACCGCGCCCAGCCCACACTGCTTTTCAATAGAAGAAAAGGCTGGCCAACTAGCCAGTGCATCCTTAATTGCCTTCCTATAGATGGCAGGCACAGTATGGGGGAATCTCTCCGGAAAAATTGTTTTTATTCAAACAAGATCAAACCCACCCCACTCCTACTCCATTGACCAAGACCCTTTCACATGTAAACTTCTAAAAGTGTAAACCCAAGACCCTTTCGCATGTAATTTCTAAGTCTGTAAACCTGAGACCCTTTCACGTGTAATATCTAGAGTTATAAGCCTATATAAAGGCAGAGCGTCTCTGTTAGGCAAGCTTGGCTGTTAGACAACTATGTCACCTTGCTCCTAGTCGAAATAAATCCCCTCTTCCTTCCTAGTTTGGTGTCCAAGAGGTCTGTTTCTTGTGGCCGCTCATGCCCGGAAGCGAGTTACGGTTGGCAGACGGCGGCAAAGACTCTCAGGCGGTCTGCCTAGCCCTTTGGAGCACCTCTGCGGGGCTCCTGCCCACTCGGGTGACGCAACTCCCGGGCAGGTATTGGCCTGGTAGAAAGCCTCGCCAGAGCAGAGCAGGAAAACCCCCGCGGTGTGGATCCACCCGGTGGCTGAACATCGAGAAGGAATGGGTACTTGGAATGTCCAGACAACAGAAACACCGTAGGATCAATCCTGGGAAACTTGCCCACCTCCTTTGGGTGGAAGCATGGCCTGATCACCCACATGCGCTGGATTTGGCACTCTTGAACTTGGCTCTCTCTCTCCTTCTGTGACTAACCTTTGAAGTTTTGCTTTTGGTTTTCGATTTGGGTGGAGGGAGGAGAGTGACTGTATGAGTGAATGGAGGGGTCCAACTGGACTCGTCAACCGTGAAATGTGGGAGCGTCAGGCCCATTAGAGGGGGCCTTACACTCCCAGCCACTTCTGGGGCTGGCTGGAATCAGACACGACCGCATAAGGCTAAACGGAGGAGCTCTCGCAGTCTAGGCGTTGTGAGGGGATTAACTATCTCTCTTATGCCAAGAGGCGTCTGAAATACTTTTGAAAGAAAGGCGATTCTGCCAGACCGAAGCAAATGTGAATCAGAGTGTGTAGTGCCCCTTACTGGGCGGGAACTGCTGTGGGCGGAGTAACACTCAACTGTGAGGATTGTTTTTCAGGTAAGCATGAGTCACACTCATAGCAAGCCCACTCCTTTAGGGACCATGCTGACAAATTTCAAGAAGGGATTTAGTGGAGATTGTGGAGTAACTGTGATACCAGGGAAGCTAAGGACTTAATGTGCGGTAGACTGGCCAGCATTCGGGATGGGTTGGCCCTCAGAGGGGACCCTGGACAGGTCTCTTGTCTCTAAAGTAAGGCATGAGGTTATATGCGGCGAGCCAGAACATCTTGATCAATTTCCGTACAGAGACTCATGGTTACAGTTAGTTTTAAACGCTCCAAAGTGGTAAAGAGGACAGGCAGTGACTGTTTTAGTGGCAAAAGGACAGACAGCTAGGACCGCCCCCCCACCTGCACCTATGAGACAAGGACTCCCAAGGTCCTGGCAGATTCAGTGTGCAGAGGATATTAGAAGAAAATTGCAGAAACAGGCAGGATTTGTGAGCATGAATGCTTCACAATGACTGGAAATAGCTAACCAGGTGTCAGTGAACTGAGAAGTGGTAAGCCACAGAGAAGACAAGCATCGGGCTCGACGAAATGCCAACTTGATAGCTGCCGCAATTAAAGGCGCACCCCCAAGAGGGTGGGGAAAGGGGGGTTCCTGGAAAGCCACGCAGTCTGCTCGCCCGTGCCTGCAACATGATCAGTGTGCTTACCGAAGGGAAGTAGGCCACTGGAAGTAAAAGTGCCCCCAGTTAACAAGAGAACAGGGCAATCCTAAGCATGAGGATTCAGACGCAAGTGAAGGAGTTCTGCTCGGTCTAATGGAAGGGCCACTGGACTAGAGGGGGGCCGGGCTCATATGCCCCAACAGAGCCTATGGTCCGGATGACAGTCCTGTAACCCCCCCATCAGAGGAAACAATATTGTTGGAGCTACTGGGGTGTTAGAAAAAGTCTTCCTGTTTGCCTCGGACCTGTTTGCAGGAGGCCATGAAGTTATGTCAGTTCTTGTACTTGGGGTACTACCCCCCTACCCCCCTTCTGTGGGGGTAACTTGTTATGCAAATTAAGGGCTACAACTATCACATTCAATAATAAGGACTCCCTGCAGCTAAAACTGCCTCAGGCAGAGATTATCAAGGCTCTCACAGCCCCTCCCTAACCAGGGACTGACTTTGCACCCATCTGCACCCAACTCATGCATGTGGTTGGGATTATTGCCAGTGGAGGATAGTTGGTTCATCTGATTGGACTTAAAGAATACTTCTTTAGCAAAGTGGCCTTGGAAGGTCAGACACTATTTGCGTTTCAATGGGAAAATCCAGAAACAGGTGTGACCACCCAGTACACCTGGACCTGGCTTCTCAGGGGCTCAAGAACTCTCCCACCATCTGTGGGGAGGCACTAACCTGTGATCCGCCCCCCCCCCCCCGGAAGTTTCTTGCTAAGGACTTAGGCTGCATGTTGCTCCAATATGCTGGTGACCTTTAACGGGGACACCCCATGGCAGTCAGGTACGCTAAAGAATCAGATGCCTTACTTCGGCACCTGGAGAACTTTAGGTATAAAGTGTCTAAAAAGAAGGCCCAGATTTGCCAACAGCAAGTGCAATATCTGGAGTTCACCGTCCGGCAAGGAGAGTGCAGCCTGTGGAGCAGAGAAAAAACAAGTCATTTGCAACCTGCCAGAACCCGAGACTAAGAGGCAGGCAAGAGAGTTCCTGGGAGCCGTGGGCTTTTGTAAACTGTGGATTCCAAACGTCCACAGTACTGGCCAAACCCTTACACAAAGTGACAAAGAGGGGAGGAGACAAGGAACCCTTTGAATGGGGATCCCAGCAGCGGCAGGAACTGAAAGCAAAACTTTTCGTCAGCCTTGACTTTGGGGCTACTCGATTTAACTGTATGTATCAAAAAGGAAAAAAAATGGCAATTGAGGTTCTAACATCAACTCTGGGGCAAAATTTAAATATCGAACACCACACACAGTATTGACTCTAATGAATGCAAAGGGCATCACTGGTTAACAAATGCTAGGCCAAGCAAATAGCTAGCCTGCTAAAGTGGAAATCCCCGTATCACATTGGGAGATCTGTGCAACACCTTAAAACCTGCCACTGTGCCCCCGGTGCCAGCAGGCCCATGAAGTAACCCGCGTGTTGCTTCGAGATCTCATCCCTAGGTTTGGACTGCCACTGTGCGTCGGATCAGACAACAGACCAGCACTTGCGGGAAATTTGGTCCAGAAAACAGCTATGATCTCGGGTATTACTTGTAAACTGCACGCTGCCTACTGACCTCTGAGTTCCGGAAAGATGGAGAGAATGAATCAGACCATCAAAAATAGCTTAGGGAAAATGAGTCAGGAAACAGGATTAAAGTGGGTACAGGCACTTCCCTTGGTGATATTTAAAATTAGATGCACTCCCTCTAAGAAGACGGGATATTCCCCCATGAAGTCTTATATCATAGGCCCCTCCCATACTGCGGGCACTCCCGGGAACTCCTCAGGAACGGGGAGAGATTGAACTAGGATGGCAGTTACAAGCTCTAGGGAAGATCACTCAGGATATTTCAGCCTGGGTAAATGAGAGACGTCCTGTAAGCTTCTTCTCCCCAGTTCACCCTTTCTCACCAGGTGATCCCGTGTGGATAAAGGACTGGCATGTAGCCCCTCTGAAGCCACGGTGGAAAGGACCCCAGACTGTGATCCTGACCACTCCCACAGCCGTAAAGGTGGAGGGAATCCCAGCCTGGATCCACCATAGCTCCGTGAAACCAGCAGCGGCTGAAACGTGGGAAGCTACACGAGACCCAGACGACTGCAGACCCAGACGACGACCTTAAGAAGGACAGTGAGCCCTGCTCCAGCCACATCCCGGAAGCTGGCTGGTCCATGCACGGCCGAAGCATGAGGAAATTCATCGTGGGACTCACTCTTCTTAATATTTGGACTTGTATAGTAGGGACAGCAACTAATTTTGAAGAATGCTGTCAGTGTGTGCACCAGGTTACTAAGGTAGGACGTAAATGACTGCCATTCTTTCACTATACAGTTACTATGAATTACAGGGACACAGAAGGGAACCTGTTTACTCAGCATAAGGTGTGTAATCCAGGGGATGGACAGCCCGATGTCTGCTACCATCCATCAGAGTCCCCTACACATACGACTTTTGAAAGGGCAAGGAATCAGCCCTACTAAGTTAATAGCTAAAACAGAGGAGAAGGGAAACCCCTAACAGGTCACCCTAAGGTCTGATGCCTGCGCAGCCATCAATGCCTATCCTTCCAGTAGGGGGAGCTGTGGTCCCCTGGGATGGAAACAAAGTTACGCGAAAGAGCCTAAAACATCTGCCAGAAAACCTACTGGGGCAGTAAATGCATTTTTGTGTCATGTGTCTTCTAGGCCACTTGAAAAAATAATACAAATAATCCCGTTCGTCCTGTAAAAGGGAGAAACACCATTCCAGGGAGTAATGTCCCCTGTGTCTTGGGACATAGTAACCCAGTAGAATTAATAATCACAAACCCCTAAGACTAAATGGGGAAAAGGGGAGAATGTAATGCTGGGAATTCATGGAAAAGGGCTTGACCCCAGAGTCAGTATGCAGATGCAGGGAAAAATCCAGAAAGGCTCAGCCTGGGCAGTGTACCAGCACTTCCATGAAATATTAAATGAGCCAATGCTGGAGCTTCCGAAAAAGACAAAGCACCTGTTCCTCCAACTTGCTGAAAATGTGGTCCATTCCCTTAATGTCACTTCTTACCCTGTATGTGGGCGAACTGCCACGGGTAATAGGTGGCCACGGGAAGTCTGTGAGTTATTACCCTCTGACCCTGCCCTTGACCTGACCTCAGTCCAAAGGATTCAAACCAACAGTTTCTGGGTTTTAAAGGTTTCAATTACTGGACAATACTTGTTGACCAGAGAAGGAATGGGCTTCACTGTTCAGGTAGGAAAGTTTAGCTGCTTAGGGCGGCGACCGTATAATGGAACAGTGGGTGACCTGGTGGAGCTCAAACTACACAGCAAAGAACCCCCTACCAAAATCTCAAAAATTACAGGATGCTTGGGATCATCCTGGGTACAGGAGAGACTGGACAGCCCACCTGGGTTGTACTGATATGCAGACACAGAGCACACGTACGGCTGCCTGAAAGATGGACAGGTAGCTGTGTCACAAGCATCATCAAGCCTTCTTTTTTCCTGTTATCTGTTAAGACAGGTGAGCTGTTAGGATAGCCAGTCTATGGACTCCTATCTACATGCTCAATCAGATCATCCAGTTGCAGACTGCCTTGGAAATACTCGTTAATGAAACAGGCAAAGCTCTGTCCATTCTGGCCATAGATTATCTGCTGGCAGCTGAAGGAGGAGTCTGTAAAAAATTCAAACTAACCAACTGCTGCCTACACAGAGACGACCAGGACCATGCAGTTAAGAATATAACCAAACTAGCACACGTGCCTGTGCTGGCAGGGCACAAATTCAACCCTGAGCTCTTTTTAAAGATTGGCCCTCAGCCTTGGGAGGATTAAAAACCCTCATCGTGGCCGGGCGCGGTGGCTCAAGCCTGTAATCCCAGCACTTTGGGAGGCCGAGGCGGGTGGATCACGAGGTCAAGAGATCGAGACCATCCTGGTCAATACGGTGAAACCCCATCTCTACTAAAGATACAAAAAATTAGCTGGGCACGGTGGCACGTGCCTGTAATCCCAGCTACTCAGGAGGCTGAGGCAGGAGAATTGCCTGAACCCAGGAGGCGGAGGTTGCAGTGAGCCGAGATCGCGCCATCGCACTCCAGCCTGGGTAACAAGAGCGAAACTCCATCTCAAAAAAAAAAAAACCCTCATCGTAAGTGGGGTAACAAAAGTAGGTGTTTGTAGGCCGGGCGTGGTGGCTCACACCTGTAATCCCAGCACTTTGGGAGGCCGAGGTGGGTGGATCACGA
Organism: Saguinus oedipus; assembly: GCA_031835075.1. Classification (NCBI taxonomy): domain Eukaryota; kingdom Metazoa; phylum Chordata; class Mammalia; order Primates; family Cebidae; genus Saguinus; species Saguinus oedipus. The sequence goes on along the minus strand of CM063187.1, from coordinate 50,236,423 downwards.
GGCCAAGAGATCGAGACCATCCTGGTCAACATGGTGAAACCCCGTCTCTACTAAAAATACAAAAAATTACCTGGGCATGGTGGCACATGCCTGTAATCCCAGCTACTCAGGAGGCTGAGCAGCAGGAGAACTGCCTGGACCCAGGAGGTGGAGGTTTCGGTGAGCTGAGATCACGCCATTGCACTCCAGCCTGGGTAACAAGAGTGAAACTCTGTCTCAAAAAAAAAAAAAAAAAAAATTAGCTGGGCATGGTGGTGCATGCCTGTAGTCCCAGCTACTCAGGAGGCTGAGGCAGGAGAATTGCCTGAACCCAGAAGGCGGAGGTTGCGGTGGGCCGAGATCGTGCCATTGCACTCCAGTCTGGGTAACAACAGCGAAACTCCGTCTCAAAAAAAAAAAAAATAGGTGTTTGCTACTCCCTTGTTTTCCCCCTTATTCCTCTAAATGGCTAAGAAATTCTTTACTGCTGTAATAAACCAGAGAACCACACCACAAATGTTTTATATCTGCCATTATCAATCAGTTCCTTCAGGGAATCATGAAAATAATAGAGTGAGAACTCTTGCTAATGTTATAGGTGAGGTGCTCAAAGCAGGGGAGAGTGAGGAAAGAGACCCAAGCATCTAAGATCACCTCCCCTCGACTTCCACACTGTATTTCAATAAAAGAAAAGGCTGGCCGACCAGCACATCCTTAATTGCCTTCCTATAGATGGCAGGCATAGTATGGGGGAATCTCTCCGGAAGGCATTGTTTTTACTTAAACAAGATCAAACCCCCACCCCACTCCTACTCCATCGACCAAGACCCTTTCACGTGTAATTTCTAAAACTGTAAACCCAAGACCCTTTCACATGTAATTTCTAAAACTGTAAACCCAAGACCCTTTCACATGTAGTATCTAACGTTACAAGCCTATATAAAGGCAGAGCTTCTCTTTGTTGGTGAGCTTGGCTGTTAGACAACTATGTCCCCCTGCTCCCGGCCGAAATAAATCACTTCTGTTCTAGTTCGGTGTCCAAGGTCTGTTTCTGGCGGTGGCTCCTGTTTCAAGACGACCAGCCTAACCCATCCACCTCCTCTTGGAAGTCACAAGTACTCTCCCCTACTTCCCTTAGGCTCACTCGAATCCCTGAAGAGCAGTCCTAGACCCTAAATGCCCTGCACGCATTTGCACTGTGGGTTCTCACTCTTCCTGCAAGCCCTCCTAGCTGACACCTCCTGGTTCTACTCTCAGATGCCACCCTTAATTCCTTCCTAGAGTGGATAGATGACAATGTGTGGCAAAGAACACTCCAATTCTTTCCCCCTAATGAAGTTCTCTTTTTTACTCTCCTACTTACTCTTATTCTCAGTCCCGTTCTGTCGCTCTCTGGCCTTTCCTAGTTCTCTTTTTTTTTTTTTTTTTTTTGAGACGGAGTTTTGCTTTTGTTACCCAGGCTGGAGTGCAATGGCGCGATCTCTGCTCACCGCAACCTCCGCCTCCTGGGTTCAGGCAATTCTCCTGCCTCAGCCTCCTGAGTAGCTGGGATTACAGGCACGCGCCACCATGCCCAGCTAATTTTTTGTATCTTTAGTAGAGACGGGGTTTCACCATGTTGACCAGGATGGTCTCGATCTGTTGACCTCGTGATCCACCCGCCTCGGCCTCCCAAAGTGCTGGGATTACAGGCTTGAGCCACCGTGCCCGGCCGTAGTTCTCTTTTACATACTATCAATCTAACTCATTCTCTCCTCAATGATGCCAACCCACCGCTGGCAAACTGCTGGCTCTGTACCTCCCTTCCTTCCTCCTCTTACGCGGCGGTTCCTGCCTTGCCAGCTGATTGGGCTACCTCTCCTGTCTCTTTACATCTGCGCACCTCTTTTGACAGTCCCCGCCTCTACCTCCTCCAGAGCTTCCTTACTTTTTAAGCAGACTCAGCAGGACCTCTTCAGATGTCTCATACCAACAAGCTGCACCTATTTCCAGCAACTCTCACCTGTATCAACTCCACTCCACCCACACTAGGACCCCTCACTACACAAACAACTGTCCCCACTCCTGCCCCTCTATGCATTTCCCCTCAACAAACCACTAGAATCCCCTTAGGTAACCTTCCACCTTCTAAATAGGCTTTTACCCTTCATCTCCAAAGTCCCAACACACATATTAACACGCCTATGGGAGCATACTTCCTCAGCTTTACTGACAGACCCTCTATGACCACTAATAATCTCTAAACCATTAACAGTCATCTTCCCTGTATCTCACTTCATCCTTGGTTACCCTCTCCTTGTGCCTCAGATTCTCCTCCTAGTCCTTCATCATGCTTGCTTATGCCCACCCCTGCAAATGTGAGTAGAGGCTATTTGTTGACACCACAGGCCTCCTCATACGTTCTGAAATCAAACCACTTCCACTATACCGCTGCCACCCCATCGCCCCTTCAACCCCTAACAGCTGCCATCCTCGCTGGATCTTTAGGAATTTGGGCATCTGATTCCTCTTTCAATACTCCCTCTCACCTCTTCACCCTGCGTTTTCTTTCTTTTTTTTTTTGAGACGGAGTTTCGCTCTTGTTACCCAGGCTGGAGTGCAATGGCACAATCTCGGTTCACCGCAACCTCTGCCTCCTTCGTTCAGGCAATTCTCCTGCCTCAGCCTCCCGAGTAGCTGGGATTACAGGCACGTGCCACCACGCCCAGCTAATTTTTTGTATTTTTAGTAGAGACGGGGTTTCACCATGTTGACCAGGATGGTCTCGATCTCTTGACCTCATGATCCACCCGCCTCGGCCTCCCAAAGTGCTGGGATTACAGGTGTGAGCCACCGTGCCCGGCCTCACCCTGTGTTTTCAATTCTGCGTCGCCCCAGGCCTTTTATTCCTAGGTGGCTCCTCTACCTGTATGTGTTTGCCACTAACTGGACAGGCACCTGTCCCTTAGTCTTCCTTATTCCTAAGTTCCAATTTGCCAATGGTAATGAACACCTGCCTGTCCCCCTCATGACACCTACCCGACGAGAAAGAGCTATGCAACTAACTCCATTCCTCATAGAAACTGGGCTTGCAGCCTCCTCGGCAGGCCTTGGAAGTGGCATGGCAGGGCTCACCTCCTCCATCACAGCATTCCGCAGTCTGCCTGCTGATTTCTCTGCCAGCATTACTGATTAGCTAATACCTTGTCTGCCCTTCAGACTCAAACTGACTCTTTGGCTGCAGCTGTTCTCCAAAACCATCGTGGCCTCGACTTACCGCAGAAAAAGGAGGACTCTGTATGTTTCTAAATGAAGAATATTGTTTTTACTTAAAACAATCTGGCCCAGTGCATGATCATATCAAAAAACTCAGAGACAGGGCTCAGGTTTGCTAACCAGGCAAACACCTATGCGAACCTGCCTGGTCATTTTCTAACTGAGGTCACGGCTCCCTCCGATCCTTACTTCTTTAATACCCACCTTTCTTCTCCTATTCGGACCCTGTGTCTTCCGCTTACCCTCCCAATTCGTACAAAACCGCATCCAGGCGATCACAAATCGGCACATGCTGCTCTGGACAACCCCACAGTATCGCGCGGGGCCTCAAAGTTCCCCAGGAGCTGAAGCATGTGTGAGGCCAAACGTAGTGTCCAGACCTTTCTTATTTGCGTCCCTGTCCTGTTCCCACTTCTACTCTGTCTCCTCCGCTCAAAAAAATGTTTAGGTGTCCGCGCAGTCCCCCGTCATGCACGAAGTAGCCTTGAGACACTTGGCCCCACCCCCCGAAACCTGTCATCACCTCCTCTTCTTTCTCTCTCTATATAAAGACAGGAATGTCAGGTCTCCATGTGCAAGCCTGGACCCAGAAAGTCTGAAGTCCTGCCTCGGCTGACTGTCGTCCCCCACCAGCCCCAATCACCCAGCAGAGCTTCCCCAGACAAGCCTCTCGCCCTGCCCTGCCATCTTAACTGCTCTTATGAAGATGTGAATACTCCTCGCCCCACCCTGCCATCTTAACTACTCTTCTGCCTACCACCTGCCATTGTAACTGAACTTATGGTAATGTACACTCCTTGCCCCTACCCCCCGCCACTTAACTGATCTTACTCTGCAACATCCCCGCCCCGCCCCCAAAACATTGCCCCAACCTATAAAATCAATTCCCACCTTTGTCCTTTCTCGGATTCGGCCCGCTTGCACCCAAGCGAGAAATAAAACAGTCTTGTCGCCCACACCCACTCAAAGCCTGCTTGGAAGATCTCTTTATTAAATGTGTTTAATACTCGGTACTATTGGACACAAATAACAGCTACAGGAAAGAAGCCCACACGTGAAAGACACATATTGTATGATTCCATCTACATGAAGTAGCCACGACAGGCAAACCCATATACACAGAAAGATCAGGGGCTGCCTAGAACTGAAGACAGGAGGTATGGGAGGATTAGAGGTGACATGTAGGAGGTATGGGGTTTCTTTTTGGGGTGATGGCAATGTTCTAAAATTGTGAAAATGGCTGCACGACTCTGAATATACTAGAAAACGCTGAGCTGTACATTTTAAATGGGTGAATTATATAGTATGTGAATTGTATCTCAATAAAGCTGTTAAGAAAAAAACAACAGGCCAGCCATGGTGGCTCCCGCCTGTAATCCCAGCACTTTGGGATGCTGAGGCGGGCAGATCACTTGAGGTCAGGGGTTCAAGACCAGCCTGGCCAACATGGTGAACCCCATCTCTACTAAAAATACAAAAAACACAAAAATTGGCCAGGCGCAGTGGCTCATGCCTGTAATCCCAGCACTCTGGGAGGCCAAGGCTGTGGGTAACCCTCTACATAGGCACCGAGGAAGGAGAGCTAAGCAGAATCCTGGCACAATTAGTGCCCGAAGAATATCTCAGTCTACAGTGTTACTACTCAGTTACTCCCTTTTGTACAATCCTCTCTATATAATCATACACTAGTTCATAGAATGAGTGCCTAAAGAATATCTTACCACTCAGTTATTTCCATATATGTATATTATTATATCTTAGTTCATAGAGGAATGTCTAGAGCGGACACGGTGCAGAGCATTGATTAAGGAATAAGCAGCTTATAATCAGAGGAATGCCTAAGAGCAGACACTGTGCAGAGCATGATTTAAGGGAAAAACAGTTATGCCAGGACAAGAATCCATGGCCCAGGCGGCAGCGTTCAGTATTGTAAAGATACCCACTGTATGGCAGGCTTGGGGCGAGAGCCACTCCTCCTGATAAAGGAGTTGTAGGACCTTGCTCCAGTTCTTGTGGAAGGCTGCCCTCAGACCAGCAATCCCTCCAGCATCCGAGGGCTCAAAACCTCTCCAGATAATCGCACCTTGGTGACTGTGAACTTTATCAGCTCTTGTTATGGTGCTGGCTCAAAAGCATCCTCCTATAGAACTCACTGGAAGCTGCCAGCAGGTGGCAGTAGACCCTGACAGCTTTGTCACCGCTGTGTGACTTAAAGCATCCTCCTATAGATACTCTCATAGATAAGAGATACTGCATACTGCACCCTCTTCACTGCGCACGGCCCACCTCCATGCCTCGGTGACCTAACGGAGGTGGACCCTTTACTGCACAAGGCCTGCTTCCTTGCCTCAATCACCTAATGGGGGTGGACCCCTTGTTTATTGCTCACGACCCTATCACTATCCTTAAAGATGACTTCACTCACTACCCTGCCCCCTAACCTATACCCAATAAATACAGACGCTTCTGGACATTCAGGCCTCACCTGTCTCTGCTTACAGGTGGTGTGCCACCACTCCCAGCCCAGCTGCGCTTTCTTTGTACTTCCGTGTCCTCTCTCTTTATTTCTCGGATCCTGTGCCTCAGCACAGCATAAGGGACACCACGACCCTGTGGGGCCCTTAGCCCTACAAAGGCAAGCAGATCATGAGGTCAGGAGTTCAATAGCAGCCTGGCCAATATGGTGAAACCCCATCTATACTAAAAATACAAAAAAATTAGCTGGGTATGGTGGCAGGCACCTGTAATCTCAGCTACTTGGGAGGCTGAGGCAGGAGAATTGTGTAAACCTGGGAGGCTGAGGTTGTAGTGAGCTGAGATCACACCACTACACTTCAGCCTGGGCAAGAGCAAGACTCTGTCTCACAAAACATAAATAAATAAAAATAAAAAATAAATCAGCTGGGAGTGGTGGCACACACTTGTAATCCCAGCTACTGGGAGGCTAAGGCAGGAGGATCATTTGAACCTGGGAGTTGGAGGCTGCAGTGAGCTGAGATCACACCACTGCACTCCAGCCTGAGAGACAGAGTGAAGCTCTGTCTTGAATAAAAGCAAAACGAAACACTGCTGGATGATGGGTCTTTGCATGTCTGTTACATTATTTTCTTGTCAGAAAATAGTTCAGAATAGTTCATAATTTCTTTTTTATTTTATTTATTTATTTATTTTTAGAGGCAGAGTTTCACTATGTTGACCATGCTGTTCTCGAACTCCTGACCTCATGATCCACCCCCCTCAACCTCCCAAAGTGCTGGGTTTACAGGTGTGAGCCACCACGCCTGGCTAATACTTCGTAATTTCTAATAAGGAAAAGGAAGCTTAAGAAGCCAGCACGCTAACCTAGCCCCTAAGTCACCTATCCCCAACTTTCCTTCCCGTGAGTTGTTTTTTTTTTTTTGAGACAAGGTCTCTCTCTGCCACCCAGGCTGGACTGCTATGGCCTCCACCTTCCAGGCTCAAGCAATCCTCCCACCTCAGCCTCCTGAGCAGTTGGAACTACAGGGGTGTGCCACCACACTTGGCTAATTTTCTTATTTTTTTGCAAAGGCAGGGTCTCGCTATGTTGCCAGGGCTGGTCTTAAATTCCTGGGCTCAAGCAATCCTTTTACCTTGGCCTCCCCAAATACAGGATTACAGGCCACTGTGAGCCACTGTGCCTGGCCCACAGGTCTTTCTTCTCTTCTTCCACCAGACAGAACATGCAGTTATCCAGCCCAGAGAAAGTCTTCTCCCTCTGGAGTCAATTGTTTAGACTTTCTGGCCATCAGTGGTCACAAGCTTTCCCTATCATTGTGTGAACCTTCCCACCTAGTTTCTCCTTATACGAAGCTGGAACCCTGGAGTATGGGACATTACCCACAAACTACTTCCAAAAGACTAGGCAACCCCTCCCTCAACAAAAAAAAGACATGAATCCAGAAATCCCAAATTTAGCTCTCTCAACATAAATGGGCCCCTTACCACGGACTGTCTCCTACAAAGTCTTTCTCTTTCACTATAAGCCTCTCCCAAACCTTGCTGCCCACTGGTCCCATGAAAACCAAGGTCATTTTATGTTTTTTTGAGACAGAGTCTCACTCTGTCACCCAAGTTGGAGTGCAGTGGCACAATCTCTGCTCACTGCAACCTCCACCTCCTGGGTTCAAGCGATTCTCCTGCCTCAGCCTCCCGAGTAGCTGGGATTACAGGTGTACACCACCACACCTAGCTACTTTTTGGATTTTTAGTAGAGACGAAGTTTCACTGTGTTAGCCAGGATTGTCTATCTCGTGACCTCGTGATCCATCTGCCTCAGCCTCCCAAAGTGCTGGGACCATAGGCATGAGCCACCGGGCCCCACTAAACCAAGGCCATTTTAAAACTCAGCACCCACCATCCCCTCACACTTCCAATAATTTCCTCCATAGAAGTTCCGATCACTTTGGCCGGGCGCGGTGGCTCACGCCTACAATCCCAGCACTTTGGAAGGACGAGGCGGGTGGATCATGAGGTCAAGAGATCGAGACCATCCAGGTCAACATGGTGAAACCCCGTCTCTACTAAAAATACAAAAAATTAGCTGGGTGTGGTGGCGCGTGCCTGTAATCCCAGCTACTCAGGAGGCTGAGGCAGGAGAATTGCCTGAACCCAGGAGGCAGAGGTTGCGGTGAGCCGAGATCCCGCCATTGCACTCCAGCCTGGGTAACAAGAGCGAAACTCCGTCTCAAAAAAAAAAATAAAACAAATAAAATAAATAAAAATAAGAAGTTCTGATCACTGCCTTCCTCTTCTACTTCCCTATCCACCTCCTCCTCCTCCTTGCTCTGGTGACAGCAACAGACTCAAATCTCACCCCCAGTCACCAACAACTCTCTCCCCATCCCTTCCTCCATCATGGGAATTGAGGCATCCAGAAGCCCAGACCAGTCCTTAAGTTCAGGTCATGTCACTTTTTTTTTTTGGAGGCAGTCTCGCTTTGACACCCAGGCTGGAGTGCAGTGGCGTGATCTCAGCTTACTGCAACTTCTGAGTCCCGGGTTCAAGCAATTCTCCTGCCTCAGCCTCCCGAGTAGCTGGGATTATAGGCGTGCACCACCACACCTGGCTAATTTTTGTATTTTGAGTAGAAATGGGGTTTCACCATGTTAGTTAGGATGGTCTTGAGCTCTTTTTTTTTTTTTTTTTTTTTTTTGAGACAGAGTTTCGCTCTCGTTACCCAGGCTGGACTGCAATGGCCCGATCTCAGCTCACTGCAACCTCCGCCTCCTGGGTTCAGGCAATTCTCCTGCCTCAGCCTCCTGAGTAGCTGGGATTACAGGCACGCGCCACTGTGTCCAGCTAATTTTTTGTATTTTTAGTAGAGACGAGGTTTCACCTCATTGACCAGGATGGTCTCGATCTCTTGACCTTGTGATCCACCCACCTCGGCCTCCCAAAGTGCTGGGATTACAGGCGTGAGCCACCGCGCCCGGCCCGGTCTTGAGCTCTTGACTAGTGATCTGCCTGCCTCGGCCTCCCACAAAGTGCTGGGATTACAGGCGTGAGCCACCGCACCTGGCCCAAATCACTTCTTTATTCAGGTATTTCTTGAGCATGTGCCAGGCCAAGTTTCCCGGCCTCTCCTTCATTCACATCCATCCATTCATTCATTCAAGTGATAATTTATTGAGCATTTACACTGAGACATGCCCCGTGTGAAACACTGGAAATATGAAAATGGCCAAAACGGTCGCATGACAAGATCCAGACCTCTGAGTCCCTAATCCTTTAGTCTTCTCCACTAAGACTCTCTTGTTCCTTGACAATTTCTTCCCATTAAAGGTTCACTAGGCCAAGGTTCCCAAATGGCTCGAAGCAGCGCAAGGTACTTAACCCTCATCATCACACACTGGCGCCAAGGACTGTAGAACCGGCCGTTGCGCCAAGAGTATTCTAGAAGTTGGAGTTCCTATAGCATGATGGGGTCAGATCTGAGATTCTGGAATTCCAGCACCTTTTTTTCACTCCCTCAAACCCAGGAGCCCTGGTACCCAGCTCCCGCCTCCCCTAAGATCCAGAAGTCTAGCCCCCAGGTCCCCTTCTCCCCCAGACCCGGGAGTCCGAGCTTTCTCCTCCTCCAGACCCAAGGGTCTAGACCCCCAGATTCCTCCTCCTTCAGACCCAAAAGTCAGGGCCTCTAGCCTCCTCCTCTCTCAGACTCGAGACTGCGGGCTCGCTCCTTACCCTCCATGCACTCACACTTACCACGGTTGCCATGATGCTCACCAACTGCCAGTGTCCTAAAGGAAACGGAAATGCGCGAGGAGCAAGGTGTTCTGGCCCTTCTAGGCTAGCACGTCCTCCAAAGATCTCTATGGTTCCTCATAAATATGTAAATATTGCAGGGGCGTGATGGTACTTTAGGCCCCGCCTGCCCGGCTAGGCTACACTGGAAGACGGGTGTCCGGAACTCCTGGGTCCATTCCCAATGCCTCTGGCTCCTCCTCCTTTTGCTCAGCCCCGCGCCTCCGCTCAGGCCGATTGCAAAATTCTTAGCTGTTCTTTGAGTAACCACACGTCCTCCACGCTCCTTTCCTCTTTATCCCACCCTCCTCTTCCCTCCGACTTTGAGGCCTCCAGCCTTAGATTGACAGAGCTGAAGGCCAATCGCTTCCGTAGGGCGCGGCGGCAAGCTCCGCCCCTGACAGCCGAGGCGGGGCCCAGACACAGCGACCCCCTAACCGTTCCACCAATGAGGAGACGCGGAAATCCCCGCCCCCGGGCACGAGCCAATGGCGCTGGCTGGGAGGGGAGTGTCTGCCATCGCCTCCTGGCGGCCGCGAGGTTTCACTGCAGGGGCACCGCTGGGCTCAGTGACGCTGCGGCAGCCTTCTGCCTAAGTCCGAATGCACCGGGGCGGGGGTGCGGTCGTGCAATAGGAAGCTCAGCGTCTTGCAAGCTTCCCATCGGGCACCAGCTGCTCGGCCCCGCACCCTACCTGGTGCATTCCCCGGACACCTCCGGGGTCCCTGCTTGAGATCCCGGAGCCCCCTTCCAGCGCCAGCCATGCCTTTAAACCGCACTTTGTCCATGTCCTCACTGCCAGGACTGGAGGACTGGGAGGATGAATTTGATCTGGAGAACACAGTGCTCTTCGAAGTGGCCTGGGAGGTGGCCAACAAGGGTGAGTACGCCAGGCGTCGGGGCCCTTGATGAGAAGGACAGTAGTGGATGGGGACCCAGAACTCTGAGTTATAGGGGGAGGGGGCTACAAGGGGAACCCTTGGGTCCTGGGTAAGGAGGCTGTGACTCCTGTGTCCTTGAGAAGGGGCTGGGAGGCCGGCGGTGCGTGGGAGAGGGATGAGTCGTTTGACTTACGATGAAAGGAGGCTGGAAACCCGGGTTCTGGGTCCTAGGGAAGAGGGCGCTAAAATGAAAGACTCCTGGGTCCTGGAGGGAAGCTTCGGGGAGACTAGATACTTGGGTGCTGAACAGGGAAGCGGATGGGGAGATGGGACTTGTGTGTGCAAACCCGGGAAGCTGCTGGGGTTTCAGACCTGTGGCCCTAACAGCATGGTCTAGGGGATAAAACTCCGGATTTGAGAGAGAGTTGACTGGGAGATAGGAGGCCTGAGCTGCAGTGGGAGGGCCTGAGGACCTGGCTGCTTGAGAATAAAGATGAGAAGGGCTGGGGACGCTAATCTGCAGATCCTCCGTAGGGAGAGGGCCTGAATGCCCGGGCTTTGAAGGAGCTGAGGGCCTGAGCTACTAGTTCCCAGTAAAGGAGCCGGGGCCTGGGACACATGCGTACTCGAATAGGGAAGGCTGGGAAGTCCTAAGTTAGGCAGGGGCTGGGCCCTAGGATGGGAGTGGCTGGGAGCCCGCATTTCTGTGTCTTGGGCTCCAAAAAGCTGAGGTTCTGACCTTGGAGAAGGCTGGGGCTCAAATCCCCAGGAACAAGCCAGTCCCCCACCTCAAAGAGCAGGGGCTGGGGGGTTTCTTTGCTGCGTCTTGGAGGGAAAAGGGACTGGGTCTCCCAGGAGGAGAGGGGGGCCCCTTGAACACACAGCCGGGTCTCACCAGGGCCTGGGCTCCAGGAGGGTAGGAGGCTGGGGGCGGGGGCTCCTGGGTCTGGGATAGGGCCATGGGCCCTGCATGCTTTGTCCCTAGTCAAGGAGAGGAAATTGGGAGGCAGGTCAGCAGGGTCCCTGGGGGCAGGAAATGATCATGCAGGCTTCTCTTGGGCAACAGTGAGAAGCTGAATCGGTCATGAAGAGGGAATCTCCCTCACCAGGTTAAACCCAGCTCCTGTGAGGTGGGAACTCAGGAACCCGGGTCCAGGTAGTCCTCAGCTCTGCCATCCTTAGAGCCCCAGTCCCTAATTCCCAACGACCCAGGAGTCCCAGCTCCCAGCCCCTTCTCTCTCAGACCCAGAAGTCTAGTCTGAGCCCTGTCCTCCCCCAGGGTCCTGACCTCAGCCCCCTTCTCCATTAGACCCTGGAGGACCACCCTCCAGCCTCCTGTTCCCTTGATCCAAACCTCCAAACCCCCTACTCCAAACTACCAGCTTCTAGCCCCCTCTTCCCCCTGAGCTAGGGGTCTGGGGCCTGAGCACCCCCACATCCCCAGCCCACCCCACCCCAGGCCCCAGAACTGTGGACCTCGGCCGGGGCCTGCCCTCACACGCTTGGGCCCACAGTGGGTGGCATCTACACGGTGCTGCAGACAAAGGCGAAGGTGACAGGGGATGAATGGGGCGACAACTACTACCTGGTGGGGCCGTACACGGAGCAGGGCGTGAGGACCCAGGTGGAGCTGCTGGAGGCCCCCACCCCGGCCCTGAAGAGGACACTGGACTCCATGAACAGCAAGGGCTGCAAGGTGGGACATGGCATGGCCCGGGGCAGAAGGGGGTGGACAGCCTGCCTTCAGGGTGGGAGCCACAAACAGAGAGGGGGCTCGGGGTAATACCTGGAGCAAGAGAGCGAGGCATGCCTGGACACAGGAACAAGGCATGATAGGACACCCAGAGATGCAGGGCCTGGAATTGGGTGGGTGGATCCCAGACTTTGGCAAAGACACAGGCAGATGGCAAGTATGAGATAGACCGAGACGCAGATCCAAGAGGCCACGATCCTCAGACCCAGAGAGAAAAAGAGCGGGATCAGAAGGTGGCCATTTGGGGCCAGCCTGGCCAACACAGCGAAACCCCACCTCTACTAAAAATACAAAAATTAGTTGGGTGTGGTGGCGGGCGCCTGTCATCCTAGCTACTCGGGAGGCTGAGGCAGGAGAATCCCTTGAACCCGGGAGGCACAGGTTACACTGAGCTGCTACTGAGCCACTGCACTCCAGCCTGGGCAACAAGAGCAAGACTCCGTCTCAAAAAAGAAAGCCAGCCAGCCAGCGAGGCAGAGATGGGGAGAGGGGGCCTGCGGTCAGGCAGGAGCAGCATTCTGGAGCCTAAAGTTCAGGTTCATCCCCTCCACTTGCTGCCCTTGTGTCCTCGGCTAATGAATGCTGAGAGCCCACATTTCTGCGTCTTGGGCTCCAAAAAGCTGAGGTTCCAAATGCTAATAGCAGCTACCTTCTAGAGGGGCTGGGAGGATGAAACAGTTAATCAGGATAAAGTGCTTAGTAGAGTTCTTGAAGTTAGCACAGTGTGTGGGCGGTGATTGTCTTTTTATTTTTTTTTGAGATGGTGTCTTGCTCTGTTGCCAGGCTGGAGTATAGTGGTGAGATCTTGACTCACTGCAACCTCCACCTCCAGGGCCCAAGTGATTCTCCTGCCTCAGCCTCCCGAGTAGGTGGGACTACAGGCGCCCACCACCACGCCTGGCTAATCTTTGCATTTTTAGTAGAGACGGGGTTTGACCGCGTTGGCCAGGCTGGTCTCGAACTCTGAACTCATGAGTCTCCCAAAGTGCTGGGATTACAGACTGAGCCACTGCAGCCGGCTGTGATTGTTATCATGATCTTCGTTCTTATTGTCACTATAAATGGCCAAGCTCGGAGAACGAGCAGGGCAGGCAGACAAAGGGAGAGGCGTGGATGGAGCCATGGGCAAGGAGTAACAGGGAGACCGACTCGGAAGAGAAAAGAGACCGCCAGGTGTTTCAGAAAGTCAGACCTAGAAGGAGGGAGAAGCATGGAGTATGGGGAAGACAGGAGAAGTCAGTGGGTAGAGCCACAGGACAGAGTCTGAGATGGGCAGATGAGGGAGTAGAGAGGAGCGGGAGTCCCAGGGCCTCAGGGTGAAGACGGGAAGAGACGCACTGTTGTCCCAGGAGAAAGCCATAGGCGGCAGGGCTGAGGGACGGACAGGTCTGGGTCCGGGAGGGAGAGGCACTGTGGTTCCTTCACTCATTCACAGCCTGTTGTTTGGGGTGGGGTCTGGAATCCATTCAGGCCCCACCGTGTCCCTAAGGGACCCAGGAACAGCCCGGTCCCTTACTGAGGGCAGCTGCTTCCCACATGCTGGGGGCCTAAGAATAGCGCCCCCCCCCAGCAAAAGGGCAGACGACAGCTGGGAGGGGGAGGGGCCTCAGAGCCAGGCCCCGGGCAGGAAAGAGCCAGGTCAGCGAGGAGTGAGGCTGCTTCTCCGCTGCGGTGGCAGCGGGCCCAGAACCAAGGCCACCGTCTCCGGGAGGAACGCAGCCAACTGGAGAAAAGAGGCAGAGGCAGAAGTGAGGCAGCAAGACTCAGAAGCGTGGCCTCGGCTAGAAAAACGCAGCCCTGGGGCATGGACGAGGATGGCTATGTTAGCAATGTGTGGCTCAGGCCGGGCGTGGTGACTCACGCCTGGAATCCAGCACTTTGGGAGGCCGAGGCGGATGGATCTCCTGAGGTCAGGAGTTCGAGACCAGCCTGGCCAACATGGAGAAACCCTGTCTCTACTAAAAATATAAAATTAGCTAGGTATGGTGGCAGGTGCCTGTAATCCCAGCTACTCGGGAAGCTGAGGCAGGAGAACGGCTTGAACCCAGGAGTTAGAGGTTGTGGTGAGCCAAGATCTCATCACTGCACTCCAGCCTGGGCGACAAGAGTGAAACTCTGTCTCAAAAATGGAAAAAAGAAATATGTGGCTGCGGGCTGGTTGCAGTGGCTCATGCCTGTAATCCTGGCATTTTGGGAGGCCAAGGTGGGAGGATAGCTTGAGCCCAGGAGTTTGTGACCAGCCTGGGTGACGTGGTGAAACCCCATCTCTACTAAAAATACAAAAACTTATTCCAGTTACTCAGGAGGCTGAGATGGGAGGATCAGCTGATCCTGGGAAGTTGAGGCTGTAGTGAGCTATGATTTTTTTTTTGGAGATGGAGTGATGCTCTGACCCCCAGGTTGGAGTGCAGTGGTGCAATCTCGACTCACCACAACCTCCACCTCCTGCATTCAAGCAATTCTCCTACCTCAGCCTCCTGAGTAGCTGGGACCTCAGGCACATGCTGCCACACCCAGCTAATTTTTTGTACTTTAATAGAGATGCGGTTTCACTGTGTTGCCTAGGCTGGTCTTGAACTCCTGAGCTCAGGCAATCTGCCTGCCTCGGCCTCCACTGGGATTACAAGCATGAGCTACTGTGCCTAGCCTAGTGAGCCATGATTGCACCACTGCACTCCAGCCTGGGCCACCGGAGTGAGAACCAGTCTAAGAAAGAGAGAGAGAGAGAGAGAGAGAGAGAGAGAGAGAGAGGAAGCGTTGGGGAGGAGGGCAGGAGGAGAGGAAGGGAGGCAGGCAGGTAGGAAGACAAGGAAGATAAGGAGGGAGGGAGGGAGAGAGGAAGGAAAGAAGGAGGAAGGGAGGGAGGGAGAGTGGGAGGGAGGAAATTTAGCTGTGGACTACAGCGTGGGCCTATGGATAGAGGAAAGAGGTTGCAGGTGACAGATATGTGATGAAAGGAACAGAAGGTGACAAGGGGAAGAAGAGTTGGCAGCATGAACAGTGAAAGAATCATTACAGGCCGGACACAGCAGCTCTTGCCTGTAATCCCAGCACTTTGGGAGGCCGAGGCAGGCAGATCACTTGTGACCAGAAGTTTGAGACCAGCCTGGGCAACACGGTGAACCCTGTCCTTACAAAAAATTTAGACATTAGCTGGGCGTGGTGCCGTGTGCCTGTGGTCCCAGCTACGTTGGAAGCTGCTGTGGGAGGATCGCTCGAGCCTGGGAGGTCGAAGCTGCAGTGAGCTGTAATTGCACCACTGCATTCCAGGCTGGGTGACAGAGCAAGACCCTGTCTCTGAAAATAAAAAAGGGCCTGGTTTGGTGGCTCACACTTCTAATCCCATCACTTTGGGAGGCTAAGCAGGAAAATTGCTCGAACCCAGGAGTTCACAATCAGCCCGGGGAACACAGTGAGACCCCCATCTCCACAACAGATTTAGAACTTAGCCAGGCATGGTGGTCCACACCTGCAGGAGGTGAGGCAGGAGGACTGACTGAGCCAGGGAGATTGAGGCTGCACTGAACCTCCCTGCACGTTCACACCACTGCACTCCAGCCTGGGCAACAGAGCAAGACCCTGTCTCAAAACAGAAAAGTAGTATCCCATGGAAGGAATTAGCATTAGAAAGAAAAGACAGTGGGAGATGAAGATGGTTGGCAAGAGAAATGTGGCTGCAAGTACAGAAACAAGGTGGCAGGTAGGAGAATGCTTAGCAGGGTGGCCAGACAGGGCAGGCGGTGCATAGAGATAGGACATGTGATAACATACTTGGTTATAAGAAGAGAAAGGGGACAGGGAGTGGGAGAGGGGTAGCAGTTATAGAAATTAAACAGGATGCCGGGCGCAGTGGCTCACCCCTGTAATCCCAACACTTTGGGAGGCCGTGGAGGGCAGATCACCTGAGCTCAGGAATTCGAGACCAGCCTGGCCAACATGCTGAAACTCCATCTCTACTAAAAATAAAAAATTAGCCAGATCTGAGGGCGGACGCCTGTAATCCCAGCTATTCGGGAGGCTGAGGCAGGAAAATCACTTGAACCTGGGAGGCCAAGATTATGCCACTGCACTGCAGCCTGGGCAAAAGAGCAAGACTGCATCTCAAAAATAAATAAGAAAGAAAGAGGCCAGGCGCGGTGGCTCACGCCTGTAATCCCAGCACTTTGGGAGGCCGAGGTGGGTGGATCACGAGGTCAAGAGATCGAGACCATCCTGGTCAACGTGGTGAAACCCTGTCTCTACTAAAAATACAAAAAATTAGCTGGGCATGGTGGCGCATGCCTGTAGTCCCAGCTACTCAGGAGGCTGAGGCAGGAGAATTGCCCAAACCCAGGAGGCAGAGGTTGCGGTGAGCTGAGATCGTGCCATTGCTCTCCAGCCTGGGCAACAAGAGCGAAACTCCGTCTCAAAAAAAAAAAAGAAGAAGAAGAAGAAAGAAAAGCAGGGGGCAGGGAATATATTGCAACAGAGATGGAAAAAATGTGTGGTGGGAATAAATCATGCAAATAGAAAAAGAGGCTCAGGCAGCGGGTGAGAAATTAGCAGCAAATACAGAAACAGAAGGGAAGAGATCTGAGGCTTAAGTCTAGACATCTGCCTGCAACCGGGAGAACCACAGGTGCGTGCAAACATGAGGTTGAAGCCCTGATCCTTTCTGTGGTGCCCGCCCCCTCACAACCCCAGGTGTATTTTGGGCGCTGGCTGATCGAGGGAGGCCCCCTAGTGGTGCTCCTGGACGTGGGGGCCTCGGCCTGGGCCCTGGAACGCTGGAAGGGAGAGCTCTGGGATACCTGCAACATCGGGGTGCCGTGGTACGACCGCGAGGCCAACGACGCTGTCCTCTTTGGCTTTCTCACCACCTGGTTCCTGGGTGAGGTAGGTCCCACTGCAGTCCCCATCTGTCACTTTCCACCCATACCTGAAACTACAATGACCATCAGCCCCCAGGCCAGAGGATGGGCTTTTCCCTGGGCATTCTGGGAGTCATAAGGTCCTTTAATCCAAGGATTAGCTCTGACCTTTGGGGACATGGACATCCAGGGACCCAGGATCTTCTTTCCTCAGAGGCCCAAAACTTTTTTTTTTTTCAGACGCTTTTTTTTGTTTTTTTTGAGATGGAGTTTCACTGTTGTTACCCAGACTGGAGTGCAATGGCACGATCTCGGCTCACTGCAACCTCCGTCTCCTGGGTTCAAGCAATTCTCCTGCCTCAGCCTCCCGAGTAGCTGGGATTACAGGCATGCACCACCATGCCCAGCTAATTTTTGTATTTTTAGTAGAGACGGGGTTTCACCTTGTTGATCAGGATAGTCTCGATCTCTTGACCTTGAGATCGACCCGCTTCGGCCTCCCAAAATGCTGGGATTACAGGCGTGAGCCACCGCGCCCGGCCGAGACCCGAAACTCTTGATGCCAACTTCATTTACTCCAGTCTTCCAAGCGTAGGAATTCAGGCTCAAAGTGAGGCCAGTGGGCTGTCCCAGGGAATTCCGGGAGTTGTAGTTCTCTAGGGTGCTATCGCTGGACTCGGGGCTCAGATGCTGCCCCAGATGCTTACCAATTCCCAGCCTGACCTGGCTTTGGCCCCCTTCTAGGTTTTAAAAGGCTCAAAAAGCTTAATTTCCAGGCTGGCTGCGGTGGCTGACACCTGTAATCCCAGCACTTTGGGAGGCTAATGGGTAAAGATCACTTGAGGCCAGGAGTTCAAGATGGCCAATCCTCCTCTCTACTAAAAATATGAAATAGCACTTTGGGAGGCCGAGGCGGGTGGATCACGAGGTCAAGAGATCGAGACCATCCTGGTCAACATGGTGAAACGCCATCTCTACTAAAAATACAAAGAATTAGCTGGGCATGGTGGTGTGTGCCTGTAATCCCAGCTATTCAGGAGGCTGAGGCAGGAGAATTGCCTGAACCCAGGAGGCGGAGGTTGCGGTGAGCCAAGATCGCGCCATTGCACTCCAGCCTGGGTAACAAGAGCGAAACTCCGTCTCAAAAAAAAAAAAAAAAAAAGATATGAAATAATTAGCCAGGCGTGGTGGCAGGCACCTGTAATCCCATAGCCCAGCTATCTGGGAGGCTGAGGCAGGAGAATTGCTTGAACCTGGGTGACAGAGATTGCAGTGAGCCGAGATCGTACCACTGCACTCCAGCCTGGGCAACAGAGCAAGACTCTGTGTCCAAGAAAAAGAAAGATGAAAAAGCTTAATTTCCCATGCCCTGAGACAAATAATTTAGGAGCTGGCTGCTCCTATGGCATTCTGGGAGTTGTAGTCCTTTTGCCAGTGTTGGATGCAGACAGCGTACCCTTGAGACAAGGGGTCTTTAGGGACTATATCCAGGACCTGGGAACATGAAAACTTCAGTGTTTCCCATCTTTTTTTTTTTTTGACACGGAGTTTCACTCTTGTTACCCGGACTGGAGTGCAATGGCCCGATCTCGGCTCACCGCAACCTCCGCCTCCTGGGTTCAAGCAATTCTCCTGCCTCAGCCTCCCGAGTAGCTGGGATTACAGGCACACACCACCATGCCCAGCTAATTTTTTGTATTTTTAGTAGAAACGGGGTTTCACCATGTTGACCAGGATGGTCTCGATCTCTTGACCTCGTGATCCACCCGCCTCGGCCTCCCAAAGTGCTGGGATTATAGGCGTGAGGCACCGCGCCTGGCCAGTGTTTCCCGTCTTAACCTGCCAGGATTTAGAAGGTTGGCCAAAAAATCCTCAGTTCTCATCAACTCCTGGGGAGCCAGTCACTTGAGCCCAGGAGTTGCTGCCTCGGGGGTTTCCAGTTCCCTGTGCAGTTGGGATTGCTGCCGTAGGCTGCTGCCCACTCTGCAGTGTGGTGACAGATGAACCTCTCCCCAAGTCCTTGTTGCTACCGGGGACTGCCAATTCCCTTCCCGACACTAGTGGAGACAGCAGCCCTCTCCCTGTTGCCCCACAGTTCCTGGCACAGAGTGAGGAGAAGCCGCACGTGGTTGCACACTTCCATGAGTGGTTGGCAGGCATTGGACTCTGCCTGTGTCGTGCCCGGAGACTGCCTGTGGCAACCATCTTCACCACCCATGCCACACTGCTGGGGCGCTACCTGTGTGCTGGTGCCGTGGACTTCTACAACAACCTGGAGAACGTGAGCTGGGACCGTGGCGGATGAGGGACTGCGAGTATGCCAGGATAGCCCAAAGCTCTGGGGAGCCCAAGGGGCTCTGGGTCCTCTCCTCCCAGGACCCAGAAGTCCAAGTCCCAAGCCCCCGTCTACCTCAGACCCAGGAATTCAGCCCCCAGCAACAGTTTCCCTTAGGACCCCTGAGTCTAAGGGAAACAGTCTGGACCTGCAGAGTCTTCTCCCCAGTCCTTCTAACCTGACTGTCGTCCCCTCCCGCCCAGTTCAACGTGGACAAGGAAGCAGGTGAGAGGCAGATCTATCACCGCTACTGCATGGAAAGGGCGGCAGCCCACTGTGCTCACGTCTTCACTACCGTGTCCCAGATCACTGCCATAGAGGCACAGCACTTGCTCAAGAGGAAACCAGGTAGGGGCCGGGCTGAAGTCCCCACACATGAATGAGTTAGGCAGCTGTCTATGCCAAAGCCAGTTGCTTCTAATCCCAAGAAACCCACTGTAAACTGGAATGGCATGGGCTGGGCATGGTATAATCCCAGCACCTTGGGAGACTGAGGTGGGTGAATCACGAGGTCAGGAGTTTAAGACCGGCCTGGCCAAGATAGTGAAACTGTCTCTCCTAAAAATACAAAAATTAGCCAGGCACGGTGGCACACACCTATAATCCCAGGTACTCAGGAGGCTGAGACAGAAGAATTGCTTGAACCCAGGAAGCGGAGGTTGCAGTGAGCTGAGATCGTGCCACTGCACTCCAGCCTGGGTGACAGAGTGAGACTCCATCTCAAGAAAGAAAAAACAAAGCGTAAACTGAAAATGTATTTTGGCTGGACACAGTGGCTCACACCTGTAATCCCAGCACTTCGAAAGGCCAAGGCAGGCGGATCACTTGAGTCCGGGAATTTGAGACCACCCTGGATAACATGGCGAATCCCTGGCTACAAACTTAGCCAGACATGGTGGGGTGTGTGTGTGCCTGTATCCCCAGCTCCTCAGGAAGCTGAAGTGGGAGGACTGCTTGAGCCTAAGAGGTCAAGGGTGCAGTGAGCCGTGATCATGCTACCAAAACATCTAGATGGCATGGAGAGACCCTGTCACAGCCTGGGTGACACAGTGAGACCCTGTCTCAAAAAACTGAACATCAGAGTTTAGCCTAGTATACCTTAAATGTGCCCAGAACACTTTACGTTAGCCTACAGCTAGGCAAAATCATCCAATACAAACCTATTTTTTTTTTTTGAGACAGAGTTTCACTCTCGTTGCCCAGGCTGGAGTGCAATGGCATGATCTTGGCTCACCGCAACCTCCGCCTCCTGGGTTCAGGCAATTCTCCTCCCTCAGCCTCCCAAGTAGCTGGGATTACAGGCATGCGCCACCATGCCCAGCTAATTTTTGTATTTTTAGTAGAGACAGGGTTTCACCATGTTGACCAGGATGGTCTCGATCTCTTGACCTCGTGATCCACCTGCCTCAGCCTCCCAAAGTGCTGGGATTACAGGCTTTAGCCACCGCGCCCGGCCCTAACAAACCTATTTTATAATAACATATTGAATACGCCGGTTGTGGTGGTTCACACCTATAATTCCAGCTCTTTGGGAGGCTGAAGCTGGTGGATTACAAGGTCAGGAGACCTAGCCTGGCCACGATGGTGAAACTCCATCCCTACTGAAATAAAAAATTAGCTGGGCATGGTGGCGTGCACCTGTAATCCCAGCTACTGAGGAGGCTGAGGCAGGAAAATTGCTTGAACTCAGGAGGCAGAGGTTGCAGTGAGCCCAGATCGGGCCACTGCACTCCATCCTGGATGACAGAGCGAGACTCAGTTTCAAACATAAATAAACATTTCACACCATCATAGAGTTGAAAAATGATAACTTGCCCGGCTGCAGTGGCTCACACCTGTAATCCCAGCACTCTGGGAGGCCAAGGTGGGCGGATCACCTGAGGTCAGGCATTCGAGACCAGCCTGGCCAACATGGCGAAATCCCCTCTCTATCAAAAATACAAAAATTATCTGGGCATGATGTCAAGCGCCTATAATCCCAGCTGCTCAGGAGGCTGAGAGAGGAGAATCACTTGAACCCAGGAGACGGAGACTGCAGTGAGGTAGATTGTGCCATTGCACTTCAGCCTGGGTGACAAGAGCGAAACTCCATCTCCAAAAACAAAAGAAGACAAATCATTACTTGAACCATTGTAAATTGGGGACCATCGGTCACCATTTTTTCCCTAAAGAATAGAAAACTGCAGCTCCCAGAAGGCTGTGGGGGTGGTGACCTGTATTTGAGGCTCTCTGACTATACACTTTGGAGGCTAATGGGAGGTATAAATAATTTCTCTCATATTAATTTCAGATATGATAAAATTCTGATTGGTTTTATGAAAGGGAATGAAAGATCAGTGGACTCTGTTTACACTCCAGCCTGGGCAACAAAGCAAGACTCTGTCTCAAAAAAAAAAAGAAAAAGAAAAAAGAAAAATTAGCTGGGTGTGACAGTGCATGCCTGTAGTCCCAGCTACTTGGGAGGCTGAGGTGGGAGGACTGTTTGAGCCCAGGAGGTCGAGAATGCAATGAGCTATGATTGTGTCACTGCTCTCCAGCCTGAGCGACAGAGAGAAACCCTGTCTCCAAAAACAAAAGGTGGGGCCGGGTGCGGTGGCTCACGCCTATAATCCCAGCACTTTGGGAGGCCGAGGCGTGTGGATCATGAGGTCAAGAGATCGAGACCATCCTGGTCAACAAGGTGAAACCCCATGTCTACTAAAAATACAAAAATTAGCTGGGCATGGTGGTGTGCGCCTGTAATCCCAGCTACTCGGGAGGCTGAGGCAGGAGAATTGCCTGAACCCAGGAGGTGGAGGTTGCGGTGAGCCGAGATCGTGCCATTGCACTCCAGCCTGGGTAACCACAGTGAAACTCCGTCTCAAAAAAAAAAAAGGTGGGAGTGGGGACCTCACAGGAACACTATTGAAAGAAAGAAATTGCAAAAGGCAAGGGGCATTTCCTTAATTTATTCAATCAACCACAACATTGATCTGAATGAACAAATAAAACATGGGACCCTCACCCCCAATCCCAGATATTGTGACCCCCAATGGCCTGAATGTGAAGAAGTTTTCTGCCATGCATGAGTTCCAGAACCTCCATGCTCAGAGCAAGGCTCGAATCCAGGAGTTTGTGCGGGGCCATTTTTATGGGTACGTGGGGCATATACCCAGGTCTTCAGAGAGGAGGGCATTGGGAGCCTAATCATCTAGGACTGGGGGAGGCGGTAGTTGGGGGCCCAGACTCCTGGGTCTGAGGGAGGGGGCACCTGGGTATTCGGCCTCTTTAGTTCTTGAGTGCTGGAACAGTGGGCTGAGGATTAAAGGAAACCCCCATCTAAAGAGAAGAACTGGCTGGGCATGGTGGCTCACGCCTGTAATCCCAGCACTTTGGGACGCTGAGGTGGGCAGATCACCTGAGGTCAGGAGTTCGAGACAAGCCTGGCCAACATGGTGAAACCTCATCTCTTAAAAAAAAAAAAAAAACAACTACAACTCCCAGGAGGCCCCATGATGCCTCTGCATTACCTCAGCTAGCCTCTGCCCCCACCTATACCTTCTGGGATTTGTAGTTTTGAGGCCAGGGCTAGCGGGTGAGGGCTTTGGGTTTTACCCTACCTTGTGGGTTCTTTAGGCATCTGGACTTCAACTTGGACAAGACCTTGTACTTCTTTATCGCCGGCCGCTATGAGTTCTCCAACAAGGGTGCTGACGTCTTCCTGGAGGCCTTGGCCCGGCTCAACTATCTGCTCAGAGTGAGGCCTGGGCTGTGAGGGGACAGAGGGAGGGCAAGAAAAGCTGTATAGAACTGGGGAAAACAGCCGGGTGCAGTGGCTCACATCTGGAATCCCAACACTTTGGGAGGCCAAGGCGTGAGGAACACTTGAGCCCAGGAGATAGAGACAAGCCTGGGTAACTTGGTGAAATGCCATCTCTACAAAAAATGCGAGAATTAGCCAGGCATGGTGGCTCACATCTGTAGTGCCAGCTACTCGGGAGGGTGAGCGGGGAGAATCACTTGAGCCCGGGAGGCGGAGGTTGCAGTGAGCCATGGTCACACCACTGCACTCCAGCCTGGGCAGCAGAAAAAGATGCTGCCTCAAAAACAAACAAACAAAACACTGGAAAGAACAGACACCAAGGCTGGGCGCAGTGGCTCATGCCTGTATCCCAGCACTTTGGGAGGCCAAGGCGGGTGGATCACGAGGTCAAGAGTTCGAGACTAGCCTGATCAACATGGTGAAAACCTGTCTCTACAGAAAATACAAAAATTAGCCAGGTGTGGTGTCATGTGCCTGTAATCCCAGCTACTCAGGAGGCTGAGGCAGGAGAATCTCTTGAACCCGGAAGGTGGAGGTTGCAGTGAGCCGAGATCACACCACTGCACTCCAGCCTGGGGGACAGAGCAAGAATTCATCTCAAAAAAAAAATAAAATAAATAACTAGAACAGAGACCCAGGAAGCCAGGAAGATGGGGTAGGAAAACCCCTGTGTGTGGTGGGAGCCGTGAAGGGAGTATAGAGACCCAGACGGGTCAGAGTCCACGTGGGGACTGTCCTGTAATTCTTGACAGGAAGGGGTATGGCAGGGTCCCAATGGTCTTGGCGGAAAGGCTGACTGGTCCCAGGTTTCCCCCACATGATCCTGACCTCCCCCTTCTTTCTTTCTGCTCAGGTGAACGGCAGCGAGCAGACAGTGGTTGCCTTCTTCATCATGCCGGCGCGGACCAACAATTTCAACGTGGAAACCCTCAAAGGCCAGGCCGTGCGCAAACAGCTTTGGTCAGCAGCCCTCGGCTCAGGACTCCTGCCCAGCCCACTCCCAGCTGTGTGCTTTGGGTCCCGTGTTTCTCTTAGAATCTCAGTCTTTTTTTTTTTTTTTTTTTTTTGAGACGGAGTCTCTCTGTCAACCAGGCTGGAGTTCAGTGGTGTGATCTCAGCTCACGGTAACCTCCACCTCCCAGGTTCAAACAATTCTCTTGCCTCAACCTCCCACATAGCTGGCAATTCAGGCACCCACTACCACACCTGGCTAACTTTTTTTTTTTTTTTGAGATGGAGTTTCGCTCTTGTTACCCAGGCTGGAGTGCAATGGCGCGATCTCGGCTCACCGCATCCCCCGCCTCCTGGGTTCAGGCAATTCTCCTGCCTCAGCCTCCTGAGTAGCTGGGATTACAGGCATGCGCCACCATGCCCAGCTAATTTTTTGTATCTTTAGTAGAGACGGGGTTTCACCATTTTGACCAGGATGGTCTCAATCTCTTGACCTCGTGATCCACCCGTCTCGGCCTCCCAAAGTGCTGGGATTACAGGCTTGAGCCACCGTGCCCAGCCGATTTTTTGTATTTTTAATAGAGACGGGGTTTCACCACGTTGACCAGGATGGTCTTGATCTCTTGACCTCGTGATCCACCCGCCTCGGCCTCCCAAAGTGCTGGGATTACAGGCGTGAGCCACCGCGCCCGGCCTTAATTTTTTTTTTTTGAGATGGAGTTTCGCTGTTGTTACCCAGGCTGGAGTGCAATGGCGCAATCTCGGCTCACCGCAACCTCTGCCTTCTGGGTTCAAGCAATTCTCCTGCCTCAGCCTCCTGAGTAGCTGGGACTACAGGTGTGCACCACCATCTCCAGCTAATTTTTGTATTTTTAGTAGAGACGGGGTTTCACTTTGTTGACCAGGATGGTCTTGATCTCTTGACCTCATGATCCACACACCTCGGCCTCCCAGGCCTGTTGCCCAGGCTGGAGTGTAAACAGAGTCCACTGATCTTTCATTCCCTTTCATAAGACCAATCAGAATTTTATCATATCTGAAATTAATACGAAAGAAATTATTTATACCTCCCATTAGCCTCCAAAATGTATAGTCAGAGAGCCTCAAATACAGGTCACCACCCCCACAGCCTTCTGGGAGCTGCAGTTTTCTATTCTTTAGGGAAAAAGTGCTGGGATTATAGGCGTGAGCCACTGCGCCCTGCCACACACCTGGCTAATTTTTGTATTTTTAGTAGAGACAGGGTTTCACCATGTTGGCCAGGCTGGCCTTGAACGCCTGAGCTCAAGCAATCCACCTGCCTTGGCCTCCCAGAGTGCTGGGGTTATAGGTTTGAGCCACCACGCCCAGCCCTCGAGTCTCAGTTTTGTCATCTGTAACATGATCAACCTGCCCCAGTGATTCCCAGCAAAGTCACTTCCTTGCGACATTTCCAGCTTGAGGGCAGTAAGAAGGCACGGGCAAGAAATGTGTGACAGGGTGACCAGGGCTCTGATATCAACCCAGTGAGATTCCATTCACGCCACCCACGCTCACTGGCTTGCTCAGTTTAGGCAAACCACTGCCCCTGTCTGAACCTCAGTTTATTTTTGTTTTTTTTTCTTCTTTGCCAGAGAGGAGACGAAGTCTCGCTCTATCACCCAGGCTGGAGTGCAATGGCGTGATCTTGGCTCACTGCGACCTCTGCCTCCCAAGTAGCTGGGTACAGGCGCACACCACCACACCCGGCTAATTTTTGTTTTTTGTAGGGACAGGGTTTCACCTTGTTGGCCAGGATGGTCTTGAGCTCTCTACCTTGTGATCTACCCACCTTGGCCTTCCAAAGTGCTGGGATTACAGGCATGAGCCACTGCGCCCATAATTCCTCTTTTTTTTTTCTTTTGAGATGGAGTCTTGCTCTGTCACCCAGGCTGCAGTGCAATGGTGCGATCTCAGTTCACTGCAACCTCCACCTCCCAGGTTCAAGTGATTCTCCTTCCTCAGTCTCCTGAGTAGCTGGGATTACAGGCACCTGCCACCACACCCAAGTAATTTTTTTTTTGTATATTTAGTAGAGACAGGGTTTCATCATGTTGGCCAGGCTGGTCTCAAAGTCCTGACCTCAGGTGATCTGCCCACCTTGGCCTCCCACAGTGCTGGGATTACAGGCATTAGCCACTGTGCCCAGCCCAGTTTTTTTTTTTTTCTTTTCTCTGATTTTTTTTTCTGTCACCCAGGCTGGAGTACAGTGGCGTGATCTCAGCTCACTGCAACCTCCATCTCCCAGTGAACCTCGGTTTCTTCATCTGTAAACCATTCATTCATTAGCAGCAGATACTCACCGAGCCTCTACTACGTACCAGGCACTCTTCCAGGTCCAGGAAATAACAGCTATGAACCAGAAAAATAAGATCCCTCTCCTCATAGAGCTTGCATTCTAGAAAATCGTGTAGACAGAATTTATTTTTGGGCAAAAGTAAAGCACGACTGGAATATGAGATGGGGCTGTCGGGAGAGGCCACATTGAGAAAATGTTATGGGGCAGAGAGGAGGAAAGGTCATGACAGAGCAAGCCCTGTGGATATCTGGGGAACGGTAAATGTGAAGGCCTTGGGCATGTTTCAGATGCAGTGGGGGGCTGGGCCAGGTGGCTCACGCCTGTAATCCCAGCACTTTAGGAGACTGAGGCAGGCAGATCACGAACTCAAGAGATTGAGACCATCCTGGCCAACATGGTGAAACCCTGTCTCTTAAAAAAAACAAAAAAGACTCGGTGGGGCCAGGTGTGGTGGGTCACGCCTGTAATCTCAGCACTTTGGGAGGCCAAGGCAGGCAGATCACAAGGTCAGGCATTCAAGACCAGCCTGGCCAGCATGATGAAACCCTATCTCTACTAAAAATACGAAAAATTAGCTGGTCGTGGTGACACACATCTGTAATCCCAGCTACTTGGGAGACTGAGGCAGGAGAATCCCTTGAACCTGGAAAGCAGAGGTTATAGTGAGCCTAGATCACACCACTGCACTCCAGCATGGGCAACAGAGCAAGACTCCATCTCAAAAAAAAAAAAAAAAAAAGAAAGAAAGAGGCTGGGCATGGTAGCTCACACCTGTAATCCCAGCATTTTGGGAAGCTGAGGAGGGCGGATCAACTGAGGTCAGGAGTTCAAGACCAGCCCAGTCAACATGGTGAAACCCCATCTGTACTAAAAATATAAAAATTAGTTAAATGTGGTGTGTGTGCTTGTAATGGCAGCTGTTCAGGAGGCTGAGGCAGGAGAATTGCTTGTACCCAGGAAGTGGCTGAGATCGTGCCACTGCACTCTAGCCTGAGGAACAGAGCAAGACTCTGCTCTGTCTCAAAAAAAAAAAAAAGAAAAGAACGAAAAATAAATGAATAAATGAGGCCAGCGCTATGAGAGGATTTTGTTTATTTAAGTTGGAGTTTCGCTCTTGTTGTCCAGGCTGGAGTGCAATGGCACGATCTCAACTCACTGCAACCTCCGCCTCCTGGGTTCAAGCAATTCTCTTGCCTCAGCCTCCCGAGTAGCTGGAATTACAGGCATGCACCACCATGCCCAGCTAATTTTGAATTTTTAGTAAAGACGGGGTTTCTCCATGTTGGTCAGGCTGGTCTTGAACTCCCTACCTCAGGTGATCTGCCCACCTCTGTCTCCCAAAGTGCTGGGATTACAGGCATAGGCCACTGTGCCTGGCCTGGGAGGATTTTAAGTAGAGGAGTGATCGTCAGGCTGTCCTGTGACACTGCTAGCTTTATTTGTGTGCCTAAAGCGTCCTTACTCAGAATCTTCTGTTCTTTTCGTATAAGATGGGGCTTAGCATCGCCACCTGCAGGACAAGGACAAGTCCTAATAATAGCTGACATTTCTGGAAGGCTTGCTATGTGTACTTTTTGACGTGATATCACTGGGTCCTCATTGCATACCTCTGAGGTCGATTCTATTTTCATCCTCGTCTGAAAGATGAGTCACTGAAGTCAGAGAGGGAAGGCCACCTGTGCCTGACCACACAGCTGATATCAGGCGCGTGAGATCTCAGCCTTCCAGGGCCTGCCCCCTGGGTCCCCACCCTCCAGCCTGGAGGCCCCAGGGTACGGCTTCCCTGCTCACACCTGTTTCCTTTCTACCCTAGAAATCTCAGTAGCTGGGACCGGTGGCTCACACCTTTAATCTGAGCACTTTGGGAGGCCGAGGTGGGTGGATTACCAGAGGTCAGGAGTTCAAGACCAACCTGGCTAACATGGTGAAAGAAATCCCATCTCCACTAAAAATACAAAAATTAGCTGGGTGTGATGGTGGGTGCCTGTAATCCCAGTTACTTGGGAGGCTAAGGCAGGAGAATGCTTGAACCTGAGAGGCGGAGGCTGCAGTGAGCGGAGATCGCACCACTGCATTATAGTCTGGACAACAGAGTGAGACTCTTTCTCAAGAAAATAAAATAAAATAGGGCCAGGCATGGTGGCTCATGCCTGTAATCCCAGCACTTTGGGAGGCTGAGGAGGGTGGATCACAAGATCAGGAGCTCGAGACCAGCCTGGCCAACATGATGAAGCCCCATCTCTACTAAAGATACAAAAAAGGGCCAGGCACGGTGGCTCAAGCCTGTAATCCCAGCACTTTGGGAGGCCGAGGCAGGTGATCACGAGGTCAAGAGATCAAGACCATCCTGGTCAACATGGTGAAACCCCGTCTCTACTAAAAATACAAAAAAATAGCTGGGCACAGTGGTGCGTGCCTGTAATCCCAGCTACTCAGGAGGTTGAGGCAGGAGAATTGCCTGAACCCAGGAGGCGGAGGTTGCGGTGAGCTGAGATCGCGCCATTGCACTCCAGCCTGGGTAACAAGAGCGAAACCCTGTCTCAAAAAAAAAAAAAAAGATACAAAAAATTAGCTGGGCGTGGTGGTGGATGTCTGTAATCCCAGTTACTCAGGAGGCTGAGGCAAGAGAATTGCTTGAACCCAGGAGGCAAAGGTTGCGGTGAGCCAAGTTTCCTTTTCCAAAAAAAAGGAAAAAAAATCCCAGCTACTCAGGTGGCTGAGGGAGAATTGCTTGAACCCAGGAGGCAGAGGTTGTAGTGAGCCAAGGTCTCGCCATTGCACTCCAGCAAGACTCTGTCTCAAAAAAAAAAAAAAAGGAAAAAAAGGCCGGGTGCAGTGACTCATGACTGTAATCTTAGCACTTTGGGAGGCTGAGGCGGGCGGATCACAACGTCGGGAGATTAAGACCATCCTGGCCAACTTGGTGAAACACCATCTTTTTTTTTTTTTTTTTTTTTTTGCCAATCAATGAGAGCTTGTAAGGTTGCTGAGGTTGGTTGGCCTTGAACTCTTGGCCTCGCCTTCGCAAGCGCCACGACATCCGGCCGGAGCCACTTTGGGCCCCGGAAACACCATCTTTACTAAGAAATATAAAAATTAGCTGGGCATGGTGGTGGGTGCCTGTAGTCCCAGCTACTCAGGAGGTTGAGGCAGGAGAATCGCTTGAACCCGGGAGGCAGAGGTTGCGGTGAGAAGGATGGTTCCACTGCACTCCAGCCTGGCAACAGAGCCAGACTCCATCTCAAGAAAATAAAAATAAAAAAGGAAATATAACAAATAAACTGAAGAAGCCTAACAGTCGGTGGCAGCTGGCGTGTATGTGACGCTGTTGCTCTGCTTCTTCCAGGGACACAGCCAACGCAGTGAAGGAAAAGTTCGGGAGGAAGCTGTACGAATCCTTGCTGGTGTGAGTGCCCCGCCTCAGCCCTGTGCCCTCCTAGGCCCTGACCAACCCTCTCATCACTCGGTGAGAGGCAGGAGAATTGCCTGAACCCAGGAGGTTCAGGCAATTCTCATGCCCCTGCTCGCCTTGCAGTGGGAGCCTTCCAGACATGAACAAGATGCTGGATAAGGAAGATTTCACCATGATGAAGAGAGCCATCTTTGCCACGCAGGTATGGATGGGCCCTCTGTGCAGATAGATGGCCCGTTCGCAGCTTGCCACACCAGCTCAGACCCCTGAGATTGCTGGGAGTGCTGCCTTCTCCTGAAGACCTTTATTAAGCGATCTATTCTAAGGTTCACAGAAGGGTGTGTGCTGACTGGTAGAACTTCAATTCCCAGAGGCACTTAGGACAGGCAGTTTTCATGGCTTATTCTGCCATGGAGGTTGCTGGGAGTTGTGGTTTCTCTGGGACTCTGGAATCAATGAGCAAAGGGAAGGGTCCTTCCCTTTCCCTTTTCTTTCTCCTTTCCTTCTTTCTTTCTTCTTTTTTTTTTTTATTGAGACGGAGTTTCTCTCTTGTTACCCAGGCTGGAGTGCAATGGCGCGATCTTGGCTCACTGCAACCTCTACCTCCTGGGTTCAGGCAATTCTCCTGCCTCCGCCTCCTGAGTAGTTGGGATTACAGGCAAGGCACGCACCACCATGCCCAGCTAACTTTTTGGTAGAGACGGGGTTTCACCATGTTGACCAGGATGGTCTCGATCTCTTTTTCTTCTTTTTTCTTTTTTTTTTTTGAGACGGAGTTTTGCTCTTGTTACCCAGGCTGGAGTGCAATGGTGCGATCTCGGCTCAGCGCAACCTCCACCTCCTGGGTTCAGGCAATTCTCCTGCCTCAGCCTCCCAAGTAGCTGGCATTACAGGCGTGCGCCACCGTGCACAGCTAATATTTTGTATTTTCAGTAGAGACGGGGTTTCACCTTGTTGACCAGGATGGTCTCGATCTCTTGACCTCGTGATCCACCCGCCTCGGCCTCCCAAAGTGCTGGGATTACAGGTGTGAGCTACCGCACCCGGCCTCCTTCTTTCTTTCAACAGAGTCTCGCTCTGTCACCCAGGCAAGAGTGCAGCGGTGTGATCTCAGTTGACTGCAACCTCTGCCTCCTGGGTTCAGGAGATTCTCTTACCTCAGCTTCCCAGGTAGCTGGGATTACAGGCACTTCCCACCACCCCTGGCTAATTTTTGTATTTTTAGTAGAGACGAGGTTTTGCCGTGTTGGCCAGGCTGGTCTCAAACTCCTGACCTCAAGTGATCTGCCTGCCTCAGCCTCCCAAAATGCTGGGATTACAGGTGTGAGCCACTGTTCCCAGCCCAAAGGGAAATTTGAAAGGAAGTGTAGAAAGTTGACTGGAGGGCCGTAGGGAGTTATGATTATGCCACTGCACTCCAGCCTGGGCGACAGAGCGAGACACACACACACACACACACACACACACACACACACACACACGAAAGAGGAGAAAGAAAGAAAAGTCAAGACAGCCATAAAAGAATTACACCCTTGCCGGGTGAGAATATACACCTTGCTGGGTGAGATGGCTCATGCCTGTAATCCTAGCACTTTGGAAGGTCGAGGCAGGCAGATCATAAGAAAAAGAGATCGAGACCATCCTGGCCAACATAGTCAAACCCCGTCTCTACTAACAATACAAAAATTAGCCGAGCACATTAGCGCACGCCTGTAATCCCAGCTACTCAGGAGGCTGAGGCAGGAGAATCACTCGATCTTGGGAGGCGGAGGTTACAGTGAGCCGAGATCACGCTATTGCACTCCAGCCTGGGTGACAGAGCAAGACTCCATCTAAAAAAAAAAAAAAAAAAAAAAAGAATCGCAACTCCCAGCTCTCTTTCGGCCTTGCTGCACACGGTTCCACCTCAGCCCCTAAAATTGCTGGGACTGGTTTTGGGACAGAGTCAGGAGGTGAGTAAAAACACCCAACTTTCTCCAGAAAACATTGCGAACTCTCAGCAGCTGCAGTTTCTTACTCCAGAGCCTGTGTGTTGGTCCCCAGACACTGCTGGGAATTATAGCTGCTTTAGATTCCTAACTTCAGAAAGAATTGGCTTTTATAAAATGAGAACTACAACTCCCAGCAGCCCCTGCTGGCCTTCTGGGGTAGTGACTCTTCCCTTGTCCAGAGGCTTCTAGGAGTTAGAGTTCTTTCATTCTCTGGGGTCCAAGGGACTAAAGTACTTGCGATCTACATTGCTGATCCATTTCCTGGGAAATGGAAACCTAGACCACTAAGCTGTACAAACAAAACGTGAACTGCTTTTGGCTCACTTATATTTCCAATAGTCCCTAAGGCACCCCGCCTTATCATGAATGTTTCTCCCACGGGGCAGCTGGGAGTTGTAGTTTCTCGGGCCCCTAGATTAAATAGAGTGACGGTAAGTAAAACCTTTAATGAGCTATGATGGAACAGTTGCAAGTAACTATACACCCCAGTAGTCCCTAGGGCTTTCTATCACACTAGCTCTGTCTTGCTCCAGCGACTCTTGGAAATTGTGGTTTCTTTGAGCCTCTGTTAGGTTTTGAGGTGAATTTTCACAAGGAAACTACAATTCCCAGCAGCCTCCAAAACTTGCCGCCATATTGGCACAGTCTCCACCCCCATTGACTGGGGATAGTTACAGTTCCCTTTGGTTTCTTTAACCATAGAGCCAAGAGCACAGAACAAGATAACTACAACTCCTCAAAGTCCTTGGAAGTAAGGGGGTTGTTAACGCTGGCTCTGCCTCAAACACAGCTAGGAATTGTAGCTATTAAGCTCATGGTGCTTAAGGGAAAGAAAACGTTTACAGGCCAGGTGTTGTGGCTCACGTCTGTAATCCCAGCGCTTTGGGAGGTCGAGATGGTGCCTTGTTTGAGCCCAAGGGGTCGAGACCAGCCTCGAACATCAAATATTGAAATCTCTGCCGGGCGCGGTGGCTCAAGCCTGTAATCCCAGCACTTTGGGAGGCCGAGGCGGGTGGATCACGAGGTCAAGAGATGGAGACCATCCTGGTCAACATGGTGAAACCCCGTCTCTACTAAACATACAAAAAATTAGCTGGGCATGGTGGCGCGTGCCTGTAATCCCAGCTACCCAGGAGGCTGAGGCAGGAGAATTGCCTGAACCCAGGAGGCGGAGGTTGCAGTGGGCCGAGATCGCTCCATTGCACTCCAGCCTGGGTAACAAGAGCGAAACTCCGTGTCAAAAAAAAAAAAAATTTTTTTTTCTTTAATGAGGCTGGGTGCGGTGGCTTATGCCTGTAATCCCAGCACTTTGGGAGGCCGAGGCAGGTGGATCACCTGAGGTCAGGTGTTAGAGACCAGCCTGACCAACATGATGAAACCCCATCCTTAAAAAAAGGAAGAAATAGAAAAGAAAGAGAGCCAGGAGCAGTGACTTTTGCCGTAATCTCAGCACTTTGGGAGGCTAAGGTGGGCAGATCACGAGGTCGGGAGTTTGAGACCAGCCTGGTCAGCATGGTGAAATCCTGTCTCCACTGAAAATACAAAAAATTAGCCAGGGATGGTGGTGTACTTCTATAATCTCACCTACCCAGGAGGCTGAGGCAGGAGAATTGCTTGAACCCAGGAGGTGGAGGTTGCAGTGAGCCAAGATCGTGCCCTGCACTCCAGCCTGGGCAACAGAGCGAGATTCTGTTTCAAGAAAAAAAGAAAGAGAAGGAGAAGAAAGAAGCTGGGCGCGGTGGCTCACACCTATAATCCCAGCACTTTGGGAGGCTGAGGCGGATGGATCACGAGGTCAAGAGATCGAGATCATCCTGGTCATCAGGGTGAAACCCCGTCTCTACTAAAAATACAAAAATTAGCTGGGTGGGCCGGGCGCGGTGGCTCAAGCCTGTAATCCCAGCACTTTGGGAGGGTGGATCACGAGATCAAGAGATCGAGACCATCCTGGTCAACATGGTGAAACCCCGTCTCTACTAAAAATACAAAAAATTAGCTGGGCATGGTGGCACGTGCCTGTAATCCCAGCTACTCAGGAGGCTGAGGCAGGAGAATTGCCTGAACCCAGGAGGCGGAGGTTGCGGTGAGCCGAGATCGTGCCATTGCACTCCAGCCGGGGTAACAAGAGCGAAACTCCGTCTCAAAAAAAAAAAAAAAAAAAAAAATTAGCCGGGCATGGTGGTGCGTGCCTATAGTCCCAGCTACTCAGGAGGCCGAGGCAGGAGAATTGCTTGAACCGAGGAGGCGGAGGTTGCTGTGAGCCGAGATTGTGCCATTGCACTCCAGTCTGGGTAACAACAGCGAAACTCCATCTCAAAAATAAAAAGAAGAAGAAGAAAGAGAGAAAACCTTTATGGGTTTTACTAGAGACTAGTGGGGATCCACAGCACCTGGTAATCACTTGGGTTTATGGCTGCACAGACTGGGGACTTGTGGTCTCCTGGGCTCCCCCAGGGTCTCAGCATGGCTCATGGAGAAGTAGGGAGCCCCTGTAACTTCCATGACCCCCACCCTTCTTGTGGCTCCTACAGCGGCAGTCCTTCCCCCCTGTGTGCACCCACAATATGCTGGACGACTCCTCAGACCCCATCCTGACCACCATCCGCCGAATTGGCCTCTTCAACAGCAGTGCCGACAGGGTGAAGGTGAAGGCATTGGCCAAGGCTGGGTTGGGCACGGCAGAGGGAAGGGGTTGGGTCCTGGGCCTCACACACTCCATTCCCCCATACGTTTTATCAAATGCATTGCTGTGTTTAGGAAGAACCCTGGCTTCTGAGGCAAACAGACTTGGGTTTGAACATGGGTCCTGCCAAACACATGCTGTGTGACATTAGACAAGCTTCTTACCCTTTCTGGGCCACCTTGGGATCTCAGGGCTTAGCTAAATAAAGTGCTTGGGCTGAGCCCTTCTTTTTCACTACCAGGTGATTTTCCACCCGGAGTTCCTCTCCTCCACAAGCCCCCTGCTCCCTGTGGACTATGAGGAGTTTGTCCGTGGCTGTCACCTTGGGGTCTTCCCCTCCTACTATGAACCTTGGGGCTACACGCCGGGTGAGTGTAGTGGGTAGGGGACGGCGTGGTCCTGGGGTTAGTGAGATCTCGCATGACCTGGGGCATGGCACTGGGCTTCTCTGAGCCTCTTTCCTCCTTTGCAAAACAAGAACCACGGTGGTAATCGCTCTGCTGCAGCATGTGCTTGTGTGACATGGTGGCTCCTGAGCTCAGAAACCAGAAGGCTCAGCTGTTTTATTTATTTATGTTTTTGAGACCAAGTCTCACTCTGCTGCTCAGGCTGGAGTGCCATGGCACAATCTCGGCTCACAGCAACTTCCACCTCCTGGGTTCAAGCAGTTCTCCTGCCTCAGTCTCCCTAGTAGCTAGGACTCCTGGCACATGCCACCACACCTGGCTAACTTTTGTATTTTTAGTAGAGACAGAGTTTTACCACATTGGCCACACTAGTCTTGAACTCCTGACCTTGTGATCCACCCGCCTTGGCCTCCCAAAGTGCTGGGATTACAAGCATGAGCCACCGCGCCCGGGCAAAGGCTGAGTTTTGAGGAGGAGTTAGTGTCAAAGGGATGCCACAGTTCACACTGATCTCTCCAGGGCCGGGGCATATGGCTCCCCAGATAGCAGCAGCAATTCTCACACAGCTGAGAGTGGCCCAGTCTCCTCCCAAGCCACGCCCAGTGCCCGTCAACTCCACTTTCCTCTTGTTTGTTCACGTTAGCCAATGTTGTTAAAGCTAGATTAAGTGCTATTTCCTAGTTTATTAGTAATTTTTTTTTTTTGAGACGGAATTTCGCTGTTGTAACCCAGACTGGAGTGCAATGGCACGATCTCAGCTCACCGCAACCTCCGCCTTCTAGGTTCGAGCAATTCTCCTGCCTCAGCCTCCCGAGTAGCTGGGACTACAGGCGCGCACCACCATGCCCAGCTAACTTTTGTATTTTTAGTAAAGACGGGGTTTCACCTTGTTGACCAGGATGGTCTCGATCTCTTGACCTCGTGATCCACCCGCCTTGGCTTCCAAAAGTGCTGGGATTATAGGCGTGAGCCACCGCGCCCGGCCTAAATAACATTATCTAGTTTAGAAGCCATTAATTTTTTTTTTCTTTGAGACGGAGTTTCGCTCTTGTTACCCAGGCTGGAGTGCAATGGCGCGATCTCGGCTCACCGCAAACTCTGCCTCCTGGGTTCAGGCAATTCTCCTGCCTCAGCCTCCTGAGTAGCTGGGATTACAGGCACGCGCCACCATGCCCAGCTAATTTTTTGTATTTTTAGTAGAGACGGGGTTTCACCATGTTGACCAAGATGGTCTCCATCTCTTGACCTCATGATCCACCCGCCTCGGCCTCCCAAAGTGCTGGGATTACAGGCATGAGCCACCGCGCCCGGCCCCGTTTATTAGTAATTTAACAAGCCTTGCAAACTGTGCTTGTGTGATAATTAGGAATCATGTGGTCAGCCCCAATTCTCTTTTTCCCATACTTTTTCTTTTTTTTTTGGAGACCAAATCTTGCTCTTGTCCCCCAAGCTGGAGTGCAATGCCACGATCTCACCTCTGTATCCTGGGTTCAAGCCATTCTCCTGCCTCAGCCTCCTAAGTAGCTGGGATTATAGGCACCGGCCACCATACCCGGCTAATTTTTGTATTTTTAGTAGAGAATGAGTTTCATCATGTTGGCCAGGCTGGTCTCGAACTCCTGATCTCAGGCGTTCCACCTGCCTTGGCCTCCCAAAGTGTTGGGATTACAGGCGTGAGTCACCAAGCCCAGCCAGCCTTGTTTTATAGATAGATTGATTGATAGATAATCTATTTTCACATTGCTATTACAAAAAGTTTGAGACTGGGTAATTTATAACAGAAAGAGGTTTTTTTGTTTGTTTGTTTTTGAGACAGAGTCTCGCTCTGTTGCCCAGGCTGGAGTGCAGTGGCATGATCTCGGCTCACTCCAACCTCCACCTCCTCGGTTCAAGGAATTCTGCCTCAGCCACCTGAGTAGCTAGGAGTACAGGTGCCTGCCACCACACCTGGCTAATTTTTTGTATTTTCAGTAGAGACGGGTTTCACTATGTTGGTCAGGCTGGTCTCAAATGCCTGACTTAGTGACCCACCTGCCTCGGCTTCCCAAGGTGTTGGGTTTACAGGCGTGAGCCACCGCATCTGTCCAACAGAAAGAGGTTTAATTGACTCACAGTTCCACATGGCTGGGGAGGTCTCAGGAAACTTACAGTCATGGCAGAAGCGGAAGCAAGGACCTTCTTCTCACGGTGGCAGTCGAGAGAAGCGTGTGAGGGTGCGAGAAAAACCACCATTTACAAAACCATGAGATCTCGTGAGAATTCACCCACTATCACGAGAACAGCAGGGAGGACCCACCCCCATAATCCAGTCATTTCCCCCCTCAACACTTGGGGATTACATTTCGAGATGAAATTTGGGTGGGGACACAGAGCCAAACCATATCATACATGTCTATTTAATACTTTTTACTAGGCCGGGCGCGGTGGCTCATGCCTGTAATCCCAGCACTTTGGGAGGCCAAGGCGGGTGGATCACGAGGTCAAGAGATCAAGACCATCCTGGTCAACATGGTGAAACTCCGTCTCTACTAAAAATACAAAAAATTAGCTGGGCACAGTGGTGCGTGCCTGTAATCCCAGCTACTCAGGAGGCTGAGGCAGGAGAACTGCCTGAACCCAGGAGGCGGAGGTTGCGGTGAGCCGAGATCGCGCCATTGCACTCCAGCCTGGGTAACAAGAGCAAAACTCCGTCTCAAAAAAAAAAAAAAAAATTAAAAATTAATAAATAAATAAATACTTTTTACTGTTTTTTGTTTTGTTTTGTTTTTTTGAGATGGGGATATTACTGTGTTGCCCAGGCTGACCTGGAACTCCTAGGCTCAGGTGATGCTCCTGCGTTAGCCTCTTGAGTCTCTGTCATCACAGGTGTGCTCCACTATGTCCGACAGACCTATTATATTTAGTGTCTACTTTTGCAGTTTACAGAGGTTTTTAGGAACACTTATATAAGAATTATAGGTCAGGCAGGGCACAGTGGCTCACACCTGTAATCCCAGCACTTTGGGAGGCCAAGGTGGGAGGATCACTTGAGGTCAGGAGTTCGAGACCAGCCTGGCCAACATGGTGAAACCCCATCTCTAGTAAAAATACAAAAAATTAGCCAGGCGTGGTGGCGCATGCCTGTAATTCCAGCTCCTTGGGAGGTTGAGGTGGGAGAATCGCTTGAACCTGAGAGGCGGAGGTTGCAGTGAGCTGAGATTGCGCCAATGCACTCTAGCCTGGGTGACAAAATCAGACCCTGTCTCAAAAAAAGAAAGAAATATAGGTCAGAAGCAGTGGCTCACATCTATAATCCTAGCACCTTGGAAGGCTGAGATGGGAGGATATCTTGAGCCCAGGAGTTCAAGATCAGCTTGGATAACATGGTGAGACTCTGTCTCTACAAACGGTTTATTTTTATTTTTATTTTTTTAAATCAGCCAGGCGTACTGTTGTGTGTTTGTAGCCCCAGCTGCTCGGGTGGCTGAGGTGGGAGGATTGCTTGAACCTAGGAGGTCCAGGCTGCAGTGAGCTCTGAGCGAGCCACTCTTCTCCAGCTTGGGTGACAAAGTGAGACCTTGTCTCAAAAAAAAAAAAAAAAAAAAAGCATTAGGCTGGGTGGGGTGGCTCACACCTGTATCCCACCACTTTGGGAAGCTGAGACGGGTGGATCACCTGAGGTCAGGAGTTTGAGACCAGCCTGCCCAATATGGTGAAACTCTGTATCTACTAAGAGTACAATAATTAGCTGGGCACGGTGGCATGCGCCTGTAGTCAGAGGCAACCGGGCAGCTGAGGCATGAGAATTGCTTGAACGCAGGAGGTGGAGGTTGCAGTGAGCTGAGACTGTGCCACTGCCCTACAACTTGGGTGCCAGAGGGAAACCCTGTCTCAAAAAAATTATAAAAGCATACAAATCCGTTAAGAAATTATAATACATCCCTTGAACTGTTTCTCAAGGTTGTTAAAGGTATTAAAACATAGTAGATGCTCTGTACACAGGGACACTAATAATGAGAGGCCTTATCTGATCCCCCATCAAAATAGACCAAGTCTGTACAAAATGCTGGCACAGAAAGTATCTTACAGGTTGTGACAAGCAAGTAGAATGATGGACCTTGGCCCAATCCCACAGGTTGTGAGAGTTAGGTCAAATGGACATTGGGATGCCCAATAAATTAGCATTATCTCCCAGCTATAGACTTTCCCACATCCCGAGTTTTTTGAGCAGGTAATTGTCTTTTCGAGCCTCTTAGCGGCCCCGCTGAGAAATAGGGAAAGGCACAGCTTGGTTGCGGGGGCTCCGCGACGCTCCGCACAGCGCCTGGCACTTGGTGCAGGAGCCAGTAGAGGGCGCTGTGGAGGCTTCTATTGCGATTAAGACGGTAGGAGGTGGGGGAAGCTAAGTGGGTCTCTCTCGCGCCTTCCCGCAGCTGAGTGCACGGTTATGGGCATCCCCAGTATCTCCACCAATCTCTCCGGCTTTGGCTGCTTCATGGAGGAACACATCGCAGACCCCTCAGCCTACGGTCAGCGCCCAGGCCCCTGAGGATTCCAGAAGGGGGCTTGAGAACAGGGGATTGAGACCCCTGGATCCTGGGAAGGAGGAGCATGCACCCTTGGGACCCGGGGGCACCAGGAAATGGGGTGGGCTCTCGGTCCCCTGGGAGAGGAGGGGTCCTGGTGCCACAGAGTCCTGGAGACAATGAAGATCTCCCCAGGAAGTTTTCTGAACCCGGGTCCTGGCCTCCACAGGCATCTACATTCTGGACCGGCGGTTCCGCAGCCTGGATGATTCCTGCTCGCAGCTCACCTCCTTCCTCTACAGCTTCTGTCAGCAGAGCCGGCGGCAGCGTATCATCCAGCGGAACCGCACAGAGCGCCTCTCTGACCTTCTGGACTGGAAATACCTAGGCCGGGTAGGACCCCCTTTCCTACTCTCTACTGGCAAATCAGCCGCTCCTGGCTCTGGGTCTTTGATGCAGGGTGAAGGTTCTCGTCCCACTTGTAACAGTTGCTGTCTCTTCTTTTTTGTTTGTTTGTTTTTTTGAGACGGAGTTTCGCTCTTGTAACCCAGGCTGGAGTGCAATGGCGTTATCTCGGCTCACCGCAACCTCCGCCTCCTGGGTTCAGGCAATTCTCCTGCCTCAGCCTCCCGAGTAGCTGGGATTACAGGCGCGCACCACCATGCCCAGCTAATTTTTGTATTTTTAGTAGAGACGGGGTTTCACCCTGTTGACCAGGATAGGATGATCTCTTGACCTCGTGATCCACCCGCCTCGGCCTCCCAAAGTGTTGGGATTACAGGCGTGAGCCACCTAGCCTGGCCCCTTTTTTAAAAAAAAAAAAAGTGAAAGAAGGAAGAACATTGATCAGGGATTCTCATTTGCATAAGGGTGTGGCCAAAGAGGTGCCTGACTTGAGAATTCGGCCCCTGTTCAAGGGCTGTGGCCCAGAAACTGTCTATTCACACCTCTGCTTATCTACATAAGGGGTGGCGCCAGATGGGTCATTTGCTTAGGGGCAGGCTCGTGCCGCAGTGTGCTCATCTGCATAAAGGGTGTGGCCAGGACTCACCACCCCCATCATCTGCCTGGGGGTGGGGCCTGGGTCTCACGTCCTCTGCCCCCTCCCCTCCTTTCCTCTAGTACTACATGTCCGCACGACACATGGCACTGTCCAAGGCCTTTCCAGAGCACTTCACCTACGAGCCCAACGAGGCGGATGCGGTGAGTGAACCCTGGATTTCTGCTTAGCCAGGAGCTAAAGGGCTGGGCTTCCCACTCCTGGATGGGGGTCCCTCCCGGAGTGGGGAGGCCTCGAGGTGGCTGGAAACCTGGGTGGGACTGAGGTTCTCAGCTCACTCTGGTTTGTACCCACAACCCCGTGTGCAGACCCAGGGGTACCGCTACCCACGGCCAGCCTCGGTGCCACCGTCGCCCTCGCTGTCACGACACTCCAGCCCACACCAAAGCGAGGACGAGGAGGATCCCCGGAACGGGCCGCTGGAGGAAGACGGCGAGCGCTACGATGAGGACGAGGAGGCCGCCAAGGACCGGCGCAACATCCGTGCACCAGAGTGGCCGCGCCGCGCCTCCTGCACCTCCTCCACCAGCGGGAGCAAGCGTAACTCTGTGGACACGGTCACCTCCAGCTCGCTCAGCACCCCCAGCGAGCCCCTCAGCCCCACCAGCTCCCTGGGCGAGGAGCGCAACTAAGTACCCTCCAGCAAACTCCCCACCTGTCCTGCCTCCCTGCTCCAGAGAGAGGAGCAGGGAGAAGGGCGCTGCTCCTAAACCCCCGCTTCAGATCCCCACTGGGCATGGACCCACAGGCCCCTCACCCAGTCCGCCAAACACTCCAGCCCCTCCAGCTCCACTTTCCGAGTTCCTGCACTCCAGAGTCCACAAAGCCGTGCCTTTCTCTGGTTCTAGAATCCATAAGCCACGCCCTGGAGTCCCCGGAGCCTGGACTGCTTCCCAGGGGCCAGGAATCTGCTGTTACTCTGCCGTGGTGCCAGAGGTTTTAGGAAACCTGGCATGGTGCTTTCGGGTCTGGGGCTCCTATGCCCCCATGTGGCTTGCACATTCTACAGCATACAGAGCAGCCACCCTCCACCAAGTGCTGGAAACCACATGGTGTCCCTGCTCATGGAGGAATCAAGTCCAGAGCCAGGGTGCTTTCAGAGTTTGAAGGTAACCAAGAGCAGATGATCCTCCATTTCAACTCCAGAACTTGGGCTCTGGGATGGGTTCATGTTCTAGACCTCCCTGGCCTGTCTGGCGCTGCCTAGAGGATTCCCTCCATCTAGTTCCTGTCATCCTGTACACTTTGGCCCAGCCAGAGGTGGCAAAACCCCTTGGCTGCTCATTCTTTCTGGAGGGCGCACAGTCTTGGTCCAGATGCCTTCCTATCTTTCTGGCCTTTTCTGGACCAGATCCTACTCTTCTTTCTAAATATAAAATCTCCCTCCAGGGGATGTGCCTGCAGGGGACGGAGCTGGCTGTCTGTCCCCCGCCCCCAACCTGGCTTATTCCCAACTGCTCAGCCCACTGTGAAACCACTGGGTTCTAGGTCCCGCCTTCTAAATCTGGAACCTTCCCACATTGCTGCATTCTGGTCCGTTTCTCATGATCCAGAACTGAGGTCACCGGGTTCCAGAACCCCCACATTTACCTTGAAGCTCTTCCATCCCAGACTGTGCCCTGCCTCCAGCTTTGGTGAAAGGGAGGACCCCTCACGTGTGCTGTGCTGTGTCTGCACCGATTGGCTCTGCAATTGGGAGGGGAGGGCAGGAGGGGTGTGATTGGAGTGTGTCCAGAGATGAGATAAAAAAAATATATCTATATTTAAGAATGCCAGGCGTGATTGGACATGAACACTTGGTGGGCCTGGCTCTGACCCAACCCCACCCTGTCCCTGCTGTGAGCTCATCTTCCTATTCTAGAGAGACTTGGATTGCTGTTCTAAAATTCCAGTGTCATGTGTGGAAGGTACCTCTAATTGCTTACTTGGGACTTGATTTGCAAGTGGCAAAAATTAGGCTTAAGACATCTTTGGGCTGGGCGCGGTGGCTCACGCCTGTCTTCGCAGCACTTTGGGAGGCCGAGGCGGGTGGATCACGAGGTCAAGAGATAGAGACCATCCTGGCCAACATGGTGAAACCCCGTCTCTCCTATAATACAAAAAAAAATTAGCTGGTCATGGCAGCTCGCTCCTGTAGTCCCAGCTACTCAGGAGGCTGACACAGGAGAATCGCCTGAAACCGGGAGGTGGAGATTACAGTGAGCTGAGATCGTGCCACTGCACTCCAGCCTGGGCGATGAGAGCAAAACTCTGTCTCAAAAAAGAAACGAGACATAAAGGGGCTGTGTGACTGGGAGGAAGATCTATAGGGCAGCCATGAACTTCTGAACCTTGTGTGGCTTTGTGGTTTTTGTTTATTTGTGATTGTCTCTTGCCTTTCTCCCAGGCTGGAGTGCAGTGGTGCAATCTCAGCTCACTGTAGCCTCCACTTCCTGGGTTTAAGCAATTCTCCTGCCGCAGCCCTCTGAGTAGCTGGGACTATAGGAGCACACCAGTACATCTGGCTAATTTTTGTATTTCTAGTAAAGATGGGGTTTCACCATATTGGCCAGGCTGGTCTCCCACTCCTGACCTCAGTTGATCCACCCGCCTCAGCCTCCCAAAGTGCTGGGATTACAAATGTGAGCCACTGCGCCTGGCCTGTGTAGCTATTTAAA
This sequence comes from Saguinus oedipus, assembly GCA_031835075.1. Lineage (NCBI taxonomy): Eukaryota > Metazoa > Chordata > Mammalia > Primates > Cebidae > Saguinus > Saguinus oedipus. The sequence goes on along the minus strand of CM063187.1, from coordinate 50,193,321 downwards.
TTAAATGTAGTTTCTCAGTGGCACTAGCTATATGTAGGTGTTCAGTGGCCACATGTGGTTCTTGGCTACCCTATCTGACATCACAGATGGACAGCACTGGCTTAAAGCATGTTTCTAGGATTCTGGTCTGTGTCACCATCCTTTGGATGATTCTATTTTGGGAAAAATCTTTTCCCTGTTATTCTGGTCTTCACTAGGCCATGTGTGCATCTCTGAACCAATCACTGCTCAGGCAAGTAGAGGGCTGATTCTCTGGATTTCCACAGAAGCACTCCTGCCAACCCTCCCAGTCACGAATGGTCACCAGTGTGTGATGACAGGAGACGCACGGTCCTGAGCAGGCAAAACAACAGGTGTCCAGAGCCACTTTCATTTTTGAGACAGTCTTGCTCTCGCCAGGCTGCAGTGCAATGGCCCGATCTTGGCTCACTGCAACCTCCGCCTCCCGGTTTCAGGCGATTTCCGCCTCCCTGTGTCAAATGATTCTCCTGCCTCGGCCTCCTGAGTAGCTGGGATTACAGGCGCGTACCACCACACCCAGCTAATTTTTGTATTTTTAGTATAGGTGGGGTTTTACCATGTTGGCCAGGCTGGTCTCTACTGACCTCAAGTGATCCGCCTACCTAGGCTTCCCAAAGTGCTGGGACTACAGGTGTGAACCACCGCACCCCGCCACTTCTTTATTTGACACAGGATCTCCCTCTGTATTCCAGAGTGGAGTGCAGTGGAGCAATCATGGCTCACTGCAGCCTCAACCTCCCAGGCTCAAGTGATCCTCCCGTCTCAGCCTCCCAAGTAGCGGAGACTATAGGCACGTACTACAACACCTGGTTACATTTATTTTTTTGTAAAGAATAGGGGTCTCCCTATGTTGCCCAGGCTGATCTCAAACTCCTGGGCTCAAGTGATCCTTCTGACTAGGCCTCTCAAAGAACTAGGATTACAGGCTTGAACCACCGTGCCCCAGCCCCAGGAGAAGGGAAGGGGAGAGGTCAGGGCTGACACAGCAGTTTTGCAGCTTGGACCCAGCAGATGTTTTTGTTTTTTGTTTTGAGACAGAGTTTCGCTCTTGTTACCCAGGCTGGAGTGCAATGACGCAATCTCGGCTCACCGCAACCTCCACCTCCTGGGTTCAGGCAATTCTCCTGCCCGAGTAGCTGGGATTACAGGCACGCGCCACCATGCCCAGCTAATTTTTTGTATTTTTAGTAGAGATGGGGTTTCACCATGTTGACCAGGATGGTCTTGATCTCTTGACCTCGTGATCCACCCGCCTCGGCCTCCCAAAGTGCTGTTATTACAGGCTTGAGCCACTGGGCCCAGCCTTCCCAGCAGGTGTTTTTTAATTTTAAGCTTCTTCAGTTCCCATTTGGAGAACCCAGCCCAAAGTTTCACATCCCATTTCTATGCGACGTGAACCCTAAACTCTAAACCCCTTGTCCAGCATTTCTTGGGCATCACGTGTTTCCGGCCACTCAGCTTCCACTTGCCAGTTCCTCTCTGTGCACCTGATGTGGGGATTACTGAAGCATGGGCCATCACCTCCGAGCTTTGGAGCAAAGACCTGAGTGAGCCTCCGGGATACCACACAGGTTGCATAGCAATAGCCCGTGTAAAGGGCCTAATAATGCCAACTGCCTCTCAGAATTGAGGCACTTTTTTTTTTTGAGTCTGGGCAAACTCTCCCTTGCCCAGGCTGGAGCGCAGCGGCCTGATCTCAGTTCGCTGCAAAAATCTCTGTGAGACAGAATTTTCTTTGAGACAGAGTCTCTCTCTGTCGCCCAGGCTGGAGTGTCATGGTACAATCTCCCGCGCTCACTGCCAACCTCTGCCCCCCGGGTTCAAGTGATTCTCGAACTTCAGCCTCCCAAGTAGCTGGGATTACAGGTGCCCACCTTTTTTTAAATTCTTTTTGGTATTTTTAGCAGAGACAGGGTTTCACCACATTGGCCAGGCTGGTCTTCAACTCCTGACCTCAGATGATCCACCCACCTTAGCCTCCCAAAGTGTTGGGATCACAGGTGTAAGCCACCACACCCAGCCATGGCATACAATATTTAAGAGATTGGCATGATCCCTGGCCTCACCATCACCCATTAAATAGGGCCGTTTCTGGCTACTGACACCTAACAGATCTGTTTCCAGGGATCAACCTGAGTCTTAATTCAACTCCCTGAATTCTATCTCCACCATCTGGCAGGGACAGTTAACAGCCAGGCAAGCAGAGAACCCTCAGGCTCAACATAACCCACAGACAGCTCTTGTCTTAGAACAGATAAGAAAACCCGAGATGCAGCCAACGCCTTTTTCGCTGCCATCCCAATCCAGCCAGAAGCTTTATGAGAACAGATCCCACCTCATCTTCTGCACCACCACACCACACACAAAACCACCAGCTGCTTCAAAGAGCTTTATTTCCATTTGGTCCAAGGCTTGTAAGGGTAGTTAGAAAGCTGCCTAGTGGCTGGAGGGAGAGGCTTAGGCAGAAGCGCTGTTACTTTGCAAAGGCCCTTCCTAAGTGGCCAGGCTCAGTAGGCTCTTAGTCATGCTTGAGAGTGAGCCTTTCAAAGAGATACTCGCCCATACCAGGCTGTGGGCTGGCCAGCCTGCGGAGGTTGGTCAGGTGGTCACCCATCTTCTTGATGATTTTCACTTCCTCATCTAGGAAGTGACTCTCCAGGAAGTCACAGAGCTGAGAGAGAAGAGGAAGAAATTAGAAACCCAATCCCTGGAAAAGACGGAGCACTCCCAGTTGCAGATTGAAATGTGACAGGTGTGAAATGTGGCTCTGAAGGAAATCCGCCCAAAGGGAGGCAAGGCCTGAGGGGTATGGTTGGGTAGCCATGGATGCAGCGGGTTCTTACATGGGGGTCCGTGCGGGCAGAACCCAGGGCGTGAAGATCCAAAAGGGCCTGGTTCAGATTTTTCTCCAGGGCCATGGCGGCTTCCATGGCGTCCAGGGTTTTACCCCACTCATCTTGAGCGGGCTTCTATACAGGAGAGAAACTGCTCAGAATACACACACCGGCACAAAGAACCAAAGTGACATTTCCCAAGAGTCGTTGGGGATCAAAAGGACATGTGACCCTTGTATTTATCACTCCGAACTCCGTCCTTTTTTTTTAAAATGGGATTTCACCATGATGGCCAGGCTGGTCTTGAACTCGACCTCAGATGATCCACCCACCTCGGCCTCCCAAAGTGTTAGGATTACAGGCGTGAGCCACCGCGCCCGGCTACTCCGTCCTATCTTTTACAACTACATCTATCGAAGACCACGCAGCAGTGTGGACTGCCGCGTCTTGGGGACACTGCACGACGTGAGACACCATTTCCAGCTGTAAGAACGCTTACAAAACCGAACTCAATCTCCCAGAAGCCCACGCGACACCTAAGCCCACAAGCCAAGGCGCCTCGCGCGCACGGACTTCTGGGAGATGTAGTCCATTACCCTCAAGCTAGTTACCTTGATGTCCTGAAAGAGAGCGCGGCCGCCACGCTGGTTTTGCATCTTCAGGAGCCGCTGGTAACCCTCGCGCTTCTCCTCGGCCAATTCGCGGAAGAAGTGGCTCACGCCTTCCAGAGCTACATCATCGCGGTCGAAATAGTAGCCCTGCGGGAACAGATGGAGGGAACAGTAGTTAGCGGGAGGCGAGGCCAGGGGGAACTCCGCCCTCTGTTTACCCGAACGGACAAAGAAAGCCGGCGCCTGCGCCGAGGGCGGGAGGTGCGCAGTTGGAGGAAATTGGGGCCAGGGGCGTCCCGGGGACTCACCAGAGAGAGGTAGGTGTAGGAGGCCTGCAGGTACACATTGACCAGGTGATTGACGGCTGCCTCCACGTCGGTGGAATAATTCTGACGAATCTGGGAGCTCATGGTTGGTTGGCAAAAAGGAGCTAACCACAAAAACGGTGTTAGCAGGTTCCCAGAAGCAGGAGATGACCGAGAAGATAGTCCCGGAGGTTGCAACTGGAGAGGAAAGTGGAGGGTGGTCGGAGGCTGGAAGAAAGAGTCCCCAGGATCTGTTCCGTCCAAACACTGTTGAAGCAAGACACAGATCCGCGGGACCGCCGAACTGCTACGGGACGTGGCGAGGGCGGCTCCCTTTATAGTGCGCGGGCCCTCGGGGGCGGGGCGCTCGGGGGTAGGCGACCGGCCAATCTGCGGTGTCAGAAGGCGGGACCGAAGGCCGTGCCTGACCAATCCGGAGCAGAAAGGAGTCTCAGCCCCCCGACCCGAAGCTGGGCGAAGTCACGCGCCTGTAACCAGAGGCTGTTGTGAAATGGGGGATGGGGGTTGGGGACCCTGGGCCTGATTCAGGGAAGTGAAGGGTTTCATGAGCGGGGAGGGGTCCCTCTGGCAGCCAGAGTTTTATGGGAGCATTAAGAGCCCTGTGAACTGATGAGCCTGGGGTCCTGGGGTGTCTCAGGAAAGTAAGTCAGATTCTGGGGTTTCCGAGGGCATGGATTTTTTCTGGAACCTTGAGTCTGGAGAGGGGCACCTCAGAGGTGCAGAGAGGATCCCTAGTTGCCCTAGGTTTGCGCTGCGAGATAAGGGGGTCTCGGGATTTTTGGGAAGTTTGAAAGGCTGTAGGAGAACCCCTGGGGATCTCTGGGAGACAGAGGGTTGGGGGGACTGGAGCCCTGGGGTTTACAGAGTCGAGGGTTTACGATGCAAAGTCTGTATTTTTTTGGAGCCCTCCCAGAAGAGATCTTTAGGTCTTTGAGTTGCTCTGCAGCTTGGAAAGGGCAGTTGTTCTGGAGCCGTGGGGTTCACCCAGTGCTGGAAGCCCAGGAGGAACATTGTACCAGGTGGGGTGTCTTCTGGAACGCTGGACAGCCTTCTGGACCCTCCCAAGATTGGCTGGGCCTTTGGGGATACCTTGGAGCTCTTTCGCCCAGTGCTTTTCTGGGAGCGGACACGGGGAGGAGGAATGCAATGTCTCTTTCGAGCTTTGCAGTGTCTCTGGGGCTGCATTTCCTGGGGGCTGTTTTGAAGGCAACCCCCTGGCCTCGAGAACTTCGAGAATTCTCCTTGGCCCTGAAACAGTCTCTAAAGTTGCCCCAGTGTCTTGGCTGACATGTGCTCCTTCAGGCCCACCAAGAGAAGCTCTGCGTTTTGGACCGGACCGATGGACGAGACATCTGTCGTCGGCTGATGCGGATTTTTTACGTGGGCCTGGTCCATGCTGATTTCTGGGAGACAGTTGGCGCAAACATTGACCCTACTTAAGCGCCGTGATCGAGGCAGCCGGTGCGCTGGGCAGGGAGCTGAAGCCACTGGGGTGTGGGGTTTGAGGTCAGGTCCTACCCTACCGAGAGTCGCTCCGAGCAGCCCCGGCGGGGCAGCCCCTGACCAAGGGGATCTGCAGATGCCCGGCCAGGCCGCCATCTGGGGTCCTTGTTGCAGGCAGCGGCTGCTGGGCTGCTGAGTCATGGTGAGCTCAGCGCGGGAAGGGGCTCCAAAGGGGACGGATGGGGGTGGGGCCACTGGGTGACCTCATCCCCTTGTCACTGCCCGACTTTTTTGGTGAGACCCTCAGAACTAGGCCTGGCTCAGATCCAAGTCGGGCCCCCTCCCCCAAGGAAGCCGGCTGCGCGCTTTGTCTCCGTGTCTTTTTGGTTCCTGTCATGTTTTTTTCCCCTGGGATCCAGCCTGTGGCCATATTGTCTCCTCACTCTGGGAGGTGGCTCAGTGTCCACTCATTGACCCTCTGCTCCTCCTTCTCCCAACTTGGGGTCACTGGGGAGAGTCCATGGAGGAGGGGCAGCTGCCCAAAGCACCCGTGTTGACTGTGGAGCCTGAGTTACTCATTCACCAAATATCAAAACTTAGCCCAGAGACCTTTCGTCTGCAGAGAGGGGCCTTGGCGCCTATAGGTGGAGGGAGAGGAGGGGCTGAGAGGGGCAGGGTCTGAAGGCCATGGAGAACGTGGGGTGGGAGACAGAGGCCCAGAGAAAGAGACTCAGAGAGAGGGGGACAGAGACCTAGAGGGGGTGACAGAGATGGAGGAGGGGAACAGAGACAGAGAGGGGGGACAGTGACCCGGGAGGGACAGACAGAGATCCAGAAAGAGAGGGGACAGAGATGGGGGGAACAGAGACCCACAGAGAGAGGGACACAGAGACGTGGGGGGGAACAGAGATGGGGTTGGGGACAGTGACCCAGAGTGAAGGGAGGTACAGAGACCCAGGAGAGGGGGACAGAGACCAGAGAAGGAGGGGGAAAAAGACCCAGAGAGGGGACAGAGATGGGGGGACAGACACTGCGGGGGACAGTGACCCAGAGAGAGAGAGGAGGTACAGAGAGACCCAGGAGAGGGGGACAGAGACTCAAGGAAGGAGAGAGACCCAGAGATGGGGCGACAGACATGGGAGGACAGTGACCCAGAGAGAGAGAGGAGGTACAGAGACCCAGGAGAGGGGGACAGAGACCCAGAGAAGGAAGGGGACAAAGACTCAGAGGACAGAGACTGGGGGGGGACAGTGACCCAAAGAGAGGGGGAGGTACAGAGACCCAGGAGAGGGGGACAGAGACCCAGAGAAGGAAGGGGACAAAGACTCAGAGGACAGAGACTGGGGGGGACAGTGACCCAGAGAGAGGGGGAGGTACAGAGACCCAGGAGAGGGGGACAGAGACTCAGAAAAGGCCAGAGAGGGGACAGAGATGGGGGTCCAGACACTGGGGGGGACAATGACCCAGAGAGAGAGAGAGACAGTGATCCAGAGAGAGAAGGGGAGGTACAGAGACCCAGGAGAGGGGGACACAGACTAAGAGGAGACAGAGATGGGGGGGTAACGGATCCAGAGAGAGGGGTCAGAGGTCTGGGGTGAGGGAAAAGAGGCCCAGAGAGAGGGGGCCAAAGGTGGGGTGGGAACAGAGACCCAGAAAGCAAAGACCGAGAGAGAAGTGGGGACAGAGACCCAGGGATGGGAGGGGGTAAAGACCCAGAGGGGGACGACAGAGTCTGAGAGAGGGGGCGCCAGAGACCTGTGACTCTAGATCCCACATCCTCTAACCCTCTCGTCCTCCCTCCGCCTGTGTCTAAGCTCAGAGAGCACAGCACCTTCTTCCGGCTGTTTTTTTTTTTTTTTTTTTTTTTTTTTGAGACGGAGTTTCGCTCGTTACCCAGGCTGGAGTGCAATGGTGCGATCTTGGCTCACAACCTCCGCCTCCTGGGTTCAGGCAATTCTCCTGCCTCAGCCTTCAGAGTAGCTGGGATTACAGGCAGGCGCCACCATGCCCAGCTAATTTTTTGTATTTTTAGTAGAGATGGGGTTTCACCTTGTTGACCAGGATGGTCTCGATATTTTGACCTCGTGATCCACCCGCCTCGGCCTCCCAAAGTGCTGGGATTATGGCTGTTCTTCTCCAGGGGGCCCCACCCAGCTATGGGGCCAGACCAGGTTCCTCCTCCTCGGCCCTGCCCTCCAGCCTTTCAGTTTCCAGCCAGGTCCCTTCCTCTCAGTCCTCAGCCCAGCTCAGGGTGCCTCTCCAGTGGGCCCTCTCCTCCTGGTGTCCTCAACCAGCAAAGTCACCACTGGGCTCCAAAGCCCTCCATGTTCCTGCGCTCCTCCCATCCCTCCTCCCCCACCCATTCTCCAGCTCAGTAAAGATGCAGCCTCCTGAGGTCCCCTGTGTGGCACCCCAGGCTCTGGCCCCGGGTGGCCATGCTGTTCTACCCCCACCTGCCTCCACCCGTGCACAGACCACCCTGGGCTGCAAAGATGTGCCACTAGGCACCCTCCTTTCCCCTCAGGACCGTGGGCTCCTGCAGGGCAGGGCCAGAACTAACTCATTCCTGACCCACAGACCCCGGGGCACCCCAGAAAAAGATGACAAGGGAGTGCAGAGAGCCCCACACCTGGGTGGCTGGAATGGGCATCTCTAGGTGAGCAGATGGACCTGGCATGGGGTGGCGGGCAGGGCCAGCGTGAGGCCTGCTTTCCTGATGCACAGGGCAGCGGGGCAGAGGCCCAGTGACTAAGATGCTGAAGTGTGTCCCGAAGGAGGTTTATTACCACCTCCAGACCACTCCTCCCTACCCTCCCCAATAATTACAAAAGTAAGAAAAATGCCCATGTCCCCCAATCCCCACCCCTCCCCCCAAAATGCCATAATTTATGGAGGAAAAACAGTCCAAGGCAGCTGGGGGCCTCAGCCCATGTTCTTCCAGATGGTAAGCGAGGCGGTGAGCACTCCAGCCACAAAGATGGTCACTGTCTGCCACGTGGGTGTCCCAAAGAAGTAGGAGAGGAGGCCATCCTGGAGAGAAGGATATCAGCTGCTTCAGCGATTCGGCCAGGGGCAGCCCCTGGGCGAGCCCGGGAGGATGAGGGAGGGAGGAGGAGGTCAGAAGGCGGGACTGGGGTCAGGGGACTAAGATGAATGGACCTTAAAGAGGTAAGCTCAGGCCAAGCACGGTGGCTCACACCTGTAATCCCAGCATTTTGAGAGGCTGAGGCAGGAGGATAGCTTGAGGCCAGGAGTTTGAGACCAACTTGGGCAACACAGCCAGACCCCTTCTCAGTGAAAAAAACAAAAAGGTAAGAGTTGGCCTCAGAGGGTCATCAATCAACTTGAGCGATTCCAGATGCAGTGGAGGCGGCACTCATCAAGTCAAGGTCACAGTGAGGTCAGGGGTCACTAGGTCAGCAGGGTAGATGAATCAGTGGTTGATCAGACATGTAAGGAAATGCATTATAGACCACATCTGATGATCTGAAGATGGGCAGGGGCACCACTGTGACCTGCTTGGAAGGCCCAGGGTCCCAGAGGAGTCGGGGGGGGGGCAGGAAGGGTAGAGGGGTCTCACCCAACCACCCTGGTCTTGGATCCAGCCCAACAGCCGCTCCCGGAGGAAGTCCAAAGTCCAGCCCATGATGGTTCTGATCAGCTCGGGCACCTTGGCACACAGGGCCTGTGGGGAGTAGAGTAGGTATTAGGGACTGAACCTTGTCCCCACTGCCTGGAGATAGTGTCCCAAGCCTCCTTTCTCCATTCTTTGCCTCCCCTCGCAGATTTTTGCCACCCACAATTGAAGTCAGCTTCAAAAATTGTAAACATGGCAGGGTGCAGCGGCTCATGCCTGTAATCCCAGCACTTTGGGAGGCCAAGACGGGCAGATCACCTGAGGTCACGAGTTTGAGATCAGCCTGGCCAACATGGTGAAACCCCAACATGGTGAAATCACTCATTTCTGGCTAAACTAAAAATACAAAAAATTAGCCAGGCGGTGGCAAGCACCTGTAATCCCAGCTACTCGGAATGCTGCAGCAGAACTGCTTGAACCTGGGAGGCGGAGGTTGCAGTGAGCCCACGTCGTGCTGCTGCACTCCGGTCCGGGAAACAGAGCAAGACTCAGTCTCAAAAAAAAAAATGTAAACAAGATCATGTTACCGTCAACTGCCCCACCCCCAGCCTTCTGTGGCTCCTCAGTACCCTCAGGATGAAGACCCGAAGGGCACTGCGCAGCCCACAAGGCCTGTGTACAGGCTCCGGCCTGACCTCGTTCCACCTCTCCACTTCCTTTTTTGTGCCTTGCTGAGCTTCTTCCATTTTTTTTTTTTTTTTTTTTTTTTTTGAGACGGAGTTTCGCTGCTGTTACCCAGGCTGGAGTGCAATGGCGCGATCTCGGCTCACCGAATCCCCCGCCTCCTGGGTTCAGGCAATTCTCCTGCCTCAGCCTCCTGAGTAGCTGGGATTACAGGCACGCACCACCATGCCCAGCTAATTTTTGTATTTTTAGTAGAGACGGGGTTTCACCATGTTGACAAGGATGGTCTCGATCTCTTGACCTCGTGATCCACCCGCCGCGGCCTCCCAAAGTGCTGGGATTACAGGCTTGAGCCACCGCGCCCGGCCCGGGCCTCATTTTTTTTTTTTTTTTTGTTAGAGACGGTCTCACTCTGTCACCCAGGATGGAGTGCAGTGGTGCAATCTCGGCTCACTGCAAGCTCTGCCTCCCAGATTCAGGCAACTCTCCTGCCTCAGTCTTCCAAGTAGCTGGGATTACAGGTACCTGCCATCACACCAGGCTAATTTTTTTTTTTGTATTTTTAGTAGAGACAGGGTTTTACTGCCGGGCGCGGTGGCGAGTGCCTGTAGTCCCAGCTACTCGGGGGGCTGAGGCTGCAGGATCACTTGAGTCTGGGAGTTCTGGGCTGTAGCGCACTATGCCAGGTTGCCTAAGGAGGAGGGTGAACCAGCCCAGGTTGGAAATGGAGCAGGTCTAAACTCCCATGCTGATCAGTAGTGGGATCCCGCCTGCGAATAGCCACTGCACTCCTGCCTGGACAACATGGCGAGACCCCCGTCTCTAGGGAAAAAAAAAAAAGACAGGGTTTCACCATGTTGGTCAGGCTAGTCTCAAACTCCTGACCTCAGGTGATCCACCTGCCTCGGCCTCCCAGAATGCTGGAATTACAGGTGTGAATCACCACACCTGGCCCCATTTTTTCCAGGGCCGGGCGCGGTGGCTCACGCCTGTAATCCCAGCACTTTGGGAGGCCAAGGCGGGTGGATCACAAGGTCAAGAGAGCGAGACCATCTTGGTCAACATGGTGAAACCCCCGTCTCTACTAAATACAAAAAAAGTGAGCCGGGCATGGTAGCACATGCCTGTAATCCCAGCTACTTGGGAGGCTGAGACAGCAGAATTGCTTGAACCCAGGAGGCGGAGGTTGCAATGAGCCGAGAATGCGCCATTAGACTCCAGCCTTGGTAACAAGAGTGAAACTCCATCTCAAAAAAAGAAAAGAAAAAATTTTTTTTTCCATTCCCATCAAATTCTTCCTGCTCTCCTACCCTGCTGACCTGGTGACTCCTGACATCACTGTGACTGTGACTTGATGAGTGCCTTCTCCACTCCCTGGAGCCTCCACTGCCTCTGGAATCGCTCAAGTTTCTGGCTAAACAGGCTTCGACCAAGCAAACTCTCACCCTTCAGAGCTCAGGGCAAATGCCACTCCCCAGAGGACCAACCCATGCCTATGGGCTCCTGACCTGCTCTCCCAACTCCTGAGACTTCTGCAGCCTTTATCTGGCCACTTCCGTCACCCCCAGCTCTGTAGGTGGCCCCGCCCTCACCTGCACTGCTATTCCCCTCACCTCCCATGTTCAAGCCCCATCAGCTCAATCTTGAAAACACATCAAGATATATCCCTCCCATTAGCTGGGTGTGGTGGCAGGTACCTGTAATCCCAGCTACTTGGGAGATTGAGGAAGGAGAATTGCTTGAACCCAGAAGATGGAGACTGCAGTGAGCCGAGATCACACCACTGCATTCCATCCTCGGTGACACAGCAAGACCCTGTCTCAAAAAAAAAAAAAAGAAAGAATTCTGGTAGGACTTGGTGGCTAATGCCTATAATCCCAGCACTTTGGGAAGCCGAGGTGGAAAGATCACCTGGGGTCAGCAGTTCGAGACCAGCCTGACCAACATCGAAAAACCCAGTCTCTACTAAAAAAAAAAAAAAATGCAAAATTAGCCGGGCGTGGTGGGGCATGCCTGTAATCTCAGCTACTTGGGAGGCTGAGGCAGGAGAATTTGCTTGAACCCGGGAAGCGGAGGTTGCAATGAGCAGAGATGGTACCATTGCACTCCAGCCTGGGCAACAAGAGTGAAACTCTGTCTCAAAAAAAAAAAAAAATCTTCCAAAAATATCCCTTTCTGGGCCGGGTGCAGTGGCTCACACCTGTAATCCCAGCACTTTGGGAGGCCAAGGTGGGCAGATCACAAAGCCAGGAGTTCAAGACAAGCCTGGCCAATGTGGTAAAACCCCATCTCTACTAAAAATACAAAAATTAGCCGGGAGTGATGGCAGGTGCCTGTAGTCCCAGCTACTTGGGAGGCTGAGGCAGGAGAATCCCTTGAACCTAGCAGAGGAGGGGCAGGGGAGGTGGGTGAAGGTTGCAGTGAGCTGAGATCACACCAATGCACTCCAGCCTTGGTGACAGAGCAAGACTGTTTCTCAAAAAAGAAAAAAGAAATATCCCTTCCTGTTGGAGACCAGCCTGGGCAACACAGCGAGACCCCATCTTTATAAAAAAAAGCTAATGAAACAGTCAGTGGGGCATGGTGGCACATTCCTGTAGTCCCAGGTACTCTGGAGACTGAGGTGGAAGAACTGCTTGAGCCCAGACGTTCAAGGCTGCAGGGAGCTCTGATCACTACTGTATTTCAGTCTGGGCAACACAGCAAGACCCCATCTCTTTTTTTTTTTTTTAAATTTGAGATGAGTCTCACTCTGTTGCCCAGGCTGGAGTGCAATGGCGCGATCTCGGCTCACTGCAACCTCCACCTCCCAGGTTCAAGCAATTCTCCTGCCTCAGCTTCTCAAGTAGCTGGGATTACAGGTGTGTACCACCACGCCCAGCTAATTTTTGTATTTTTAATTAGAGACAGAGTTTCATCTTGTTGGTCAGGCTGGTCTCCAACCCATGATCTCATGATCCGCCTGCCTCAGCCTCCCAAAGTGTTGGGATTACAGGCATGAGCCACCGTGCCCGGCAACCCCATCTATTAAAAAAAAAAAAAAACTCCCCCTACCCCTGCTGCTACTTGGGCCTGGGCCTTGGCCTGTTATCTCTCTCTCTCTCTCTTTTTTTTTTTTGAGATACAGTTTAACTCGCTGCCCAGGCTGAAGTGCAATGGTGTGATCTCAGCTCACTGCAACCTCCACCTCCTGGGTTCAAGGGATTCTCCTGCCTCAGCCTCCGGAGTAGCTGGGATTATAGGCACGTGCCATCACATCTGACTAATTTTGTATTTTTGGTAGAGACGGGGGTTTCTCCATGTTGGTCAGGCTGGTCTTGAACTCCCGACGTCAGGTGATATCTGCCTGCCTTGGCCTCCCAAAGTGCTGGGATTACAGGCGTGGCCGCTGCACCCAGCCGGACCTGTCACCTTTCGGCAGGACTATGACAGGTGCCACCTCCCCAGCCTCCTTGCTTCTGCCCTGTGCCCTATGATCTCTTTTTGGCCAACAGCCAGCATCATTTCACCACTACCCCTGCTGTATTTTCTTATGAGAATCTTCATGAAGAACAGTTAAGAGTTTCACAGTTGGCCGGGCGTGGTGGCTCAAGCCTGTAATCCCAGGCTTCGACCAAGCAAACTCTCACCCTTCAGAGCTCAGGGCAAATGCCACTCCCCAGAGGACCAACCCATGCCTATGGGCTCCTGACCTGCTCTCCCAACTCCTGAGACTTCTGCAGCCTTTATCTGGCCACTTCCGTCACCCCCAGCTCTGTAGGTGGCCCCGCCCTCACCTGCACTGCTATTCCCCTCACCTCCCATGTTCAAGCCCCATCAGCTCAATCTTGAAAACACATCAAGATATATCCCTCCCATTAGCACTTTGGGAGGCCGAGGCAGGTGGATCACGAGGTCAAGAGATCGAGACCATGCTGGTCAACATGGTGAAACCCCGTCTCTACTAAAAATACAAAAAATTAGCTGGGCATGGTGGCGCGTGCCTGTAGTCCCAGCTACTCAAGAGACGGAGGCAGGAGAATTGGCTGAACCCAGGAGGCGGAGGTTGCGGTGAGCGGAAATCTCGCCATTGCACTCCAGCCTGGGTAACAAGAGCGAAACTCCATCTCAAAAAAAAAAAAAAAAAAAAAAAAAGAGTTTCACAGTTATAAACCATAGAGCCGCCGCCTAGATTCTACAGTTAACATTTTGCTACACAGACAGCCCATGCTTATGATGGTTTCACTTACAATTTGGACTTTTCTATGGGTTTATCAGGGAATGGAAGCATTTTCAGCTTATGTAATTTTCTTTTCTTTTTTCAGATGGAGTTTTGCTCTTGTTACCCAGGCTGGAGTACAATGACGTGATCCCGGCTCACCGCAACCTCCGCCTCCTGGGTTCAGGCAATTCTGCTGCCTCAGCCTCCTGAGTAGCTGGGATTCCAGGCGTGCACCACCATGCCCAGCTAATTTTTTGTATTTTTAGTAGAGATGGGGTTTCACCATGTTGACCAGGATGGTCTCGATCTCTTGACCTCGTGATCCACCTGCCTCGGCCTCCCAAAGTGCTGGGATTACAGGCATGAGCCACCGCACCCGGCCTCTTTTCTTTTTTCTTTGACGGAGTTTCGCTCTTGTTACCCAGGCTGGAGTGCAGTGGCACGATCTCGGCTCACTGCGACCTCTGCCTCTTGGGTTCAAGCAATTCTCCTGCCTCAGCCGCCTGAGTAGCTCAGACCACAGGCACACGCCACGATGTCCAGCTAATTTTTTGTATTTCAGTAGAGACCAGGTTTCACCATGTTGGCCAGGATGGTCTCAAACCCCTGACCTCAGGTGATCCACCCGCCTCAGCCTCCCAAAGTGCTGGGATTACAGGGGTGAGCTACCACACCTAGCTCTTATTATTTTCAATCTATGATAGGTTTACTAGGATGCAACACCATTGCAAATTGAGGAGCACCTATATTTGCTAGAATAATCTCTCAAATTTATAAATCAGGTCACATCACTTCCTTATTTAAAACCAGCCAATCACTCCCATCACACTCAGAGTAAAGCTAAAGTCTTTCCAGGTCAGGCTCGGTGGCTCATGCCAGTAATCCCAGCACTTTGGGAGGCCAAGGTGGGCAGATCACTTGAGGCCAGGAGTTTGAGACCAGCCTGGCCAACATGGTGATACCCCATCCCTACTAAAAATATAAAAACTAGCCAGGCGTGGTGGTGTATGCCTGTAATTCCAGCTACTTGAGAGGCTGAAGCATGAGTCGCTTGAACCTGGGAGGCAGAGTTTGCAATGAATCGAGATGGCACCACTGCACTCCAGCCTGGGCAAGAAAGCGAGACTGTCTCAAAAAAAAAAAAAAAAAAAGGCAGCCAGGCGTGATGGCTCATAGCTGTAATCCCTGCACTTTGGGAGGCTGAGGTGGAGGGATTATCTGAAGTTAGGAGTTTGAGACCAGCCTGAGCAACATGGAGAAACCACGTCTCTATTAAAAATACGAAATTAGCTGTGAGTGGTGGCGCATGCCTGTAATCCCAGCTATTAGGGAGGCTGAAGCAGGAGAATCGCTTGAACCCAGGAGATGGAGGCTGCGGTAAGCTGAGATCATGCCATTGCCATTGCACTCCAGTCTGGGCAACAAGAGCAAAACTACGTCTCAAAAAATAAAAAGACTGGGCACAGTGGCTCACGCCGGTAATCCCAGCAGGCTGGGAGGTTGATGCAGGCAGATCAGCTGAGGTCAGGAGTTCAAGACCAGCCTGGCCAATATAGTGAAACCCCATCTCTACAAAAGAAAAAAAAGTCTTTCCATCAGCCCAAAAGACTATACATTCTGGCCCTGCCCAACTGTGCCCTCCTTTCCCACCCTCTCCCCTGTTCACTCTGTTCCAATGGCACTGGCCTCTCTACCATCAAAAGATGAGGCTCTGTCCTACCTCAGGATGCCTCTCGCTGTTCCCTCTACCAGATGCCTCTTCCCCCATCATATAGATCGCTGCATGCTTGTCATTCCAATTCCCACTCTTAGATGTCACCTGCTCTTAAAGGCTTTCCTGGCTGGGTACAGTGGCTCCAGCCTGTAATCTGCCGAGGCAGGCGGGTCATTTGAGGTCAGGAGTTTGAGACCATTCTAATCAACATGGTGAAACCCCATCTCTACTAAAAATACGAAAAAAGTTACCCGGGGACGGTGGCACACACCTGTAATTCCAGGCCTCCCCTCGCAGATTTCTGCCACCCACAAGTAGGCTTCAAAAATTGTAAACATGGTAAGGCCGGGCGCAGTGGCTCAAGCCTGTAATCCCAGCACTTTGGGAGGCCGAGGCGGGTGGATCATGAGGTCAAGAGATCGAGACCATCCTGGTCAACTTGGTGAAACCCCGTCTCTACTAAAAATACAAAAAATTAGCTGGGCATGGTGGCGCGAGCCTGTAATCCCAGCTACTCGGGAGGCTGAGGCAGGAGAATTGCCTGAACCTGGGAGGCGGAGGTTGCGGTGAGCTGAGATCACGCCATTGCACTCCAGCCTGGGTAATGAGCGAAACTCCGTCTAAAAAAAAAATTGTAAACATGGCCAGGCGCAGCGGCTCATGCCTGTAATCCCAGCTACTCAGGAGGCTGAGGGAGGAGAATCACTTGAACCCAGGAGGTGGAGGTTGCAGTGAGCCAAGATCGCGCCATTGCACTCAAGCCTGGGCAACAAGAGCAAAATTCCATCTCAAAAAAAAAAAAAAGGCTGGGCGGTGGCTCATGCCTGTAATCATAGCCCTTTGGAAGGCTGAGGCAGGCAGATCATGAAGTCAGGTCTTTGAGATCAGCCTGGCCAACATGGTGAAACTGCGTCTCTAAAAGTAAAAAAAAAATTAGCTGGGCATGGTGGTGTACACCTGTAATCCCAGTTATTCAGGAGGCTGAGGCAGGACAATCACTTAAACCTGGGAGGTAGAGGTGGCAGTGAACTAAGATTGCACCACTGCACTCCAGCCTGGGAAACAAGAGCGAAACTCAATCTCATAAAAAAAAAGTCTTTCCTGACCACTCTGCTGAATCACACTCCCTACTTTACTTTGCCCTGCATGTGAACTCCCTGAGAGTAGGGACGTAGCCTGCTTTGTATGGTGCTGTGTCCTGGGTGCCAAGTACAGGCCTGGCACATTACTGGCCCAGTAAATACTTGTTGAATGAATAAATGCTGGAGCCAACCCCCAGTGCATGGCCATCTCTCTCCATGCCCTCTGTGGTTACTGAGCCACGACAGGGGTTGGTCCCACGATCCCCAGGTCCTTACAGGTCTGAAGGGAGCGTCCCTGGGCTCACTGCCCTGCAGCTGCCCACCTTGAGCACCAGTTTGCTGGCAAAGTAGAAAAGGGCGACAACCCGGCCCCAGTTGAAGTTGCCATCAGAGAACATGTCAGCTGCCACTCGAAAAAAGACTTCTCGTGGGGAGTCTGTGTCCACAGCGGCAATCATCCTGCAGGAGGGAGGAGAACCAGCGCTGGGGAGCGGGTACAGACAGTGGAAATTCCCACATCCACCACACACCAAAGATAAGGAAACTGAGGCCCACACCAGGCTGAAATGAAAAGCAACAGGCCAATGGGGGCAAGGGAAGGGGACAAGATAGACATTTAACAGGGCGGGAAAATGACTCCCTAAAGGAGGGTTTTAAAATCCTGGCAGAAGGAGGGTTGGGAGTCCAGAACGCTTGGGCTGAGTGGTGGAGCCCAGACTCCTAGTTCTTAGGGGAGGAGGAGAATGTGGGGCTGGGACTCCTGTGTTCTCAGGAGCCCCATGACTGGACTTTTGGGTCCCGGGGGCCCCCACCTCTGCAGCTCCATGTTACTGTCCAGTTCGTCCCCGATGCGCTTGAGACACTCGCTCAGCTTCTTGGTGGACGCATCCTGGGGCACCGGGTCCAGGGCCAGCTCGGGTGTCTCCCCCGCGATTCGCCCTGCTCGATCCTGGATGAAACTAGAGTGGGAATGGAGTGAGGGTGCAGAATCAGAACGGGGTGTCACTCCTCAAATCTGTGCCCCAATAATCAGACCTCAAACTCACCCCTGAAGCAAAAGGGCCCCTGTCTTCATGATCTGCTCAGAGCTGGTGGGCCCTAGAGGAAAAAGGAAGGGAAGAGGTGCCTGGACTCTTGGGTTCTAGGGGATGAGGAGACTGTGGAGGCTCACGGTCCCTGAGGGAGGACAGAGCTGGGGACCCTGGACTTCTGGGGACTCTAGAAGATAAAGTGATGGGGGCCAAGACAACTGAGTCCCTGATGGAGAAAGGCCAGGAGGCTAGGCCTGTATCCTGCATTCTCCCGGGGTGAAGAGGCTAGGGGAGCACTAAACGCATCCAGACCCCTGGCCTGAGGGGGCAGAGGCCAGACCCGCCCCTCCCATCAGCGCCAGAGGCAGGAAGTGGTGCGGGCGACAAGCCCGGGCCTGCCCGGGGGCTTGGATTCTGAGATCCCCTGGTTCTCGGGGATCCGAGAGCGCCAGACAGGCAGGAATCGGGGCACAGGGAACCAGAGAGCCGGGAACCTCCGAGGACGTAGGGGCAGCGCCCGATCCGGAGTTCCTGCCCCTCAGTGCTTGGAGATCGCACGGCCCCAAGCCGGTAAGAGGGATCCTGGGACCGGCCGGCGAAGGGGGCTCGCCCTCCTCCCGCCCGACTGCCTCCCGCCTCACCCTCGCCTCTGGGCTGCTCCCCGGACCCGTCCATCACCGCCGCTCCCGCCGCCGCCTCTCGCCGGGTCCGCGCGGGCGGCCGCAGCGCGCCCCGGGTCACGTGAGCGCCCCGCTGAACGTGCGTCCCTCACGTGGCCGCCCCGCAAAATGGCCGCCGCGGTGACTGCCCCGCAGCGCCGCCCGGGGGCGTCACGTGACTGCACCTGCCTCACTCCCTCGGGAGGCTGGGTCCGGTCACGTCACTGTCCAAGGAGCATCTCCCCAGGAGAGCCAGCAGTGGCGCCCTTCCGACAGCCGCCCGTCCAATCCCCGCTCTGATGCCTTCCTGTATCCAGGCACCAGTTTTAGACGTTTCGGGCAGGGTTGGGCTCTATCCAGTGCAGAAGCAAAGACTCAAGAGGCCCCCGATAGCTTCCAGGCAGGACGTTGTAGATGACTAAAAGCTGAGTGGTTTTTTTTTTTTTTTTTGTAGAGACCTAGATCTCTCTATATAACCCAGGACCAGGCTTCTAACTTGTGAGCTCAAGAGATACGCTAGCCTCAGCCTTCCAAAGTGCTGGGATTACAGGCATGAGCTACCGCGCCAGGCCTGCTTTTCTGTTTTTGTTTTGTTATGTGTTTTGAGACAGGATCTTACTGTGTTGCCCAGGCTGGATTGCAGTGGCCCGATCATGGCTCACGCCTCCCACTCAGCCTCCTGTGTAGCTGTTAATTTTTTTTTTTGAGACGGAGTTTCGCTCTTGTTACCCAGACTGGAGTGCAATGGCACGATCTCGGCTCACAGCAACCTCCGCCTCCTGGGTTCAAGCAATTCTCTTGCCTCAGCCTCCCGAGTAGCTGGGACTACAGGCGCGCACCACCATGCCCAGTTAATTTTTGTATTTTTAGTAGAGACGGGGTTTCATCTCGTTGACCAGGATGGTCTCGATCTCTTGACCTTGTGATCCACCCGCCTCGGCCTCCCAGAGTGCTGGGATTATAGGTGTGAGCCACCTCGCCCGGCCTGTTAATTTTTAAAAAATGTTTTGTGGAGCCGAGCACGGTGGCTCACACCTGTAATCCCAGCACTTTGGGAGGCCGAGGCAGGTGGATCACGAGGTCAGGAGTTCAAGACCGAGATGGTGAAAGATAGTCTGTACAACAAATACAAAAATTAGCTGGGCACGGTGGCACGTGTCTGTAATCCCAGCTCCTCGGGAGGCTGAGGCAGGAGAATGGTTTGAACCCAGGCAGCAGAGGTTGCAGTGAGCCAAGATCGTGCCACTGCACTCCAGCTTGGGTGACAGAGACTCTGTCTCGAAAAAAGGAAAAAAAAAATGTTGTGTGTGGAAATAGGGGTCTGTCTGTGTTGCTCAGGCTGGTCTCTGAACTTCCAGGCTCAAGCCATCCTCATACCTTGGCCTTCCAAAGTGCTGAGATTATGGCTTGAGCCACCTCACCCAGTCATGACTCTTGAGTATTGTATAAAAATAAAAGGAATATGAAGTTCAAAAAGTGGTAGAAACTCATCTGTGCTGATAGATCAGCAGGGTATGGAGGGGAGGGGCCACAAGAGACTCCCTGGGTGCCCCAAATATGCCATATTTTGATCTGAATGGTGTTTGCATGAGTATACACATTATTATTATTATTATTATTTTGAGACAGTTTTGCTTTTGTTGCCCAGGATGGAGTGCAGTGGCACGATCTTGGCTTACTGCCTCCCAGGTTCAAGCAATTCTCCTACCTGAGCCTCCCAAATAGCTGGGATTACAGTCATGCGTCACCATGCCCAGCTAATTTTGTATTTTTAGTAGAGATTGGGTTTCACCATGTTGGTCAGCCTGGGCAACAGAGTGTTCTCTAAACACATAAATTGTTGGAAATTCTATGAGTAAAAATGAAACAGCCCATTCTTGCTTGCAGGATCTAAGCCATTTGATACAGAGTAGCAGCCTTGATTTCCAGCACAGGTGCAGAGCTTCAGATAAAGGGTTTCTGGATGCAACATTGCACATGTTTCCAAGAATTCAGGACACTGGTTTCACTTCACAGTCCTGACCCCATGTTGACCTTGCTTTGCTCTAAGCTATCATTGGATTGTCACCTAAACTCTACCCTCCCCCTTTATCCAGGCTTTTTCTTTTTGGGACAGGATCTTACTGTGTCCCCAGGCTGATTGCAGTGGCACGATCGATCACAGCCCACAGCGACCGAGACTTCCCAAGCTCAACTGATCCTCCCACCTCAGCCTCCCAAGTAGCTGGGACTACAGGCACACACCACCACATCTAGCTAATTTTCTTTTTCTTTTGAGACAGAGGCTCAAAGTTTCTCAGTGAGTAGGAATGCATGTCATTGGCACGGGGGCTCACGCCTGTAATCCCAGGACTTTAGGAGGCCAAGGCAGGCGGATCACCTGAGGTCAGGGGTTCGAGACCTGCCTGACCAACATGGAGAAACCCCATCTCTACTGAAAATACAAAAATTAGCCAGGCATGGTGGTGTGCTCCTGTAACTCCAGCTACTTGGGAGGCTGAGGCTTGAACCTGGGAGACAGGCTGCAGTGAACAGACATCATGCCATTGGGTGTCAGCTGACTGTCAAGCTGGACTCCATCTCAAAAAAAAAAAAGCATATCTTTGAGAGAAATAATGCTTCCTGTTAACTTTTTGGCTGGCTTTATCTGTGTGTGTTATTCCATTCCAATGAGATAGCCCTCTCCCTACCCCAGTTACAGAGAAAGAAAGGGCTTTTGGCTGGGCACGGTGGCTCACGCCTATAATCCCAGCACTTTGGGAGGCCGAGGCAGGCGGAGCACCAGGTCAAGAGATCGAGACCATCCTGGTCAACATGGTGAAACCCCATCTCTACTAAAGAAAAAAATAAAAATATTAGCTGGGCATGGTGGTGCACGCCTGTAGTCCCAGCTACTCAGGAGGCTGAGGCAGGAGAATTGCTTGAACCCAGGAGGCAGAGGTTGCGGTGAGCAGAGATCGTGCCATTGCACTCCAGTCTGGGTAACAACAGCGAAACTCCATCTCAAAAAAAGAAAGGGCTTTTAATGCAGCTACCTGTCTGTGAACAGTATAGCCACTGAGTGAGGGAATACACTTTTTAGCTAATTGTGAAGTCAAAACTTTATTTTTATTTATTTATTTATTTATTTATTTATTTATTAGAGGTGGGGTTTCACCATGTTGGTCAGGCTGGTCTCGAACTCCTGACCTCATGATCTGCCCTCCTCAGACTCCCAAAGTGCTGGGATTCCAGGTGTGAGCCACAGCACCCAGGCTATTTTTATTCATTTATTTTGAGACAGGGTCTCCCTCTGTCACCCAGGCTGGAGTGCAGTGGCACAGGTGTGGCTCACTGCAGCCTCAGCCTCCTGGGCTCAAGGGATCCCTTCACCTCAGCCTCTGGAGTAGCTGGGACTATGCATGTGTGCCACCATTCATGGCTAATTTTGTATTTTTTGTAGAGAAAGGGTTTCGCCCTGTTGCCAAGGCTGGTCTCAAACTCCTGGGCTCAAGTGATCCACCCACCTCAACTCCCCACAGTGCTAGGACTACAGGAATGCCTCACTGTGCCTGGCCAAAACTCTTTTATTTTTAATTTTTATTTTTTTTACCCCCGAAACCCCTGGCTAAAACTCTTTATGATAGGGGCTGGGCGTGGTGGCTCACACCTGTAATCCAAGCACTTTGGAGGCCAAGGCGGGTGGATCACCTGAGGTCGGGAGTTCAAGACCAGCCTGACCAGCATGGTGAAACCCTGTCTTTAAAAAAAACAAAAACAAAAAACTGGGCGTGGTGGCTCACACCTGTAATCCAGCACTTTGGGAGGCCGAGGCGGGTGGATCACGAGGTCAAGAGATCAAGACCATCCTGGTCAACATGGTGAAACCCCATCTCTACTAGAAATACAAAAAATTAGCTGGGCATGGTGGCGCGAGCCTGTAATCCCGGCTACTCAGGAGGCTGAGGCAGGAGAATTGCCTGAACCCGGGAGCCGAGATCGCACAATTGCACTCCAGCCTGGGTAACAAGAGCGAAACTCCGTCTCAAAAAAAACAAAACAAAACAACTCTTTATGATAATAAAGATGCCGTATCAAAACTATTAAGCCCACATCCAAGATGGCACCTGAGGAGTCTCACCCCCAGGTGTTCATGGCCCTGCGTGGTGTCCACCTACACTGAATAGGGCTAAGCAGTGTGACCAAGAGGATGCTGTGGGAATGACAGAGCGTGATGTCACAGGTCAGGTCATAAAAGTCACTACAGCTTCCACCTGGCTCTCCTTCAGATCATTTCCTTTAGGGAAAGCCAGCTGCCATGCTGTGAAGGCACTGAAGCAGTCACACTCTGGTGAAACACGGGTGGCGAGGAGCCAAGTCCTCAGGCCCCGGTTTGGGTGGCTGCAGCTGTGCCCTGGGGGACAGGCTCCTGCCTGCTTGTAGCGTGGGAGGCCCGGATCTGCAGAAACAGCTGGGCAGTGCTCCTGTCCACTTCCGGCTCCCAGCAGCACAGGGTGTCCACGTTGCAGCCACGGCTTGTGTGGCTGCAGTTGCTTCTGGGGAGCTCTCACCCCACCAACCTGGAAGGGGCAGGTTCCTGCTCGTCCCCAGTTCCTGCTGGCTCTACGAAGGATGGCACCTGGCCATACCCCTGTGAAGCCTGGGGTGGGGGCTCTGGGTCCTTGCTGGGTCTGGGCTGGCATCTGGGGCAGAGGCAGCATTGCTGTGAGCTCCTCCTGTGGCCCTGGCACTCAGGGATGGCCTGGAGCTCCCCCTCACCTGGCACACAACTCCGCCCAACCCCATTGGGGTGGCCCTCAGGCAGGAGACTGCAGGGGTGAGGGGCTGTCCATCTCTTTTCTGTACTCTCCCTGCAGCAGCTGGCATGATGGCAGTGGCCATACCAGATGGCCCACTGCTGCCATTAAAACCCATGCCAAGGAAAGTCGAAGACATGGAGAAAAACAGAGTCCTGGCCTGATGCCCGCCCTGACCTGAAGGCTTTAATTAGCAAGCATACCATTCCTGTGCCGGCTTTTTTTTTTTTTTTTTTTGGGTAGAGATGGGGTCTTACTATGTTGCCAAGTCTGGTCTTGAACTTCTGGCCTCAAGTGGTACTCTTGCCTCAGCCTCCCAAAGTGCTGGCATTACAGGTGTAAGCCCCCATGCCTGGCCCCATGCAGCCATTTCGAGTTGTGTTTCTGACACTTTCCAAAGGAACAGTCTGACTACTATATTTAATTCAAGGAGAGGCAATTACAGACAGGAAGAGCAACAATAACAAAAGCTGGGAGGCTTTCGGGAGTCCAGAAAGAGACTGAATTCGGGCTGGGCGCGGTGGCTCATGCCTGTAATCCCAGCACTTTGGGAGGCCAAGGTGGGAGGATCACGAGGTCAAGAGATTGAGACCATCCTGGCCAACATGGTGAAACCCCATCTCTACTAAAAATACAAAAATTAGCTGGGCGTGGTGGCGCGCACCTGTGGTTCCAGCTACTTTCTCCTTTACAAGGAGAAAGCTTGAACCCAGGAGGTGGAGGCTGCAGTGAGCCTACATCATGCTATTGCACTCCAGCCTGGTGACAACGTGAGACCTGGTGGCAAAAGAGACTGATTTCTGAAGCAAGAAATCAGGTTGTTTTACAAAAGTCACTCGAAGGCAATGAGGGTCAAACCCCATAGAGGCCATGACAGGCAAATGGTGCATCTGCCCATAGGCATCTGTGCCAGGAGCTTCTGGGAGTGTGGTCCTGAGCCTGTGCATGCCTCCTCATCCCACATACTTTATTATTTTTTTTTTTTTGAGACAAAGTTTCACTCTTGTTGCCCAGGCTGGAGTGCAATGCCACAATCTCCCACCTCCTAGGTTCAAGCGATTCTTCTGCCTCAGCCTCCTGAGTAGCTGGGATTACAGGCACCAACCACCATGCCCAGCTAATAGTGTATTTTTAGTAGAGACTGGATTTCTCCATGTTGGTCAGGCTGGTCTTAAACTCCTAACCGCAGGTGACCCGCACGCCTCAGCCTCCGAACGTGCTGGGATTACAGGCGTGAGCCACCGCGCCCAGCCCTGCCCAAATTTTCTAGTCACCCTTTGATACTGAGTTCTCCAGCTTCTGCCAAACCACTATCACAAAGATCTAAGATCTCTACAGAAGCGACATCTTTATTCACTTGGGCATACATCAGCGCTTGTCTTGGGGGAAGGTGACTCCAATGGCCTTCCTCACCTCCTCAATGATGTCAGCCAGGAGCTCACTTTCCGCCAGGGGAATCATAGGACTTTCCTTCAGACCTGTGGGGAGAATGCAGTTAGGGAACCCCTCCTACCCACGCATCCGAGACCCGAAAAACTACAATTCCCAGAATTGCATGTGGTTCAGGCAGACAGATGCTGCAGGGTTTCTTGGGATATGTAGTTCTTTTTTCTTGGAGACAGTCCTGCTCTGCCGCCCAGGCTGGAGTGCAGTGGCGGGGTCTGGACTCCCTGCAACTTCTTGGGAGATGTAGTTCTAAATAGCAGGGTGACAGAGCAGGTGGGGAGGGGCCCAATGTCCCCCAACAAGGCCTGGCGCCCACCCTGGTCCTCCATATCCTTACCCTTGCGCAGGCACTCCCGGACGTGCTTGGCCTCATAACTCATGCCTGCCCCGTTGTCAAAATTGCAGTCCTTTGGGACTGGGGGCAGCGGGAACTCCTTATGCTCCCCCTTCACCACCAGCTTGGTTGGGCACCAGCAGGGGTCAAGGACCTGGAGGGAGAGAAGTGGCGCTGCTGCCGGGGCTGACCCTCAGAACATGCCAGGTGGTGCCCAGGGGCCGCCCTCTTGAACCCTGTGGCTACGGACTTGCCCCGTCCATCCCCGGGGAGCTTTGGACCTTCCCTCATTTCTGGTTGCTAGGGATTTGTTCCTTAGCAATGCTGCTGTCATACAAAAATCCTGTCTGCTTCCCCAGGAGCAAACCTCTCCCTAACCTTGGGAGGTTAGAGCCAAGGTGTTGCTAAGGCCTAGAGAAGAGGGCTTATCTTCCTGTGTCTAGAAGAATCATGTTTTCTTCTTATTTCTTTTCTTTCTTTTTTTTTTTTTTGAGATGGAGTTTCGCTCTTGTTACCCAGACTGGAGTGCAATGGCGCGATCTCGGCTCACTGCAACCTCCACCTTCCGGGTTCAAGCAATTCTCCTGCCTCAACCTCCCGAGTAGCTGGGATTACAGGCACGCACCACCATGCCCAGCTAATTTTTGTATTTTTAGTAGAGACGGGGTTTCACCTTGTTGACCAGGATGGTCTCGATCTCTTGAGGTCGTGATCCACCCGCCTCGGCCTCCCAAAGTGCTGGGATTATAGGCGTGAGCCACCGCGCCTGACCTCTTTTCTTTCTTTTTATTTTTTTTGGAGACAGAGTCTCGCTCTGTGGCCCCACCCAGACTGGAGTGCAGTGGCGTGATCTCAGCTCACTGCAACTTCCTCCTCCTGGGTTCAAGTGATTTTCCTGCCTCAGCCTCCCAAGTAGCTGGGATTACAGGTATGCACCACCATGCTCTAAATGCTAATTTTTAAATTTTTAGTAGAGACAGGGTTTCACCATGTTGGCCAGGCTGGTCTCGAATTCCTGAGCTCAAGTGATGTGCCCTCCTCGGCCTCCCAAGCATGCTGGGATTACAGGCATGAGTCACAGTGCCTGGCTATAGAATAGGGTTCTTTGGTAACAATGGGGCACCGGGAAGACCGGTTCAGCTCACCTTTGGTAACACCGAGACCCTCCCCCAGATGCACTTCCAAAGTTCACAAGTGCCCACCAAGCATGGTTGATAATAACTGGCTTCTCCTCAGGCCTAAAGATATATATTTGAGACAGGATCTCACTCTGTCACCCGGGCTAGAGGGCAGCGGCACGACCACAGCGCACTGCAGCCTTGAAATCCAGGGCTCAAGTGGTCCACCAGCTTCAGCCTCCCAAAGTGCTGGGATTACAGGTGGGACCACGGTGCCAGCCAGGCCCAAGGATAGATATATATATACGGAGAGAGAGAGAGAGTTTTGCTCTTGTCATTCAGGCTGGAGTGCAATGGCATAATCTCAGCTCACTGCAACCTCCACCTCTCAGGTTCAAGTGATTCTCCTACCTCAGCCTCCCAAGCAGCTGGGATTACAGACGCTTGCCACCACACCTGGCTAATTTTTGTATTTTTAGTAGACGTAGAGTTTCACCATGTTGGTCAGGCTGGTGTGGAACTCCTGACCTCAGGTGATCCGCCCACCTCAGCGTCCCAAAGTGCTGGGATGACAGGCCTGAGCCACTGCCCAGCCAGGCCCAAGGATGTTTGACAGACCAATAGATTCATGCTAAGTAAGGAGAGCCTAGAGGCCCAGACCCCGCCTCTCGGCTTGGTTAAAGAAATGAAATCCTTAGCAATGATATGAAATTGGCTGTTCCTGCCTTCCTCAGCTCCAGGGGCCATTTGGCCCCCTCCTGTTTTAGAGGCCACAATCCCCAATACATGGGCCCGCCGTGTCTCACCTGTGCCATGCCCTTGGTGCCACTCACGGAGGCCGTGTTGGAGAGCTGGGCCGTGATGCTGCAGGTGAAGCTGCCATGGACCCCTCCTGGGTACTGCAGGAGCACAGTGACAGTGTCGTCCACACCTAGAGGGAAGTCCAGGTCAGGGCAGGGGTCTCTTGGGGCAGAGGCTCTGAGACTGCACAGGCCTCGAATCCTGCCTGTGGAACCTTGGGAGAGAGACTTCACTTTTTTTTTTCTTTTTAAGGTGGAGTTATGCTTTTGTTGCCTAGGCTGGAGTGCAATGGCGAGATCGCGGCTCATCACAATCTCTGCTTTCCAAGTTCACGTGATTCTACTGCCTCAGCCTCCTGAGAAGCTAGGACTACAGGCATGCACCACCATGCCCGGCCAGAGAGACTTCTTGCATGGCAATGCAAAAGAATGAAGTGCTACAGCATGGATGAGTGTTGAGAACGCCATGCCAGGCTGGGCACCGTGGCTCATGTCGGTAATCTCAGCACTTTGGGAGGCCAAGGTGGGCAGATGACGAGATCAGACGTTCAGGACCAGCCTGGCCAACATGGTGAAATCCCATCTCTAGTAAAAATACAAAAAAATTAGCTGGTCGTGGTGGTGCACACCTGTAGTACCAGCTACTCAGGAGGCTGAGGCAGGAGAATCGTTTGAACCTGGGAGGTGGAGGTTGCAGTGAGCCAAGATCGTGCCACTAAACTCCAGCCTGGGTGACAGAGCAAGGCTCTGTCTCAAAAAAAAAAAAAAAAGAAAAAGAAAATACAAAAAATTAGCCAGGCATGGCGGCCACTACCTGCAATCCCAGCTACTCACGAGTCTGAGGCGTGAGAGTTGCTTGGACCCAGAGGCTGAGGTTGCAGTGAGCCAAGATCGAGATACTGCACTCCAGCCTGGGTGACAGATCGGGACTGTCTTACAAAAAAAAAAGAAAAGAAAAAGAAAATATCACGGTAAGTGAAAGGAGCCAGAGCCAGGCCGGGCACAGTGGCTCCCACCTGTAAGCCCCACGCTTTGGGAGGCCAAGGTGGGTGGGAGGATCTCTTGAGCCCAGGAGTTTGTTTTTTGCTTTTTGTTGAGAAGGACTTTCGCTCTTGTTGCCCAGGCTGGAGTGCAATGGCGAGATCTTGGCTCACTGCAACCTCTGCCTCTGGGGTTCAAGTGATTTTCTCCTGCCTCAGTCTCCTGAGTAGCTGGGATTAGTCAGGTCTCCATATGCAAGCCTGGAGCCTTAAAGTCTGAAGTCCTGCCTACCCCGGCTGAGGTCTCCCACCCCCTGCCTGCCTTCGCCATTGTCCCTGATCGCCCGGTGGAGCTTCCCTGGACAAGCCCCTCACCCAACCCTGCCATCTTAACTATTCTTATGCTAATGTAGGCACAGTTGCTCACACCTGTAATCCTAGCACTTTGAGAGGCTGAGGTGGGTGGATCACCTGAGGTCAAGTGTTCAAGACCAGCCTGGCCATCCTGGTGAAACCCCATCTGTATAAATTTAAAAAAAAAAAAAAAAAAAGGCTGGGCGCAGTGGCTCAAGCCTGTAATCCCAGCACTTTGGGAGGCCGAGGCAGGTGGATCACGAAGTCAAGAGATCGAGACCATCCTGGTCAACATGGCGAAACCCCATCTCTACTAAAAATACAAAAAATTAGCTGAGCATGGTGGCGCATGCCTGTAATCCCAGCTACTCGGGAGGCTGAGGCAGGAGAATTATCTGAACCCAGGAGGCGGAGGTTGCAGTGAGCCAAGATCGTGCCATTGCACTCCAGCCTGGGTAACGGGAGCGAAACTCCGTCTCAAAAAAAAAAAAAAAAGGATACTGTAAATATGTGTCACCCAATCCTACCATCTTAACTGTTCGTATGATAATGTAAATACCTCTCACCCAACCCTGCCATTGTAACTGAACTTGTGGTCACGTATACTCCTTGCCCCTACCCCTCACCACTGTAACTGATCTTACTCTGCAACACCCCCACCCCACAAAAAACTACCCAAACCTATAAAACCAACTCCTAATCCCACTGCCCTTTGCTAATGCCCTTTTTGGACTTCGCCCACCTGCACCCAGGTGAATAAACAGCCCCGTGGCTCACACAAAGGCTGTTTGGAAGTTCTCTTTATTCAAAGTGCACGTTTTTCAAAAATTACAGGCACACGCCACCATGCCTGGTTTAGTTTGCATTTTTAGTTGAGACGGGGTTTCTCCATGTGGAGAACTCCTGACCTCAGGTGGTCCGCCCGCCTTGGCCTCCCAAAGTACTGGGATTACAGGCATGAGCCACACGCACCCAGCCAAGCCCAGGAGTTTGAGGCTACAGTGAGTCGAGATGACACCAGTGCACTCCAGCCTGGGTGACCGAGTAAAAAGAAAAGGTCATATATGATTCCATTTCTGTGAAATGTCCAAAACTGGCAAATCCACACCTAAGTCCTTTTTTTTCCAGAAAAAAAGATTAGTGGTTTTTTTCTTTTTTTTTGAGACGGAGTTTAGCTCTTGTTACCCAGGCTGGAGTACAATGGCGCGATCTCGGCTCACCGCAACCTCCGCCTCCCAGGTTCAGGCAATTCTCCTGCCTCAGCCTCCTGAGTAGCTGGAATTACTGGCACGCAGCACCACGCCCAGCTAATTTTGTGTACTTTTAGTAGAGACGGGGTTTCACCATGCTGACCAGGATGGTCTCGATCTCTTGACCTCGTGATACATCTGCCTCGGCCTCCCAAAGTGCTGGGATTACAGGCTTGAGCCATCACGCCCGGCGATTAGTGGTTGTTTAGGAATGGGTTGGGGGAGGAGAGAATTGGGGAGTTACACCTAAAGGTGTATGATTTTTTTCATCTTTTGAAATACCTTTACTTGCCTTTAGTGGGTTTTCTTTTTTGAGTAATAAAAATGTTCTAAAATTCAGGCTGGGCTCAGTGGCTCACACCTGTAATCTCAGCACTTTGAGAGGCCGAGACAGACGGATTCCCTGAGGTCAGGAGTTCGAAACCAGCCTGGCCAACATGCTGAAACCCCGTCTCGATAAAAAATACCAAAATTAACCAGGCATGGTGGCATATGCTGGTAGTCCTACCTATGTGGTAGGCTGAAGCAGTTGAATCGCTTGAACCCAGGAGGCAGAGGTTGCAGTGAGCCGAGATCGCACCACTGCACTCCTGCCTGGGCGACAGAGCAAAACTCTGCCTTAAAAAAAATAAAAATAAAAACATTTTTAAATTGAATCTAAAAAAATCAGTTGAAAATTGTGGGCCGGGTGTGGTAGCTCACACCTGTAATCCTAGCACTTTGGGAGGCTGAGGTGGGTGGATCATCTGAGGTCAAGAGTTCAAGACCAGCCTGGCCATCATGGTGAAACCCCATCTTCAATTTTTTATTGAAAAAAAAAAAAAAGAAAGAAAGAATTTCCAATACACTAAAAGCCACTGCATTAACTACAAACTTGTGTGTGTGTGTGGTGTGTCTCACTGTGTTGCCCCGGCTGGTCTCATGCTCCTGGGCCGAAGTGGTCGTCCGGTGCTGGCCTCCCAAAGCACTGACATTACAGGTGTGGTGAGCACCACACTGTGCTGGGGACTTCACCTTTCTGATTCAGATTTTCTTTCTCTGTACAAAACCTGTAGGTTTGTGCAAATAGGTTTTCTCATCACTAAAAAGGGGTTAATGACAGACCGCACCTCACAGTATTGTTACAAGTGTTATCGTAAATGATACAAAATGCATAAAGAACCTAAGAGACTATTTATTTTTATTATTTTATTTATTTATTTTTTTGAGATGGAGTCTCTCTTTCTCTCCCAGGCTGGAGCACGGTGGCACGATCTTGGCTGTCTGCAACCTCCATCTCCTGGGTTCAAGTGATTCTCCTGCCTCAGCCTCCTGAGTAGCTGGGATTATAGGCATAAGCTACTGCCTGGTAATCTTTATTTTTATTTTTTTGAGACAGAGTCTGGCTCTGCCGCCCAGGCTGGAGTGCAGTGGCACAATCTCAGCTCACTGCAACCTCTGCCTCCCGGGTTCAAGCTATTTTCCTCCCTCAGCCTCCTGAGTAGCTGGGACTACAGGTGCCCAGCACCATGCCCAGCTAATTCTTGTATTTTTAGTTGAGACAGGGTTTTGCCATGTTGCCCAGGCTGCTCTCAAACTCCTGGCCTCATGTGATCTGTCCACCTCGGCCTCCCAGAGTGCTGGGGATTACAGGCAAGCCACCATGCCCAGCCCCCAAAATTAGCCCTTGATAAATAGAATCTGTTGTTTCAACTACTACTTACATGGAAATCATCCAGATATTCTTTTTTTTTTCTTTTTCTTTTTTTTTTTAAAGGAAAGAAGAAAAGAAAGAGAAAAAAAGGAGTAAAGGAGAGGAATAAAGAGGAAGAAAGAGGGAGAGAGAAGGGGAATATTGCTTTATTCTAAAAATGAGTATTAATAATACTCATTATTAATAAGAAAACTCAGATATTCCACTGAGTTTTCTTTCTTTCTTTCTTTCTTTCTTTTTTTTGAGATGGACTCTCCCTCTGTCGCCCAGGCTGAAGTGCAGTGGCACGATCTTGGCTCACTGCAACCTCTGCCTCCAGGGTTCAAGCAATTCCCTGCCTCAACCTCCCGAGTAGTTGAGATTACAGGTACCCACCACCACACCTGGCTAACTTTTGTATTTTTAGTAGAGACAGGGTTTCACCATATTGGCCAGGCTGGTCTCAAACTCCTGACCTTGTGATCCGCCTGCCTTGGCCTCCCAAAGTGCTGGGATTACAGGCGTGAGCCACCGCGCCCGGCCTCCGCCGAGTTTTCCAAAGTGCTTCCTTCAAGCTGTTGTTTTGTTCTGGCTTTTCACTGCTTTCTGTGGTATTATTTGAAAGATGCCAAGATGATTCCCTCTCCGAGTGCCCATTTTTCCCTTTTAAATGCAGTCTTGGCTGGGCACAGACTCACACCTATAATCTCAGCACTTTGGGAGGTGGAAGCAGGAGGATTGCTTGAGTCCAGGGGTTCAAGACCAGCTGGGCAACACGGCAAGACCCCATCTCTATAAAAAAATCAAAAAATTTAGTCAGGTGTGGTGGCTTGTGCCTGTGGTCCTAGCTACTCAGGAGGCTGAGATGGAGGATCCCTGGACCCTGGGAGGTCAAGGCTGTAGTAAGCAATGACTGTCCCACTGCACTTAGCCGGTGCGATAGAGTGAGACCCTATCTCGAAAAAAAAAAAAAAGAGAGCCGGGTATGGTGGCTCAAGCCTGTAATCCCAGCACTTTGGGAGGCCGAGGCGGGTAGATCACAAGGTCAAGAGATCGAGACCATCCTGGTCAACATGGTGAAACCCCGTCTCTACTAAGAATACAAAAAACTAGCTGGGCATGGTGGCACGTGCCTGTAATCCCAGCTACTCAGGAGGCTGAGGCAGGAGAATTGCCTGAACCCAGGAAGCGGAGGTTGCGGTGAGCCGAGACCATGCCATTGCACTCCAGCCTGGGTAACAAGAGCGAAACTCCGTCTCAAAAAAAAAAAAAGAAAAAAGAAAAGGCTGGATGCTATGGTTCATGCCTGTAATCCTAGCACTTTGGGAGGCCAAAGTGTATGCATGCTTGAGCTCAGGAGGTTGAGACCAGTCTGGGCAACATGGGGAAACCCCATCTCTACCAAAAAAACACAAACATAGCCAGGCGTAGTGGCTGCATCTGTATGTCCAGCTACTTGGGGACTTACGCAGGCGAATCACTTGAACTCAGGAAGTTGATGCTGCAGTGTGCCATGATCGCACCACTGCATTCTACCCTGTGTGGAAAAGTCAGACACTATTAAAAAAAATACAGGTCAGACGCGGTGCCTCACGCCTGTAATCCCAGCACGTTGGGAGGCTGAGGCGGGTGGATCACAAGATCAGGAGATCAAGACCATCTTGGCCAACATGGTGAAACCCCGTCTCTACCAAAAATACAAAAATTAGCTGGGCGTGGTAGTGCATGCCTGTAATTCCAGCTACTCGGGAGGCTGAGGCAGGAGAATCGCTTGGACCAGGGAGTCAGAGGTTGCAGTGAGCTGAGCTCACACCACTACACTCCAGCCTGGCGACAGAGCAAGACTCCATCTCAAAAAAAAAAAAAAAAAAGTACAATCTATTTGCCCATCTCTGAAAACTGAGCTGGCCACGTAACTTGCCTTGGAAAATGGGCCAACAGCAAATATAGTGTATTTAGGGGTCTGAAAAGTGTTTGCACATCAGAAATTCTGACACCATGGTATGAATTGTATCTAGTCAGCTGGAGAGGCCAGGTAGAGGAGAACCAAGGCTTCCCAGACAGCAGCCTACCACCTGCAAGACATAAAATGAAGCTGTACCAGATGGTCCAGTCACAGCTGAACCGCCAAGAACCATCAAGCTGAGCCCAGCCAATGCACAGAATCACAAGCTGATGCTATTTGAAGTCACAAAGTTGTTGTTGGATTTCTTTTTTTTTTTTTTGAGACACTGTCTGACTTTCCTGCCCAGGCTGGAGTGCAGTGGCACCATCTCAGTTCACTACCACCTCTGCCTCCCAGGCTCAACTGATCCTCCTCCCTCACCCTCCAGAGCAGTTGGACGACAGGTGCACGCCACCACGCCCAGCTAATTTTTTTTTGTACTTTTAGTAGAGACAGGGTTTTACCATGTTGGCCAGATTGGTCTTGACCTCTTGGCCTCAAGTGATCCACCCACCTCAGCCTCCTGAAGTGCTGGGATTACAGGCATGAGCCACCACGTCCAGCCTGAAGTCACTAAATTTGGGGTGGCTTTTTTTTTTTTTTTCTGCAGCTGAGGACAACTTTAATAAAGTATGAACTGGCTCTTACTTCTTGGGTTAAAGGTCAAAGAGGAAGGGTATCACACCCGGCTGGCTCATGTACTGCTGGACACTTTCCAGCTGAGTGGAAGCCAAGGCGAAGGCCTCTTCCGCAAAGTGGGGTAGCTTTCTTTTTATTTATTTTTCTGAGAGGGAATCTCACTCTGTCACCCAGGCTAGAGTGCAGTGGCACCATCTTGGCTCACACCTGGGTTCATGAAATTAATTCTCCTGCCTCAGCCTCTTGAGTAGCTGGGATTACAGGAGCCTGCTGCAATGCCCAGCTAATTTTTGTATTTTTAGTAGAGACAGGGTTTCATCATGTTGGCCAGGCTGGTCTACAACTCCTGACCTCAGGGGATCCATCCACCTTGGCCTCCCAAAGTGCTGGGATTACAGGCATGAGCCACGGCGCCGAACCAAGTGGGGTAGTTTTTTTTTTCTTTATATATATATATATTTTATACAGACTGGGTTTCACTATGTTGGTCAGGCTGGTCTTGAACTCCCAACCTCAGGGGATCCGCCCGCCTTGGCCTCCAAATTGCTTGGATTACAGGTGTGAGCCAACACGCCCGGCCCCAAGTGGAGTAGTCTTTCATGTGGCAAAGGATCACCGAGATAACTTCAAAAAAATCATAGTTTTGTATTTATTAACTGCCATTTGTCTCAGCAGCTACTCCACTAACTCCCATGACAGCCCTATTAGTGAGACTTTACCAGCAAAGTAATTAAGATTAAGAGATGTTGACCGGGCACAGTGGCTCACGCCTGTAATCCCAGCACTTTGGGAGGCCGAGGCGGGTGGATCACAAGGTCAAGAGATCGAGACCATCCTGGCCAACATGGTGAAACCCCGTCTCTACTAAAAATACAAAAAAATTAGCTGGGCGTGGTGGCGCGCCTGTAGTCCCAGCTACTTGGGAGGCTGAGGCAGGAGAATTGCTTGAACCCGGGAGGTAGAGGTTGCAGTGAGCTGAGGTCGCACTGCACTCCAGCCTGGCGCCTGGTGACAGAGTGAGACTCTGTCTCAAAAAAAAAAAAAGAGATGTTGTCACTGGCTAAGATCACACGGCAAAGTCCCAGGATAATGCCCACCTGCACTCCTTTTTTTTTTTTGAAACAGAGTCTCGATCTGTCACCCAGGCTGGAGTGCAGTGGTGTGATCTCAGCTCACTGCAACCTCTGCCTCCCGGGTTCAAGCAATTTTCGTGCCTCAGCCTCCCAAGTAGCTAGGATTACAGGCCCCTGCCACCACGCCTGGATAATTTTTGTATTTTTAGTAGAGATGGGGTCTCACTGGGTTGGCCAGGTTGGTCTTGAACTCCTGACCTCAAGTGGTCCGGCCGCCTTGGCCTCCCAAAGTGCTGGGATTACAGGTGTGAGCCACCGCACCCGACCCACCTGCACTCGTGCCTCTGATCCTCTCTGGCTTCATGAAGCGTTGTTCCTCCAGGTGTCTGATCTAATTCTGATTGGCCTGGAGCCTTGTCCCCAGCTCAGTGCTCCCAGAGAGAGAGAGAGAAAATCATTCCAATCCCCATCCCCATGAAATATTCCAGGATAGACGGTACCTGTTTCGTGACGCCTTCCCATGGCCGAAATCTTCTCTGGCTTCTGCCCTCCGAAGACCATAGAGATGAACTGGATGCAGTAGATGCCGATGTCAAGCAGAGCCCCCCCAGCCTGGGCCCAGTCTACAGCCCGGGGCAGATGGGTGAGGTCCTTCCCAAATTCTGCCCGAGCCACCCGGAGGTCTCCTAGAGTTCCCTGGGCCAGAACAGACCTCAGAGCCTCGTAGGCAGGAAAGAAGCGGGTCCAGATGGCCTGCAGACCACAAGGAAAGGTGTTAACCACCCAGTTCTAATCCCTTCTGGGGTCCCCATCATGGGTGGACACCCACTGCAACCCAGTCTCCAAACACAGCCCATCCGTCCCCAAGTTGTATCCCTCTTGCTCCTGACTCTCTTGACTTTTGTTCTTTTTCCTTTTTTTTTTTTTTTTTCAAAGACGGGAGTTTCACTCTTGTTGCCCAGGCTGGAGTACAGTGGTGCAATCTCGGCTCACCGCAACCTCCACCTCCCGGATTCAAGCAAGTCTCCTGCCTTGGCCTCCTGAGTAGCTGGGACTACAGATGCCCGCCATCACACCCGGGTTATTTTGTATTTTTAGTAGACACGGGGTTTCTCCATGTTGGTCAGGCTGGTCTCAAACTCCTGACCTCAGGTGATCCGCCCACCTCGGCCTTCAAAGTGCTGGGATTACTTTTTTTTTTTTTGACAAACCTCCTAGAATCTTGGTGCTCTACACATTCAGAGAAACTTCTCTAGTAACAAACTACAGAAATGATCCCTGAAAGTATAGTCTTACTTTTCTTTTTTTTTTTTTTAATAGAGATAGGGTCTCACTATTTTGCTCAGGCTGCCCTCGAACTCCTGGGCTCAAGCAGTCGTCCCACCTCAGTCTGGAATCTCCCAGACTGCTGAGATTCCAGGCATGAGCCAACGCATCCAACTGACTTTTGTTCTCTCATCTGGACCACGGCTCATCTCCCTGGAATTTAAAAATTCCTGGAACTGGGGCCCAGTGCCTCACTCCTGCATGATGGGCTGAATTGTGCCTGTCTCCCTCCCACTTCTGCCCCCTCAACCACAATTCATGTGTTCCCTAGCACCTCTGAAAGTGACTGCTGTGACCATAGGGTTTTTTGAGAGATAATTATGTTCAAATGAAGTCAGGGTGGGCCCTTATCCAGTAAGACTGGCGTCCTCACAAGAAGAGATTAGATGCTGACACAGAGCACGCAGGCCAGTGGGGTTGAGAGTGACCTGTGCATTTCCTAGTAAAATTCCTTAAAGGCATACAGATGAGGAAGATAGAAATAAAACTCTGTTCATAGATGACATGATATACGTAGAAAATTCAAAATAACACAGTTTAAAAATTCCTGGAACTGGGGCCCAGTGCCTCACACCTGTAATCCCAGCACTTTGGGAAGCCAGATGGGCAGATCACCTGACGTCAGGAGTTCGAAACCAGCCTGGACAACATGGCAAAACCTTGTCTCTACTAAAAATACAAAAATTAGGTAAACGTGCTGACGGGCACCTGTAATCCCAGCTACTCAGGAGGATGAGGCAGAAGAATCCCTTGAAGTCAGGCGGCGGAGGTTGCAGAGAGCTGAGATCGCGCCACTGAACTCCAGCCTAGTGACAGAGTGAGACTCTGTCTCAAAACCAACAACAAAAACCAAGACTTCTGCCTCTTGGAGCAGCCAGTCTAGAGAGACAGAGAACAGGTGACCAAGGGGTGACCAAAGGAATACCAAGGACACAAATAAACGGAGGCTCCGGGACTCCGCACGGTGTGTGGGGGGGTGTGGGGGAGGAGGGGCGGGGCCTCCCTAAGGAGGTGACACTCTAGCTGAGATGGAAGCTCAGAAGCTCCTGGACCAGGCAAAGAGCCCAGAGAAACAATGTCATGGGGGGGGGGGGGTGCGCGCAGAGCAAACAAAAGAGCAAAGTGAGGCTGCACTCCGGCAATTAATTTCCTTCCTTCCTTCCTTCCTTCCTTCCTTCCTTCCTTCCTTCCTTTCTTTCCGGGAGTTTCACCCTCCCTCTCCCCTCTCCCCTCCTCTCCCCTCCTCTCCCCTCCTCTCCCCTCCTCTCCCCTCCTCTCCCCTCTCCCCTCTCCCCCCTCTCCCCTCTTCCCTCTCTCTCCCCCTCCCTTCCTTCCTTCCTCTCTTTCTTTCCAGGAGTTTCACCAGGCTGGAATACAACAGCACAATCTCAGCTCACGGGAACCTCCACCTCCCGGGTTCGAGCGATTCTCCTGCCTCACCATTCCCAGTAGCGGGGATTACAGGCATGCGCCACCATGCCCAACTAATTTTTGTATTTTTAGTAGAGACAAGGTTTTGCCATGTTGTCCAGGCTGGTTTCGAACTCCTGACATCAGGTGATCTGCCCATCTGGCTTCCCAAAGTGCTGGAATTACAGGCATGAGCCACTGCACTCAGCCGCACTCCAGCAATTTGTAAAAATGCTGACACAAGAGGGTCAGGGTGCACAGGAGAAGGGCGGGGCCGGCGGATGTGGCCGAGGTCAGCCCAGGCTCCAAGCAGCCAAGAAGAGCGTGAACAGGGCCTGAGGGCACCAGGGAGCTGGAGGCAGGCTCTGGGCAGAGGAGGGACACGACAGTCTGGGTGTTGTGGCAGCTGGATACTGGTGTCCCGAAAGATATCCATGTCCTGATCCCTGGAATCTGTGAATGCATGACCTCACAGGGCTAAGGGGTCCTGGTGGACGGGATTACATTAAAGACCTTGAGATGGCCGCAGCCAGTGGCTCACGCCTGTAATCCCAGCACTTTGGGAGGCTGAGGCAGGAGCATCACTTGAGGCCAGGAGTTCGAGACCAGCCTGGTCAACATGGTGAGACCTTGTCTCTACTGAAAATACAAAAATTGGCCGGGCGCGGTGGCTCATGCCTGTAATTCCAGCACTTTGGGAGGCCAAGGCGGGTGGATCACGAGGTCAAGAGATCGAGACCATCCTGGTCAACATGGTGAAACCCTGTCTCTACTAAAAATACAAAAAATTGGCTGGGCACGGTGGCGCGCGCCTGTAATCCCAGCTACTCTACTCAAGAGGCTGAGGCAGGAGAATTGCCTGATCCCAGGTGGTGGAGGTTGCGGTGAGCCGAGATCGCACCATTGCACTCCAGCCTGGGTAACAAGAGCGAAACTCCATCTCAAAAAAAAAAAAAAAAAAAAAAAATTAGCCAGATGTGGTGGCAACCGCCTGTAACCCCACCTACTTGGTAGGCTGAGGCAGGAGAATCGCTTGAACCCGGGAGGCGGACGTTGCAGTGAGCAGAGATCACCCACTGTACTCCACTGCGGGTTTGTAGGAGGTTCCTTGTTCCTTCCAACCTCTATCCCTGGAAACACACCCAAACTAAGCCCATTGCCGTTCTATGCCACTTCCACTTTTGGTATCCTTTTCTTAAAGGCTGACAAGATTCAAGCAATGTAAGTAAGCCTTGCGGTGTTTGCCGAGGGCCAAAAGCAATGGCTCTCACGGTAACAGACGCTGCCAGGAGATTCAGATACATCCTGGCAAATGCACTGACCCGCCCACCCACTGGCAACCGTATTTAGTAACGGCAAGCACTACTATGCTGGATGTGGGAAGCTCGCCTCGGCCCTCACCTCCATAAGAAAGAGGCCTCGGGATCGGGCCTCCGCGACCATCTCGCGAACTTCCGCCGCGTTCACGCCCATAGGCTTCTCGCACAGAACTGCCTTGCCTGCCGCCAGGCACAGCATCACCACTGCCTTGTGCTGGGGGTGCTGTGTGCCAATGTAGGCCACCTCTAGTGTGGGAGCAGGTCAAGAGGTCAGTAGCCCCACCCACCCAGACCGCCGAGCTCCGCCCACAGTTTTGAGGCCCTGCCCCAGCACCCAGGGACCAGGTCCCCGTTTCTCTTAGGAAGCTGTCCTTAGGAAGGAGCTGTCACCTGCAGCCATTCTGTCTCTCTATTTATTTTTATTTTTTAGAGACAGGGTTTCACCATATTGGTCAGGCTGGTCTCAAACTCCCAAACTCAGGTGATCCGACCACCTCGGCCTCCCAAAGTGCTGGGATTACAGGCGTGAGCCACTGCGCCTGGCCCTCTCCTTTTATTTTTATTTTAGCTTATTTTTTTAAGACCGAGTTTCACTCTCTAACCAGACTGGAGTGCAGTGGCTCAATCTTGGCTCACTGCAACCTCTGCCTCCTGGGTTCAAGTGATTCTCCTGCTTCAGCCTCCTGAGTAGCTGGGATTACAGGCGCGCGCCACTATGCCTGGATAATTTATTTTTATTTTTATTTTTTGTAGAGATAGAGTCTTGCTGTTTTACCGAGGCTGGTCTCGAACCCTAAGCGCAGTTTAACACCTACTAGACAGCCAATCTCCCAGACCAAGTCTGAGCTCACTGCAACCTCCGCCTCCCAGGTTTAAGCCAGGCTAATTTTTGTATTTTTCGTGGAGACGGGGTTTCACCGTATTGGCCAGGATGGTCTCGATTACCTCAGGTGATCCGCCCGCTTCGGCCTCCCAAAGTGCTAGGCGAAGCCCGTTTTATAGTTCTGCCTCCCAGCCAAAGGTCTTTATAGAACCCAAAGGGATTGGCCCATGCTGAGGAGCCTTGCATCTCCCACGGGGCCGCCAGAGGGCAGCTCTCCAGGGGCGGCAGCCAGCACCGCGATTGCCCTCTCCACTCACCCACGTTCGGGTCCTTGGCCAGCTCCTCATAGGAGCCGTAGGCCTTGGGGATGTTGTGTTTCTTCGCAAACTCCTTCGCACGGCTCAAGTCGCGGGCCGCTACCGCCACCACCTGGAGGGGCGCAAGAGTAAGATTGGAGGGGCTGCGGCAGGTGTGGAAACTGGATGGAAGGGAGGCGAAGGAGGAGGCTCAGGCCAGGGGAAGGGGAGACGTGGTCCTGGGGGCAGAGATGACGGGGGATGGATATTTGGACCCTGGGAAAGAGAGATCTGCGGGAAAGCCGTTATGAAATCCCCCAATATTTAAATTCTCTTCACAGTACCTCACATCAAGACCTTTCCAAACCTCAAGACTCTCAGATTTGCAGAACAGAGGTGGAGAAGGAGGTAGCAAGTAAACAAACGTTTCATGCCATGACAACCCATTCACGAGTCCTGAACCCTAAAATCCCTTCTCCGTTAGACCCTAGAGTCCCGCCCCCCGCCTCCTCTTCCCCAGAATCGGGAGGGCAGTCGGACCTGGTGCTCGGAGCGAGGCAGCGTCTGCAGCACGGCCGTGAAGTCGCTGGAGATGAGGCCAACAGACACGATGCCCCAGCGTACAGCCATCGCCGCGATGCTGAGCCCCCGAAACCTTCGAGCGCTTCAGCGCGCGAACTAAATATTTAAAGCCCCGCCCATCAGGGGGCGGGTCCCCCAGTCTCCGCCTCCATTACGCCTACGCCACTTCTCGTTGGCTCCAGTCAACAGTGAGGTCATTTAGTTCTAGCTTCCACATTGGGCGAATGCACCGTTTACCTCCGCCTTACAGAGGGAACGGTACTTAGATGTCGCTTCTGCGTGTCTCCAACCTCTGACTTTAAGCTTGCAGGATCCGCGGGGGGAAGGGCAGCGGGGGAGGGGAAGCTTGCTTTCTGGCCAACACCAATCCCTGAGGAGTTAGATTTAATGTCTTGCCCTCTGGACTTTGTGGCACAACTTTACCTTGACTTTTTTGCTCTCAAAGCCACCCATCCTTAGGAGTTATTCAGAGGGAGAGAGAGGATTGTAACAGCAAAGTTAATAATTATGACTAATATTCACAGAGCAGCTGTAGGCCAGGTCCTCAGCTCCGCGCTTGACCTTCCTCATTCCTGATTTCTTCCCGCAGACCTGAGAAGTAAGTTCTTTTGTCCCCAGTTCACAAAGGGGAAAACAGACTCCAAGATATCTGGTCATTTTTTGGAGGCCTCACAGCCAGGAGGTGAAGACCTCTAAATTGGCTGGTTCCAGAAGCTATAATTTTAAAAACCAGGCTGTCTTGCTTGTTAAGAGCCCTGAGGTCAGGCGCAGTGGCTCACACCTGTAATCCCAGCACTTTGGGAGGCCGAGGTGGGCGGATGACAAGGTCAGGAGTTCGAGACTAGCCTGGACAACGTAGTGAAACCACGTCTCTACTAAAAATACAAAAATTAGCTGGAAAATTAGCCTGTAGTCCCAGCTACTCTGGAGGCTGAGGCAGGAGAATCACTTGAACCCGGGAGGCGGAGGTTGCAGTGAGTCGAGATCAGGACACTGCACTCCAGCCTGGTGACAGAGTGAGGTTATGTATCAAAAAAAAAAAAAAAAAAAAAAAAAAAACCGGGCGCAGTGGCTCACTCCTGTAATCCCAGCACTTTGGGAGGCCAAGGTCAAGAGATTGAGACCATCCTGGCCAACATGGTGAAACCCTGTCTCTACTAAATACAAAAAATTAGCCGGGCATGGTGGCACATGCCTGTAATCCCAGCTACTTGGGAGGCTGAGACAGGAGAATCGTTTTGAACCCAGGAGGCGGAGGTTACAGTGAGCCGAGATCGTGCCATTGCACTCCAGCCTGGGCAACAAGAGCAAAAGTCCGTCTCAAAAAAACAAGAAAAAAAATTTTAGCCGGACATGGTGGCGCATGCCTGTAATCCCAGCCATTTGGAAGGCTGAGGCAGGAGAATCACTTGAACCCGGGAGGTGGAGGTGGAGGTTGTGGTGAGCCAAGATCGTGCCACTGCACTCCAGCCTGGGCAAGCACAAAACTCCATCTTAAAAAAAAAAAATGATGTTCCTCGGTATTTGTCCTAGAGAGACAAAATAACATGTTTGCACACAAACCAGTACACAATTGATCATTGCAGCTCTACTTGTAAAAGCTCAAGGTCAAATTTCCTTTAAGCTGCCAGTGGATTCAACAAAACAAAATACTACTCAGCAATAGAAAGAAATGACCTTTTTTTTTTTGAGATGGAATCTTGCTCTGTATCCCAGGCTGGAGTGCAGTGGCGCCATCTTCTGCAACCTCTGCGTCCCAGGTCCCAGTTCAAGCAATTCTCCTACCTCAGCTTCCCAAGTAGCTGGGATTACAGGCACCAGCCACCATGCCCAGCTAATTTTTGTGTTTTTTAGTAGAGACGGGGTTTCACCATTTTGGCCAGTCTGGTCTTGAACTCCTGGACCTCATGATCCACCCGCCTCGGCCTCCCAAGGGATTACATGTGTGAGCCACCTTGCCGGGCAAGAAATGAACTATTGATACCAATAACAACTTGGGTGGTTCTATCCAGAGCATTGGGCTGAGTGGAAAAAAAAATATTAGCCAGGCGTTGTGGTGCATATCTGTGGGCTCAGCCGCTTGGGAGGCTGAGATGGGAGGATTGCTTGAACTGAGGTGGTAGAGGCTGCAGTGATCAGTGACAGAGCAGGACTCAGTCTCCAAAAAAAAAGGGGGTGGGTTTACATACATTTATATAACATTCTCAAAGTAACAAAATTATATATAGTGATAGAAAACAGACAAGCTGTGAGCAGTGGTGAATAGAATTTAAGGGAGAATTTTATTATTATTATTATTTTGATATGGAATCTTACTCTGTAACCCCACCTGGAGTGCAGTGGTGCGATCTTGGCTAACTGCAACCTCTGTCCCCCAGGTTCAAGCAATTCTGCCTCAGCCTCCTAAGTAGCTGGGATTACAGGCACCCACCACCGTGCCCAGCTAAATTATATATTTTAGTAGAGACA
Source organism: Saguinus oedipus (assembly GCA_031835075.1). Classification (NCBI taxonomy): domain Eukaryota; kingdom Metazoa; phylum Chordata; class Mammalia; order Primates; family Cebidae; genus Saguinus; species Saguinus oedipus. Next base: position 50,150,506 of record CM063187.1, on the reverse strand, counting down.
AGGATTCATCATGCTGCCCAGGCTGGTCTTGAACTCCTGACTTCTGGTGATCTGCCTGCCTCGGCCTTCCAAAGTGCTGGGATTACAGGCATGAGCCACCACGCCTGGCCTGGAGGATTTAATCAGTAAGGGGTACCCCCAAGGGAGTTTCTTTGTGGCGATGGGATAGTTCTGTTTTCTGATGGTGGTGATAAATACTCGAATCTTCACATTTGATAAAATTCATACAAATAGACACCCAAGGCCAAGCACAGTAGCTTACACCTGTAATCACAGCAATTTAGGAGGCCCAGGCGGGCAGATCACAAGGTCAAGACATCGAGATCATCCTGGCCAACATGGTGAAACCCCGTCTCTACTAAAAGTACAAAAATTAGCTGGGCATGGTGGCAGGCACCTATAGTCCCAACTACTCGGGAGGCTGAGGCAGGAGAATTGCTTGAACCCAGGAGGTGGAGGTTGCAGTAAGCTGAGAACGCATCACTGCACTCCAGCCTGGTGACAGGGTGAGACTGTGTCTCAAAAAAAAAAAAAAAATGAAGAAAAGAAAGAAATAGATACCCCAAATTTTCAAAAGTGCATATGAACCCAAGTAAGCCCTGGTGAAACCTCAGTAAGGCCTGTACCAATTCCTGCTTGTGACCATGTGCTACAGTCAGATAAGATACCATCACTGGAGGGAAGGTAGAGAGAGGGCATGTGGGAACATTCTGTACTATTTTTGCAACTTCTTGTGAATCTTCAATTATTTCAGAACAAATAGTTACCATTAAACATTGACAGCCTGCCTGAATAGCCGAAACCATCCCAAGCAAAAAGAACAAAGCTGGAGGCATCACAGGCCAGGTGTGGTTGCTCATGTCTGTAAATCCCAGCAGTTTGGGAGGCTGAGGCAGGAGGATCATTTGAGGCCAGGAGTTCAAGATCAGCCTGGGCAATATAGTGAGACCTTGTCTCTATTTAAAGAAAAAAAAACCTGAAGGCGTCACACTACCTGACTCCAAAATTCATATAAAATTATAGTAACCGGCTGGGCGCGGTGGCTTAGGTCTATAATCCTAGCAGTTTTCTTTCATTTTCTTCTCTTTTTTTCTTTTGGTGAGATGGATTCTCATTCTGTAGCCCAGGCTGGAGTGTAGTGGCACAATCTTGGCTCAAAGCAACCTCTGCCTCCCGGGTTCAAGCGATTCTCCTGCCTGAGCCTCCCGAGTAGCTGGGATTACAGGCATCGTGCACCACCATGCCCAGCTAATTTTTGTATTTTTAGTAGAGACGGGGTTTCATCGTGTTGATCAGGCTGGTCTCAAGCTCCTGACCTTGTGACTGCCTGCCTCAGCCTCCCAAAGTGCTAGGATTACAGGTGTGAGTCACCTTGCCCAGCCAGAAGAAGCGTTTTCTGGGCTGCAGTGAGCCATGATCATGCCACTGCACTCCAGCCTGGCTGATAGAGGGAGACCCTTGTGTCTAAGAAAGAAAAAGCGAGAAAGAGAGAAAAGGAGAGTCCTTATGAGGAGACAAGAGGGTCAGAACCAGACGAGGCATGATGCTGGATGAGAGCAAGACTGCATCTTGAAAGTTTTTTTTTTTTTTTTGAGACAGGGTCCACTCTGTCACCCAGGCTAGAGTGCAGTGGCTTCATCACAGCTCACTGCAGCCTCAACTTCCTGGGCTCAGGTGATCCTCCCACCTCAGCCTTCTGAGTAGCTTGGACTACAGGTGTGCAGCTCCACCCCTGGCTAATTGTTTTATTTTATTTTATTTTATTTTTTTTTTTTTGAGACGGAGTTTCGCTCTTGTTACCCAGGCTGGAGTGCAATGGCGCGATCTCGGCTCACCACAACCTTCGCCTCCTGGGTTCAGGCAATTCTCCTGCCTCAGCCTCCCGAGTAGCTGGGATTACAGGCACATGCCACCATGCCCAGCTAATTTTTTGTATCTTTAGTAGAGACGGGGTTTCACCATGTTGACCAGGATGGTCTCGATCTCTTGACCTCGTGATCCACCCGCCTCGGCCTCCCAAAGTGCTGGGATTACAGGCTTGATCCACTGCGCCCGGCCTAATTGTTTGATTTTTTATAGAGATGTGCGGTCTCACCTTGTTGCCCAGGCTGATCTTGAACTCCTGGGCTTAAGTGATCCACCTGCCTTGGGCTCCCAAAGTGCTGGGATTACAGGCATGAGCCACCACGCCTGGTCTGCATCTTGAAAGATTTTGATGCATCTGGGCGCAGTGACTCAGGCCTGTAATCCCAGAACTTTGGGAGGCCTAGAGGAATGGATCACTTTAGGTCAGGAGATCAAAAACAGCCTGGTCAACGTGGCGAAACCCCATCTTTACTAAAAATTAGCTGGGCATGGGGTGGCAGGTGCCTGTAATCCCAGCTATTTGGGAGGCTGAGGCAGGAGAATCGCTTGAGCTGGCAAGGTGGAGGGTGCAGTGAGCCAATATCGCACCATTGCACTCCAGCCTGGCAACAGATCAAGACTCCGTCTCAAGGCCGGGCGCGGTGGCTCAAGCCTGTAATCCCAGCACTTTGGGAGGCCGAGGCGGGTGGATCACGAGGTCAAGAGATCGAGACCATCCTGGTCAACATGGTGAAACCCCGTCTCTACTCAAAATGCAAAAAATTAGCTGGGCATGGTGGCGCGTGCCTGTAATCCCAGCTACTCAGGAGGCTGAGGCAGGAGAATTGCCTGAACCCAGGAGGCGGAGGTTGCGGTGAGCCGAGATCGCGCCATTGCACTCCAGCCTGGGTAACAAGAGCAAAACTCCATCTCAAAAAAAAAAAAAAAAAAAAAAAAAAAAAAAAAAAAAAAAAAAAAAAGACTCCGTCTCAAAAAAAAAAGGAAGCTTAATCCCAGGTTTGGCTTTTCTGTCCTTGGCTGCAGCCACATCGGGGCAGACAGAAAGATGCCAGGACTAGGCCTCACAGAAGTGATGTTGAATCAGATCTTCAAAGGTGGGGACTCTGGCAGGTGACGTGGCAACAGGGTTTTGGAGGGACCGGTATAGATACACAGGCACAGGGCCATGCATTTGTTCCAGAACGTATATTTAGGTGGTACTGGAGCACGGAACAGGAAGCAGAGCAGTGTGACATGAGGCCAGGAAGGTGGGTGGGACCGGCCTCCAGGGGCTGCAGATGAGGCTGAGGGGCTGGGACCAGGTCCTAGAGTGGGGGCTGGGACCCTTCTGGGGCTGTGGGGAAGGGTCTGGGGTTCAGGAGGTCCAGGAGGAGGCTGGCAATGAGCTGGCTGGAAGCCAGAGGCTCAGGGAGGCCTGGGTTCCTGGTATCAGGGTTCGCCGGCTACACAGGATCCCCTACCTCTGGCACCCAGCTGGAGAGAGGATGCTGTCTTCGAGGTATCACTGGTCCCACAAAAGGCAGGGGAAGGCCTCGAGGGACCACCCCATGCCCCTGTTAATCAACCAGAAGCTTGGCCCGGAGCAGCAGGCGGGACTCCAGTAGCTGTGAGCATAGAGAGTGCCAGGGCCACGACCTGGGCAGCTGAAGCTGAGCCGCCTAGGAACGCAGGCTTGGAGCAGACCCTCCTGGGACAGACAAGAAGGTGGGGCGGCTTCCCTAAGTTAAGCTGATCACAGAGCGCCTACTGGACATGAGAGAGGGCAGGCCCCTCAGAGGACAGAAGGGAAGGATCACAGACTCAGAGGCTGTGAAAGTGGAGACAGGTGGACCCGGGGCAGCAGCAATGCGTGAAATGCCAGCCCACGCCCCCGCCCCAGCAGGCCAGCACGGTGCCAGCCCCCAGGGAAGCTGACTATGCCGCTTCATCCAGCACCATCAGCCGCCTTGGAGCGTCAGGAGTCCAGAGAGCTGGGGTTCGGAGGCTCACAGGTGCTGGGAATCCAGCTGGGGCACCTCAGCCTCAGGAGGTTGCTCAGGAACTTTCTTTTCTGAAGCGTCCACCTCCTTCTGGTCACCAGCTGGAGCTGGGACGGGTGCATCGTCTGGAAATGGAGGGAGGGAATGGTGGCACTGGACATCCCAACTCCACCTCCCCCAGGATCCTGGAGGCCCAGCCCCTCCTCCCTCACACCCAGGGGTCCCAGCCCCCAGCGCCTCCTCCTTCAGACCCAGGGATCCAGGACCCCAGCCCCTCTTCCCTCAGACCCAGGAGTCCAGGTCCCCAGCCCCTCCTCCCTCAGACCCAGGAGTCCAGGCCCCAAATCCTACTTCCTCAGACCCAGGAGCCCAGGCCCCAGCCTCTCCTCCCTCAGATCTGGGAGTCCAGACCCCAGCTCCTCCAACCTCAGACCCAGGAATTGTAGCCCTGCAGCCCCTCCTCCCTGGGCCAGGGCCAGCACCTGTGTCTGGGTGGAACTTGAGCCTCCCCTCAGGGTCTGCAGCCAGGGCCTGGTGGCCTTGCTGCTGCTGCTGCTGCTGCTGTTTCCGCTGCTCCATGTGCAGTACGGCCTGCGGAAGGTGGGGGTTGCACAGACAGAAGGGTGTGATGCTGGCACTGCAAGCGCTCGGGCTTCAGTCCCCAAACTGAGACTCCACAGCAACCTGCTAAGTGGTCACTGGCCAATCCCTTCTCCACGGGCCTCAGTTTTTCTCTTTCATTGACAGTCGGGCTTAGTAATAGTCAAGGATCCAGTTCTCCCTCCCGTCGTGGTGTGGGTCCTGCGGTGGGACAGGGAAGCCCTCGCCCAGCCCTGGTTGAGTCTGCCCTTCTCCCGCTCCTGGGCCTTTCCCTCGTCACTTACAGCCTTACTGCCCTTATCCAACATGGCAGTCACAGAGCTGTCAGAGACGGGAAACCATCTGCCCTTACTCAATATGGCGGCAAACACTTGAAACTCCTCCAGTGATTAACAAGGTGGCCACAAGCCTTCCCAGCTTCTAGACACCCGTGGGGACACGGACAAGGGCAGCCAGAGACTCAGCAGATGGAAATGGAAGCAGCTTCCCCTGCTGTCACCTGCTGCAGCTCTCTCTTCTGAGCTTCCAGGCGGCCCTGGGACCGCCCTAGAGCCTCTGTTTCCTGGCTGAGGCGCTGGGCCTTGGCGTTCAGCTCTGCCTCCCGGGCAGCCAGCTCCTCCTCGAAACGCCGCAGCTCCTCCTCGGTGTAGGCAGGGTGCATCTCCACCGTCTGCAGGGCAGGTACAGGGATCATCAGGGCACAGGTCCAACCTCGGCCACTCACACTGGAGAGGGCTATACCAATGTGGGAGGTGTAGAGGAGGTGGGAAGCCAGGGCCGTGTGCATGGGCAGAGAAGCCCGAGTGGGAGGTGGGAGTGGAATACAGACCAAGACGCAAGGCCAGGCACTGTGGCTCACTGCTGTAATCCCAGGACTTTGGGAGGCCACGGTGGGGAAGATTGCTTGAGGCCAGGAGTTCAAGACCAGCCTGGGCAACAGAGCGAGACCCTGTATAGAAAATTAGCTGGGCATCTTGAAAAAATATAAATAAATAAATAAATAAATAAATAAAAGACCTAGATTAGCTGGAGCTGAGCCCAGGAAATCAAGGCTGCAGTGAACTATGATTACTCCACTGCACTCCAGCCTGGGTGACAGAGGAGACCCTGTCTCAAAAAATATAAATAAATAAATAAAAAGAATGACTCAGATGAGCTGGGCATGCTGACATGTGCCTGTAGTCCCAGCTAATAGGGAGGCTCAGGTACGAGGATCACCTGAGGACAGGACTTTGAGGCTGTCATGGGCCATGATTATATCCCTGCACTCCAGCCTGGGTAGTCCCAGCACTTTGAGAGGCTGAGGCGGGTGGACAGCTTGAGTCCAGGAATTTGAGAGCAGCCTGGCCAACATGGCAAAACGCCATCTCTACCAAAAAATACAAAAATTAGCCGATGTGGTGGCACACGCCTGTAATCCCAGCTACTCAGGAGGCTGAGGTGGGAGGATTGCCTGAATCCAAGAGGTGGAGGTTGCAGTGAGCTGAGATGGTACCACTGAGCTCCAACTACAAGACAGAGCAAGACCCCGTAGAAAGAAAAGAAAGAAAGAGAGAGAGAGAGAGAGAGAAAGAGAAAGAAAGAAAGAGAGAGAGAGGAAGAAAGAAAGAAAGAAAAAGAAAGAAAGAAGGAAGGAAGGAAAGAAAGAAAGAAAGAAAGAAGGAAAGAAAGAAAGAAAGAAAAGAGGCCGGGCGTGGTGGCTCATGCCTGTAACCCAAGCACTTTGGAGGCCAACGCAGGCGGATCACCTGAGGTCAGGAGTTCAAGAATAGCCTGACCAACATGGTGAAACCCTGTCTTAAAAAAAAGAAAAAGAAAGAAAGAAAAGAAACGAAGACCTGGCCGGGCGCGGTGGCTCAAGCCTATAATCCCAGCACTTTGGGAGGCCAAGGCAGGTGGATCACGAGGTCAAGAGATCGGGATCATCCTGGTCAAAATGGTGAAACCCCATCTCTACTAAAGATACAAAAAATTAGCTGGGCATGATGGCGCGTGCCTGTAATCCCAGCTACTCAGGAGGCTGAGGCAGGAGAATTGCCTGAACCCAGGAGGTGGAGGTTGCGGTGAGCTGAGATCGCGCCATTGTACTCCAGCTTGGGTAACAAGAGCGAAACTCCGTCTCAAAAAAAAAAAGAAACGAAGACCTAGAGAGGGGGACACACTGACCCAGGAGACTGGCCGAAGACCCAGAGGGAAAGAGACGGGGCCTGAGACTCTGAAAGAAAGGTCGTGGCTAGAGGTTCAGGACCCCGAGTATCCCCAGGTCCTCACCTCCCAGCCGTCCCCGGTGTCCCCAAACTCCTTCCTCTGAGTGGATGCAAGGAACTCCTCCAGGGTCACGAGGCGGTCCTGGTTGGTGTCCACCTGGGGAGCCAAATAAGGGTGAGTGACAGAGCTGCGGCCCAGTCCTCTCCCCCACCTGGCACCTGCCTCACATTCTTCATCACGTGTTCCCGCATGCGTAGCCGCTCCTCCTCCATCTCCCGCATGTCATCCTCCTCATTCTTTGGATCGTACACCTTCTCCAGCTGCAGGGGCAAGTGAGAGGCAGCAGGTTTTGAGTGGTCCCAGGCAAGCTCATTCCCAGGCTACCCTTTCCTCCTTAGACTCACAACCCGGCAACTTCAACTCCCAGGAGTCCTTTGGGAACGCCAACATTCCTGGAAGCCATTTTTGCTCCAGGGGCTGATGGGAGTTGTAGTTTTCACTGAGCTCCCATCCAGGGGCATTTAAAGGTATGGCTAAGAAGCAGCAAGTGTCTCGTCTGGGTGGGCATCCGTCCAGGTGCCCGAGGCTTCTAAGATGCTCACCTCCTTGGTGAAGAGGGCCTCCAGTTCCTGCTCATCCAGGACACCATCACTGTTGATATCTGAAGGGAAGGAGATAGCAAGGTATCAGGGGACTGAGGACGAGGCGCAGCAGGTCCCAGGTGAAGAAATTTTCGGCCGAGGTGGAGTCTGTTATCAGAGGACAGGTAACTACGGGTCTCCCGCAGTGGAATGGTAACCCGCAGGCTTTCCCACCCCACTAGGCCTGTTGCTAGGGCCACTGCCTAGCAAGCAGGGTGCTTAGAATGGAATAGATGAGGGGTGGGGTTTGCAGAAACATGCTTGGGTCACTGTCATGCAGGATTCTCTGGCCCTGGCATCCAGTGTTCTGGGCACAGAGTCAGCTCCAAGGTTATCAGGGACCTCTGGCTCCAAGAAAACCAGGCCAGTGCCAACTCCAAGTGCCAGGAGAGCCTCTCCTGCCAATGCACCCCTCACAGCTGCAGGGCTCCAGGCTGAGTCGGCCACACTCACTGTCCTCACCATTGGCCCTCCTCCTTCTTCAGCTCCCTCAGATGAACACAACCTGCTCCTGTGGAGGAGGCCGGGAACCCTGATCTTGCAAATCCAGTGGATAATTTTCCACCTACACCTGACTTGACTTTCTGCCCTTGGCTCACAGAACATGATTCTGTCCTCTCTGGCTGCCCCTTTGTCTCCTTGTCTGGCTCCATCTTCTTCCTGACCTCGACATGCTAGGGCGGTGCAGGGCTCAGGCCTGGGGAACTGTTCTCTGTCTAAACTCCGGATCTGCGCTGTCCAACACGGTAGCCACTAGCCACATGGACTGTTTACATTCAAATTAAGAATAAAAAAAATTGCCTAATGTGGTGGCTCATGCCTATAATCCCACCACTTTGGGAGGCTGAGCCGGATGGATCACCTGAGGTTGGGAGTTCAAGACCAGCCTGACTAACATGGAAAAACCCCATCTCTACTAAGAATACAAAAAATTAGCCATGTGTGGTGGCACAGGCCTGTAATTCCAGCTACTCGGGAGGCTGTGGCAGAAGAATTGCCTGAACCCGGGAGGCAGAGGTTGCAGTGAGCCAAGACCGCATCATTGCACTCTAGCCTGGGCAACAAGAGCTAAACTCCATGTCAAAAAAAAAAAAAAAAAAGAATAAAGAAAATGTAGGGGCTGGGCTTAGTGGCTCATGCCTGTAATCCCAGTACTTTGGAAGGCTAAGGCAAGAGGATCACTTGAGCCCAGAAGTTTGAAACCAGCCTAGAAAAGATGGTTAGACCCTGCCTCTCCAAAAAAAAAATTTTTTTTTTGAGACAGAGTTTCACTCTTGTTACCAAGGCTGGAGTGCAATGGCGTGATCTCGGCTCGCTGCAACCTCCGCCTCCTGGGTTGAGGCAATTCTCCTGCCTCAGCCTCCTGAGTAGCTGGGATTACAGGCATGCGCCGCCATGCCCAGATAATTTTTTCTATTTTTTAGGGGGTTTCACCATGTTGACCAGGGGGGTCTCGATCTCTTGACCTCATGATCCACCCGCCTCGGCCTCCCAAAGTGCTGGGATTACAGGCGTGAGCCACCGTGCCCAGCCAAAAAAGAAAATTTTTTTTAATTGGGCCAGGTGTGGTGGCTCACGCCTGTAATCCCAGCACTTTGGGAAGCTGAGGCAGGAGGATCAGCTGAGGTCAGGAGTTTGAGACCAGCCTGACCAACATGGAGAAACCCCATCTCTACTAAAAATACAAAAATTAGCCAGGTGTGGTGGCAAGTGTCGGTAATCCCAGCTACTTGGGAGGCTGAGGCAGGAGAATCGCTTGAACTCAGGAGATGGAGGTTGCAGTGAGCCGAGATTGCGACATTGCATTCCAGCTTGGGCAACGGAGTGAGACTCTGTCTCAAAAAAAAAAAAATTGAAAAACTGGCTGGGCATGATGGTGCACACCTATGATCCCAGCTACTATTGAGGAGAATCACTTGAGAGGAGGTCTGGGCTGCAATGAGCCACGATCACACCACTGTACTCCAGCCTCGGTGACAAAGGGAAACCCCATCTCTAAAATTAAAAAAAAAAATTAAAAATTAAAAAAGATTTAGGGAAAGTCTGGTTTAGGGAGACCTAGTCTGGTCTGTAGGGACTGTCTGATTAAAAAGAATTAATAAGATTTTTATTTTTTTGAGGCAGGGTCTCACTCTGTTACCCAGGCTGGAGTATACTGGTGTGATCATAGCTCACTGCAGCCTTGAACTCCAGGGCTCAAGTGATCCTCTCACTTCAGCCTCCTGAGTAGCTGGGACTACAGAGGCACACCACCATACCCAGCTAATTTTTATATTTGTTTTTGTAGAGATGGGCTTTGCCACATTGCCCAGGCTGGTCTTGAACTCCTGGGATCCACCCATCTTGGCCTCTCAAAGTGCTGGGATTATAGGGGTAAGCCATCACGCCCATACATACATACATTGATTGATTGATTGATTGATTGATAGACTGATTGATGTGAGACGGAGTTTCGCTCTTGTTACCCAGGCTGGAGTGCCGTGGTGCGATCTCGGCTCACTGCAACCTCCGCCTCCTGGGTTCAAGCAATGCTCCTGCTTCAGCCTCCCGAGTAGCTGGGACTACAGGTATGTGCCACCATGCCCAGCTAATATTTGTATTTTTAGTAGAGACAGGGTTTCACCATGTTGGTGAGGATTGTCTCGATCTCCTGACCTGATCTGCCCACCTTGGTCTCCCAAAGTGCTGGGATTATAGGCTTAAGCCACTTCATCCAGCCTATTTTAATTTTTTTTGAGACAGGGTCTCACTCTGTCACCCAGGCTGGAGTGCAGTGGCGTGATGATAGCTCACTGCAGCCTTTAACTCCTGGGCTCAAGTGATCCTTCCACCTCAGCTTCCCAAGCAGCTGGGACTACAGATGCGCACCACCACACCCAGCTAATGTTTGTATTTTTTTGTGTGGAGATGGGGTTGAGCCATGCTGCCCAGGCTGGTCTTGAACTCCTGGACTCAAATGAGCCACCCACCTCAGCCTCCCAAAGTGCTAGGATTACGGGCATGAGCCACCACATCCAGCCCAAATGTCCTCTCTAGAGCTGTGCCGAGACTCCAGTACAGCAGCCCCTAGCCATGTGGGGCAATCGAAATAGAAATTAATATCCAGTCGAATGAAAACCTCAGATCCTCAACATTATGCTATGTGAAATAAGCCAATCACACAACAAAAGACAAACACTGAAAGATTTTACTCACAGGAGTACCTAATATAGTCAAACTCATAGAGAAAGAAAATAAAATGGTGGCTGCCAGAAACCGGGGGAAGAAGAGGAGGGAGAGTTGTTTAATGGGTACAGTTTCCATTGTACAAGATGACAAGAGTTCTGGTAACTGGTTTCATGACAGGGTAAATATACTTAATACTATTGAACTGGCCGGGCACAGTAGCTCACGTCTATAATTCCAGCACTCTGGGAGGCCGAGGTGGGCAGATCACCTGAGGTCAGGAGTTCGAGATCAGCCTGACCAATATGGAGAAACTCCATCTCTACTAAAAATACAAAATTAGCTGGGCATGGTGGCACGTGCCTATAATCCCAACTACTTGAGAGGCTGAGGCAGGAGAATCTCTTGAAACCAGGAGGTGGAGGTTGCATTGGGCCAAGATCGTGCCATTGTACTCCAGCCTGGGAGACAAGAGTGAAACTCCGGCTCAAAAAAAAAAAAAAATACTATTGAACTGTACAATTAAAAATGTTTAAAGCTGGGTGCAGTGGCACACACCTATAGTCTCAGCTGCTCAGGCAACTGAGCCAGGAGGACTGTTTGAGGCCAGGAGTTTGAGTCCAGCCTGGGCAATGTAGAAAGACCCCCTCTCAAAAAAAAAAAAAAAGCAGGGGGTGGTGCTGGGTGGGATGGCTAATGCTTGTAACTCCAGCACTTTGGGAGGCCAAGGTGGGTGGATCGACTGAGCCCAGGAGTTTGAGACCAGCCTGGGCAACATGGCAAAATCTTGTCTTTACTAAAAATTAAAACAATTAGCCAGGCATAGTGGTACGCGCCTATGATCCCAGCTACTTGGGAGGCTGAGGTGGGAGGATCCTTTGAACCCGGGTGGTAGAGGCTGCGAGGTGGTACACATCACTACCTGAGACCCCATTATAGAACCTTCACTGATTCTTTTTTATCTTTTATTGTTTCTTGAGATGGAGTCTTGCTCTGTCGCCTAGGCTGGAGTGCAGTAGTGCGATCCTGGCTCACGGCAACCTTTGCCCCCTGGGTTCAACCGATTCTCCTGTCTCAGCCTCCCAAGTAGCTGGGAGTATAGGTGGGCACCACCACACCTGGCTAAGTTTTGTATTTTTATTTACTTTATTTTGTATTTTTAGTAGAGATGGGGTTTCGCCATGTTGGTCAGGCTGGTCTCCAATCTCTGGCCTCAGGTGACCCACCCACCTTGACCTCCCAAAGTGCTGAGATTATAGGTGTGAGCCACTGCATCCGGTCTAGAACCTTCACTAATTCTAAGATGTACCTTTTTGTTCTTCTATTTTATCACCCCTGAAATAGGGATGCATCTTTATTTTTATTTATTTATTTATTTTTTGAGACAGCGTTTTGCTCTTGCTGCCAGGCTGGAGTGCAATGGCACGATCTTGGCTCACCGCAACCTCCGCCTCCTGCGTTCAAGCGATTCTCCTGCCTCAGCTTCCCAGGTAGCTGGGATTACAGGCAACTGCCACCACATCCAGCTAATTTTTCTATTTTTAGTAGAGACGGGGCTTCACCATGTTGGCCAGGCTGGTCTTGAACTCCTGACCTCAGGTGATCCACCCACCTTGGCCTCCCAAAGTGCTGGGATTTCAGGTATGAGCCATCACACCCAGCCTCTCTCTCTTTTTTTTTTTTTTGAGACGGAGTTTCACTCTTCTTACCCAGACTAGAGTGCAATGGTGCGATCTCGGCTCACCACAACCTCCGCCTCCTGGGTTCAGGCAATTCTCCTGACTCAGCCTCCTGAGTAGCTGGGATTACAGGCACACACCACCATGCCCAGCTAATTTTTTGTATTTTTAATAGAGATGGGGTTTCGCCACGTTGACCAGGATGGTCTCGATCTCTTGACCACCCGCCTCGGCCTCCCAAAGTTCTGGGATTACAGGTGTGAGCCACCGCGCCCGCACCCGGCCTCTCTTTTTTTTTTTTTTTTTTTTTAAATAGAGACAGGGTTTCACTTTGTTGTCCAGGCTGGTCTTGAACTCCTGGGCTCAAGCCATGTTCCACCTTGACCTCCCAAAGTGCTGGGATGACAGGTGTGAGTCACACCACCCAGCCCCGGATGCATCTTATTTTCAATGGTACGTTAGTTTAATTGGCAGCTTACGTAAAACGCTAGCACCTCTCCTACTCTATATTCTCGTGGAGTTAGTACAGTATGGTATGATCTGTGTGCCTGACCACTTGCTCTGAGGGGAGGTACTTTCTTTTATTGACAGTTGTATCCACAAGGTCTTGAGAAAGCTTGGTCCTTAGAGAGAGCTTAGTGAAGGTTTGCTGAATGAATGAGTCAGGCCTTGCTAAGCTCTTCTGACAGGCTGCAGATTCTGGGACAGGGTGCTGGGCATACCTGAATGGTCTTGGCAACCCCAGGCCACGTTTCTAGACAGGAAGAGACAGACTGAGGGGAGTGTGCCTTTGACCCACCATAGAGAAAGGGCTTTCCGCTGCGCATGGTGGCTTATGCCTGTAATCCCAGCACTTTGGGAGGCCAAGTCGGGCAGATCACATGAAGTTGGGAGTTTTAGATGAGCCTGGCCAACATGGTGAAAACCCATCTCTACTAAAAATACAAAAATTAGCCAGGCATGGTGGTGCATGCCTGTAATCCCAGTTACTCGGGAGGCTGAGGCAGGAGAATCATTTGATCCAGGGAGGTGGAGGGTAGGGGTTGCAGTGAGCCAAGATCACACCACTACACTCCAGCCTGGGCAACAGAGCAAGACTGTCATAAAATAAAAAGAAGGCTGGGTGCAGTAGCTCACACCTGTAATCCCAGCACTTTGGGAGGCCAAGGCAGGCGGATCATTTGAGGGCAAGAGATCAAGACCAGCCTGGCCAACATGGTGAAACCCTGTCTCTACTAAAAACACAAAAAAATTAGCTGGGCATGGTAGTGTGTGCCTGTAGTCCCAGCCACTCAGGAGGCTGAGGTAGGAGAACTGCCTGAACTGAGAGGTGGAGGTTGCAGTTAGCCAAGATCATGCCACTGCACTCCATCCTGGGTGACGGAGCAAAACTCCATCTCAAAAAAAAAAAAAAAAGAAAGAAAGAAAAAGAAAAAAAGAGAAAGGGCTTCCCAGGCTTCTGGAGGCCTGATTCTTAGGGAACAGCCCACTCCTATCGACAGGGCGCCCAGAGGGGACCAGGGCTTTTTCTGGGCTGCTGTGGGAGGGAACTCAGGCCTGACCAAGCCTGGTTTGCTCAGACAGTGTACACCAGCTGGTCATCAGAACCCCAAGGTCTGGCATTTGCCAGAAAAGTGGCCCAACCCTTCTGTGCAGATTGCAGCCTTACAGCAGGGAGAGGCAGCGGCTCGGCTCTCAGCCTGATGGAGCCCTCCTGGGACAGACACACCCCTCTTAGCATTCAGGTCCCAGAAGGGTCAGAGTCTCAGGGTTCATCCTGGCTCTGGAACTCCCTCCCCACCTTACCATGCAGAATGAAGAAGGTCTTGGGGTTAAACCTGTTGGGGTCCAGTCCATCCAGCTCCTCCCACACCTCCTTCAACTGGGCTTGGCTGCCCTGTGGAGGGGAGAGCCAGGAGCTCATAAGCAAGAAGTCTGGATGCCATGGGATAAAACCAAATATCCCCTTAACCCCATCCAACGAACCAATCATCTCCCTCAAGCAAGAAAACTAAGAAAACTACAACTCCCAGCAGCCCCTGGGCAGCAGGGTACAATAACAGGGAGTTTTTGCCTCTATGGCTCCTGGGAGTTTTAGTTATTCAACTGCTTTCTTGTCGGGTTTGATTGAGCTGGATGTGGTAGAGTTGGCACAAATGGGGGTCCTCACAGGCACGTTGACTTTGGGGTGCTCGCGGTGCCGGCGCTGTTGCTCTTCCAGCTTTCTCTCTGCCTCCTTTCTCTGCTCCTCTCCCAGTGACTCCAGATAACGCCGTCTCTCGTGTTCCTTAAGCATCTCGTAGCGCTTGAACTCTTCATGATGGGCTGCGTCATACTGGGCAAGGTCCCGGGTGGCCTGGGGAAAGGCACAGGGTCATTGCCCTCTCCCCGCTATGCCCTGCCCCCGATCCCAGCCTGGAAATGGCAGCCCCAACCTCTACCTGTCTTATGTCTCTTGTCCTGATGTGTCCCCCCACCCCCTTTTTTATTTTTGAGACAGAGTCTCATTCTATCGTCCAGGCTGCAGTGCAGCGGCATGATCTCGGCTCACTGCAACCTATGCCTCCCAGGTTCAAGCGATTCTCCTGCTTCAGCCTCCTGAGTGAAACCTCCAACATGGTGAAACCCTGTTTCTACTAAAGATACAAAAATTAGCCGCGTGTGGTGGTACGTGCTTATAATTCCAGCTACTCGGGAGGCTGAGGCAGGAGAATCACTTGAACCCAGACTTGGAGGTTGCAGTGAGCCAAGATCCTGCCACTGCACTCCATCCTGGGACACACAGTGAGACTCTGTCTCAACAACAACAAAAAACCCCACCTAGCCCCCTGCCAGCCTCCAACCTCAGAGACCATTAGCAGGCCTGGTAAGCCGGCTCACGTCTAAGACACTGTCCCCTTCTCCCTTTCTGCAAAGCTTCCCTCAATCCTCTGCCTCTAAACCCAGTCCCATTACCGTCTGGATCAGCAGCTCCAGGTCACGGGCCTCAAATGTATGCTGGTTCTGAGGGTCCAGGTGTTCAAACTGCTTCAGGAGATTCAGATGATCCACCTGTACATCTGGAAGAGACGGAAGAGTCCAAACCTCAGGGAGAGGATTGTGGCTTGTCTAAGCTACCAGCTAGCAAGTGGCAGAGCAAGGATGGGAACTAGCCATGGGATACCCGAAACCATGACTCGCCACCATTTCCTTTTCTTCTTCTTCTTTTTCTTTTTTGGAGGACAGGGTTTCACTCTTGTCACCCAGGCTGAAAGTCAGTGGTGCGATCTCGGATCACTGCAACCTCGACCTCCTGGGTTTAAGCAATCCTCCTGCCTCAATGCCCTGAACAGCTGGGACTACAGGTGTGTGCTATCACACCTGGCTAATTTTTGTATTTTGAGTAGAGATGGGGTTTTACTATGTTGGCCAGGCTGGTCTTGAACTCCTGACCTCAGGTGATCTACACCTCCCAAAGTGCTGGGATTACAGGCGCAAGCTACCCCAGCCAGCCACAACCACTCTTTAAACAAACAAACAAAAAACACCAGAATTTTTGGTAAACCGTCAACCAGTCTTAGGGGTTACACTGTGTGCTCCTAACTTCCTATGTTGAAATCCTAAGCCCCAGTACCTCAGAATGTGACCTGATTTGGAGACTAGGCCTTTGCAGAGGGAATCAGGTTAAGATGAGGTCATTGTGCCGGACTCAGTGGCTCATGCCTGTAATCCCAGCACTTTGGGAGGCTGAGGCGGGCAGATCAGGAGGTGAAGAGATCGAGACCATCCTGCCCAACATAGGGAAAACCCATCTCTACTAAAACTGCAAAAATTAGCTGGGTATGGTGGTGCAGGCCTGTAGTCCCAGCTACTTGGGAGGCCGAGGCAGGAGAATCACTTGAACCTGGGAGGCAGAGGTTGCAGTGAGCCGAGATCGTGTCATTGCTCTCCAGCCTGGTGATAAAGCGAGACTCCATCTAAAAATAAAAATAAATAAATAAAATCCTTACTTTACTGTGGGCCCTAATCCAACATGACTAATGTCCTAATGAAAAGGAGAAATTTATGGCCGGAAGCAGCAGCTCATGCCTGTAATCCCAGCACTTTGGGAGGCTGAGATGGGAGGATCACTTGAGCTCAGGCATTTGAGACCAGCTTGGACAACATGGTGAAACCCCATTTCTACAAAAATTAGCTACATGCGATGGCATGTGCCTGTAGTCCCAGCTACTCAGGAGGCTGGGGCAGGAGAATCACTTGAGCCTGTGAGGCGAAGGTTGCAGTGATCCGAGATCGTGCCACTGCATTCCAGCCTAGGTGATGGAAATGAAATCATATTTCAAAAAAAATAATGGGCCGGGTGCGGTAGCTCACACCTATAACCCCAGCACTTTGGGAGGCCAAGACAGGTAGATCACCTGAGGTCAGGAGTTCGAGACCAACCTGACTAACGTGGGGGAACTCCATCTCTACCAAAAACACAGAACAAGACAACGCTTTAATTCCAGCTACTCAGGAGTCTGAGGCAGGAGAATCACTTGAACCCGGGAAGCAGAGGTTGCAGTGACAGCCACTGCACTCCAGCTTGGGCAATAAGAGCAAAACTCCATCTCAAAAAATACCCCAATAAATAATAATAATAATTTATAAACAAAAAATAACAATAAAAGGAGAAATGTGGGTCAGGCATACAGAGAGGGAAGATGGTGTAAAGAAAGAGGGAGAAGACGGCTGTCCGTAAGCCAAGGAGCGGGGCCTGGAGCAGACCCTCCCTCACACGCCGGAAGAGCCAGTGCTGCCAACCCCTTCACCCGGACTCTGGCCTGCAGCTCCTGAGCCGGGCAAGTTCTGCTGTTGAAGCACCTGCCCAGGGGTACTTGGCTATGGCGGCCTCAGCAAACACATGCAGCCTGGCTCCTATGGGAGTTTCTGAATGGTCAGGAATGGTAGGGTCCCAGGCAGGAAGGGACAGCACATACGCCGTCAGCACCCACTTATTCACTGTGCACACGTCTCCCCTGGCCTCTGGGGACCCAGGCCTGCACTGTACCATGCTGGACCCAGAATGAAACAGCCCAGCCCGCCCTCATGTGGCCCTTGGTCAGGTGGGAGGAAAGACCATGCACACACACACACACACACACACACACACACACACACACACACAGAGGCAGCTAAGATCTGGGAGACCCAGGCTGCAGTGGACGCAGCTCTGACCCTGGCTGAGCCCAGAGGTGCAACAGGCATGCAGGACACATGGACAGACTGAATCTCAAATTCATTATTTGTGCCGGGAATGGGTGTTGAGCCGCTACTCCAGGCTGATTCAGTGCTGGGCGCTGTGGTCACAGCAGGAATCAGATGGTGACAGAATCCTGCCTCTTGAAGTCCGGGCGCGGTGGCTCACGCCTGTAATCCCAGCACTTTGGGACGCCAAGGCAGGCAGATCACCTGAGGTCAGGAGTTCAAGACCAGCCTCGCCAACACGATGAAACTCTGTTTCTACTCAAAATACAAAAATTAGCCGGGCGTGGTGGCAGGTGCCTGTAGTCCCAGCTACTCGGGAGGCTGAGGCAGGAGAATCGCTTGAACCCAGGAGGCAGAGGTTGCAGTGAGCCGAGATTGCACCACTGCACTCCAGCCTGGGCGACAGAGTGAGACTCCATCTCAAAAACAACAACAACAAAAACCAAAAACGTTCTGCCTCTTGAGGACCCAGTCTAGAGAGACAGAATAGGCGACCAAGGGGTAGACAAAAAGACTACCAAGGACACAAATAAATGGAGGCTCCTTCACGCAGGACGGCCAGGGCGGGGGGTCAGGGGGCTCCCTGAGGAGGTGACACTCCAGCCAAGACGGAAGCTTCACGGATCAGGCAAAGAGCCCCGAGAAGGAATGTCACAGGACAGCGGGGTGAACGGGCAAAGGTCTCAAGGCTGCCCTCCAGCAGCTTCTAACAATGCTGATGCAAGAGGGTCAGGGTGTACAGGGAAAGGGCGGGGCCGGGCTGATATGGCTCAAAGGATCATCCTGCCTCAGCCTCACACATAGGACTATCAGCCTAAGTCCTCGTGTCTGGCTAGTTATGAATTATGATAGTGACTTTTTTTTTGAGACAGAGTCTTGCTCTATTGCCCAGGCTGGAGTGCAGCGGCATGATCTCAGCTCACTACAACCTGTACCTCCTGGACTTAAGCAATTCTCCTGCCTCAGCAACCCAAGTAGTTGGGATTACAGGCGCAGCCACCACACCTGGCTAATTTTTATATTTTCGGTAGAGACAGGGTTTCACCATGTTGGCCAGGCCGGTGTTGAATGCTCGACCTCAAGTGATCCACCCGCCTTGGCTTCCCACAGTGTTGCGATTACAGGCAGGAGCCACTGTGCCTGGCCATAATGATTTCTTTTTTTGACACAGTGTCTCCCAGGCTGCAGTGCAATGGCACAATCTCGGCTCACTGCAACCTACGCCTCCTGGTTTCAAGCGATTCTCCCGCCTCAGCCTCCCAAGTAGCTGGGATTACAGGCATGCGCCACCATACCCGGCTAATTTTGTATTTCTAGTAGAGATGGGGTTTTGCCATGTTGGCCAGGCTTATCTGAAACTCCTGACCTCAGGTGATCTGCCTGCCTTGGCCTCCCAAAGTGCTGGGATTAGGGGCATGAGCCACTGTGCCTGGCCATGATAATGATTTTTATTATTTATTATTATTATGCTGTATTTTTAGTAGGGACGAGGTTTTGCCATGTTGGTCAGGCTGGTCTAAAACTCCTGACCTCAGATGTTCCGCCTGCCTCAGCCTCCCAAAGTGCTGGGATTACAGGCATGAGCCACCATGCCCAGCCGATAAGAATTTTTAAAAACAGGCTGGGCATGGTGGCTCAGGCCTGTAATTCCAGCACTTTGGGAGGCCGAGGTGGGTGGATTACGAGGTCAAGAGATCAAAAACAAATTAGCTGGGCATGGTGGCGCGTGCCTGTAATCCCAGCTACTGAGGAGGCTGAGGCAGGAGAATTGCCCGAACCCAGGAGGCGGAGGTCGCGGTGAGCCGAGATCGTGCCATTGCACTCCAGCCTGGGTAACGAGAGCGAAACTCCGTCTCAAAAAAAAAAACAAGAAAAAAAACAATTTCTAAAAACAATGAATGGAAGCAGAATATAAACAGACAGCATGGCAGTGTTAGTATTAAGTCATGCCGGGAGGAATACTGTGTGATCTCCCATGCACATTTCACAGCAGGGAGGGAGGCCTCACCTGCCTAGCACACCACCACCAGGAGGCTGGGAGCGAGGACACCCCTCCCCACCCCTCCCTGCCTGCCCCTCCCACCCTGTCCCTGCTCACTGGGCTCCTGCTGGGCATCCATCTTGGCCTTGAGCAGCATCCGCAGCCGCGACACCTCCTGTCGCTTGAGCTCATCCAGCTTGGTGCGGACGTGGTGACTGACGAAGTCCAGCTCTCGGCTCAGCTTCCCGCTCTGAGGGGAGAGGAGACCTGGGTCGGCCTGGGGGCCCGGCAGGGGGCATGCCGGGTGGCCTAGACCTGCTCTCTATCTTCTCTGACAGCTTCTTAGAAGCTTTCTCATGCCCCAGTCTTTTTTTTTTTTTTTTTTTTGAGACAAAGTCTCACTCCTGTCCCCAGGCTGGAGTGCAGTGACATGACCTGGGCTCGCTGCAACCTCCACCTCTCGGGTTCAAGAGATTCTCCTGCCTCAGCCTCCCGAGTAGCTGGGATTACAGGCGCCTGCCACCACACCCGGCTAAATTTTGTATTTTTAGTAGAGACGGGGTTTCACCATGTTTGCCAGGCTGGTCTTGAACTCCTGACCTCAGGTGATCTGCCCGCCTCAGCCTCCAAAAGCTCTGGGATTACAGGTGTGAGCCACTGTGCCCGGCCCTGCCCCAGTCTTATACCACCCCTTCCCTGCTTACAGTCCCCCAGCTCCTCAGAGTCTCCAAGAAGGACAGGTCCCAGCCCCTCAGCCTGGCATTCGAAGCCCTGCCCACCTCTGCTGCTGCATGTCCCATTATTCAACAAATCACATGTTTAGGGCCAGGTACAGTGACTCATGCCTATAATCCCAGCACTCTGGGACGCTGAGGTGGGAGGATCGCATGAGCCCAGGAGTTTGAGACCTGCCTGGGCAAGATGGCAAATCCCTGCCTCTAGAAACAATAAAAAATTAGCTGGGGTTGGGAGCGGTGGCTCACGCCTGCAATCCCAGCACTTTGGGAGGCTGAGGTGGGCGGATCACAAAGTCAGGAGATTGAGACCTTGGTGGCCAACATGGTAAAACTCTGTCTCTACTAAATACAAAAACTAGCCAGGTGTGGTGGCAGGCGCCTGTAGTCCCAGCTACCTGGGAGGCTGAGGCAGGGGAATCTCTTGAACCCAGGAGGCAGAGGTTGCAGTGAGGTGAGATTGCGCCACTGCACTCCAGCCTGGGTGACAATGCGAGACTCCGTCTCAAAAAAGAAAAAATAAAATTAGCTGGACGTGGTGGCATGAGCCTGTAATCCCAGCTACTTGGGAGGCTGAGGCATGAGGACCACTAGAACCTGGGAGGCAGAGGTTGCAGTGAGCAGAGCGCCACTGCACTCCAGCCTGGGCGACAGAGCCAGACACCACCTCAAAAAAAGTAAAAAAAGAATCCCCAGAGACCCCTCACTTCACCTCCAACTCTCTCTCACACACATACTGTGCTGAGTGCCTTCTCTGAGCTGCCTCTACTATGACCTGGAATTGCATCTGGTTCTCCATCAGAGCTGACCCTGCTGCTTTCCTCCCCACAGCCTCCCAGGGCTCTCCAGTCCTCCCTGGACAAAGTCCCTCAGCTCAGCACTCAAGACCTTGCAAAGCCAGACACGGTGCCTCACACCTGTAATCTCAAACCTTTGGGAAGCAGGAGGAGGCAGGAGGATCGCTTGAGCCCAGGAGTTTGAGACTAGCCTGAGCAATGTAG
The DNA here is from genome assembly GCA_031835075.1 of Saguinus oedipus. NCBI lineage: Eukaryota > Metazoa > Chordata > Mammalia > Primates > Cebidae > Saguinus > Saguinus oedipus. The sequence continues at coordinate 50,129,426 of CM063187.1, read as the reverse complement.
AGAAACCCTTTACAAAAAAATTAAAAATTGGCCTGGCACAGTGGCTCATGCCTGTAATCCTAGCACTCTGGGAGATTGAGGCGGAGAGATCACAAGGTCAGGAGTTTGAGGCCAGACTGGCCAACATGGTGAAACCCCATCTACTAAAAACACAAAATCAGCCAGATGTGGTGGCGCGCGCCTGTAGTCCCAGCTGCTCGGGAGGCTGAGGCAGCAGAATTGCTTGAACCTGGGAGGCAGAGGTTGCAGTGAGCCGAGACCGCGCCATTGCACTCCAGCTGGGCGACAGAGTAAGACTTCGTCTCAAAAAACTAAAAATAAAAAATCAGCCAGGCGTGGTGGCGCTTGCTTGTAGTCCCAGCTACACAGGAGCCTGAGGTGGGAGGACCACTCAGCCTGGGAGGTTGCGGCTACAGTGAACTGGGACTGCACCACTCAGCTCCCCACGTCAGCCTGAGTGTAACAGAGCAAGACTCTGTCTCTAAAAAAAAGCCCTGCAAGACTTGGCACCCACCCACCCTTCCGGCCCCACGTCCCCATCTTTATATCAGTCATAAGGAATCACCAACAAAAGTGAAATGCATCAGGCTGGGTGCAGCAGCTCATGCCTGTAATCCCAGCACTTTGGGAGGCTGAGGCAGGTGGACTGCTTGAGGTCAGGAGTTCGAGACCAGTTTGGCCAACATGGAGAAGCCCCTTCTCTACAAAAATTACAAAAAATGAGCTGGGTGTGGTGACACGCGCCTCTAGTCCCAGCTACTCGGGAGGCTGAGGCAGGAGAATCACTTAAACCGAGGAGGCAGAGGTTGCAGTGTGCCAAGATTGTGCCACTGCATCCAGCCTGGGCGACAGCGTGACTCAGTCTCAAAAAAAAAAAAGGTACTTGCACATTTGCACACAGTGTTCTGAAATGCCACTGCCCGCCCCCGTACACTGACTTCTGTATCACAGACACCCCCAGCCGGCATCCCTTCCCTGGAAGCCCTCTCTTGCTTCTCTGTCTGGTCCCGGTTCCTCTTTGGGGCTCCCCCAGTGCCCTCTGCTGTCTGTTTCTGCTCAGATGGCTTCATTGCAGTCACAAGTGACTCACATCTGTCTCTCCTGTCCATGGGGCACGGCCTTTACAGAGGCAGCAGGGCGAGGTGACTCAAGTCACAGTCAGAGTGACCAAAGCCAGTCACACGCCTCCGCTAATCTGGCCCAATCTGTCCACTGGAAAGTCTTCACGCCCAGGAGGAAAAGCCACTTGCCCAAGGTACCCTGGACAGGGAGGATGGGAGGCCAGTTTCTAGCCTGATGACCACACTGGAGTCACTGTCTTCCCAGATCGGGAGTCCCCGGGGCCTGGGTTCAAATCCCAGCCCTTAAGTGACCCAGCACAGCCCTTTCCTGCTCTGCACCTCAAAACGGGCTGGGCAAGGCATGGTGATTCACGCCTGTCATCCCAGCACTTTGGGAGGCCGAGGCAGGCGGATCACCTGAGGTCAGGAGTTTGAGACCAGCCTGGCCAACATAGTGAAACCCCATCTCTACTAAAAATAGAAAAATTCGCCAGGCATGGTGGCTCATGCCTGTAATTCCAGCACTTTGGGAGGCCGAGGTGGGTGGATCACCTGAAGTCAAGAGTTCGAAACCAACCTGACCAACATGCAGAAACCCCATCTCTACTAAAAATACAAAAATGGGCTGGGCATGGTAGTGCATGCCTGTAGTCCCAGCTACTCAGGAGGCTGAGGCAGGAGAATCACTTGAACCTGGGAGGCAGAGGTTGTGGTGAGCCACATTGTATCATTGCACTCCAGCCTGGGCCACAAGAGTGAGACTCCATCTCAAAAGAAACACAAAACAGACAAACAAACAAAAATTAGCTGGGCATGGTGGTGTGTGCCTGCAGTCCCAGCTACTTGGGAGGCTAAAGCAGGAGGATCATTTGGACCTGGGAGGTGGAGGCTGCAATTGCCCGAGATGGTGCCACTGCACTCCCGCCTGGGCAACAGAGTGAGACTGTCTCATACAAAACAAAACAAAACACAAAACGGGCTGATGTCACTGCTACTGACTACTGGGATAACTGACATTTATTGCAGGCTTATGATGAGCCAGGCCACATTCTCGAAGTATGGATTATCAGTGATTTGCACAACCAGTCCTCACAATAGGGAGGTCTCACATATTAGCCAGTTTTCAGAGAGGGGAACCAAGGTACAGGGGAGAAGGGTGGCCTGACACAGCATCGGGGGGAGCTGAGATGGACCCAGCCCCGATCCACTATGCACCCTGCCTGCCTAACTGGCCTCTCTGCTTCTGTTTTTTTTTTTTTTTTTTTTTTTTTTTTTTGAGACAGAGTCTCGCCCTGTCGCGCCCAGGCTGGAGTGCAGTGGCACAATCTTAGCTTATTGCAACCTCCATCTCTGGGTTCAAGTGATTCTCCTGCCTCAGCCTCCTAAGTAGCTAGGATTACAGGCATGTGTTACCATGCCCAGGTAGTTTTTTGTATGCTTAGTAGAGACAGGGTTTCACCATGTTGGCCAGGCTGGTTTCGAACTCCAGACCTTGTGATCCGCCTGCCTCAGCCTCTCAAAGGGCCGGGATTACAGGCGTGAGCCACCGTGCCTGGCCTGGCCTCTCTGTTTCTGATGTCACTTCCCAGGCACATGACCTTGAGCAAGCCAGGTGGCCTCTTGGGCCTCAATTTCCCCGCTTGGACAATGGGAGGGGCTGGACTCAGTCTACCTGTCCAGCATCCCAGGCTGGGTGGACGGGGGACAGATGAGGGCGGCGGGAGTGCAGAGAAGTTTCCATGAGTACTAGGGGCTACCTCCTGACCAGTCCCAGGTCCCGGGGCCCCTTGTGGGCAGAGGTGTTTGGAGAACTGGGGGCTGGGGACAGGGACCTGGATCAGGCATCCTCGTCCCTCATGGGGGACTCTGCATCATCTGCTCTCCTGGGGGGGAGTGGGAGTGCTGGGGCTCTGGCTCAGCCAGTTAGGGCGAGACCCAGGCCCACGAGAAGCAGAGGCCCTGCTACCAGGGTTTGGTGTCCTGCTCTGTGAAATGGGGACAATGACAGTGCTCCTAGAGGCCTGACATGGAATCCACAGAGACGTGAGGGACACCAGCACCTCCCTTATTTTGAATTCTTTCTCTGTAGAAGGCATCATAGGAGCATTGTTAAAGCAACCCTTCCAGAACACTCGCTAAGGAGTGTCACTGCACTCTTCCAAACCCTTACACATCTTTCTTTGGAAATTCCAAACCCCCAAATCCTTCCCTTACACATTTTCCCTTGGAAAATCCAAACCTGAACCCTGCGCGACAGGTTCTGTGATGACACCCATTTTTACTGATGGGGAAACTGAGGCACAGTGAGCGGGGGCGGCCCATAGCTAGGAAGTGGTAGAGCTGCAGCGGAAAGTCTGCCTGTGGGGGTCTGCACTAACTACATATTCTGTGTTCCCCAAAGCTCTTCCCAGCTTGTGATCCCAAGAAGTAACTTCTCCCTGAGTCTCACTTTGGTGATCTCAAATACAGGCAGAGCTGCAGCCATGCAGCCCCTTGAAGAAACCAGTCCTCTCCTGAACTCTGCCCTCCCAGCATGTGCCCCTCCCACAGCCCCCACTGCCCTCAGCTGCACCTTGATGTCCTCCGCATTGGCAGCCTGCAGCTTCTCTCGGAAATGTCCATCTGTCTCCAGCACGTCGATGACCTCCTGGAGGTAACGGTGGTAGTACAGGCCTGTGTCCTGAAGCAACAAGGACAGACGTAGCAGCCCCTGCTCCCACTGCCCCCCTCACTGCCGTTACTGCTATGGCCTGCTCCCTGGGGCAGCTGCCAAGGGACTCAGTTTTTACCTTTTCCCACATCTGTAGCAAAGATGAAATGAAAATCACATCAGTCAACACCCAGCCCAATACTGCTCAGAGTGGATGCTCAGAGTGGACATGACTTGTTGGGAAGCCATGAATCATACCTTTAAACATCCATCCACCCAGCTAACCACCCATCCATCCGTCCATGCATCCACCCACCCATCCATACATCCCACCCATCTATCCACCCATCATCCATCCATCCATTTATCCATTAATCCACCCATCCATCCATCCATGCATGCATCTACCCACCCATCCATACATCCCACCCACCCATCTAGCCATCATCCATCCATCCATCCATCCATCCATCCATCTATCCATCCATTAATCCACCCATCCATCCATCCATTAATCTACCCATCTATTCATCCATGCATGAATCCACCCACCCATCCATACATCCCACTAACCCATCTAGCCATCATCCATCTGTCCATCCATCCATCCATGCATCTACCCACCCATCCATACATCCCACCCACCCATCTATCCACCCATCATCCATCCATTAATCATCCATCCATCTACCCACTCACCCACCTATCCACCTATTCATCTATCCATCCATCCACCCACTCACCCATCCATCCATCTACCCACCCACTCATCCATCCACCCACCCATCAGTCCACCCACCCACCCATCCATCTAATCACCCACCCATCCACCCACCCACCCATCCATCTAACCATCCATCCATCCATCCATCCATTTATTCAATGAACATTCACCAGGCCCCTATCATATGCCAGGCACTGTGGACAACACAGACAAAAGTCCCAGGCCTCCTGGTGCTATCCCTGTCATGCATAGCTGGGCGGCCCTTTACTGTCCCTGGGCCTTCTTTGCTCTTCCTATGTATAAAACAGGCAATACATCCTCCGCCTCCCAGAGCTGTGGTGAAAAGCAAGTAAGATAAATTGGAAAAAATAAGTAAATAAAATTACAAAAGAGAGAAAGCCAGGCGTGGTGGCTCATGCCTGTAATCCCAGTGCTTTAGGAAGCTGAGGCAGGAGGATTGCTTGAGCCAGGAGTCTGAGGCTGCAGTACATTATAATCACACCACCTCACTCCAGCCGAGGTGACAGAGCAAGACCCTGTGCTCCAAACCAAAAAAAATTTAAATTAAAAAAAAAACCCAAACAGAAAACCGTCCAGGCATGGTGGTTCATGCCTGTAATTCCAGCACTTTGAGAGGCTGAGGCAGGTGGATCGCTTGAGCTCAGGAGTTTGAGACCAGCCTGGGCAACACAGGGAGATTCTGTCTCCACAAAAAGAAAAAAAATTAGCTGGGCATGGTGGCACATGCCTGTAGTCCCAGCTACTTGGGAGTCTGAGGCAGGAGGATCAGGTGAGCCTAGGAGTTTGAGGCTGCAGTGAGCTATGATCCTGTCACTACGCTCCAGCCTGGGCAACAGTGCAAGACTCTGTCTATTAAAAAAAAAAATTATTTACCTCTTTTCCAAGTCTCACAAGATCCCACGTGATCCACATGATCTCCGTCTCTCCTCCTCACTCTCCCTGTTCCAGCCACAGCAGCCTCCGCCACGTCCTCAACTTGCTCTGCATACTCCCACCACGTGGCCTTTGCTCATGCTGTTCCCTCTGCCTGGTATGCTCTTCCCCTCACTTCCTCTCTTCCTTGCTCTTGACCTAACAACTCTCTCCAGTTCAGAACTCAGTGGCTCACACCTATAATTCCAGCACTTTGGGAGGCCAAGGTGGGCAGATCGCTGGAGGTCAGGAGTTCGAGACCAGCCTGGCCAACATGGTGAAACCCCGTCTCTAATAAAAATACCAAAAATTGCCGGGTGCAGTGGCTCACGCCTGTAATTCTAGCACTTTGGGAGGCCGAGGTGGGTGGATCACCTGAGGTCAGGAGTTCAAGACCAGCCTGGCCAACATGGTGAAACCCCATCTTAAAAAAAAAAAAAAAAAAAAAAAACAGCCTGGTGTGGTGACCGGCACCTGTAATCCCAGCTACTCAGGAGGCTGAGGCAGGAAAATCACTTGAACCCAGGAGGCGGAGGTTGTAGTCTGCCAAGATCGTGCCATTGCACTCCAGTCTGGGCAACACGAGCAAAACTCCGTCTCAAAAAAAACAAAAACAAAAACAACCCAGAGGTTTAACTGGGGAGTGAAGCAGATTTCCCACACCTCAGAGTCAGGGACCTGCAGTTTTTCACCAAGTCAAACCCCTGCGGCTGGAAGGAATGGCAGGCAAAAGAAAAGCTACAACTGCAGGGCCAGGGAGTCACTGGAGCATCCACCTTAGGGGAATGGCGGTCTGCAGGAATTGTAGTCCTACTGCAATTCCTGCTGTCCACCTGGCTGGACAGCAGGGCCAGGGCCACTCACCGGACTCTCAGTGGCAGGGGGCTCCTCCTTATTGGACACCCCTCGCTCCAGGGGAACAGCCAGCACAGCGCGAAGCGGGAGCAGCAGCAGCGGTGGCAACAGAAGGAGGATTCCACGAGGCCCAGAGGGAGGCATGGCAGCGTGCTCTATGGGGGATGGAGAGGTGGATAACGCATAATGTCTGTCCCAAACCTCTTCCTCCCCTGGAATCAGGAGTTCGCGCTCCCAGTGCCGCCCCCACTTCCAAGAATCAAGACACAATCATTTCATTACCCAGTCCCCAGGATTCCAGGCCTCCAGCCTTCCCTTCCTCCGACACAGGAGTACGGCCCCTCAGACCCAGGAGTCCCGGCTCCCAACACGCTCCTTCCTCCCTCACACTCAGGAATCCAGGATCTCGGCCTCCTCCTCCCCCAGGCCCAAGAGTCCAGGGTCCCAGCCTCTTTTCCCAGGACCTAAAGTATTGGCACCCAGTGCATCCTCCTCCCGGACCCAGTTTTCCAGCCCTCTGGCCCCCATCCTCCCTAAGACCCCAGAGTCTGGAACCCTGGCCTCTCACCTCTCCTTCACCGCAGAGGGCGTTTTCCAGGGCGGGCAAGGACCTCCGGTGCGTTCTTGGTGATTTCCCCCTTAGGCCACGCCCACTTTCCCAACAGAGGCCCCGCCCCAGAGAGGTCTGATTGGTCTATGCTGGCTCTGTACCTTACATCCAGGCCTAGCGGCCCCGCCCCTTGCCGAAGTCGCTCGCATTTTCGTGAAAGCTCGCCTCCTTTCTCGGAATCCCAGCCTCTTGACGCCACATTTCCTGCCCATGCAAAAAGAGAGAGGAGGCACTCAAAGAGGACTACAACTCCCTGCCCGCAGGGGGAAAATAACTTCCGCCGGCATCGTGGTCCATTCGCTTCATGGGAGCTGTAGTTTTTCTATGTATTTTCGCCCCACGAAGTGCCTGCAAGTTAAGAGTAGTAGCAATTGCATAGCCTTCCTTACGAATTTCTTTCTTTCTTCTTTTTTTTGAGACAGAGTCTCCCTCTGTCGCCAGGTGCGAGGCTGGAATGCAGTGGCGCGATCTCGGCTCACTGCAACCTCCGCCTCCGGGTTCAAGCAATTCTCCTGCCTCAGCCTCCCAGGTAGCTGGGACTACAGGCACACGCCACCGCGCCCAGCTTTTTTTTTTTTTTTTTTTTTTTTTGTATTTTTAGTAGAGACGGGGTTTCACCATGTTGGCCAGGATAGTCTCAATCTCTTGACCTCATGATCCGCCCGCCTTGGCCTCTCAAAGTGCTGGGATTACAGGCTTGAGCCACCGCGCCCGGCTGAATTTCTTTCCTACTATTTTTTGAGGCAGGGTTTGCTCTGTCGCCTGGGATGGAGTGCAGTGGCGCTATCACTTCTCACTACAGCCTCTATCTCCTGGGTCCAAGCAATCCTCCCGCGTCAGCCTCTCAAGTAGCTGGGACCACAGGCCACAGTACCGGCTATTTTTTTTTTTTTTTAATTTTGGGGACCGGGCGCGGAGGTTCACACCTGTAATCCCAGCACCTTGGGAAGCCGAGGTGGGAGGATCACCTGAGGTCAGGAGTTCGAGACCAGCCTGGCCAACATGGCGAAAACCTGTCTCTACTAAAAATACAAAAATTATCCAGGCATGGTGGCGTGTGCCCGTAATCCCAGCTACTCAGGAGGCTGAGGCAGGAAAATCGCTTGAACACGGGAGGCGGAGGTTACAGACAGCTGAGATGGCGCCATTGCACTCCAGCAAAACTGTCAAACACACACACACACACACACACACACACACACACTCTAAAAATATTCTAATTTTTAATTCTTTTTAGCCTTTTTTTTAAAAAAAACATTCATACTTCTCACAATTTTTTTTAGAGATGGATGTCAGGCCGGGCTTGGTGGCTGACGTGGGTAATTCCAGCACTTTGGGAGGCCGAGGCAGGGCAATCACCCCCGCCAAGGGGAGAAGGGTTCAATACCAGCTTGGCCAACATGATGTAACCCGGTCTTTACTAAAAATACAAAAGTTAGCTGGGCGTGGTGGCGCATGCCTGTAATACCAGCTACTAGGGAGTCTGAGGCAGAAGATTCGCTTGAATCCGGGAGGCAGAAGTTGCAGTGGCCCAAGATGGCGCCACTACACTGCAGCCTTGGAGATGGAGGAAGACTCGGCCATTTCAATAAATAAATAAATCTAGCTAAGGATTAAGTGTTGGTGGGCAGGATCCATTGGGATGCTGGTTCTGATCCTGACTCCTCATTCTTGCTTCTGCAGAATGTCTCAGGAAAATGACACGTGGAGGAGAGAGTGAGTAGGGAAACAGAGGGGTAGGGGTGGAGGTGGAAGGGACTGGGGACCCCATCCATGCGCTCAGCTCTGGCCTCATAACCATGTTTGCAGGTTCAGTACCATCAGCCTTGCCGGAAGGGGCTGGGGACCTGGACTCCTGTGTCCTAAAGGGAGGGGGCTAGGGTGCAGACTTCTGGGTCTGAAAGAGAAGGGGTTGGGGGCCCCAGACTCCTGAGTCCTGAGACAGGAGGTGCCTGGGATCTCTGGGTCCTGGCTTCTGAGGGCCAATGCCAGGAGAAAGGGCTTAATAACTGATAGAGGAGGCTCAGATTCTGCACCTTCTGTGACCTCACCAGAGCCCAGAACCCGAGCTGGGCAAGGGGCAGGTTGGGGGAGGGAGGGGCTCTTGGGCAACTGAGGTTCCCTGTGAACTGTCACCATGAGCCTGCGTCTCTCTCAGCATCCTGGGGCATGAGCTGGCTGCTATGAGGCTGCAGAAGCTGGAACCGCAGGTATTGTGCCCAGGAATCTCACCACTACCACTCTTCCACTCTGCAGGGGCCCCTCCACCAGATCTTGCTCTAGGACTCCCCGCCCGTTTTGCGTGTCTCTCATCCTGGAGTTTTCCCATTGAGAAATGAGAAAATAGAAATTTGGGGCCCAGCGCGGTGGCTTACGTCTATAATCACAGAGCTTTGGGAGCCCGAGGTGTGTGGATCAGTTGATGTCAAGAGTTCGAGACCAGCCTGGCCAACATTGAGAAACCCTGTCTCTCTCTACTAATAATACAAAAAAAAATTAGCCTGGTGTGGTGGCGGGTGCCTGTAATCCCAGCCACTCGGGAGGCTGAGGGAGGAGGTGTAATCTCAGCTACTGTGGAGGCTGAGGGAGGAGTTTGAACTTGGGAGGTGGAAGCTGCAGTGAGCAGAGATCGCGGCACTGCACTCCAGCCTGGGCGACAGAGTGAGACTCTGTCTCAAATTAAAAAAAAAAACCCGAAAGAAAGAAAAGAAAATAGGAATTGGGGGTTCTAAAGAAGCAAACAAACAGTTGTGATGAATTTCTAAGGAACAATTCTTCTAGAGGGCAGGACTCCTTGGTCCTGGGGGAGGGGGGCAGCATGCCAGGACTCGAATCTCAGTCCAAGCGGGGAGTGAGGGAGCAGCAGCTGAAGGACTGAAGACCTGGAAACCTGGGCCCCAGTGGAGGAAGGGGTTCACGAACTCTAGCGCCGATGCGAGCCCTTGCCCCAGGCCCCACCTCACTCCAGTCTTCCCATCTGGTCCCCGACCCCGACGCCCGCGTCTCCCATTTCCCCAGCAGCGGCTGTTTGAAAAAAAGCAGTGACAGAAGCGCCAGGAGCTCCTCATGGTTCAGGCCAATCCTGATGCTTCCCTGCAGTATTGTCGCCCGTGTTTGCGGGAAGAACGCCTTTTAGGTGACAGAGGTGACCAAAGGCTCCTAGGGGCGTTCGTCTGGAGGGGAAGGGCCTGTGGGAGTCTGTGGGCGGGACCTAGTGGAAGAAGGGTGGAGCCTAATGGAGCCTTGGGGTGGGCACTTGGTAGTGGATAGGGGTGGGCCTTGGTCCAGGAGAGATTTAGAACAGGGATTGTGGCGGCCCCGCGGCAGGACCTGTGAGGGAGGGGTTCGGGGCTGGGCTAGAGAGCGCAGGGGCGGGGCATGGCAGGTGAACAGGGCAAGAGAATGTGGTAACTGGGCTTGGCAGAGCTCGGGGGTGGAGCCTGTGAGAGCCAAGACCCCACCCCCCATTCCAACCAAGGGATTGCGGAGGCGGGGTCTAGGGGTCCGGGGCGGGGCGTGGTCTCATTGCGAGAGCCGGGCGCGAGATCTTTCACCCGCGGAGCCCGCCAACAATCCAGCGGCTGGGCTGTGCTTGTTTGAGCTTTAGGATGCAGTTTGGGATCTGGGTGAGTCTCAGGGATCTGGGTGGTCCGCGAATCGGGGTGTTTTCTTTTTTTTTGAGACGGAGTTTCGCTCTTATTACCCAGGCTGGAGTGCAATGGCGCGATCTCGGCTCACCGCAACCTCCGCCTCCTGGGTTCAGGCAATTCTCCTGCCTCAGCCTCCCGAGTAGCTGGGATTACAGGCGCGCGCCACCATGTCCAGCTAATTTTTGTATTTTCAGTAGAGATGGGGTTTCACCATGTTGACCAGGATGGCCTCTATCTTTTGACCTCGTGATCCACCCGCCTCGGCCTCCCAAAGTGCTGGGATTATAGGCGTGAGCCACCGCGCCCGGCCCTCCCCGCTTTTTTTTTTTTGAGATGGAGTTTCGCTCTTGTTACCCAGGCTGGAGTGCAATGGCGGGATGTCGGCTCACTGCAACCTCCGCCTCCTGGGTCCAAGCGATTCTCCTGCCTCAGCCTGCCGAGTAGCTGGGATTACAGGCATGCGCAACCACGCCCAGTTAATTTTGTATTTTTAGTAGAGACAGGGTTTCACCATGTTGGTCAGGCTGGTCTCGAACTCTCGATCTCAGGCGATCCGCCCGCCTCGGCCTCCCCAAGTGCTGGGATTACAGACGTGAGCCACTGCGCCCGGCAGGGGTGATATTTGGGAGCCCAGTGATAGGGTGGATCTTGGTTGAGGACTGGAATTTGTAGATCATTTTTGTGGGTTCGCTGAACCTTCTCTCAGGCCTTGGGAACCCTTTCTTCCGGAAGAATTTGTCAGAGGCACACCTGCTCTCTGGCATCCACAGTGCTGTGGGCACCGTGAGCCGTGGTGAAGACAGCAGCAGCCAGAGCGGCCCGCTGACACCTCGGACAGAAGCAGGTATCCGCGAGCTCTTGGACCGCCTAGACCCCAGAACTCCGCCCCCACTAGAACCCAGGAGTCTGGGGCCTCACTCTATCTGTCCAAAGCACTCGGGAGCTCTGGACCGCACCCCCTCCTTCCTCATACCAAGGAGTTCAGGTCCTGAGTCGCCGCCTCCTCCAGCACGCAGGGATCCAAGCTTCCCCTCCTTCCTTACTCAGTGTTCTAGAATCTTGTTCTCCAGTCGCCTTCCTTATCCTCGCTCCCAGACAGTTCCGATTCAGAATTGGAGAAATTCTCCGTGGAGAATGGTTCTGTCTCTCCCCCACCTTTTAAACGACTCCAAGAATCCTACGAAGGTGTTGGCAACCCTGCCAACGTCCTGGTAATTTAGGGGACATTGGGGTGAAACCTGGGATCCCTTGGTTCATGGAGCAAATCTCTCCCTTTCTTAGGTAGCAGCTTCATTGAGGTATAATTCACACACCATACAAGTCACCCATTTAATGTTTTCAATTCCGGCGGGGCGCGGTGACTCACAACTGTAATCCCAGCACTTTGGGAGGCCAAGGCGGGCGGATCACGAGGTCAGGAATTCAAGATCAGCCTGACCAACATGATGAAACCCCATCTCTACTAAAAATACAAAAAATAGTTGGGCGTGGTGGCACGTGCTTGTAGTCCTAGCTACTTGGGAGGCTGAGGCAGGAGAATCGCTTGAACCCGGGAGGCAGAGGTTGCACTGCGCTGAGATTGCACCACTGCACTCCAGCCTGGCAACAGAGCGAGACTCCGTTTCAAAATAAATAAATAAAGTTTTCAATTCCATGGTTTCTAGTATATGGTCGCCCCTCGGTATCTGCAGGGGATTGGTTCCGGGAACCCCACAGATACCAAGATCCCCAGATGATCAAGTCCCTTATATAAAATGGAGTAAAATTTATATATAAACTATGAATATCCTCCCATATACTGTAAGTCATCTCTAGGTAACTTATAATGCCTAATACAGTATAAATGCAGTGTAAATAGCTTTTTGGTTTTTTTTTTGAGAGGGAGTCTCACTCTGTCCCAGGCTGGAGTGCAGTGGCGCTATCTCAGCTCACTGCAAACTCCACCTCCTGGGTTCAAGAGATTCTCCTGCCTCAGCCTCCCAGGTAGCTGGGATTACAGGAGCACACCACCACACCCGGCTAATTTTTGTATTTTTAGTAGAGATGGGATTTCACCATGCTGGTCTTGAACTTCTGATCTCAAAAATTAGCTGGGCGTGGTGACATGCACCTGTAATCTCGTCTGCTGGTGAGGCTGAGGTGGGAGAATCACTTGAACCCATGGGGCAGACATTGAACCTGGGAGGCAGAGGTTGCAGTGAGCTGAGATTAGGCCACTGCACTTCAGCCTGGACAACAGAGGAAGACTTTGTCTCAAAAAAAAAAAAAAAAAGAAAGAAAGAAAGAAAGAAAAAAGAAAAGAAATGGTGCATCAGTTAGCAGTCACCCTCTTTTCCAGTTTCCCTAGCCCTTGGCAACCACCAATCTACACCAACCTACATTGTCTTCTTAGATTTGGCTATTCTGTACATTTCACACAAATAAAATCATACACTATATGGAATCATACACTTTGTGGCTTCTTTCCTTAATTCATTTTTTCTTTTTCTTTGAGATGGCGTGTCTCTATGTTGCCTAGACTGGTCTTGAACTCCTGGGCTCAAGTGATCCTCCCACCTTGGCCTCCCAAAGTGCTGTAATTACAGGTGTGAGCCACCATGTATCTTCATTCACCTCATTCACCTATATTTGTTTTGTTTTGTTTTGAGATGGAGTCTCACTCTGTCACCCAGGCTGGAGTGCAATGGTGTGATCTCGGCTCACTGCAACCTCCACCTCCTGGGTTCAAGCGATTCTCCTGCCTCAGCTTCCTGAGTAGCTGCGACTACAGGCACGTGCCATTATGCCCAGCTAATTTTTTTGTATTTTTAGTAGAGATGGGGTTTCACCATGTTGACCAGGATGGTCTTGACCTCTTGACCTTGTGATCCACCCACCTCGGCCTCCCAAAATGCTGGGATTATAGGCGTGAGCCACCGCGCCCGGCCTAGACATTTTTTTTTATTCTCATGAGACAGCCAATGATTTCAATGACAGAACTCTTATCACCCCAAACTCCATTCCCCCATCTTAGCTTTTTAGTCTCTGATGCTTTGTCTGAGACAAAGAAAAGGGAAGACCCTAACCCCTCCCTGTTCATGGGAGAAAACTCTGGCCCTTGTAGACTTCCATGCACCTGGGGAGGAGGAGGATGTTGCAAGTGAGGTCGCTGAGTAATGAGTAGGGACTGAGAACCCAGGAGTTCTGGCCTTCTCTAGCTAGCAATGATGATGTTGTCCCACACTCCTGGAACCCAGATGTCCTGAGCTTAGACCCGGCTTCCTCCATCCTTTAGGGACCTGTGCAGAGGGTGAGAGTGAATCCCAGGATGTCGGAGATGCATACAAGGCACCCAAAATGGGACCAAACCCTGGAATGGATGGTGAGCAGGAACATGAAAGCTTGGCCTTCCAAAAGGTGGGAAGAGGCACAGCCCCTCAGGATGTTAGGAAGAGGAGGGCTAGCCTCAGACCTCTGGGGAGGGTGGAGCTAAAATTCTGCCGCCCGATCAGAAGCTCTTTTTTCTCGTGGTGATTAATCTAGCAGACGTGTGTGTGTGTGTGTGCATACCATTCATCAAATTAGAGGATTTGACTTGATATGAGCATGGCCTTTAAAATACAGTCCGGGCCGGGCGCGGTGGCTCAAGCCTGTAATCTCAGCACTTTGGGAGGCCAAGGCGGGTGGATCACGAGGTCACGAGATCGAGACCATCCTGGTCAACATGGTGAAACACCACCTCTACTAAAAATACAAAAAATTAGCTGGGCATGGTGGCGCGTGCCCGTAATCCCAGCTACTCAGGATGCTGAGGCAGGAGAATTGCCTGAACCCAGGAGGCAGAGGTTGCGGTGAGTCAAGATCATGCCATTGCACTGCGGCCTGGGTAACAAGAGTGAAACTCCATCTCAAAAATAAATATAATAAATAAATAAATAAATTAATAAAAATAAAATAAAATACAGTTCATGAGACCGGGTGCAGTGGCTCACGCCTGTAATCCCAGCACTTTGGGAGGCCAAGGCGGGCGGATCACGAGGTCAGGAGATCAAGACCATCCTGGCCAACATGGTGAAACCCTGTCTCTACTAAAAATACAAAAATTAGCCAGATGTGGTGGCATGTGCTTGTGGTCCCAGCTACTCGGGAGGCTAGGCAGAAGAATTACTTGAACTCAGGAGGCGGAGGTTGCAGTGAGCCAAGATTGCACCACCACACTCCAGCCTGGCAACAGAGCAAGACTCCATCTCAAAAAAAAAAGAACAGTCCATGGCGGGGTGGCTCACGCCTGTAATCCCAGCACTTTGGGAGGCCAAGGCAGGCCGATCACCTTAGGCCAGGAGTTCGAGACCAGCTTGGCCAACTTGGTGAAGCCTCGTCTCTTACTGAAAATACAAAAATTATGGGAGGCCGAGGCGGGTGGATCACGAGGTCAAGAGATCAAGACCATCCTGGTCAACATGGTGAAACCCCATCTCTACTAAAAATACAAAAAAATTAGCTGAGCATGGTGGTGCGTGCCTGTAATCCCAGCTACTTAGGAGGCTGAGGCAGGAGAATTGCCTGAACCCAGGAGGCAGAGGTTGCGGTGAGCTGAGA
The DNA here is from genome assembly GCA_031835075.1 of Saguinus oedipus. NCBI lineage: Eukaryota > Metazoa > Chordata > Mammalia > Primates > Cebidae > Saguinus > Saguinus oedipus. Next base: position 50,114,365 of record CM063187.1, on the reverse strand, counting down.
TCGCGCCATTGCACTTCAGCCTGGCTAACAAGAGCAAAAAACTCTGTCTCAAATAAATAAATAAATAAATAAATAAATAAATAAATAAATAAATAAAAATTAGCCGGGCATGGCAGCGCGAGCCTGTAATCCCAGCTATCGGAGGCTGAGGCAGGAGAATTGCTCGAACCTGGGAGGCGGAGGTTTCGGTGAGCTGAGATTGCAGCACTGCAATCCAGCCCGGGTGACAGAGACTCTGTCTCAAAAAATAAATAAATAAATAAATAAATAAATAAAAGAAAGAGAAAAAGAGAGAGAGGGAGAGAAAGATGGAAAGAAAAGAAAAGAGAAAGAAAGAAAAGGGCCAATTGGCACTCACTTTGGTGTTGGTGAAAGTGCAGTATGGTTTCTCATGGGGAAAGATCTGGCCTGCATTATGTTATCTAGATGAAACCAACAGCGTTTAACGAAATGGACCGTGCTTTCAAAGGAATTCTGCAATCAACAGGTGCAGTGGGTGTGGCTGCCGAGGAAAGCCAATCAACTGGCCAATTAACATTGGAGGGTGTGGCTGGGTGGGCTGGCTGAGCTGTTTGACTAATAAGCTGGAAATGTAGGCAGGAGGGGGCGGGACTGTGGGGCTGGGATGGCCAATCAGTAGTGAGCAAGGCTGCAGGCGCAGTTGTTCCTCAACTTTGAATTTGGTGCCCCGGCTAGGAAGAAGACTTGGAAAAGAAGAGAGAGGAGTCGGAATCTACAGGGACGAATTCATCAGCAGCAATCGACGAAGAGTTGTCCAAGGCCCTTAAAGGCGAGGGCGGCACGGGCAGCAACCATATGAATCGCGAAGCCTACGTTGCAATCAGCTCTCCCTGCCCTCGGCTGGGCGAGGATAAGAAGGCCTACGTGCTGCAGCCGGCGCTCCAGGGCATCAGGATGCAGTGTTACATCAAGCGCGACAACCGCGGTGTGCACAAGCGCTTGTTCCCCCTCTACTACCTCTACCTGGAGAACCCCGACGGGCTGAAGGTGCAGTCAGCTGGCCCAGCAGCCTTGGGAGTAAGCCTCACCTCCTAGGGGAAATCCCACTCCTTTGTGAGTTAGGTCACGATCAGCCTAGACAACATGGCAAAACCTAGTCTCCACAAAAAATCCAAATATTGGTGGGGCATGGTGCTATGCGCCTGTAGTCCAAGCTACTCGGGAGGCTGAGGTGAGAGGACTCCTTGGGCCTGGGAGTTCGAGGCTGCAGTGAGATGTGATTGCAACATGCACTCCAGCCTGGGCAACAGAGTGAGACTCTGTGTCAAAAAAAAAAAAAAAAAATCCAGATGCAGTAGCTCACGCTTATAATCCCAGCACTTTGGAAGGCCACGGCGGGTGGATCACCTGGGCTCAGGAGTTCGAGACCAGACTGACCAACATGGAAAAACCCAGCCTGTACTAAAAATACAAAAAACAATTAGCCAGGCGTGGTAGTGCGTGCCTGTAATCCCAGCTACTTGGGAAGCTGAGGCAGAAGAATCTTTGAACCCGGGAGGTGGAGGTTGGGGTGAGCCGAGTTCGCACCATTGCACTCCAGCCTGGGCAACAAGAGCGAAACTCTCTCAAAAAAAAGAAAGGCCAGGCATGGTGGTTCACGCCTGTAATCTCAGCATTCTGGAGGCAGAATGTTTGAGCTGACAGGTTAGAGATCAGCCTGGGCAGCATGGTGAAACCCTGTCTTTAGAATACAAAATACAAAAAACCCCAAATAAATTAGCTGGGCTTGGTGGTGCCCACCTGTAGTCCCAGCTACTTGAGAGGCTGAGGTGGGAGTATGGCTTGAGTCCAGGAGGCAGAGATCGCGCCAGACCTTGTGTCAAAAAAAAAAAAAAGGAAGTCTGGACCCTCACTGAGCCCTCTTTGCTATCAGCTATCAGGCCTCACCCTATCCTGAGATAAGTCCTGCCCCTAGCAACCAGGCCCCTCCCCTCAAGGATTTTCCTATGGAGAGCCAAGCCACACCCCTCTCAATCTGGCCTTTACCCTGTAAATATGGCTTCCTCTCCTCCAAGTATCCTTTCTCCCCCTAGAAAGAGGTTTTTTCCCCTACTCAGAGCCAAACTCATTTTTCCCAGATGAAACGTCTACCAAAGTCCTGTTGCAATAATCCAAGGAAGGGTGTTCCCCATTCTCCACAGTCAGACCCCTCCTGGGCTCAGCTTCAACCCTGGACTCACAGGCGGAGGGAAGGAGGGAGAGATGTTAAGACAGGAAGCTTCCATTCAGGACTCAGCTGATGGCTTCCCTCAGTGAGAACCACATTGCCCAGTAAGTCTTGAGAAGCTTGTGCCATCACTGGCTCTTCCATCATGGGACATGGCGTTTCCTTGTCTTTGGACCTCTGGGTCTAGCCAGCTAACAGAAGTCCCTTTTTTTAAAAAATTTTTGTTTTGAGACAGAGTCTCGCTCTGTCGCTCAGGCTGGAGTGGCTCGATCTCGGCTCACTGCAACCTCTGCCCCTGGGTTCAAGTAGTTCTCCTGCCTCAGCCTCCCTACTAGCTGGGATTACAGGCACACACTACCATGCTCGGCTATTTTTTTTTTTTTTTTTTAGTAGAGACAGGGTTTCAACATGTTGACCAGGCTGGTCTTGAACTCCTGACCTCAAGTGATCTGCCCACCTCAGCCTCCCAAAGTGCTGAGATTACAGGCATGAGCCACCACGCCTGGCCTCCAGAAGTCCATTCTAATGGGCCATTCCTCTCATCCATAGCACTTCCTCCTGGCTGGGCGAAAGAGAAGAAGGAGCAAAACTTCTAATTACCTCATCTCCCTGGATCCCACAGACCTGTCTCGGGATGGGGACAACTTTGTGGGCAAAGTCAGGTGGGCAGAGCTCTGACATGTCATGAGAAGCAGGTGGCAGAGAGCTTGGGGACAGGGGGACTCCATTTTCCAGCAGGACACAGAGCACACCTTCCATCTGCTCAGGGACCAGAAGAACTGAACGCTTTGGAACATAGGCTGGCATTTAAGGCATTTGACTTCTTGAGAGGCAAGGGACTGAGACTCCTAACTTTCTGTGAGAGAAGAGGCCTGGAATGTGTGAGTTCTTGCATCCAAAAGGGAAGAGAGAGGCTAGGCGTGGTGGCTCCCATCTGTAATCCCAGCAGTTTGGGAGGCTGAGGTGGGCAAATCACTTGAGGTCAGGAGCTTGAGATCAGCCTGGCCAACATGGTGAAACCCCGTGTCTACTAAAAAGGCAAAAATTAGCTGGGCATAGTGGCAGGAGCCTATAATTGCAGCTGATGCAAGAGAATCACTTGCACCCAGAAGACAGAAGTTCGGTAAGCCGAGATCGAGAGATTGCACTCCAGCCTGGCTGACCAAAAAAAAAAAAAAAAAAAAAAGAACAGAGCTCTTAAAGGACCCTTTAAATAAAATAGGGAGGCTAAATAAAATACATGGCTAACCCAAGAAATGGGGACGCTGGGACCATGGATGCCGGAAACATGATTGTTTCATTTATTTAATTTTTTTTTTGGAGACAGAGTTTTGCTTTTGTTGCCCAGGATGGAGTGCAATTGTATGATCTTGGCTCACTGCAACCTCCACCTCCTGGGTTCAAGTGATTCTCCTCCCTCAGCCTCCTGAGTAGCTGGGATTACAGGCGTGTGCCACCATACCCAGCCAATTTTGTATTTTTAGTAGAGACAGGGTTTCACCACATTGGTCAGGCTGGTCTCCTGACCTCAGGTGATCCACCTGCCTCGGCCTCCCAAAGTGCTGGGATTACAGGTGTGAGCCACCGTGCCCGGCCTCATTTATTTATTTATTTTTACTTATTTATGTATTTATTTAGTTACAGGGTTTCATTCTGTCACCCAGGCTGGAGTGCAGTGGCATGACCACAGCCTCTAGAGGAGCTGGGACCACAGATGCAAATGGCCACTCCCTGCTAATTTTTCTATATTTTGCAGAGATGGAGTTTTGCCATGTTGCCCAGGTTCAAGCTATCCTCCTGCCTTTACCTCCCAATTCTTTTTCTTTTCTTTTTTTTTTTTTTTTCCGAGACAGTCACATTCTGTCTTCCAGGCTGTAGTGCAATGGTGAGATCTTGGCTCACCGCAACCTCCACCTCTGGGTTCAAGTGATTCTCCTGCCTCAGCTTCCCCAGTAGCTGGGATTACAGGCACCTGCTACCACAGCCAGCTAATTTTTTGTATTTTTAGTAGAGACGGAGTTTCACCATGTTGACCAGACTGGTCTCGAACTCCTAACCTCAGGTGATCTGCCCACCTCGGCCTCCCAAAGTGCTGGGATTACAGGTGTGAGCCACTGTGCCTAGCCTAGGAACAGGATTCTTAGACATTTGGACATAGGCTTTGACATAGGGGATTGCAGGGAAGAGTCGATGTGATGAGTGACACTCAAAGAGTGACGCTATTTTAATTCTATCCATTCCCTTCCTGGAGTAGATCCAATGCCTTGGGCACCAAGTTCACCATCTTTGACAACGGGGTGAATCCTGACCGGGAGCATTTAATCAGGGATACTGCCAGGATCAGACGGGAACTGGGGGCTGTGTGTTATGTGAGTGTCCTGGGTACAAAAGAAAGGGGTAGGATGGTGGGAAGAAGGAACCAGGCCAACTGGGATATAATATACCCAGGAGACCAACGCCTTGGGATTCCTGGGACCTCGGGAAATGACTGTGGTTCTCCCAGAAACCGACAGCGAGAACCAGATCATCAGTGTCCAGCCAATAACAGTGAGTCTCCAATGTCGGGAATCTCTGGGTCAATGGAGGAGAAGGGGCTGGGGCGGGTTCTTCTAGATCCCAGAGGAGGAGGAAGAGGAGGCCAGTGGGTTGCATGTCTCAGATGAAGGCTGAAGGACTTAGACTTTCGTATCTCAGGGAATAAAGACTAGAGACTTAAAACGTTTGCACCCAGCGAAAAAAGGATTCATGGTAGGTTAACAAACTGTTACCACAAAGGGGTCTGATCCAGACTCCATGAGAGGGTTCTTGGATCTCAGGCAAGAAAGAATTTGAGGCCAGTCCACAGATTCAAGCGAAAGCAAGTTTATTAGAGAAGAAACAAAAGAGGCCAGGCACAGTGGCTCATGCCTGTAATCCCAGTGCTTTGGGAGACAGAAGTGGACGGATCACTTGAAGTCGGAAGTTTGAGACCAGCCTGACCAACATGGAGAAACCCCATGTCTACTAAAAATACAAAATGAGCTGGCCGTTGTGGCACACACCTGTAATCCCAGCTACTCGGGAGGTTGAGGCAGGAGAATCGCTTGATCCTGGAGGTGGAGGTTGTGGTGAGCTGAGATCACGCCATTGCACTCCAGCCTGGGCAACAAGAAGAAACTCTGTCTAAAAAAAGAGACAGAAACAGAAGAATGGGTACTTCATAGGCAGAGCAGCCTTGAGAGCTGTTGTTTGGCAATTTTTTTTTTTTTTTGAGACCGAGTTTCGCTTTTGTTACCCAGGCTGGAGTGCAATGGCACGATCTCGGCTCACCGCAACCTCCATCTCCTGCGTTCAGGCAATTCTCCTGCCTCGGCCTCCTGAGTAGCTGGGACCACAGGCACGCGCCACCATGCCCAGCTGATTTTCTGTATTTTTAGTAGAGACGGGGTTTCACCATGTTGGCCAGGATGGTCTCGATCTCTTGACCTCATGATCCACCCGCCTCGGCCTCCCAAAGTGCTGGGATTACAGGCATGAGCCACCGCGTATAGGTATACAGGCCCTATACCTTTTTTTTTTGAGACAAGCTTTTACTCTGTTGCACAGGCAGGAGAGCAGTGGTGCCATCTCAGCTCCCCCAAACCTCCGCCTCCTGGGTTCGAGTGATTCTCCTGCCTCAGCCTCTCGAGTAGCTGGGATTTACAGGCATGCACCACCACGCCCGGCTAAGTGCGTATTTTTAGAAGAGACCAGGTTTCTCCATCTTGGTCAGGCTGGCCTTGAACTCCCAACCTCAAGTGATCTGCCCACCTTGGCCTCCCAAACTGCTGGGATTACAGGCGTGAGCCACCATGCCTGGCCTAAGCCTGCTAATGTATTATAATTAGTGTATGATGAGCAGTGAGGACGACGACCAGGGTCACTTTCATCACCATCTTGGTTTTGGTGCGTTTTGGCCAGCTTCTTTACTGGCTGTTTTATCAGCAGTGTTTTTATGACCTGTATCTTGTGATACCAGTCCTGTCAAACTCCTGTCTCATCCTGTGACTAACAATGCCTACCCTCCTGGGAATGCAGCCCAGCAGGTCTCATTCTCATTTTGCCCAGCCCCTGTTCAAGATGGAGTCGCTCTGGTTCGAAAACGTCTGACGAAACCACAGCCCCTTCTTTACCGTCCAGGAACCGGAGTTGCTGCTGAGTCGCATCCAACGTGGAGACAACCAAGGGTTGCTTGTGCTGCACAACAAAACCCCATTGTGGAACCACGAGAAACGTGTCTTCGTGCTCGATTTCCATGGTCGAGTTACTATGACTTCTGTCAAGAACTTCCAGATCATGCATCCCAAAGACCGTGAGCTCCTGGAAACCAACCTGGCCCTGGTGGGGTGGGGTTGGGGCGTGAATGGAAGAGAACTACGTTTCCCATCATCACTTGAGCGCTTTTCTAGGCAAGACAGACGCCACGCTATCGCAAAGCCTCTTGGGAATTGTAGTTTACACAGCCCTCAGGCTTTCTGGCTTAGTAAAGGCCTCCTCTCAGCCTCTTGAAAGTCTCAGTTCTTGGCTGAGTGCGGTGGCTCATGCCTGTAATCCCAGCACTTTGGGAGGCCGAGGCGGGTGGATCATGAGGTCAGGAGTTCGAGACCAGCCTGGCCAATATAGTGAAACCCCCGTCTCTACTAAAAATACAAAAATTAGGTGAGTGTGGCGGCATGCGCCTGTAATCCCAGCTGCTTGGGAGGCTGAGGCAGGAGAACCGTTTGAACCCAGCAGACAGAGGTTGCAGTGAGCCTTGATGGTGCCACTGTACTCCAGCCTGGGTGACAGAGCAAGACTCCATCTCAAAAAAAAAAAAAAAAAAAAAAAAGTCTCAGTTCTTTGCTAGGTGTGGTGGCTCATGCCTGTAATTCTAGCACTTTGGGAGGCTGAGGCAGGTGAATCACCTGCCAAGACCAGCCTGGCCAACATGGTGAAACCCTGTTTCTACTAAAAATACAAAAACTAGCTGGTTGTGGTGGAACACGCCTGTAATTCCAGCTACCTGGGAGCCTGAGGCAGGAGAATTGCTTGAACCTGAGAGGCGGAGGTTGCAGTGAGCCAGCCTGGAAGTCAGTTCTCGAAGGTGGGAGATGAGAGAGTCTGGCTGAGGCTTCCTTCCTGATTTCCTTCTTAGCGGAACAGCTGGTGCTCCAGTTCGGCCGCGTGGCCCCAGACAAATTCACCATGGACTTCTGCTTCCCGCTTAGCCCGCTCCAGGCCTTCGCCATATGTTTGTCCAGTTTCAGTGTGAAGCTGGCCGTTGAGTAGCAAAATAAAATACCATATAAAATACCATACCTTTTTTTTTTTTTTTGAGACGGAGTTTCGCTCTTGTTACCCAGGCTGGAGTACAATGGCGAGATCTCAGCTCACCGCAACCTCCGCCTCCTGGGTTCAGGCAATTCTCCTGCCTCAGCCTCCTGAGTAGCTGGGATTACAGGCACGCGCCACCATGCCCAGCTAATTTTTTGTATTTTTAGTAGAGACGGGGTTTCACCATGTTGACCAGGATGGTCTCGATCTCTTGACCTCGTGATCCACCCGCCTCGGCCTCCCAAAGTGCTGGGATTACAGGCTTGAGCCACCGGACCCGGCCTAATACCATACCCTTACCAGCTTCTGTGCCTCTTCATTTGGAGGAAGAGCTACAACACGCCTTCTTTAGCACCACCCTTAATAATAACCAACACTGGCCAGGCGCGGTGGCTCACACCTGTAATCCTAGCACTTTGGGACGCAGAGGTGGGCGGGTAGATCACCTGAGGTCGGGAATAGAAACCAGCCTGTACAGCCGGGTGCGGTGGCTCATGCCTGTAATCCCAGCACTTTGGGAGGCCGAGACGGGTGAATCACAAGGTCAAGAGATCGAGTCCATTCTGGTCAACATGGTGAAACCCCGTCTCTACTTAAAAAATACAAAAATCAGCTGGACGTGGTGGCACGTGCCTGTAGTCCCAGCTACTCAGGAGGCTGAGGCAGGAGAATTGCCTGAACCCAGGAGGCGGAGGTTGCAGTGAGCCAAGATTGCACCACTGCACTCCAGCCTGGTGCCTGCCGACACAGCAAAACTCTGTCTCAAAAAAAAAAAAAGTAGCCGGGCGCAGTGGCTCACACCTGTAATCCCAGCACTTTGGGAGGCCGAGGCGGGTGGATCACGAGGTCAAGAGATCGAGACCATCCTGGTCAACATGGTGAAACCCCATCTCTAAATACAAAAAATTAGCTGGGCATGGTGGTGCATGCCTGTAATCCCAGCTACTCAGGAGGCGGATGAGGCAGGAACCCAGGAGGCAGAGGTTGCGGTGTGCCGAGATCACGCCATTGCACTCCAGCCTGGGAGACAGAGTGAGACTCTGTCTCAAACAAACAAACAAAAAAGGCTGGGCATGGTGGCTCAGGCCTGTAATCCCAGTACTTTGGGGGGCAGAAGTGGGTGGGCAGATCACCTGAGGTCAGCAGTTGAAGACTAGCCCGGCCAACACAGGAAAACCTCATCTCTACTAAAAATACAAAAATGAGCTGGACATGGTGGCAGGTGGCTGTAATTCCAGTTACTCCGGAGGCTGAGGCAGGACAATCACTTAAATCTGGGAGGCAGAGATTGCAGTGAGCTGGAATTGCTCCACCACACTCCAGCCTGGGCAACAGAGAAAGACTCCATCTCAAAATAAATAAACAGGTGGGGCACAGTGACTCGAGCTTGTAATGCCAGCACTTTGGGAGGCCAAGGCGGGCAGATCGCCTGAGATCAGGTTTGAGACCAACCTGGCTAACACAATGGAACCCCATCTCTACTAAAAATACAAAAACTAGCTGGGCATGGTGGCAGGTGCCTATAATCCCAGCACTTTGGGAGGCAGAAGTAGGTGGGCAGATCACCTGAAAGACCAGCCTGGCCAACACAGTGAAACCCTGTCTCTGTTAAAACTACAAAAATTAGCTGGGCATGGTGGTGCGCGCCTGTAGTCCCAGCTACTCGGGAGGCTGAGGCAGGAGAATTGCCTGAACCCAGAAGGTGGAGGTTGTGATGAGCCAAGATCGTGCCATTGCGCTCCAGCCTGGGTAACAACAGCGAAACTCCATCTCAAAAATAAATAAATACATAAATATGAATAATCAATACTTACTAGCCACCCCTGAGAGTCCAGTCTAGTGAAAGTGGGCTGAAAAGTAGCCTACTGTGTCCTGGGTAGGGGGGTCAATATTATTAACGGTGGTGCTAAATAATATGATCATGGGGGATGGGCCTTAAACCCGTCAAAAAAGACAAAATCCTCAGAAAAACACACTGAGCCACAAGCCTGTCGGATCACAGCACAGCAACTCTAAAAAAGTGATTTTCAGCTGGGTGTACTTACTCATGACTGTAATCCCAGCACTTTAGGAGGCCGTGGCAGGCAGATCACTTGAGGTCAGAAGTTCGAGACCAGCCTGGCCAACATGGCAAAACGCTGTCTCTACTACAAATACAAAAATCAGCTGGGCATAGTGGCACATGCCTGTAATCCCAGATTCTCAGGTAGTTGAGGCACGAGAATCGCTTGAACCTGGGAGATGGAGGTTGCGGTGAGCTGAGATCATGACACTGCACTCCAGCTTGGGCAACAGAATGAGAGTCTGTCTCAGAAAAAAATTTTTTTTTTCACAGTGCATCTGAAGAATCAGGAGCTGAGCAAGACGGCTCAGGGTTGGGATCTTTAGGCAGCAGGCAGTGCTCATACAAAGGTGTTAACTTAGATGGAATTAAGCTTGGTTGCCTTGTGGAAATGAAAGGTTTTTTTTTTTTTTTTGAGACAGAGTTTCCCTCTTGCTACCCAGGCTGGAGTGCAATGGCGCGATCTCGGCTCACCGCAACCTCCGCCTCCTGGGTTCAAGCAATTCTCCTGCCTCAGCCTCCTGAGTAGCTGGGATTACAGGCGTGCACCACCATGCCCAGCTGATTTTCTGTATTTTTAGTAGAGACGGGGTTTCACCATGTTGGCCAGGATGGTCTCGATCTCTTGACCTCGTGATCCACCCGCCTCGGCCTCCCAAAGTGCTGGGATTACAGGCGTGAGCCACCGCGCCCGGCCCTATATCTTTTTTTTTTTTTTTGAGACAAACTTTTACTCTGTTGCACAGGCAGGAATGCAGTGGTGCAATCTTGGCTCACTGCAACCTCTGCCTCCTGGGTTTAAGTGATTCTCATGCCTCGGCCTCTGGAGTAGCTGGGATAACAGGCATGCACCCCCATGCTCGCTAATTTTTGTATTTTTAGTAGAGGAGGTGTTTCACCATGTTTCCCAGGCTAGTCTCAAACTCCTGACCTCAGGTGATCCACCTCCCTCAGCCTCCCAAAGTGCTGGGATTATAGGTGTGAGCCACAGCACCCAGCCTATACAGGATAACGTCTTGAGGTTGCCATGGTCTTTGTAAACTGTCATGGTGATGGTGGGAATGTCTTTTAGCATACTAATTTTTTTTTTTTTTTGAGATGGAGTTTTGCTCTTGTTACTCAGGCTGGAGTACAATGGTGCAATCTTGGCTCACTGCAACCTCTGCCTCCTGGGTTCAGGCAATTTTCCTGCTTCAGCCTCCTGAGTAGCTGGGATTACAGGCACACGCCACCATGCCCAGCTAATTTTTTGTATTTTTAGTAGAGATGGGGTTTCACCATGTTGACCAGGATGGTCTTGATCTCCTGACCTCGTGATCCACCCGCCTCGGCCTCCCAAAGTGCTGGGATTACAGACTTGAGCCACCTTGCCGGCCTGCTAATTTTTTTTTTTTTTTTTTGAGACAGAGTGCTCAGGCTGGAGAGCAATGGTGCCATCTCAACTCCCCCAAACCTCCGCCTCCTGGGTTCGAGTGATTCTCCTGCCTCAGCCTCTCGAGTAGCTGGGATTTACAGGCATGCACCACCACGCCCGGCTAAGTGCGTATTTTTAGAAGAGACCAGGTTTCTCCATCTTGGTCAGGCTGGCCTTGAACTCCCAACCTCAAGTGATCTGCCCACCTTGGCCTCCCAAACTGCTGGGATTAAAGGCGTGAGCCACCATGCCTGGCCTAAGCCTGCTAATGTATTATAATTAGTGTATGATGAGCAGTGAGGACGACGACCAGGGTCACTTTCATCACCATCTTGGTTTTGGTGCGTTTTGGCCAGCTTCTTTACTGGCTGTTTTATCAGCAGTGTTTTTATGACCTGTATCTTGTGATACCAGTCCTGTCAAACTCCTGTCTCATCCTGTGACTAACAATGCCTACCCTCCTGGGAATGCAGCCCAGCAGGTCTCATTCTCATTTTGCCCAGCCCCTGTTCAAGATGGAGTCGCTCTGGTTCGAAAACGTCTGACGAAACCACAGCCCCTTCTTTACCGTCCAGGAACCGGAGTTGCTGCTGAGTCGCATCCAACGTGGAGACAACCAAGGGTTGCTTGTGCTGCACAACAAAACCCCATTGTGGAACCACGAGAAACGTGTCTTCGTGCTCGATTTCCATGGTCGAGTTACTATGACTTCTGTCAAGAACTTCCAGATCATGCATCCCAAAGACCGTGAGCTCCTGGAAACCAACCTGGCCCTGGTGGGGTGGGGTTGGGGCGTGAATGGAAGAGAACTACGTTTCCCATCATCACTTGAGCGCTTTTCTAGGCAAGACAGACGCCACGCTATCGCAAAGCCTCTTGGGAATTGTAGTTTACACAGCCCTCAGGCTTTCTGGCTTAGTAAAGGCCTCCTCTCAGCCTCTTGAAAGTCTCAGTTCTTGGCTGAGTGCGGTGGCTCATGCCTGTAATCCCAGCACTTTGGGAGGCCGAGGCGGGTGGATCATGAGGTCAGGAGTTCGAGACCAGCCTGGCCAATATAGTGAAACCCCCGTCTCTACTAAAAATACAAAAATTAGGTGAGTGTGGCGGCATGCGCCTGTAATCCCAGCTGCTTGGGAGGCTGAGGCAGGAGAACCGTTTGAACCCAGCAGACGGAGGTTGCAGTGAGCCTTGATGGTGCCACTGTACTCCAGCCTGGGTGACAGAGCAAGACTCCATCTCAAAAAAAAAAAAAAAAAAAAAAGTCTCAGTTCTCTGCTAGGTGTGGTGGCTCATGCCTATAATTTTAGCACTTTGGGAGGCTGAGGCAGGTGAATCACCTGCCAAGACCAGCCTGGCCAACATGGTGAAATCCCGTCTCTACTAAAAATACAAAAAATTAGCTGGGCATGGTGGTGAGTGTCTGTAATCTCAGCTACTCAGGAGGCTGAGGCAGGAGAATTGCTTGAACCCAGGAGGCGGAGGTTGCGGTGAGCCCAGATCGCGCCATTGCACTCCAGCCTGGGTAACAAGAGCGAAACTCCGTCTCAAAAAAAAAAAAAAAAAAATTGTAACAGTGAGAACATTATGACAGTGAAGGAGACCTGCTCTAACCCACCCCATGCCGCCTGTAATCTCCAAACTGCCCTTCATCACTCCTGGGCTCAGACCAAGCTAACTGTGGGAGACATTTCATTTATAGGTGTTGGCGCAGCGAGGTGGCTCACGCCTGTAACCCCAGCACTTTGAGAGGCTGAGGCGGGCGTATGACAAGGTCAAGAGTTTCAGACCACCCTGGCCAATATGGTGAAACTCCATCTCTACTAAAAATTCAAAAAATTAATAATAATGGTGTCAGGCATGGTGGTGCACGCCTGTAGTCCCTGCTACTTGGGAGGCTGAGGCAGGAGAACTGCTTCAACCCGGGAGGCGGAGGTTGCAGTGAGCTGAAATCACTTCACTGCACTTACAACCTGGGTGACAGAGCGAGACTGTCACAAAAAAAAATTATGTGTTTTTTTTTTTTGAGATGGAGTCTTGGTCCACCTCCCTGGCTCAAGGAATTCTCCTGTTTCAGCCTCCTGAATAGCTGGAATTACAGGTGTGAACCACCACACCAATCTATTTTTTAAAAACTTTTAGTATAGTTGGGATTTCACCATGTTGGCCAAGCTTGTCTCAAACTCCTGACCTCAAGTGATCCGTCCACTTCTGCCTCCCAAAGTGCTGGGATTACAGGCACGGGCCACCGTGCCCAGGCTTCTAGTTTCTAGTTTAAATGAGAATAACCCTTCCCAAAACTAAGCTGCTTTTATAAAGTTAATGAAAGACCCTCAGGTTAGGAGGATGAGAGGAGCCTGAATTCTGCAAGGTCTAGAGGTAGATTAATACAAAAATTAGCCGTGCATGGTAGGGCATGCCTGTAATCTCGGGTACTAGGGAGGCGAGGCAGGAGAATTGCTTGAATTCTGGGTTGCAGTGAGCCGAGATCGCACCACTGCACTCCAGCCTGGCGACGCAGCGAGACTTGGCCTCAATAATAACAAAAAAGTAAAAATGAGAGGTAGAGGCTGGGTGCAGTAGTGCAGGCCCATGCCCGTAATCCCAGCACTTTCGGAGGCTGAGGTGGGTGGATCATGAGGTCAAGAGTTTGAGACCATCCTGGTCAACATAGTGAAACCCTGTCGCTACTAAAAATACCAAGAAAATTAGCTGGGTATGGTGGTGCGCCCCTGTAGTCCCAGCTACTCAGGAGGCTGAGGCAGGAGATTCACTTGAACCCCAGGGGGTGGAGGTTGCAGCGAGCCGAGATCAAGCCACTGCATTCCAGCCTGGGTGAGAGAGTGAGACTCTGTCTCAAAAAAAAAAAAATAGTAAAAAAAAAAAAATTGGAGGTAGATGATTAGTTATTATTCTAGAGGTCATAAGATATGCAATTTCCCCAATTACTTCTGCAGATAACATCACTAATGTTAGAAACAGATGCTCGGTGCTGCAAAGAAAAGTTAACAGAGACAAGGATCTTTCAGCAACACAAATTTTACCTCCCGCACTGCAGGAAGGGTACCCTCACTAGCCATCTTGCCATGAGAGTATAATGAACAAATGAAAAGCAAATTGATCCCTTACGAATTTGGGGTCTTCCTTACTGCTGTGTCTGATCTCCATTGGTTGGAGCCAGACCTCACAATCTAAACTAAAACCCGATTGGCTAACAGCTTCAAACTTTTTCAAAAGGTAAAAGCAATGGAGAGCTGGGACATGCCTGTGAGCAGGTCCAGCACAGATATCCTGGTTAAAGTACAAGCACATAGAATGTACTACGTGCCTGTAAGTGTGGCATGTCTGACAGCTACATAGGATAGGGCTTCACAAAGTTATTAGCACACTTACTCTTTTTCTTTCTTTTTTTTTTTTTTTAAAGTTGGGGTTTCACCATCATGGCCAGACTGGTTTTGAACTCCTGACCTCAGGTGATCCACCCACCTCAGCCTCCCAAAGTGCTAGGATTACAGGCGTGAGCCACCACGCCCAGCCAGCACACTTATTTTTAACAATAAAGAGAACTTTAAAGAGGAACTTTTCTACTTCCCACAGTAAGAACCTAAGATCAGTAGTGATGGGGTTTCTCCATGTTGACTAGGCTGGTCTGGAACTCCTGACCTCAGGCAATCCACCTGCCTCAGCCTCCCAAAGTACTGGGATTACAGGCATGAGCCACCCCACCTGGTCTGAGGTGCTTTGTTTTATGCTCTTCTCTCCCCAGCTACCTCAGGGACCTGTAAGTAGGATGCTATCAGTTTCTGACACACACACAGACACTGCTTGCTACAAATCAAAAGGCTTTATTCCTTATATAAACCCACACTTAGAAAAAATAAATTAATTATAGGCAAACCAGTTGGTCTTAGCCACGCCTCCCACTGAGGTCCAGGGGAGCTAGACAGGAGGGGGAGGGTGTGACTACAGCTTGGCTCAAGGGCGTGGCCTGAACTGGGGATGAGGGGACCGAGGAGGAAGGCAAGGTCTGGGTGAGGGCAGGGATGGGGGCTAAAGGTGGGTTCCTGAGGCGTGCCCAGGCTCTGGCCCGGGCAGCAGGGGTGAGGCAGGGGCTCAGCAACTCCTGGGCCTGGGCAATGCGGCGTGCAAAGCGGCTGCGATCCCGGGCAAGCTGCTCCCAGGGGCCCCGGCGGGCGGCGTGGGCTGGCCCTGCCCAGACAGCCAGCAGATGGACGGTGACCTTCTCAGAGAAGCGTACCTGGGGGCAGACATGGGGACACAGAGAAGAAATGCACACAGCCATGGGAATCCGGATGGCAAGGGCGGGGAAGAGAGAGAAGCAAACAAAAATTAATTACACAAAAATGCTTTCTATCTGGCTAGTCACGTCCCTGTCACTGTCACAGGAATCTCTGTCTGACTCACTGAAAGCAGAGGTGGTTTCCTGGGGCTGCCATGAGCCACAGCTGCTTCCTCCTTCCCCAGGGGCCTGGCCTCTTACAAGGGATTGCATGACAGCATACACAGCCCTCCCTATGGAAGTTACATGCAACCCTCTGCAACTACAGGGACCCAGGAGTCTCAGCCTCCAGCCCCGCTTCTCTCTAAGACTCAAGAATCTGGGCTCTCAGCACCTACCTTTCTGGCCTTTAAGGGAGTCTCAGTGTCCGGATCTCGGGTCGGTGATTCTGGGTTCTTGAGCCGCCTCTGCAGTCGGAGGGGTAGCCCAGGAGGAGCCCAGGGAGGCGGTGGCTTCTCTCCAGGTACATAGATGGCCACTCGGAAGGGGCAGGGCTCAGCTTCTCCCCAGTACTCAGTAGCCTCCTCTTCCTCTGTCTCCTTCCCAGGTTGATATACCCAGTCTCTGAAGTGGGCACTCTGGGCTGGGTGGGATGGATGTGGGTTTGACTCAGTTTCTCCCAGAGCTGCTTCTGAATCATCTTCCTTATCCTCACTGTCCACATCCTCATCTTCCTCCTCTGTGTCCTCTCCTGGCCGATACACCCAGGCCTTCAGGAAGGCACTTGCAGGGGGTGTGGAAGGGGAAGTCTCAGCTTCTCCCTCGTCCTCAGCTGATCCGGTATCACTGTCCTCATCTTCCTCCTCTGTGTCCTCTTCTGGCTGAAACACCCAGGGCTTCAAGAAGGTACCTATAGCAGGAGTGGAAGAGGAACCCTCAGCTCCTCCCTCTTCATCTGATCCAGAGTCACTGTCCTCATCTTCCTCACCTTCCTCTTCTTCTGTGTCCTCTCCTGGCTCATACACCCAGACCTTCAAGAAAGCACTTGCAGGGGGTGTGGAAGCGGAAGTCTCAGCTTCTCCCCCGTCCTCAGCTGATCCTGTATCACTGTCCTCATCTTCCGCTTCCTCTTCCTCTTCCTCTGTGTCCTCTCCTGGTTGATATAACCAGGCCTTCAGGAAGGCACTTGTGGCAGGGATGCAGGGAGGACTAGCTCCTCCATCCTTCTCAGCTGCCCCCAAAGCCTTGACCTCACCTTCCTCTTCATCAGTGGGTTGGCATCGCCAGGCCCTGAGCTGGGGCCTCTGAGCTGGGGCTGAGGAGTGTGGCCCTGGGGCAGCTTTTCCTTTCCCAGCTTCTTTGTGCGCCTTTTCCTTCTTCTCCTCGGATGCCTCTCCTGAATGATACTCCCAGGCCGTGGGGTAAGAGCCTGAAGATGGGGGTGACACGGGGGTCTTCCTGGCTCCTTGACTTTTTTCTGTTCTTCTGTCGTCCTCCGTGGCTTGATTCTCTTCTTCCCCTGGGCAAGTGCTGGGCTTGGATCCTGGAGACGGGGCAGAAGTAGAGGTTCTGCAAGCTTCTTTCTTTGCAGCTTCTTCATCGTCCTCCTCCTCTACTGCTGAACAACACTCCCGGTGTGAAGGAGGATAAGAGAACCTGTTGACTCCCTCATCTTCAGCAACTCCCTTTTCCTCGGCTTTCTCCTCCCCTGGGTTCTTATCGGAACGTTGCAGGGTCCTTATCAGAAGGCTGGGAGACAGGGGAGCACGCTGGCCATCTGCAAATAGACTTCCCTGCCCTCTAGGGACACTGGTTGCTTCTCGATGACTATACTTGTCATCATCATCATCTGAAAGTCCCCAGGCTTCAGGAAGGGAAGTGCTGGTTTTCAGGCCCATCGCTTCTCTATCCCCTTCAGGGCCTCCACTGTCTTCAGTCTCCTCTTCAGAGTATCTGCCCCAAGGGGTATCGGGGGTTGTCAGAGGAGTCTTAGCTTCTCCCTCCAGGCCAGCTTCTGCTCCTTTTACTGCTTCTACCAGCCAGGGCTCTGGAGGTCCTGGGCCCCTCAGCCGGCTCCAGGCCCTGCTGAGGAAGCCCATCAGTGGGGACAGGAGGAAGAAAGGATGGGCATCCCTCCAGCGGGCAGCCTGATGGGGTGCTTGGCCTGGGGCCATGTGTCTGGGCTGGAAAAGGGGGAGGAAAAAAAATAAAGTTTAGGGGCCATTAAGGAGATGGCATTCGGGCATGACTATGAGTCATAGCAATAAAAATAGTAACAAAACTATTGTAAACAGCAACGTGAGCCTCTGCCCCAAATTCCTTTCTGATCTCAGCCACTCCCCTCTCTGTCCCTTGGCTCCATTCTCTCTCATCACTCAAGAGCCAGGAATCTGAGCCCGAGTTCTTCCTTAGATCCAAGGGTCCAAGCCCCCAGCCCCCTCTTTGCTCAGACGCAGAAATCCCAGTCCCAAGAACAAGTCTTTTACTTGCTTTCCTTGGGGACAAGGTCATAGTCCCTAGCTCGCTCATCCTGCTGAAGATTGACAAGCCAAACCCCCACACCCTCCTCTCTTGGAGACTCAAATATTCTGACCCGACCCCCTCACTTGCCAGATGATTCTTTCAAGAGGGACCCAAGAATCTGGCTTCCAGATCCCTCCTCCCTCAGGCTCAGTACTCCAGGCTCCCAACCCCTTCTCCTCTTTAAATCCGTGCCCCGAGCCCCGTGGGGACCCAGGCGTTCCGACCCCTTACTCACCGGCTGGGGAGTGCGCGTCACCCCGGGGGTAGGAGGGCCGGCTCGGGCTGCCAGAAGCGATCACAGGTCCGGACGGCTAGGAAGGCCAGCGCGTTCATCTCACCCTCAGAGGTTGGGGTCCAGGAACTCAGAGTATCTATGGCTGCCTCAAGCGCGGGGGCGACAAGCGGGCGCAGGGTCGTGCGGCTTCTCACAAGTGAACAACAACTGGGGTGGGAACCAACACAATGAACGCAGAAGGCGGCCGCGAAGCTTTTATAGTCTACCGCGCCCGACGTGTGCCGTCACGGGGAGAGGCGGGGTTTCGAGACCACACCCCGAAGGGTGGGAAGTGAAAGTAAGACGGGACTTCTCGCGGAGATTCCAATCTTTGAGACGTCACGGCGGAGTTTCCGATTGTGACCACGCCTCCCAAATAAGCGAACTGTCAATCAAATTCATGGTCCTGCTTCAGCAGCAGGCCAGTTCTCTTAGCTCAGGGCAGATGCCTTCCCACCTCAATTTATTTATCTATTTATTAATTATTTTTTTGAGACGGGATTTTTTTTCAACATGTTGGCCAAGCTGGTCTTGAACTCCCGACCTCAAGTGTTCCCGGCCGCCCCCCGCCCCGCCTCGGCCTCCCAAAGTGCTAGGATTACAGGCGCGAGTCACCAATCCAGGCCTAATTATTTATTTACTATTATTATTTTTTGAGACGAAGTCTCTCTCTATCACCCAGGCTGCAGTGCAATGTCGCGATCTCGGCTCACTGCAACTTCCGCCTCCCAGGTTCAAGCCATTCTCCCGCCTCAGCATCCCAAGAAGCTGGGGTTACAGGCATGTACCACCACACCCAGCTAATTTTTTTTTTTTTTTTTTTTTTTGACGGAGTTTCGCTCTTGTTACCCAGGCTGGAGTGCAAAGGCGCGATCTCGGCTCACCGCAACCTCTGCCTCCTGGGTTCAAGCAATGCTCCTGCCTCAGTCTCCTGAGTAGCTGGAACTACAGGAGCTCCATGCCCAGCTAATTTTTGTATTTTTAGTAGAGACGGGGTTTCACCTTGTTGACCAGGATGGTTTTGAGCTCTTGACCTCGTGATCCACCCGCCTCGGCCTCCCAAAGTGCTGGGATTATAGGCGTGAACCCCTTTGCCCGGCCTTTTTTTTTTTTTTTTTTTTTTTTTTTTTGAGATGGAGTTTCATTCTTGTTGCCCAGGCGGGAGTGCAATGGCGAAATCTCGGCTCACTGAAACCTCCGCGATTCTCCCAGTTTCAAGCGATTCTCCTGCCTCAGCCTCCCGAGTGGCTGGGATTACAGGCATGCACCACAATGCCCGGCTAATTTTGTATTTTTAGTAGAGACGAGGTTTCTCCATGCTGGTAAGGCTGGTCTTGAACTCCCGACCTCAGGTGATCCGCCCGCCTCGGCCTCCCAAAGTACTGGGATTACTGGTGTGAGCCACCTCGTCCGCCCAGTTTTTGGTATTTTTAATAGAGACGGGTTTCACCCATGTTGCCCAGGCTGGTCTTGAACTCTCGACCTCAGGTGATCCACCTGCCTTGGCCTCCCAAAGTACTAGGATTACAGGCGTGAGCCATCATGCCCGGCCTATTTATTTATTTTTTGAGACGGAGTGTTGCTCTCTCACCCAGGCTAGAGTTGGAGTTCAGTATCGCCATCTCAGCTCACTGCAACCTCAACCTCCGGGGTTCCAGTGATTCTCCTGCCTCAGCATCTGGAGTAGCTGGGATTACAGGCGTGGGCCACAATGCTCCGCTAATTTTTCTTTCTTTTTTTTTTTTTTGAGACAGAGTCTCGCTGTTGTTACCCAGACTGGAGTGCAATGGCGCGATCTCGGCTCACTGCAACCTCCACCTCCTGGGTTCAAGCAATTCTCCTGCCTCAGCCTCCCGAGTAGCTGGGACTACAGAGGCGCAGCACCATGCCCAGCTAATTTTTCTGTTTTTAGTAGAGACAGGGTTTCACCTTGTTGACCAGGATGGTCTTGATCTCTTCACCTCGTGATCCACCTGCCTCGGCCTTCCAAAGTGCTGGGATTATAGGCCTGAGCCACCGCACCCGGCCTAATTTTTCTATTTTTAGTAGAGACAGCAGTTCGCCATGTTGACCAGGCTGGTCTTAAACTCCTGATCTCAGGTGATCTGCCCCCTTGGTTTCCCAAGGTGCTGGGATTACAGGTGAGAGCCACTGCACCCAGTCTCCCACCCCAATTTGGCCAGCAGGCCCCACCTAGAGTCTCCCATTTTCACATCCGGTCCGTTTCCTCTCCGAGCGTGAGGGTGTCATTGTTCCCATTTCACAGATGGGGAAACAGGCTTGGAAATGAAGCCAGTTGACCACGATGGTCCACAGCAGGGTCCAGATTCCTTGCAAATGAGAACAAGGATGTAAGCATTATGAGGTCAGGCACTTTGCAGGGCTCACTGCTTCTTTTTTTTTTTTTTTAGTTAATTAATTTTTTCTTTTCTTTTTTTTTTTTTTGAGATGGAGTTTCGCTGTTGTTACCCAGATTGGCGTACAATGGCACGATCTCAGCTCACCGCAACCTCCGCCTCCTGGGTTCAAGCAATTCTCCTGCCTCAGCCTCCCGAGTAGTTGGGACTACAGGCGCGTACCACCATGCCCAGCTAATTTTTGTATTTTCAGTAGAGACGGGGTTTCACCTTTTGACCAGGATGGTCTCGATCTCTTGACCTTGTGATCCACCCGCCTCGGCCTCCCAAAGTGCTGGGATTATAGGCATGAGCCACTGCGCCCGGCCTCTTTTTTTTTTTTTTTTTTTTTGAGAGATGGAGTTTCACTCTTGTTACCCAGGCTGGAGTGCAGTGGCTCGATCTCGGCACCCACCGCAACCTCCACCTCCTGGGTTCAGGCAATTCTCCTGCCTCAGCCTCCTGAGTAGCTGGGATTACAGGCACGTGCCACCATGCCCAGCTAATTTTTTTTGTATTTTTAGTAGAGACGGGGTTTCACCATGCTGACCAGGATGGTCTCGATCTCTTGACCTCGTGATCCACCTGCCTCAGCCTCCCAAAGTGCTGGGATTACAGGCTTGAGCCACCACACCCGGCTGTTAATTAATTTTTTCAATAGAGACAGGGTCTTCCTATGATGCCCAGGCTGGTCTTGAACTCCTGGTCTCAAGTGATCCTCCTGCCTTGGCCTCCCAAACTACTGGGATTACAGGCGTGAGCCACTGCACCCGACCAGGGCTCACTGCTTTCTTCTCAGTGGCTGCAACAATGCCTGCACACAGTAGGTGCTCAACAGATGTATGGGGAATGGCGGCTAAACCAAAAGTTCTGATTCCTTCCTGGTCACTGGCACAAGGCTCCACTCCCAGGTTTCACCTGCTTCAGACTTGGGCAGTAGCTCTGCCTCCACAAACCACAGTTCTGCCTGGGCAGCACTCTTCGTGTGATTTGGGGGCTTCTGCTACAAATTCCAGGCTCTCCTCCCCTACCGACGGGTGCATAATCTTTTTTTTTTTTTTAAAGGAAAGAAGGAGAGGAAAAGAGAGGAAGAAAAAGAGGGAGAGAGAACAGGAATATTGCTTTATTCTATGAATGGGTATTAATAATGGCCTATCAATATTTTGTGTATTTAAAGTGAAGAATGTATATTTTATGTATCTAAAGTGGAGAGCTCTATAAGTACTTATTAAGTTTACTTGTTCCGGATCTGAGTTCAAGTTCTGGATATCCTTATTAATTTTCTGTCTTGTTGAGTCTAAATCTCTTTATGGGTCTTATGTATCCGGGTGTTAGGATGCATTGATCCTTTTACCACTCTATCTTTGTTGCTTTGAAATCTGTTTTATCAAATGCATGAATTGCAACTCCTGCTTTTTGTTTATTTATTTATTTTTGCTCTCCATTTGGTTGGTAAATCTTTCTCCAACCCTTTGTTTTGAGTCTTTGTGTATCTTTGGATATAAAATGGGTCTGGATGTAGTATATCGTTAGGTTTTGGCTGTATCTTTTGATTGGGGGATTTAGTTGATTTAAATTTAGGATTACTGCCATTTGATGTTAACTGGCTCTAACATTTAAATTTAGGATTACTGCCATTTGATGTTAACTGGCTGTTTTTTTTTCCTTTGAGACAGAGTCTTGCTCTGTCACCCAGGCAGGAGTGTAGTGGTGTGATCTCGGCTCACTGCAGCCTCTGTCTCCTGAGTTCAAGCGATTCTCCTGCCTCAGACTCTTGAGTAGCTGGGATTACAGGCACCCACCACCACACCTGGCTTTGTATTTTTAGTAGAGACGGGGTTTCGCCATGTTGGTCAGGCTGGTCTTGAACTCCTGACCTCAGGTGATCCACCCGCTTCGGCCTCCCATGGTGCTGGGATTACAGGTGTGAGCCTCCGCACCGGCCTAGGTACATGATCTTGTTGCTCAAAATACCTAAAGGAACCATGTCTCCCTCCTGAGGGAGTTGTCCTCAGTCTAGAAGAGAACTGTCACCTGGATTTGAGGTGCAGATTTGGACTGGGACCACCCCGTTTTCTCCCTAGAGGACCTGGACAAACCATCCCTGGCCCCATCCAATCACAGCCAAGCTTCCAGACCCGCAGCTCATTCACACCTCAGGAGTTCTGACTCGTCCTCAGACCTTCTCAGGCACCCAGGAGACTGGATCCCTAACCCAGACGCTCCAGGGCTTTGGAAGTCTGAGTCCCCACCCCTTGCAAGACACAAGCGCCCTCCCTTTAGGACACCAGCGGCCCAGGCCCCCAACCACAGCAAACCCACGGGGGCCAAGGAGTGCAGGCCTCAGGTGCCACTCTCCCAACAGTGAGAAGTCCCAGCCTTGGTCCTTAGGGGACCCGGGAATTGGGGGGCCCATAGCGCCTCCCCTCAGCTGTGGGGGCAGCTGAGCCAAGGGTCAGGCTGTAGAGGGGAGGCCAGAAGGGGCGGGGACAGCCGGGATTGGGAGGGGAGAACGGCAGCGTGGGCGGCTGGCAGAGGCAGGGAAAGACCAGCAGAGAGGAAAAAGAAACTGGGAGAGAGAGGAAGGGAGAAAGTGAGAAGGGAAATCGGAAAGAGAAAGGGGAGGAAATGGCAGACGTGGAGAGCCGGAGAGAGAGAGAAAGAGGAAGAGACTGGGTGTGAGGGAGAGAGGAAACGGGGTGACAGAGACAGAGAAAGAGAGAGGGCGAATGAAGGAGAGACTTAAGGAAGAGACCCTGTGAGTCTGGCAATAAAAGATTTGGACAGAAAGAGATTGGAGAGAGAGAGAGAGGGAGGGAGAGAATGAGTGAGAGAGAGACTGGAAGAGACAGAGATCAGCGAGAGACACAGAAGGTGGGACTGGGGGAGAGAGAGAGTGTGTAAAGGAAGAGAGAGGAAGAGAGAGACAGAGACAGAGAGGCCATAAGAGACGGGAGACAGACGAAAAGTGCGAGTGAGCAGGTGAAGAGAGAGATCCAGCACGATGAGAGACAGCCGCTGAGACAGAGGCGGGAGACTGCCTGGGTGCCCCTTGCCCTGTCATCGGGACCCCAGAGCTGGGTAAGTTCCCTGGCTGTGCTGGGAGGGTTTCTCGGGGTGCACATTCCTGGTGCCGCAAGACTTGGCTTGGGGAGTTGGCAGGGATGGTTTGGGGGTGCGTGTGGGAGGGCTGGAGACAGGTAGCTGGGGGCAGCAGGAAGGAGGCAGGGAATGGGGAGTCCTTAAGCACAGAGAGGGTCAAATTCCTGTCCCGAGTCCAGTGGGCAGGAATAAAGGAGCCCCTATTCTCTGGCCTGGGCTGCAGACAGCTGCCCCCTCCCACAGCTGCCAGGGCCGCCTACCTCTCTTGGCACCACTCTTGGTATGTGGTCACGGGCCATGGCCTCCCCCAGCCCCCCAGTCCCGAAACAACAGTCTCTTTCTCCTCAGCCTCCTCTGACCTTCAAGCCCCTGACCCCATCTCTGTCCTGCACCCGTCACTGCAGAGACACAGCCCCTTTCTTTCTCTCCCTCAGCCCTCGATGGAGGGGAGCCGACCTCGCAGCAGCCTGAGCCTGGCCAGCAGCGCTTCCACCATCTCCTCATTCAGCAGCCTGAGCCCCAAGGTTCGAGCTTCCTGGCGGGGATGGGGAGGAAGGTGGGGCTCCGGGTCGCCCATCCCTCTGTTTCCCCAAGGACTCTGGTTAAGGATCAGGATCCTTAGCAACGGGGTCTGCCAGACATAGCAAGGTCCTGAATCGCCTACCAGCCACAGCCAGGAATTCAGAGGCACTCCCAGCTCTGTCCCCACCACTTGTATTTTCCTAATTCTAAACCAGAGTAACAACCTCCTTTGACCCTGGTTGCTAAGATAAAGCCACTCCCCAGCCATGAGGCCCCTCGAGTTCTCAGAAGTAGTGGTTGCTCTTGATTAGTGCTAGAACTTGCTGTCCTATCTCTTGCCATCCAATCTACCCTCTAAAGAAATCCTGTAATGAGGGCCAGGTGCAGTGGCTCAAACCTGTAATCCCAGCAATTTGGGGGGCTGAGGCGGGTGGATCGTGAGGTCAGGAGTTCGAGACCAGCCTGGCCAACCTGGTGAAACCCTGTCTCTACTAAAAATACAAAAATTAACTGGGCATGGTGGTGCGTGCCTGTAATCCCAGCTATTCAGGACGCTGAGGCAGGAGAACCGCTTGAACCTGGGAGGCGGAGGTTGCAGTGAAACGAGATGGCACCACTGCACTGAAGCCTGGGCAACAGAGTGAGATTCCATCTCAAAAAAAAAAAAAAAAAAAAAAAAAAGGCCGGGTGTGGTGGTTCATGCTTGTAATCCCAGCACTTTGGGTGACCGAGGCGGGTGGATCACCCAAGGTCAGGAGTTTGAGACCAGTCTGGCCAACATTGTGAAACCCTGTCTCTAAAAAAGAAAAAAGAAAAAAAGAAATCCTCTAAGGAAAGACCATTCTCTGATAATAAGACCCAAGGGGCCCTCAGGTACTTGCATCCCAGCCCAAGCGTAGAGATGACATTCATTTCTTTCTCCTCCTGCCATTCCACACATTTTATTTCCCAAATTCAGAGCCCATAGATTTGATCTCGGCCTTGGTCAGTATCACTGCTTCCAGGGAAGGGCATATGGTGGGGACCTGGCTGAGGCTGCCTGAGACATCTGTGTGCATCAGGAGGCGTGGCCCCATCCCAGCAGGATGGAGAGATTTGAGGATTCCTCTCTTTGGACTTGGTTGCTAAGGGGTGTGACCGCAGGGCACTAAGGCGTCCTTCGATTTACCAGGATTCATCACTGGTGAATTCATCAGCATGAGAGTTCTTCCTGATTGTGTATGTGGACCTCCCAGCCCGTAGTCCTAGTTCAGATCCCAAAGACCCTCCTTTGGAAGTACCTCCCAATTCTGATCTCCAAACTCTGCCCCACCTTGACCTTTTTCTTTCTTTTTTTTGAGATGGAGTCGCTCTGTCGCCCAGGCTGGAGTGCAGTGGCGCGATCTCAGCTCTGGCTCTGGTGGCCAAGGGTCCGCTTCTTGGCAGTGGACCCTTGATCTCCAAATTCCTTCCCTACGGCCTCTTCCTTGCCTCTGAATGCCTCCCTCCGCCCATCAGAAAAAGAGTCTCTAACAGCCTAAGCAACAAAGTGAGACCTCCATCTCTATAAAAAGCCAAAAACAATTGCTGGGCATGGTGGCATGTGCCTGTGGTCCGGGCTAGACGGGAGGCTGAGGCTGGAGGATCACCTGAATCCGGGAGGTCAAGCCTGCAGTGTTTAGGCCACTGCCCTCCAGAGGCCTGTCTCAAAAAAAAAAAAAAAAGTCTCAACTCTGTGCTAAGAACACCTCCCAAATCTGATCTCCAAACTCAGCCCCCACCTTGACCCTTTTTCTTTCTTCATTTTAAGACAGTCTCCCTCTGTCGCCCAGGCTAGAGTGTGGTGGTGTGATCTCAGCTCGCTGCAGCCTCCGCCTCCAGGGTTCAAGCAATTCTCCTGCCTCAGTCTCCAGAGTATTGAGTAGCTGGGACTACAGGTGTACGTGGCCACACCCGACTAATTTTTTATATTTTTAGTAGAGACAGGGTTTCACCATGTTGGCCAGGATGGTCTCAAACTCCCGACCACAGGTGATCTGCTCACCTCGGCCTCCCAAGGTGCTGGATTACAGGCATGAGCTACTGCACCCAGCCTCCTTTTTTTTTTTTTTTTTAAGACAGAGTCTTGCTCTGTCGCCCAGGCTGGAGTATAGTGGCACAATCTTGGCTCACTGCAACCTCTGCTTCCTGTGTTCAAGAGATTCATGTGCCTCAGCCTCCCAAGTAGCTGGGACTACAAACACACACCATTGCGCCTGGCTAATTTTTATATTTTGAGTAGAAGCTGGGCACGGTGGCTCATGCCTATAATCCCAGCACTTTGGGAGGCCAAGGCGGGTGGATCACGAGGTCAAGAGATTGAGACCATCCTGGTCAACAAGGTGAAACCCCATCTCTACTAAAAATACAAAAATTAGCTGGGCATGGTGGTGAGCGCCTATAGTCCCAGCTACTCGGGAGGCTGAGGCAGGAGAATTGCTTGAACCCAGGAGGTGGAGGTTGCGGTGAGCTGAGATTGCGCCATTGCACTCCAGCCTGGCGTATGGCTGGTATGGAGTGAAGCTCCATCTCAAAAAAAAAGAAAAAAAAAAAATATATATGTATATATAGGGGATATATATATTTAGTGGAAACGGGGGTTTCACCATGTTGGCCAGGCTGGCCTCAAACTCCTGGCCTCATGTGATCCTCCTGCATCAGCCTCCCAAAGTGCTGGGATTAGATGCATGAGCCACAGTGCCCAGCTTGTCCTTGACCCATTTCTCAGGGCAGGGAGAGCCACAGTTGCCTGTGCTCCCCTCACCCACTCCCAGGCCCATCCTAGGCTCTCCCTGTTCACTCTGTTCCTTTCTCTCCTCAGAAGCCCACCCGGCCAGTAAACAAGGTTCATGCCTTTGGGAAGAGAGGCAATGCGCTGAGGAGGGACCCCAACCTGCCTGTGCACATCCGCGGCTGGCTTCACAAGCAGGTGGGGTCAGTGGGGGAAGGAAAAGGACACTCGTGTCTGTGCCCATGGCTGTCCTCTGTCTCTCTCCTTCCAAGTCCCCAGATAGGCTTTCTTTTTCTTGCTATCATTGCCCCTTCCCTTATTCTGTCATTGTTTCCTTCTTTTGAGGAAAGAACGCCTGTAGTCCCAGATACTCGGGAAGCTGAGGCAGGAAAATCGCTTGAACCTGGGAGGCGGAGGTTGCAGTGAGCTGAGATCGCAGTGGTGAGATCTCGACTCACTGCAACCCCTGCCCCGAGGTTCAAGCGATTCTCCTGCCTCAGCCTCCCAACTAGCTGGGCTTACAGGCATGTCTAGCTAATTTTTGTATTTCAGTAGAGACAGGGTTTTACCAAGTTGGCCAGAGTGGTCTCAAATTGCTGACCTCAAGTGATCCACCTGCTTCAGCCTTCGAAAATGCGTGGGTTACAGGTGTGAGCCACCTCGCCTGGCTATTTCTTGACAACTTCTTTTTTTTTTTTTTTTGGCTGCAGTCTCACTCTGTCACCCAGGCTGGAGTGCAGCTGTGCAATCTCAGCTCACTGCAACCTCCGCCTCCCAGGTTCAAGCGATTCTCCTGCCTCAGCTTCCTGAGTAGCTGGGACTACAGGTGTGTGCCACCACGTCCAGCTAATCTTTGTATTTTTAAAATTTTATTATTATTATTATTTTTTCTTTGACGGAGTTTTGCTCTTGTTACCCAGGCTGGAGTGCAATGGCGCGATCTCAGCTCACCACAACCTCCACCTCCTGGGTTCAGGCAATTCTCCTGCCTCAGCCTCCTGAGAAGCTGGGATTACAGGCACGAGCCACTATGCCCAGCTAATTTTTGGTATTTTTTAGTAGAGACCGGGTTTCACCATGTTGACCAGGATGGTCTCGATCTCTTGACCTCGTGATCCACCCGCCTCGGCCTCCCAAAGTGCTGGGATTACAGGCGTGAGCCACCACACCCGGCCCAATCTTTGTATTTTTAGTAGAGATGGGTTTCACCATGTTAGCCAGGCTGGTCTTGATCTCTCTGTATTGTGATCTACTCTCATCGGCCTCCCAAAGTGCTGGGATCACAGGTGGGAGCCACCGTGCCTGGCCCATTTGTTCTTTCTTGACTACTTCTTGAACCCTTACAGTGTTCCCAGTCCCAGGGCACAAGCCATGCAAATAACACAAACATTTGAGCTGGGCGCAGTAGCTCATGCCTGTAAGCCTTTGGGAGGCTGAGGTGGGTGAATCACCTGAGGTCAGGAGTTCAAGACCAGCCTAGCCATCATGGTGAACCCCATCTTTAAAAAAAAAAAAAAGAGGGCCGGGCACAGTGGCTCACGCCTGTAATCCCAGCACTTTGGGAGGCCGAGGTGGGTGGATCACGAGGTCAAGAGATCAAGACCATCCTGGTCAACATGGTGAAACCCCGTCTCTACTGAAAATACAAAAAATTAGCTGGGCATGGTGGCGCATGCCTGTAGTCTCAGCTACTCAGGAAGCTGAGGCAGGAGAATTGCTTGAACCCAGTAGGTGGAGATCGCGCCATTGCACTCCAGCCTGGGTAACAAGAGTGAAACTCCGTCAAAGAAAGAAAGAAGAGAGAGAGAGAGAGAGAGAGAGAGAGAGAGAGAGAGAGAGAGAGAGAGAGAGAGAAGAAAGAAAATAAATTAAAAAAAATAACATATTTTTATTACATTCCAGATCAGGTGGAGCATGAGTGGATCATAAATTAGTAAACAAATAAATGGACTTGATCATTTTAGATCGTAAGGGCTATGAAGAAGTAACATTGGGGCTGGGTTCGGTGGCTCATGCCTGTAACCCCAGCGTTTTGGGAGGCCAAGGCGGGAGGATTGCTTGAGCTCAGGAGTTCTAGACCAGCCTGGGCAAGATCAAGAAACCTCATCTCTATAAAAAATACAAAATTGAAAAAACACCTACCTAAGCGTGGTGGTGTGTGCCTATAGTCCAGCTACTTGGGAGGCTGAGGCAGGAGGATGGCTGGAGCCCAGGAGGCTGAGGCTGCAGTGAACTGTATTCATGTCACTGTGCTCCAGCCTGGGCGACAGAGTGAGACCCTGTCTCAAAAAAAAAAAAGGTTGGGCACGGTGGCTCATGCCTGTAATCCCAGCACTTTAGTTTAGGAGGCCTAGGTGGGCAGATCACCTGAGGCTGGGAGTTGAAGATCAGCCTGACCAACGTGGAGAAACCCCATCTCTAGTAAAAATACAAAATTAGCTGGGCATGGTGAAGCATGCCTGTAATCCCAGCTACTTGGGAGGCTGAGGCAGGAGAACCGCTTAAATCTGGGTGGCAGAGGTTGCAGTGAGCCGAGATCACACCACTGCACTCCAGCCTGGGCGACAGAGTGAGACTTCATCTCAAAAAAAAAAAAAAAAATTATCTGGGCATGGTGACACGTGTCTGTAATCCCAGCTACTCGGGAGGCTGAGGCAGGAGAATTGTTTGAACCTGGGAGGTGGAGGTTTTGGTGGGCCAAGATCAGAACATTGCACTCCAGCCTGGGCAACAAAAGAGAAACTCCATCTCAAGAAAAACGAAAAGAAATGAAAGATAGTGGGGGAGGCCAGATGCAGTGGCTCATGCCTGTAATCCCAGCACTTTGGGAGTCAGAGGTGGGTGGATCACTGGAGGTCAGGAGTTCAAGACAGCCTGGCCAACATGGTGAAACCCCATCTCTATTAAAAATACAAAAATTAGCCAGGTGTGGTGGTGTGTGCCTGTAATCCCCGCTATTCGGGAGGCTGAGGCAGGAGAATCACTTGAACCCAGGGGATGGAGGTTGCAGTGAGCCGGGATCATCCCACTGCACTGCACCTTGAGCTACAGAGCCAGACTCTGTCTCAAACAAAAACAAAAAAGAAAGAAAAGAAAGTGGGGGAGGTAACTGTAGATCTCAGGTTCAAGTGTGTCCAGAATCTATGTGAGCTCAGCCATCACACTTGTAACAGAAGTAGGGCTTCTGTTCTATTCTACGGTGTTCAGAGGGTTTCCAGCTCTCCAGCTGATCCCCTCCAATGCCCCCAACATGTGTCTCCGTCTTTTCTGTCTCTCTGGGTCTTTCTCCTGTGCCTCCACCCCACTCCCAGGCTCAAATGATCCTCCCTTCTCAGCTTTCTGAGTAGCTGGGACTACAGGCACGCTGCACAATGCTAATTTTTGCATTTTTAGTAGAGACGGGGTTTCGCCGGGTTGCCCAACCTGTTCTCAAACTCCTGGAACGGAGTGATCTGCCCGCCTCGGCCTCTCAGTGTGCCGGGATTACAGACGTGAGCCATTGTGTCCAGCCTCACCTCACTCCCTTGATCCGCAGTCTACGTGTCTGTTCTGCTCTCTCCAAGTTCCTTTCTGTCCCCATTGTCAGTGCCTTCATCTCCTTTTTCTGTTCCCTTGACTCAGGCCCCTTGTCCCATCTCTCTCCCCAGGACAGCTCGGGGCTCCGTCTCTGGAAACGCCGCTGGTTCGTCCTCTCTGGCCACTGCCTCTTTTATTACAAGGGTCAGTGGCTGCCTGGCTTGGGTGGGAGGGCCCCCCCAGCTGCCCTTCTCTCTAGCCTCTTGGCCTCCTGATCCCTGTGTGATCCTTGACCCCAGCCCCTCTTTGCAGACAGCCGCGAGGAAAGCGTCCTGGGCAGCGTCCTGCTCCCCAGCTACAATATTAGGCCAGATGGGCCGGGAGCCCCCCGAGGGCGGCGCTTCACCTTCACCGTGAGTCCCTCCATACGTGTCGTGTTCCAGGCGATGGGAACTGGAGATGAGGGCGGGTAGATATCTGTGGAGGAAACTTCAAGTCCCAACAAGCACTGGAGTATCCATTACTGGAGATTAAAGGTCTTCACAGGGGTCTATCACATCCTCCTTTTTTGTTTTGTTGCTGTTTTTTTTTTTTTTTTTTTTTGAGACGGAGATTCGCTCTTGTTACCCAGGCTGGAGTGCAATGGCGCAATCTCGGCTCACCGCAACCTCTGCCTCCTGGGTTCAGGCAATTCTCCTGCCTCAGCCTCCTGAGTAGCTGGGATTACAGGCACGCGCCACCATGCCCAGCTAATTTTTTGTATCTTTAGTAGAGACGGGGTTTCACCATGTCGACCAGGATGGTCTCGATATCTTGACCTCGTGATCCACCCGCCTCGGCCTCCCAAAGTGCTGGGATTACAGGCTTGAGCCACCGCGCCCGGCCTTGTTGCTGTTTTTTGAGACAGTCTCACTTTTCACCCAGGCTGGAGTGCAGTGGGATGATCTGGCTCTGTAGCTCAAGATGGAGTGCAGTGGGATGATCCCGGCTCACTGCAATCTCCGGCTCCTGGGTTCAAGCAATTCTCCTGCCTCAGTCTCCCGTGTAGCTGGGATTACAGGTGCGTGCCACCATGCCTGGCTAATTTTTGTATTTTTAGCAGATGGGGTTTCACCATGTTGGCCAGGCTGGTCTTGAACTCCTGACCTCAGGTGATCCACCCTCCTCTGCCTCCCAAAGTGCTGGGATTACAGGAGTGAGCCACCGTGCCTGGCCAGTTTTTCTTTTATTTTCTTTCTCTCCCTCCGTCCCTCCCTTTCCTTCCTTCTTTTTCTTTCTTTCCTTGTTTCTCTCTTCTTTCTTTCTCATTTCTCTCCTTTCTTTTTCTTTCTTTTCTCTCTCTCCCCCCCACCCCCATCCAGGCCCGAGTGCAGTGACGCAAACTGCAGTCTTCTTCCCTTCCTCCCGAGTAACAGGTGTGCGGCTACTGTTTTGATTTTTTTTTGTTTTAGACAGGAGCGGTCTCACTATGTTGCCCAGGCTGGTGTCCAGCGATCCTCCTGCCTCGGTCTCCCAAAGCACTAAGTTTATGGGAGTCAACCGCTATCCGCCCTGTCCTCCTTTTCACAAGGAGTCCGTATTCCAAGCCCTCTCTTCCCGCAGGCAGAGCATCCGGGCATGAGGACCTACGTTTTGGCCGCTGACACCTTAGAAGACCTGCGGGGCTGGCTACGGGCGCTGGGCCGGGCCTCCCGAGCGGAGGGGGATGACTGGTGAGTAGAGGCCCAGGCCATGCTCCTGCCCCTGCCCCTGCCCCTGCCCCTCCGCCCTGGGTCAGTCTACTCATCCCAACTCCTCCCCTTTGGGGGCCCTGCCCCCTTGAGTGTCCAATCACCAGTCTTCTAGCCAAGGTGCCACCTCCAGGGAACGACAGCTCTTCCAATCAGCAAAAGTCTTTCTCCCTTAAGCTCCGCCCACCACTTTGTCCATCCCCGCCCCCCAGCTGACCTTTCAATCACGCACTTAGCTCTGCCCCAGGAATGATCAGTATTCCACACTCTGATTGGCTCCTTCTGAAGTCTCCATCCCCTGAGCTGCCGCCTGTTTAGGTGGCATTGTTTAATGGCAGGTAAAAGATAGTTTCAGATTTTAAAAAAATACCAGACTATGTCATGGCCTGCGTCAATTATCAGGCTGGAAACTGGACTCTCTGGCTGAGTCTATCCCATATTCCGGGGCATTGGGTCCAGCGACCTGGATAGACGTTGTGGCCTGGCGCTCAGATCAGTTCCACACTGGAGACCTCAGTTTCCCCGTCTGCAGAAGGGGGACGATGATTTATAGCATACAACTTCCCTTTTTTTGGGTGCATCCTTGTATTCTCACCTGTGATAAGAGAAAAAGGCTGTTATGAAGTTCAAAGGAGCGATATCTTTTCTGTGCCCACTCGCTAGTGGGCAACCCAGGTCACCCGCCCGTCCCCAGCCCGGGGAGGGCCCTGGCGGCCCCGGTGGTCCCCCAGAGGTGAGCAGAGGGGAAGAGGGGCGCATCTCAGAATCACCGGAGGTGGCTCGACTCTCCAGAGGTCGTGGTAGACCCAGGCTGCTCACTCCCAGCCCCACAACCGACCTCCAGCCTGGACTCCAGATCCGGAGGGCAAGGAGCCCCGAGTGAGTAGGGAGGACTGGGTTGGGGGCGTGGCCTACGAGAAGGGAGTGGCCAGGAAGTGGTTGGGGGCGGGCCTTAGCGTTTTCCGCCTGAGTGTGTGTGATTTGCCGGGGCTCCCGTGGGAGTCACAGCCTGTGGGGGAGAATATTGAAGGTGAAGATGCCACAAAGCGGACATTATTGAGGATTTGGACGGTAGAGCAGAATTATAACCCAGAGGGGACAGTAAGACACAATGACTGTGGCATATCCTTGAGGCTAACTTGATGGAGAGGGCTTTAGTTGACTCAGTTCCCCGATTCTCTCCTTCCCACAGTCTGTTCACCCCACTCTCTCGTCCTCCCTCACCTCTCAGTCTCCCCCGTCCCCGTTCTGCTCCTGCGCGGCGACCCCCTGCCCCGTCAGGAGACACAGCACGGCCTCACACCCCGCTGAGTCGCATCGATGTCCGGCCTCCTCTGGATTGGAGCTCCCAACGCCAGACCCTCTCCCGGCCTCCCACTCCCCGCCGAGGACCTCCCTCTGAGGCTGGAGGAGGAAAGCCCCCCAGGAGTCCCCAGCACTGGAGTCCGGAGCACAGAACACAGGTGAGCAGAGAGGTGAGGAGGGGACTACATCTCCCATCGGGCTTCAGGGCTGTCTTTCCATATTCTCAAGGCCATTGCTCCCCGGGCATCATGGATATTGTAGTCCGTAATGATCTCCGTCGGGCTCAGGTAAGCGAGAGGGAGAACCGTATCTCCTATCCGGCGTCTGGGCTGTCTTTCTAGGCTAGTGTCCGGCCATTGCTCTTTTTTTTTTCTTTTCTTTTCTTTTTTTGAGAGGGAGTCTTGCTCTGTCGCCCAGGCTAGACTGCAGTGGCACGATCTCGGCTCACTGCAACCTCTGCCTCCCGGGTTCAAGCGATTCTCCTGCCTCAGCCTCCCGAGTAGCTGGGATTACAGGCATCTACCTGTTGATTTTTGTATTTTTAGTAGAGACGAGGTTTCACCATGTTGGCCAAGCTGGTCTCGAACTCCTGACCTCAGGTGATCCTCTCAACTCACCCTCTAAAAGTGCTAGGATTACAGGCGTGAGCCACCGTGCCCCACCCAGCCATTACTCTTTAAGCATCATGGGATTGCAGTCCAGGATACTCTATGCCAAAACAGTGCGGTGAGGGGTTTGTATCTCCCTTGTGTTCTCAATTTACTTTGCAAGTTGGTTGCCTGCTGTTTTCTCTGAGCATCATGGGACTGTAGCTCAGAATATCCATAGCTGAATGCAAATCTGAGAATGAGAGTAGCAAATTCCATCATCCTCTTGGGCTGTTTTGTCGGGCTGGTGCATTTATTATCACCCCCTGTGTCCCCACAGTGGCACACAGCTGGAGAGCAGGTAGTTCAGGAAGTTGAGAGGGCCCAATTCTGAACCTCAAAATATCTCCTAAAGCACTTCAATGATGGACACGCCCACTCTACTATTTGTCACTAAGACATGCCAATTTCTTTTTCTTTTTTCTTTTTGAAACAGAGTCGCACTCTGTCGCCCAGGCTGGAGTGCAGTGGTACGATCTCAGCTCACTGCAACCTTCACCTTCACTTGAACCTAAGGCAGGTGATTCAAGTGATTCTCCTGCCTCAGCCTCCGGAGTAGCTGGGACTACAGGCGTGGGCCACCATGCCCAGCTAAGTTTTGTATTTTTAGAAGAGACGGGGTTTCATCATGTTAGCCAGGATGATCTTGATCTCTTGACCTCGTGATCCGCCCACCTCGGCCTCCCAAAGTGTTGGGATTACAGGCGTGAGCCACCAGACATGCCAGTTTCTTAGTGACAGGCTCACGCCTGTAATCCCAGCACTCTGGGAGGCCGAGACGAGTGGATCACTTGAGGTCAGGAGTTTGAGACCAGTCTGGCCAACATGGGGAAACCTCATCTCTACTAAAAATACAAAAAAAATAGCCAGGCGTGGTGGTGGATGCCTGTAATTCCAGCTACTCAGGAGTCTGAGGCAGGAGAATCTCTTGAACCAGGAGGCGGAGGTTGCAGTGAGCCAAGGTAGCACCGTTGGGCTCCAGCCTGGGCAACAAGAGTGCAACTCCATCTCAAAAAAAAAAAAAAAAAAAAGACATGCCAGTTTCTAAACATCTCCATTTCAATGTTCCTCCCAGGCTCCCTCTGGCTCCTCCACTTATCTCCAGCTCCCCCCACGGCCCCCTGGGACCCGGGCTTCCCTGGTTTTATTGGTAGGTATCCTAGAGTAACCCAAATCTACCAGAGCTGCCTTCCTTCCTTTCTTCTTTTTTTTTTTTTTTGAGATGGAGTTTCGCTCTTGTTACCCAGGCTGGAGTACAATGGCGCGATCTCGGCTCACCACAACCTCCGCCTCCGGGGTTCAGGCAATTATCTGGCCTCAGCCTCCTGAGTAGCTGGGATTACAGGCACGCGCCACCATGCCCAGCTAATTTTTTTTGTAGTTTTAGCAGAGACAGGGTTTCACCATGTTGACCAGGATGGTCTTGATCCCTTGACCTCGTGATCCACCCACCTCGGCCTCCCAAAGTGCTGGGATTACAGGCTTGAGCCACTGCACCCGGCTCCTTCCTTTCTTCTTTATGAGAAATGTCATCTCCTGGCCTAGGGTGCCTGGAGATCCCTAGGTATTTCAAGGCCGCTGGGTAGGTATTAGATTCCTGTGGTTGCTATAACAAAAGTGTGTGGCCGAAACAACAGGAATGGATTCTCTTGCAGTTCTGGAGCGCAGAGGTCCGGAGTCAAGGGGTCAGGAGTTTGAGACCAGTCTGACCAACAGGGTGAAACCCTGTCTCTACTAAAAACACAAAAATTAGCTGGGCATGGTGGCGCACACCTGTAATCTCAGCTACTCGGGAGGCTGAGGCAGGAGAATCACTTGAACCCAAGAGGCAGAGGTTGCAGTGGGCAGAGATCGCACCACTGCACTTTAGCCTGGGCGACAGAGTGAAACTCCATATCAAAATAAATAAATAAATAAAGGGAGCCGCAGTGACTCAGGACAGTTGTCCTGGCGCTTAAGGAGGTGAGGCTATGAGTTTGAGGCCAGCCTGGGCAACATAAGAACCTCTCATTAATAAATAAAGAAATAAGCAAATAAATAAATAAATAGTGGGTACCTATCAGTAGACGCAGGACTTGGCTCAGCACTCAGTTACATTAATGACTAGTCTGTCCCCTTTGATCCTTCACTTTTCTCCCTCTCTTCAGCCGGGTCCTCCCCTGGAGCCAACTTTCCACCAAAGCTTGGAGACAGATGTAAGTTCTCACTGATCCAGTCTTTGCTGGGTTCCAGAGTTGGGGAGAGAATGTTCTAGAAGGTGGGAGGACTGGGCAGAGGAAGACCCAGATCTGCACCATAAGTAGCTGCCACTCTCCTTTCTCCAGACGCTGCTGACCAAGTTGTGCGGCCAGGACCGGCTCCTGCGGAGGCTGCAGGAGGAGATAGACCAGAGGCAGGAGGAGAAGGTGCGGGGCCCTGAGCCAGGGACGGGGCGCCTGCCCTCTCCGCCTGCCCTGACTGTGGAGGTCAGGATGCTGACTGGATGTCCAGGACGTGAGAGGACACTTTTTTTGGGGGGTGGGGACAGAGTCTCAAGCTGTCCGTCACCCATGCTGAAGTGCAGTGGTGTGATCTCGGCTCAGTGCAACCTCCACCTGCCTGATTCAAATGATTCTCCTGCCTCAGCCTCCTGAGTAGCTGGGATTACAGGCACGTGCCACCATGCCCAGCTAATTTTTGTGTTTTTAGTAGAGATGGGGTTTCATCATACTGGCCCGGCTGGTCTCGATCTCCTGACGTTGTGATCTGCCCGCCTCAGCCTCCCAAAGTTCTGGGATCACAGGCGTTAGCCACCGCGCCCGGCCAAGAGAACACCTTCTCTTTCTTCCTGAGGTTGGGCCTGGCTTTCAAAAATCTAACCATCTTCTCTCTTGTCGCAGGAGCAGCTAGAAGCAGCCCTGGAGTTGACCCGGCAGCAGCTAGGCCAAGCCACCAGGGAGGCGGGGGCTCCCGGGAGGGCCTGGGGCCGCCAGCGCCTCCTGCAGGACCGGCTGGTCAGTGTGAGGGCCGCCCTCTGTCACCTGACTCAGGTGAGCACCTGAGAGGGGGCCCGTCTGCCTAGGAGGCCCCAGAACTATGCAGGTATTACAAAGAGGACCTGCCGCAGAGGCCTCCTGGGAAGATGGTTCTTCCGAAGTCTACCACTCCAAATTTTATTTTAGTTTATTATTTTTTCTCTCTCCTTATTGTCTTGTAACTGCTCCAATTTTTTTTTTCTTTTTGAGACCGGGTCTCGCTCTGTTGCTCAGACAGGAGTGCAGTGACGCAATCTCAGTTCACTGCAATCTCTGCCTCCTGGGTCCTAGTTCAAGCAATTCTCCTGCCTCAGCCTCCCAAGTAGCTGGGATTACAGGCATGCGCCACCATGCCCAGCTAATTTTTGTAGTTTTAGTAGAGACGGGGTTTCACCATGTTGACCAGGCTGGTCTTGAACTCCTGACCTCATGATCCACCTGCCTTGGCCTCCCAAAATACTGGGATTACAGGTGTGAGCCATCATGTTTGGTCTTTTTTTTTTTTTTTTTGAGATGGAGTCTCACTCTGTCACCCAGGCTGGAATGCAGTGGTGCGATCTTGACTCACTGCAACCTCTGCCTCCCAGGTTAAAGCAATTCTCCAGCCTCAGCCTCCCAAGTAACTGGGATTACAGGCATGTGCCACCACGCTGGCTAATTTTTGTATTTTTAGTGGAGATGGGGTTTTGCCATCTTGGCCAGGCTGGTCTCGAACTCCTGACCTCAGTTGATCTGCCTGCCTCAGCCTTCCAGAGTGCTGGAACTACAGGCATGAGCCACTGCACCCAGTCTTATGTAACTGTGAGAATTATTATATGTGATATGTGTAAATGAATGAATGAATGAATATTTAATACTTTAGGGGCTCAGTGCAGTGGCTCATGCCTGTAATCTTTGGGAGGCCGAGGCAGGTGGATCACCTGAGGTCAGGAGTTCAAGACCAGCCTGGCCGACATGGTGAAACCCCGTTTCTTGTGAAAATACAAAAATTAGCCAGGTGTGGCGGTGCATGCCTGTAATCCCAGCTACTTGGGAGGTTGAGGCAGGAAAATTGCTTGAACCTGGGAGACAGAGGTTGCAGTGAGCTGAGATCACACCATGACACTCCAGCCTGGGTGACAGAGCAAACTCAGTCTCAAAAAGAAAAATAAAAACAGCCGGGCTTGGTGGCTTTTTTCCCAGCTACTTGGGAGGTGTCTGTAGTCCCAGCTACTCAGGAGGCTGAGGCTGGAGGATCGCTTGAGCCCAGGAGTTCTGGGCTGTAGTGCGCTATGCCGATCGGGTGTCCACACTAAGTTCGGCATCAATAGAGTCACCTCACGAGAGCAGGGGACCACCAGGTTGCCTAAGGAGGGGTGAACCGGCCCAGGTCGGAAACAGAGCAGGTTAAAACTCCCGTGCTGATCAGTAGTGAGACTGTGCTTGTGAATAGCCATTGCACTCCAGCCTGGGCAATATAGCAAGACCCCCAACTCTAAAAAAATAAAATAAAATAAATAAAAACAAAAACACTTAAGATATCTGGTACTTGGTAAGCAATGCTTAAGTCAATAATTATAGTCAGCTATAATTATTATCTGTAAAATGCAGATAATAATAGTAAAATGGAGACAAAAACAGTAACTACCTCATAGGAATTAAATGAGAGCTGAGAACATTGCCTAGCACGTGGTCCGTGTCCAATAAGTGTTAGCTGCTGTTATTATTGTTATTGTTGATATTGGCGAGGAAGTTTCTGCTGCCCCAGGGTGAGTGGGTGCTGTGGTCATTTTTTTTGAGACAGAGTCTTGCTCTGTTGCTCAGGCTGGAGTGCAGCGGCTAGATCCTGGCTCACTGCAACCTCCACCTCCCGGGTTCAAGTGATTCTTCTGCCTCAGCCTCCGGAGTACCTGGGATTACAGATGCCCACCTTGTAACCAACCCCGGATAATTTTTGTATTTCTAGCAGAGATGGGGTTTCATCATGTTGGCCAGGCTGGTCTCAAACTCCTGACCTTAAGTGATCTGCCCACCTTGGCTTCCCAAAGTGCTGGATTACAGGCGTGAGCCACCATACCGGGCCAGGTGCTGTGGTCTTTTGACTGTCTAATGAATTCATTAGATCTGTAGACTCTGCTACCCATGAGAGTGCAGAAGTAATCCAGGGGATTCAGGGAATGCTGTTGTTTGTCTACACTAGCAGTGCGTTGGCATTGCAGATTCTATACAGACTCTGGAGTTCCCTGACCATGTGCTAGGCACTGTTCTCAGCTCTCATTTAATTTCTATTTGATAGTTACTATTATTGTCTCCATTTTACAGATAATTATAGTCCAAGCAAAGAGGCTCATGGGAATTGTAGTCCATATGCCCACAGGGCCCCAGGGACCAAGCTCCCTTACCTCCTCCTTAGCTGACAAACAATGGGGTGGGCAAAGATTTGGTGGGAGAGGGAGCTAACCTGTGTCTCCCCCTTTATGCAACCTGAGGAGCGAGAGAGGGTTTGGGA
Organism: Saguinus oedipus; assembly: GCA_031835075.1. Classification (NCBI taxonomy): domain Eukaryota; kingdom Metazoa; phylum Chordata; class Mammalia; order Primates; family Cebidae; genus Saguinus; species Saguinus oedipus. Next base: position 50,074,867 of record CM063187.1, on the reverse strand, counting down.
CACGTACAGTGGCCTGGAGCAGGAGCTGGGCACCTTAAGAGAGACCCTGGAGTATCTGCTGCACCTCGGTTCTCCCCAGGTAAATCCCTGCTTGGAGACCCCAAGACACACCCCCAACTCCAGCTTCTGCCTGGAAATCCTGTCAGCATTTAATCTCCGCCCACGGAATCGAGGTCCCGCCCACAGAATCGAGGCCCCGCCCAGTTCACGCTCAGCCTCCTTTCTGTCTGTTCAATCTAAGCCCCTTATTTTTAGTTAAGACCATGCCCTTTAGGTTTTTGTTTGTTTGTTTGTTTTTTGAGACAGAATCTTGCTCTTTCACCCAGGCTGGAGTGCAGTGGTGCCATCTCGCCTCACTGTAACCTCCACCTCCCAGGTTCAGGTGATTCTCTCACCTCAGCCTCCTGAGTAGCTGGGATCACAGGCACGCACCACCACACCCAAGTAATTTTTTTGTATTTTTAATAGACATGGGGTTTCACCATGTTGGTCAGGCTGGTCTTGAACTCCTGACCTCAGGTGATCCACCTGGGCCTCCTAAAGTGTTGGGATTACAGGTGTGAGCCACCGCATCCCACCAAAAGGCAGTTTTTTCAATTATTTTTATTTATTTATTTATTTAGAGTCGGAATTTTGCTCTTGTTACCCAGGCTGGAGTGCAATGGCGCAATCTCAGCTCACTGCAACCTCCGCCTCCTGGGTTCAGGCAATTCTCCTGCCTCAGCCTCCTGAGTAGCTGGGATTACAGGCATGCACCACCGTGCCCAGCTAATTTTTTGCATTTTTAGTAGAGACAGGGTTTCACCATGTTGACCAGGATGGTCTCGATCTCTTGACCTCGTGATCCACCCGCCTTGGCCTCCCAAAGTGCTGGGATTACAGGCGTGAGCCACCGTGTCTGGCCAGTTTTTTCAATTAAATTGGATAACCACGTGAAAAAAAAAAAATCCCAACTCCATCAATATAGCCCAGCTGACTTCAGACCTTTGCAGGGGCCTGTTAGCTGAAACCCTCCTGCATTTTCCCACCTTTAAGTGACAAATTCCTTTCCTTCCCGCAGGACAGAGTGTCTGCTCAGCAGCAGCTGTGGATGGTGGAAGACACGCTGGCAGGTCTGGGTGGCCCCCAGAAACCGCCCCCACACTCTGAGCCTGACTCCCCATCTCCCATGCTCCAGGGCGAGGAGTCCTCAGAGAGGGAGGTAAGATGCACACAATTCTCTCCCCAACCCCAGCTTCCTGTCCCATCTTTGGCTCAGTCCCATCCTTGGCTCAGTCTATTCCCCTCCCACCTCTTTAATTCTTCCTTGATCAGCAAACCCACCTGGGGCAACTGTCCTAACCTCTGGAAGCCTTTGTTTTTTGGGGTTCTTTTTTGAGTCTCACTCTGTCACCCAGGCTGGAGTGCTGTGGCATGGTCTCGGCTCACTGCAACCTCCGCCTCCTGGGTTCAAGTGATTCTCCTGCCTCAGCCTCCTGAGTAGCTGGGATTACAGGTGTAAGCCACCTCACCTGGCCTAATTTTTGTATTTTTAGTAGAAATGGGGTTTCACCATGTTGGCCAGGCTGGTCACGTACTCCTGGCCTCAAGTCATCCACCTGCCTTGGCCTCCCAAAGTGCTGTGATTACAGGTGTGAGTCACCACGCCCAACCAGGATTTTTTTTTTAAAGACAGATCTCCGGAAAAAAAAAAAAAGAGAAAAAAATAAAATAAAGACAGATCTCATTCTGTCGTCCAGGCTGCAGTGCAGTGATGTGGTCATGGCTCACTGGAACCTCAATCTCCTGGGCTTAAGTGATCCTCTCACCTCAGCTTCCCAAGTAGCTAGGACTACAGGTGTCTGCCACCACGCCAGGCTAATTCTTTGTTTTGTAGAGACAGGGTCTCCCTATATTGTCCAGGCTGGTCTTGACCTCCTGGTTTCAAGTGATCCTCCCACCTTGGCCTCCCAAAGTGCTGGGATTATAGATGTGAACCCGCTGTGCCCTGCCTAAAAATTTTTTTAGGGAAGGGGTCTCACTATGTTGCCCAGGTGGTCTCTAGCTCCCGGCCTCAAGTGATCCTCCCACCTTGGCCTTTCAAAGCACTGAGATTACAAGTATGAGCTTCTGTGCTCAGATCTGGTTTATAGTCTTAATCCTAGTCAGACTGCTAATTTCTAAATGCTTGAAACATGTTAATAATAATAATGATAATAGACGGTGCCGTGGCTCATGCCTGTAATCCCAGCACTTTGGGAGGCTGAGGCGGGTGGATCATCTGAGGTCAGGAGTTCAAGACCAGCCTGTCCAACATGATAAAACCCCGTCTCTACTAAAAATACAAAAATTAGCTGGATATGGTGGCGGGTGCCTGTAGTCCCAGCTACTCGGGAAGCTGAGGCAGGAGAATCACTTGAACCCAGGAGGCGGAGGTTGCAGTGAGCCAAGATCATGCCACTGCACTCCAGCCTGTGTGACAAGAGTGAAACTCCGTCTCAAAAAAAAAAAATTGCCAGGCATGGTGACACATGCTTGTAATCCCAGCTATTCGGGAGGCTGAGGTAGGAGAATCACTTGAATCCGGGAGTCAGAGATTGCGGTGAGACAAGATTGTGCCATTGTACTCCAACCTGGGTGACAGAGCGAAACTCTGTCTCAAAATAATAATAATAATAATAACAATGACCATCATTATTCCTTTTTTCTTATCCCCGAAGAGCCTGCCTGAGTCCTTGGAACTGAGCTCCCCTCGGTCCCCTGAGACTGACTGGGGGCGGCCTCCTGGAGGTGACAAAGACCTCTCCAGCCCTCGCTTAGGTGAGCATCCTGGCCGGGTGGGACTTTCTGGAAATTCCCATCCTCACCAAATCCCATTCTGTATTTCTAGGTCCTGGGTCTCCGAGGGTCTCCCGGGCTTCCAGCCCTGAGGGTTGCCACCTCCCTTCCCCACAGCTGGGAACCAAGGTAGGCTATAGATCCATCCTGTAATCCTTGCCTCTGACCATCAGGGACCCCCACACTTCTGGGGAAACAGCTAGGAGTAAGGTTCTAAGGCCATACTCAGAACAGAGGGAACACTGCTTGTTAAGAGCACTGAGATTAAATTTTGTCTCTGCTGCTTCTAAACTGTGTGACTTTGGGTCAGTTATTAAACCTGTCTGTGACTCCATTTTTTCATCTGTAAAATGGGGCTAATAGCAGAACCTACCATCCAGGGCTGACATGAGGATGAAAACTAGGTGTATGAGGCCAGGTGTGGTGGCTCTTGCCTGTAATCCCAGCACTTTGGGAGGCCAAGACAGATGGATCACCTAAAATCAGGAGTTCGAGACCAGCCTGGCCAACTTGGTGAAACCACACCTCTACTAAAAATACAAAAATTAGCCGGGGCAGTGGCGTGTGCCTGTAATCCTGGTTACTCAGGAGACTGAGGCAGGAGAACCACTTAAACCTGGGAGGCGGAGGTTGTAGTGAGCCTGAATCATACCATTGGAGTGGTGCGATCACCGTATTCCAGCCTAGGCAACAGAAGGAGACTCTGTCTCAAAAAAAAGGCCAGGAGTGGTGGTTTACACCTATAATCCCAGCACTTTGAGAGGTCGAGGAGGGTAGATCACCTGAGATCAGGAGTTCAAGATCATCCTGGCCAACATGGTGAAACCCCGTCTCTACTAAAGATACAAAAATTAGCCAATGTGGTGGCGCATACCTGTTAATCCCAGCTACTCGGGAGGCTGAGGTAGGAGAATCACTTGAATTCAGGAGGTAGAGGTTGCAGTGAGCCAAGATCATGCCATTGCACTTCAGCCTGTGCAACAAGAGCAAAACTCCATCTCAAAACAATAACAAGAACAACAACAAAAAGATATACTCCCTGAGTGGGGCAGAGAGCTGATCTCATGTGGCCCTGAAATTCAGAAATCGGTGGACTTCCAATAGCAGGAATGTTTAGGAATTGGTTGATATTAATCTGTGGAAGCTCTGTGTCTGCTGCTGATTGGCTGGTTTTCAGAAGCATGGAATGATCACTGATTGGCTGATTTTTGGAAGGACAGATCCATCACTGATTGGCCAGCCTTCAGAAGCATGTGACTGTCACTGATTGGCAGATTTTCAGAATCTCAGATCCATCACTGATTGGCTGGCTTTCAGAAGCCTTTGGGGAACCTGTTGGGATTACTTGATAAAATAGATTTAAAAGCATTTCTTGGGGCTGGGAATGGTGGATCACTCCTGTAATCCCAGCACTCTGGGAGGCTGAAGCAGGCAGATTACCTGAGGTCAGGAGTTTGAGACCAGCCTAGCCAACATGGTGAAACCCTGTCACTACAAAAATACAAAAATTAGCCACGTGTGATGGCAGGTGCCTGTAATCCCAGCTACTCAGGGGGCTGAGGCAGGAGAATCACTTGAACCCAGGAGGCAGAGGTGGCAGTGAGCCAAGATTGCACCACTGCACTCCAGCCTGGCCAACAGAGCAAGACTCTGTATCAAAAAATAATAATGATAATGAAATACATAAATAAAAGCATTTCTAGGCCGGTGGTGTTGGTTCATGCCTGTAATCCCAACACTTTGGGAGGCCAAGGTGGGTTCATCAGTTGAGCCCAGGCGTTCAAGAGCAGCCTGGCTAACATAGCAAGACCCATCTCTATAAAAAAAATAGTAAAAAGGCCAGCCGGGCGCGGTGGCTCATGCCTGTAATCCCAGCACTTTGGGAGGCCGAGGCGGGTGGATCACGAGGTCAAGAGATCGAGACCATCCTGGTCAACATAGTGAAACCCCGTCTCTATTACAAATACAAAAAATTAGCTGGGCACGGTGGCGCGTGCTTGTAATCCCAGCTGCTCAGGAGGCTGAGGCAGGAGAATTGACTGAACCCAGGAGGCGGAGGTTGTGGTGAGCTGAGATCGCGCCATTGCACTCCAGCCTGGGTAACAACAGCGAAACTCCGTCTCAAAAAAAAAATAATAATAATAAAAAGTTAGCTGTGGCCGGATACAGTGCCTCATGCCTGTAACCCCAGCACTTTGGGAGGCCGAGGTGGGTGGATCACCTGAGGTCAGGAGTTCAAGATCAGTCTGGCCAACATGGCAAAAACCCATCTCTACTAAAAATACAATTAGCTAGGTGTGGTGGCATGCACCTGTAATCCCAGCTACTTGGGAGGCTGAGACAGGAGAATCGCTTGAACCTGCTGGGTGCCAGAAGTTGCAGTGAGCCAAGACCATGCCATTGCACTCCAGCCTGGGCAACAGAGCAAGACTTCGTCTCAAAAACAGAATAAAATAAAAAGTTAGCTGTATGTCGTGGTGCTACTTGGGAGGTTGATGCGTGAGGATTGCTTGAATCCAGAAGGTCAAGGCTGCAGTGAGCCATGATCGCACCACTGCACCTCCAGCCTGGGTAGCAGAGGGAAACCGTGTCTCAAAAAAAAAAAAATGTATTTCTGGTGCTTACTTGTCATGATGATACAAAAGCAATCAAGCCTTTCCTAGGAAGAGAGGAGAGGCATGTTTTGATTCTCAGTGGTATGAGTCATGGGCTGGATGATGGCCTCCTGGAAACATCACTTATCTTGGGACATGCTCCTCCCTCACCCCAACACTATGGTTTCAGGGGCTGCCAAGGTCCAGAGCACACAGGTGGTCTAGTGAGTTCCAGAAGTTTCAGGGCTGAGCAAAGAAAAACCTGTGACCACCAGATGGCAGTAGCACACAGGAGCTTTATTTGGTGGACACTGACAGATTTGTCTATGGGGATGTCGCACCCAGTGTGAGACCCTCCAAAGGCTACTGTGTGAGGGTGAGGACCACTGCACAGGAGGAAAGGGAAGGGAGCTCCTGAGAGGGGGACCGGAGAAGGGGCTTATCTTTTTTTTTTTTTTTTGAGACGGAGTCACCTTGTCACCAGGCTGGAGTACAGTGGCCCAATCTTGGCTGACTGCAACCTCCACCTCCTGGGTTCAAGCGATTCTCCTGCCTCAGCCTCCCGAATAGCTGGGACTATAGGAGCGCACCACCACACCCAGCTACTTTTTGTATTTTTAGTAGAGACAGGGTTTCACTATGTTGGCCAGGATGCTCTCGATCTCTTGACCTCGTGATCTGCCGCCTTGGCCTCCCAAAGTACTGGGATTACGAGCGTGAGCCACCGTGCCCGGCCAAGGGGCTTGTTTTATTTATCTATGGCTAGCAGATGTTGGGCAGAGTTTCAGGGCATACAAAGCAGGCAGACTGCCTGGCTAAAAATAACTGCTTATTAAGACTATGTTTAAAACAATTGGATGTGTAGGAATCTGACTTTGTTGCTAGAACGCTTTTAGGCCAATGGTCTGATCTGCTGTGAAGAAATTAACAACAGTGGCTGGGCACGGTGGCTTGCACCTGTAATCCCAACACTTAGGGAGGCCGAGGTTGGTGGATCACGAGGTCAGGAGTTCAAGACCAGCCTGGCCAAGATGGTGAAACCCCATCTTTACTAAAAATACAAAAAAAAAAAAAAAAAAAAAAATTTGCCAGTATGGTGGCAGACACCTGTAATCCCAGCTACTCAGGAGGCTGAGGTGGAGGATTGCTTGAACCTGGGAGGTGGAGGTCACAGTGAGCCGAGATTGCACCATCGCACTCCAGCCTGGGTGACAAAGCAAGACTCCGTCTCAAGGAAAAAAAATAAATTAATTAACAAACAGGGTAATATACAGTGGCCAGTGGCCATCATTTATGTAACACAGGACTCAGGATTGGTCAAAGCAGAGGAAACTGCTGAGGCCAGTACTGCAGTAAGCACAGATCCAAGCTTTCTCGCTGGAATGTTTAACTGGAAACTCCAGCAATGAGTGCTCTCTTTCTCTCTCTCTTCTTCTCTCTTTTTTTTTTGAGATGCGGTTTTGCTCTGTCGCCCAGGCTGGAGTGCAGTGGCCCGACCTCAGCTCACTGCAGCCTCTGTGTCCCAGGTTCAAGGCGATTCTCCTGCTTCAGCCTCTCGAGTAGCTGGGACTATAGGCGCATGCCACCAGGCCCAGCTTATTTTTGTATTTTTAGTAGAGATGACGGGGTGGTGGAGGAAAAAAAAGTAGAGACGGAGTTTCACCATGTTAGCCAGGATGGTCTCAATCTCCTGACCTCATGATCCGCCCACCTCGGCCTCCCAAAGTGCTGGGATTACAGGTGTAAGCCACCGCGCCCGGCCTTTTTTCTTTAGATACAGGGTCTTGCTCTATCCCCCAGAGTGGAGTGCAGTGGCACAATCATAGCTCACTAAAGCCTTGAACTCCTGGGCTTAAGCGATCCCCCTGCCTCAGCCTCTTGAGTAGCTGACAGGAGTGCACCACCACATCTAACAAGTTTATTTTTTGTAGAGATGGGGTCTTGCTATGTTGCCCAGGCTGGTCTCAAACCCTTGGCCACAGTGATCCTTCCACCTCAGCCTCCCAAAATCCTGGGATTACAGGCACCCACCCCTGTACCTGGCCTTCTCCCTCTCTCCTTGCTTAAGCAAGAATTTTTTTTTTTTAAAGATGGGGTTTCACCATGTTGGTCAGGCTGGTCTTGAACTCCTGACCTCCACGCACCTTGGCCTCCAAAGTGCTTAGATTACAGGCATGAGCCACCGCGCCTCGCCCGAATTTTTTTTGTTGCTGTTCTTTTTTATATTTCTATTTTTTGTTTTAAGACAGGGTTTCACCGTGTCGGTCAGGCTGGTCTTGAACTCACAACCTCAGGTGATCTGCCCACCTTGGTCTACAAAGCGCTTGGATTACAGGCATGAGCTACCATGCCCAGCCCTGAATTTTTTTTTTTTTTTTTTTTGAGACACAGTCTTGCTCTGTCACCCAGCCTGGAGTGCAGTGGTGTGATCTCGGCTCACTGAAACCTTTACCTCCCTGGTTCACGCCATTTTCCTGCCTCTGCCTCCTGAGTAGCTGGGATTATAGGTGCCTGTCACCACACCCAGCTAAATTTTGTATTTTTAGTACAGATGGTATTTCACCAAGTTGGCCAGGCTGCTCTCAAACTCCTGACCTCAGGTGATCCTCCTGTCTGAGCCTCCCAAAGTGATGGGATTACATGAGCCACCTTGCCTGGCCTAAGGGTTCTTGCGGCATTTCTTGTCTCCCTAGGCCCGGGTGGCTCGGCCCCGGATGAGTGCCCAGGAGCAGCTGGAGCGGATGCGAAGAAACCAGGAATGTGGACGGCCCCTCCCTCGCCCGACCTCACCCCGGCTCCTCACCCTGGGGAGGACACTGTCCCCAGCCAGACACCAGGCTGACATGGAGCAAAGGGTGAGGGGAGGAGGGCTGGGGCTGGGTGGTGGGGTGTTAGTAGGTCCTCTTTGCCTACTTTGAGTCCCTTTCTGTAAAACGGAGATAATCCCTACTTCTTTACACCAAACTCATTTTCTGGATTTACCACTGTCTGTATTCATGCTAAAGTCAGCATCCTGGCCTCGTTCGTTAGTGATGGGTGGACAGGCATGTCAGTGAGGGGAGGACAGTGGGTGGGGGAGGGGGGTCACATCTGGATTGGAAGCCTAGTTTTTCTTCTCAGCTGCTATGTGTTGTCAACAGCAAGAAAGAAAAACAGGCCGGGCGTGGTGGCTCACGCCTGTAATCCAAGCACTTTGGAGGCCAAGGCGGGCGGATCACCTGAGGTTGGGAGTTCAAGACCAGTCTGACCAACATGGTGAACCCCATCTTTAAAAAATGAAAAAAAACAGGCCGGGCGCGGTGGCTCAAGCCTGTAATCCCAGCACTTTGGGAGGCCAAGGCAGGCGGATCACGAGGTCAAGAGATCGAGACCATCCTGGTCAACATGGTGAAACCCCATCTCTACTAAAAATACAAAAAAAATTAGCTGGGCATGGTGCTGCACGCCTGTAGTCCCAGCTACTCAGGAGGCTGAGGCAGGAGAATTGCCTGAACCCAGGAGGCGGAGGTTGCGGTGAGCCGAGATCGCGTCATTGCACTCCAGCCTGGGTAACAGGAGCGAAACTCCGTCTCAAAAAAAAAAAAGAAAAGAAAGAAAAACAAAATATCAGCCAGCAAGAAAATTGACTGTATTCATGCTTTTCCAATAGGGAGAACATCGCAGATCTGAACATCAGAGTTTCTCAGATATCTCAGGACGGCTTCGCCTTAGTGTTTTCTTTTTTTCAGGGACAGCCTTGCTCTGTCGCCAGGCTGGAGTGCAGTGGTGCGATCTCCACTCACTACAACCTCTGCCTCCTGGGTTCAAGCTATTCTCATGCCTCAGCCTCCTGAGTAGCTGGGACTACAGGAATGTGCCACCACATCCAGCTAATTTTTCTCTTTCTTTTTTTTTTTAAAGACGGGGTTTTACCGTGTTGGTCAGGCTGGTCTTGAACTCCCGACCTCAGGTGATCCGTCCGCCTTGGCCTCCAAAGTGCTTGGATTACAGACGTGAGCCACCACACCCAGCCATCCAGCTAATTTTTCTATTAGCTAGTAGAGACAGATTTTTACCACTTTGGCCAGGCTGCTCTTGAGTTCCTGAGCTGAAGTGATCCTCCTGCCTCCGAAGGTGTTAGGATTACAGGTGTGAGCTACTGCTCCTGACTTCCCCTTAGATTTTTTTTTTTTTTTTTTTGAGAGGGAGTCTCACTTTGTTGCCCATGCTGGAGTGCAGTGGCGTGATCTGGGCTCACTGCAACCCCCACCTCCCAGATTCAAATGATGCTCCTGCCTCAGCCTCTCAAGTAGCTGGGATTACAGGCCTATACTACCACACCCTGCTAATTTTTTGGTGTTTTTAGTAGAGACAAGGTTTCACCATGTTGAACAGTCTGTTATTGAATTCCTGACCTCACCTTGGCCTACTAAAGTGCTGGGATTACAGGTGTGAGCCACTGCACCCAGCCCCCTTGGACTTTTATAGAAAGGATTTAAACAAGTCACAGGTGGTGGTGGAGGTCGGATTTCTGAACTCACGTGCTGCTTTATAGGAGCACAGGCGAAATTACACATTGTTAGGGGCTGTGTGCTATGGCTTACCCCTGTAATCCCAGCACTTTGGGGAGCCAAGGCAGGAGTCAGAGACCAGTCTGGACAACATAGCAAGACCTCATCTCTACCAAAATAAAAATAAAAATAATTAGCCAGGCATGGTGGTGTGAACCTGTAGTTCTAGCTACTTAGGAGGCTGAGACAGGAGGATTAGTTTGAGCCTGGGAGATTGAGGCTGGAGTGAGCTATGATCATGCCACCGTACTCCATCCTTTCTAAAAAATGAATAAAATAAATTAATTAAAAAAAATTCAGTGCCTAAGGCCAGGCGCGGTGGCTCACACCTGTAATCCCAGCACTTTGGGGGGGCCGATGTGAGTAGATCACAAGATAGATCAAGACCATCCTGGCCAACATGATGAAACCCCGTCTCTACTAAAAATACAAAAATTAGCTGGGTGTGGTGGCTTGTGCCTGTAGTCCCAGCTACTCGGGAGGCTGAGGCAAGAGAATTGCTTGAACCCGGGAGGCAGAGGTTGTAGTGAGCCGAGATTGTGCCACTGCACTTCTGCCTGGTGCCTGGCAACAGAGCGAGACTCTGTCTCAAAAAAAAAAAAAAAAAAAAAAAAAAAAAAAAAAAATTCAGTGCCTATAGAAGCTAGGAAAAACAAAACGAAACATTACCAGTATTTTTGGCCCATTTCATTCTCTTTCGAGCCCCCTCACTTTACCCTCAAAATGAGAATGTGGGCTTTCAGGTGAGCAGTTCTAATGCCCCAATTCCTTTCCAGCCTGTCGTAGGACACTCTGGAGCCCAAAAATGGCTCAGAAGCTCTGGGTCCTGGAGTAGGTAAGGAACTGGAGGGCGGATCAAGGGAGCAGGAAAATAAAAATTTGCAAAAGCGAAGGGAGTAGCATTATTATGGAAGTCTCCTAAATATGGAACTACAAGTCGCAACCCTTCTAGAGGCGCTTAAGTTCCCGGGGCATCTGAAATAAAACCAGAAAGCCCTAGATACGTATCGATATCTTTAGTTCCCCAAATTCCCTTGGTTAATAGCATATCCTGCTTCTGCATCAAGGACAGTGGGTGATATTAACGCGCGAATGGACTACAAATCCCATAATGCATGGGGGGCGGTATGGGGGCGGTGCCATGTTTAACATCTTTTAGAGACACGTGCTAGGAACTACAACTCCCAGAAGGGCACGCGCAATACTCGGGTCCTCACTGTGCCGGCGTTTTTTTTTTTTAAGAGACGGGGTTGGCCGGGCGCGGTGGCTCACGCCTGTAATCCTAGCACTTTGGGAGGCCGAGGTGGGTGGATCAACTGAGGTCAGGAGTTCAAGACCAGCCTGGCCATTATGGTGAAACCCCCATCTTAAAAAAATAAAAGAAAGAAAGAAACGGGGTTTCACCATGTTGGCCAGGCTGATCTCGAACTCCTGACTTCAAGTGATCCACCCGCCTCGGCCTCCCAAAATGCTGGGATTACAGGCGTGAGCCACCGCGCCCGGCCTACTTTTTAATTTTTTAATTTTTTTTTTTTTTTTTTGAGACGGAGTCTCGATCTGTCTCCCAGGCTGGAGTGCAATGGCGCGATCTCGGCTCACTGCAACCTCTGCCTCCCAGGCTCAAGCAATTCTGTCTCAGCATCCCGGTAGCTGGGATTACAAGCGCGAGCCACCATGCCTGGCTAATTTTTGTATTTTCAGTAGAGACCGGGTTTCGCTATGTTGGCCAGGCTAGCCTCGAACTCCTAACCTCAAGTGATCCGCCCGCCTCCTCCTCCCAAGGTGCTGGGATTACAGGGGTGAGCCATCGCGCCCGGCCTATTTATTTTTCTTAATTTTATTTTTATTTTGGTACATAGCAGGTGTATATATATTCACCGGCTAAATGAGATTTTTTGATACAGGCATGTGAAATAAACACATCATGGAGAATGGGGTATCCATCCCCTTTAAAGCATTTATCCTTTGATGTGTAAACAATCCAATTACACCCTTTATTTTAAAATGTACAATTAAATTATTATTGACTATAGTCCTCTGTTGTGCTATCTAACAGTAGGTTTTATTCATCCTTTTCTTTCTATACCCATTAACCACCCCACCTCTCCCCATGTACACACCCCCACCCCCAATCTTCTCTTTTTTCTAGTCCGAAGAACAGCACCCCTTACTTGCCGACTTCCGAAGGCCACCGGGAGCGAGTTCTCAGCCTCTCCCAAGCCCTGGCTACTGAGGCGACGCAGTGGCACAGAATGATGACGGGTGATGGCTGGGGGTGTTGCACTTCTGGGTTTTAGGGAGGAGAGAGCTGGAGACCTGGAGTCCCAGGTTCTGGAGAGGAGGGGTCTGGGGGCCGTTGGGAATTTTTTATCTTGGCGAGGAAAGAGTCGAGCAGGGTTTGGGAGTTTTAGGACTCATTCAAGAGGGAACTGGGTTCTGGGACACTTGGGAGGAGGGGAGGAAGCGGTCGCGGGCGGGGACAGAGCCGACACCTGAGTCTCAAAGAGGACTGGACTGAGGTATCCAGACTCCTGGGTCTGAGGGAGGAGGGGCTGAGGCCTGGACTCCTGGATCTGAGGGAGGAGGGGCCAGGAGCCTGGACTCCTGGGTCTGAGGGAGGAGGGGTCTGGGAATCCGGAGTCCCGGTGCTGAAGTTTGCCATTCTCATGTCCTACTCATCCTCTCCAGGTGGAAATTTGGACTCCCAGGGAGACCCTCTCCCACGTGTGCCGCTGCCTCCGTCGGACCCCACGCGCCAGGAGACCCCTCCCCCCAGATCTCCCCCGGTGGCTAATTCGGGTTCCACCGGGTTCTCTGGCCGAGGCAGTGGGCGTGGCGGAGGCACCGCCCCCTGGGGGCCTACGTGGGATGCCGGGATCGCCCCTCCGATCCTGTCCCAAGACGAGGGGGCGTGGCCTTTGCGCGTCACTCTTCTCCAGTCCAGCTTTTAACCCTCCCAAACGCGGCAGCCAATCGGAGCGTGAGGACGTAACCGGAGGTACCCCCGGAGAGATGTGGGACCACTCAGAGCATCAGGGGGCGTGGTCTAGTCCCTGTCGCCGGCCAGGGACGGGAATGGTTTCTATGGCCAAAGTTTGGTTTTCTCAACACTGTCTAAATTTGGATTAAAACTTTGGACTTGTAGTCAATAACTTTGTTTCTGTCTGTTCGGGGTTGTGGCGCTGGAGTCTCTGATGGGCAGAGCCGGAGTTGTGGACTCCTGGGTCCTGAGAGAGGAGGGGACAGGGGCCTTGGATTTATAGGGCCTTGGACTTTTAGGTCTCTGAGAGGAAGGGATGGAGAAGCTGATCCCTCAGTCTGAGGGAGGAGGGACTGGGGGCCTGGACCCCCTGAATCTGAGGGAGGAGGGACTGGGGTCTTAGGGAGGAGGGGAGTGACTGAGGGAGGAGAAACTGGAGCTCCCGGATTCCTGAGTCTGAGGGAGGAGGCGAGTGTCTGAGGGAGGAGGCCAGTGTCTGAGGGAGGAGGGACTGGGGACAAACCCAGGTCTCCAGCCTTCCTGGCAACGCCCCCCGGGGCCGGACTTCCAGGATCCAGCCCCTATTGATGGTTTGATGCAACGCTGTCACGGGGCTTTGGAGGTAGACAGAGGCGCAGAGTAGAGAGACGGACAGAGACCGACGGACACGGGATGGCCACGGGAACGCGCTATGCCGGGAAGGTGGTGGTTGTGACCGGGGGCGCGCGCGGCATCGGAGCCGGGATCGTCCGCGCCTTCGGTGAGCGGGGTCTGGCCGCTGGGAGCTGGGGAGTGTGAGAGAAGAAGGATTCGGGTGGGGCAATGGCGGCGGAAAATAGAGACCCCAGTACTGCAGCTGGGATTCTGACCTTACAAAAGCCCATTTGCAGGCTAAAGTAAGCGCGTACCGCGGTAGGCTGGGGCTGAGTCTGGCGAGGTCTCGGAGGGCAGTGGCCCCGTTTCTCTGGGTCTGTTAGTGAAGCTGCAATACCAGTGGCTTGGGGAATGGCTCTGGCAGTCGTGGGGCTGGCTCTGGAACTCACGAACTCCTCTGCTGAGGCTCAGGAGCCTCAGCAGAAACCTGGGCAGGCAGGGAGAGCATGTGTCAAGCGTTCTGCCCTCTGCCCTCTGTCTTGCGGGTAATCATGAGACTGGGGTCACGAGGAGAGGGGAGAGGGAGAGCGACCCAACTCCAGGTGGCCACCAGGGGGCGGCAGAGGCTTGACCCAAGGCTCGGAGGGTCACCTGTTCCCTTCCTATTCTCAGTGGACAGCGGGGCCCAAGTGGTTATGTGCGACAAGGATGGTGAGTGATGGTCCCTCAGCCCTCACCCCGGACCTCCTCCCTCAGCCCTTACCCCGGACCTCTTCCCTCAGACCCAGGGGTCCAGGCCCCAGCTCCTCCCTCAGATTCAGGGTTCCAGGCCTCCAGCCCCTCCTCCCTCAGACCCAGGAGTCTTGGCCCCAGGCCCTCATCCCTCAGATTCAGGGTTCCAGACCCCCAGCCCCTCCTTCCTCAGATTCAGGAGTCCAGGCCCTCAGCCCCTTCTCCCTCAGACCCAGGGGTCCAGACCCCCAGCCCCTCTTCCCTCAGACCCAGGGGTCCAGGCTCCCAGCTCTTCTCTCACTGCAGAGTCTGGGGGCCGGGCGCTGGAGCGGGAGCTCCCTGGAGCTGTCTTTATCCTCTGTGACGTGACTCAGGAAGACGATGTGAGGGTGAGCAGAGTTCCTGTTCTTTCTCCAGGTCTCCACTAATTGCCAGTTCTTTGTTCTCCTCCAGGCGTCCGCATATGCCGTTCCCTCTACTTTTCCTTCCTCTCCTGGCTCCACTGGACCCATCAGAGGTTTCCACCTAGTGTCACTCACACATAGGTCGTCTGTGATTGGCAAGCAGGTCATGTGTTCCTCATCTCCGACCTCTCCAAGGCTCTTAGCACATCTGACATGTGAATGGAAATGAATAAAAGTCCCTCCAAGTGGGTCAACTGTAACGGATTTTTCTTTCTCTTTTGTTTTTTTGGAGATGTCGCCCAGGCTGGAGTGCAATGGTGCGGTATCGATTCACTGCAACTTCCACCTCCTGGGTTCAAGCGATTCTCCTGCCTCAGCCTCCTGAGTAGCTGGGACTGCAGGCGCTTGCCACCATGCCCAGCTAATTTTTATATATTTAGTAGAGACAGGGTTTCACCATATTGGCCAGGCTAGTCTCGAACTCCTGACCTCAGGTGATCCGCTCACCTCTGCCTCCCAAAAGGCCCCCAGCCCCTCCTCCCTCAGACCCAGGATTCCAGGCTCCCAGCTCCTCCTGTGTTGGAATTCCAGGTGTGAGCCACCGCACCTGGCCTATAACCAATTTTTTTCCCTTGTTTCTGTCTCTAGGTTCCTATTTCCTCCTTTTTTTTTTTTTGAGAGGGAGTTTTGCTTTTTGTTGCCCAGGCTGGAGTGTAGTGGTGCCATCTCGGTTTGCTGCAACTTCCACCTCCTGGGTTCAAGCCATTCTCCTGTCTCAGCCTCCCAAGTAGTTGGGACTACAGGCGCCAGCCACCACAGCCAGCTAATTTTTGTATTTTTAGTAGCAACGGGGTTTCACCATGTTGGCCAGGTTGGTCTCGAACTCCTGACCTCAGGTGATCTGCCCGCCTCAGCCTCACAAAGTGCTGGGATTACAGGTGTGGGCCATCACGCACGGCCCCTATTTCTTCCTTTCTTAATCAGTATCTCTCTGTTATCTGCCCCACTTGGGTAACTGTCTCCTACACTCTATCTGAACCCTTGTCAACCCCCACCCCCTGACCTTGGAATGATGACTGCACTGTGGCTCTGACCCTGTCTCCTTCCTGTCTGCTACTCGCCTGCCATGTCTGCTGATCTCGGCACTCCCTGAGCTGGGAGTCCAGCTTTCCCCTCCTGTCTTGCATTTGGCAGCTCTGTCTGCCTTATGGCTGGACACCTCATCTATTGCTCATTCAAAAGACATTTCCTGGGTAAGGTGTGGTGCCTGTAATCCCAGCACTTTGGAAGGCTGAGGTGGGCAGATCACCTGAGGTCAGGAGTTCGGGACCAGCCTGGCCAACGTGGTGAAACTCCGCCTCTACTAAAAAATATAAAAAATTAGCCAGCTGCGGTAATCCCAGCTACTCAGGAGGCTGATGCAGGAGAATCACTTGAACCTGGGAGGTAGAGGTTGCAGTGAGCCAAGATCGTGCACTGCACTCCAGCCTGAGCAATGAGGAAAAAAAACCAAAAAACAGAAAACAAGAAAATGAAAAAATCAAAGAACATTTCCTTTTTCCTCAGACTCTGGTTTCTGAGACCATCCGCCGATTTGGCCGCCTGGATTGTGTTGTCAACAACGCTGGCCACCGTGAGTTGTGAGACCCCAGGGTCATTCCCCACCTCCTGGCCCCCAACTCTGTTTCTTGTACCTCAGTTTCCCCTCTCCTGCTCCTGATTCCTGCCTCATCCCTCTTTCCTTCTTTCCCTCTTTCTTTTTTTTTTTTTTCCGAGACGGAGTCTTGCTCTGTCGCCAGGCTGGAGTGCAGTGGTACAATCTCGGCTCACTGCAACCTCTGCCTCCTGGGTTCAAGCGATTCTTCCACCTCAGCCTCCTGAGTATCTGGGACCACAGGCACGTGCCACCATGCCCGGCTATTTTTTGTATTTTTAGTAGAGACAGGGTTTCACCATGTTGGCCAGGATGGTCTTGATCTCTTGACCTCGTGATCCGTCTGCCTTGGCCTCCCAAAGTGCTGGGATTACAGGCGTGAGCCACCGCGTCCTGCCTGTTTTTTTTTTTTTTTTTTTTTTGAGACCAAGTTTCACTTTTGTTGCCCAGGCTAGAGTGCAATGGTGCAATCTTGGCTCACCGCAACCTCTGCCTCCCGTGTTCAAGCGATTCCCCTACTTCAGCCTTCGGAGTAGCTGGGATTACAGGCATGTGCCACCACGCCTGCCACCACATAATACTAAAATAATATTGTATTTTTAGTAGAGATGGAGTTTCTCCATGTTGGTTAGGCTGGTCTCGAACTCTTGACCTCAGGTGATCTGCCTGTCTCAGCCTCCCAAAGTGCTGGGATTACAGGTGTGATTCACCACGCCTGGCCCCCCTCACTTTTCCTCTCTCTCTCTCACCCTCACTTTAGACCCACCCTTCCAACAGCGGCCCGAGGAGACCTCCACCCAGGAATTCCGCCAGCTGTTGGAGCTGAACCTGCTGGGGATGTACACCTTGACGAAGGTGAGGGCTGGCGACTCTGCCACCGGGCTCCATCAGCCTCCTGTCGGTGGACTGTAGGATGTGTTTTGTCTAAGAGCAAGAATGTTTATTCTTTTTGTTTGCTTGTTTATTGGAGACAGGGTCTCGCTCCATGGCCCAGGCTGGAGTGCAGTGGCGTGGTCTCAGCTCACTGCAACCTCCACCTCCCGGGTGCAAGTAATTCTCATGCCTCAACCTCCTGAGTAGCTGAGGTTACAGGTGCAGGCCACAAAACCTAGCTAAATTTTGTAATTTTTGGTAGCAATGCTCCTGACCTCAAGTGATCTGCTTGCCTCGGCCTTCCAAAGTCCTGGGATTACAGGCTTGAGCCACCACGCCTGGCCGTCTATTTTCTGTTCTTTAGTTTAATCTTTTTATCCAAAAGAAAAATAAATGACTGCAAGTCTCTATATCCAGCAAAAGCTGGATCACACCACTACACTCCAGACTGGATGACAGAGGGAGACTGTCTTAAAAAAAAAAAAAATTAGTCGTGGTGGTCCTCTTGTAGTTGAAGCTACTCAGGAGACTGAGGTGGGAGGATCGTTTGAGGCCAGGAAGTCAAGGGTGCAGTGAGCTATGTTCACACCACTGCACTCCAGCCTGGACAACATCGCAAGACTCTGTCTCAAAAATAAGTAAATAAATAGTAAATATGCCAGACGCAGTAGCTCATGGCTGTAACCCCAGCACTGTGGGAGGCTGAGACAAGAGGATCCCTTGAGCCCAGGAATCTGAGATCAGCCTGGGCCACTTAGTGAGACCCTTGTCTCTATAAAAAATACAGAAATGAGCTGAGCATGGCAGTGTGTGTCTGTGGTCTCAGGTACTCGGGAGGCCGAAGTGAGAGGTTCGTTTCAACATGGGAGGCAGAGGTTGCAGTGAGCTGTGATTGAGCCACTGCACTCCAGCCTGGTTGACAGAGTGAGACCTTGTCTTAAAAAGTGGGGGAGAGCTGGAGAGGGGAATGAGAAAGAAAATAAACCTTTTTATTTTGTTTTATTTATTATTATTATTATTATTATTATTATTATTATTCTTTGAGACGGAGTTTCGCTCTTGTTACCCAGGCTGGAGTGCAATGGCGCGATCTCGGCTCACCGCAACCTCCGCCTCCTGGGTTCAGGCAATTCTCCTGCCTCAGCCTCCTGAGTAGCTGGGATTACAGGCACGCGCCACCATGCCCAGCTCATTTTTTGTACTTTTAGTAGAGACGGGGTTTCACCATGTTGACCAGGATGGTCTCGATCTCTTGACCTCGTGACCCACCTGCCTCGGCCTCCCAAAGTGCTGGGATTACAGGAGTGAGCCACTGCGCCCGGCCTATTTATTATTATTATTATTTTTTTTTTTAGAGACGGGGGGTTTCACTGTTTTAGCCAGGATGGTCTCGAACTCCTGACCTGGTGATCTGCCCACCTCAGCCTTCCAAAGTGCTGGGATTACAGGCCTTTTTAATTGAGAAAGGAGAGCCCTTTACATTATCAAGATCAGGCCCAGAAGGGCTTTTAACAAATTTTTATTTTTCAGTTTTTAATGGAGCTGGGGTTTCACTATGTTATCTGGGCTGGTCTCAAACTCCTGGGATCAAATGATCCTCCCGCCCCAGGCCTCCCAAAGTGCTGGGATTACAGGTGCCAGCCACTGCACCTGGCTCAGAGGGACTTCAGGAAAATTTACTTTAAAAATTTATTTGAATTACTTTTTAGAGACAGGGACTCAGGCTGGAGTGCCATCATAGCTCACAGCAGCCTCCAAGCCCTGGGCTCAGGTGCTTCTCTTGCATCAGCCTCCTGAGTGGGACCACACGGGCACGCCGCTATGACTGACTCATTTTTAACTTTTTTTGTAGAGACAGGGTCTTGCTGTGTTGCTCAGGCTGGTCTTGAACTCCTGGCCTCAAGCTGGGATTATAGGCATGAGCTACTGTACCCGTCCAGTAATTACCTTTTGAGGTTACCTGCTACGTGGGCTCTAGATTACCTGGTGCCAAGTAGGTCTGAAGTGCCACACACCCTACAGTTCACCCACGAATACCCAATCACCGATCAATGTGCTCTCTGTAAACCAAGGAGATTTCCTCATGAACAACTTTTGTAATCACCGCCTCTCCGGATTCGTCCTTTTTTCTTAAAAACTTGAGGCTTTTGTGTTATTATTATAGAGTTGGGGTCTCGCTGTGTTGGTCAGGCTGGTCTGGAACTCCTGGCCTCAAGCCATCCTTCCACCTCGGCTTCCCAAAGTGCTAGGATTACAGGCATGAACCACTGTGCCTGGCCTGAGCATTTTTTTTTTTCACTCTCTGGAGCACTCCCCAAGACAACCCGGAAGTGTGTCTCAGGAAGCAGGTCTACAGCCTGCCGCCCTAGACACACTCCTGTGTTAATAATCCTGTATTAAAAAGGAAGAAGGTCCTCAGCCTGCAGCCCAGGACCCATTATTAACTTATTAACTCATATGTTAATAATCTCCTGTATGTATGTATGTGTGTGTGTGTATATATATATATATATATATATATATAATTTTTTAAAGCTACTGCAAATCAATTTTTTTTTTCCTTTTTTTTCTTTTTTAAATATGTATTTTTTGAGATGGAGTCTTGCTGTTATTGCCCAGGCTAGAGTGCAATGGTGCAATCTCCGCTCACTGAAACCTTTGCCTCTTGGGTTCAAGTGATTCTTCTACCTCAGCCTCCTGAGTAGCTGTGATTACAGGCATGCGCCACCATGCCCAGCCAATTTTGTATTTTTAGTAGAGGCAGTGTTTCTCCATATTGGTCAGGCTGGTCTTGAACTCCTGACCTCAGGTGATCCACCGGCCTTGGCCTCCCAAAGTGCTGGGACTACAGGCATGAGCCACCACACCCAGCCTAATCTCCTAGATTAAAAAGGAAGAAGATCCTCAGCCTGCAGCCTGGGACACATTCCTGTATTAAATAAATTCTTGGCCAGACTTGGTGTCTCATGCCTGTATTCTTAGCACCTTGGGAGGCCGAGGCAGGTGGATCATCTGAGGTCAGGAGTTCGAGACCAGCCTGACCAACATGGTGAAACCCCATCTCTACTAAAAATACAAAAATTAGCCGGATGTTGTGGTGTGCACTTGTAATTCCAGCTAGTCAGGAGGCTGAGGCAGGAGAGTCACTTATACCCGGGAGGAGGAGGTTGCAGCGAGCTGAGATGGTACCTCTGCACTCCAGAGTGACAGAACAAGACTCTGTCTCAAAAATAAAAATAAATAAATAGGCCAGGTGTGGTGGCTCATGCCTGTAATCCCAGCACTTTGGGAGGCCGAGGCAGGTGGATCACCCAAGGTTGGGAGTTCCAGACCAGCCTAGCCAACACAGTGAAACCCTGTCTCTACTAAAAATACAAAAGATTAGCTGGGTGTAGTGGTGCGTGCCTGTAATCCCAGCTACTTGGGAGGTTGAGGCAGGAGAATCGCTTAAACCAAGGAGGCTGAGGTTGCAGTGAGCCGAGATCATGCCACTGCACTCCAGCCTGGGCAACAAAAGTGAGACTCCATCTCAAAAAAATAAGTAAATAAAATAAAATAAAAATAAATAAACAAACACCTGTATGAAAAAGGAAGAAGTTAGGCTGGGCGCCGTGGCTCACGCCTATAATCCCAGCACTTTGGGAGGCCGAGGCGGGTGGATCACGAGGTCAAGAGATCGAGACCATCCTGGCCAACATGGTGAAACCCCATCTCTACTAAAAATACAAAAATTAGCTGGGCGTGGTGGTGCGCGCCTGTAGTCTCAGCTACTCAGGAGGCTGAGGCAGAATTGCTTGAACCCAGAGGCGGAGGTTGCGGTGAGCCGAGATCGTGCCATTGCACTCCAGTCTGGGTAACAAGAGCGAAACTCCATCTCAAAAAAAAAGGAAGAAGGTCCTGAACTGGCAGCCTGCGACACACTCCTATATTAATAATTTCCTATATTAAAAAGGAAAGAGAAAGGTTGGTGGTGATGACTCATGCCTGTAATCTCATGACTTTTGGAGGCTGAGGCAGGTGGATCACCTGAGGTCAGGAGTTCAAGACCAGCCTGGCCAGCATGTTGAGACCCCATCTATACTAAAAATGTTTAAAAAATTAGCCCAGTATGGTGGTGGGTGCCTGTAATCCCAGCTACTCAGGAGGCTGAGGCGGGAAAATTGCTATAAACTGGGAGGTGGAGGTTGCAGTGAGCTGAGATCGCTTGACTGCACTCCAGCCAGGGCAGCAGAGCAAGACTGTCAAAAAAAAAGAGAAAAGAAAAAGACCAGGCATGGTGGCTCACGCCTGCAATCCCGGCACTTTGGGAGGCTGAGGTGGGCGGATCATGAAGTCAGGAGTTTGAGACCAATTTGGCCAATACAGTGAAACCCCGTTCCTTCTAAAAATACAAAAGATTAGCCAGGTGTAGTAGTGTGTGCCTGAAATCCCAGCAGCTACTTGGGAGGCTGAGGCGGGAGAATCGAGTCAACCTGGGAGGCAGAGGTTGCAGTGAGCCGAGATCTCGCCATTGCACTCCAGCCTGGGTGACAGTGAAAGACTCCGTCTCAGGCCAGGCGCGGTGGCTCATGCCTGTAATCCTAGCACTTTGGGAGGCCGAGGTGGGTGGATCACCTGAGGTCAGGAGTTCAAGACCAGTCTGGCCATCATGGTGGAAACCCCATCTTTTTTTTTTAAAAAAAAAGACTCCATCTCAAACCAAAAAAGGCAGAGAAGAACACATATCACCTCCTCGCAAAGGCTTTCCCTATGTCCTTGCTTATGCAGCCGCTGCACGCAAACATTCATTCCCTATGATAACGTCTTGTTTATTCTCCCCATAGCACTTTTTAATTAATTAACTCAACAAATATTTACATGGCGCCAGCAACATGCTGTGCCCTGGGCATACAGCTATGAACGCACGATAGACAAAAATCCCTGTCCATGGGGAGTTGACGTTCACGTGTGGGAGACAGTGAGGAAGTAAATGTAGAATATAGGGGCAGGTGTGGTGGCTCACACTGGAATCCCAGCACCTCGTGGGGATGATGTGGGAGGATCACTTGAGCTAAAGAGGTCGAGGTCTGCAGTGAGCCATGCTCAAACCACTGCCCTCCAGCCTGGGCGACAAAGTGAGACCCTGTCTCAAAAAATATAAAAGTATAAATATAAATATATAAATGTCAGGGAGTGACACAGGCTATGCAAAGATGTGGAGGAAATACAGGGATGTGGCCAGGCGAGGTGACCCATGCCTGTAATCCCAACACTTTGAGAAGCTGAGGCAGGTGGATCATTTTTGCTCAGGAGTTTGAGACTGGCCTGGGCAACATGGCAAAACCCCTCTCTACTAAAATTACCAAAATTATCTGGGCTTGATGGTGTCTGCCTATAGTTCCAGCTATTCAGGAGGCTGAGCCCGGGGAGGTTGAGGCTGCAGTGAGCCTTGACTGTGTCACTGCACTACAGCCTGGACAAACCTGTCTCAAAAAAAAGAAAAAAAAAAAAAAGGAAAAAGAGGCCAGGCGTGGTGGCTTATGCATGTAATTCCAGCACTTTGGGAGGCTGAGGTGGGAGGATTACCTGATATCAGGGGTTCAAGACCAGCCTGGACAACATGGCAAAACCCTGTCTCTACTAAAAATAGAAAAATTAGCCAGGTGTCGTGGTGGGCACCTGTAATCCCAGTTTCTTATGAGGCTGAGGCAGGAGAATCGCTTGAAACCAGGAGGCGGAGGTTGCAGTGAGTCAAGATCCAGCCACTGAACTCTAGCCTGGGCAACGGATTGAGACTCCATTAAAAAAAAAAAAAAAAAAAGAGTGGGGTTTTAGATTTATTTGTTCTCCCCACCCCCAGCAACTGACCAGACAGAGCTGCCATTCACTGTGGCAGGAAAGCCTGGGGAGGGCGCTGTTGAGTGTGAGATGCTGGGTGGACATCCTGGTGGGGATGGGCACTGGGCTGTGAGATCGTGGGTCTGGGATGAAGGAGAAGGTCTGGAGACATCAGCTTGGAGCTGACCAGTTTGAGGCTGGAGGAGCTCAGGGGAGCAAGAGTAGGCAAAAAGGAGAGAGGCCTGGGGACCTGGCCCAGCATCCAGGAAGCTTCAGGTGCTGACTCTGAGGTCGGATCTGAGATCCAGGTGAAATGTCCCTGCCACTGGGCAATGGCCTGCTGAACCCATGAACACTGGCTCCTCTTCCAAACTTGTGCTGACCTACTAGGATTAAGCCAACACTAAAAACACCTGCACGCATAGAACACACCTACACCTCAGCCCACGAAGAGCTGATATATGTATATGTCTTTTCTTTTTCTTTCTTTTTTTTTTTTTTGAGACGGAGTTTCGCTCTTGTTACCCAGGCTGGAGTGCAATGGTGTGATCTCGGCTCACCGCAACCTCCGCCTCCTGGGTTCAGGCAATTCTCCTGCCTCAGCCTCCTGAGTAGCTGGGATTACAGGCACGCGCCACCATGCCCAGCTAATTTTTTTGTATTTTTAATAGAGACGGGGTTTCACCATGTTGACCAGGATGGTCTCGATCTCCTGACCTCGTGATCCACCCGCCTCGGCCTCTCAAAGTGCTGGGATTACAGGCTTGAGCCACCGCGCCCGGCCGTCTTTTCTTTTTCTTTTGTTAAAATTTTTTTTTGAGATGGAGTTTCGCCCTTGTTACCCAGGCTGGAGTGCAATGGTGCGATCTTGGCTTACTGCAACTTCCGCCTCCAAGTGATTCTTCTGCCTCAGCCTCCAGAATAGCTGGGATTATAGGTGCCCGACACCATGCCCAGCTAATTTTTGTATTTTTAATAGAGACGGAGTTTTGCCACACCAGGTTAGCCAGGCCAGTCTTGAACTTCTGACCTCAGGAGATCCACCTGCCTTGGCCTCCCAAAGTGCTGGGATTACAGGCATGAGCCACTGTGCCCATTTTTCTTTTTTTTTGACAGAGTCTTGCTCCATCACCCGGGCTGGAGTGCAGTGGCGTGATCTTGGCTCACTGCAATCTCAACTATCTGGGCTCAAACAATTCTCCTTCCTCAGCCTCCCGAGGACCTGAAACTACAGGTGCCCACACCATGCTTGGCTGATTTTTGTATTTTTGTGTAGAGTTGGGGGTCTCACTATGCTCTTCAAACAGGTCTCAAACTCTTTTTTTTTCTTTTGAGACAAAGTCTTTTGTTTTGAGATGGAGTTTTGCTCCAGGAAGCTTCAGGTGGAGTGCAGTGGCGCCATCTCTGTTCACTGCAGCCTCTGCTTCCCGGGTTCAAGCAATTCTGCTGCCTCAGCCTCCCAAGTAGCTGGGATTACAGGTGCCCGCCACCACATCTGATTAATTCTTGTATTTTTAATAGAAACAGGATTTCACCATGTTGGCCGGGATGGTCTCAAACTCCTGACCTTGTGATTCACCCACCTCAGCCTCCCAAAGTGCTGGGATTACAGGCGTGAGCCACCGTGCCCAGCCTCTAACTACTGAGCTATAGGGGCCTGCCTGCCTTGGCCACCCAAAGTGCTAGGATTACAGGTTCAAGCTACCATGCCCAGCCTATGTTTTTTCATCCATTGTCAACATTTCACAAGACAGAGATTTCACATAAACCACCAAGTTTCTCATTTCTCTTAGAAAGTTGGCCAAGTTGGTAAACAGGACCTGTGGGGCAGGGAGGCAGAAAAAACAAGTGGCTTATTTGCCTAAATTCTCTGCCACTTCCTACCTGCAGCGTCAGGCAAGTTACTCAACATTGCAGCTCCTCTGTTTTCTCACCTCTACAATGGGGCTGATCATGACAGAGTTGTTCTGAGGATTGAATGAGAGTAGATTAAATACCCATGAAGCCGGGCGCGGTGGCTCACACCTGTAATCCCAGCACTTTGGGAGGCTGAGGCGGGCGGATCACTAGGTCAAGAGATTGAGACCATCCTGGTCAACATGGTGAAACCCCGTCTCTACTAAAAATGCAAAAAATTAGCTGGGCCTGGTGGCGTGTGCCTGTAATCCCAGCTACTCAGGAGGCTGAGGCAGGAGAATTGCCTGAACCCAGGAGGCGGAGGTTGCGGTGAGCCGAGATCACGCCATTGCACTCCAGCCTGGATAACAAGAGCGAAACTCCATCTCAATTTAAAAAAAAAATAAATAAATAAATACCCATGAAGCCCTTATTAATATTTATTATGCTGTAATCTCAGCACTTTGGGAGGATGAGGTGGGAAAATCCCTTGAGCTCAGGAGCTCGAGACCAGCCTGGGCAACATAGCCAGACCCCACCTC
Organism: Saguinus oedipus; assembly: GCA_031835075.1. NCBI lineage: Eukaryota > Metazoa > Chordata > Mammalia > Primates > Cebidae > Saguinus > Saguinus oedipus. The sequence goes on along the minus strand of CM063187.1, from coordinate 50,049,414 downwards.
AACCGACAGTAAACAAAATTAGCCAGACATGGTGGCACACAACTGTAGTCTCAGCTACTCCAGAGGCTGAGGAGGGAGGATCACTTGAGCCCAGGAAGTTGAGGCTGTAGGGAGCTATGATTGTGCTGCTGCACTCCGGCCTGGGCAACAGAGTAAGACATTGCCTCAAACAAAACATAGCAAACAACTTGCTCTACCCATTGCCTCCTGCCGTCCCCACCAACCAGATCATACAACTTTTTCTTTTTTTTGAGAGGGCGTCTCGCTCTTTTGCCTGGGCTGGAGTGCAGTGGTGCCATCTCAGCTCACTGCAACCTCCACCCCCCAGGTTCAAGCAATTCTGCCTCAGCCTCCTGAGTAGCTGTGACTACAGGCACGTGCCACCACGCCTGGCTAATTTTTGTATTTTTAGTAGAGACAGGGTTTCACCCTGTTGGCCAGGCTGGTCTCCAACTCCTAACCTCAGGTGATCCTCCCAAAGTGCTGGGCTTATAGGTGTGAGCCACTGCGCCCAGCCCAGATCATACAATTTTATCAGTAGGAACTTCATACGCACCATACCAGCAATGTATTAGAATGCTTTTTATTTTTATTTAGACATAACTTAAGACTTACAAAATATTCCTAGAATAGTACAGAGAAGTCCTGTATACTGAGACTCCCACTGTTCTGTCCCCTCCCCTCCCCTCCTCCTCCTCCTCCTTGTCCTCCTCCTCCTTCTTCTTCTTCCTTCTCCTTCTCCTCCTCCTCCTCCTTCTCCTTCTGTCTATTTTTCTTTTGAGGCAGGATCTCGCTCTGTCCCCCAGGCTAAAGTGCTGTACCACAGCTCACTGAGGTCTTGAACTCTTGGGCTCAAGGGATCCTCCCACCTCAACCTCTCAGCCTTCTGAGTAGCTGGGACTACAGGCACATGCCACGGCAGCCGACTAATTTTTTTTTAGTGTTAGTAGAGAGGAGGTCTTGCTATGTTGCCCAGGCTGTTCTTGAAGTACTGAGTTTAAACTATCTTCCTGCCTTGCCTCCTAAAATGTTAGGATTACAGGCACGAGCCTCCACACCTGGCCTTTCCTTCTTTCTTTCTTTTTTCTTGACTTTTCCTTGTGGTTCAATGTTTAATATTTTTATTTTTATTTATTTGTATATTTTTGAGATGGAGTCTCACTCTGTTGCCCAGGCTGGAGTGCACCCACGCCCAGCCAATCTTATATTATTTGTAGAGACAGGGTCTCACCATTTTGCCCAGGCTCAGGCCCTTTTTACTTAAGAAAAATGCCATTATATTACCTAATAAAATCAACAGAAATTTCTTTTTTTTTCTTTTTTCTTTTTTTAGAGATGGGGTTTCACCATGTTGGCCAGGCTGGTCTCAAACTGCTGACCTCAGGCGATCTGCCCACCTCAGCCTCCCAAAGTGCTGGGATTACAGGCGTGAGCCACCAAACCTGGCCTAAACAGAAACTTCTTAATACCGTCTCATACTTAACTCTATTCAAATCCACCCAGAAGTTCCCAAATGTTTTATTATAGCTGATTTGTTCACACCAGGATCCCAACAACATCTGCATATTGCATGTGGTTTTCCTGAGAGGGCAAACACTTTTGGTCTGCGTGTTCATGCACTTGTTGCAAAGAAATCTTGTGAACACTTGTGTCGCTGCCATTATCACCATTGTTATTTCCATCACCATCGTTACCTTTGTTACCAGCGTTGCCATCATTCTCACTATCATCCTCCCTATCATCCTCACCATCATTTTCACCATCATCACCAACACCATCAACACTATCATCACCATTGACACCATCACCACCACCATTACCATTACCAACCTCGCCATCATTATCACCCTCATCATTACCATCATTCTCACCATCCTCACCATCACCATTTTCACCATCACCACCATCGCCATCACCACCACCATCATTACGATTACCAACATCACCATCATCATTACCATCATTTTCACCATCACCATCATCGCCATCAACACCACCATCATTACAATTACCAACATCACCATCATCATCACCCTCATCATTACCATCATTCTAACCATGACATTTTCACCATCACCATCATCGCCATCAACACCACCATCATTACCATTACCAACCTCGCCATCATTATCACCCTCATCATTACCATCATTCTCACCATCCTCACCATCACCATTTTCACCATCACCACCATCGCCATCACCACCACCATCATTACGATTACCAACATCACCATCATCACCATCATCATTACCATCATTTTCACCATCACCATCATCGCCATCAACACCACCATCATTACAATTACCAACATCACCATCATCATCATCCTCATCATTACCATCATTCTCACCATCACCTTTTCACCATCACCATCATCGCCATCACCACCACCATTACCATTACCAACATCACCATCATCATCACCCTCATCATTACCATCATTCTCACCATCACCTTTTCACCATCACCATCATCGCCATCACCACCACCATCATTACCATTACCAACATCACCATCATCATCACCCTCATCATTACCATCATTCTAACCATCACATTTTCACCATCACCATCATCGCCATCACCACCACCATCATTACCATTACCAACAACACCATCATCATCACCCTCATCATTACCATCATTCTCACCATCACCTTTTCACCATCACCATCATCGCCATCACCACCACCATCATTACCATTACCAACAACACCATCATCATCACCCTCATCATTACCATCATTCTCACCATCACCTTTTCACCATCACCATCATCGCCATCAACACCACCATCATTACGATTACCAACATCACCATCATCATCACCCTCATCATTACCATCATTCTCACCATCACCTTTTCACCATCACCATCATCGCCATCACCACCACCATCATTACCATTACCAACATCACCATCATCATCACCCTCATCATTACCATCATTCTCACCATCACCATCATCGCCATCACCACCACCATCATTACCATTACCAACATCACCATCATCATCACCCTCATCATTACCATCATTCTAACCATCACATTTTCACCATCACCATCATCGCCATCACCACCACCATCATTACCATTACCAACAACACCATCATCATCACCCTCATCATTACCATCATTCTCACCATCACCTTTTCACCATCACCATCATCGCCATCACCACCACCATCATTACCATTACCAACATCACCATCATCATCACCCTCATCATTACCATCATTCTCACCATCACCTTTTCACCATCACCATCATCACCATCAACACCACCATCATTACGATTACCAACATCACCATCATCATCACCCTCATCATTACCATCATTCTAACCATCACATTTTCACCATCACCATCATCGCCATCACCACCACCATCATTACGATTACCAACATCACCATCATCATCACCCTCATCATTACCATCATTCTAACCATCACCTTTTCACCATCACCATCATCGCCATCAACACCACCATCATTACCATTACCAGCATCACCATCATCATCACCCTCATCATTACCATCATTCTCACCGTTACCATTTTCAGCATCACCATCAACACCATCATCATCACCATCACCATCACCATCGTCACTATCACCATCACCACCATCACTGTCATTACCACAGTCATCACCAACCATCACCATCATCACATTTACCACAATCACCATTGACACCATCAGCACCACCATCACCACCATTGTTACCATCACCACTATCATCACCATCACCATCATCATCATTACCAAAATCACTGTCAACACCATCAGCATCACCACCATCACCATCATTACCACAATCACCGTCAACAGCATCAGCATCACCATCACCACCATCATCATATTTACCACAATCACCATCAACACCATCAGCATCACCATCATCATTATCACCATCATCAGCATATTCAATATCACAATCATCACCATCACCACCATCATCACCATCATCACCACCATCCTCACCATTACCATCTCATCACCACCATTATCACCATCATACCACCACCATCATCATCATCATCACCATTATCGTTATCACCATTGTCATCGTTATCCTCACTTCACCATCATCACCATCAAAATCCCTTAGAAGTTCTTTTTTTATGCCGGGCGTGGTGGCTCACGTCTGTAATCCCAGCACTTTGGGAGGCTGATGCAGGTGGATCACAAGGTCAGGAGTTCAAGACCAGCCTGACCAACATGGAGAAACCCTGTCTCTACTAAAAATACAAAAAATTAGCTGGGCACGGTGGCACATGCCTGTAATGCCTGCTACTCGGGAGGCTGAGGCAGGAGAATTGCTTGAACCCGGGAGGCAGAGGTTGCAGTGAGCTGAGATTGTGCCATTGCACTCCAGCCTGGGCAACAAGAGTGAAACTCCATCTTAAAAAATAATAATAATAAAAAAGAAGTTCTTTTTTTTTCCTTTTCTCTCAGCGACGTGACTCTGGAAGCTCTTTAGATTTTGATTCTGGGACTCCTACCCAGATCCTTTGAATTAGAATTGCCAGGTATTTGACCTTCCTGGTAGATTCTGATACAAGCCAAAGTTTGTGACTCCTTAGGCTAGAGAAAACAAGGGCAGGATTAAGGACATTTATGCTGGGCGCAGTGGCTCACGCCTGTAATCCCAGCACTTTGGGAGGCCGAGGCGGGTGGATCACTAGGTCAAGAGATCGAGACCATCCTGGTCTACATGGTGAAACCCTGTCTCTACTAAAAATACAAAAAATTAGCTGGGCATTGGGGCGCGTGCCTGTAATCCCAGCTACTCGGGAGGCTGAGGGAGGAGAATTGCCTGAACCCAGGAGGCAGAGGTTGCGGCGAGCCGAGATCGCGCCATTGCACTTCAGCCTGGGTAACAAGAGCGAAACATTGTCTCAAAAAAAAAAAAAAAGGATATTTACTTATTCATTTTTATTTTTTGAGATGAAGTTTTGCTCTTGTTGCCCAGGCTGGAGTGCACTGGTGTGATCTCAGCTCACTGCAACCTCCACCTCCCAGGTTCAAGCGATTCTCCTGCCTCAGCCTCCCGAGTAGCTGGGATTACAGACATGTGCCACCACGCCTGGCTAATTGTGTATTTTTAGTAGAGATGGGGTTTCTCCATGTTGGTCAGGCTGGTTTTGAACTCCCGAACTCAGGTGATCCACCGCCTCGGCTTTCCAACGTGCTGGGATTATAGGCATGAGCCACCATGCCTGGCTACTTTTCGTATTTTTGTAGAGATGGGTAATGTTGTCGAGGCTGGTCTCAAACTCCTGGGCTCAAGCAATCTTCCCACCTCAGCCTCCCCAGGGGCTGGGATTACAGATGTGAGCCACTGCACCTGGCCCGGGCAGTGTTATAGGTGCTGGAGATATGGCAGGAAGCCAGGTCCATATGGGCTCTGTCCTTGGGGAGTTCACAGCCCTGGGCAGCCAGGTGTGACTAAACCGACAGAGGCATGAGTTCAGAAGAGAGTGTTTTGCTTTAGGAGGGGGATGGGTTTGGTTCTGGGACACTGTGACCTGGAAGCTGGCCTGTTCAGGGAGTGCAGCCAGGCTTCCTGTAAGTAATGAAAGCTGAGGAGCATTGACCAGTGGAGGGGGTAGAGGAAGAGATGGCAGGGCAAGGGCCTGGCGGTGAGACAGGGTTTGGTGCTGCTGCCAGCTGAGCCCAGTGAGAGAATAAGATGGTGCAGGAAGAGACTGGGGCAGGGACCAGGTCAGTCAAGGGCCTTGAAAGCCATGATGAGGCATCTGGTCTTTTTTTTTTTTTTTTTTTGGAGACAGAGACTCGCTCTGTTGCCCAGGCTGGAGTGCAGTGGTGTGATCTCGGCTCACTGCAACCTCTGCCTCCTGGGTTCAAGCAATTCTTCCTGCCTCAGCCTCCCAAGTAGCTGGGATTACAGGTGCCTGCCACCATGCCCAGTTAAAGTTAAGTTTTTATATTTTTAGTAGAGACGTGGTTTCACCATGTTGGCCAGGCTGGTCTTGAACTCCCAACCTCGTGATCCGCCCACCTCGGCCTCCCAAAGTGCTGGGATTACAGGCATGAGCCACTGCACCCAGCCTCTGGTCTTTATCTCAAGAGCAAGAGTGAGCTACAGAAGGTATTTGAGCACAGGCGTGATGTGATCCTGTTAATATTATTAGCTGGTCCTAAGCTCTGGCTCCTGCAGGTGTGAGGGACAAACCTGAGAACCAGGCATGTGTGAGTGGGAGAGCCAGTATTAGGAGTTGACTGCACTTGGGCTGCACGAGGTGGCGCGCACCTGTAATCCCAGCTACTTGGGAGGCTGAGGCAGGATAATGACTTGCACCTGGGAGGCGGAGGTTGCAGTGAGTCGAGATCTCACCATTGCACTGCAATTTGGGCGACAGAGTGAAACTCTGTCTCAACAGCGACAGCTGGGGTCTCAGTATGTTGCCCAGGTTGGCCTTGAACTTCTGGACTGAAGCAATCCTCCCAGCTCTGTCTCCCAAAGTGCTGATATTACAGGCACCCGACGCTGTGCCCGGCCCCCAGCGGGTCCTTGATGTAGAGCAGGTACTTAGCAACCTTGAGGGGTTTGGGGGAAAAGACACTCAGGGAGTGTGGGGCAAATATTTATTGAGCTCCAGCTGTGTGCCTGGTGCTGGGGTGAGGGTGGCAAGAACCATGTCTCAGTCCTGAAGTCTCACGTTTGCAGGGTCAGGTGGGGGAGGAGATTAAACCGCATGCAGGTACACAGACAGGGAGAAACGCAGCAGGGTGGGGTGGGGTGAGTACTGGGAGGGACGGAGGGAGGACAAGCTGTAAGGCAGGTGGGAGTAAGAGGAGGTGAGGGTGAGGGGGGTTCCCTGAGGAGGAGGCCAGGGGCTGGCCAATGCCCACATCATTCAAGCTCATATTAGAGCATGGTTTTTTTTTTTTCTTTTTTTTGAGATGAAATCTCGCTCTGTTGCCCAGGCTGGAGTACAGTGGCAAGATCTCGGCTCACTGCAACCTCAGCCTCTCTGGTTCAAGTGATTCTCCTGCCTCAGTCTCCAAAGTAGCTGGGATTACAGGCATGTACCATCATGCCTGGATAATTTTTGTATTTTTAGTAGAGATAGGGTTTCACCATGTTGACCAGGCTGGTCTTGAACTCCTGACCTTAAGCGATCTGTCCATCTCAACCTCCCAAAGTGCTAGGATTACAGGCATGAGCCACTGCACCTGGCCTAAAGTTCTTAACACTTAGGTTGTGAGAATTTTTTATTTTGAGATGGAACTTTGTCCTTTTTGCCCAGGCTGGAGTGCAATGGTGTAATCTTGGCTCACCGCAGCCTCCGCCTCCTGGATTCAAGCGATTCTCCTACTTCAGCCTCCCAAGCAGCTGGGACTACAGGCACCCAACACCACACCCGGCTAATTTTTTCAACTTTTAGTAAGGATGGGGTTTTGCCATGTTGGCGAGGCTGGTCTTGAACTCCTGATCCCAGGTGATCCACCTGCCTCGGCCTCCCAAAGTGTTGGGATGACAGACGTGAGCCACTGTGCTGGGCCAACACTTGGAGTTGTTAGAAATTCTTGTTCGTTTATGCGTTTGGGCCTCAGCCTGTCCAGCAGCAAACACTGGCTCTGTCCAGTGTCAGGTGATGCTCTGTGGGCATCAGTCATCCCTCCATTCAGTCTCCTGGCTTGTAAAACAGGACTCTCAGCTGTACCTCCTCCTCTTCCTCCTTCTTTTTTTTTTTTTTTTGAGACACACTTTTACTCTTGTCGTCCAGGCTGGAGTGCAATGATGCGATATCAGCTCACTGCAAACTCCTGGGTTCAAGCGATTCTCTTGCCTCAGCATCCCAAGCAGCTGGGATTACAGGCATGCACCACCATGCCCAGCTAATTTTATATTTTTAGTAGAGATGGGGTTTCACCGTGTTGGTCAGGCTGGTCTCCAACTCCAGACCTCAGGTGATCCGCCAGCCTCAGCCTCCCAAAGTGCAGGAATTACAGGCATGAGCCACTGCTCCCTGCCAGCTGTACCTACTTCTTGTAGGTTCAGCAGAATGTTAGAGGGATGAAATTAACTAATTGCTGAGGACAGGGCCGGACACATACCAGGCCTTCAGTACATTCATTCATTCATTCACTTATTAATTCACTCAAAGGATATTTATGGAGCATGTGCTGTGTGCCAGGCACCGTAGCGCTGGGAAAAAAACGAAATAAGAAATCTCAACCAGCCCTCATAGGTTTCTGCATCCTTGTGGGAGAGACAGTATGTGAACAAATAAATAAAATGTATATGACCTGTCAGAAGGGAGTGTGTACCACAGAGAAAAGACACCTGGAAGAGGGAAGGGGGGCCAGGAGTAGGGGGACTGCAGTTTTATTTGATTATTTTATTTTTTGGGACCAGGCATGGTGGCTCACACCTGTAATCCCAGCACTTTGGGAGGCCAAGGCCGGTGGATCACGAGGTCAGGAGTTCAAGACCAGCCTGGCCAACCTAGTAAAACCTTGTCTCTACTAAAATTACAAAAATTAGCTGGGTGTGGTGGCACATGCCTGTAATCCCAGCTACTGCAGAGGCTGAGGCAGAGAACTGCTTGAACCCAGGAGGTGGAGGTTGCAGTGCGCTGAGATCGAGTCACTATACTCCAGCTTGGGCGAGAGCGTGAGACTCCTTCTCAAAAAACAAAACAAAACAACAACAACAAAATTATTCTGATGTGGGGCACACACCTGTAGTCCCAGCTACTTGGGAGGATGAGGCAGGAGAATCACTTGAACCTGGGAAGTGGAGGCTGCCGTGAGCTGAGATCGTGCCATTGCACTCCAGCCTGGTGACAGAGCAAGACTATAAAAAAGAAAAAAGAGGGGCCCAAAGTGGCTCTGGCCAGATATCGTGGCGCTTGCAAAGGCGAGGCCAAGAGTTCAAGGCCAACCAACCTCAGCAACCTTACAAGCTCTCATTGATTGGCAAAAAAAAAAAAAAAAAAAAAAGAAGAAGAAGAAAAAGAAAGACAGGATCTTGCTAAGTTGCCTGGGCTGGTCTCAAACACCTGGGCTCAAGCAATCCTCCCTTCTCAGCTTCCCAAAGTGCAAGGATTACAGATGTGAGCCACTGAGCCCGGCCTGCAGTTTTAAACAGTATAGCCAGGGAAGGCCTCGCTGAGGAGGTGCCCTTGGATCAGGGTTTGAAGGAGCTGAGGGAGGGTGTTTACCCTGGATGGTCCCTGTTTAGCATTGACACTGTGGACTGAGAGTACCATGTCCCCAGAAACCCTTCAGTCCTGGGCAAACTGGGATGGCCAGCCACCCTAGGAGTGGGTCACGTGGCTCTGTCAGGAAAAGGTGCTCCAGGCAGAGGGAACAGCAAATGCAAAGGCCCTGAGGTTGGAACACGCAGGGTGGGTCTGAAGACACAGCACAGAAAAGGGCGGAGGCCGTTGTGGAGGGGAGGGGAGAAGGCTTGAAAGAGTCAGTGGTTGAACAAAATGTCAGAACAACAATAATAATAATAATAATAATAATAAAAGCCGGGCACGGGTGGCCCGTGCCTGTAGTCCCAGCTACTTGGGAGGCTGAGGCGGGAGGATCGCTTGAGCCCTGGAGTTCTGGGCTGTAGTGGGCTATGCTGATCAGGTGTCCACACTAAGTTTGGCATCAATATGGTGACCTCCTGGGAGCAGGGGACCAGGTTGCCTAAGGAGGGGTGAACCTGCCGAGGTCAGAAATGGAACAGGTCAAAACTCTGTGCTGATCAGTAGTGGGTGCGCGCCTGGGAATAGCCACTGCATTCCAGCCTGGGCAACATAGCAAGACCCCGTCTCTTAAAAAAATAGATAAATAAATACAAGTTGGTGGTGGGAACTGGGTAGGGAGCTGATTTAGATTCCCACTCCGAGAACCTGCTGGGGTGCTGCCTTGTAGGCCTTAAGTGGCAGGAACAGGCCTTGCCAGGCCAGCTCAGCTGCCCAAGGCAAGCGAGATGAAAAACAGAATTTGAGTTTATCCAAGGTCATGTGTAGTCAATGAACACACACATAACAGAGAGATAGAGATAGATAGAGAGAGAGAGAGAGAGAGTGTGTGTGTGTGTGTGTGTGTGTGTGTTTATTTAGGGACCTCCCAGGTGGCCAGGGAGTTGAGTTGCAGGAGAGAAGGTGGCAGGAAATAGTGCATTTCTTTCTTTTTTTTTTTTTGAGATGGAGTCTCACTCTGTTGCCCAGGCTGGAGTGCAGTGGCGCCATCTCAGCTCACTACAGCCTCTGCCTCCAGGTTTCAAGCGATTCTCCTGCTCAGTAGCTGGGATTCCAGGCATGTACCACTGTGCCTGGCTAATTTTGTATTTTTAGTAGAGATGGGACTTCATCCTGTTGGCCTGGCTGGTCTCAAACTCCTGACCTCAGGTGGTCCACCCGCCTCCCAAACTGCGGGATTACAGACATGAGACGCTGTGCCTGGCCCAGAGTGCCTTTCATTAAGGCCTCATAGAAATCATCTTCCCCGCAATAGATAAAAGAACCTTCTGGCTGGGTGTGATGGCTCATGCCTGTAATCCCAACACTTCAGGAGGCCAGGCAGGGAGGATTGCTTGAGCCCAGGAGTTTGAGGCTGCAGTGAGCTACCAACATGGCCTCTGTACTCCAGACTGGGCCACAGAGACTTCATTGGAAAAGATCTTCCTCCCATTTTTGAAAAATATGCAGCCTTCTGGATCTCTCTTCGATTTTCCTGACTCTATAAAGACAGGAATTTGAGTAACATACAAAGACCCAGGGAGAGGGGAACAGAGACAAAGACAGAGACAGAATCAGACACCCAGAAGAGAGAAATCCCTTCCCAACAAGGAGAGACTCCTTGAGTGTTGAGACCCAGCGACCGCAGGGCAAACCAGAGAGGGGTTTGTGTTAGATGCTGTCTCTAGCAGTCACTGAGATAAACTAGGAACATGCCAGAGAGAAGGCCGTCATCCCAGACTTCGGGATGCCTGGGGCTGTTTCAGGGCTCCTGCGGTTTACTTGGCCTCTTGTCTCCCTAGCTTGCCCTCCCCCACCTGCGGAAGAGCCAGGGGAACATCATCAACATCTCCAGCCTGGTGGGGGCAATTGGCCAGGCCCAGGCCGTTCCCTACGTGGCCAGTAAGGTACAACAGCCCCTACCCCTTCTTTCCCTCCCTACTCCTTCCCATGGGCCTTGGCTTTGAGTCCAGACACCTACGGAGCGGGACCTAGCAAGATCCCTAGAGAGAGTCTCACACTCAACTCCCAGATTCAGCACCCAGCTGTAACTGCCTATGGCAGATTTTTGTCTTTTCTTTCTTTCTTTTTTTTTTTTTTGAGACAGGGTCTCACTCTTGCCCAGGCTGTAGTGGCATGATCTCAGCTCACTGCAACCTCTGCCTCATGGGTTCAAATGATTCTCCTGCCTCAGCCTTCCCAGTAGCTGGGATTACAGGCATGTACCACCATGTCTGGCTAATTTTTGTATTTTTAGTAGAGACAGGGTTTCACTATATTGGCCAGACTGGTCTTGAACTCCTGACCGCAAGTGATCCACCCACCTCAGCCTCCCAAAGGGCTGGGATTACAGATGTGAGCCACCGCACTCGACCTTCCTATGACAGATTTCTTTCTTTTTTTTTTTTAGACGGAGTTTCGCTCTTGTTACCCAGGCTGGAGTGCAATGGCGCGATCTCGGCTCACCGCAACCTCCGCCTCCTGGGTTCAGGCAATTCTCTTGCCTCGGCCTCCTGAGTAGCTGGGATTACAGGCACGCGCCACCATGCCCAGCTAATTTTTTGTATTTTTAGTAGAGACAGGGTTTCACCATGTTGACCAGGATGGTCTCCATCTCTTGATCTAGTGATCCACCCGCCTTGGCCTCCCGAAGTGCTGGGATTACAGGCATGAGCCACCACACCCGGCAACCCTATGACAGATTTCTATGCCAAGTTTCTCCCAAGAAACTGAGTCTGCTGCCTCTGAAGGCAGCCTTCAAGGAAAGCATGACTTCCCCATTCTGATGCCCCCACTGGCTGGCAGGAGACAATGGATGGCAGGGGCCCCATCTCCCAGGAACTCAACTTCTTCTCCACTCTGTTTTCTGCAGGGGGCAGTAACCGCCATGACCAAAGCCTTGGCCTTGGATGAAAGTCCTTATGGTGTCCGAGTTAACTGGTGAGCTGCTCTGAGCAGGCCGAGAGCCTCTGGGGGAACTGGGGTGACTGGCAGTGATCCCAAGTGATCAGAGACAGATTTCTTTGATCCTCTCTCTCCCTTCCCCCAGTATCTCCCCAGGAAACATCTGGACTCCACTGTGGGAGGAGCTGGCAGCCTCAACGCCAGACCCAAGGGCCACAATCCTAGAGGGCACGCTGGCCCAGGTAGGAGTGGGGTTCAGATCCAGGTGGTAGAAGGTGGCTTGGGGGTGGGGGCATGGCGATCAAGTGGGGCTCCTCTTGACCCTTGACCTCTTTCCTCCCTCTTTTCTCTCCAGCCACTGGGCCGCATGGGCCAGCCCGCTGAGGTGGGGGCCGCAGCAGTGTTCCTGGCCTCTGAAGCCAACTTCTGCACTGGCATTGAGCTGTTTGTGACAGGGGGTGCAGAGCTGGGGTTCGGGCACAAGGCCAGGCAGGGCACCCCCGTGGACGCCCCTGATATCCCTTCCTGATTTCCCACATTTCTCCTTGGGGCCGCCTTCCTAGGACTCTCCCACCCCAAACCCAACCTGTATCAGATGCAGCTCCCAAGCGTTAGACTCGGAGCCTGCTTAGGAAGGTGCCAGGTCACCCTGAAGGTTCTCATAAAAGCGATTTGTAGCCAGAAGGAGGAGGACATCGTTTATATTTATTTCCCACCCTCTGGACGAGTCCTTCTGCCCACTTGGCCCTGCACCCCAGGCCCACACGTGGCCTCGACTCTGAGGACTGCAGCTCTCCGCGCCCCCGAACCCAGGCCTTGCAGCAGGCAGGTGCCTGATGTTGCTCTCCCTGTCGCTGTCGCCAGGAGCTCCTGGGAAAGGTAGAGCGGTTTGGCCTCACCAGCGCGCTAATTAAAAGCCCTCAGGGGAGAGTAAATTAAGAGCTAATTAGGAGATAATGGAGGAGGAGACGCAAAAGGCCCTCCTTATTCCTGGCCCTCGGGGGAAAGGAGTTTTGCGCTCCGTGCCTGTGGAATAGGAAGGTGGCTGGCACGAAACATCCAGAGGGAAGAGAAAAAGGGGCTTCAGACATCTGGATCAGAGGGAGAAGGAGCTGAAACTCCTGGGTTTGGGGTCTGCGGGGCACTAGGGGGCGCAGACTCCCCGACTGTATGCCGGAGGGGCGCAGGCCGGAGCGCGCTGGCGTCCCCCAGGTGAGGGGTGGAGCTGCAGGGCTGCTGCGGATTGGCTGCGGCGGGGGGCGTGTGCAGCAACCGCTGATTGGCCGCGGCGGGGACGGGAGTTGTCCGTGGGCGCCGCCCCTGCAGCCCGGGGCTGGCGGGTGGGGCGGGAGGACCTGGGCAGAGCGCAGAAAAACTGGGCGACGCCCTGCGGGGGAAGGGTCCCGCGGTTTGGCTGCTCCGGCCTGTGGCTGTTAGGGTTGGAGGGAAGTGGCCCGGGGACAGGGCCTGGGGACATTGTGGGGGTGGAATTTGGAGACAGAGTATCCCAGGGTACGATTGCCGAGAACAATGGCCGAGGGACCCTTTTTTTTTTTTTTAATTTGAGATAGAGTCTCGCTCTGTCACCCTGGCTGGAGCGCAGTGGTGTGATCTCGGCTCTCCGCTACTTCCGTCTCCTGGGTTCAAGCGATTCTCCTGCCTCAGTAGCTCGGATTACAGGAGCCCGCCAGCACGCCCGGGTAGTTTTTGTGTTTTTAGTAGAGATGAGGTTTCACCATGTTGGCCAGGCTGGTCTTGAACTCCTGACCTCAAGTGATCCACCAGCCTCGACCTCCCAAAGTGCTGGGGTTACAGGCGTGAGCTACCGCGCCCTTGGCCCACAGGGCACTAAGGGGCAACAGGGACCCCCGGCACCCCAAGAGGCGCTGCCGAGGCCCCAACTACCGACTGCATGTGGATGGTGCCCTCCATGGTCGCTGAGACTCCCCTTCGAGGATTGCACCCGCCCATCCTAAGCCTCCCCACAAGGCGAGGGGAGTTATCCTAAAACAATGCTATTAAAGGGACAGAATACTTAAAAAATAAAAAATAAAAAATAAAAAAAAGGGGGGGGGACCTGATTTTAGTGCCACAGTAACCCGCAGATACTGGGGGCACAGAGACAGAGGGACAGTGGCGCACGTTTGAATTGCAAGAGGTCCGAGGCATCCTGAAGGGCTGTGATTGGCGAACTCTGCCTCTGCGGTCCTGATGCTGGGGAGATACTCGTGGAGGGATAACCAGAAAACCCTGCTCTGGGGATTGTTCTTTGAGGCTCACTGATGAGTGCAGGATTCATAAGTTTCAGGCTTCTCAGATGATAAGGGAGTGGAAGGAGCCCTGGTGAATTGTGTGTGTTTTTACCTCTTAAAGAGTTTCAGGCGGGGCGCGGTGGCTCACGCCTGTAATCCCAGCACTTTGGGAGACCGAGGCCGGCAGATCACCTGAGGTAGGCAGTTCGAGACCAGCCTGACCAACATGGTGAAACCTGTCTGTACTAAAAATACAAAATTAGCCAGGCATGGTGGCACATGCCTGTAACTACAGCTACTCGGGAGGCTGAGGCAGGAGAACCCTCTTGAACCCAGAAGGCGAAGACTGTGGTGAGCCGAGATCGCACCATTGCACTCCAGCCTGGGCAACAAAAGCAAAACTCCGTCTCAAGTAAATAAAATAAGTAAATAAATAAATCTTTCAAATAGTACACGTATATCTTTTTTGTTGATACGAAAAAATTATATCGGAACAGGGCAGTATTTTCCAGGCTGTAAAGTGAGGCTCCCCTTTATCCCTACCTGCGGCCTTCTTCAGAGGCCCTTCTCCAAAGCACCGTTCTGGTTCCTGGGCATTCACACGGTGTCCGCGCCCACTCATATTTGAGGTGTGCTTTTCCCTTTCACAAAAGTATTGTGATGCACAGAACGTCCCGCTCCTTGTCTTTCCCTTCCTTTACCTCTAGCTGCTTATGCTTGCCACGCTCCGCGACAGCAAAATGCATTTTTGAAAACCGTGGCATGCCGGTTAGTGCCTGGCTTCAGTGCGGCTGGAACACAGCCTGAGTGGGAACAGTATTTCTTTTCTTCCTTTCTTCCTTCCTTCCCTTTTCTCTCTCATTCTTTCTTTTTTTTTTTTTTTTTTTTTTTAAATTTTTATTGCATTATAGGTTTTGGGGTACATGTGCAGAACGTGCAAGATAGTTGCATAGGTACACACATGGCAGTGTGTTTTGCTGCCTCTCTCTCTTTCTTTTCTTTCTCTCTTTTCTCTCTTTTTTTTTTTGAGACGGAGTTTCGCTCTTGTTACCCAGCCTGGAGTGCAATGGCGCGATCTCGGCTCACCGCAACCTCCGCCTCCTGGGTTCATGCAATTCTCCTGCCTCAGCCTCCCGAGTAGCTGGGACTACTGGCGCGCACCACCATGCCCAGCTAATTTTTTTGTATTTTTAGTAGAGACGGGGTTTCACCTTGTTGACCAGGATGGTCTCGAACTTCTGACCTCAGGTGATCCTCCCGCCTTGGCCTCCCAAAGTGCTGGGATTACAGACGTGAGTCGCCTGGCCAGGACCGTATTTCAAATCCTGAACCCCTCCCCCCCTCCGCCCCCAGCGCCTGCGCCCTGCAGCAGGGTGGGGCGTCCGGCAAGCCGGTCCTGCTCCCCGCCGGCGCCTTGGAGCTGGGGCTGCCCGGCGGGCCTGGGGTGCTGGGCGTGCCGCCCACCCTTAGGAGGAGGCGTGAGCGGGGCGGGGCCGGAACGTCTTTCTTCAGGGCCGCGCCCCGGGCGGGCACAGTTACGCGCCGCACGGATCATGGCCGCAGCCGTTCTGGGGCAGGTGGGTTCACAGCCCGGCACCGGGTGGGGGGGTGCTGGGGAACCTCCCGGAGAGGCGCACTTCCGGGAGCACCACTGGCCTGCAGCTGGGTTTCCGCTGCGGGGCGCGGAGGAGGATGGCGACCCTTAGAAAGGAGCACGAGGCTTTAATGGGGTGAGGGGGAGCGGGTAGACGCGGATGAGGTGGGGCAAGTAATTGTTGTGGAGGTAAAAAATGGGAAACGTGGAGGGGGATCCTGTGAGGAGGGAGGCGTCGGGGTGGGGAAGTTGTGATTTGGAGAGTGGAGCCCTGGGGTGTGGTGGGGCATCAGCCTGTGGGGGCGCTGGAATAAAGGGGCCCAGACCTCCAGGGCCAGGGGCAGGTGAGGGCAGAGTTCCACCTCATGGCTCAGCTCTGGGAATTGGATCCAAGGTCCTATTTTCTTCTAAAGAAAGGTAAATAAAATTGAGATGGGGATTGTTGTGCTTCCCGAACTCCTGTCTGAAGCTCTGGACCTGGATTGGAAATCGAGGTGGCGTCTCATGGTTAAAATGACATAAATGCTGCAGGCCAGCTGAGATGATCCCTTCTGACTGGGCGATGTCATACAGTAGCAGCGTTTTCCAGAATCTGTGATTTCAGAGAACAATGTTTCTCAGCGAGGAAGGAAACAGCTGAAGAAAGGGGTGGTGGTTAGGGGCCTTCACAGCTGCGCGGTAACCTTGGGAGAACTGTCTCTTTGTTAACTTCGCACCTAACTTTATTTGAGTCTCTTATCCTAGCTGATGAATGTCAGGGCAAAATTTCACTTTCTTCAGCTTTTAGTCACTGATGGGGATGGTCCTGGGATATCTGGGGTATGTGGGCAATCTGGCCTTTGGCAGTGACACTCCTGGGCTTCGGTGGGACAGTCCTGGGCTTTGACAGGTACACTTGGGACTGAGGTGGACGGTCTCATTATGGCACGGTTCCGGTGTCAGAAGAGTCCTGAACTCATGATGGGACATGCCTGGGCTCTGGTGAAGACAGAGATATCCTGTAATGGAGATAGTTGGGCTGAGTCCTCAGCTGTGATGGGGTGTGGGGAGGACAGTGCTGGACCATGGTAGGGACAGTTTCTAAGGGACTGGCCTGGACAGAGACATAGGGATAGTCCTGGGGATTGAAAAGGACAACACTGGGTTTTGTTTTAATTTCAGACGTGGTGAATAGGAAATAAGCCCCGGTGTTTGACAGAGACAATGCTGGTTACAGTGGGGAAAAGTGCTGGGCTGTGGAGGGGGGATATTCCTGAGCTGTCTTGGGACAGTACTTGGCTCTGCTTGGGATCAGTTCTGATAAGTTACGGGCACAGGGGCTGGGCGCGGTGGCTCACGCCTATAATCCCAGCACTTTGGGAGGCTGAGGCGGGTGGATCACGAGGTCAAGAGATTGAGACCATCCTGGTCAACAAGGTGAAACCCCGTCTCTATTAAAAATACAAAAATTAACTGGGCATTGTGGCACGCGCCTGTAATCCCAGATACTCGGGACGCTGAGGCAGGAGAATTGCTTGAACCCAGGAGGCGGAGGTTGCGGTGAGCCGAGATCGTGCCATTGCACTCCAGTCTGGGTAACAGCAGCGAAACTCCGTCTCAAAAAAAAAAAAAAAAAAGTTACTGGCACAATCTGGGCTTGTGAAGGGGAGTGTCTTGGGCTGTCATAGAATAGCCCTGGTCTGTGATGGAAGAGGCCTGGGCTATAAAGGGGGCAGTTCTAGATATGATGGGGTCGTTTGTGGGCTGTGATGGGGCAGACTGCACTATGATGGGGTCTGTCCTGCACTGTGATACGGGGACAGTCCTGGAGTATGAAGGGCATACTGTCCCTCTTGACAGGGACACTTCTGGTCTTCGATGGTGATACTCCCGGGCTGTATGGGACATAGTGGAGCTTCTGTCACATTATAGATACCTGCCCTACGCACCCCCAAACCTTTATTTCTGTTTCTTTTTGAGACAGAGTCTTGCTCTACCACCCAGGCTGGAGTGCAGTGGTACGATCTCAGCTCACTGCAACCTCCACCTTCTGGGTTCAAGTGATTCTCCTGACTCAGCCTCCTGAGTAGCTGGGATTACAGGCACGTGCCAGCATGCCCAGCTAATTTTGTAGTAGAGATGGGGTTTCGCCCTGCTGGCCAGGCTGGTCTAGATCTCCTGACCTCGTGATCCACCCGCCTAGGCCTCCCAATGTGCTTGGATAACAGGTGTGAGCCACCGCTCCCAGCTTCTTTTCTTTTTGAGTAAGGTTTGCTCTGTCACTCAGGCTGGAGTGCAGTGGCGCAATCTCAGCTCACTGTAACCTCTGTCTCATGGGTTCAAGCAATTCTCATGCCTCAGCCTCCTAAGTAGCTGGGATTACAGGCATGTGCAACCATGCCTGGCTAATTTTTGTGTTTTTAGTAGAGATGGGGTTTTGCCATGTTGCCCAGACTGGACTCAAACTCCTGGGCTCAAGTGATCCACCTGTCTCAGCCTGTCAAAATGCTGGGATTACTGGCGTCAGCCACCATGCCTGATCCTTTTTTTTTGAGATGCTCTGTCACTGGTGTTGGAGTATAGCAGTGTGATCACCAGCTCACCACAGCCTTGACCTACTGGGCTCAAGTGATCCTTCCACCTCAGCCTTCTGAGTAACTGGGATTACAGGTGTGTGCCACCAAAGCTGGCTAATTTTTAAATTGTTTGTAAAGACAAGATCTTGCTTGCTATGTTGCCCAGGCTGATCTTGGAACTCTTGGCCTCAAGCAGTCCTCCCACCTCTGTCTCCCAAAGTGCTGGGATTACAGGCATGAGCTACTGAGCCCAGTCTCTCTTCTGACAGAGTCTCGCTCTGTTGCCCAGGCTGGAGTGCAGTGGTGCAATCTTGGCTCACTGCAACCTTCACCTCCCAGATTCAAGCAATTCTTCTGCCTTACACTCCCAAGTTGCTGGGACTACAGGTACATGCCACCATACCCAGCTAACTTGTATTTTCTGTAGAGATAAGGCCTCTTTATGTCGCCCAGGCTGGTCTTGAACACCTGGCCTCAAGCTATCTTCCCGCCTCGGCCTCTCACAGAGCTGGGATTATAGCATGGCCTCTTTCTATGATTAGATTTATTTTGGCATTTCTTGGCATCGATTTCTGTTTTGTTTTTTCTGTTCGTGCTCCCGCTTTCTGTGTCTCTTTTTCTCATCCTTCCTCTTCCCTTTCTTACTCTCTTTTTTCTTTCTAATTTTTTTTTTTTTGAGACAGAGTTTTGCTCTTGTTGCCCAGGCTGGAGTGCAATGGCGTAATCTTGGCTCACCACAACCTCTGCCTCCTGGGTTCAAGTGATTCTCCTGCCTCAGCCACCCAAGTAGCTGGGATTACAGGCATGTGCCACCATGCCCAGCTAATTTTTGTATTTTTAGTAGAGACGGGGTTTCACCACGTTGGCCAGGATGGTCTCGATCTCTTGACCTCATGATCCACCCGCCTTGGCCTCCCAAAGCACTGGGATTACAGGCGTGAGCCACCGCGCCCGGCCCCTTACTCTCTTTTTTCATCTTGGCTCTGGCTCTGGGGGTTGCTGTCCCTGCACTGTCTGTCTCTCTCATAACTGTGGGTGTCCTGTCCCTCTGGGCAGAAGCATGGCTGCTGGGCTGAGCAGGCTAGATGTTGCCACCCAGAGGCCATCAGGGGCCCCACACTCTGATCACCCCAGAATCCCTGGAGCCCCACACCATCAAGACCATGCAGCACCCCCATCTCCCAGCGACTCACCTAGTGACCGGTGACCATGGCCATTCATGTCCATCCTCCAGAATCAGTGCCAGCTTACCCAGCTCACCGGGCAGGACGGGCCGGGCCCCTTTGTCTCCCACAACCTCATGCCCCAGCTGGCTCCCCACATGGCTGGGGAAAGAGGTATTGTGAGATCAAGGTCACTGGAGAAGGGCCAGCCTCCTGGACACAGCCAGACCTGCTCTCCCTGCTACCCTCAGGGAGGGCCCGCTGAGCCTTGTGCAGTGATGACTGCGGTGGCTCCCCAGGCCCTTGTAGTTACCCTTCAGCCCCAGGGGCTGAAGGGAATTGAAGTCACTGCCAAAGTGGTGCCCAAGTTGTGGGGTTTGCGCTTTAGGTAATCAGAGCCCAGTTGATCACATACCTTCAGAGAATAAGCACCTGGACTCCTGGGTCTGATGGAGGAGGGCTTGAGGGTCTGGATACCTGGGTCTGATGGAGGAGGGCCTGGGGGCCTGGACCCCTGGGTCTGATGGAGGAGGGGCTGGGGCCGGACCCCTGGGTCTGAGGGAGGAAGGGCTGGGGCCTGGACCCCTGGGTCTGAGGGAGGAGGGGCTGGGGCCTGGACCCCTGGGTCTGAGGGAGGAGGGGCTGGGGCTTGGACTCCTGGGTCTGAGGAAGGAGGCGGCTAGAGTCTGGACTCTGGTCTGAGGGAGGAGGGCCTGGGTCTGCACCTCTGAGCCCTGGGGTAGAGCACCTGTCAGTCCCTTGGTCTTCTAAGGCCCGTCAGCACTTGGGTCCCTGGAGGCCTTCACTTACCTGTGTGCTTTCCCTGGTCGTCCTCCTGTCTGAGCTGCTCTCCAGGCTGGACCAAAGGTCTCCGGGGTGGGAGGCGCTTGCGGTTGACTTTGCCCCAGCATGGAGGAGGGAGCTGGAGCTGACTCTGCTCTCTCTAGGGAGCCCTCCTCAGGGCAGGGAGGGGACTTGGCCTCCTTCAGGACCACATGCCCCTGTCTAGCCGGGACTGGGACTGGGGCAGAGCAGGCAGGCCAGTGGGACCTCCAAGTACAGGAGGTGGCAAGCAGGCTTCCAGGACCCCTGCTATGCCCCACTCACCCCCTCTCTTCTTTCTCCACCCAGATCTGGGCCCGGAAACTTCTCTCTTCCCCTTGGCTCCTGTGTGGTCTCAGAAGATATGCCTCCTCCAATTTCAAGGTGAAAGGAGGGAACTCTATGCTGGGCTCTGTGAGAGGAGGGGACTGGCAGCTGGTTTTGGGCATCTCCAAAAGGTCCACAACCCAGAGAAGGCAGTTGTGGCAGAAGCCTAATAGCCTGCAACTGGGCCGTGGGGAAAGAGATGAAACAGTATGTCCCAGAATCCTCCAGGGTGACAGGTCCTTATTCTCTATGGGTCTGAGGCCCAGGGCTTCATGGGAGTTGTAGTTTTTCAGCTTGGAGGTTGTGGCCGGATTCTAGGATACCCCCATCTTTTCTCAGGCTGCAGACCTGCAGCTGGAAATGACACAGAAGCCTCATAAGAAGCCTGGCCCCGGTGAGCCCCTGGTGTTTGGGAAGATATTCACTGACCACATGCTGATGGTGGAATGGAATGACAAGGGCTGGGGCCAGCCCCGAATCCAGCCCTTCCAGAACCTCACGCTGCACCCAGCCTCCTCCAGCCTCCACTACTCCTTGCAGGTGGCCTGGCAGCCGGCCTCTCTCCCCATCCCTGTCCGCGTCTCCTCCTGCTTGCTGTGTCTCTTGCCTAGTGCACTTCCCTTGGTTTGTTTGTTGCGTGTTTCTCCTTTCTGTGCGTTCATCGTCCATTTTCTGAGGCCATCCATGCTCCAGGGCTGTGCTCGGTGATGCTGGGTTTCCGAGATGGGCAGACGCAGTTCCTTCATTTGGAAAACCCCATGCTGTGGTTGTAACTCTGTGATATGTGCTCTGACGGAGGCCCTGCAGAGGCCAGTAGAGATCCCCAGCCTCACTTGAAAGAAGGCACGGCATCTTCTGGCATAGAGGGGAGCTTAGGGTCATGGCAGTAGAGGGGAGAGTCGGGGGGGGATGGCGGGAGAGGAAATAGCTGGAGGGATTGTGGGAGAGGGGACAACCAGGGGGATGGCGGGAGAGGGGACAGATGGCAGGAGAGGAGATAACTGGAGGGGTGGTGGGAGAGGGGACAGCCAGTCCAAACCCCAAACAGGAGCAGAGTCTGGCACATTTGGGAGAAATTGTGTCATTGGAGCATAATGAAGGAGGCTCAAAATGTCATCAGGGTTGTAGAGGAGCCGAGGGGCTAGGGCCTTGTCCAAGGGCACTGGGAGCCATAGAGGGCTCTGAGGAAGGGAGGGGCAGGGCCAGGTTTAGATATAGTAAGAGCTCTTTCAGGCCATGTGGAGGATGGGAGTTGAAGGCCAGGAGGCCGGGCTGGGCACAGGTCCAGGTGGGAGAGGATGGGCAGGTGTGGAGGTCTGAGCTAGGGCAGAGTGGGGAGGATGGGACAGGAGGGGAGGAGGCAAAGAGATTCAGGGGCACAAGGGACAGACAGGGTGGGTGGGGGAAGGGATGAGAGGGCCGAGGATGGTGCCCAGAGTTGTAGCCAGGTGACTGGGTAGACCCTGGGCCTGTCCCCAAACAGGGACCCAGGAGGAGGGGTGGCTTTGTGGCACCCAGCGAGCCTGAGAGACTTGACAGATCCAGGAGGCATTTGGTTTTAGGACTTAGGACCTGCGGCTGAAAGCAAAGCCTTCATGAGAAACTTTGGTTGAGACAAGATTTAAATGAGCATCTCACAGCTTCAGTAACTGGTTAGCAGCGTGGCTAGTTTTGGTCTTCCAGGGCATGGTTCTATGGCATTAAGACTTTCACTCTGTTCCGTTCTTTCCTTTCCTTCTCTCCCTCCTTTTTCCTTTCTTCCTTGCCAGAATTTTAGGGTTTTGTTTTTCCCCTCTCCCCTCCTACTCTGGACATCTAATCAGTACCAGTCGATTCTGTACAGAGCACAAACCTTCAGCTGCAGCCAGACACTCTGCCAGGGCATAAGCAGGACAGGCAGGATTACGCCTGCTGAGCCCTCAGAAAGGCGGTTACTTGGAGACCACCAGGCGCTTCTCTTTTCAGCCCAGCACAGCAGTCATCCTCTGGCTGGGCATCCGGTACTTTTTCTTCAGCTGAGTGAGTGCAGAGGATGCGTGTGGCCCTGGCACAGAACACACTGCTGTGATCCCACGGGTACAGGGGGCGGATGGGGGCAGCTGAGGGCACAGGACAATCCCGTCCCCATGACACCCTCATCCCGGCACATGTGCATTACAGGCCAACCACGTGTTTGTTTGTTTCTTTTTTTTTTTTTTTTGAGATGGAGTTTCACTCTTGTTACCCAGGCTGGAGTGCAATGGCGCGATCTTGGCTCACCGCAACCTCCGCCTCCTGGGTTCAGGCAATTCTCCTCCCTCAGCCTTCTGAGTAGCTGGGACTACAGGCACGCGCCACCATGCCCAGCTAATTTTTTGTATTTTTAGTAGAGACGGGGTTTCACCATGTTGACCAGGATGGTCTCGATCTCTTGACCTCATGATCCACCCACCTCGGCCTCCCAAAGTGCTGGAATTACAGGCATGAGCCACCGCGCCCGGCTGTTTGTTTGTTTATTGACAGTCTCACTCTGTCTCCCAGACTGGAGTGTAGTGGTGCAGTCTCACTCACTGCAACCTCTGCCTCAGTCTCTCAGTAGCTGGGCTTACAGGCATGCGCCACCACGCCCAGCTAACTTTTATAGTTTCAGCATGTTGGCCAGGCTGGTCTCGAACTCCTGACCTTGAGTGATCTGCCAACCTCAACCTCCCAAAGTACCGAGATTACAGGCATGAACCACCATGCCCAGCCCTGTTTTTTATTACCGTGGTACTAATACACATGCATAATAACACACAGCATAAAATGCTGGATTCCAACCATTTTATCTATCATTTTATTATTTTATTTATATTTTTATTATTATTTGAGATGGAGTGTCAGTCTTGTTGCCCGAGCTGGAGGGCAGTGGCATATTCTTGGCTCACTGCAACCTTCGCCTCCCAGTAGCTGGGATTACAGGAGCACACTACCGCACCCAGCTAATCTTTGTATGTTTAGTAGAGACGGGGTTTCACCATGTTGGGCCAGGCTGTTCACGAACTATTGACCTCAGGTGATCCGCCTGCCTCAGCCTCACAAAGTGCTGGGATTACAGGCGTGAACCACCATGCCTGGCCTATTATTTTTTAAAAATACTTTTATTTATTCATTTATTTATTTGAAACAGTTTCACTCTGTTGCCCAGGCTCCAATGCAGTGGCGTGATCTTGGCTCACTACAACCTCCGCCTCCTGAGCTCAAGCAATCTCCTGCCTCTTCTTCCCAAATTGCTGGGATTGCAGGTGTTAGTCACCTGTAATCCAAGACCCAAATCAATTTTTAAAAATCCAACATGGACCAGGCACGGTGGCTCACACCTGTAATCCCAGCAATTTGGGAAGCCAAAGCGGGCAGATCACGAGGTCAGGAGATCGAGACCATCCTGGCTAATGCTGTGAAACCCCGCCTCTAAAAAAAAAAAAAGAAAAATCCAACCTGATAGGAAAATCAGCCTAGCAAATGGACAGTTCACACAAAAGGAAATACAAGTGGGCCTTAAACTCATGATAAGATAGTCAGTTTCCCCCAAGACACATAATTGTTAGATTCACCAGGGTTGAAATAAAGGAGAAAATTCTAAGGGCAGCTAGAGAGAAACACCAGGTTACCCATAAAGGGAAGCCTATCAGAGTTAGAGCAGATTTCTCAGCAGAAACCCTACAAATTAGAAGAGAGTGGGGGTCAATATTCAATATCCTCAAAGAAAAGAATTTTCAACCCAGAATCTCGTATCCAGCCAAACTAAGCTTTATAAATAAAGGAAAAATAACAGTTTTCACGAACAAGCAAGCACTCAGAGATTTCATCACCACCAGGCCTGCTTTACAAGAGATTCTGAAAGAAGCACTACACGCAGAAAGGAACAACCAGGATCAGTCATCCCAAACACTTACGAAAAGGTAAAGAGTATCTCCATAATGAAGAATTTATACCAACTAATGGGCAAAATAGCCAGCTAGCATTAAATGACAATATTAAACTCACAAATATCAATATTAATCCTGAATTTAAATGGATTAAACGCCCCAATCAAAGACATAAATATGCAAACCGAACAAAAAGTCAAAACACATCGGCACTCTGTATCCAGATTCATCTCATAAGCGAGGACACAGAAAGACTCAAAACAAAAGGTTGAAGGAAGACTCACCAGTCAAATGGAGAGAAAAAAAAACAAACAGGAGTTGTAACTTTTGTCTCTGACAAAATAGACTACAATAGCAACAAAGACTAAAAAAAACAAAAAGGACATTACATAATGATAAAAGGATCAATGCAACAATAGGAGTCAATGATCATAAATTATATGCACCCAATATAGGAGCACCCAGATACATAAGACAAGTTTTCAATGACTTATAAAGAGACTTGGACTACCACACAATAATAGTGGGAGATTTTGACACCACATTGTTAATATTCGACGGATCAATGAGATAGAAAAATAACAGGGCCATTTATGATTTGAACTCAGATCTGGAACAAGTAAACTCAATGAATATAGAATTCTTCACCCCAGGTCCACAGAACATACTTTTTTTTTTTTAGTATCACATTACACCTATTTTGAAAGTGACCAAATGAATGGAAGCAAGTCACTCTTTAGCATTTGCACAGCATTTCACAGATTTAGATGAAATATTGGTTGGCTGTTTGTTTGTTATTTTCTTTCCCTATTCCGTCCTGTCTCCGCTGTTAAGCACAATTATCGGCAAAAAAAGAGGTTTTTAATACCTATTTTTAGATAGCATTCCAGCCTGGGCAATAGAGTAAGACTCCTGTTCTCCCCCTTTTCTCTTTCTCTTTCTTTAAAAAAAAAAAAAAGTCAGTTTCATTCATCATTAGGGAGAAAAATGCAAATTAAAATTACTTTGAGAGCTCTTTAAAATCACATGGGAGACTGGAAAAGATCTAAAACTTTGACAAGGGCTGTCCAAGGTATGGAAACAGGCTCTGCTGGCGGGTGTAGAAACTGAGGCACCCTGCAGATGTGGATGTGGCAATACCTGTCAAGATTAAGAGCAAGCATGCTCTTTGACCTACAGCTCCCAAAATGGAGCAGAGAGATACACTTGCACTTAAAGGAAGTGACACATATACTAGATTCTTTATTGCAACATTGTTCATAATAGTATCAGACTATAAACAAGTCCAACAATAGGGGATTGCCTAAAGAGGCCACTGAGGATGAAACACCAGGAGGCTGCAAGCAACATGGAAAAAGCTCTATAAGGGTATAAAGAATTTCCAGGCCTGGTAGGATGGCTCATACCTGTAACCCCAGCACTGGGAGGCGGAGGTGGGAGAACTGCTTAAAATCAGGAGTTTAAGATCAGCCTGGCCAACATGGCAAAACCCTGTCTCTACTAAAAATACAAAAATTAGCTGGGCATAGTGGTGGGTGTCTGTAATCCCAGCTACTGGAGAGGCTGAGGCAAGAGAATTGCTTGAACCTGGGCAGCGGAGGTCACAGTGAGCCAAGAGCATGCCAGTGCACTCCAGCCTGGCCACAGAGTGAGACTCCATCTCAAAAAGAAAAAAAAATTAGCTTGGGTATGGTGTGTGTGCCTGTAGTCCCAGCTACTTGGGAGGCTGATGTAAGATGTTTGCTTGAGCCCAGGACTTTGAGGTTACAGTGAGCTATGATTGCACCACTCCAGCACTCCAGCCTGGGTGACAGAGACCCTGTCTCTAGAAAGGAAAATTGATTTGTAGTGCATTTTGTATATTCGACAAAGCATTTGTGATATGAGTTAAGAAGTTTTCTCCAGTGTGTTTTGTTTTTATGCAATCAGCTGTATCACTCTTCTTTTTTGGCTTCTATGATTTGTCATCTTAAAAAAAAAAAACACCTGGGCCAGGTGTCGCAGCTCAGGCCCGTAATCCCAGGATTTTGGGAGGCTAAGGCAGTCAGATCACTTGGGGTCAGGAGTTCGAGACCATCCTGGCCAACATGGTGAAACCCCATCTCTATTAAAAATGCAAAAATTAGCCCGTCATGGTGGTACATGCCTGTAGTTTCAGCTACTAGGCAGGCTGAGGCAGGAGAATCACTTGAACCCTGGAGGTGGAGGTTGCAGTGAGCCAAGATTGTGCCATTGCACTCCAGCCTGGGCAACAGAGTGAGACTCCATCTCAAATAAAATAAAATAAAAAATAAAATTCCCAATTGAAGATATAAAATAGTTACGTTTTGTTTCCTTCTATAGCTTTTGTGGTGTAATATATATTTTTTTCATTTAAACCTTTAATCCACCCTGATTCTTTTCTGGTGTGAGGTGTGGAATTGGGATCCAATGTAGTTATTCTCTAGATGGATAATTGGTTATCTATTCCATTGTTCAGTCTGCCTACTCGTATAGCAGTGCCATTCTGTTTTAAGTATTGTAGATTTATAATCTGTTTTATACTGGATAGGGCTACTCCCTGTCCCTGCCCTGCTACCTCTTGCCCCTCATTTTTTGTAGGTTTTTTTTTTTTTTTCTTGAGATGGAGTCTTACTCTGTCACCCTGGCTGGAGTACAGTGGCGTGATCTCAGCTCGCCGCAACCTCCACTTCCCGGGTTCAAGCGATTCTCCTGCCTCAGCCTCCCAAGTAGTTGGGACTACAGGCATGTGCTACCATGCCCTGCTAAATTTTGTATTTTTAGTAGAGATTGGGTTTCACCATGTTGGCCAGGATGATGGTCTCGATCTCTTGACCTCGTGATACACCTGCCTAGGCCTCCCAATGTGCTGGGATTACAAGCTTGAGCCACCACGCCTGGCCTTGTGGTGGTTGTTTTTATCCCCCCAAAATATCCTAGCTATTTTTGCTTGTCTTCCATTCTTCATCTATTCATTTAGCTATTCATTCATCAAAAACCCACTATGCAAAAAAAAAAAAAAAAAAAAGGAGTCTGACAGGGTGCAGTGGCTCATGCCTGTAATCCCAGCACTTTGAGAGGCTGAGGCAGGTGGTCCAACTAAAAATACAAAAATTAGCTGGGTGTGGTGGTGGGCTTCTGTAATCCCAGCTACTCAGGAGGCTGAGGCAGGAGAATCACTTGAACCTGGGAGGTGGAGGTTGCAGTGAGCCTAGATTGTGCCCCTGCACTCCAGCCAGGGTGACAGAGTGAGCCCCTCTCTCAAAAAACAAAACAAAAACCCACTATGTGCCAAGTGTTACCAACACTGGTGCAGGGGACTGCAGGAGAGGGCGTCTGATAAACATGTCAAGGGTGATCCCTGCCCTAAGGCTCTTCCACTGTGTGCTAGAGCAGATGCTGAACAAGCAAACCTGGAACCATGGGGCAGTGATCAGGGACAGATTCTCCAGAAAGAAAAAACTAGGTTCCAGGCAGGAGTGCAGTGGTAGGATCATGGCTCACTGCATTCTCAAACTCCTGGGCTCAAGTGATCCTCCCACCACCCTCCAGGTACCTGGGACTACAATCACACCTGGCTAATTTTCATATTTTTTGTGGAGATGGGGTCTTGCTATAATGCCCAGGCTAGTCACAAACTATGCTCAAGCGATCCTCCTGCCTTGGTCCCCCAAAGTGCTGGGATTACAGGTGTGAGTCACCACACCTGGCACTACTGCCTATTGGCCACAATCTGGTTTCTCAAACACGAGGCCCCTTAGAAAACATAGCTTCCAGGCCTGGGCATGGTGGCTCACGCTTGTAATCTCATCACTATGGGAGTTCGAGGCCAGCCTAACCACATGGTGAAACCCCATCTCTACTAAAGATACAAAAATTAGCTGGTCGTGGTGGCAGGCACCTGTAATCCCAGTTACTCAGGAGGCTGAGGCAGGAGAATTGCTTAAACCTGGGAGGCGGAGGTTGCAGTTAGCTGAGATCGTGCCAGTGCACTTGAGCCTGGGTGACAGACCGAGACTCTGTCTGAAAAAAAAAAAAAAAAAACAGCTTCCATATGATTATCATCCCTGAAAAATGTTCACAGTGACCTGGAAAGGGTTCAAGCTGGGCGTTGTCTCTGGGTCTCCCTGTTCCGCTGTCCCTGGTTTCTGTCCTTTGCTTTCTTTCTTTTTTTTTTTTTTTTGAGATGGAGTCTCGCTCTGTTGCCAGACTGGAGTGCTGTGGTGTAATCTCGGCTCACTGCAACTTCCGCCTCCCAGGTTCAAGCAGTTCTCCTGCCTCAGCCTCCAGAGTTGCTGGGATTACAGGCACGCACCACCACACCTGGCTAATTTTTGTATGTTTAGTAGAGATGGAGTTTTCACCATGTTGGCCAGGCTGGTCTTGATCTCCTGACCTCAGGTGATCCACCTGCCTCGGCCTCCCGAAGTGCTGGGATTACAGGTATGAGCCACTGTGCCGGGTCGTGTCCTTTGCTTTCTTGAGTCTCTATGTGTCTCTACCTGTTTGTCTGTCTATATCTGTCTCTCTTTTTCTCCATCTGTGACCCCCGTTGTTAAATTTCGCCAGTGCTCTCCTCTCGGTATCTGTGTCTCTGTCTCTCTCTGGGTGTCTCTTGCTGTCTCTCCCGACTGTCTGGGGAGGTCTCTGAGCCTCCTGCCTGCCTGTCCCCGCAGCTGTTTGAGGGCATGAAGGCATTCAAAGGCAAGGACCAGCGGGTGCGCCTCTTCCGCCCCTGGCTCAACATGGACCGGATGCTGCGCTCAGCCCTGCGCCTGTGCCTGCCGGTGAGGGGTCCTGGGCCGCCGAGGTGGGGAGGAGGGCCGGGGCCAGGGCAGCCAGGCCCCTTGACTCATTCGGAATCCCACCCAGGGTTTCGACAAGCTGGAGTTGCTGGAGTGCATCCGGCGGCTCATCGAAGTGGACAAGGACTGGGTCCCCGATGCTGCCGGCACCAGCCTCTATGTGCGGCCTGTGCTTATCGGGAACGAGGTAGGCCCAACTCCGGGGCTGGGGAACTGGGCTACGGGGCTTGGATTCTCCCTGGCAGGGGTGGGGTCCTGGAGGCCTGAGTCAAGGGAGGGGAAGGGACTGGGGACCTGGACTCCTGACGTGGTCCCTCTGCCCGTCGCAGGCTTCGCTGGGTGTCTCCCGTCCCACAAGAGCGCTCCTGTTCGTCATTCTCTGTCCTGTGGGTTCTTACTTCCATGAAGACTCCATGACCCCGGTCTCCCTTCTCGCCGACCCAGCCTTCATCCGGGCCTGGGTGGGCGGTGTCGGCAACTACAAACTAGGGGGGTAAGTAGCACCCCCAACCCCAGAACCCACTGGCGCATTGGGTGTCAGAGACACAGGGACTAGTGTGCGAGCTTTGGCTGTGCCTCTGGAAGTCCACTGCCCGTGCTTCACATGAAGGTGGCATCATTGGCACCGTGTGGGGCTCGGTGCTAAGTGCTGTGCTCCCCACTCCTCCCTGGTCTCTGAAAACAAACCATGGAAGGCAGGAGGAGGCGATTATTTTCTGGATGGGCAAAAAGGCTCACAGATGGGAAGGGATTGGGTGGAGGTCCCCGGGAAGCCTCCAGGAATGAAGCTTACACTCAGCTCATTGGTCTCTCCCCCAGAAGGCTCCCCTGATCCCCCAGGCTGGACCGCACCCCCCATACCCAGCTCCCACAGTGGGTTTGAGCCTCCAAAGCCCCTCAGCCCCGCGTGGACTTTCTGTGTAAATCTGTCTCCCCAGTGGGCTTGCCTCAGCAGGGCAGGGAGGAGACAACTGGGTCTCCTGGGCAGCCAAGGCAGAGGGTAGGCACTGGTATGTTGGGGCAGGAATGTGACCCCAGCAGGGGGTTCGTTCAGGTCCTTTCAGCACATCCTGTGTGGCCTCCTGAGGGCCAGGCCCTGCGCTGACAGAAGCTAGGGACATAGATGAGTCAGCCCCCAAGCCGCAGGGGCCCCTGGGCTGGTGGGAGCCCCAATATTTGGAGCTGCATATTTTCTGGTGAGGTGACAGGGGCGTTATGAAAGGCTTCACAGAGGAGGCGACCCTTCAGCTGAGTCTGATACGGAGGCGGGGTGGGGGGTGGTTCCTGGGTACAAAAGTCACCAAACTTTCTTTTCTCTCTTGTTTTTTTTTTTTTTTTTTGGAGACGGAATCTCGCTCTGTTGCCAGGCTGTAGTGCAGTGGTGCGATCTCAGCTCACTGCAACCTCCGACTCCCTGGTTTAAGCAATTCTTCTGCCTCAGCCTCCCGAGTAGCTGAGATTATAGGCACCCGCCAGCACACCCAGCTATTTCTTTTTGCATTTTTAGTAGAGATGGGGTTTCACCATGCTGGCCAGCATGGTCTCGATCTCCTGACCTCGTGATATGCCCGTCTCGGCCTTCCAAAGTGCTGGGATTACAGATGTGAGCCACCACACCTGGCAAAAGTCAGCAAACTTTCTAATCCTGGGGATCATGTGTACAGGGACAGAAGGAATAGGATCGCAGAAGATGTTCAGGTTACAAAAATAAGTCTGGGTTTTGCAAAAAGCTTAAGAAGTATTCATAGACCCAGGCAGGCCTGGAACACCGGATGGAGGCTAGGGTCTTGTCCCCAGGCACTGGGGAGCCATGGGAGGCTTGTTAGCAGGTGAGAGAAGAGGCAGTCTCTGGGAGAGAGACACAGAAAGTCATCCAGGTAGCCCAATTCACTGGGGGAGTCCAGGGAAGTTCTGGTGCCCAGCCGGAGGTCTGGAAACACCTCTCGAGGAGGTGACATCAGAAATGGTTTTGGGGACGAGCATGGTGACTCACAGCTGTAAGCGCAGCACTTTGGAAGGCCAAGGTGGGTAGATCACTTGCGGCCAGGAGTTTGAGACCAGTCTGGTCAACCCTGTCTCTACTAAAAATAAAAAAAAAATTAAGGCCTGGCATGGTGGCTCACGCCTATAATCCCAGTACTTTGGGAGGCCGAGGTGGGGAGTCACCTGAGGTCGAGAGTTTGAGACCAGCCTGATCAACATGGTAAAACCCCGTCTCTACTAAAAATACAAAAATTAGCCAGGTGTAGTGGCGCGTGCCTGTAATCCCAGCTACTTGGGAGGCTGAAGCAAGAGAATTGCTTGAAATCTGGAGACGGAGGTTGCAGTGAGCTGAGATTATACCACTGCACTTTAGCCTGGGTGGCAGAGCGAGACTCCATCTCAAAAGAGAAAAAGGGGGTAGAGGCAGGAGAGAGGGGACATCCCACCTAGGGCCTTGATGCCAAACGAAATGTCAGGAATTCCGTCGTTGGGGAACTGGGGAGCCCCAGGAGAGCTGTGAACGGGGGGACAGGAGCAGGATGAGCCTTCTCTGGGGCTGGGTTGGGGAAGGATGGGGCTCCCTTGCCCCACCCAACCAGGCTGCCCCCCTCCAGGAATTATGGGCCCACCGTGTTAGTGCAGCAGGAGGCATCCAGGCGGGGCTGTGAACAGGTCCTCTGGCTGTATGGGCCTGACCACCAGCTCACCGAGGTGGGCACCATGAATATCTTCGTCTACTGGACCCACGAGGACGGGGGTGAGCCTACCCATGACCCAGCCCAAGCCCTGGTAGAAGTGGGTGGCACCATCATTCCTGGCAGGTTACAGGCCCCAGGGATTCTGGGATGGGGGAAGGAGGTGGCTCCCAAGATGGGGGATCTAGGGGGTTAGAGGTAACATCTCCCACCCTGTACACCTGTAGTGCTGGAGCTGGTGACACCCCCGTTGGATGGCGTCATCCTGCCCGGAGTGGTCAGACAGAGTCTGCTGGACCTGGCTCAGACCTGGGTGAGGACATGGCGTCTTCTGGTGATGGCATTGTCTGCAAGGGGCCAGGGCATCAGAGGGCTATGGCAGGGACTGGGGCACACTGGCATGTCTCTGTCCCCTCTCCTGGGTCTGTCTCTCCCCTTGGGCCTCTGTCTTTCTCACCACCCTGAGGGAGGGAAGGAGAGGTGGAGGACTGCAGCAGGCCGCCCTCTGGGGACATGTGTGTCTCTGCCACCTGCCCTGCAGGGTGAGTTCCGGGTTGTGGAGCGCACGATCACCATGAAGGAGTTGCTTCGGTCCCTGGAGGAGGGCCGGGTGCGGGAAGTCTTTGGCTCAGGCACTGCCTGCCAGATCTGCCCAGTACACAGAATCCTGTACAAAGACAAGGTGAGGTGGGGCTGCCATTGTGGGTGGGAGGGAAGGAGGGGAGGGGCTCCATCCTCACTGCACCTTCTGCCCCAGAATTTCCATATTCCCACCATGGAAAATGGACCTGAGCTGATCCTCCGCTTCCAGAAGGAGCTGAAGGAGATTCAGGTGAGCTGCAGGGAGCCAGGGAATGGGCCAGGAGCCAGGGACGGGGTTGGGAGCTTGTTCCCTGGAGAAGTTGGTGTCCCATGAGCCCCTGGACTAAGAGCCAGCCTCCTTTAGTAAAACAGGAATAGATAATGGCCTTTCTTCCTTCCCCCTCCCCCCCCCCCCCCCCGAGATGGAATCTTGCTCTGTTGCCCAGGCTGGAGTGCACTGGTGTGGTCTTGGCTCACTGCAACCTCCACCTCCCAGGTTCAAATGATTCTCCTGCCTCAGCCTCCTGAGTAGCTGGGATTACAGGCATGCACCACCACACCCAGCTAATTTTTGTATTTTTAGTAGAGATGGAATTTCACCATGTTGGCCAGGCTAGTCCTGATAATGGCCCCCCCCCTTTTTTTTTATTTCTTTGAGATGGAGTCTCACTCTGTTACTCAGGGTGGAGTGCAGTGGCACGTGATCTTGGCTCACTGCGACCTCCAGCTCATGGGTTCAAGCGATTCTCTTGCTTCAACCTCCCAAGTAGCTGGCACTACAGGCGCACGCCACCATGCCCAGCTAATTTTTTGTATTTTGGTAGAGGCGGGGTTTCACCATGTTAGTCAGGATGGTCTTGATCTCCTGACCTCATGATCTGCCCACCTCGGCCTCCCAAAGTGCTGGGATTACAGGCATGAGCCACCGTGCCTGGCCTAATGGCCCTTCTTATTGAGGCCCGGGAGAGTGGGCTTTCTATGTTGCTCTGTGCCCTGGAAAACCGTTTGGGGCTAAATCACCGTTTCCTGTGAGCTTCTGGAGCCCTGAATAGTTCTTCAGCTTTGGAAACCCCCTCCCATGATCCTCTGCGGCCCCTGGGTGTCTTGGTGGGAGAAACCCCCTTCCTGTGGACCTCTGAGGTTGCTGGGTACCCTGGGGGGAGAAACCCCCTCCCTGTGATCCTCTGCTACCTCTGGGCTTCCTGATGGGAGAAAGGCCCTTTCCATGAATCTCTGAGACCTTAGCCAACCCTCTGGCCATCTCAGGTCAGCCCTCGTAGATTCCCTAGAGCTCTGGGCTATCCCTTTGGTTGAGAAAGCTTCCTCCCATGAGCCTCTGGACCTTGGCCCCTCTCTGGCACCAGACTGTTTCCTCTCATAAGCCTCTGGGGGCATTCCCGTTCTGGGCCAAAATCTCTTTCCCAAGAATCTCTGGGCTCCTTTCCTGGACCTAGAGAGCTACATTTCTGTAAACTCCTGTGCATCAGTCCGTAGAACTGCACATTCCCCCACTATCTGGGCTTTCTCAGCTGAAAGTGACTTTTTCCAAGAGCCGTAGAGACCTGGCCATAATTCCTCTCTTTAGAGCTACATCTCCCTGAAGCCTCTGCGCCATCTTAGCCTTGATTTCCCCATTCCCATCATTGTTGGGGGGGCCCTCTGGGAAGTGGACTACATTTCCCTTGAGGCGCCAGGGCACAGCTCCGTAGGTACTCGGCCTGGAACATCTCAGGGCCTGCTGGGAATTGTAGTGTGGCTTCCACCTCACGCACTGCCTCTGTTGTCCCGCAGTACGGAACGAGAGCCCACGAGTGGATGCTCCCGGTGTGATGCTGCGTGCTGTGCTCCGGATCCACTGACCCGTTGCATCTCATCACGCCAGCACTCGCCTCCCTACCAATGACTAACCTCAAGTGCAATATAAAATAAAAGGCCAGGGGGTGGCGTATGGGTCTCTGGCGCCCCCCCATGTGGTTGTGACACTCCCAAAGCCATAAGGGCCGACCTGGGCATCTTGGCCTCCAGCCCCTTGTCTTGGGTTCAGGTCCGCCCCGTTGCTCCTTATGAGGCCAAGGATACATCTTGGCCCGACCCTGCATCTCTCCATTCTCAGGCCAGACCCCCGGTGCTGCCATTGATTTTTTTTCTCTCTTTCTCTTTGCTGCAATTTTGAAATAAAATACCAAAGAACAGACATTGTCTGGCTTCTTCGGTGATGCAACTCTGGGGTCTTAACGCACGAATCCTGCTTCTTTAGCCCATTTTATTCTGAAGGACCCAGTCATCTGAGCCTCCAGTGTTCTGATGGTTTCTCTAACCTGCGGGAGCATTTCACGCCTCCCACCCTGAGCTTAGTATCTCCCCCAATCAACCAGCTCCTCCCCTACTTTCCCATTTTGGGGACAGCCCCACCCTGCACCCAGTTACTAGGCTGGACCCCTAGGCGCTACATCCTTTCCTCTCAAAGCCCATCAGGCCCTGATCCCTGCCCCCTGACTCTGCTGTCTGTTCCCCCCATCCTTTTTTTTTTTTTTTTTTTTGAGACTGAGTCTTGTTCTGTCACCCAGAATGGGAGTGCAATGGTGTAATCTTGACTCACTGCAACTTCCGCCTCTTGGGTTCAAGCAATTCTCCAGCCTCAGAGTCCCAAGTAGCTAGGACTACAGACATGTGCCACCATGCCTGGCTAATTTTTGTATTTTTAGTAGAGATGGGTTTTCACTGTATTAGCCAGGATGGTCTCGATATCCTGACCTCATGATCCACCCGCCTCCTACAGTGCTTGTATTTCAGGCATGAGCCACTGTGCCTGGCCTGTTCCCCCCATCTTTGTCCCTTAGGCCCTGACCTCAGCTCAGTTCTTGTCTTCAACTGGAACCCTTTTCCTAGCCTGCAGTTTGTGCCCTACCTGGCCCAGAGGGTCCTTCTACACCCAGACCTTGCCCAGTCCCTTCAGCCAGGACTGCAGTTGGGTGACCCTATGGGGTGTGGAGTGAGGCACAATACTCTCACCTGCTGGAGGGATTAAACATGGAAAAGTTAGCCTGATACAGTGGCTCATGCCTGTATTCCCAGCACTTTGGGAGGCTGAAGCGGGTTGATCACCTGAGGTTGGGAGTTCGAGACCAGCCTGGCCAACATGGTGAAACCCCATCTCTACTAAAAACACAAAAATTAGTCAGGCGTGGTGGCATGTGCCTCTAATCCCAGCTGCTCGGGAAGGCTGAGGCAGGAGAATCACTTAAAACTGGAAGGCAGGGGAGAGAGATCCAAGATGGCTGATCGCTAACAGCTCGGGATTGTAGCTCCCAGTGAAAGCTCGGAGAATGTGAGGACGCCACATTTTCAGAGAAATTTTCGTCGCCCACGGACCAGAAGATTTCCAGTGGAGGAGCCCCGCGGGTCGCCAGCACGACTTCTGTGGCCGGCGCAGTGGTTTTGTCGTCGCCTCAGCGTGGCAGCTCTTCGTGCACAGTGAGCGGGACTGGTTCCCCTACTGACTGGTGTTTGGAGCTCCGGGAAGGCAGAGACTCAAGAAGGAAGCCAGACCGGAGATTCCCAGGCAGAAGAGCACCATCAGTCTTATCGCTGCTGTTTTGGCCGGTGCAGTGGGTTGCTCGGATTCCAGCACTGGGAATCAATAAATTGGACATCCTCTCAGGAACCTAATCAGAAAGGCGCTAATTGTAAAGACATCAGATGGATAAATACACAATAAAGGGAAAAAAGCAGCCTAAAAAGGCCGAGAAAACCGAAAGTCAGAACCCCTCTCCCTCTACAGGGGATAGTAATTCCTCATCAGCAACGGAACAAGCCCTAATGGAAGAGGACTGTGTTCCAGTATCTGAAGGAGGCTTTAGAAGGTGGATGGTAAAAAACTTCTGGGAATTGAAACAACTTGTTCTAACCCAATGTAAAGAAACTAAGAACTTTGAAAAAAGATTAGACGAAATGTTAAAAAGAATGGACAATATAGAAAGGAATATAAATGAACTAATGGAGTTGAAAAATACAACACGAGAACTTAGTGAAATATGCACAAGTTTGAATAGCCGAATTGATCAAGCAGAAGAAAGGATATCAGAGGTCGAAGACCGACTTAATGAAATGGAACGAGAAGACAAGAATAGAGAAAAAAGGATAAAAAGGAATGAGCAAAGTCTCCAAGAATTATGGGACTATGTGAAAAGACCTAATCTACGTTTGATAGGTGTACCTGAATGTGATGGAGAGAATGAATCCCAGCTGGAAAATACTCTTCAGGATATTATCCAGGAGAATTTTCCCAATCTAGCAAAGCAGGATACCATTCAACCTCAGGTAATACAGAGAACACCACAAAGATATTCCTTAAGAAGAGCAACCCCAAGACACATAATCATTAGATTCACCAGGGTTGAAACAAAGGAGAAAATACTAAGGGCAGCCAGAGAGAAAGGTCAGGTTACCCACAAAGGGAAGCCTATTAGACTTACAGCTGATCTCTCAGTAGAAACCCTACAAGCCAGAAGAGAGTGGGGGCCGATATTTAACATCCTCAAAGAACAGAAATTTCAGCCCAGAATTTCATATCCTGCCAAACTAAGCTTCACAATTGAAGGAAAAATAAAATCTTTTATGAACAAGCAAGTACTCAGATTTTATTACCACCAGGCCTGCTTTACAAAATCTTCTGAAAGAAGCATTACACACAGAAAGGAACAACCAGTATTAGCTTTTCTAAAAATATATCAAAAAGTAAAGAACATCAACAGAAAGAAGAAAATTACATCAACGAATGGATAAAATAGTTAACATCAAATGGCAGTAAATTTTCTAATTAAAAGATACAGCCAAAATCTAACGGTATACTACTATATCCAGACCCATTTCATATCCAAAGATATACATAGACTAAAAACAAAGGGTTGGAGAAAGATTTACCAACCAAATAGAGAAAAAAAAAAACATAAACGAAAAGGAGTTGCAATTCATGCATTGATAAAACGGATTTCAAAGCAACAAAGATAGAGTGGTATAAGGATCAATGCATCCTAACACCCAGATACATAAGACCCATAAAGAGATTCAGATTCAACGAAACAGAAAATAAATAAGGATATCCAGAATCTGAACTCAGATCAGTAAAGGGTAAACTTAATAAGCACTTGCAGAACTCTCCACTTTAGATAAATAAAATATACATTTCATTTTAAATACACAAAATAATGATCGGCCATTATTAATAGCCATTTATAGAATAAAGCAATATTCCTGTTCTCTCTCCCTCTTTTTCTTTTCCTTTCCTAAAACAAACAAACAAACAAAAAAACTGGAAGGTGGGGACTGCAGTGAGCGGTCCATTGCACTCCAGCCAGGGCAACAAGAGTGAAACTTTGTCTCAAACACAAACGAGAAAACATGGAAAAGCTTAGACCCGATGCAGTAACTCACACCTGCACTTCCAGTGCTTTGGAGGCTGAGAAGAGAGGATTGCTTGAGCCCAGGAGTCTGAGACTAGCCTGGGCAACATTAGTGAGATCCCATCTGTGCAAAATATTAACCAGGCATGGTGGCATGTGAATATAGTTCCAGCTACTCTAGAGGCTGGGGTTGGAGGATTGCTTGAACTCGGGAGGTTGAGGCTGCAGTGAGCTGCAATTGTGCTACCACACTCCAACCTGGGTGACAGAGCAAGAATATCTTCAAAAAAAAAAAAGATCAGGCACTGGGGCTCATGCCTGTAATCCCAGCACTTTGGGAGGCCAAGGCAGGTGGATCACGTAAGGTCAGGAGTTGAGACCAGCCTGGCCAATGTGGGGAAACCCTGTCTTTACTAAAAATATAAAAATTAGCCAGGCGCCTGGTGGTGGGCACCTGTAATCCCAGCTACTTAGGAGGCTGAGATAGGAGAATCGCTTGACCCTGGGAGGCAGAGGTTGCAGTGAGCTGAGATCGAGCCATTGCACTCCAGCCTGGGTGACAGGAGCGAAACTCAGTCTCGAAATATAAATAAAATAAAAAATAAATAAAAATTAAAATACAAAAAAATAGCCGGGCATCATGGTGCATGCCTATAATCCCAGCTACTTGGGAGGCTGAGGTAGGAGAATCTCGAACCCGGGGCGGGGCAGAGGTTGTAATGAGCTGAGATTGTGCTACTGCACTCCAGCCTGGGTGACAGAGCAAGACTCTGTTTCAAAAAGAAAATAAAAATAATAAAATTTCAAAAGATTTCACAAGGACCACCTCCACATCCATATATACACACACACATATATACACACAGACACACATATACACACACAGACACACACATGTATAGGCTGGCGTACAGTGACACAATCAGTGTACTGCAGTGATCACTGCAGCCTTGACCTCCCAGACTCAAACAGTTCTCACCTCAGCCTCCTGAGTGGCTGGAATCTCAGGCATGTGCCACGATCCCTGCCTAATTTTTAAATTTTTTTGTAGAGACAGGTTTTCAATGTTTCCCAGGCAGGTCTCAAACTCCTGGGCTCAAGCGATCCACCCACCTTAGCCTCCCAAAGTGCTGAGATTACAGGCATGAGCCACTGCACCAGGCCCAATTTTATTATTTTAATTTTTTGTAGAGACAGGGTCCCATTATATTGCCTAGGCTGATCTCGAACGACCTTCCCATCATGACCTCACAAAGCGTTGAGATTGTAGGCCCGAGCCACTATGCCCAGCCTAAGAGCCTGTCATCAATGATCTTTTCTTTTTTTGTAGACCACGTACAATGTAATTTATTATTATTATTATTATTAGAGACGGGGACGGCCGGGCGCGGTGGCTCAAGCCTGTAATCCCAGCACTTTGGGAGGCCGAGGCGGGTGGATCACGAGGTCAAGAGATCGAGACCATCCTGGTCAACATGGTGAAACCCCGTCTCTACTAAAAATACAAAAAAATTGCTGGGCGTGGTGGCGCGTGCCTGTAATCCCAGCTATTCAGGAGGCTGAGGCAGGAGAATTGCCTGAACCCAGGAGGCGGAGGTTGCGGTGAGCCGAGATCGCGCCATTGCACTCCAGCCTGCGTAACAAGAGCGAAACTCCATCTCAAAAATAAATAAATAAATAAATAAATAAATAGAGACGGGGGCTTACTCTGTTGCCCAGACTGGAGTGCAGTGGCGCAATCTTGGCTTACTACAACCTCTGCCTCCTGGGTTCAGGCGATTCTTTTGTTTCAGCCTCCAGAGTAGCTGGGATTACAGGTGTCCACCACCACTCCCAGCTAATTTTTTTTTTTTTTTGTATTTTTAGTAGAGACGGAGTTTCATCTTGTTGGCCAGGCTGGTCTGGAACTCCTGACCTCAGGTGATCTGCCTGCCTCAGCCTCCCAAAATGCTGGGGTTATAAGTGTGAGCCACCGTGGTCAGCCTCAATGATTTTTAAGAATGTACAGGGGACCTGGGACCAAAGCGTTCGAGAACTGTTATCCACGAGCATTGCCTGGCTCACAGCAAGTCGGTGTGAGTGTTGGTGCTGCAACTAACCTTAGAAAATAACTGTGAGCCGGGCGCTGTGGCTCACGCCTGTAATCCCAGCACTTTGGGAGGCTGAGGCGGGTGGATCACTTGAGGCCAGGAGTTTGAGACCAGCCTGGCGAACATGGCGAGACCCCCATCTCTACTAAAAATAGAAAAATTAGCTGGGTATGGTGGCGGGAACCTGTAATCCCAGCTACTCTGGAGGCTGAGGCAGGAGAATCACTTGAACCTGGGAGGCAGAGGTTGCAGTGAGCCTCCATTGCACTCCAGCCTGGGCAACAGAATGATACTCTGTCTCAAGAAAAATAAAGAGAGTGTGTGTGTGTGTGTGTGTGTGTGTGTGTGTGTGGCCAAAATTAGGACACAGAATCACACAGAGGCTGTTTGTTTTGTTTTGTTTTGAGATGGAGTCCCACTCTGTCACCCAGGCTGGAGTGCAGTAGTGTGATCTCAACTCACTTCAACCTCCACCTCGCAGGTTCAAGCAATTCTCCTGCCTCAGCCTCCTAAGTAGCTGGAATTACAGGCATGCGCCACCATGCCCAGATAATTTTTGTATTTTTAGTAGAGACCGGGTTTCTCTTTTTTTTGGGGGGGTGGGGGGGGTGAAGGAAAGGAACTTTAATGAGAAACCAAAACATAAAGAACCAAGTGCAAACCATCCACCCCACATGGGGGCCATCCTGGACCCCACGTCATCCCCTCACCCCCGCTTTGGGCCCCCAGCGCAGGCCCAGGGCCTGGAGCTTCTGCTTCAGGTAGCTCTTGAGCTGGGGCAGGCCTCTCTGGGACTCCAGTTCCTGGAAGGATAGCGGCAGGAGCTGGTAGCCCATCAGGCCCAGGTGCCACTCCCTCAGGGCCATCCAGCCCAGCAGCACGCTGCCATCCGGCAAAAATGCCGGTGTTCCCACAACACCAGTACCACCCTGCCCCGGGAGGGACATGGCTCAGGGCATGGCAGCCAGGGTGGCCAGGGCTCTGCATCCCGCCTCCCTTACCTTTGGGCAGGGTCTTGAAGATGGTGTTTCTCTGTGTTGGCCAGGCCGGTCTTGAACTCCTGACCTCAGATGATCAGACCGCCTCGGCCTCCCAAAGTGCAAAGTGCTGGGATTACAGGCGTAAGCAAGGCACCTGCCTGCCCCACCCCCAGCTTTTTTTTTTGAGACAGAGTTTTTGTTGCCCTGGCTGGAGTGCAATGGCATGATCTCAGCTCACTGCAACCTCCACCTTCCAGGTTCAAGCAATTCTCCTGCCTCAGCTCCCGAGTAGCTGCGATTACACACGAACACCACCACGTGTGGCTAATTTTTTTGTATTTTCAGTAGAGAGAGGGTTTCTGGCCAATCTGTTCTGATTCCTGACCTCGAGCAATCCTCCCTCCTCAGCCTCCCAAAGTGTTGGGATTACAAGCGTGAGCCACCGTGCCAGGCCTTTAAAGTGTTTTATAAACTGTGTGTGTGTGTGTGTGTGTGTGTGTGTGTGATGACGACTTGCTCTGTCACCCAGGCTGGAGTGCAGTGATGCAGTCTTGGCTCACTGCAACCTCTGCCTCCTGGGTTCAAGTGATTCTCCTGCCTCAGTCTCCCAAGTATCTGGGACTACAGGCGTGTACCACCATACCTGGCTAATTTCATTTTTGTATTTTTAGTAGAGACGGGGTTTCCCCATATTGATTAGGGTGGTCTTGAACTCCTGACCTCGTGATCTGCCTGCCTCAGCTTCCCAAAGTGCTAGAATTACAGGTGTGAGCCACTGCGCCCGGCCAACTGTGTTTTCTTTTGTTTTTAAGACATTCTTGCTCTGTCTCTCAAACAAAAAAACCTGGTAAATATTGGACCCTAACTTTCCTACTGAAAAATGTAAATTAAAATGAATAAAAATAAAATAATAAATCTAGGTAAATAAATCTCAACTATAGTGATAACCCAGTCACAGCATGCTAGGCTTCAGGCAATGCTTTGATGTGCCTGCAGCGCCATCTGGTGGTCAGGGTTGAGTATAAAGTCAAAGGCAAAAAAGGAGAAGGCCTGGCACCGTGGCTCATGCCCATAATCCCAGCACTTTGGGAAGTTGAGATGGGAGGATTGCTTGAGGCCAGGAGTTCGAGACCAGCCTGGCCAACATAGCAAGCCCTTGTCTCTAAAAAAGCAAAAAAAGAATTATCAATATGACAAAGTAATTCCTCTCCTATGTATATACCAAAAATAATTAAAAACAAAAGCAGGTATTCAAACAAAACTTAGTATATGAAAGTATGTAGCAGTATTGTTTATAATAGCCCAGATGTGGAACCAACCCAAATGTCCACGCCAGATGAATGGTCAAATAAAATGCAGTGCATCCACAGGACAGAATGTTATTCAGCCTTAAAAAGGAATGAAGGCTTGGCATGGTGGCTCACACCTGTAATCCCAGCAGTTTGGGAGGTCAAGGCAGTTGGATCACCTGAGCTCGAGAGTTCAAGACCAGCCTGACCAACATGGAGAAACCCTGTCTCTATTAAAAATACAAAATTAGCTGAGTGTGGTGGCGCATGCCTGTAATCCCAGCTACCTGGGAGGCTGAGGCAGGAGAATTGCATGAACCTGGGAGGCGGAAATTTCAGTGATCTGAGATCACACCGTTGCACTCCAGCCTGGGCAACAAGAGCAAAACTCTCTCTCTCAAAAAAAAGGGATTGAAACACTGACAGGCCTTGAATGAGCCTCGGAAACATGAAGTGAAAGAAGCCAGTCACAAAGGCTACATAGTATAGGATTCAATTTCTTTTTTTTTTTTTTGAGACAGAGTCTCTCTCTCTCCCCAGGCTGGAGTACAGTGCCATAATCTCAGCTCATTGCAACCTCCGCCTCCCAGGTTCAAGTGATTCTCCTGCCTCAGCCTTCTAAGTAGCTGGGACTACAGGTGTGCGCCACCACACCCAACTAACTTTTGTATTTTTAGTAGAG
This sequence comes from Saguinus oedipus, assembly GCA_031835075.1. Classification (NCBI taxonomy): domain Eukaryota; kingdom Metazoa; phylum Chordata; class Mammalia; order Primates; family Cebidae; genus Saguinus; species Saguinus oedipus. The sequence goes on along the minus strand of CM063187.1, from coordinate 50,006,187 downwards.
ACGAGGTTTCACCATGTTGGCCAAGATAGTCTCGATCTCTTGACCCCATGATCAGCCCACCTTGGCCTCCCAAAGTGCTGGGATTACAGGTGTGAGCCACTGCATCCAGCCATATTGTAGGATTCTATTTATGTGAAATTTCCAAAATAGATAAATGTACCAGGAGCAGTGGCTCACGCATGTAATCCCAGCACTTTGGGAGGCTGAGGTGGGTGGATTACCTGAGGTCAGGAGTTCAAGACCAGCTTGGCCAACATGGTGAAAACCCGTCTCTACTAAAAATACAAAAATTAGCCAGGCATGGTGATGCACACCTGTAGTCCCAGCTACTCAGGAGGCTGAGGCAGGAGAATCATTGAACCCGGGAGGCGGAGGTTGCAGTTAGCTGAGGTGGCGCCACTGCACTCCAGCCTGGGCGACAGAACGAGGAGACTCCATCTCTAAAGAAACAAACAAACAAATTAGCCGGGGTTGGTGGTATGTGCCTGTAGTCCCAGCTACTCGGGCAGCTGAGGGAGGAGAATTGTTTGAGCCTGGGAGGTGGAGGTTGCAGTGAGTTGAGATTCTACCATTGCCCTCCAGCCTGTTGACAGAGCCAGACTCCAACCAAAAAAAAAAAAAAAAAACGCTGGGCGCGGTGGCTCACACCTATAATCCCAGCACTTTGGGAGGCTGAGGCGGGTGGATCACGAGGTCAAGAGATCGAAACCATCCTGGTCAACGTGGTGAAACCCCGTCTCTACTAAAAATACAAAAATTAGCTGGGCGTGGTGGCGCACGTCTGTAGCCCCAGCTACTCGGGAGGCTGAGGCAGGAGAATTGCTTGAACCCAGGAGGCGGAGGTTGCGGTGAGCCGAGATCGCGCCATTGCACTCCAGCCTGGGTAACAAGAGCGAAACTCCGTCTCAAACAAAAACAACAACAACAAAAACCAAACTGTGTTCTCCTTCCATGGGGCTTATCTAGAAAAAACCACCTGTTTTTCTCAGGCTCACATGCAACACTTCTGTGAGCAGGTGTGTGGGGTTTACTCATGCTGACAAATTCTCCTACCCAAGCTGGGTGTCCCATAATTCAGTCCAATTTTGACACTATCTACCTGGAGATAGCATCGGATCCCACAGGTGGAGCTCAGTCCCACAACGCTGCCCCCTTGCGAGATGCCAATCACAAGTCCACGTTGTCACCTGAGCTTCTGACTGACTGGCTAGGAATCTGGGGTTCCCATGATTCCCTCCTTGGGTTCAACAGTTTGCTGCAGTGCCTCACAGAACTAAGGAAATCACATTTATCAGTTTATCATGTAATTAAAAAAACCTGTCAGATAAAGAGGTGCACAGGGCAACGTCTGAAAGCTTCCTGAGCACAGGAGCACAGGGTGGGGATGGGAGGGCTTCCAGGCTGGGCACCTCCAGGGAGTGGGGGTGCTCCCCAGCCTGGAATGCCTCCCAACAGCATACTTTAGGGATTTTTTTTTTTTTTTTTTTTTTTGAGACAGAGTCTCACTCTTTCACCAGGCTGGAGTGCAGTGGCGTGATCTTGGCTCACTGCAACCTTTACCTCTTGGGTTTAAGCAATTCTTCTGCCTCAGCCTCCCAAGAAGTGGGGACTACGGATGTGCGCCACCACACCCAGCTAATTTTTGTATTTTTAGTAGAGACGGGTTTCACCATATTGGCCAGGATGGTCTTGATCTGTTGCCTTAGTGTTCTACCCGCCTCAGCCTCCCAAAGTGCTGGGATTACAGGTGTGAGCCACCGCCCCCAGCCTAATTTTTAAATTTTTTGTAGAGCCAGGGGTCTCAGGCTGGTCTTGACCTCTTGGGCTCAAGTAATCCTCCTGCTTCAGCCTTCTAAAGTGCTAGGATTACAGGTGTGTGAGCCACCACGCCTGGCTCATCCCACCACTTCCACCGTGTGCTATCCGTCACAAAGTACAGCCCTAGTGCAGTGTGGAAGAGGACTGAGCATGGCATAGATACCCAGAGGTGGGGATCACCACAGTTCATCTGGGAACCTGCCTCCTACACCCAGAGAGACCTTGGAAGCCACATGTGAAAACGGCAGAGCTGCTATCAGCCTGGGTCCCTGACCCTCTGCCTCTCTACTAATTAGACTTTACATAAACAGAAACAAAGATCAATTGTAGGGCCAGGTGCAGTGGCTCACACCTGCAATCCCAGCGCTTTGGGAGGCCGAGGTGGGTGGATCACCTGAGGTCAGGAGTTTGAGACCAGCCTGGCCGACATAGCGAAAACTGTCTCTACTAAAAATACAAAAATTAGCCGGGCGCGGTGGTGCACACCTGTAATCCCAGCTACTCAGGAGGCTGAGGCAGGAGAATCGCTTGAACCCAGGAGGCGGAGATTGCACTGAGCCGAGATCTAACAACTGCACTCTAGCCTGGGCAACAGAGTGAGACTTGTCTCAAGAAAAAAAAAAAAAAAAACACAAACACACAAATGCCAGGTGCAGTGGCTCACACCTGTAATCCCAGCACTTTGACAGATTGAGGTGGGTGAATCACAAGGTCAGAAGTTTGAGACCAGCCTGGCCAATGTGGTGAAACCCCATCTCTACTAGAAACATAAAAAAATAGCTGGGTATAATGGGGGGGCACCTGTAATCCAAGCTACTCGGGAGGCTGAGGCAAGAGAATTGCTTGAACCCGGAAGGCAGAGGTTGCAGTGAGCCAAGATGGCTCCACTGCACTCCAGCCCGGGTGACAGAGTGAGACTCCATCTCTAAAACAAACAAACGATCAATCAACGGCTTAAACCACTGATATTTTAGTGCGGGTTTGTCCCAGTGGTTCACATTGCTATAATTAATCCAGAGATTAATTGCCATTGGGACAGCATGGGGAGGTTTAAACTGAACACGCAGAACTGTGTCACTTTACTGTGTACACATATAACTGATCGAAAGGTAAATATGAGACGGGGGCGAGTGATAAAAAAAGGCAAATATGAAAAAGGGTGAATACAGAAAACCCATTCAACCCAAGCAAAGGAAATAATAAAAAAATAAAGCCCCACTGAATAAACTCCAGATGGATCAAAGGCTTCAGTGTGAAATAGGAAACCATAATGAGTGGAGGTAAGCTCTGGAAAATTCTTTTATGACATGGGTGTGACTGCGACTCAAACTCCAAAGGCCAGAAAAGAAAACACTGATACCGTCAAATAAATGAACTAGAAATCAGCATTCTTCCCCTTCCATAATCTTTTCTTCCTGAACAATAAAGTTCTAAGGACGGAGGTGGGGCAGGCCAGGCCATCTTGGGGTGTTGGGGGCACAGTGGCCCAGAAGTGGGGTGTCAGGGCCTTAATGAAGTGAAGAAGGCATTTACTCATGTGAGCAGCTCAGTACAGTGGGGGAAACCCAAGTGGGAAATGTAAGTTCCCAAACTAGTAGGATGAGGGGGCTGTGGCCGGGGAGTCAGAGCACAAGCCAGCTGCAGAGGGCAGAGGGGAGGTAGAAGGAGGGAACGGCTGTGGAGACGAGAGATGGGTAACATACAGGAGAATCGACTGATGAGGGAATTAAGAAAAATGAAGTCATATTTCTGTCAGAAAAGGGGATATAAATATGAAAAGAGCTGGGTTCCGTGGCTCATGCCTGTAATCCTAGCACTGGGACACTGAGGATGGTGGATTACCTGAGGTTAGGAGTTTGTGACCAGCCTGACCAACATGGAGAAACCCCGTCTCTACTAAAAATACAAAATTAGCTGGGTGTGGTGGCACATGCCTGTAATCCCAGCTACTTGGGAGGCTGAGGCAGAAGAATCGCTTGAACCCAGGAGGTGGAGGTTGCAGTGAGCCAAGATCCTGCCATCGCGCTCCAGCCTCGGCAATAAGAGTGAAACTCGGTCTCAAAAAAATAAAATAAATAAATAAATAGCGAAAGGGAGAAAACTAGAGGTATTGAATTTGTCTTTTTTTTTAAAAAAAAAACAACAACAGAATGTCACTCTGTCGCCCAGGCTAAAGTGGCACAATCTTAGATATCACGTTGTATATTATATATACCATGTAATATGCCTAATATGAAATCCTCCAGCCTCAACCTCAGTAGCTTGGACCACAGTTGTACACCGTCACACCCAGCTAATTTTTAAATTATTAGTAGAGACTGGGCCTCACCATGTTGCCCAGGCTGGTCTCGACCTCTTGGGCTCAAGCAGTCCTCCTGCCTCAGCCTCCCGAAGTGCTGGGATGACAGGTATGAGCTACTGTGTCTGGCCACACACACACACGTGTGTGTGTGTGTGTGTGTGTGTGTGTTTGTGTGTGTATAAAATCTGTCCACCGAGAGGACCTGTTAATAGCCAAAATTCAAAAGCAAAAGCAATGAGCCCTGTTAGTGTTCAAATCTTGGCTTCCCATTCTAGAATAAGCCTTGGAGAAACTGCTGATTCTAGAGCTGTTTTTTGTTTATTTGTTTTTCTGTTTAAGACGGAGTCTCGCTCTGTCGCCCAGGCTGGAGTGCAATGGTGCAATCTCGGCTCACTGCAACCTCCACCTCCCAGTTCAAGCAGTTCTCTACCTCAGCCTCCCCAGTAGCTGGGATTACGGGTGTATGCCACCATGCCTGGCTAATTTTTGTAGTTTTTAGTAGAGACGGGATTTCACCAAAGTGCTGGGATCAAGAACTGATTGAACCCAGGAGGTGGAGGTTGCAGTCAGCCAAGATCGCTCCACTGCACTCCGACCTGGGTGACAGACAGACTTGTCTTGAATGAAAGCTTGGCCAAGCTTGTTTTGAACTCCTGACCCCATGATCCAGCTGCCTCAGCCTCCCAAATTGCTGCGATTACAGGCATGAGCCACTGTGCCTGGCCTCTTAAAGAAAAAAAATGAGCTTAGAATATTTTGCTGTACCAGAAATCAGGAATGACTCAAGTGTGACTAATGGGAGCATATCAAAAACGCATAGCTCTGAAACCCTTGAGAGTTGATTAAAACAGACAGGCTGGGCGCGGTGGCTCACATCTGCAATCCCAGCACTTTTGGAGGCTGAGGTGGGCAGATCACTTGAGGCCAGGAGGTCGAGACCAGCTTGGGGAACATGCTGAAACCCCATCTCTACTAAAAATACAATAATTAGCCGGGTGTGGTGGTGCACCCCTGTAATCCCAGCTACTTGCTGGGCTAAGGTGGGAGCAAGGCTCCAGCCTGGGAGGCAGAGGTTGCAGTGAGCCAAATCGTACTGTAGCCTAGGTGACAGAGTGAGACCCTGTCTCAAAAGCAAACAACCATAGCACATAGCCACCAGCTTGAGGGGGCTCCTGTTGGGAAAACAGAGGGCTAAATACAGAGCACTTCAAAAAATAAAAATGGCCAGGTGCAGTGGCTCACACCTGTAATCCCAGCACTTTGGGACGCTGAGGCAGGCGGATCATGAGGTCAGGAGTTTGAGACCAGCCTGGCCAATGTGGTGAAACCCTGTCTGTACTAAAAATACAAAAAATTAGCCAGTGTGGTTGTGGGCACCTGTAATCCCAGCTACTTGGGAGGCTGAGGCAGGAGAATCGCTGGAACCTAGGAGGCAGAGGTTGCAGTGAGCTGAGATTGTGCCACTGCACTCCAGCCTGGGCGACAGAGACAGACTCTTGTCTCAAATAAAAAAAAAAAGTAAATAAAAAAAGTACCAAAAATAAATAAGTGAACACCAAAAATAGAGAATGATATAACTGATTATAACTCATGGAATAGGCTGGGCATGGTGGCTCACGCCTGTAATCCCAGCACTTTGGGAGGCCGAGGCGGGTGGATCATGAGATCAAGAGTTCAAGACCAGCCTGGCCAAGATGGTGAAACCCCGTTTCTACTAAAAATACAAAAATTAGCCTGGCTTGGTGTTGGGTGCCTGTAATCCCAGCTACTCTGGAGGCTGAGGCAGGCGAGTCGCTTGAACCTGGGTGGCAGAGGTTACAGTGAGCCGATATCATGCCACTGCACTCCAGCCTGGCAACAGAGTGAGGCTCTATCTCAAACAAACAAAAAAGAAAGGGCAGAAAAAAAGAAAACAAACAAACAAACCCTCATGAGGAATAGATATTTGTACAGTTTCAAAGTCTCTCGCCACAAAGCTCTCATTGTTTGGCAAAGAAGTCCGGCTGATGCCACCTGCTTCATGTGACTAAGCAAATGTCATCAGAAATTGGAGAGGTGGACACCCGACTGACCTGACTTCCAATGAGAAACACGCAGCGTGATGTCAGTCGCTGTGCTGCCAAAGAATCCGATCACGAGGAAACATCAAATAAATCCACACAGGGAGAGACCAGTGATAACTGGCCTGCAGTATTCCAAATGGCAAGGTCACGAACACCAGGGAAGACTGAGGAGCTGTCTTCCTATCAGAGACACCTGCCTGCAGAAGCAGTGCGTGACCCTGAACTGCATTCTTTTAATTTTTTGGGCGCCCGAGGTGTCGGGGCAGGGTATGGGGGAGGGGTGGGGAGAGCTGAGTCTTGTTCTGTTGCCCAGGCTGGAGGGCAGTGGCGCTATCTCGGCTCACTACAACCTCCACCTCTCAGGTTTAAGCGATTCTCCCACCTCAGCCTTCTGAGTAGCTGGGATTACAGGTGCACACCACCACGCCTGGCTAATTTTCTTTTTGTTTTTTGAGACGGAGTCCAGCTCTGTTGCACAGGCTGGGTGGACTGCACTGGCATGATCATAATCTCGGCTCACTGCAACCCCCGCCTCCTGGTTCAGGCGATTCTCCTGCCTCAGCCTCCAGAGTAGCTGGGATTACAGGCACTCGCCACCGCACCCGGCTAATTTATTTGTATTTTTAGTAAAGACGGGGTTTCACTGTGTTGGCCAGGCTGGTCTCGAACACATGACCTTGTGATCCACCTGCCTCGGCCTCCCAAAGTGCTGGGATTACAGGCATGAGCCACCACACCCAGCCGAGTGATAAAGTTTCGCTCTTGTCCCCCGGGCTGGAGTGCAGTGGCACAATCTTGGCTCACTGCAACCTCATCCTCCCGGGTTGAAGAGATTGTCCTGCCTCAGCCTTCCAAGTACCCAGGGTTACAGGCATCCACAACCATGCCCAGATGATTTTTGCATTTTAGTAGAGACAGGGTTTCACCATGTTGGCCAGGCTGGTCTCAAACTCCTGACCTCAGGTGATCCACCTGCCTTGGCCTCCCAAAGTGTTGGGATTAGAGGTGTGCGCCATCGCACCCAGCTCTGAACTGCATTCTTTTGCCTTAAAAAGCATCACTGGGACATGTGGCAAACACGAAGGAGGTCTGACGATTCCAGAGTAGTCGTGGGTCAAGGCTGCTTTCCTGATTGTGACGGTTGTGCTGTGGTTGTGTAGGAGAATGTCCTTGTTTGCAGAAAGTACAAGCTGGAGTATGGGTTAGTGTGGTGATGGGGTCAAGGGGGCATGTGACTTTCAAATGGATCTGGAAAGTAAGAATTGCTAGTACTGTATTTCCAAATTTTTAATATATTTTTATTTTTATTTTTTTAAAGAGATGGGATTTTGGCCGGGCGCGGTGGCTCAAGCCTGTAATCCCAGCACTTTGGGAGGCCAAGGTGGGTGGATCACGAGGTCAAGAGATCGAGACCATCCTGGTCAACATGGTGAAACCCCGTCTCTACTAAAAAAGACAAAAATTAGCCGGGCATGGTGGCGCGTGCCTGTAATCCCAGATACTCAGGAGGCTGAAGCAGGATAATTGCCTGAACCCAGGAGGCGGAGGTTGCAGTAAGCCAAGATCACGCCATTGCACTCCAGCCTGGGTAACAACAGGGAAATTCCGTCTCAAAAAAAAAAAAAAAAAAAAAAAGATAGGATTTCACCATGTTGATCAGGCTGGTCTTGAATTCCTGACCTCAAGTAATCTACCCACCTTGGCCTCCCAAAGTGCTGGAATTACAGGTGTGAGCCACCATACCTGGCCCTTCCAAATTTTTAAATGTTTGTGACCATTTCCAAGTTAAGAAAAATTATTTATTTTTAGAGGGTCTTGATCTGTTACCCAGACTGGAGTGCAGTGGTATAATCACAGCTCACTGCAGCTTTGAACTGGATTCAGCCCACCCACCCACCTCTGCCTCCTAAGTAGCTGGGACTGTAGGTGTCTGTCACTATGCCTGGCTAATTTTTGTACGTTTTTATAGAGACGGGATTTTTACCATGTTACCCAGGCTGGTCTCGAACTCCTGGGCTAAAGGGATTGATCCTCCTGCCTCTGTCTCCCAAAGTGCTGGGATTACAGGCGTGTGCCACAGTGCCTGGCCGACTCGAAAAAAAATTTTTTTTTGAGACAGAGTCTCTCTTTTGTCTCCCAGGCTGGAGTGCATTGGTATGATCTCCATTCACTGCAACCTCTGCCTCCTGGATTCAAGGAATTCTCCTGCCTCAGCCTCCCGAGTAGCTGGGATTACAGGCGCCCACCTACCAGGCCTGGCTAATTTTTGTATGTTTAGTAGAGATGGGGTTTCACCATGTTGGCCAGGCTGGTCTTGAACTCCTGATCTCAGGTGATCTGCCCACCTCGGCCTCCCAAAGAGCTGGGATTACAGGCGCAAGCCACTGTACCTGGCTTACTCTTGAAATTTTAACATGCATCCTTAAAATGACAAAATCTAAATATAATCACTCAGTCATATTCCAGAATAACAAAAGATTTTAAAGCATTTTAATTCTGATCATCTGTCACCTGTTTTACAGGTTTTAACTGATCATTTTTTTTTGGTAAGTTTTATTATGAGAAAATGGCAACCCGGCCAGGCATGGTGGCTCACGCCTGTAATCCCAACACTTTGGGAGGCTGAGGCGGGTGGATCAGGAGGTCAGGAAATCAAGACCATCCTGGTTAACACGGTGAAACCTCATCTCTACTAAAAATACAAAACATTAGTCGGACATGGTGGTATGAACCTGTGTTTACAGCTACTCAGGAGGCTGAGGCAGGAGAATCGCTTGAACTCGGGAGGCAGAGGTTGCAGTGAGCTGAGATCTCGACCCCGTGCACTGTAGTCTGGGCAACAGACTCCATCTAAAAAAAAAAAAAAATGGAAAGAAAAAGAAAAATACCAAGACTAGCTCGGCCATAGAGACCCCCATCCAGGCGGTGCTGAAGGCATTAAGAAGCACCCAGATAGAACAGCAGAGTGGAACTATAGTGGGGTGGGGTCAACAGCCTTCTGAGCTGACAGCATTCCGCACTGAGGGCTCAAGCTGATTCAGACCCACCTATTCATTCTCTCTGAAGAGGTGATTAGTATGAACAAACAGGTGTTCTGTGTTTTCTCATAAACAAAAATAAACTAGGTAGGCAGCTGGTGCCTGCTTACCACTGATCACAAACTAAAAAGTATTCTCCACGAGGGAGCCACGGGGGCAGGGTCACATAGCCCGTGCTTAAAGAATTGTTTTAACCGGTGTGTGATAGACATATACTGTCTTGCTACTTTAGAATGCCCCAAGCAGTTTTCCACTTGTGTGGGGGGCGGCTAGGTTTTCCTTGCCATCGTTCTTCTTAACAAACAATATATTTTATCATACACTCAGCATTCGTACACTTAGCATTTCTCAACGGAAAAAGGAAAGAAAAAAAACGGCAACCTATGCAAACTAAACAGATCTCTAGGGAGGGGCTGCCCGCAGCGGGTCTCGGACCTCCGAGAGGGCGTGGCCTCTTGCGGGCTGGGTTGTCAGAGGGGCCTGGAAATCTACATCCGGAAGTGCGGAAAGTAACAGGAAGCGGAAACCATCGCTGACCCTGGCTGCTGGCAAGATGCAATGTGTAGCCAGGAGCTGGTGAGAAGATCCTGCACCTTCCTCCCGCCAGCCAGCGCCCTACTAGGGCCTCCGTGCTGCTGGTGCCAACTGCCAAGGGGGTCACAAAACTGGAGGGTCAGCTTCGTGGCAAAGAGACAGAGGCGAAGCTTGCAAACGGGTTCACCCTGAGTGTGTAACAAAGAGGAAACGCTCCACACGTTTCCCGGAGAAGGTCCTGGAACAGACCGCCGCGAAATAATCTCGTGTCATAACCTATTACAATGCTATGACTTAGAATAAGTTTTTCAGGCTGTATTATAAAAATAAGACACTCCCAAGTCGACCGGGAACGGTGGCTCACGCCAGTAATCCAGCACTTTGGGACGCGGAGGCGGGCTGATCACCTGAGGTCAGGAGTTCAAGGCTAGCCAGGCCAACATGGTGAAACCCGGTCTCAACTAAAAATACAAAAATTAGGCCTGGCATGGTGGCGGGCGCCTGTAATCCCAGCTACTCGGGGGGCTAAGGCAGGGAGAACCGCTTGAACCTTGGAGGTGGATGTTGCAGTGAGCTGAGATCCCGCCACTGCATTACAGCTCGGGTGACAGTGAAACTCCATCTCAATAATAATAAACAAATACAAAAAGACACTCAGAGTAGGCAGTTGAGGGAAGTATATCGGGATCACCAAAATCAATTTCCTGGCCGGGCGCAGTGTCACGCCTGTAATCCTAGCACTTTGGGAGGCCAAGGCAGGTGGATCACCTGAAGTCAGGGGTTCGAGACCAGCCTGGCTAACATGGTGAATCCCGTCTCTACTAAATATACAAAAAAATTAGCTGGGTGTGGTGGCAGGTGCCTGTAATCCCAGCTATTCCGGAGGCTGAGGCAGGAGAATCACTTGAACCTGGGAGGTGGAGGTTGCAGTGAGCCAAGTGTCATTGCACTCCAGCCTGGGCAGCAGGAGTGAAACTCCGTCTCAAAAAAAAAAAAAATTAATTTCCCGACTCATGTGGTTATGACAAAGTCTAAGATAATACAGGAACACAGGCTTTTCCTGGAATGTCGGCTTGGTGAGAACTGACTCATCCTTGGTGAGAGGGCATTCAGGCTGTTACAACAAAAATACCATAGACTGTGTAGCTTAAGGAACAAACATGTATCTCTCATAGTTCTGGAAGGTGTAGACTCAGATCAAGGCACTGGCAGATTCCATGACTGGTGTGGGAATCCCAGCACTTTGGGACGCGGAGGACGCAGTTTCCTGATTCATTGCTGGCTCCTTCTTGCTGTGTCCCCACTTGGTGGAAGGGTAAGGGAGCTCTCTGGGAGTTCTTCCCCCCACCCCCATGAAGTTTTGCTCTTGTTGCCGAGGCTGGAGTGCAGTGACGTGATCTCAGCTCACTGCAACCTCCACCTCCTGGATTCAGGCGATTCTGCTACCTCAGTCTCCTGAGTAGCTGGGATTATAGGCACGTGCCACCATACCCAGCTAATTTTTGTATTTTTAGTAGAGATGGGGTTTCACCATGTTGGCCAGGCTGGTCTCAAACCCCTGACCTCAGGTGATCCACCCGCCTCGGCCTTTCAAAGTGCTGGGATTACAGGCGTGAGCTACTGTGCCCGGCAGGGAGTGTTTTTTTTGGTTTGTTTGTTTTTTGAGACAGAGTCTCGCTCTTGTTGCCCAGGCTGGAGTGCAGTGACTTACAGGTCTAAGCTACCTTGCCCAGCCTTCTCGAAGATACTTAAAGCATTTTTAAGAATCTGGCATATCACACTTGTGAAAAGTATGATGGAGAGAGTATTACCATTTTTCTCCTATTCGTGGCATTTAAGGGAAACTGCAATATCAGATTTATAAAAAGTTCACTGATAGTCACTGTTCAAATATTTTGGGGAAATCTATAATTGTGAAATTTGTGGCTTGTTATTTTTAGCTGTAGAAGTAGTCTGTGAATGTTTAGAGGGAAGATAATTGTTTAAAAATTCATTGATCATTAACAAAAAAAAAATGCTGGGAATTTTCCTGTCCATGTTCAAAAGCTTGTCAGTCATTAAAGGAGCTCACCACCATCTTTTCAACAAACGGGGTTGGGAAAAGTGGCCAGGAGCTGAGGGGAGGGGAACTGGGGCTTAATTGTGGTAGAGAGTTTCAATTTTGTAAGATGAAAATATTCGGCTGGGCGAAGTATATCACACCTGTAATCCCAGCACTTTGGGAGGCTGAGGCAGGTAGAGGTCAGGAGTTTGAGACCAGCCTGGCCAACAAGGTGAAACCCAGTTCTACCAAAAATGCAAAAATTAGTCGGGTGTGGTGGCAGGCGCCTGTAATCCCAGCTACTCTGGAGGCTGAGGTAGGAGAATTGCTTGAACCCAAGAGGTGGAGGTTGCAGTGACCCAAGAGTGAGCCACTGCACTCCAGCCTGGATGACAGAGTGAGACTCTGTCTCAAAAAAAAAAAAAAAAATGGTTCAAGTCATGATGCTGTGGGGTGATGATACAGATTGGTTTTTGGTCAGGTGCGGTGGCTCATGCCTGTAATCCCAGCACTTTGGGAGGCCGAAGCGGGCAGATCACCTGAGGTCAAGAGTTCAAGACCAGGCTGGCCAACATGGTTAAACCCCGTCTGTACTAAAAACACCAAATTAGCCGGGCGTGGTGGCACATACTTGTAATCTCAGCTACTTGGGAGGCTGAAGCATGAGAATCTCTTGAACCAAGGAGGCAGAGGTTCCAGTGAGCCCACTGCACTCCAGCCTGGGCAACAGAGCGAGATTCTCTCTCTCCAAAAAAAAAAAAGCAAAAAATTAGCCAGGTGGGGGCACCTGTAATCTGTAATCCCAGCTACTTAGGAGGCTGAGGCAGGAGAGTTGCTTGAATCTGGGAATCGGAGGCTGCAGTGAGCCACGATCATGCCACTGCAGCCTGGGCGAGTGACCCTGTCCCCCCAAAAAAAAGAAGAAAGAAAAAGAGAGAAGCAGCAGTAATGCAGATGAAACGAGAGTGAACTTTTTCCAAAAGAGGAAGAAAGAAGGGAGGAGGAAAGGAAGGGAGGGAAGGACGGAGGGAGGCAGCAGCAACGCAGAAGAAACAGGAGTGAACCGAGAGCGCAGTGACCATCATGAGCCTCCTCAGTAAGCCCAAGAGTGAGATGACCCTGGAGGAGCGGCAGAAATGAGAGGAGGGGGATTTCAGCACCAAGTGCTCATCAACTTCCACAACAATAAGAAACTCCTGGGCCTCGTGAAGGCCTCCGATAGCACTGCCAGGTGGTGCTGGAGGCCGTGAAGGGGATGTGGACTGAGGTTACAAAGGGCAGCAAAGGCAAGCAGCAGCCCGTGCCAGTCACCAAAGACCGCTGCATCTCCAAGATGCTCCAGCGCGGAAACTTGGTCCGTGTGATGCTGGGGAGCCGCTCATCGCCAGCAAGCAGGGGCCACCTGTCCTCTGTCCTAAGGAGACCACTGCCATTGGTGTTGGGAATAATAAAGCTGGGTGTGGTGACTCAAGCCTGTAATCCCAGTACTTTGGGAGAGCAAGGCTGGCCGATCACCTGAGGTCGGGAGTTTGAGACCAGCCTGACCAACATGGAGAAACGCCATCTCTACTGAAAATACAAAATAGCCCTGGTGTGGTGGTGGGCGCCTGTAATCCCAGCTACTTGGGAGCCTGAGGCAGGAGAATCTGTTGAACCTAGGAGGCAGAGGTTGCGGTGAGCCAAGATTGCGCCATTGCACTCCAGCCTGGGCAACAAGAGTGAAACTCCGTCTAAAAAAAAACAGTGAAAGAAAACAAGAACAGTAGTGAAATCTGTGGGGGCTCCAGTGAGTAGGGGAGGACAGGGTGCAGTGGAGAAGCTGTCAGATGTGGAACAGCCTGGCTCCCCAGGGACCCAGGAAATACTCACTCAGCAGAACCTCTTGGAAGGGCAAAGCTCCATGAAAACCAGTGGAGGAGCAAAACCCCAGTGGACCTTGGCAGGCACTCAGAGTAAAGCCGAGAGAAGGTTCTGATCACGATGGGGGCGGGAACCAAGGAGAGGAAGTTTGCTCTTGAATATTGGAGAGGCGGCTGTGCTGAGTGGCTACATACTGAATACAATGCTGTGGGGAAACAGCAAGAGTGGACTTATTTATTTATAATTTATATATTTATTTTCTTTTTGAGACAGGGGCTCACTCTGTCACCCAGGCTGGAGTGTAGCGGTGCAATCTCGGCTCACCGCAACCTCCGCCTCCCGGGTTCAAGCCATTCTCCTCCCTCAGCCTCCCGAGTAGCTGGGATTACAGGCGCACACCACCATGCTCGAATAGTTTTTTTTTTTTTTAATTTTAGACAGTCTTGCTCTGTCACCCTGGCTGGAATACAGTGGCGTGATCTTGAATTACTGCAACCTCTGCCACCCGGGGTTCCAGCGATTCCTGTGCCTCAGCCTCCTGAGTAGCTGGGACTACAGGCGTGCACCACCACACCTGGCTAATTTTTGTATTTTTAGTAGAGGCGGGGTTTCACTGTGACCTCAGATGATCTGCCCGCCTCTGCCTCCCAAAGTGTTGGAATTACAGGCTTGAGCCACCGTGCCCAGCCAGAACTTTAAGACTTTTAAGGCTCAGAAAGCTGTCCTGGCCCACCCTAATGCCAACTGTGAAACTTCCTCCAGAGGTACAGCTCTCTGAAATTCAAGAAGAGGAAGAGGAAGTTGACTAACTCCATATAGAGGTGTGCACTGGGGAAGTGGTGTCCCAGAAGCTTCGTGTCTGCCTGGAACCTCTGAACTTGACCTTCCTTGAAAATACTGTCTTCCTACAGGTAATCAAGTTAAGGTGAGGTCTCCCGGAGTTAGGGGGGGTGTTAAATCCTCTGTGACTGATGGCCTTATACAAAGAGGGAAATTAGGACAAAGAGCCAGGCACAGTAGCTCACACCTATAATCACAGCACTTTGGGAGGCCAAGGTGGGAAGATTGCTTGAGTCCAGGAGTTCAAGACCAGCCTGGCCAAAAGAGTGAGACCCCCATCTGTACAAATGTAAAAGTTAAGCAACTTACCAGGGCCAGGCATGGTGTCTCAGACCTGCCATCTCAGCACTTTGGGAGGCTGAAGCAAGCGGATCACCTGAGGTCAGGAGTTCAAGACAAGCCTGGACAACATGGTGAAACCCCGTCTCTACTAAAAATACAAAACTTAGCTGGGCATGGTGGCGAGTGCCTATAGTCCCAGCTACTTGGGAGGCTGAGGCAGGAGAATTGGTAGAACCCGGGAGGTGGAGGTTACAGTAAGCCAAGATCTTACCACTGCACTCCAGCTTGGGCAACAGAGCAAAAAAAAACTAACCAGCCATGGTGGTGCACACCTGTGATCCCATCTGTTTAGGAGGCTGAGGTGGGAGGATAGCTTGAGCCCTGGATGTTGAGGGTGCACTGAGCCCTGATCACGCCAGTACACTCCAGTCTGGGTGACAGAGTGAGACCCTGTCTCTTAAAAAAAACTTTTTTTGGGGATGGAGTCTCACTCTGTCATCCAGACTGGAGTGCAGTGGCACTATCTCGGCTCACTGCAACCTCTGCCTCCCAGGTTCAAGCGATTCTCCTGTCAGCCTCCCAAGTCGCTGGGATTATGGGTGCATGCCACCACGCCGGGCTGATTTTTGTATTTTTAGTAGAGACGGGGTTTGATCATGTTGGTCAGGCTGGTCTCAGACTCCTGACTCCATCATTCACCCACCTTGGCCTCCCAAAGTGCTGGGATTACAGGTGTGAGCCACCTCGCCCAGCCTAAAAAAAAATTTCAAAAAGACACAGATACACAAAGGGGAGAAGCCATGTGAAGATGAAGCATCTGTAATTGGCTAGTATTCAGCAGAAGCCGGAAGAAACAATGAAGGATTTCCCACTGGAGCCTCCAGAGAGAGCATGTCCCTGCTGACGCCTGGATTTTGCGAATCCCCAGAACTGTGAGAGAATACATTTTTTGTTTTTACAACACACCAAGTATGTGGTTGGCTGAAGGCAGTGGCTCACGCCTGTAATCCCAGCACATTGGGAGGCTGAGACTGGTGGATTGCCTGAGGTCAGGAGTTCGAGACCAGCCTGGCCAACATGGTGAATCTTCGTCTCTACTTAAAATACAAAAATTAGCCAGGCTTGATGGTGCATGCCTGTCATCCCAGCTACTCTGGAGGCTGAGGCGGGAGAATCGCTTGAACCCAGGAGGCGGAGGTTGCAGTGAGCTGAGATTGCACCACTGCACTCCAGCCTGGTGACAGAGTGAGACTCCGTCTCAAAAAAAAAAAAAAAAAAAAAAATCAGAAGTGAAAGCTAAATTAGAATGAGCACAAAAGGAAATAGACACAACAGAGAAAAAACATTTTATTTTGAGATGGGGTCTTGCTCTGTAGGCCACTTGTTCCAGAGTGCACTGGTGCAATAATAACTCACTGCAGCCTCCACCTTCTGGACTCAGGTGAGCCTCCCCCCTCAGCCTCCCCCCTCAGCCTCCTGAGTAGCTGGAGCCACAGGCATGTGCCACCACACCTGGCTAATTTTTGTATTTTTTGTAGAAACAGGAGTCTTTCTCTGTTGCCCAGGCTTGTCTCAAACTCCTCGTCTCAAGCGGTCCTCCCCAATCAGCCTCCAAAAGTGCTGGGATTACAGGCGTGAGCCACATGGCTTGTCTATTTTGTTATTTTTTAGAGACCAGATCTCATTGTGTCACCCAGGCTGGAGTGCAGTGGCACAGCCACCATCACTCTCCCAGGCTCGGGTGATCCTCCCACCTCAGCCTCCTGGCTAGCTGAAATTTTAATTTTTGTAGAGATGGTGTCTCATTATGTTGCCCAGACTGGTCTCAAACTCCTGGCCTCAAGCAATCCTTTCCTCTCAGCCTCCCAAAGTGCTGGGATGACAGGCGTGAGCCACTGCACCTGGCCAACTTTTACAAAGTATTTGGGATTCAGATTTCACTCAATCAAAGAGCAAACTAGAGTGACTCCCAGCCCCTACAGCCCATGCTTGAGTGTGGAATCTCTGTCAATAAATTCACCCCAATTCAACATTCAACTGCTTCCGTCCTGCCCCACCATCCCCCGGAGATCCCGTCCCAGACCAGCCTCTCGGTGTGGGTTCTGTCAGTATCAGTGGGCAAGGAAGGGCCTGCACTTCTCCGGGTGCCTATGGAGGCTCCTCACCGCCCACTCAGTGCAGCTCAGCCTGTGTGGCCGGCCAGGAGCTGAGGCTGGATGCAGGTCTAGAAGCTTCGAGAGTTGGTGGGCTGGACCCTTGGAGAATCAGCCGACACGGGACCCCAGACTGTCCAGATGAGGAAAGGGGCTCCTACTGGAAGGGGGACGACAGGATTTTGAGTTCAAGGTGCTCAGATACAGTGAAGTGTGCACATTTGGATACATTTCTCAGCTTCCCTTCCTGCCTTTCCTCTCTCTGGGTCTCTGTCCCCCTCTCTCTTGGTCTCTGTCCCCCTCTTTCTGGGTTTGTCTCCTTCTCTCTCTGGATCTCTGTCCCTCTCTCTCTCTCTGGATCTCTGTCCCTCTCTCTCTGGGTCTCTGTCCCCCTCTCTCTCTGGGTCTCTGTCCCCCTCTCTCTCTGGGTCTCTGTCCCCCTCTCTCTCTGGATCTCTGTCCCTCTCTCTCTGGGTCTCTGTCCCCCTCTCTCTCTCTGGGTCTCTGTCCCCCCTCTCTCTCTGGGTCTCTGTCCCCCCTCTCTCTCTGGGTCTCTGTCCCCCCTCTCTCTCTGGGTCTCTGTCCCCCCATCTCTGCCCCCCCCTCTCTCTGGGTCTCTGTCCCTCTCTCTCTCAGGGTCTCTGTCCCTCTCTCTCTCTGGGTCTCTGTCCCCCTCTCTCTCTGGGTCTCTGTCCCCCTCTCTCTCTGCGTCTCTCTCCCCCTCTCTCTGGGTCTCTGTCCTCCCATCTCTCTGGATCTCTGTCCCCCTCTCTCTCTGGGTCTCTGTCCCCCTCTCTCTCTGCGTCTCTGTCCCCCTCTCTCTCTGCGTCTCTGTCCCTCTCTCTCTCTGGGTCTCTGTCCCCCCTCTCTCTCTGGATCTCTGTCCCCCTCTCTCTCTGGGTCTCTGTCCCCCTCTCTCTCTGCATCTCTCTCCCCCTCTCTCTGGGTCTCTGTCCTCCCCTCTCTGGATCTCTGTCCCCCTCTCTCTCTGGGTCTCTGTCCCCCTCTCTCTGGGTCTCTGTCCTCCCCTCTCTGGATCTCTGTCCCCCTCTCTCTCTGGGTGTCTGTCTCTTCCCTTCCCTCTCGGTGTGTGTCTCCTGGTCTTCGGCCTGGCATGGCGGGTGGGTGGGAACCGGGTCAGGATGGTGCCCAGCACTCCCTCCTCCTTTTCACACTGGCCGCCTCACTTTTCCTTCTCAGCAGGAGGTGGAGACTTTTCTGACAAGGAGCTAACGTCTCACTTGAGTCACCCCCAGGACCTAAACCAGGGAGCTTTGTGAAATTTCAAATTCTGTTTCTCTCCCTTGACAGAGCTGGGCTTGTGCCATCGGAGTGGAAAGCTGCACTTTCTACAAATGCAGACTCGTTTTTTCTGGGCATTGAATCCCTCCACTGACCTCGGCCCCCACAGTTATGCTCTTTTGACTGTGAACTTTGACTTAACACGAAGGGTCCAAGATGACAGACCCTGCCGCCGGGCTGCAGCCATCGGGGCTGGCATAGGCTGGCTTCCTTCCTACCAGGAAGTGACTCCAAAGACAATATGGAAATCTCGGTTGTGTGAGGGAGGGAGGCCAGGCAATGTGCTTGCCAGGACTGGAATCTATGACATTCATTACAAAAGGAACCCGGGAAGGAGTCCCAGCTGAAGTCCGTGCCGGGCGTGGTGGCTCACACCTGTAGTCCCAGCTTCTCCGGAGGCTGGGGCAGGAGAATCCATTGAACCCGGGAGGCAGAGGTGGCAGTGAGATCACGCCAATGCACTCCAGCCTGGGCAACAGAGACTCAGTCTCAAAAATAAAAATAGGGCCGGCGCGGTGGCTCACTCCTGTAATCCCAGCACTTTGGGAGGCCGAGGCAGGCAGATCACCTGAGGTCAGGAGTTCGAGACCAGCATGGCCAATGTGGAGAAACGCTGTCTCTACTAAAACCACAAAATTAGCTGGGTGTGGCGGTGCATGCCTGTAGTCCCAGCTACTCTGGAGGCTGAGGCAGGAGAATTGACTGAGTCCAGAAGTTGGAGGTTGTGGTGAGCCAAGATGGCGCCACTGCACTCCAGCCTGGGCAACAAGAGTGAAACTCGGTCTCAAAAAAAAATAAGAAATGCTGGGCACAGTGGCTCACACTTGTAATCCCAGCACTTTGGGAGCCAAGGCGGGTGGATGACCTGAGGTCAGGAGTTTGAGACCAGCCTGGCCAACATGGTGAAAACCCATCTCTACTAAAAACACAAAAATTAGCTGGGGGTGGTGGTGGTGGTGCCTGTAATCTGAGCTACTCCAGAGGCTGAGGCAGGAGGATCGCTTGAGCCTGGGAGGCAGAGGTGGCAGTGAGCCGAGGTAGTGCCACTGCACTCCAGACTGGGCGACAGAGCAAGATTCGGACTCAAAAAACAAAAATAAATAAATAAATATTAAAAAGTCAATAAGGACCTATATGGAGGAATTCCAAGTTTCAGCTCCTCTTGTGGAGACCCCAGACTCCCACCCTCTAGCCCCTCCTTTCTCAGAGCAGGTGTCTACATCTGTAGTCCCCAATTCTCCTGGGACCCAGGTGTCCGGATGTCCAACCCTCCGATTCCCCAGAACCTGGGTGTTACCCTAGCACCAAACCCACCCCAGGATGCCGGAGTCCTTGGCCCAGATTTGAGGACCAAGAGATCTCATTCCCACTGCTAAATGAAGCCAGAAAACTACATCTCCCATGAGGATGTGAGCCTGCTGTGTCACTTTGTAAAAGCTCCCCTGTTATTGCGGTAGCTCTGAGAAATAGTTACACAATGCCAACACAAGTTGAGGGGGTGGAGACAAAAGTCCTATCCTTTTATTTTAATTTTTTTAACTACTTTTTTGTGTGTGGGGGTGGGGGCAGAGTCTCACTCTGCTGCCCAGGCTGGAGGACAGTGGTGTGATCTCAGCTCACTGCAACCTCCGCCTCCCAGGTTCAAGCCATTCTCCTGCCTCAGCCTCCCAAGTAGCTGAGATTACAGGTGCCCACCACCATGTCCAGCTATTTATTGTATTTATAGTAGAGACATGTTGGCAAGGCTGGTCTCAAACTCCTAACCTCAGGTGATCCACCTGTCTCAGCCTCCCAAAGTGCTGCGATTATAGGCATGAGCCACCAAGCCTGGCTTATTTATTTATTTATTTAGAGACTTTTTGAGTCTTGCTCTGTCACCCAGGCTAGAGTACATTGGGGCTATCTGGGCTCACCGCGACCTCCGCCTCCTGGGCTCAAGCTATTCTCCTGCCTCAGCCTCCTGAGTAGCTGGGATTACAGGCACGTGCCACCACCATGCCCGGCTAATTTTGTATTTTTAGTAGAGATGGGGTTTCACCATCATGTTGGTCAGTCTGGTCTCGAACTCCTGACCTTGTGATCCGCCTGCCTTGGCCTCCCAAAGTGCTGGGATTACAGGCATGAGCCGCTGCGCCCGGCCAGTCTTGCCCTCTCAAAGAGCAGGGATAGTCCAGACTCCCTGGGGACGCTTTAGCAGGGTAGAAAAGTTAGGCCCAGCGGGAAGCCAGGATGCCGGGCCAACACGAGGGAGGTGGAAAGGGTGACTAGGAAGCAGATCCCATTTCTTCCTTCAAACACTCACACACGTTCACGGTCAGCCTCCTCTCCAACTCTTTATTATCTCAAGTAAGAAAAATAAAAAAATAAATAAGATAAATAACCTAATAAATAAAGAGGAGATGCAATAGTAAACAGCCCGTAACCTCAGGAAGCGTAGCTGGGGCTTTGGCCTTGGGAAGGCCCCACCATGCTCAGAGGGTCTGAGGAGCCCACATCGGGGGGCTTGGGGACCAGGATTCCTGGCGGCTCTGGGGGTTCGGGGGGCAGGCCTGGTAGTGGCAGGAAGCGAGCTGGTCCTCGGGGTGCAGGGTCCCGGGTTGGTGACCTGCTCCCCGGCAGGTGCAGCGGGAGGCCGTGGGCCACGGACTGGTACACATTGTATCCGTCCTCAAGAAGCAGCTCCCGGAAGCTGCAGGCCTCAGGGTCAAAGTGGAGCTAGGGGACAAAGAACAGGATCAGAGACAGCGTTCCTCTATGTTTTCCTGTTGCAGGACCCAGGATCCAGGCCCCCAGCCCCTCCCCCCTCACACCCAAGAGTCCAGACCCCAGCCCCTCCCCACTCAGACCCAACAATCCAGGTCCCAGTGCCTCCTCCCTCAAACCCAGGAGTCCAGACCCCAGCCCCTCCCCACTCAGACCCAACAATCCAGGTCCCAGCCCCTCCTCCCTCAGACCCAGGAGTCCAGGCCCCAGCCCCTCCCCACTCAGACCCAGCAATTCAGGTCCCAGTGCCTCCTCCCTCAAACCCAGGAGTCCAGGCCCCAGTCCCTCCTCCCTCAGACCCAGGAGTCCAGACCACCGTCCCTCCTCCCTCAGACCCAGGAGTCCGGACCCCAGCCCCTCCCCACTCAGACCCAGGAGTCCAGGCCCCCAGCCCCTCCTCCCTCAGACCCTTCAAACACAGGAGTCCAGGCCCCCAGCCTCTCCTTCCTCAGACCCAGGAGTCCAGGCCCCCAACCCCTCTTTCCTCAGACCCAGGAGTCCAGTCCCCGTCCCTCCTCCCTCAGACCGAGGAGTCCAGGCCCAGCCCCTGCTCTAGGTAACAAACACTGACGAGAGATTTCTTTTCTACCAGGGGTCTGTCCTGCAGGGCCCCTCCTGTCAGTGCAGACTTCACAGAGAACATTCCAGCCCTCCGAGCAGTCAGTGCTCTCTCAGGCCAGGCCGGTGGATCCCCCAGCACCCAAGGTCCTGGTCACTTTCCTGGCCATGGCTTTCCCGAGTGTCCCTGTGCCCAGCATGAGCTGTGCACACAGGGGCTGTGTGGGCAGGAGCAGGTGTCACTGAGAACTGGATGATCACCCCTGAGTCTCAGGCCAGGCTGGCTCCACATGTCACGTGATTGAGGTTGTGGTGCCTTGGCCTGGGCCTCAGTTTCCTCATCTTGCAAACGCTGATGACAACAACCTCAACTTCCAAAGGTTGCCGTGAGATCAGGGCGTGCAGAGCAAATAGAATCAAGTCTGGCTCCAGGGGATGAGCAAGACATGGCACCCCAGGCTGTGAGGACGGCAGCCAGGAGGAGCGGTGGGCGCTGAGGAGGGTCCCGGAAACTCACCGATCCATACAGGGCCCCGTCTGGCCTCTGGCACAGGAACCTGGATGTCTTGACTCCCAAGATTTGAATAACCCCTGGCTTTAAGGCTTTCAGCTGCAAGAGACCTAAGGGGAGAAAATGGTAAGGCGCCTAGAGGAACTCTTCCCACCCTGCTCTGTCCCAGCCCTAGGAGTCCAGGCGAAGCCCCCTCCTCCCTCAGACCCAGGAGTCCAGACCTCAGCCCCTCCTCCCTCAGACTGAGGAGTCCAGACCCCAGCCCCTCCTCCCTCAGACTGAGTCCAGACCCCAGCCCCTCCTCCCTCAGACCCAGGAGTCCAGACCCCAGCCCCTCCTCCCTCAGACTGAGGAGTCCAGACCACAGCCCCTCCTCCCTCAGACTGAGTCCAGACCACAGCCCCTCCTCCCTCAGACCCAGGAGTCCAGGCCCCAGCCCCTCCTCCCTCAGACCCAGAAGTCCAAGTACCCAGCCCCTCCTCCCTCAGACCCAGGAGTCCAAACCCCAGCCCCTCCTTTCTCAGACCCAGGAGTCCAGGCCCCAGCCCCTCCTCCCTCAGACCCAGAAGTCCAAGTCCCCAGCCCCTCCTCCCTCAGACCCAGGAGTCCAGACCCCAGACCCTCCTCCCTCAGACCCAGGAGTCCAGGCCCCAGCCCCTCCTCCCTCAGACCCAGAAGTCCAAGGCCCCAGCCCCTCCTCCCTCAGACCCAGAAGTCCAAGTCCCCAGCCCCTCCTCCCTCAGACCCAGGAGTCCAAACCCCAGCCCCTCCTCTCTCAGACCCAGGAGTCCAGACCCCAGCCCCTCCTCCCTCAGACCCAGAAGTCCAAGTCCCCATCCCCTCCTCCCTCAGACCCAGTGTCCAGACCTCCAGCCCCTCCTCCCTCAGACCCAGGAGTCCAGGCCCCCAGCCCCTCCTCCCTCAGACCCAGAAGTCCAAGTCCCCAGTCCCTCCTCCCTCAGACCCAGTGTCCAAACCCCCAGCCCCTCCTCCCTCAGACCCAGGAGTCCAGGCCCCAGCCCCTCCTCCCTCGGACTCAGGCCCTGGCCCACACTCACTTTCAGGGCTCTGGTGGGCAGCCCCTGCCACCGTGCCGTCTTCCCTGATCTCCAGGTGGGCTTCTGTCTGCTGGGCGTCATCTGTGTAGAGGTACCGCTGCCGGACTTGGCCTCCAAATTGCAGGAGGGGACTGGAGTCAGGGATGGGGTGCGCCTGGCAGGTTCCCAGCAGGAGACCAGCCAGCACAGAAACCCACAGTGCAGGGTGCTCCAACCCGACCTCCTCCGAGCCCATCAATGGCTCAGTCCTCGGGCGATGTCCGGGGTGTCAATGGAAGCTTCGTGCTCTAGATCTGTGCCAGATTCTGCTTGTCCCGGTGAGCAGATCACAGATCACTGCTCAGCTGGCCTGAGTGCCTGGGTCCTCTTTCAGGTGAATCCTCAGCTGACAGGACACCCCTGTTTTTTGGGATAGATGCAGGAGCTCCAGAATTTATACCCAGACAGTTCCGCCCAATCAGCCTCCCTGCGCCTGAACCGTGATATTTGACCCACTTGGCAGAAACTAGAATTCCATCGTGGCAAGGGCAGCCTGAATGGATGGATGATGCAATCTGGGGGTCCTTTCAATGGGGGGCCAGACTCCTGGGTCTAGGGGATGAGGGAGAGGAGGATCGGGTTAGCTGGGACTCAGACAAAAGAGGCTGGGAGCCCAGACTCCTGAGTCTCAGAGAGAAGGATCTGGGGTCTTCAGCTCCTGAGTCAGAGGAAGGAGGGGTGCTGGAATCCTGGGAAAAGCACCTCTTGGCTCATTCATGCAGATCTCAAGAACAAGAGACATTTCTGACCCCTATCTGAATTTCTAAGTTTGTGGGGAGGGCATGGTCTGACACGGAGTTTCCTTGATCCTCAGCAAGGTGGTGATTGCTGGATGGAAAAGTGACCTCGGCAGAGACACAGTGCCCCGCCTTGGAAGCCTCTCGCCTGGCTGTGGGCCGACCTCAATCTCCTCTGCCCCTGCTCAGATGCTCAGACCCTGGGCATCGCAGCATCCTCCTCCCTGATGCAATCCTGGTGTTTCTTTCACCAGAGAAGCCATCCCAGGCTCAGGCAGGTGCTCCTAAAATAACCTGGGGGAGGAGTGGGTGACAGTCTTGGACTGGAATTGGCAGCTGAGCCAGGCTCTGGAGCAGGCGCCCAGAGGTAAGATAGGCTGGCTGATTGCCTGGAGCCCCTAAGGGTGCAAGGATAGGACTTCTACATCTGAGGGAGGAGGGGCTGGGGCCTGGACACTGGGTCTGAGGGAGGAGGGGCTGGGGGCCTGGACTCCTGGGTCTGAGGGAGGAGGGCCTGGGGGTCTGGACTCCTGGGTCTGAGGGAGGAGGGCCTGGGGGCCTGGACTCCTGGGTCTGAGGGAGGAGGGCCTGGGGGCCTGGACTCCTGGGTCTGAGGGAGGAGGGCCTGGGGGCCTGGACTCCTGGGTCTGAGGGAGGAGGGTCTGGGGTCTGGACTCCTTGGTCTGAGGGAGGAGGGCCTGGGGGCCCGGACTCCTGGGTCTGAGGGAGGAGGGGCTGGGGCCTGGACTCCTGGGTCTGAGGGAGGAGGGCCTGGGGGCCTGGACTCCTGGGTCTGAGGGAGGAGGGGCTGGGGTCTGGACTCTTGGGTCTGAGGGAGGAGGGGCTGGGGGTCTGGACTCCTGGGTCTGAGGAAGGAGGGGTCCTGGGTCTGAGGGAAGAGGGGTCCTGGGTCTGGACTCCTGGGTCTGAGGGAGGAGGGGTTCTGGGTCTGAGGGAAGAGGGGTCCTGGGTCTGGACTCCTGGGTCTGAGGGAGGAGGGGTGGGGGTCTGGACTCGTGGGTCTGAGGGAGGAGGGGCGGGGGTCTGGACTCCTCCGTCTGAGGGAGGAGGGGCTGGGGGGGACTCCATTGCTGGGTCTGAGGGAGGAGGGGTCCTGGGTCTGAGGGAAGAGGAGTCCTGGGTCTGGACTCCTGGGTCTGAAGGAGGAGGGGGGGCGTCTGGACTCCTCAGTTTGAGGGAGGAGGGGTTGGGGGGACTCGATTCCTGGGTCTGAGGGAGGAGGGTTCCTGGGTCTGGACTCCTGGGTCTGAGGGAGGAGGGGTGGGATTTCTGGGTGTGAGGGGAAGGGTCTCGGGTGCTCAGAGTCCTGAGCCTGGAGAGATGATGGTTAAACTTCTGGGAATCAAGTCGAACTCCTGAGTCCTTGACACTGATGTATGTTGGGTGGAGTCAGCATGCCCTGCTCCGGGTTGGCGATGCTGGAGGTGGGCCTTGGACCAGAGAAAATGCTTTAATTAGGTGACAAGCGGGCAGAGGCCTCTGTTCCTGGTGCCCGCCGCCACGGGTGCTGCTGACGGCACGGGAAGCAGACCCTGCTCCACTCCAGTCTCCAGCGTCGGAATGGCTGCTTCCGCGCAGTGCAGGTCTGGAAAGTATCAGTTTGGCACGGGACCCCAGAATTCTCCAATAGGAGCCACTAGGGGCTGGGATTCTGGAATTTAAGTGTGGACGGGGTGGTGGGTGCGAGATCGGAGACCCTGGTGGGCGCGGGGGCACCTGCAGGCTGGAGGCCCCCGTGCGCCCCCGCGGCAGCCTGGCAAACAGGTTCTCCATCCCCGGGGAGGACGCGGCAGGGGGCGGAGGATCGCCCCACTCGCCGGGACCAGGTGCGGGGGCCCTGCCCAGCCGCTGGGGCGTGGCCAGGTTCGAGGCACCCAGGTGCCTGGAGCCGACTCTAAGCCCTGGCGCCGGGAAGGAGAGGGCGGCGGATTGGACCTCCCGGCTCCAGCTTTGCAGCTGGGCGCTTGGCCTCCGGGTCCACGCAAGGATGCGGCGGCTGCTCGGAAGCCAGGTAGGCTGCCCCGGGTGAAGCTTTCGTGCAGCTCGATGCCGGGGCGGCGGAGCGGGGCGTGGTCCCTTGCATCTCGGATCTGGGCAGCGGTGGGACCAGGGGCCATAGCCCTAGCCCCGGGAGCTGGGGCTCCGCGCCAGGGGAGGGGCGGGGCTCCATCTTTTAGGCACCTGCCCGGCCCGGGAGGGCGGAGGCTGCTAACCTCCCGGCCACGCCCCCTCCTTCCTCCCCTCCCCAAGCCCTCGCTGCCAGTCCGGGCAGGCTGCGCGGAGGGGAGGGCTGCGGGGCCGGAGAGCCGGGCGCCTGGCGTTCCGGGGGCCGCCGGATAAGGCCAGCCTTGGCGGACGGCGCACTCTGGCCACCCGAAGCGTGGATCTACCCATTTCAAGGAGCTCAGGTGAGTGGGGACTGCGGGTGCCTGGGACCCAGGAACAACTCCTTCAGAGGCGGAAGAAGAGGTACAACCCCAACGTCTTCTCTAGGTCTTCCTAAGGCTCTAGGACTCTCCACCACCTCCCCAGCCATTTCTCCTCCGGGACCAAGATCCTCTTTCCGCTCCTGATCCTCCAGCCCCTCTTGTTTCACACGGACTGTTTCTTCCCATCATCACCTCTGTGGTGGATTTTGCCCCTTACAGGCAGGTACCCCTGAGAATCAGGCTAGTGGAAGAAGGAAGGATCAGTGGACCTTACAGGAGGGGAGACTCGAGATTCCTGCAGGAAAAGTGCAGGAACCTGCACCATGGCTATCGGTGTCTTTTGCTTTTTTTTTTTTTTTTGAGACGGAGTTTCGCTCTTGCTACCCAGTCTGAAGTGCAATGGCGCGATCTCGGCTCACCGCAACCTCCGCCTCCTGGGTTCAGGCAATTCTCCTGCCTCAGCCTCCTGAGTAGCTGGGATTACAGGCACGTGCCACCATGCCCAGCTAATTTTTTGTATTTTTTTTTTTTTTAGTAGAGACGGGGTTTCACCATGTTGACCAGGATGGTCTCGATCTCTTGAACTCGTGATCCACCCGCCTTGGCCTCCCAAAGTGCTGGGATTACAGGCTTGAGCCACCGCACCCGGCCTTTGCTTTGTGGTTTTGTTGTTGTTGTTGTTGTTGTGTTTTTAGACAGGGTCCCTCTCTGTCGCCCAGGCTAGAGTGTAACAGTGCTATCGTGGCTCACTGTGGGATGCATTCACCATAGCTCCTGTGTAGCTGAGACCACAGACACAGGCTACCATGCCAAGTTAATTTTCTTTTTGTTTCTTTTTTTCTTTCTTTCCCTCCTTCCTTCCTTCCTTCCTTCCTTCTTCCTTCTCTCTCTCTCTCTCTCTCTCTCTCTCTCTCTCTCTCTCTCTCCCTTTCTTTCTTTCTTTGAGATGAAGCTTCACTCTTTTGCCCAGGCTAGAGTGCAATGGCTTGATCTCAGCTCACAGCAGCCTCTGACTCCTGGGTTCAAGCGATTCTCCTACCTCAGCCTCCTGAGTAGCTGGGATTACAGGCATGTGCCACCATACCGGGCTAATTTTGTATTTTTAGTTGAGATGGGGTTTCACCATGTTGGTCAGGCTGTTCTTGAACTCCCGACCTCAGGTGATCCACCTGCCTTGGCCTCCCAAAGTGCTGGGATTACAGGCCTGAGACAACATGCCCAGGCCATGCCAAGCTAATTTTAATTTTTTTTTTTTGGAGTTTCGCTCTTGATACCCAGACTGGAATGCAATGGCACCATCTCGGCTCACCGCAACCTCCGCCTCCTGGATTCAAGCAATTCTCCTGCCTCAGCCTCCCGAGTAGCTGGGACTACAGGCATGCACCACCATGCCCAGCTAATTTTTGTATTTTTAGTAGAGACGGGGTTTCATCTTGTTGACCAGGATGGTCTCGATCTCTTGACCTTGTGATCCACCCGCCTTGGCCTCCCAAAGTGCTGGGATTATAGGCGTGAGCCACCGCGTCCAGCCACTAATTTTAATTTTTTTTTATGTAAAAGTAGAGTCTTGCTCTGTTGCCGAGGCTGATCTGGAACTCCTAGGCTCAAGAGATCCTCCCATCTCAGCTCCCAATATGCTGGGCTTACAGATGTGAGCCACAGTGCCCAGCCAACCCATGGCTACCTTGAAAACCACTTCACTGTCTTTCAATCCCCCATGCCCAGAGATCACAAAGCTCTCATTCCTCAAACCTAGGACTCAGACTCTCCCTACCCCAGCCCCAGGAGTCTAACCTTTAGCTTCCTCTTTCCCTTCAATGGAGGGAAAATGAACCCCAGGCCTCCCTCTCATCCCCCATCCCTCCGCAGCCGCCCCTGCTCAGCCTCTGCGCATCTGCTAATTCTCCTTTCCTCCCCTGCAGCCATGTGGCCACTGAGCCATCGTCACCTCTGTCTGGCCTTCCTGCTAGTCTGTGTCCTCTCTGCAATCTCCTTCTTCCTCCACATCTACCAAGACAGCATTCGACACGGCCTAGGCCTGTCGATCCTGTGTCCTGACCGCCTGGTGACAGCCCCCGTGGCCATCTTTTGCCTGCCGGATACCCCGATGAGCCCCAACACCTCCTCTCCCTGTCCCCAGCACCCTGCCTCCCTCTCTGGCACCTGGACTATCTACCCCGATGGCCGGTTTGGTAACCAGATGGGGCAGTATGCCACGCTGCTGGCTTTGGCCCAGCTCAACGGTCGCCGAGCCTTCATCCTGCCTGCCATGCACGCCACGCTGGCCCCGGTCTTCCGCATCACGCTGCCCGTGCTTGCCCCAGAGGTGGACAGCAGCACGCCCTGGCGGGAGCTGCAGCTTCACGACTGGATGTCGGAGGAGTACGCGGACTTGGGGGATCCTTTCCTGAAGCTCTCCGGCTTCCCCTGCTCCTGGACGTTCTTCCATCACCTCCGGGAACAGATCCGCAGTGAGTTCACGCTGCACGACCACCTTCGCGAAGAGGCGCAGAGTGTGCTGCGGCGGCTCCGCCTGGGTCGCTCGGGGGACCGGCCGCGCACCTTTGTGGGCGTCCACGTGCGCCGTGGGGACTACCTCCAGGTGATGCCTCAGCGCTGGAAGGGCGTGGTGGGCAACAGCGCCTACCTCCGGGAGGCCATGGATTGGTTCCGGGCACGGCACGAAGCCCCAGTGTTTGTGGTCACCAGCAACGGCATGGAGTGGTGCAGAGAAAACATCGACGCCTCGAAGGGCGATGTGATGTTTGCTGGCGACGGACGGGAGGCTTTGCCGTGGAAAGACTTTGCCCTGCTCACGCAGTGCAACCACACCATCATGACCATCGGCACCTTCGGCTTCTGGGCTGCCTACCTGGCTGGCGGAGACACTGTTTACCTGGCCAACTTCACCCTGCCAGACTCAGAGTTCCTGAAGATCTTTAAGCCGGAGGCTGCCTTCCTGCCCGAGTGGGTGGGCATTAATGCAGACCTATCTCCACTCTGGACATTGGCTGAGCCTTGAGAGCTGGGGGAGACTTTCTAGAATAGCCTGATCTTTCTAGACCCAGCAGTCTGTGGCTCCAGAAGCCTGGCATCTTCTGGAGAAGCTTGTGGTGTTGAAGCCAATGGGTACCCTTTTCCAGAGCGATTCTAGCTGGGAGAGTTGGAGAGAAGGGGGACCTTTCTGGAACTGTCTGAACATCTAGAACTAGCAAAATGTCTTTTTCTGATGGCTGGCAGGCTACTCTAGAAGCCACAGTGCCCACCTGCTCTTCCCAGCCCATATCTAGAGTAGTTCCAGATGGCTGCCCCCAGGAATAGGAAACTCTCCCTCTGCTCTTTTCTAGAAAAGGGTAACGGCTCCCCTGAGTCCTCAGAAGACTGAAAACACATGATTGGTCCAGAGCAAGCATTCAGCAAGTCCTTTTCTGTGTTTCTGGAGTGATTCTAGAGGGAGACTTGTTCTAGAGAGGGCCAGGTTCGATGGCTGTGAAGAACCCTGCAGGGCCCTTCTGGAGGGGAGGGGTTCTGGAAATGCAGATAACTAAGGTGAAGAATCTTTTTGATTTTTTTGTTTTTGGAGACAGGGTCTTGCTCTGTTGCCCAGGCTGGAGTCTGGAGTGCAGTGTCACAGTCATAGCTCACTGAAACCTTGAATAACTGAGCTCAAGGGATCCTCCTACCTCAGCCTGCTAAATAGCTGGGACTACAGATGCACACCACCACACCTGGCTAATTTTTGTATTTTTAGCAGAGTCGGGGTTTCACCATGTTGGCCAGGATGGTCTCAATCTCCTGACCTCATGATCTACCTGCCTCAGCTTCCTGAAGTGCTGGGATTACAGGCATGAGCCACTGCGCCTGGCCCAGCTAATTTTTTTTTAATGTTTTATTTTTGTAGAGACAAGACCTTGTGATATTGTCCAGTCTGTTTGTTGTTGAACTCCTGGCCTCGCCCCCCAGAATGCTGGGATTACAGACGTGGCCAAGTGAAGAATCTAATGAATGTACAACTAGAAGCTCAGTGCCCAGCATTGCTGGGAAGATCGACATGAAAGACAAACTATCTCTAGTTGGCCAGCGTCTTGCTCTGTTCACAGTCTCTGGAAAAACTGGGATAGGTGGTGAGCAGAGTGGGAGTCTGGCCAACCCGGTCCCCAGCCCCTCAAAGACTTTTCTTTCATTTGTTTTCAGCAGACAGGCTAAAATGTGAAAGTGGGGTGAGGGATCACTGCTGAATGGTGCAGCTTCTGGAGCAGAACTTTCCAGGGAATCCAAGAACACTTCTTTTTTTAAATCGTAAACTGCCAAGACCTGCATATATCAGCTCTGAGTTCAGGCTGCCACTCACAATGAAGGAAATTGGTCTTTCTCTGCAGGTGGGCCGCTGGGGATCTGGGATCTGATTTCTGGAAGTGTGCAGGCATAGACACACCCTCTGTGCTTGTGAAAAGCTGGCAGGTGTTGTGCTCATTACTAATCATTGTCTGCCCCTGAACTCACGAAACCTCTACATCTGGCTTTGGGCAGGTCTGGGATAAAAGGATCCAAAGGTATGCAGACCTCGGACCCAGCCTCAAACCCAGGCAGGAGGGTGAGGTCTGGCCAAGGTGGATAGGATTGTTGAGATCTCAGGATCCCCCTGCTGTTTTTCAGAGGATGAAAGAAGAGTCAACTCTGATCACATTCCCCCATCTACTCATCCCATGCCTCTAGGCTTCTCAGAGTTACAGGTACAGTGAAATTGTACAGTTACAGTACAGTTCCCACCTCAGCTGCCACAGGGAAGAGAGCAGGAGGTATGAATTAAAAGTCCACAGCACCAATCCCTGTCTCTGCGGCTTTTTTGGAACAAGAGCGCTGTGTGTGTGTGTGTGTGTGTGTGTGTGTGTGTGTGTGTAAGTAGTAAGAGTGGAGGAAAAGGTGGGGCGCTTCTAAGGACTTTCTGTTTTTTTTTTGGAGGCGGAGTCTCTCTCTGTGGCCAGGCTGGAGTGCAGTGGCATGATCTGGGTTTACTGCAACCTCCACCTCCCCGGTTCAAGCGATTCTCCTGCTTCAGCCTCCCAAGTAGCTGAGACTACAGGTGCACACCATCACGCCCAGCTTTTTTTTTTTTCTGAGAGATGGGGTTTCACATGGTGGCAAGGATGGTCTCGATTTCCCGACCTCGTGATCCGCCCGCCTGGGCCTCCCAAAGTGCTAGGATTACAGGCGTGAGCCACCGCGCCCGGCCTTGAGGACTTTTATTACTCGAGACTAAGAGTACTGTCCCTACTTAGATCTGACAGCCCCTTGTTGCTGGACTTGTGTGACTCGTGGCCTCGGTTTTTCTGGTTCCCTGTTTCGATCACACAGGAGAGAGAGAGAGAGAGACCTTCCAGGACCCAAAGGTCTGAGCCCCCCGTTGCTCTCTCCTGGACCCTCAATATTGGCCCCCAGCCCTCTCCTCCCACTGGAACCTCCCCGTGGGGAGAAGAGGCGGAGGCGGGAGCAAGCAAACAGATAACCATTGAACTACATTTCCCGGAAAGCTATGGGGTTGGGCAGCGCTAATCAGCACGGACAAAGAGGCCCCAGGGCATTCTGGGAGTCGTAGTCCTAGGACTAAACCGTTCACTTCGTGGCTCGACAGCCGTTTCTAAGGGCCGTGATGGGGTCGGCAGCGGGGCCGGATCTAGCCGAAAGCCTGGGTCCTGGGGCAGTGGGAGGAGAGGAAGCTGAAGGCTAGAGCCCGGTTCTTGGCTCTGGAAGCCCGCGCAGTCACGAGGCTTCCTCTTCGGCAGATGCTGGGAAAGTTCTAGTATGAAAAGGCTGCAGCCTCTGTGACGTCATGGAGCGAGAGGCGGGGCATCCCTCCGTTACAGTCCAATCAGACAGAGCTGGGTTTCTGGGCGGTGCGGAGGAAAAACCCAGGGAATATCTCTAAGGGAATTCTGGCTGAGAAGCTGGGAGGAGATTGCAGGAGTTCCTTGTAGAGAGGGGATCCTCCGTGACTCAGAAAAGCTCTCGATTTTACACAACCAACCTTACTCTCGTCCCCCAAAAAATCCTTGATTTTAGCCCTTGGAAAATTAGCGTAAGTGGTCCTGACCCCCGGTTCCTCTTTAAAAGCCCTCAGAACCTGGACTGGACCTCCCGATGAACCCTAGTGTTAGAGGACACAGGTCAGGAACTGCCCTGTTTGGTGTGCATCACTGTTCAGGGCGCAGCGGGGCTCCTTTTCTTTCCTCTCCTTTCCTTTTTTTTTTTTTTTTTTTTTTCTTTGAGACGAAGTCTCACTCTGTCGCCCAGGCTGGAGAGCAGTAGCGCGATCTCGGCTCACTGCAACCTCCACCTCCCGGGTTCAAGCATTCTCTGCCTCAGCCTCCCGAGGAGTAGCTGGGATTACAGGCGCGCGCCACCACGGCCGGCTAGGTTTTGGTATTTTTAGTAGAGACAAGGTTTCACCATCTTGGCCAGGCTCGTCTTGAACTCCTGACCTTGTGATCCGCCCGCCTCGAACTCCCAAAGTGCTGGGATTACAGGCATGAGCCACCGCGCCTGGCTGGGGCTCCTTATGCTAAGCAGAAAGGTGCACGCTGCAAATTGGGAGTCCGTTAGTCTTGGGGAAGGGTGAACAAGCACCCCCTGGGTCTGGAGGATCGCTTGGAGTCTTAAGTGTAGTGGAGTCCCCAGATTTAGGAATTCGGAATGTGTTTTGGTTTGGGAGGAGTTTGGAGTTTGATAATATCGTGGTTGAGTCTGTATTGGATGATTTATTGGTGTGAGCATTGAATTTTCAGCTTGAGGTTCAACAGGTTTTGGGGGGCCGCCAGAGGAGTGCCTCAGTGTTGCATTTAAGGGTTGGCGTTCAGGATCACGTCAGTTTGGGGACTTGTAAATTCCATAGTTTGGGAGTCTGGGAAGGGGCACATGGGGTTGGAAGATTCCAGGTCCTGAGTTTGGAGACTTATGAGTACTTCCTGTTTAACAGTTTTTCTGATCTGTCAGTTGGGATGCAGTGAGAACCCTAAATTTGGGGTCCCCTGGATTGGGGCTCAGTTTCACCCTTTGGAGGCATTTGGTGAAGGACATAGGTCCTCTTTATTTGGAGATTTCCTGAAGATCCTCGTTTCGCGGTTTGGGGACCCCATGGATAGGGTGGCCCAGTGGGGTCTCTTAAGACGGGCTTTGGCTTCTCTCCCTTTAGCGTCCTCCTGCTCTCGGTTTGGGGTGAGAGCACCCTTCCTGACGGTCTCTGGGAACTGCGCGCTGGCTGCAATGGGGCCGCATTTTACTCTCCTGTGTGCGGCGCTGGCCGGTTGCTTGCTTCTTGCCGAGGGCTGTGTCATCTGTGACCCGTCTGTCGTGCTGGCGCTAAAGTCCTTGGAGAAGGATTACCTGCCTGGCCACCTGGATGCGAGCCTTCACAACACCTTAATGGATAAAGTGGAGAAGGCCGTGGCAGATTTCCAGAATCTGTCACTTACTGAGGATGCCTATATGGGAGTCATCGGTGAGGACAGGGGGGGGAGCTCGTACCCCTGGGTCCTAGGAAGGAGGGGGATAACACCAGGGGGAGGAGGAGGCTGACAGCAGGGTCTCCGGGATTCAGGAATGGAGAAGGCCGAGATGCAGATTCTGAGGTTCCCCAGGGCTAGTAAATATTGTATTCCCTATCTTCAGCTGGCAATTTTATGTAATAAAACTACAACTCCCAGAAGGCAACGGCCGGCTGGTCCCTTAACCAGGCCTATCTTTGCCCAGTGGCCTCATGGGTATTGTAGTTTCTAAGACTGGGCGCTCCAATGAGACAGTAAGGCTGGAATCTGGGGTTGTATCTCCCCTGACAGATGAGGACACACTGCAAAAGGCTTCCTGGAGTTTGCTGAAGGATCTGAAACGCATCACAGACAGTGATGTAAAAGGTAAATGCACCAAGGGAGTGGGGATCAGAATCTCTCAGGGAACCCAGGGCTAGTGATGCCCTGGTCTCTTGGTCAGATACTAGGCTCTGGAACCAGACTGCCTAGGTTCAAATCCCTGCTCTGCCACTTCCTAGCTGTATGGCCTTGAGCAAAGGACTTTGAAACTCCCTTGGCTCTAAAATGCTCCCTCAGTTGTTCAGTTTAAATGTGTATTGCTGGCCAGGCACAGTGGCTCATGTCTGTAATCCTGGCACTTTGGGAGGCTGAGGCAGGCAGATTGCCTGAGTTCAGTAGTTTGACACCAGCCTGACCAACATAGTGAAACCTTGTCTCTACAAAAAATACACACACACACACACACACACACACACACACACACACACACACACACGGTGGTCTGTGCCTGTAATCCCAGCTACTTAGGGGGTTGAGGCAGGAAGATTGCTTGAGCCCAGGAGGTCAAGGCTGCAGTGAGTCATGACCAGACTACTGCACTCCAGCCTGGGTGGCAGAGAAAGACCCTGTGCCCGCCATCCCCCAAAATATGCATTGCTTAGCCCAGTGGCTGGCATTATGTTAGATGGTCAGTTTTAATGCACTTCCCTGAGAAGGCCAGAAGGTGGAATGCCAGGCTCTGCCGGCAGAAGCAAATTTCAGCACCTCACACGTGGGATGGGGGGTTGCTGTGTCTTCCCAGACAATCTCTTCGTGAAGGAGCTATTTTGGATGTTGCACCTGCAAAAGGAAGCCCTTGCCACCTCTGTTGCTCGATTCCAAAGAGAGGGTGAGAGAAGATGGGAGCCTGTGTCCCCAACTCCGCTTTCCACAATCCCAGAGTTCTTGTCTCCAGCCAGTTACTTCTCCAAGCCCAGTTCCTCAGCTTCTCCAAGCCCAGTTCCTCAGCTTCTCCAAGTCCTCCCACTTCAGACCCAAGTCTTTTTTTTTTTTTGAGACGGAGTTTCGCTGTTGTTACCCAGGCTGGAGTGCAATGGCACAATCTCGGCTCACTGCAAGCTCCACCTCCTGGGTTCAAGCAATTCTCCTGCCTCAGCCTCCTGAGTAGCTGGGACTACAGGCACGCGCCACCATGCCCAGCTAATTTTTTTTGTTTTTAGTAGAGACGGGGTTTCACCTTGTTGACCAGGATGGTCTCGATCTCTTGACCTCGTGATCCACCCACCTCGGCCTCCCAAAGTGCTGGGATTACAGGTTTGAGCCACCGCGCCCGGCCTAGACCCAAGTCTTTTTCTCCTCTAACCCAAGAGCCCAAAGCCCAGCGCT
Organism: Saguinus oedipus; assembly: GCA_031835075.1. NCBI lineage: Eukaryota > Metazoa > Chordata > Mammalia > Primates > Cebidae > Saguinus > Saguinus oedipus. The sequence continues at coordinate 49,970,650 of CM063187.1, read as the reverse complement.
TCCCCCAACCCCATCTCCCATCATCTTTCATTTAGAAATGTGTTTCTGACATTTCTTTCTCTGTCTCTCTCTTTTTTTCTCTTTTGACACAGCTTATTGTCCCAACCAGTGTGGTGAGTCAAGATTACAGAATTACAGAAGCTAACCCTCTGCTCTTCATCCGGCCCTCTGAATAGTGAACCTCCCCACTCAATTTTTTGGATCCTGGTGATTTTGCCGTTCTCTGCCTTGGAGAGGTTTCTGGGTCTCCAGTCAGTATACTTTCTCCACCTTGGATTTCTTGGGGAGCAGGTCATATTCTACTTACCTTCTTCTTCTTCTTTTTTTTTTTTTTTTTTTTGAGATGGAGTCTCACCCTGTTGCCTGGGCTGGAGTGCAGTGGCGTGATCTCAGCTCACTGCCACCTCTGCCTTCCAGGTTCAAACAATTCTCCTGCCTCAGCATCCCGAGTAGCTGGGATTACAGGCGCCCACCACCATGCCCAGCTAATTTTTGTATTTTTAGTAGAGACAGGTTTTCACTCTGTTGGCCAGGCTGGTCTTGATCTCCCGACCTCATGATTTGCCCACCTTTGCCTCCCAAAGTGCTGGGATTACAGGCTTGAGCCAGCACGGCTGGCCTCTACTTAACACTCCTTACTGAGCCTTGTTGGCATCCACTTCCTACCCACCTGTGTCCTGGCCCTGTCCCTTTGCCTGACCATCTAGGAATGTCGTAGATGACCTGGCCCCAGCCCTTGGCCCTGACCTCTCCTAGTAGCCATGTCTCTTACTGGGCAAATACAAGCCTTGACCCCGCCCCTCCAGGTATGATGCTGCAGACTCTGATCTGGTGCATGAACTGCAAAAAGGAGGTTCACGCTTGCCGAAAGTCCTACGATTGCGGTGGTGAGAGAACTGGACCCAGCAGGAGGAATTGGTGCAGGTGGGGTGGGGTGAGAGAAGAGACAGTCTCGAGCCTAGATGTGGGTGTGAGAGCAGAAGACAAGAAAAGGCGGGGTTTAGGCTGGGTACAATGGCTCACGCCTGCAATCCCAGCACCTTGGGAGGCTGAGACAGGAGGCTCACTTGAAGGCAGGAGTTTGAGACCAGCCTGGGCAACATAGTGAGACCCCATCTCTACAAAAAGTTAAAAAGTTAGCCGGGTGTGGTGGTGCCTTTCTGTAGTCCCAGCTACTTGGAAGCCTGAGGCAGGAGAATTGCTTGGACCCAGGAGTTGGAGGCTGCAGTGAGCTATGATCATACCACTGCACACCAGCCTAGGCAAAAGAGTGAGACCTTGTCTTTAAAATTAAATAAAAAGAGAGACCAGGTACAGTGGCTCCATCTCAAAAAAAAAAAAAAAAAAAAAAAAAAAGATGGAGCGAGACTCCTTCTCAAAAAAAAAAAAGGAAAGGAAAAGAAGAGAAAAGATGGGTTACAACAAATGTAAGAGGATGAGGGAGGGTTAAGAACCGTGAAGGAGTCTCCCACGGTCATCCCCCACCACCAGAGCGCGACGTGGAGGTTCCACATATGGAAGACATGATCCTGGACTGTGAGTTAAACTGGCATAAGGCTTCCGAGGGCCTCACTGATTACAGCTTTTACAGGGTGATTGCAACTTCTGCAACCCTTGAACTCCCTAGACTGCAATGCTTGTGTTCTGGATCCAAGGGCCTGCAGGAGGGTGGTTTAGTAGGTGTGGTCTCTACTGACCTCTGGGGACCCCATGCCCTGACCAGTGACACCCTGGATATCCACCTCCCATCCTGAGGCCCTGTGATCTTCTCACCCCAGTACTCCCCCAACCCCTGAATTCCCCAGGCCTCAGTGACCCCTTGAGCTTGGGTCTAGGTTTGGGGGAACAATACTGAGACCCTGGTGTCCAAGGGGAAAGAGTCCACCCTGACCAAGCCCATGGTGGGTCCAGAGGATGCCGGCGACTACCGCTGCGAGCTGGGCACCGTGAATTCCAGCCCAGCCACGATCATCCTTTTTCACGTCACAGGTCAGTGCTGCGGGGTTGAGAGAAGTGTAGGATTCCAGGTCCAGAGGGAATGGGGGAACGGGGGAACCGGGGAACCGCTGCGGGGGCGTGGCCTCTGCGATGGGGGCGTGACTTTCTGTTGGGTGTGGTTTCAGGCCAACCACACCCAACAAATAGGAGGTTCACGCTTGCCGAAAGTCCTACGATTGCTGGGGTGAGAGGGTGTGGCTTCCTGCCGGGGGCGTGGCCTTTGACCCTGAGGACAGGGGTTCCCTTGGGTATGTTCAGGCTTGACGCTGTTGGAGGCGTGATTATCCCTGGGATGGCTGGGTACTCTTACGGGCTGGCCTTTGCCAGGGCAGGAACTCCACGCCCTGCCAAGACTGCTCTTTATGCTTTCTCTAACAGTGTTGCCCAAAAGGGTCGAGGAGGAAAACCCGTCTCCAAACATCGTAACTCTGGGGGAGGCCAGCCCTACCCAGATCTCCGAGATGACCTCGGAGTCGTCCATAACCCTCCAGCCTCCGAAGCCAGACAGCATGCTGAAAGGCCGCCTTCTGGGGCTGCTGATCTGGGGCTCCGTAGCACTGATAATTGGCCTTACCTTTGCGTGAGCAACTCATTGAAGAAGGCAGGCTTGGCTTGGAGTGAGGGGCGAGGCTTCCAGGAACCCAATGCTGAAGCTGGTCTGGGCGCTACTGAGAACTGAGAGCGGGACTTTTCCCGGGGGTGGGTCTGGGTGGGCTTGCATGGGAGGACTTCGAAGGGCGAGGCTTAGATAGTTGCTAGAATAAGGTGGGTGTTGGGAGGGGTGTCCCCCACTCAATGAGTAAGTACCTAACCTGGTTCCATGAACTGCACCCCACTCCCACCCCAGGATATTTTGTCGAAGGAAGGTGATCGATTTCATCAAGTCCTCACTGTTCGCCCTTGGCAGTGGAGCCGACGAGCAACCCCAGGTTCCCAAAGAAAAGGACACAGATTCGATGGACCAATAAAGATTTATCTTGTTGTCTAAGCATCTGACTCACTCCCCGGCACGGGACTGATCCTAGCCTTCGGTTCCCCGAGAGGAGAGGTCTGGGGATGGGCTCCGTCCTGAGGGAAGAGGGGCAGGAAACCGGGACCCCTGGGTCCTGGAGGGGACCAATTGACTGCGATGTAATTCCAGAATCAAGGAATGGGGCAGGGCCAGCCCTACCCAGATCTCCTCCCCCAGGCCTGGTCTCCTCACAGGACGCCCCCTCCCCGCTCTTCCTGCCGGGTTTCCTCTTGCCTTTTCCTGTCCCCCACCCAGTGCTGGGAGCCGGGGCAGAGGCAAGGCTGACCGAGAGCAGTGGAACTGACCCAGGCCAGCGGAGCCAGGGTCTCCGGGTGTGCCGGACCCGAAGCAGGGTAAGATCAGGGACCCAGCAGCCCATACCACTCCTCCCTGGACCCCAAGACTGAGTCCCCCAGCCATCTTCCATCCCAGGACCCAGGAGTCCAGGGTCCCATCCCTCCCTTCCCCCTGGACTCGGGAGTCTGAGCCCCAGCCCCCTCCTCCCTCTGACTCGGAGTCTAGGTTCCCTCCACCCTTTCCCCACAAGAGTGCCTTAAGAGTTGGGGCCTTACCCACCCACCCTTAGGGCCATGCTATCTGGTGAACGGAAGGAGGGCGGAAGCCCTCGCTTCGGGAAGCTTCATCTCCCCGTCGGCCTGTGGATCAATTCCCCCAGGAAGCAGCTGGCCAAGCTGGGAAGGCGCTGGCCCAGCGCGGCCTCTGTCAAGTGAGTGCCATCTCTGCAGAACTCCTCCCCCTGCACACCTGCCTCCGTCTGTCCCTGTTCACGGCCCAGTCCCTGCAAAGGGTTGCCTCCGGTCCTCGTCCTGAATTGGGCAAGCGAGCTGGTGGGCAGGGGGAGACGGTGGGACGCAGCCATACCAAGGCGCGGCGAGGGGAAGAGCTAGGCCTAGAGGTGGAGGGAGGCCGGATGGGCACGGGGATGGGGACAGAAGGAGCGGGGAATTGATTCACCTTCCTTCCTCCCCTCCCTGCTCACCTCTTGGAATTTCCTTCTGTGGGACTTGCCTTTATTTATTATTTATTTATTTATTTATTTATTTCTCTCTTTGCCTCGCGTCTCTGTCCTCACCCCGACCCCCGCCGCGTCCATCCACACTGGGTCCCTGTCCTTCTCTCTCTGGGTCTCTGCCCACTTCTCTCCTAATCTGTCCCCCGCCTCCGTCTTGGGATTTCTTTCTGGGTCTCTCTCCCGCCACTCTGTTCCCCCGCGGACTCCCAGATCTTCTTCGTCGGACACGGGAAGCCGCAGCAGCGAGCCGATACCCCCGCCTCCGCCGCACGTGGAGCTGCGGCGAGTGGGCGCGGTCAAGGCGGCCGGGGGAGCCTCGGGTAGCCGCGCCAAGCGCATCTCCCAGCTCTTCCGGGGCTCGGGGACCGGGACCACGGGGTCCGGCGGTGCGGGAGGCCCTGGGACCCCGGGGGGCGCGCAGCGCTGGGCCAGCGAGAAGAAGCTGCCGGAGCTGGCGGCGGGCGTAGCCCCCGAGCCCCCTCTGGTCACCCGCGCCACGGCGCCCCCTGGGGTCCTCAAGATCTTTGGCGCGGGACTGGCATCGGGCGCCAATTACAAGAGCGTGCTGGCCACGGCGCGCTCCACGGCGCGCGAGCTCGTGGCCGAGGCGCTAGAGCGCTATGGCCTGGCCGGCAGCCCGGGCGGCGGCCCGGGCGAGAGTAGCTGCGTGGACGCCTTCGCTCTGTGCGACGCGCTGGGCCGGCCGGCGGTGGCTGGCGCGGGGAGCGGCGAGTGGCGGGCGGAGCACCTGCGCGTGTTGGGCGACTCGGAGCGCCCGCTGCTGGTGCAGGAGCTGTGGCGGGCGCGGCCCGGCTGGGCGCGGCGCTTCGAGCTGCGCGGCCGCGAGGAGGCGCGGCGCCTGGAGCAGGAGGCCTTCGGGGCAGCAGACGGCGAAGGTGAGTGGCGGGCGGGGCTCTGAGGCGGGGACCCCGGGGCAGAGAGGCGGGGCCCGTGGGCGGCACCTGGGCGGGGCTCGTGGGCATGGGCGGGGCTTGTGGGAGGGGACTGGACGGTTTGTGTAGGACTCTAGCCGGTGGAGGCAGGGCTGGAGCTGGGCAGGTGACCGCCAGATGGTTGGGGGGGGAGGCGGAGGCCTGAGAGTTGGGTGGGGCTTGTTGATTGGGTGGGATTTTTACAGGGGTCGGGCTTGGGGCTTAGGCGGGGCGGGGGACAGTTGTTGATGGTGGCTTGGAGTGGCCTAAAGTGGCTCCGAATTGGGGTTGGGGACTTCTGCATGCATTTCAGGCTGGCTTGGAGGAGGTGGGGGGTGTAGCAGGGTCTGTGGAGTCCAGTGGGATGGGCAGGAGTCTGCAGGAGGCGGAGGGATCCGCCCTGTGTGGTAGGTTAGAGGACACTAGCAATTTACTCATCTTTGAAAGTTTCTTTCCCTGACCAATCTCCACTTTCTGGTAGGGTTTCTGCGAGGTCTGTTAGGTGCACATCCTGCAGTTTAGTGGCTTAAAATGTACTCTCCTTTGATGGGTCTCTTGGGGCCGATTGGGAGAAAGAGAAATCAATAGTGCAACTGTTTTCATACTGAATATCGATAAGGATCTTTTTGAATTAAAGAACCAGTCCTGGCTGGGTTTGGTGGCTCACACCCGTAATCCCAGCACTTTGGGAGGCCGAGGCAGGCGGATTACCTGAGGTCGGAGTTCCAGACCAGCCTGGCTAACATAGCGAAACCCCGTCTCTACTAAAAATACAAAAATTAGCCGGGGGTCGTGGAGCACGCCTGTAATCCCAGCTACTCGGGAGCCTGAGTGAGACATGAGAATCGTTTGAACCCGGGAGGCAGAGGCTGCAGTGGGCCGAGATGGCACGACTGCATTCCAGCCTGGGCGGCAGAGCGAGACTTCATCTCAAAAAAATAAACAACAAACGACAGAAAACAAAACTACTCCAGAAAAAGAAAAAGGAATTGGAGAGACCTAGGATCTGGAGGAGTAGGCACCGAAAATGTTCTTGGGAGCCATGCAGAGCCTGTAGGCGGGACATGGGGGTGGGGCCTGTGTGGGGCGGGGCTTGTGGAAGGGCGTGGCCTGGCGCACTGCGTGTTGGGTCCCGCGAGGAGTGGTGGTACGTAGTGCGTGAGTCTGTGGCAGGAGGCAGCTCTGCGAAGTAGGTTGAGGTGGTTCTTGAGCAGGGCCTATGTGGCCGGAGCCTAGAAGGGGAGACACCTGCAGAGCGAATGAATACAGGCTCCTAGGCCAGGCCTGGAGGGGCTAAGATGGGCGGAGCCTCTGAGGGGCAGTCCTTGGATATGACGGTCTTAGGCTGGGTTGGCTGCTAAATGGAGTCACATGGAAAAGGAAGGGGCTGGAGGAGGAGGTCGTTGTAGAGGCAAAGGAAGACCTTGATCTCAGAGAAGGCCAGGCCTGGAACAGAAGGTAGAGTCAATGGTGAAATAGCTAGTGCTGGACCGCACCTGGCAGGGGTGGGGACTGGCGCATTGAAAGCCTGGGTCTGCTCCGGGAGCCCTCTAACCACTTTTCTGTATCTGAGCCTCCCTTTGGAAGACAGGATGTTATAGCAATTAAACTAATGGGCTTTGAACTCGGGTTTGGATTCCAGCCCATTCTGTGCCAGTTAATCTCCGTAAAATCCTAGGTGAGGGCCGGGTGCGGTGGCTCACGCCTGTAATCCCAGCACTTTGGGAGGCCGAGGCGGGTGGATCACAAGTTGAGGAGATCAAGACCATCCTGGCCAACACCGTGAAAGCCCATCTCTACTAAAAATACAAAATAATAATAATAATAATAAAAAGCCGGGCGTGGTGGCACGCACCTGCAGTCCCAGCTGTTGAGGAGTCTGAGGCAGGAGAATCGCTTGAACCCAGGGGGCGTAGGTTGCAGTGAGCCGACATCGAGCCACTGTACTCCAGCCTGGGTGACGGAGCGAGCTCTATCTCAAAAAAAAAAAAAAAAAAAAACCCAGATGAGGATTCAATGGAATAATGTATTCAGTGTATAAAGGGCCTAGCACGGGGCTTGGCATAGCGTAGATTCTTGATAAAAAATGATGATAATCATTGTCTTTCTCCTACACCCCCCAACAAAGTTTTGTTTGTTTGTTTGTTTTTATTTTTATTTAAAGACAGGGTTTCACCATGTTGGTCAGGCTGGTCTTGAACTCTCGACCTCAGGTGATCCGCCCGCCTTGGCCTCCAAAGTGCTTGGATTACAGGCGTGAGCCACCAGGCCCGGCCTGTTTTTTTTTTTAAAAAAAGAAAAAAAACAACAATCGAGTCTTGCTCTATCACCCAGGCTGGAGTGCAGTGGCACGATCATGGCTCACTGCGACCTCCAACTCCTGGTTCAAGCAATTCTCCTGCCTCAGCCTCCCGAATAGCTAGGATTACAGGTGTCCACCACCACACCGGGCAAAATTTTTTTTGTATTTTTAGTAGACACTGGGTTTCGCCATGGTGGCCAGGCTGGCCTCAAACTCCTGACCTCAGCCTCCCAAAGTGCTGGGATGAGCCACCGCGCCTGGCCTGGCCACACCATTTTCAGGGCACTGTGGAGTACAGTGGGGACACTGACAGATGAGGTTTCCACCCTCCCAGATTTCACAAGCCTAGTAAGAAACACATCAGTCCACTCATTCAGCTCATTAGGTGCCTACTGTGTGCCAGGGCTCCTGCTGGGTCCAGAAAAAGCCCAGAGTACCCTGTAGTGAAGTCACCTGCTTCAACTTGGACTGTCAGGGAGACCATCCTGGCCAACATAGTCTCTACTAAAATAGAAAAACTTAGCCTGGCCTGGTGGCACGTGCCTGTAGTCCCAGCTACTCGGAAGGCTGAGGCAGGGGAATCACTTGAATCGGGAGGCGGAAGTTGCAGTGAGCCGAGATCACGCCATTGCACTCCAGCCTGGCGACAGAGCAAGACTCCGTCTAAATAAATAAATACTTGTTAAAAGAACAAATGGGCTGGGCAATGTGGCTCATGGCTATAATCCCAGCACTTTGGGAGGCCGAGACCAGAGGATCACGAAGTCAGGAGTTCGAGACCAGCCAGTTCGAGATCAACCTGGCCAACACGGTGAAACCCCGTCTCTACTGAAAACACAAAAATTAGCTGGGCGTGGTAGTGCGCACCTGCAACCTCAGCTAAGCCGGAGGTCAAGGCAGAAGAATTGCTTGAATCTGGGAGGCAGAGGTTGCAGTGAGCCAAGATTGCACTGTCGCACTCCAGCCTTGGTGACAGAGTGAGATTTAAAAAAAAAAAAAAAAAAAAAGGCCAGGCACGGTGGCTCAAGCCTGTAATTCCAGTATTTTGGGAGGCTGAGGCGGGTGGATCATGAGGTCAGGAGTTTGAGACCAGCCTAGCCAAGATGGTGAAACCCTGCCTCTACTAAAAATACAAAAATTAGCAGGGCATGGGTGCAGGCGCCTGTAATCTCAGCTATTCGGGAGGCCGAGGCAGGAGAAAAGCTTGAACCCGGGAGACGAAGGTTGCAGTGAGCTGAGATCCTGCCACTGCTCTCCAGCCTGGGTGACAGGGCAAGAGTCCATCTCGGAAAAAGAAAAAAAAATAAAAAACTATAGGATCGATCATTATTCTTACTGCTCTTACATTAAAAAAAAAAAAAGAAGAAGAACAACAAATGATTCAAAGGAAAAGAATGAAATTCCTGAGCTGAAAACTGCAAGATGAGTATGAATCAGGAGAGAAAGGTGTTCCAGGCACAGGGGACAGAATATGCAAAAGCCTAAAGGTGGAAAGCAGCCTCACCTCTCTGAGCCCAATTCTTTGTTTCATAATCTGTAACTCTGTCTGTCCCTCTCTTTCTAGGCTCAGCCTCACTGTCCTCCATCTCTCTCCGCAGGCACGGGCGCCCCTTCGTGGCGGCCACAGAAGAACCGCTCCCGGGCGGCGTCGGGCGGGGCGGCTCTGGCCAGTCCTGGCCCCGGGACGGGATCAGGGGCCCCCGCTGGGTCTGGAGGCAAGGAGCGCTCGGAAAACTTGTCCTTGCGGCGCAGCGTGTCGGAGCTTAGCCTACAGGGGCGGCGGCGGCGGCAGCAGGAACGGAGGCAACAGGCACTTAGCATGGCCCCAGGGGCAGCCGACGCCCACATCGGACCTGCAGACCCCGGAGACTTCGATCAGTTGACTCAGTGCCTCATTCAGGCCCCCAGCAACCGCCCCTATTTCCTGCTACTCCAGGGCTACCAGGACGCCCAGGTAAGCGACGCCCCAGCCCCGCACGCCCAGAGCCCTCGACCCCACCTGTCGGTGGGCGAGCAATAAAACTACAACTCCCAGAATTCCCAGGGTCGCCCTAGCATCACGTCCTCTGGGGGGCGTGGCCCAGCAAGGTTTCCGAGCGCAGGAGAGTAGAGATTGACAGATGAGATTCACAGGAGGTGAAGAGAAGATGGTTGAGAAAGAGTCCACTGGAGGGAGAAATAGGGAAGAGTTCACTTTATTCAGAGTTGGAGGAAAGTACTGTCTTCATCATGGTAGAGTCCAACGCAGAAAGAAGATCCCCGCTGGGCGTTCGGCTCACTCCTGTAATCCCAGCATTTTGGAGGCCAAAGTGGCAGAATTGCTTGAGGCTAGGAATTCGAGACCAACTGGGACAAGATAGTGAGAGTCTGTCTCTACAAAAAAAAAAAAAAAAAAAAAGGAAGAAAGAAAGAAGGAAAAAAAGCTGGGCTTAGTGGTGTGCACCTGTGGTCCCAGCTACTCAGGAGACAGGAGGATCTCTTGAGCTCAGGAGGTCGAGGCTTCAGTGAGATATGATGGCACCACTGTACTCCACCCTGGGCAACACAGAAAGCTCCTGTCTCCAACACGAATTTTTTTAAAAATGAAAAATTTTAAAAAGAAGATCTCCTTGGAAATATCTGTTTCTTGAGAGGGAGTAACAGGTGAGTCCACCTTCTAGGGCAGGGGAATCATTTGGTGCCTAGGATCATGTTCTGGATAAGCCCGTGTTTTCTCGGTAGGAGTGCACTGACCACCTACCCCCGCCCCGGCTTTTTTTTTTTTTTTTTTTTGAGACGGATTCTCCCTCTTTCACCCAGGCTGGAGTACAGTGGCGTGATCTCAGGTCATTGCAATCTTCATCTTCCAGGTTCAAGCAAGCCTCCTGCCTCAGCCTCCGGAGTAGCTGGGATTACAGGCACCTGTCACCACATCCAGCTAATTGTTGTATTTTTAGTAGAGACAGGGTTTCACCATGTTGGCCAGGCTGGTCTCTAACTCCTGACCTCTAACTCCTGATCTGCCTGCCTCGGCCTCCCAAAGTGCTGGGATTACGAGCATGAGCCTCTGCGCCTGGCCACACTGACCCGTTTTTAAAAGGTGATGCTTTACATTGGAACGATTTGACCACTGTTGGTGGAGGCAGGTGGTATTGATCTATCTGTTTTATCTGTCTGGGTACCAATAGAACTTGATTGGTACCAAAGAGGAAGAGAGGATTGGTGGCTGAGTGGGAAGTAATTGCATTAATAGAAATGTGATGTATTGTCTGGGGCATGGTGGCTCATTCCTGTAATCCCAGCACTTTGGGAAGCCAGAGCAAGAAGATCACTTGAGACCAGAAGCTTGGGACCAGCCTTGGCAACAGTGAACTCTCATCTCTACAGAAAAAGGACAAAAATTACCTAGGTGTAGTGGCACCCATCTGTACTCTCAGCTACTCAGGGGCTGAGGCAGGAGGATTCCCGGAGCCCAGGGAGGTCTAGGCTGCAGTAAGCTGTGATCACACCAGTGCAGTCCAGCAGGGAGGATGAGTCATGTGTTACTGGAAAAATTCTTTTTTTTTTTTTTTTTTTTTTTTTTTGAGAAGGAGATTTGCTCCTTTTGCCCAGGCTGGAGTACAATGGTGTGATGTCGGCTCACCACAACCTCCGTCTACCAGGTTCATGTGATTCTCCTGCCTCAGCCTCCAGAATACCCAGGATTACAGACATGCAACACCATGCTCTGCTAATCTTGTATTTTTAGTAGAGATGGGGTTTCCCCATGTTGGCCAGGCTGGTCTTGAACTCCTGACATCAGGTGATCTGCCTGCCTCAGCCTCTCAAGTGCTGGGATTACAGGCATGAGCCGCCACACCCAGCTGAAAATACTCATTTACATGCAGTGTCAGGGGGAATTATCCTTATGCCGTGGCCAGTCTTTGGTTAACAATGGTATAGCCAAGCTAAATAAGTACAGCTGGGACCAATGGCAGAGGCCACTCCAGAAGGTGGTAGAGCTTATTGGATAGTTCCATTTTTACGGTCACAGAAAGATCCAACTGGGTGAGGCAGCTTGGCTGTGTCCATGGGGGAGAAGGTACAATTCTCTTCAGCAAAGAGCTTGCGTGGAAGAATTCATTCCTCCTCTTGGGGGCGAGGAGATGGGGAGAGCTCGCTGTAGTAAGAGGGCTGCATGTATCACAACAGCCATTCCTCCGGACAAGGCGGGAGAACACGAGGGTCTCTTTTGGGAAGGTGTTCCAATTGGAAGGACATATTTTTCCAGGTGGCAGTTCAGGGTAAGCCTGGGCTTACCTTGTCTCCATAAAAACTGAAAAACAAAAATTAGCCAGGTGGGGTGGTGTGTGCCTATTAATTCTAGCTCCTTGAAAGGCTGAGATAGGAGGATCACTTGAGCTCGGGAGGTAGAGACTGGGTTTCACCATTATGGTCAGGCTGGTCTTGAACTCCTGACATCAGGTGGTCTGCCCGCTTCAGCCTCTCAAAGTGCTGGGATTGCAGGCGTGAGCCACCACACCTGGCTGAGTGCTTCTACTTTTATAGAATGGAGATGAGAGTCCATTTTGTAGGACGAGGCCTTCTGGTATACCTGTCTTCATTTGGTAGATGAGATGGAACACTCCATGGTAAGAAGAGGTGGTTCTTGAAGGCGTTTATTTATACGTGGAGTTACCAGAAGAGCCCACTATATGGAAATCTTTTTGGAGATGTCCTTTCTAGGGATTGGAATATCGAGCATGTCCAGTGATGGAAGGGGGATTATCTCTTTGAAATCCTCCAGCATGGGAGTTGGAGTAGTAGGTTAGTCCATGTAGAAGTATGTCTGTTCAGAAGTGAGATCATCATGGTGTGGGAAGTAAGTCCACTGTAGAAACGGGGTCTCTTTGGAGGTGTGCACTTGGGGAGAAGAAATTGGAGGAAACTTTTGTTCCAAGGGAACCCCCCCCCACACACACACACTCTCTCTTTTTGAGTCTCACTCTGTTGCCCAGGCTGGAGTGCAGTAGCGTGATCTCTGCTCATTGTGACCTCTGCCTCCCAGGTTCAAGCGATCCTTATGCCTCAGCCTCCCAAGTAGCTGGGACTACAGGCATGCGTTACCTTGCATGGCTAATTTTTGTAATTTTAGCAGAGACTGGTTTCACCATGTCTGGTCTTGAACTCCTGACCTTAGGTGATCCGCCCGTCCCGGCCTCTCAGAGTGCTGGGATTCCGGGCATGAGCCATCATGCCAGGTCCAAGGGAATCTCTTTAAAAGTACCCATTCATTGCTTTGGGAATATTGAGAGAAACTATTATTGGAAGGGGAAATATACCTGGAAACCTATATTATGGTGGGGTGGGGATGGGGTAAAGGAGATTTCCTTGGAATGGTCCATTCTTTGAGGGTGAGGGTTGTTGCACAGCCCATTTTAGAAATGGGGATGTCCTTGGAAGCATCTGTTCCTTGGCTGAATGTTATGGGAGAGTCCACTGTAGGAAGGGATTGCCTTGAAGAATCCATTCAGAAGAGGTGAGAAGATGAGAGCCACCACTGGAGAAAGATCTCCTTGGAAGCATCTTGCTTGAAGGAAAGAAATAGTAGAGCCCACGTTAAGAAAAAGATCTCCAGGGGGCCGGGTACGGTGGCTCACACCTGTAATCCTAGCACTTTGGGAGGCCGAGGTGGGTGGATCACCTGAGGTCAGGAGTTCAAGACTAGCCTGGACATCATGGTGAAACCCCATCTTTAAAAAAGACAAAAAAAAAAAAAAAAAAAAAAGGTCTCCAAAACAAAAACAAAAGTTCTCCAGCCAGGCGTAGTGGCTCACACCTGCAATCCCAGCACTTTGGGAGGCAGAAGCAGGTGGATCACCTAAGCTCAGGAGTTCAAGACTGGCCTGGCCATCATGGCGAAACCCCATCTCTACTAAAAATACAAAAATCAGGCCGGGCGTGGTGGCTCACGCCTGTAATCCCAGCACTTGGGAGGCCGAGGCGGGTGGATCACAAGGTCAAAAGATCGAGACCATCCTGGTCAACATGGTGAAACCCCGTCTCTACTAAAAATACAAAAAATTAGCTGGGCATGGTGGCGCGTGCCTGTAATCCCAGCTACTCGGGAGGCTGAGGCAGGAGAACTGCCTGAACCCAGGAGGCGGAGGTTGCGGTGAGCTAAGATCGTGCCATTGCACTCCAGCCTGGGTAACAACAGTGAAACTCCGTCTCAAAAAAAACAAAAACAAAAACAAAAACAAAAATCAGCTGGGTGTGGTGGCAGGCACCTGTAATCCCAGCTACTGAAGAGGCTGAGGCAGGAGAATTGCTTGAACTCAGGAGGCAGAGGTTGCAGTGAGCCGAGCTCACTCTGTCTAGACGACAGAGTGAGACTCTGTCCCCCACCCCCAAAAAAGTTGCCAGGTGAGGTGGCTCACACTTGCAATCCTAGCAGTGTGGATGGCCAAGGCTAGTGGATCACTTGAGGTCAGGAGTTTGAGACCCGACTGGCCAACATAGTGAAACCCTATCTTTACCAAAAATTACAAAAAGTTAGCTGGACCTGGTGGCCTGGGCCTGTAATCCTAGCTGCTGGACAGGCTGAGGCACGAGAATTGTTTGAACCTGGGGGGGCCGAGGTTGCAGTGAGCCGAGATCCCGCCATTGCACTCTAGCTTGGATGACAGAGTGAGACCTTGTCTCAAAAAAAAAAAAAAAAAAAAAAAAGCCAGTCGTGGTGGCTCAAGCCTGTAATCCCAGCAGTTTGGGAGGCTGAGGTGGGTGGATCACCTGAGGTCGGGAGTTTAAGACCAGCCTGTCCAACATGGCGAAACTCCATCTTACAAAAAAAAAAAATTAAGAAATTTAAAAAGTTGGTGGGAAGAGGAGAGCTGTAGGGAGAGCCCTGAAGCTCTGCGTGGAAGTGCCCGTTCCTCGCGGAGTGATGTCCTCAGTGCACCCTTGTTTCCCCCCCCCCAGGACTTCGTGGTGTATGTGATGACGCGGGAGCAGCACGTGTTTGGCCGAGGCGGGAACTCGTCCGGCCGCGGCGGGTCCCCAGCCCCCTATGTGGACACCTTCCTCAACGCCCCGGACATCCTGCCGCGTCACTGCACAGTGCGCGCGGGCCCGGAGCACCCGGCCATGGTGCGCCCGTCTCGGGGCGCCCCGGTCACGCACAACGGGTGCCTCCTGTTGCGGGAGGCCGAGCTAAACCCGGGCGACCTCCTGGGGCTGGGCGAGCACTTCCTGTTCATGTACAAGGACCCCCGGCCTGGAGGATCGGGGCCGGCGCGGCCACCCTGGCTGCCCGCACGTCCCGGGGCCACGCCGCCAGGCCCCGGCTGGTCCTTCTCCTGTCGCCTGTGCGGCCGCGGCCTGCAGGAGCGTGGCGAGGCGCTGGCCGCCTACCTGGACGGCCGCGAGCCCGTCCTGCGCTTCCGGCCGCGCGAGGAGGAGGCGCTGCTGGGCGAGATTGTGCGTGCCGCGGCAGCCGGCGCTGGGGACCTGCCGCCCCTGGGGCCTGCCACCCTGCTGGCGCTGTGCGTGCAGCATTCTGCCCGGGAGCTGGAGCTGGGCCACCTGCCGCGCCTGCTGGGCCGCCTAGCCCGGCTCATCAAGGAGGCCGTCTGGGTGAGTGCCCCAATCGCCGTCCAGCCCCAACAGTGTCCCAAGTCCTTTCTCCAGCTTCCCCTTCCCACCTGCAACCCTTTTCATAGTTGGGGTGGATGAAACTATTGTTCCCATGTTGCCTCGGGTAGGATTTTGCTTTATTGAGCACGGGCACCCCCACCAACATAGGATGCTGGGAGTTGTAGATGAATCCACTGCGCTTTAAGGACAGACTCGCCCTAGGAGAACTCACCTTAGGAAGAAACCATTCTCAGTGTGAGAATTCACCACAGCCCATTGGGCTTGGGGCTTGGATAGTAGTGAGCAAGTTCGTTCTTGACGGGGAGGAAGAACAAAGCCACTGGACCTACAGATGAAAGTTCCAGAAGGAAACCATTCAGAGTGGGGGAAACGTTCCATCCTATTGAGCTAGGGCCTAAGCAGAGAGGTTTAAGGAGTTTCTTGGGGGTAAAAATTGGAGAAGACCTGAAGGAGCTAGACCACTCATGATCATAGGGGGTGTGTGGTTTTTTTGGTGGTGGTGGTGGTGGTAGGGGTGGTGTTTTGAGATGGAGTCTCGCTCTGTCACCCA
The DNA here is from genome assembly GCA_031835075.1 of Saguinus oedipus. NCBI lineage: Eukaryota > Metazoa > Chordata > Mammalia > Primates > Cebidae > Saguinus > Saguinus oedipus. Next base: position 49,955,209 of record CM063187.1, on the reverse strand, counting down.
GGCTGGAGTACAGTGGCACGATCTTGGCTCACTGCAACCTCAGCCTCCCAGGTTCAAGTGATTCTCCTGCCTCAACCTCCTGAGTAGCTGGATTACAGGCGCGTACCACCACACCCAGCTAATTTCTGTGTTTTTAGTAGAGACAGGGTTTCAACATGTTGGTCAGGCTGGTCTCAAACTCCTGACCTTGTGATCCGCGCCCCCGCTCCACCCAGCCTCCAAAAGTTCTGGGATTATAGGCATGAGCCACTGTGCCCAGCCAAGTGTGTGTGTTTCAAAAGGTAAGGCGAGACCATTCTGAAGCTTGTGGGGTTAGAACCCATGTGAAGAGTGAGGGCCGGGTGTGGTGACTCACACCTGTAATCCTGGCACTTTGGGAGGCCGAGGTGGTTGGATCTTTTGAGTTCAGGAGTTGGAGACCAGCTGGGGCAACATAGTGAGACCCCATCTCTAAGAAAAGTAGGACCAGTCTCTGTGAGAATGGTGCTTCTAGAAAAGCCAGGGTATTGGCTGGGCACGGTGGCTCATGCCTGTAATCCTAGCACTTTGGGAGGCTGAGACGGGTGGATCATCTGAGGTCAAGAGTTTGAGACCAACCTGGCAAACATGCTGAAACCTCGTCTCTACTGAAAAATACAAAAATTAGCCAGACATGATGGTGTGCACCTGTAATCCCAGCTACTCGGGAGGCTGAGGCAGGAGAATCACTTGAACCCAGGAGGCAGAGGTTGCAGTGAGCCAAGATCGCACCATTGCACTCTAGCCTGGGCAACAAAGCAAAAACTCTGTCTCAAAAACAAAAAAGTAAGAAAGAAAACCCAGCATATTAACTCATAAGCCCCTTACTGGATCCGCCTCACTTTGATTCTGATCTTACTGTTCCACAGGAAAAGATTAAGGAAATTGGAGACCGTCAGCCAGAAAAGTGAGAGACATTCTAAGCAGAGAGGTCTGGAGGGATGCAGGGGTTGGGTTTTGTGTCCAGTGCTGTGTTCACCCCTTTCATGCCTCAGTACAAGTTTCTGGCTTCTCCTTGGCACCCAACTTTTCCAGCTGTGCAATGGGGATTGGTCTTGGTCTCCCACTTAGTCTTAGATCTTGGGGTTTGGAAACTATGATGAGGGTTGTGCAGAGATCACAAATTCCTTCCTTTCTTCCAAGCCACCCTGAGGGGGTCCCGGAGGTGCCCCTGACACCTGAAGTTGTGTCTGTGGAGCTGCGGCCACTCATGCTGTGGATGGCTAACACCACGGAGCTGCTGAGCTTTGTGCAGGAGAAGGTGCTGGAAATGGAGAAGGAGGCCGACCAAGAGGGTGAGCTCTGACCCAGGCTCAGGCCTATCCAAGTCTCCCATCATCCCCTGCACCTGGGAACCTGGGATCCTGGCTGCCAGCCTCTGGTTCGCCCTCTTAACCCCAGTCCTGTGCTTAGACCCACAGCTCTGCAATGACTTGGAATTATGTGATGAGGCCATGGCCCTCCTGGATGAGGTCATCATGTGTACCTTCCAGCAGTCTGTCTACTACCTCACCAAGGTTGGCCTTGCTTCTTACTTCCTGTTTGACATAACATCACTTCCTATTTAACACGTCACTTCCTGTTTGATGTAACATCTCTATTTGACTCAAGATTTTCTGCTTCTCTGACATGACATCCCATCTCACCCAAAGACTTTGCTGTTCTGACACCACTTCTTTGAGCTTACATCACTTCCTGCCTTTCTGGTTGCTTTTCCTGTCTTTGTAATTATCACTGGGGCAAATGCCAGGGCTCACATCTGTAATCCCAGCACTTTGGGAGGTCCAGGCGGGTGGATCACTTGAGGTTAGGAGTTTGAGACCAGCCTGGCCAACATGGTGAAACCCCAACTCTACTAAAAATACAAAATTAGGCATGGTGGCTTGCACCTATAATCCCAGCTATTGGAGAGGCTGAGGCACAAGAATCACTTGAACCTGGGAGGTGGAGGTTGCAGTGAGCCAAGATCATGCCACTGTACTCCAGCCTAGGAGATAAAGCAAGACTTCATCTAAAAAAAATTAAAGCCAGGTGTGATGGCTAACACCTGTAATCCTAGAACTTTGGGAGGCTGAGGTGGGTGAATCATGAGGTCAGGAGTTCGAGATCAGCCTGACCCACATGGTGAAACCTTATCTCTACTAAAAATACAAAAATTAGCAGGGTGTGGTGGTGTGTGCTTGTAATCCCAGCTACTCAGGAGGCTGAGGCAGGAGAATCACTGGAACCCAGGAGGCAGAGGTTGCAGTGAGCTGAGACTGTGCCACTACGCTCCACCCTGGGTGACAGAGTGAGACTCTGTCTCAAATAAATAAAATAACATAAAAGTGATCTCACTTTTGACAGGCTGACCTCACTACTTGGTAACATCACCATTACCACCTTCTGAATCTCCCACTTTCTAAGTTTTATATATAATAGATAAATGATTGATAGATAGCGATTAGATTGTGCTGGGAACTGTGATTTAAACTAAGGATCCTCTTTAATCAGGCCCCACTTCCTTCGCTTGCTGACCTCACTTCCCTGTCAGAGCCACAGATCTTTTTCTCTGAGTGCCCTTCCTGCAAGGGCTTGCTTTCTGCCCCAGTTTCCCCACAACTACCCTTGACCTTAACACTGCTGCTTGGCATTCTCAGGGTTTCTGGCTTATGGTGGGCCTGATGCCCTATTTGCAAAAATGAGGGAGGATCTTTTGGGACAGATGACTATCAGTCTGGATTGTGAGGCCCTTTCCTTCTTCACTTCCGGTACATTCCTGCCAAGTGTTGAGTTTATTTCTTCTGTTTCTGACCTCATTTCCTGTCCTTTACCTGATCTCACTTTCCACCGGCAAGCTGCCACCCCACTTCCACTTCCTGACTGTCCATTTTTTCTCTTTCCTTCGGGAATTCGGGATGAATAATTCTTTGACTAAAAGGGAACTCTGTGTCTAGTATTCTGTCCTCCTTGAGCTGTCTCTGCTGAGAACTACAAGTCCCACAATGCACAAGAGATCATCTTAAAATAGTCAAGAGACTTATATACCCTTCCACCAAGTAGGAATTTGCTCATGGAGTCCCTTTGGGTGTTGACTGTAAAATGGACTACAACTCCCAGAAGGCCTTGGTAGAGCTCCCTATTATCTTCACGCTCTGTTACCCTGATGCTTCCTGGGAGCTGTATTCAATCATGTATTTCCACCTCTCTCTCCTCAGACTCTGTATTCAACGCTGCCTGCTCTCCTGGATAGTAACCCTTTCACAGCTGGAGCAGAATTGCCCGGGCCTGGCGCGGAGCTGGGGGCCATGCCTCCGGGGTTGAGACCTACCCTTAGTGTGTTCCAGGCAGCCCTGGAACTGACCAACCAGTGCGAGCTGCACCCTGACCTCGTATCTCAGACTTTTGGCTACTTGTTCTTCTTCTCGAACGCATCCCTTCTCAACTCGCTGATGGAACGAGGTGAAGGTTGGCTTGAGCTGTCAGGGAGGCAAAGACGGGAGCCACTGAGGCTTAGGTCAAATTAGACACACCATGGGCTCCAGCCTCACCTTTGGGTACCCTGGAGAACAAGCTCCAGATCCCTGGAACAGTCTGGGGGTGGGGGGACAAGACGACGGAGTCCAGCCAACCAACTGCCTCTCATACCCTCATGCCCACAGGACAAGGACGGCCTTTCTATCAGTGGTCCCGAGCTGTTCAAATCCGAACCAACCTGGACCTTGTCTTGGACTGGCTCCAGGGAGCTGGGCTGGGCGACATTGCCACTGAGTTCTTCAGGAAACTCTCCATGGCTGTGAACCTGCTCTGTGTGCCCCGCACTTCTCTGCTCAAGGTAACTCCCGGTCAGCTGTACCCCACCTCTGAACCCCTCTCAGCCACCTTCTGTATGCAGCGCCCCCTTGGAGCTCCCCATGCCATCCCCAGCCTCAGCTCAGACATTGTGGGTAACACATTGGCAGCTAGAAGGAAGCCAGCACCAACAATTACCAAACTTGGCCGTGTCTGAATAGTTTCCAGGCTAGGCGCAGTGGCTTGCACTTGTAATCCTAACGCTTTGGGAGGCCTAGGTGGGGTGGATCACTTGAGGCCAGGAGTGTGAGACCACCCTGGCCAACATGGCAAAACCCCATTTCTACTAAAAATATAAAAATCAGCCAGGTGAGGTGGTGCACACCTGCAATCCCAGTTACTAAGGAGGCTGAAAGTGCACCACTGCACTCCAGCCGGGTGACAGAGAGAGACTCTGTCTCAAGTTTCCAGGGTTCCTCCCTCAGAAATGAGAGTCAGGAAGTCTGGTATGAGACCAAAGAATATGATGGTTGAAACATTCATTTAGGCTGGGTGTGGTGGCTCATGCCTGTAATCCCCGCACTTTGGAAGGCCAAGGCAGGCAGATCATGAGGTCAGGAGTTAAGAGACCAGCCTGGCCATTATGGTGAAACCTCATCACTACTAATACAAAAAGCCGGGCATGGTGGTGCACACTTGTAGTCCATGCTACTGGGGAGATTGAGACGGGAGTATTGCTTGAACCCAGAAGGCAGAGGTTGCAGTGAGCTGAGATCACACCACTGCACCTGGGCCGGGGTGACAGGTTACCATTTTTCAGAGGAGGCAACAGATTCAGGACAGTTCACATGATTTTTCTTTTGCTTTGTTTTTAAATGTTACAAAAATCGTTTCCATAGATATTCCAACTCCTAAGCTCAAGTGATCTTTGGCCCCAGCCTCCTGCATAGCTGGGAATACAGGCATGTGCCCCCACACCTGATTTTTTTTGTAAACAGAATCTCACTATGCTGCCCAGGGTGGTCTCAAGCAATCCTCCCACACTGGCTTCCCAACGTGCTGGGATTACAGGCAGGAGCCACTGCACAGTGAACTTTCTTTTGAGGCAGGGTCTTGCTTTAGCACCCATACTGGACTGCAATGGCTCACTGCAGCCTCAACCTCCTGGGCTCAAGTGATCCTGCCACCCACCCCAGCCTCCCAAAATGCTGGGAATACAGGCAGGAGCATCCACACCCAGCCCACTATAAACATTTGATACAAACAAATGAGGCTGCAGCAATGATCATGCTGTTGCACTTCAGCTTGGGCAAAAGGGTGAGACTGTTTCTTTAAGGACCAAAAAAAAGGGATGCCTCCCAAGTACCATCATCAGCTTCAGTAATATGAGGAATGGCCAATTTTGTTTTGCTGCCTCCACTTCTTTCCTGTATCCTCACGTATCCCGAGGCAAATGCCATTTTAAAAAATTGCTGGGAGTATACCCTTCCCCACCCTGATTTTGGTGATAGACTTCACAGTGCATGGAAGACACTGCAGAGATGTCATTATCTTCGTCATTCCCACTCCCTTTAAGGCAATCCTTCCTTTTCATTCCTCAGTTGCCCCATAATGACTATCGACCTTCCACCCGATTTTCCCACCAGGCTTCATGGAGCAGCCTAAGAACCGAGCACCCCACCTTGACCCCCGCCCAGCTGCACCATCTGCTCAGCCACTACCAGCTCGGCCCTGGCCGCGGGCCACCATCTGCCTGGGACCCTGCCCCTGCAGAGCGGGAGGCTGTGGACACAGGTAAGGAGCAATGGGATACAAGCAGAGGGGTTGTCAGCGCTCTTTTCTCAGGACCTAGAAGTCCAGATTCCCAGTCTCCTCATCCCAGGTTCTGAACCCCCGTCTCTCACCTGCAGGACATAAGTGCAGGACCCAGCCCCTTGCCTCCTCTACAGGAGTTCAAAGCCCCAGCTCCCTTTAGTCTCAGGGGTTCGCATCCCTTGTTCCTTCCCTCCACCAGCCAGCCAGCCACCCACCAACCCTAGGAGTTCAGGTCTCAGGCCCCTCCAACTTTAGGAATCTGTAAGGTAAATTCCAGCCGTTTCTCCAAGATCTGGGAAGCAGGTTCTTAAGCAATGGTGGCTTTCCATCGTCTGAACTACAACTCCCATCATGCCCGGGGGCTCCGAGAGTCGCGTGTGAACGGACCCTGCTTTGGGAAGTAGCTGGGATTTGATGTTTTCGTTTCCTTTGGATGTGACGAAACCACCTCAGGCCCACTTTGACTCTAACTCCATCATCTTCGGCCTTACAGGGGATATCTTCGAAAGCTTCTCCTCGCACCCGCCCCTCATCCTGCCCCTAGGGAGCTCGCGCCTGCGCCTCAGCGGTCCAGTGACGGACGATGCCTTGCACCGAGAACTGCGCCGGCTGCGGCGCCTCCTCTGGGACCTTGAGCAGCAGGAGCTGCCAGCCAATTATCGCCACGGGCCTCCCGTGGCCACTCCTCCTTGAAGACCAATAGCAGGCGAGCGCGCGCACGTTGAAAGGGCACAGGCTCCTCCTTCTGGGAGCCCGCCTGAGCGCAGAGCTCTCTGGGAGTTGTTTTTATCTCGCGTGGACTGCTGAGCGAGTTCGGAAAGTAGCGGACGGGGCGGTTGGAGCTTGGGCTTAGGATGTGAATACCAAGAAGCAATAAAAGTATTTGTGGCATCGGCAGAGCCTGGGTTGTTTCTGCAGAACAAGGTTGCAGGGCCTTTATCTGGGCCCCCGCCGAGTCCAAGGAGGTATTTATAGCCACCGCCTTGGCTCGCCCTTTTGCATGTAATCCAACCCCAGAGCACTGAAGCCTCCCACAGCCCTCAGAACACAGCCCCAAGCTTGCTCTGCCGATTATCAGGGCCCTCAGTCCTCACAGTGGGAACCAGCGATGCCTGCCTCCCTCCCCTCCCCGCAACATCCATAGTCCAGCGCCCTCCTCCCTCAGACCCAGGAATCGGAGTCCCCAGCCCCCTCTGGATCTGTCTACACGCCGGGCACACTGCCAATCCCAAACCCTCTGTCCTTGTTCCCAGCACCCCGAGAGTCCAGGCTCCTGCCTCTTTTTCTTCAAACCCTGTAGTCCAAGTCCCCATCCCTCTCACATCTTGGATCCAGGAATCTGGGCCCCCAGTTTAAACTTTTCACTCCCCTGAACTTGACTCCTGTTGCTGCGTCAGGGAAAATGCAAGCGACAGGTGGCACCTGCCGGCAGGGCTGGGACACGACCACCTGCCGCTGCTGCTCACGCGGCGCCCCTCTGCGGGCACCTGCCTCTGTCAGTCCTGCCGCCGCTCCACCCGATCCCACAGCCCCAGGACGCGCATCAGGATCGAGCCGGGGGAAACCCCCCCCTTCCACCTCCCAGCATCCCCCTCTCCACGGGCCCACTCAGGCCCTCCCCGTGGGTTCTCCCCCCCTTCTAAGGGTCCCCCGCGGGGCTCCCGGCACACCCCAGGAAGGTGGGGCGGAGGCGGTCCCTGCCTAGTAGGCAGAGCCTGCGGCGTCCAGCCTTGGCCTCTAGACTCAACCCGTCCCAGAGCACAGCTTCGCCGACCCCATCTGGTGAGAAGCCCCTGGGGTGGACGGGGCGGGGGGGGGGGCAGCATTCCTCTTCTGTCCCCTATCTGGTCCCACTCCCTTTCCCAGACACCCTAGTGGTTGACACTCCACTCCTTCTCAGATGCAGGTCACAGGGACCCTTCTGTTCCTCAGAAACCTGTCACGGACCCGTTCCCGTCTCTACCCAAGATCTTGGATTCCGGTTTTCTTAAAGTATTGGGGTCCAGCCCTTAACCTCCTTCTCCTTCAAGATTCGGGAGTCCAGCCCTGCTGCTTCCTTTCCTAGACGCAGGGGTCCCCACCCAGGATGCCCTCCTCCTCAGGACCCAGGAGTCCCAGATAGCAGGTCCCTCCCCTCCCGGAATCCAGGAGTTGAGGCCCTCAGTCCCTGTCTCTCACACCAGGGTTCTGGGTGCCCCAGCTTCCTCTTCCCTTAGAATAAGGGGTCCGGATCCGCAGCCCTCGCCGCTGCAGCCCCCCTGGGCTCCAGAAGTTATAACCCAAGGCTACTCCTATCCCACCTCCGTTGGGCCCTTTCCCTGCTGAACTCACAGGGACAGCCTCCTGACCTCCACTCTGAGCCTGCCCTCTGTGGGGCCCCCCGCCCTCCCCCACCTCCCTTCAGGTCCCCATCCCGGCCTTGGCAATGACCCTGGCAGCTTCCTCCCAGCGTTCCCAATTCATTCGCTCCAAGTTCCGATCTGGTGAGAGAGGGCTCTCTTCACGCATGGGGGATGGGATCCTGAGAATGCTGTCCTCTGCGGGGGGAGGGGTGGCAGGACCCGTGAGGCATGTGTTTGTGTGTGCAAAAGGTCACTTTGCAAAAAGGAGGCCCCAGCACAGGGGTCGAGCTGTGGTGGATCAAAGAGTGTGCCAATGGCGAGTGCCACGCTCATGGGAGCAATGGGGATAGGCGGCCAGGGGTGGGCATGCAGAGGGCTCAGGGACTGCGGAACAACGAGGGCTTACACTGGCGCATGTGCAGAGGCTGAAGAGCAGAGGAGGGACTTCAGATGAGCAGTGTGGGAGTTTGGGTGAAGGGACAATGAGCTGTCAAAGTGTCAAAGGTCTTGCTTTTGGTCCCAGGGCAGGCAAAAAGTGTGCAAGTGTTTTGAACTAGAGGTCAGTTCCTGAGAAGGCAAAGGTACATGAGTGTACAAATGAGTGCACCTGTGCGGTTGGATGGGTGCAAAGACACCAATCACCAAAGAGCAAGGAGTGTGCAAAAAGCTGCCTATGTCCAGGCCAGGCGCAGTGGACTCACCCTTGTAATCCCAGCACTTTGGGAGGCTGAAGTGGGCAGATCACAAGGTCAGGAGTTCGAGACCAGGCTGGCCAACATGGTGCAACCTCTCTACTGAAGATACAAAAAATTTGCTGGGCATGGTGACCAGGGCCTGTAATGTCAGCTACTTGGGAGGCTGAGGCAGGAAAATCACTTGAACCCAGGAGGCGGAAGTTGCAGTGAGCCGAGATTGTGCCATTGCACTCCAGTTTGGGCAACAGGGTGAGAGTGTCACACACACACACAGAAAAGGTGCATGTCAAGAGAAGAGCAGAAATGTGCAGACAGATCCTTGTTCCCAAACTGGGGGACAAACCGAGTGCGCAGTAAGATAGTTAAAATTCATCCTGGCCGGACACAGTGGCTCATGCCTGTAATCCCAGCATTTTGGGAGGCCAAGGCAGGTGGATCACCTGAGGTCAGGAGTTCAAGACGAGCCTGTCCAATATGACAAAACACCACCTCTACTAAAAATACAAAAAATTGACCCTGGGTACAGTAGCTCATACCTGTAATCCAAGCACTTTGGGAGGCCGAGGTGGGCGGATTGCCTGAGCTGAGGAGTTCAAGACCAGCCTAGGCAACACGGTGAAACTCCATCTCTACTAAAGTACAAAAAATTAGCTGGGCATGGTGCTGCATGCCTATAGTCCCAGCTACAGCAGGAGAATTGTTTGAACCCGAGAGTCAGAGGTTGTAGTGAGCTGAGATCGCACCACTGCACTCCAGCCTGGGTGACACAGCAAGACTGAGTCTCAAAAAAAAAAAAAAAAAATTAGCATGGTGTGATGGCAGGCACCTGTAATCCCAGCTACTTGGGATGCTGAGGCAAGTGAATCACTTGAACCCGAGAGGTGGAGGTTGCAGCGAGCCAAGATCGCGACACTGCATGTCTCAAAAAAAAAAGATAGTTGACATTCATTCTGGGCAACACAACAGCAAAATCCCATCTCTACAAGAAAATCAAAACAAACCAATTTAGCTAGGTGTGGTGGTACATGCTTGCAGTCCCAGGGACTCAAGAGAAAGTTGGGAGGATGGGTTGAGCCCAGGAGTTCAAGGCTGCAGTGAGCTATGATCGTGCCAGTGCTCTCCATCCTGGGCTACAGAGCGAGACCCTGTCTCCAGAAAAAAATAAAACAAATTTTTAAAAAGGGAAGAAGTGTTAACATGGAAGCTGGCCAGGCATGGTTGCTCATGCCTGTAATTCCAGCACTTTGGGAGGACAAGGGGGGTGGATTACAAGGTCAAAAGATCAAGACTATCCCACCCAACATCTTGAAACCCTGTCTCTACTAAAAACACAGGAAAAATTAGCTGGGTGTGGTGTTGCGCACCTGTAGTCCCAGCTACTCAGGAGGCTGAGGCAGGAGAATCACTTCAACCTGGGAGGTGGAGGTTGCAGTGAGATCGTGCCATTGCCCTCCAGCCTGGCGCCAGAAAAATGGCATGTGTGCCAAACTAGAGCCCAGAGAGATGCGTATTTAAAATGTGGACATTCAGAGAGTGTTGACTGTGGGAAGGCCCCAAGATAGGGCAGAAAGTAGCAGGACCGCATGGGTAAGGGGAGGCGAGGTGCAAAGGGCCAGGCTGCCAAGATGCCAACTGCGCAGGGGGTGGGGTGGGCATATGCTTGCTCGTGGAGGGGGCGGGTGGAGCTGGGGGCAGGGCTGTTGCCTGCCTGCATGCTGGCTGGCTCGTAGCCCCAGAGTGGTGCTGGCCCGAGGCAAGGCGCTGTGCTGGCAGGGAGCAAGCAGGAGGCCCCAGGAAGGGAGTGTGCTGCCCGCCCACCCGCTTGCAAGGACTGTTTAAGGGGGCTGGGCACGTGTGTCCCGCCAACAACTGCAACTCCCACCTCCCCGCCAAGGCCAGGCTCCTGGACACTCCCTTCCCGCCTTCCTCCTCCCACCTTCCACCTCCCTCCTCCCCTCCACAGTCCTCCAGCTTCGGATCCACAGACGGACTCAGGAGCAGAGTAAGTGTGGGCCCTTAAAGGGAGGGGATGGTGATCTCCCTTCACAGGGACATCCCTCATTGGTTACTGCAGCTCAGTCCCTATCCCCCGGGAGAAACCAAAACCCCATCAAGTCCTTTCCCAAGGATCCAGGGGTCCAGGTCCCTGGCCACCCCACTCCTAGGAGCTCTGCTTCCTGATTCTCCACCCCAGTGAGACGCATGAGTTTGGATCCTGCTTCTTTAGAGAAGACAGGCATCCCAGTCTCCACATTTGGTATACATGAGAAGCTGGGATGGAGTCTCACTCTGTCACCAGGCTGGAGTACAGTGGCTTGATCTCAGCTCACTGCAACCTCCCCTTCTCAGGTTCAAGCAATTTTCCTGCCACAGCCTCCTCCTGAGGAGCTGGGATTACAGGCGCCTGCCACCACACCTAGCTAATAGTCATATTTTTAGTAGAGACTGGTTTTCACCATGTTGGCCAGGCTGGTCTCGAACTCCTGACCACAAGTGATCCACCCGCCTCAGACTCCCAAAGTGCTAGGATTACAGGCATGAGCCACCGTGCCCAGCATGGATGTAGCTTTCAGCTTCTCCCTCTCTCCAATAACCAGGCATGCAGGCCCCACCCCTGTCCTAGCAAAACCTCAGACATCTGGGATCCTCAGCTACCACACCCCTTTAGAAAATTCCTGCTTTACTTCAGAATGTAACAACCGGGGCCCCTACACCTCCACCCTCAGATCTAGCAGTCTTGGTGCCAAACTCCCAGCACTCAGGTCTTGCTCCCTGGCCTGCCCTCCTGCACCATGGGGCCCCGCTTTCCACACAGCCCTGCTCCTCCCGGCCTGGCTGGCTGCCTGTGGGCCTCTCAGGGTCCTTCACCCGTCTCTCTAGTCTCGGATCCTGACCCGTGGATCTCAGCCTCCAGCCCTGCTCTAGCCCCGGCCTTGCCCTCTGGCACGGCCCCTTTCCTCTTCAGCCCTGGGGTCCTGCTCCCTGAGCCCGAATCCTGTCCTCCTTGGAGGTCCCAGAAGAAGGTGAGTCTGGACTGGAGGGAGAGGTCCCTCTGTTCCCCTTGCTACTGCTGCCATTTTTGCTTTTCTTTGGGGGCGCGGAGCTGACTGCATACTTGGCATGTAGCCCCGGGGGTGGGGGTGGGGAGGAGGCAGGAAGGCTGGAGCCGCACTGAGGCCCAGCACATGACACCTGCTCTTTCAGGAGTCTCCCAAGACCTCCCAACGGTGGAGGGAGTCCAAGCCGAGGGGGAACTTGACATACCACCAGTACATGCCCCCAGAGCCCAGACAGGGAGCCAGGGCTGGCCCCCAAGCCGATGGGTCTGCCCTGGGTCCTCCGGGGCCACCTCTGTGGGAAGGGACAGACTCACAGCAGCCACATCCTAGGTATGACACCCATTTCCCTTCTCCCAAGACCCAGAAATCCAGGTCCCAGCATCCTCCTGCCTCAAACCTAGAGTCCAAGACCAGTGTAGTCGGGCCCCAAACCCCCCACCTCCCCTAGGGTTTAAGAGTCCAGGATCCCAGCCCCTCGCCCTTCAGACCCAAGTCTGAGCCCCCAGTTCCTTCTCCCCTGGGCACAGAAATCTAGCCCCATGTTTGCACCCTCGGAGACCCAGAATTCTGGGCCCCCACTTTTCTGCATCTTCCCCAGCCCCCTAACCTTTGGGTTTGAGGACCCCAGACGCCTCCCTCCCCCCGCCCCTCTAACCTTTGCTCACCCCTCACAATTATCGCCAGGATGAAGCCCACTCCCCTCACTCCCCACCCACCAGGAGTCCCGAGACCCTCACCCCCTCCGCACAAGTTGGAACTCCAGACCCTTAAACTGGAGGAGCTGACGGTGAGTTTGGGGTGTACTTTCCAGGATGCTTCTCTCCCTCGGTGGGGTCCCAGAAATCCAACCCCGCAGCCTCTGCCCCCTGCAAATCCAGGAGGTCGGGTACCTAGTCCCATCCTGTTTTAGGGTCCCAGGAGTCCAGACCCCCCCAGACCCCCAGTGCCTTTCTGTTTCCAAACATCCCGTCCCGGCTCCCGCCTGCGCCCGGAGTTCGCCCAGCACCGCCTCCCCCCACCCCTCCTCCCCAGGTCTCAGAGCTCCGGCAGCAGCTGCGCCTGCGGGGCCTCCCAGTGTCGGGGACCAAGTCTATACTCCTGGAGCGCATGCGCGGCGGCGCCACGCCCCGCGAGCGGCCAAAGCCGCGGCGCGAGGACAGTCCCGCGGGTGCTCCCTGGCCGCGCCTCAGGCCCAAGGCCCTGGCAGCCGCCCGGCGGCCGAGCTCGGTGAGGGCGGGGATATGCATGTGTGGACCAATAAAGAGAAAGCAAAGTGGGATGGGCGGGGAGTCTAAAAAACTAGCCAATGAAGTGTGGGGGCGTGGCCCAGCGGTGGGAAGCCTTGAAGGCGAGGGGGCGTGGTTCAGAGCAACAGAAGGCGGATCTTTAGGGAAGAGAAGATAATGAAAGAATAGGGGGCGAGGCCAAAGGCAGGACTGAGGAGCGAGGGGCCGCGACAGGACCAAGAGGCGGAGCCACACGTTGCGAGTGGGTGGGGTTGCGCCCGGTGGGCGTGGCTTACGGGAGATCGTCCTCTTGGCGGTTCTAGGTCAAACCCAGCGCAGCATCTCACCTGCCAACTCTTCCACGTGCCGCGGATACCCCGGGGATGGCTCGAGCTCCAACTACCGCTCTGGTTGCAGCTCCAGCCCTCACCCCTTCCTCCGCGCCGGCCTCCATGGCTCTGACTCTGGAGGAGGAGCTGCAGGAAGCAATCCGGAGGGCGCAGGTAAGAAGATGCAGGTCGAATCCGCGCTGGGGGTCTCCAGTCAAGTCCTGGAGTTCATGCCGAATTTTCCCATCCGCAGTTGCTTCCGGACCGGGGCATCGATGACATCCTGGAGGATCAGGTGGAGCCTGTTGGTATGATCCGAACTCCTAGATTTAGGGGAGATGGGCCTTGAAGTTCTGGACTCCTGCGTCCGCAGGAGGCGTGGGCCGGGGAGTTGAACTCCTAGAAATGGGGTATGGGGGGCTGGTGTCCGGATCCCTGACTTTCCAAGCTCACGTATCATTCTTTATCCCGCAGACCCCCTGCCTCCCATCCCCCTGGACTTCCCTGGCTCCTTCGACGTGCTGTCTCCCTCCCCGGACTCAGAAGGCCTCTCATCTGTTTTCTCCTCTTCACTCCCGTCCCCTACGAACTCCTTCTCCCCTTCTCCCAGGGACCCCACGGACTCCCTGGACTGGCTGGAGGCCCTGAGTGGGGGTCCTCCCCTGGGTTCTGGTCCCCCAGCCCCCAGCATCTTCTCTGCTGACTTATCTGACTCCGGCAGTAGCCGGCTGTGGGATCTGCTGGAGGACCCGTGGTGATGGATTCAGGGGTTTCCAGAAACAGAACTGGTGGGGGTGGAGAGAAGCTCCCTGGGGGAGGAGAGGGAAGGACCAGTAGAGCCCCTCCTATTGCAGACACAGGATTGGAGACAACCTCCCACCCCACCTGCCTCCTGAAGTGCTGCTGACTGCCTGAACTTTGCCTACTTAAGATCCCCCTCCAGGGTTGTATGGTTGGGGGGCTTCTTTTGCTGCTGGCCACGGCAAACAAGATGCTTGCTGCTTCTTTCAGAGACCTCATGGATGTTTTTACATGTCCCTACCCACAGTAGATGGCTGCCTAGGGGGCCTGGAGAGTGGTTATGCCTTTTGGATACAGGAGAGAAGCAAGAAAGAGTAGAGGGGGAGAATGGGGAGCAAGAACTTGACCCCCCAGGGTTCTGGTTGGAGATGAAAATATTAGAAACATCTGGTCTAAGATCAACTTCTCTTGGAAGCAGAGCCTGAGGCAAGATATAAATGCCAGTGATTTATTAAAGAAGTGTTCAGCTGGGCACGGTGGCTCTAATCCCAGCACTTTGGGAGGCCGAGGCGGGTGGATCACGAGGTCAAGAGATCGAGACCATCCTTGTCAACATGGTGAAACCCCATCTCTACTAAAATCACAAAAATTAGCTAGGCATGGTGGCACGCACCTGTAGTCCCAGCTACTTTGGAGACTGAGGCGGGAGAATCACTTGAACCTGGGAGGCAGAGGTTGCAGTTAGCCGAGATTGTGCCACTGCACTCCAGCCTGGTGACAAAGCAAGACTCCATCTTAAAAAAAAAAAAAAAAAGTATTCCAGCCAGTGCAGTGGCTCATGCCTATAATCCCAGCACTTTGGGAGGCCGAGGTGGGTGGGTCACCTGAGATCAGAAGTTTGAGACCAGCTGGCCAACATGGTGAAACCCTGTCTCTACCAAAAATACAAGAAAAAGAAAGAAAGAAAAAAATTAGCTGGGCATGGTAGTACATGCCTGGAATCCCAGCTACTTGGGAGGCTGAGGCAGGAGAATCACTTGAACCCGGGACGTGGAGGTTGCAGTGAGCCAAGATCGTCCCATTGCACTCCAGCCTGGGCAACAAGAGCAAAACTCCATCTCAAAAAACAAAAACAGAGAGAGAAGTGTTCCCAGGAGAAACCAATAGAAGAGTGGGGAAAACAGGACAGCAAAGGGGAAGAGGAACAAGAGGTGACTTCAAATGAGGTCAACCTCAGCCTAATCCTCTGGGGAGCTCCAGAGCACAAATTAAGTTGCGGAGTCTTTCCCATCTTGGGACTCACGGAACTGGGCCTTTGTATCTTTCTGTTTGAGCTTATTATAGCCTAACAACAAACCACCCCCAGACCAGCTTCAGTGGCTCACACCTGTAATTCCAGCACTTGGAGAGGCTGAGGCAGGCAAATCACTTGAAGCTAGGAGTTTGAGACCAGCCTGGCCAACATGGTGAAACCCTGTCTCTATCAAAACTATAAAAAAAAAATTTAGCCGAGTGTGGTGGTGGGAGCCTGTAATCCCAGCTACTTGACAGGTCAAGGCAGGATAGTTGCTTGAAATCAGGAAGTGGAGGTTGCAGTGAGCTGAGATCATGACACTTCACTCCAGCCTGGCAACAGAGCAATACTCCATCTCTAAACAAGCAACAAAAACCCACACCACCCCAAAACTCAGAGTTGTAAAACAATAACTCCCTGATTGCTCACAAATGCACAGGTGGACTAGGATCAGCAGGGTGGTTCTTCAGTCCCATGTGATGTTGGCTAGAGCTGCAGTCATCTCGGGCTCCAACTGGGCTGGCACATCCAAGATGGCGCACTCAGATGTGTGCAGCACTACCAAGTCCAGCTTGGCTGTAGAGACACCCGCCCAGGTGGCACTAAAGGAACTGAGAAGCAGACACGAAGATAAAACAGCAAAGTGGGCCTATCGGAGGCCAACAGCCTTCCGAACTGAGAGACCCAGGAGCTGACAGCATCCTGGGCTGGGAGCTTGCGCAGACGCTGATCCACGCATTTATTCTCTCTGAACAGGTGCTCATTATTAACAAGCAGGTGTTCAGTATTTTCTCACAACAAAATAGGAAGGAAACTGGTGCTCACTTACCACTGATCACAGACAAACCAAAAAGTGTTCTCCGCGAGAGAGCCACGGGGGCAGGGTCAGATGTTCCGAGCTTAAATAATTGTTTTGGCCGGGCGCAGTGGCTCACGCCTGTAATCCTAGCACTTTGGGAGACCAAGGTGGGTGGATCATCTGAGGTCAGGAGTTCAAGACCAGTCTGGTCACAAGGTGAAACCCCACCTTAAAAAAAGAAAAATAAAAAATATTAAATTAAAAAAATAAAAAAGAAATAAAATAATTGTTTTAACCAGTGTATGATATTTATACATTGTCCTGCCACTTTAGAATGCCCCAAGTAGTTTTCTCCTGGGGGGGAGGGGTAGCTAGGTTTCCCTTGCTATCGTTTTTTTTTTTTTCCTGGCAACTTTCATTTTAAAAAAGTAGGCAACCAGCAAATCAGCAGCCCTCAGGGCTGTTTTGTCTATGGAGTAGCTTTTTTTTTTTTTTTGAGATGGAGTCTCACTCTGTAGCCCAGGCTGGAGTGCAGTGATGCAATCTCGGCTCACTGCAACCTCCACCTCCAGGGTCCCAGTTCAAGCAATTCTCCTACCTCAGCCTCCCAAGTAGCTGGGATTACAGGCACGAGCTACCATGCCCAGCTAATTTTTGTATTTTTTAGTGGGGACGGAGTTTCAATATGTTGGCCAGTCTGGTCTTGAACTCCTGACCTCGTGATCCACCTGCCTCAGCCTCCCAAAGTGCTGGGATTACAGGTGTGAGCCACCGCGCCTGCTATCATTCTTTCTAGCAAACGATACATCCCATCATACACTCAGCATTTTTCAACATGGCACCATGGTGCCGACAGCATGAAGGCTGGGTCCAGCTGGGTTGTGGGAACAGCTGGACTTCTCTCATTCTCTATGTAGTGTCGGTGCTAGCCCTCTGTGGCCTCTCCATCAGGGCTCCTAAGAGTGAGTATTCCAAGAGGAGGGAACAGAAGCTGCCAGTCTCTTAAAGACTAGGCTTGGAACTGGCACTGTTATACCCTAGCGAGTTAGGAGGAAAGTGCCCCACTAACTGAGTTCCAACTGAGAGTCCTTTACTGCCGGCGACCTACAGTCAGCTCGTGGAAGGGGCTTTATTCCTTTTTATACCTTGCTTAAGAAAGGGGAGGGGGAGCCTAGCTGAAGCAGAAGTTACAGAAGCAGAACAAGCAAGTTAGACAAGGAGGCTGGTAACCAGGAGGCAGGAGGCTCCCATGATTGTTGATTACGAAGGGGGGAAATTCAGCACTCGCCATGCAATCAATCAAGGGGGTATTCACCATAGCAAGTGGGCTTGCCAAGCAGCATAGGTTTACAATGGTTATATGCCTCTATAGTTCTCAGCACCGCATGACCCAGGCACTCAAGGGAGAAATGGCGGGAGGGCTGAGGCGGAGGTTAAGATGGAGTCTGTCAGGCTAACACAGGGTAAGTGAACACAGCACAATTTCTCTTCCACCATATTTTATAATTAATGCAAGTCAGGCTAGCCCAGATTAAATATGGGAAGGGACTATATGAATCTGTGAATATCAGGGGCATGCTCTCTAGGGGCTATATTTGGGGACTTACCACCATACCCGCCTCGTCACTCCTGGGCCATGGGTCACGGAGGGAAGGAGGAAGGAATGATGTAAACACTCAGGCATCCCAGCCCAACGGCAGTCCTGGGAAGAACGTCATAGTTGTTAGCAGCCACATGTTTTAAAATGTAGGTTTCAGGGCCGGGCACCATGGTTCACACCTGCAGTCCCAGCTACTCTGGAGGCGGAGACAGGAGGATCACTTGAGTCTGGGGGTTTGAGGTTGCAGTGAGCTATGATTGCACCATTGCACTCCAGCCTGGGCAACAGAGCAATGCTGGGGTCCGGCACGTCTGCCAGGGGGCTACCGACCTGCGGGAGTCCCTGAGACCACCAACGTAGATGTCTCGTTCAACCTGAGGGAGAGAGCGCGTGGAAAAGAAAGAGGAAAGGAAAGCGGAGTCTGGAGGTCTACCTGACCCGAAGTCAGGCAGCAGCTTTATTTTTGTGGGTTACAGCTTTTATACCTTTTTTCTTGTTACATTTACTTTATCTCAGCAGAAAAAGGGGTGGACAGAAAAGAGAACAGAAACCACGTAAAAATAGTTATCAGGGGCTTGTGATAACAGCTCACCAAGCAGTTTTAAGGGGGCTTGTGATCATAGCTTACAAAGCAGTTTAAGAGTTAATATATGTTTTTCAAAGATACACAGTGCAAACAAACAATGGTGCCCTTAAGGTGGCTTGTTAACTATGTTTTCCATCAGGAGGTAGAGCAAAGGCTCAGCTCCTGAGAAAATATGGGCAGGGGTCTCTGCCCCTCTCAGGCACCTCAATTGCAGCAAGCCTATTGCTTACACAGAGATTAAGGGGATATGAAGCAGTCAGCACAATGTCCTCATAAACCGCAGGCCCTTACTCTGCATTCTGTTTTTGCCTCAGTGGTTGAGCCATTTTTACCTCGACTCAACAGCCCTCGAGAGCGGGGGAGAGCAGATAGGTCCAGCAGCCAAGATGGGGCGAGTCACGCTAACTGTCTCAAGCCCTTGGCACGAACGCTGCATCACAAGATCCTTAAAAAAAAAAAAAAGGCCAGGCACGGTGTCTCATGACTGTAATCTTAGTACTTTGGGAGGCAAAGCAGGTGGATCACCTGAGGTCAGAAGTTCAAGACCAGTCTGGCCAATATGGTGAAATCCTGTCTCTACTAAAAATACAAAAAAAAAAAAAAAAAAAAAAAAATAGCAGGCCATGGTGGTGTACGCCTGTAGTCCCAGCTACTCAGGAGGCTGAGGCAGGAGGATCACTTGAACCTGGGAGGTGGAGGTTGCTGTGAGCCGAGATCACGCCTGCACTCCAGCCTGGGCGACAGAATGAGACTCAGTCTCAAAAAAAAAGCCCCAAAAAACAAAGAAAGAGACAAAAAACAGAAGAGGCAAGGTAAGCAGGTTTGAGATGACCTAGTTTGAATCTCAGCAGGCTCTGGAGCACAGAGGCTGTTCTGAGTTTTTGGTACCTGGCCCAGGGGTAATTAGCACAGGTGGACAGCAGCTCAGGGAGCCTGTGCTCCTAAAGGTGTGAGCTCCGGATTGGCTGGTTTGCATAGGAAAGGTGAATAGTTAACTATCTCTAGCATTTGGCTATCCCTGGGAGGGTCAGTCTCTCCAGAGTCAGCAAGGCCCCCACATAGCAAAGCAGCAGCAGTTCAGAAACTACAAAGGTGTTATTGTTATTTTTTTTGAGACAGAGTCTCACTCTGTCACCCAGGCTGGAGTGCAGTGGCAGGATCTCGGCTCACTGCAACCTCTGCCTCTTGGGTTCAAGCGATTGTCCTGCCTCAGCCTCCAGAGTAGCTGGGACTAGAGGTGCGTGCCAAAAGTAGCCTAGCAAACTTTTGTATTTTTAGTAGAGACGGGTTTCACCATGTTGGTCAGGCTGATCTTGAACCCCTGACCTCAGGTGATCCACCTGCCTCAGCTTCCCAATGTGCTGGGATTACAGACATGAGTCACTGTGCCTGGCACAAAGGCATGATTAATACGCCAATCACACAAGCTTGGGGCTGGGCGCACAGAACTGGGAAGAGGAATCTGAGGGCACCTGGGCGGGCCTCCAGCACTGTCCTCTGCAGGTGGGAAAGAACAGTCGACCAGGCATGTGCAATACGACCTGGAACCAGGGACGTCCCCTTGCGCTGTTCTCAGTTTCCACATCTGTACTGCAGCCCGGTGCGGGTGATTCTGTTCACTGAGATTGTCCACAAACCAGACCTGGTATAGGGATACGCCAATAAATGCCAGTCACCATTATTAGCTGCTGATGGGGAATTCTGCTGCCTCAACATGTTTGCACTCTGGTAGGTGCAAGAGATCCACAATCAGAAGGGAAAGGAGTCAGGTGCGGTGACTCACGCCTGTAATCCCAACACTTTGGGAGGCTCGGGCTGCCAGATCATTTGAGGTCAGGAGTTCGAAACCAGCCTGACTAACATGGCAAAACCCTGTCTCTACTAAAAATACAAAACAATTAGCCAGGTGTGATGGTGTGCACCTGTAGTCCCACCCACTCGGGACGCTAAGGTGGGAGAATCACTTGAACCCGGGAGGCGGATTCTGCAGTGAGCCGAGATCTCACCACTGCACTCTGGCCTGGGTGACAGAGTGAGACTCTGTCTCAAATAAATAAATAAATAAAGGGACGGAGGGAACAAATTCGTATTACCATGAGGCAAAGGCAATGTTCTATGTCACTTTCCAGATAAGGTAACTGAAGGTTAGAGAAAGGGAGTGATATGCTCAGTGTCAGACAGATGGGGTTGCTGAAGTGGGGATTTAAATCAGATTCAGTATGTCATAACTTAGTCCACAGGAAAAAAAATTCAGATTTAGGCTGGGAACTGTGGCTCACATCTGTAATCCCAGCACTATGGGAGGTCAAGGCAGGAAGATCGCTTGAGGCCAGAAGTTCCCAGAACAGCCCGGGCAACATAGTGAGATCCCTGTCTATGAAAAAAAAAAAAACTTTTTTGAGTCAGGGTGTTGCTCTTTCGCCCAGGCTGGAGTGCAGTGGCGAAATCATTGCCTCAACCTCTCAGACTCAGGTGATCCTCCCACCTCAGCCTCTGGAGTTTCTGGGACTGCAGGCACACACCACCATGCCCAGCAATTTTTTTATTTTTAGTTTTTGAGACGCAGCTTTGCTCTTGTTGTCCAGGCTGGAGTGCAATGGTGCGATCCCGGCTCACTACAACCTCCGCCTCCCGGGTTCAAGTGATCCTCCTGCCTCAGCCTCCCGAGTAGCTGGGATTACAGGCATGCACCACCACACCAGGGTAATATTTTGTATTTAGTAGACAAGGGTTTTCACCATATTAGGCTGCTCCCAAACTCCTGCCATCAGGTGATCCACCCACATCAGCCTCCCAAAGTGATGGGATTACAGGCATTCACCACCACGCCAGGCCACTTTTGTATTTTTTGTAGAGACATAGTTTCACTATGTTGCCCACGTTGGTCTTGAACTCCTGACCTCAAGTGATCCTCCTACCCTAGCCTCCCATAGTGCTGGGAATACAGGCATGAGCCACCGCTCCTGGCCCAGAGACTTTTCTGACTGTATGGATCTCCAAATCAATATGTCCCCATCTCTGCCTGACTCAGGTCACTCTGTCCCGGTTCTGTCTTCCTCTGCCTCCATATCTCTTCCTCTGTTCTCTCTGATTTGCTCTCTGGCTGTTCCCTCCTCCCTATCTCTGTCTCTAGCTCTCTCCGGCCCTTTATCCCTGATCCATCCGTCATCCTGCCCTCAAATCTCTGTGTCTCAGGCACTCGTCTTTGAGTTTCAGCCAGGACCCCGCCTGCCTCCATTACACCGTCCCCATCTCAGCCGCGTCCAGATGGGGGCAGTGTTGAGCTGAGGGTGCAATTGGTTCCTGCACTGCCCCAGGGAGTCAAGGCCAGAAGCAGGGTTGGTGGGGTGCATGTCTGCACCTAAAGCCTCAGCCCGAGCGTCCAACCCTTCTCCAAAGACTTCATCCCCTCTCCTGCCTCAGGAAAAGCAGGGCTGAACTAAGGCGGATCAGATGGGGAGTCCCAAGCAGCGCCTTCCTGCTTTTCCCCATCTCAACAGAAGGTGGACATTTACATCGTGGGGCCTGAAAAGGACCACTAATATCAAAATGCCAAAATTACTAATTTATCTTCTAAACATACTCCCCAGAAGGATATATTCATATTCATTGTGTAGACCAGAAAAAATATTTCTCCTTCTTCCTTTCTTTCTTTTTTTTTGAGACACTGTTGTGTCCACTCTGTTGCCCAGGCTGGAGTGCAGTAGTAAGATCTCAGCTCACTGCAATCTCCACCCACTGGGTTTAAGCGATTTTGCTGACTCAGCCTCCTGAGTAGCTGGAATTACAGGTGTGTGCCACCACTCCTGGCTAATTTTTGTATTTTTAGGAGAGACGGGGTTTCACCTTGTTGGTCAGGCTGGTCTCGAACTCCTGACCTCAAGTGATCCACCAGCCTTGGCCTCCCAAAGTGCTAGGATCACAGGTGTGAGCCATAGTGCCTGCTTGCCAAAGATCTAATCGTGTCTTTTTAATGTTTTTAAATTTTGTTAGGGATGGGGTCTTGCTATATTGCCTACTTTGGACTGCAGTGCTATGTACAGGTGTGATCATGACTCACTGAAGCCCCGAACTCCTGGGATCAATTGATTTCCCACTTCAGCCTTCCGAGTAGCTGGTCCTACACTTGTGTTCTACCACACCCAGTTTTTTTTAATTTTACAATTTTATTTGAGATGGAGTCTTGCTCTGCTGCCCAGGCTAAAGTGTAATGGCACGATCTCGGCTCACCACAACCTCTGCCTCCAGGGTTCAAGGGATTCTCCTGCCTCAGCCTCCTGAGTAGTTGGGATTACAGGTACCCACCAATGCACCTGGCTTTTTGTATTTTTAGTAGAGATGGGGTTTCACCATCTTGGCCAGACTGATCTTGAACTCCTGACCTTGTGATCCACCCACCTCAGCCTCCCAAAATGCTGGGATTATAGGCGTGAGCCACTGTGCCTGGCAGTTTTTTATTTTTTGTAGAGACAGTGTCTCCCTATGTTGCCCAGGCTGGTCTTGAACTCCTGATCTCAAGCGATCCTCCCATCTTGGCACGCCAAAGTATTGGGATCACAGGCATGAGCCACTGTACCTGGCCTGTACCAAATATATCATTATTATTATTATTTAACACAGAATCTTGCTCTTTCGCTCAAGCTGGAGTGCTGGAGTGCAGTGGTGCCATCCCAGCTCACTGTAACCTGTCTCCCGGGTTCAAGCAATTCTCCTACCTCAGCCTCCTGAGAAGCTGGGATTACAGGCACCAACTACCACGCCTGGCTAATTTTTGTATTTTGAGTAGAGATGGGGATTCAACATGTTGGCCAGGACAGTCTCGAACACCTGACCTCAGGTGATCTACTCACCTTGGCCTCCCAAAGTGCTGGGATTACAAGCACAAGCCATCACACCTGGCTAAAGTTTCCTTTTTCATCCAGACCTTTGATAGAATTCCATCTACTCCTAAGATTTTTTTTTTTTTTTTTTTTGACAGAGTTTCACTCTGTTGTCCAGGCTGGAGTGCAATGGTGTGATTTCGGCTCACTGCAACCTCTGCATCCCGGGTTCAAATGATTCTGCTTCAGCCTTCTGCGTAGTTGGGACTACAGGTGTGTGCCACCACGCCTGGCTAAGTTTTTGTATGCTTAGTAGAGACAGGGCTTCACTGTGTTGCCCAGGCTAGTCTCAAACTCCTGACTTCAGGTGATCTGCTTGCCTTAGCCTCCCAAAGTGCTGGAATTACAGGCGTGAGCCACCATGCCTGGCTTAAGATGTATTTTGGAGTTCATGTGATACCCATGCAATAAAATCTCAGAGAACCTCTTCTCCCATCCCCAAAGTCATGATTGTGTGTTTATTATTTGTTTATAAGAGTCACGGTCTCACTAGGTTGTCCAGGCTGCAGTGCAATGGCTATTCACAAGTGCAATCATCATGTGCTCCAGTCTCGAACTCCTGGCTTCAAGGAGTCCTCCCACCTCAAGCTCGCTGGTAGCTGGGAATACCCTTCTCCATGACTGTTCACACTGATGGTTAAATAAATATTACTTATTTGATGTCTGTGTAATGGTTACAATTGTATCCTCTAAGAGGAAAGGACTGGGGGCAGGGGGGCGGGCAGGGGTTCATGGCCTGACATTTACTGAAAGAAGGAATGGAATGCGCTGAAATTCACTGAGCCAGGCTGGTCTCTGAGTTCTCAGCGATGATCAGCCCAGGCCCTAGGAAGCCAGGATTGAAGAGGTAGGACAGAGGGATTTGGATGCATGCCAGCTCTGAGCCAATATGGCACATTAGGGCAAACTGGAAAAAGCGCCCACTTCCAGACGGACTAACTAGAAAACAATGAGCTCTCTGCGTGGACACAATGCCAAGGACACTTGGTTTGATGAGTACACTCTGGGTCTGTTTAAACCCCACTTGCCTTCTTGACCAGGGGCCTTTGTGCGGTGAACAACCTGGACAACCTCTCGGGGCATCCCTGTTGTCTACCCTAAAGCCATTTCCCTTTTCTTCCTTGGTAACACTGCCCTAATTTTCTGCAAGCTGCATGTCCTTCAGCGGCAGCTGATCAACTTCCCAACTGCAGAATCTGAGGCTAAACTAATCCTAGAAGTCTCATTTCTTGTGCCTCTTATTGAGGCCACAGGGGTATGTGGTAATTCCTACCAATTGGATTTCGGGGGAAGTTGCTGGAAGGCTTAGGAAGGTTTTGCTCCTTCTTCAAAAGGGACCAAGACAAGAACAAGCCTCTTTTTGGTTTTTGAAAGGAATTACCTGTACGTGATGGCTGTGTGTAGCAGCCCTTTTGGCACCAGGAGATGACACAGCTCAGAGATGGTGGCATGGTATATGAAGATGGAATGAGCTCAGGGGACTGATGGCTTTGTGGAGCTGCTAAATTAACTGACCTGGACTGGGCCACTTGTGGTCCTGTGTGATATGTATGATGATGGTCTTTGAACCTGTTCGTGTTTTTTGAGATGGAGTCTCTGTTGCCCAGGCTGGAGTGCAGTGGTGCAATCTCAGCTCACTGCAGCCTCCGCCTCCTGGGTTCAAGCAATTATCTGCCTCAGCCTCCCAAGTAGCTGTGACTACGGGCACCTGCCACCACGCCTGGCTGACTTTTTTGTATTTTTTTTTTTTGAGACAGTTTCACTCGTTACCCAGGCTGGAGTGCAATGGCACGATCTCGGCTCACCGCAACCTCCGCCTCCTGGGTTCAGGCAATTCTCCTGCCTCAGCCTCCTGAGTAGCTGGGATTACAGGCATGCACCACCATGCCCAGCTAATTTTTTGTATCTTTAGTAGAGACGGGGTTTCACCATGTTGACCAGGATGGTCTCGATCTCTTGACCTCGTGATCCACCCGCCTCGGCCTCCCAAAGTGCTGGGATTACAGGCTTGAGCCACCGCGCCTGGCCAACTTTTTTGTATTTTTAGTAGAGACAAGGTTTCACCATCTAGGCCAGGCTGATCTTGAACTCCTGACCTCGCGATTCACCTGCCTTGGCCTTCCAAAGTGCTCGGATTACAGGTGTGAGCCACCACGCCCAGACTTTTTTTTTTTTGGATACATAGTCTTGCTTTGTCACCCAGGCTGGAATACAGTGGCACCATCTTGGCTCACTGCAACCTCTCCCTCCTGGGTTCAAGTGATTCTCTTGCCTCAGCCTCCCGAGTAGCTGGGATTACCAGGGTGCACCACCACACCTGGCTTATTTTTTGTATTTTTAGTAGAGACAGGCTTTCATCATGTTGGTCAGGCTG
This sequence comes from Saguinus oedipus, assembly GCA_031835075.1. NCBI lineage: Eukaryota > Metazoa > Chordata > Mammalia > Primates > Cebidae > Saguinus > Saguinus oedipus. The sequence continues at coordinate 49,929,680 of CM063187.1, read as the reverse complement.
GTGTTGAATTCCTGACCTCAAGTAACCCGCCTGCCTCAGCCTCCCAAAGCGTTGGGATTGCAGGCATGAGCCACGGCTCCCAGCCATTGTTCATGGAGATTTCTGTTACTTGCAGCCCAAAGCATCTTCACAGAAGAGAGGAAGGTCCTGTTCATGGAACAGCTCTCATGCCCAGCACTCATCTTGAGGGAGCCAGAGGAGACAGGATTTCAAAGGCAAGGCCAGCATCAGTGCTTGAGTAAGGGGGACAGGTCTGCAGCAATCCCCATCCACTCCGGCAAGAAGGCTGCCTCCGGCTTAAAAACTTTGAGGAAAGGGGAGTCGGGGAGGGTGTAGTTGGCCAGGTAGATGGTGTCCCCACCTGTGAGGTAGGCTGCCCAGATCCCGAACGTCCCGATGGTCATGATGGTGTGGTTACACTGTGTGAGCAGCGCAAAATCTTTGCCGGGTGAGCCCTCGATGCCATCGCCAGCAAACACCACGTCACCGCGGGAGGTGTCGATGTTCTGCCGACACCAGGGCATGCCGTTGCTGGTGACCACGAAGATGGGGGAGCTGTGGTGAGCCCGGAACCAGTCCAGGGCCTGCTCGAGGTAGTGCCGGTCGGCCACCACCCCCTTCCACACCCGCGGCATGACGTAGACATAGTCCCCTCGGCGCACATGGACCCCCACAAAGGTGCCCGGCCGACTCCCATTCAACCGCAGGCCCCGCAGGAATCTCTGGGCCTCCTCCCGCACATGGTCGTGCAGGGTGAACTCCTGGAGGATCTCCCGGCGGAGGTGGTGGTAGAAGGTCCAGGAGCAGGGGTAGCCCGTGAGGCGGACGTACTCCCCTGGGATATGGCGGTAAGCCTCCTCCATCCAGTCGTTCAGGTGGTAGTTCTGCCAGCGGATGCTGCTGGCCGTAGTGCTGTGAAGCACTGGCAGTGTGATCTTGAAGATAGGGGCCAGGGTGCTGTGCATCTGGGCCGGGATGAAGGCGGCCCGCCCATTCAGCTTGGCCAGGGCGTAGAGCGTGGCGTACTCGCCCATCTGGTTCCCTAGGCGGCCTATTGCATTGATGGTCCATATGCCCCTGGGCTGGCTGGGTCCCAGCGCCTCTGACATTGAGGCCTGCGCTGGCATCTGCTCCTCTAAGTCCCACATGGCTTGAATCTTTGCTAGCCGCTGTTGAACGTGAAATACAGTGGACGCCGTAAAGACAAAGAGGACGAAGTGGGCCATGGGAAAGGAGAAAGTCACCTGGCTGATCAGCATGGCTGTCGGGGGGAGGGGGGAAAGCGGGACATGTTAGCCGAGAGCTGGAGGCCCAGGACGCCAGGGAACGGGCTGTGCAGGGGCGCGCAGGCGTTAGGTGGGTTCATCTGAATGTGGTTTTACTTCGGGTGTGTAAATACTTGGCACACACATGCATACGTGTGTGGTCAGCTATCACGAGTGTATTTCGTTTTTCTTTTAATTATTATTATTTTGGTATCTTTATAGCAAGTGTGTGTGTGTGTGTGTGTGTGTGTGTGTGTGTGTGTGTGTGTGTGTGTGATGGAGTCTTGCTCTTGTTGCCCAGGCTGAAGTGTAATGCTGTGATCTCTGCTCACTGCAACCTCCGCCTCCCGTGTTCAAAACTATTCTCCTGCCTCAGCCTCCCAAGTAGCTGGGGTTATAGGAATGTGTCACCACGCCCAGCTAATTTTCTATTTTTAGTAGAGATGGGGTTTCTCCATGTTGGTCAGGCTGGTCTCAAACTCCTGACCTCAGGTGATCTGCCCACCTCGGGAGCCCCCACACTCAGCCTGGAGTGTGTTTATACAGATGTGCATACATTGTGTTCAAGGTGGTGTGTGTACACAGGTGGATGTGTTTGCATTGTGTGTAATGTGGATATGGGAATCCATACACTGTATACATATACGGGTGTGTGCAAATGGACATGTGTGCATGGTAGTGCATTGGTGTATATATATTGTGTACACATAAGGGTATGTGTGTTCAGCCTGGCCAACAGAGTGAAACCCCATCTCTACTAAAAATACAACAAATGACCCAGGCGTGGTGGCAGGTACCTGTAATCCCAGCTACTGGGGAGGCTGAGGCAGGAGAATTGCTTGAACCAGGGAGGTGGAGGTTGCAGTGAGACAAGATTACCTCACTGCACTCCAGCCTGGGCAACAGAGTCAGATTCTGTCTCAAATAATAAATAAATAAATAAAGCAGAATGTTCTACAAGGAAGTCCCTGCCTCCTTGGTAGCTCCCTCCCTTCCTCACCCAGGAAGGAGTGGGTGGCTGCTGAGTGTCCCAGAGCAGGAAGCTTGGCACTGACCTTGACTGGAGCCCGCAAGGAGAGAAGGAAGAGGTGGAGCGCAAACTCAAGTCTCCCAGGCGAGCTGCTCAGTGAGATCGTGAATTGCTGAGGTTTGGCTAGATGCCTTTCGGGGTGTGGTCAGGAACCTCTTATGCACTGTGTGACTCTGACCCAGGGCTTTTACCTTGTCTGTCCATCAACGGGGGTTTGATAAAAACTACAGTTTCCTGGAGGTTGCAGTGAGCCGAGATCGCACCATTGCACTCCAGCCTGGAGTGCAGACTCCCGTTCAAAAAAAATAAGTAAATAACAAAAATAACAAGGCCGGGCGCGGTGGCTCAAGCCTGTAATCCCAGCACTTTGGGAGGCCGAGATGGGTGGATCATGAGGTCAAGAGATCGAGACCCTCCTAGTCAACAAGGTGAAACCCGGTCTCTACTAAAAATACAAAAATTAGCTGGGCATGGTGGCACGTGCCTGTAGTCCCAGCTACTCGGGAGGCTGAGGCAGGAGAATTGCCTGAACCCAGGAGGCAGAGGTTGCGGTGAGCCAAGATCGTGCCATTGCACACCAGCCTGGGTAACAAGAGCGAAACTCCGTCTCAAAAAAAAAAAAAAATAACAAAAACAAACAACAGCCTTGTCCAGGAGTGGTAGCTCACACCTGTAATCCCAGTGCTTTGGGAAGCCAAGGTGGACAAATCACTTAAGCTCAGGAGTTCAAGACCAGCCTGGGCAACATGGCAAAACCCTGTCTTTAAAAAAACAGCAAACAAAAATTCTATGAGCCAGGCACGGTGGCTCATGCCTATAATCCCAGCACTTTGGGAGGCTGAGGCAGAAGAATCGCTTGAATCCGGGAGGCAGAGTTGCAGTGAGCCAAGATCGTACCATTACATTCCAGACTGGGCAACAAAAAGCAAAATTCCATCTCAAAAAAAGAAATTTGACAAGAGTGCTGGTGTGCATCTGTAGGCTCAGATACTCAGGAGGCTGAGTGCGGAGGATCACCTGAGGTCAGGGAGGTTGAGGCTGCAGTGAGCCAAGATCCTGCCACTAGGTTCCAGCCTGGGCAACAGAGCGAGACCCTTTTTCAAAAAGACCCCAAAGCAACAACAACAAAAAACTCATGTAGGTGACACTATGTCCATTTCACAGCAAAGGAAACTGAGGCTCAGAGACTGGCCCTGTGGCTGGGAGGGGCTCAGATGAGCAAGGGAGTGGCCCAGGGATGTGGCGGGCTGAGGAGGTGCTGAGATGGCAGGGGGTGATTGGAAAAGCAGCTACCAGGAGCCTGAGGGGAAATCTTGAGAAATGCCAACAGCCAGAGTGGAATCCAGGGCAGTAGGGCTTCTGGTAGAAAGGAGTGCTTGGGGTTTCCCCAGTCCTCTGAGGTCAGGAAGTCCATCTTGTTATCTGCCCTCAGTCCCTACAGTTGCATCAGACACCTCAGACTGGGCCATAGGGGCAGTGGAGAGAGGGAGGTCAAGGGTTCTTCCTCCATCCCGGTGCCTTGTTGGGGGTCTTCCCTTGGAAGATTGTGATTAGGATGCCAGAATAGAAAGGGGCCCTGATTTCTCTCTCTTTTTTTTTTGAGATGGAGTCTCACTCTGTCAACCAGGCTGGAGTACAGTGGCTTGATATCAGCTCACTGCAACCTCTACCTCCTGGGTTCAAGCAATTCTTCTGCCTCAGCCTCCTGAATAGCTGGGATTACAGGTGCACACCACCACACTTGGCTAATTTTTTGTATTTTTAGTAGAGATGAGGTTTCACCATGTTGGTCAGGCTGGTCTTGAACTCCTGACCTCATGATCCATCCACCTCTACCTCCCAAAGTACTGAGATTACAGGCGTGAGCCACCACACCCAGCCAGGGCCCCAGTTTCGAAGCAGGAGCCCGGCCGCCAATTCTGTCAGAGGACTGGGGTCACTAAAATCTATAGGTCTCTTCCTCTTTTTTCTTTTTTTTTTGAGATGGAGCCTCACTCTGTTGCCCAGGCTGGAGTGCAGTGGCACCATCTTGACTCACTGGTACTCACGGGAACACTGCTTCCCGGGTTCAAATGACTGTCATGCCTCAGCCTCCTGAGTCGCTAGGATTACAGATGTATGCCATCACAACCGGCTAACTTGTATTTTTAGTAGAGATGGGGTTTCACTATGTTGGCCAGACTGGTCTCGAAACCCTGACCTCAAGTGATCCTCCTGTCTCAGCCTCCCAAAGTGCTGGGATTACAGTGTGAGCCACCGTGTCCAGACTAGATCACTCACCTCTTTTTTTTTTTTTTTTTTTTAATAGACGGGGTTTCACCATGTTGGTCAGGCTGGTCTTGAACTCCTGACTTCAGGTGATCCACCCACCTTGGCCTCCAAAGTGTTTGGATTACAGGTGTGGGCCACCACACCCGACCTAGGTCACTTCTTTTGGATTCTCTTTGTCCCGCCCGTCCACGATTCAAGCCTGGTCTCTTCCTCTTCCCTCTGTCCCCTACACCCACCGCCGGCCCTGCCCCGCCCCAACTCACATCCCCTCCAGGGCTCCCTGTGCCCCTAAGACAGAATCCCAGCCTCTGGCCTGGCCCCGAACACCCCTCTGGCTTTGTTGCCAGCTGTTCCCATGAAATAACCCAGCTCTCTGCTTACCTGGAGCCTTGTCCTGTCTCCCAGCCCTGAGAGCCTTTCTCCACCCCTACCCGCCCCTGCTCTGGGCAGCTCTGCACGCCCTGCTCGGCGGCACCCCGACACTGCCAGAGTCCACTCTCTTCCAGCACTTCCCCGGAATTCCCGGATTCCCAGCAAGATCACTTCCACTCTGGGGAGGAGAAGTGAGCTTCAAACAAAAATGTGGGGCCATCACTTGCACACCCAACCTTTATTCTCTGGTGGTGGGGTTTGAATCACAGAAGCGGTGATTCAGAGCCGGATCAGGGAGTGCGGGAGGCATGGAACTGCCTCCCTGAGCGAGGGCAGAGCACGGAGGTGAGACCCACAGCTTGGGGTCCTTGAAGACTCTGGGGAGCCCCGGGTCTGAGGAAGCACCCTCCAGGGTGGAGCCAGGAAAGTCGGGTCACCAACAGCTGTGCCCGAGCCACCTGCACCTTTACTGCCAGGGTGGTTCCTGGAAACTGCTGAGGGGAGGGAGACAAGGAAGAAGCTGGTGGCCAGGGCTGGAGAAGGGGAGGGAGATGGTGGCTGGAGCTCTAGAAACAGATCCACCGGGAAGGAAGTGGGGAGGGAGCTAAGGAGGACGGCTGGCAGGTAGGAGGGGGGCCTGGCTGCCGAGGGAGGGACCCTCCTGTCCTGGAGGCTCTGAGTTGGGAGTGCATCCCAGAGGGGACCAGAGGCCCTCGAGTGCAGGCTGAGTCCACTTCCCACATCCCCTGCTCCCCGCCTGGGAGTGTGTGCACTGGTGTGTGTGCTGCCGGGTGGGCGAGGAGCCCCTCACCTGCTCTCTCCAGGTCCTGCTGAAGGAATCAGGGTGGCTCTGCTGGCAACTCAGTGCTCCCTCTGGGCCTCTCCCTTTACTCAGGGCCAAAGAAACCCTTCCAGCATCCGTGACTGGCAAACCCCGCCCAGGATCTACTGGGCTTTCCAGAGCAGGTGCTGCTGGGCTTAGGGAGGGCAGTGAGCCAGGAGCCCCTCCCACTTCCCCAGGGCCTGCCAGGAAGTCCATCTTGTTATCCTCCCGGAGCTCCTCCACCTGCATCAGGCACCCCAAGCCCGGCTATAGGGGTAGGGGAGAGAGGCGGATCAAGGTTTCATCCCCCATCCTGGTCCCCCAGGGGTCTTCCTTGCGGTACTGTGGTAGGATGCCCAGAACAGAAAAGGGCCCCCACTCTGCTCCAGGCAGACAGGAAGACTTCCAGGAAGGCAGCATAGAGACGATGGGTGGGGACAAAGTCCAGCTAGGCCAGGCTCTCACCGACTCAGTCCCCTTAGAGTCCTATATTTATTTATTTTTTTAATTCCTTTTTTTTTTTGAGACAGATTTTCACTCTTTTTGCCCAGGTTAGAGTGCAATGGTGCCATCTCAGCTCACTGCAACCTCCGTCTCCCAAGTTCAAGTCATTTTCCTGCCTCAGCTTCCAAGTACCTGGGATTGTAGATGCAGCCACCACACCCAGCTAATGTTTCCAGTTTTAGTAGAGATGGGGGTGGGGTGGGGGTGAGGGTTTCATCATGTTGGCCAGGCTGGTCTCCAACTCCTGACCTCAGGTGATCCACCCTCCTCAGCCTCCCAAAGTGCTGGGATTACAGGCACGAGTCATCGCGCCCCACCTTAAAATTTTTTTTTTTAAATAGGGATGGATGAGATGTGGTGGCTCAGGCCTATACAATCCCAGCACTTTGGGAGGCCAAGGTGAGTGGATCACTAGAGGTCTGGAGTTTGAGACCGGCCTGGCCAACACGGCGAAACCCCGTCTCTACTAAAATACAAACATTGGCCAGGTGTGGTGGCTGCGCCTGTAATCTCAGCTACTCAGGAGGCTGAGGCAGGAGAATCGCTTGAACCCAGAAGGCGGAGGTTGCAGTGACCTGAGGTCATGCTGTTGTACTCCAGCCTGGGCAACAAGAGTGAAACTCTAGGCCGGGCGCGGTGGCTCACGCCTATAATCCCAGCACTTTGGGAGGCTGAGGCGGGTGGATCACGAGGTCAAGAGCTCGAGACCATCCTGGTCAACAAGGTGAAACCCCGTCTCTACTAAAAATACAAAAATTAGCTGGGCATGGTGGTGTGCGCCTGTAGTCCCAGCTACTCGGGAGGCTGAGGCAGGAGAATCGCTTGAACCCAGAAGGCGGAGGTTGCGGTGAGCCGAGATCGTGCCATTGCACTCCAGCCTGGGTAACAACAGCGAAACTCCGTCTCAAAAAAAAAAAAAAAAAAAAAAGAGTGAAACTCTGTCTCCAAAAAAACAAAAAACAAACAAAAAAAAAACAAAGGCTGAGGAATTTTACTAAGGCAAGAAGCAGGCACCACCCAAGCTCCCAGCAGTCCTAACACACAAGGAAAGAGAAAAAAGCAGCCACTCCCAGCTTCAGCGAAGCAGCAGGAGGCTAACTACCAGCTACCGAGCTCCCTTTAAAACAAAAAAAAAGAAAAAAAATCAGATCAAGCTTCTCACTGTAACCACCCGTTTGCAGAAAACAGGAGGACAAAGTTGCCAGTGAAACAACACCACGAGGCAGCAATCAGCCCAGCCCAGAATGTGGACTGAGCATGGCTACAGAACAGAGGACTTGGTCCCCCATGATTCAGCACACGGAAGAAAGCAGCAGGGTGGGGCAGGGGAGTGGAGAGGTGAGCTGTAATAAAATATCCAAAGCAGATTTGGAACTCAGAGGCTTAGAAACAGACCCTCCACCTCCATGAATGTCCCACAGATGTTTCAAATGGGAATGAGCTGGGCGAGGTGGCTCACACCTGTAATCCCAGTATTTGGGGAGGCCAATTCAGGTGGATCACCTGAGGTCAGAATTTCGAGACCAGCCTGGCTAACATGGTGAAACTCCATCTCTACTAATAATACAAAATTAGGGCTGGGCGCGGTGGCTCAGGCCTGTAATCCCAGCACATTAAGAGGCCACGGCGGGCGGTCACCTGAGGTCAGGAGTTCGAGACCAGCCTGACCAACATGGAGAAACCCCGTCTCTACTAAAAATACAAAATTAGCTGGACATGGTGACGCATGCCTCTAATCCCAGCTACTCGGGAGGCTGACGCAGGAGAATCGCTTGAACCTGGGTGGCGGAGGTTGCAGTGAGCCAAGTTGTGCCATTGCACACCAGCCCGGGCAACAAGAGCAAAAACTCTGTCTCAAATAAAAAAAAAAATTAGCTGGGCATGGTGGTGTACTCCTGAAATCCCAGCTACTCAGGAGGCTAAGACAGGAGAATTAACTGAATCCAGAGGCGGAGGTTGCAGTGAGCCGAGATTGTGCCACTGCACTCCAGCCCAGGCGACAGAGTGAGACTGTCTCAAAGATAAAAAAAAGTCATGAGAATGCAGGACAAATCTTCATCGTGTAACTTTCTGGGTTTTTTTGAGACAGAGTCTCGCTCTGACACCCAGGCTGGAGTGCAGTGGTGCAATCTCAGCTGACTGCAACCTCCACCTCCCAGGTTCAAGTGATTCTCCTGCCTCAGCCTTCCGAGTAGCTGGGACTACAGGCACGCGCCACCACACCCGGCTGATTTTGTTGTATTTTTAGTAGAGATGGGGTTTGACCATATTGGCCAGGCTGGTGTCAAACTCCTGACCTCACGTGATCCACCCTCTTTGGCCTCTCTAAGTGCTGGGATTACAGGCGTGAGCCACTGCACCCGGCCTGGCCTGTTTACATTGATTATGTCTGTGTAACAGGCTTTCTATAGAACAATGTAACACTGGGCATCTCTTTCCAATTCCATGTTCAATGATCTCATATTGGTAGCTTGAAATTGGCCGTGGTGGCCAGGCCTGGGGCTGTGCACCTGTAATCCCAGCTATTCAGGAGGGTGAGGCTGGAGCATAGCTTGAAGCCAGAAGTTAAGGACCAGCCTGGGCAACATAGTGAGACATTGTCTCTCTACAAAAAATAAAGAAAATTAGCTGGACACGGTGGCACATGCCTGTAGTCCCAGATACTTGGGAGGCTGAGGCAAGAGGACCCTACGAGGTTGAGGCTGCAGTGAGCCATGATCTGGACACTGCTCTCCAGCCTGAGTGACAGAGAAAGATCCTGCCTCTGAAAAATTAAAAAATAAATCTGGACACAGTGGTTCATGCCTGTAATCCCAGCACTTTGGGAAGCCAAGGCAGACAGATTGCTTAGGCCAGGAGTTCAAGACCAGCCTGGCCAACATGGTGAAATCCCATCTCTACTATAATTACAAAAATTAGCTGGGCGTGGTGGCATGCACCTGTAGTCCCAGCTACTCAGGAGGCTGAGGCAGGAGAATCACTTGAACTCAGGAGGTGAAGGTTGCAGTGAGCTGTCATGGCACCACTGCACTCCAGCCTGGGCAGAACCATCTTAAGAAAAGAGAAAAGTTTATTCAAACACAAAGGAGTGAGGGTGGGTGCCTGGGGACACTGAAGAGTAGTGATCAGTAGTCCCAGTGTGGGGAAAACGGGGATCATTTATACAGGTAAAAATGGAGGTGAGCTGGGTGCGGTGGCTCACTCCTATAATCCCAGCAGTTTGGGAGGCCAAGGTGGGTGGTGGGTCACTTGAAATCAGGAGTTCAAGACCAGCCTGGTCAACATGGTGAAACCCTGTCTCTACTAAAAAAACATACAAACATTAGCTGGGCACCTGATGGTGGGCATCTGCTATCCCAGCTACCTGGGAGGCCGAGGCAGAAGAATCGCTTTAACCCAGGGGGTGGAGGTTGCAGTATTCTGAGACTGCACCACTGTACCCCAGCCTGGACAACAGAGCAAGACTCTGTCTAACCAAAAAAAAAAAAGAAGATGGTGAGCAGAATCACAGCATTTTGCATACAAAGGCGGCTAACATACAGCTGTAAGATTAGATTGCCAGGGTTGGAGGTGCGAAGTGGCTCACACCTGTAATCCCAGCACTTTGGGAGGCTGAGGCAGACAGATCATGAGGTCAGGAGTTCGAGACCGGCCTGGCCAACATGGTGAAACCCATCCCTACTAAAGATACAAAAAATTAGTTGGGCATGGTGGTGAGCACCTGTAATCCCAGTTACTTGGGAGGCTGAGGCAGAAGAATTGCTTGTATTCAGAAGGCGGAGGTTGCAGTGAGCCGAGATCGCACCACTGCACTCCAGCCAACGGCTGACTACTAAAGGGATTTCTTAATCTTCTACTGTAAAGAGGTAACAATCACACAGGTGTCTCCAATGTCATTTAGGCGAGGTCTGAATGCAGAACAGGGAGTCTGATTAATGTATAACATCTCAACACAAATGTCAGGAAGCACAGTCATGGCTGGGCGTGGTGGGTCATGCCTATAGTCCCACCACTTTGGAAGGGCAAGGTGGAAGGATCACTTGAGCTCAGGAGTTCAAGTCCAGCCTGGGTAATCTAGTGAGACCTTATTTCTACTATGAATAAAGAAAAATCAGCCAAGCATAAAGTGAGCTGTGACTGTGCCACTGCACTTCAGCCTGGGTGACAGAGCGAGACTCTGCCTCAAAAATAAATAAATAAATAAATAAATAAATAAATAAATAAATAAAATACACACACACACACACACACACACACACACACACCCATCTAAGTTTGTGTAAACACATCCTATGATGTTTATGAAACATAAAATTGCCTCACAATACATTTCTCAGAACACAACCCTATTGTAAAGTGAGCCATGACCATATTGCAGAATCAATGAAAGGATTTTCAGAATTCTACTTCCTGAGACAATGTGCATGAAGTATCTCCAGGACCACTGGCCCTGGGCCAAGGGCACTGCACCTTTGGTCTCTAGGCTGCTTTCCCGCTAGGCCATGGGTCTCTCTCTGCTCCGTCTCGTACAATCCATTCAATGAACATGCATTAGACGCTCTAAGTGTTTCCTGGGTCGCTCTAAGAAGGAAATATGACTGGGCCCCTCGAAGCAAAAGAAAATCATTCCCAGTTCTTTGTTTCTTTGAGACATGGTCTCACTCTGTCTCCCAGGCTGGAGTGATCTGGGCTCACTGCAGCTTCCACCTTTCATTCAAGCAATTCTCCCACCTCAGTCTCCTGAGTAGCTGGGATTACAGGCACCCAGCCCCACACCGAGCTAATTTTTCTGTTTTTAGTAGAGATAGGGTTTTGCCATTTTGGTCAGCTGAACTCCTCTGGTGACTCACCTGCCTTGACCTACCAAAGTGCTGGGATTACAGGTGTGAGCCACCGAGCCCAGGCCATTCCCCCTTAGTTCTGGAGGCCAAGAGTTCATCTCTGCGCTGTCAGCTCATGGCCTTCCCTTCTTGGGTGTCTGTGTGGTTACCCAACATAATGGATTAGGGACACAACTCACCCTACTCTAGTATAACCCTGACTTAACCAATTACATCTGCAATAATTTTTTTTTTTTTTTTTTTTTTTTTGAGACTGAGTCTCGTTCTGTCACCCAGGCTGGAGTGCGTGCAATGGTGCAATCTCGGCTCACAGCAGCTTCCGCCTCTCGGGTTCAAGCAGTTCTCCTGCCTCTGCCTCCTGAGTAGCTGGGACTATAGGTGCCTGCCACCACACCCCGCTAACATTTGTATTTTTAGTAGAGATGGGGTGTCACCATATTGGCCAGGTTGGTCTTGAACTTCTGACCTTGTGATCCACCTGCCTCGGATTACAGGCATGAGCCACCATATCGGCCACATCTGCAGTGATCTTACTGTAAACCACACATAAAATTCTAAGTCCCCCAAGTAACTGAATGGACCCTTTCTCTAGGCCAAGGGCATTCTAAAGTAAACCTGAGACACTAATTCAGGCCAGGATGGGACAGGGTGGCTGGACATTCCTCATTATACCCTCCTCCCAGTGTAATTCAGGCAAGGCTGACCAGTGTTAACATCAACACAGACCTTAAGATTGACAAGGGCTGGGCGTGGTGGCTCATGCCTATAATCCCAGCACTTTGAGAGACCGAGGCAGGTGTGGATCACTTGAGATCCGGAGTTTGAGACCAGCCTGGCCAATATGGTGAAACCCTGTCTCTACTAAACATACAAAAAATTAGCCAGGTGTGGTGGTGGGTTCCTGTCATCAAACCACTCAGGAGACTGAGGCACGAGGATCACTTGAACCTGGGAGGCAAAGGCTGCAGTGAACCAAGATCGCACCACTGCACTCCAGCCTGGGCAACAGAGCGAGGTCCTACTTGGGGCTAGAACTTTAATATATAAATTTGGCCAAGGGAGGCTGGGTGCAATGACTCATGCCTGTAATCCCAGCACCTTGGGAGGCTGAGGCAGGTGGATCACCTAACATGAGGAGTTTGAGACCAGCCTGGCCAATATGGGGAAACCTTATCTCTACTGAAATTATAAAAATTAGCTGGGAGTGGTGGTGGGTGCCTGTAGTTCAAGCTACTTGGGAGGCTAAGGTAGGAGAAACAAATCACTTGAAGCTGGGAGGTGGAGGTTAAGTGAGCTGAGATCGTGCCACTGCACTCTAGCCTAGGTGACAGAGTCTCTGTCTAAAAAACAAACAAACAAAAAAACAGGCCAGGCACAGTGGCTCACGCCTGTAATGCCAGCACTTTAGGAGGCTGAGGCAGGTGGATCACCTGAGGTTGGGGGTTCGAGACCAGCCTGATCAATATGGAGAAACCCTGTCTCTACTAAAAATACAAAATTAGCTGGGCGTGGTGGCACATGCCTGTAATCCCAGCTTCTCAGGAGGCTGAGGCAGGAGAATCACTTGAACCTGAGAGACAGAGGTTGCGGTGAGCCAAGATCATGCCATCATACTCCAACCTGGGCAACAAGAGCAAAACTCTGTCTCAACCAAACAAAAAAAGAAACTTGGCCAGGGACTTGTCACAAGTCAACCCATAAGGAACACGCGCCGTGCACTGTAGACTGAGGTGCCAGAGTATGCGATCCCCTTCTTCAGGGGATGTAAGTTTTCTCCCCTTCTGGCTGGCAGGGGACAGGGCGGGCTTTTAGGTGGCTGTCCAACTTCTGCTTTGGAATTTGCAAACGCAGTAAGAAGCTCAGTAAATATTTATTGATGAATTAGTGCAACTTCTTGTTGGCAGCTTGCCAGCTTCTGCTGGGGATTTTGTTATGTGAAAGCTGTTGGCTGGGTATGGTAGCTTGCGCCTATAATCCTAGAATTTTGGGAGGCGGAGGTGGGAGGATCACTGGAGGTCAAAAGTTTAAAGCAGCCTGGCCAACATGGCAAAACCTCATCTCTACTAAAAATACGAAACTTAGCTGGATGGGCGGCGGGCACCTACGATCCCACTTGCGGGGCTGAGGGGCAAGGATAGCTTGAACCCAGTAGGCAGAGGTTGCAGTGAGCTGAGATCGCACCACTGCACTCCAGCCTGGGTGAAAGAACCGCCGGACCCAGACCTCCTCCTGCATTAACACCTCCCAAGCCCAAACCCTGTTACTGGCAGCAAATCCATATGGGTCTGCAGCAACGTGAATTCCTGCCTCCTCAGGAGAAAGAATTCGACTGAGGGGCATACGGCTGAGACAAGTTTTAGAGTAGGAGAGAAAGTTTGTTGAAAATAGAGCAAAAAGGTAGGAAAGTACCCTTGGAAGAGGGCCAGGCAGGTGACATGAAAGACAAGTGTGCGGTTTGACCTTTTGAGTTGGTTTTTTTTTTTTTTTTTGAGATGGAGTTTCACTCTTGTTGCCCAGGCTGGAGTCCAACGTCGCGATCTCAGCTCACTGCAACCTCCGCCTCCTGGGCTCAAGCAATTCTCCTGCCTCAGCCTCCCAAGTAGTTGGGACTACAGTCACACACCAACGTGCCTGGCTAATTATTTTTTTAAATGATTATTAAAAGCCAACTAATTTTGTATTTTTAGTAGAGATGAGGTTTCTCCATGTTGGTCAGGCTGGTCTCAAACTCCTGACCTCCGATGATCCACCTGTCTCAGCTTCCCAAACTGCTGGCATTACAGGGGTGAGCCACCATGCCCGGCCCTTTTTTTTTTCCTGAGACAGAGTCTCAATCTGTTGCCCAGGTTGGAGTGCAGTGGCACAATCTTGGCTCACTGCAACCTCTGCCTCCCGGGTTCAAGCAATTCTCCACCTCAGCCTCCCGAGTAGCTGGGATTACAGGCATGTGCGAGCACTCCCTGCCAATTTTTTTGTATTTTTAGTAGAGACGGGGTTTCACCATATTTGCCAGGCTGGTCTCAAACTCCCGACCTTGTGAAATACCCGCCTTGGCCTCCCAAAGTGCTGGGATTACAGGTGTGAGCCACCACGTCCAGCCTGAGTTGTTTTTGTTGTTTTTTTTTTTGTATTTTTTGAAATGGAGTCTCACTCCGTCACTAGTCTGGAGTGCAGTGGCGCGATCTCGGCTTACTGCAACCTCCGCTTCCCGGGTTCAAGCGATTCTCCTGCCTCAGTCTCCTGAGTGGCTGGGACTACAGTTGCACACCACCATTCCTGGCTAACTTTTGTATTTTTCGTAGAGATGGGGTTTCTCCATATATTGGTCAGGCTGGTCTCCAACTCCTGACCTCTGGTGATCTGCCCACCTCGGCCACCCAAAGTGCTGGGATAACAGGCGTGAGCCACCGTGCCCGGCCTGCAACCAATTACTTTAGAGAGACAGTTAACAACTGCCTGACCATCACCTGTTGTCGCCTGATACTCCTGGTTGGGGGGGGGCCTCTCCTCCCTGTTCCTGGCTGGCTGGCTACTTACTGTAACAACGCCCCACTGCGATGGCTCCACCCAGGACTTAAGGAAGCCGACTGAGGCTCCAAATGGCTCTGGGGAGATGCAGTATTTTTACTCTATGAAGAAGAAGCTGCCCCGCCTCATGGCCTCAGAAGTAAGTCAAGAAATGGGGATTTAGATAAATAAGCAGTTTGGAAAGGGTGTTTTGTTTCGTTTCATTTTTGTTTTAATAGGGTCATACTCTGTCGCCCAGTCTAGAGTGCAGTGGTGTGATCTTGGCTCACTGCAACCTCTGCCTCCTGGTTCAAGTGATTCTCTTGCCTCATCCTCCTGAGTAGCTGGGATTACAGGCATGCACCACGCCCAGCTAATTTTTGTATTTTTAGTAGACACAGGGTTTTGCCATGTTGGCCAGGCTGGTCTCAAACTCCTGACCTCAAGTGATCCACCCACCTCAGCCTCCCAAAGTGTTGGGATTACAGGTGTGAGCCACCGTGTCCAGCCCCTTCCCTCATATTCTTTCGTGATGAGGCCAACTAATTCCAAAGTCAAAATTCCTAGTTGCCCAGAAAATCGAGTTCCCCTATCCTTCGGGCTGGGAATGGCTTCATCCCACAAGGTGAGTGTAAAATATCTGGGCTCTCTGCTACCACTACTGCAGGAAGGAGAGGGCAAAACTACGTTTCCATTGTAAAGCAATGCAAACGTTCCTGGCACACGAAAATGTGAGCAGCTGACGCCTCCCACGTGTTCACAACGCATTGGCTCTAAGTGAATTTGTTGAGCTCCCACGAGCTGCTACTGGCATAAGTTCTGTGGTTTGTGCATTCTGTGACTGACACGCTAAGGCACAGAGAGGTTGAGTCAGTTATCCAAACTCATTCAGCTGTAGTGGGGGACCACGAGACTGCCCCACACCCCCGACTTACTGCCCCTCGGTCAGAGGATGAGGGCCAGGCACTTGCAGGGCTGGCTAGAGGCCATTCTGTCCAGCCTGTCCCAGGTCAGCCGCCATGCCTACCCACTCTGGCAGGAAGGCTGCTTGTGGCCTAAAGACCAGGTTGAAGGGGGAGTGCGGCCGTGTGAAGTTGGCCAGGTAGATGGTGTCCCCGCCCATGAGATAGGCAGCCCAGGTTCCAAAGGCGCCCACGGTGATGACAGTGTGGCTGCACTGTGTCAGCAGGGAAAGTCCCTGGCAGGTGAGCCCTGGAGGCCATTCCCGGCAAAAACCACGTCCCCAAGGGAGCTGTTGATGGTTTCCCGGCACCAGGCCATGTCATCACTGGCGACCACAAAGACTGGGAGGCGGTAACGGGCCTGGAACCAGTCCAGGGCCCGCTGCAGGTAGCCCCGGTCGGCCAGCACCCCCTTCCACACACGTGGCATGACACGGACATAGTCCCCTCGGCACACATGGACCCCCACGACGGTCGCCTGTTCCGCCCACCTGGACTGCAGGCCCCGCAGGAACCTCTGGGCCTCCTCGCGCACGTGGTTGTGCAGGGTGAACTCCTGGAGGATCTCCTGGCGGAGGTGGTGGTAGAAGGTCCAGGAGCTGGGGTAGCCCATGAGGCGGACATAGCGCCCCAGGAAGTGGCGGTACGCCTCTTCCATCCAGTCGTTCAGGTGGCAGTTCTGCCAGGGGATCCTGCTGGCCATGGTGCTGTGCAGCACCGGCAGGGTGATTCTGAAGATGGGCCAGAGTGCTGTGCATCTGGGCAGGGATGAAGGCAGACTGCCCATTCAGCTTGGCCAGGGTGTACAGTGTGGCGTACTCGCCCATCTGGTTCCCCAGGTGGCCCTTGGAGTTGATAGTGAACAGGACCTCCCAGGGGAGGTGTCTGGGGGCCAGGACCACACGGGCTGAGTATGCCCAGGTTGCAAGCACTAGAGCCAGGTGCTGGTGGCAGTGGAAGACGGTGGACACCACAAAGATGGCAAAGAGGAAGTAGACGGTGGAGAAGGAAGGGCGGGTGGTCCAGAATCCCTTGATGGCTGCCGGGAGGAGAGAGGACAGGGTCAGGAGGGAGGGCTGGGGGTACAGGAGTCTCTCACCCACCCCTGGCCAAAGTCATTCACTCATGCACTCGGTCCATCCATCTAAGCCTCTGTCCTGAGAGCCAAGGTGCACGGGAGAGACCTCAGAGCACAGACGCTGGGGTTTTTCCACCTGTGACTGAGTTCCAGCCAGAAGTCCCAGCCTTACCAGCACCATGTGACTTCAGTCAAGTTACTGCAGCTCGCTCAGCACAGTGGCTCATGCCTGTAATCCCAGCACTTTGGGAGGCTGAGATGGGAGGATCACCTGAGCCTGAGTTCAAGAGCAGCTTGGGCAAAGAAGTGAGACCCTATCCCTACAAAAACCAACCAACCAACTAACCAAACAAACAACTTTTAAGGCTGGGCGTGGTGCTCATGCCTGTAATCCCAGCACTTTGGGAGGCCAGGCAGGCGGATGACCTGAAGTCAGGAGTTCCAGACCAGCCTGGCCAACACGGTGAAAGCCCACCTCTACTAAAAATACAAAAAGTAGGCCAGCGTGGTGGCAGGCGTTTGTAATCCCAGCTACTCAAGAGGCTGAGGCATGAGAATTGCTTGAACCCGGGAGCCCAGGAGACGGAGGTTGCAGTGAGCCAAGATTGTGCCACTGCACTCCAGCCCAGGTGACAGAGTGAGACTCTGTCTCATAAATAAATACTTGCAGAGTATCTATTACATGCCAGGCACGGTGCTCAGTGCCCGGAAGCCAGCAGGGGACAAAACAGACAGGAATCTTCGGTGCCTGTGCAGAGGGAAAGAGCATGGCAGGCCCAAGTTCATGGGCAGACTGCCTTCTGCAGGCTGGTGACCTGGAGGTGTCATTTAACTCCTCCTCTATGAAATGGGGCTGCCACACACCTGCACTGCTAAGTGCTAAGCGTTTCCTGATGCTATTAATGGGTGTGGTGGATTCAAGATGACCACAAACTCCGGGACTCCCTTTCCCTTGAATCTGGGCGGGCCCATGACTGCCTTGAGCAGTTTAATACCGGGCAGGTGAAATTGTGTCCGTTTCTGGCCCAGGACTCAAGAAACTAGCAGCTTTTACTTCTTGCCTTGGGAATGTTCTCTGCACTATCATGTCAAGCTGGAGAGTTCAGCTTTTGTTTTTTGAGACAGTTTCTCACTGTTACCCAGGATGGAGTGCCAGTGATGTGATCATAGCTGGGCTCAAGGGATCCCTCCACTTCAGCATCCCCGGTAGCTGGGACCACAGGCGTGTGCCACCACACTCACCTAATTCTTACATTTTTTGTGGAGATGGGGTCTGGCTATGTTTCCGAGGCTGGTGTTGAAGTCCTGAGCTCAAACAATCCTCCTGCCTTGGGTTTCCAGAGGTGCTGGGATTACAGGTGTGGGCCAGTTTTAGCTTTTGTATGTAGGGCTGTGATTAGCTCCTTTTTTTTTTTTTGGGATGGAGTCTGTCTGTAGCCCAGGCTACACTGCAGTGGTGTGATCTTGGCTCACTGCAACCTCCGCCTCCCAGGTAAGTGATTCTCATGCCTCAGCCTCCTGAGTAGCTGAGATTACAGGCTTTTTGAGTAGAGAAAGGGATTCACCGTGTTGGCCAGGCTGGTCTCAAACGCTTGACCTCAGGTGATCCACCCACCTCAGCCTGCCAAAGTGCTGGGATTGAGGTGTGAGCCGCCACGCCTGGCTTATGTGTGTGATTTAACAGCTTTTAGTATATTCACAGAACTGTGTAACCATCACAATCAATTTTTGAATATTTGCATAACTCCCCCCTTTAACCATAACCCACACCCTTTAACCATCTCCCCACCATCTTCCCACGGTCTTCCCTGCCCCTTGTCCCCGCTACCAACTAATCTCCTGTTTCCATGGAGTTGCCTATTCTGGATTTTTCATGTGGCTGGAATCACACACTCTGTGGCCTTCTGCATCTGGCTTCCTCCCTCGGTAGCTAGTGTGTTTTCAAGGCCCATCCATGCTGTAGCAGGTGTAGAACTGACACCTCCCTCCTTTCAAGGCTGAAAGTCCCATTGTCTGGGTGGACCACAATGTGTTCATTCATTAGTCAGGTGATGGGCACTGGAGCTGTTTAGTTTTCGGCTATCGTGAATAGTGCTGCCATGAACTTGTGTGCTGGGTCACTGGCTGACTCTATGTGGAATCTTTTGGGAGCTGCCAGGTGGCTCCCCCACTTTCTGTTCCCATCAGCAGCAGCACAGAAGGGCCCCATTTCCCAGCCTCGAGAGCCATCGTGTTTGGCTGTAGTGGGTGCACAGGGCCATCTCACCAATGGGGCCCATGCCTTTTCACCTCCAGGTCCAGCCCTGACCACTGGGCCTGATGGGGCCCAGGTCCTCGAAATAGGGTGGATGGTCCCTTCTCCAGGGGCTGCTCCATCTACCCCCAGGGCTCCGGGAAGGCCTTCTGCTCCGAGTCCCTACCATGTCCTGATCGACTTTTCCTTCTTCCGGCGTTCACTCCTCTGACCAACGCCCTATGGTCTCCCTGTGGCCACTCCAATGGCTACAACTCAGCAGTCATCCCCTCACCCCCTCCCCTCCTACACCATCCCTCCTGAAGCACTGGTTGGTACAGGCTCACCCCCAAAACTTCTGGCTTCTGCCTCACCCCTCCAGACTCCCCATCTCTCTCCTGGCCTGTCCACTGAAACCTCGGGGTCCTGCAGGCCTCCTCAGCTCTCATCCTCTATTCCAGGGCTCCTCACTTGGTTAATCTGATCCTTTTGAGAAGCCTGAACACTCTGGCGCCCTCCCTGAAAGTGTCACGTGGGTCCCCAGCAAGGCCAGCTGGCCTAAGTCCTAAGAGAAATGCCTCCAGCACTGCTTTCATTCCCGAAAAGTGAGTTACATCTGCCAGAGCCCTTTTTCACTGAGCTGGTGGAAACTGTCCCAAACGCCATCTTGCCACCCATTCAACTCAGGGTCCTGCCCTGGAGAAAGAACTTAGCTCTGAGCCCAGCTGGAGCCCCTGCGGCAGGTCCCAAGGCCAGGGCTGGGGGAGGGAGGTGCAGGGCAGGGACCGGAACCTGGGCCACTCACTGGCCAGGAGAAAGCAGCTGAGGACAAGGGCGACCCCGCAGGGTCCACCTTTATGTTGTGTGGTGTTGCCATCTTAAAATCCTTCATAGATCCTAAACAAGGGGTCCACTGTCTGCATTTTGCCCCGAGACCCTGAGGATCACGCAGTGGGTGCCCTGCCTTTTCCCGGAGTCTCAGGTGCGCGCTCTCGTGGCTGTTCTCAGCCTAGACAACCAGAAAGCCGCAGAAAAGCAGACACCAAGGTGGAGGCTGCCAGGGTGTGGGCGGGCCAGTCCCATCTCAGGGCTTGCTGTCCTGGTACGTGATTCCTTGTCAGGCATTGTTCTCAGGGGGACTGGCAAATGCCAACCTGGACTGAACCCTGGCTTGGAGGGTTGTGAGGCTATCTGCAGACTTCACTTCTGTTACTGTGAACACCCATGTTCTTTGCTGCCTAAAACGTGACATGTTTGACAATGGGATGTGGCCCAGACCATGCCGTGCCGTGGGTGCTATGTGACATGGACTATGCATCTGTCAACAGGGCCAAAATGCAGAAGGTTCCGGAATACAAAATATGACTGTCCCAGAGAGTTCAGGCAAGAACCCATGGGCATGTCAGCTTATTTAGTCCTCACCATCCCTTCCGCCTATCATGAGGATGCTTTCATCCTCATTTAACAGATGAGGAAACGAAGGCAGAGAGAGGCAAAAAGCCTTGCTCTCAGTCACACAGCTAGGACAGAGGTGGGTGTGAACCCAGGCGGTGTGGCTGGCATTACCATCCTGGCCTTTTCAAACATGTCCTGAACAGGCCCTGCCCATCCACACTCTGCCCAGTAACTCACACAGCAGCATGACCTGCCCTGCCTTGGGGGGGCCTCCGTCCTGTCTGGGTCACTGAGGCAGGGGTTAGCGGTCCGTAGGAGCCCAGCACCCAGGGTTTCTCCCGGTAGAACCCACCTGAGAGCTGTGCCTTGGGCAGGCCCGGCCTTCTGTAGAGCTGTGAGGGCGAAGGTCTCTAGCACTTAAAGAACTCTCCTCCACACACCCACATAAACCGTCTCCTTCCCAACTTGGGGAACTATTTCCTGGGCTCTGGCAGCTCGTCTCCACCTCCCCAGGCACCCGCAGGGGCGACAATCACCTCCGGCAGCTCAGGCTGTGGGGAACAAAAGCAGCCCTCCAGGGGCGGGAGCTTGAGACCTCGCCCAGGTATGGAGGAAGACACAAAACTTGAACCTTCTTCCGAGTTGTCTGGCAGCCATCTGGGTTCTGCACTGGAGTGGCCTCAGCATAAATGCCTCTCCGTGTCACCCACTTACATTTGCAGCCCCCAGGGCCCCATGGCCCCTTCCCCATTTGCCTTTGCTCCAAGGCGATTGGCACCTTCAGACAATCTAGAGCACGGAAGGACCTGAGCTGCTGGGGTCTCCCCCTCCCTCAGACTGTGAGCCTGACGGGGCAGGGTGTGCTCCCAGTGCACACCCCCGGCAAAGTCCCATACCGGGAGAGCTCAAGCAGGGTCAGCTGGGGACGCGTGCCAGAATCCCGAAGTTGTACTCTGACTCGCACGGCCTGGGCCCCCAGCTCTAACATGCCCCTCTGATATGGAGGCATCTTGGCCCCATTCCGTCCTCCTGCAGCCGATTCCCCTCCCAGCTTTGGAAGTGAGTCCTTGCTTTCAAATCCGACATCCCGTCCTGTTCCTGCCTCCTCTGGCCCCTCCAACATGGTACCTAAGGGTCCAGAATCCAGGGTTGCCTTGGCTGTGCCCTTGAACCACCTGGGACAGTGGGTCCCAAGCCTGTCAGGATCAAGCCCATACTATACCACGATAAACGCCAGGGCCACCGAGGGCAGCAGGTGCCACACCCCAACCCCACGAGGCCCTTGCTTTTCTCAGCGGGAAGCGACAGAAAACATTATTTTTCTAGTCAACCCATTCGGATATGGAATAGAGCAGACAGCAACATTTGAACGAAAATGTCACGATGAAAGCACTGAGGCCTCGCAGGACACTGGCACTGGGGAGGTACTTTTGAGCTCTGTCCCCTGCACCCCGGGGGTCCTGCCTTCTCCCTCTGCTGCAGGAGAAACACTGGGGCCCAGATGTTCTCGGCTCCTTCGTCGCCTTCCCCACCATCTTAGAAAGCGGCTGAGGTCTTTGGAATTCCCAGGGGCTGGTATGCACCTTCCAAGAACACAGATTTTTAGGGCTTGAAAATGACTGACCTTAAGGCTCAGGGAACCCACAGCTGACAGGTTCCAGAGGGAGGAGGGGCTGGCTTGGGTTCACGCAGTCAGAGGCAGGAGCTGAGCAAAGTTCCCAACAGTGATTGTCTCCCAAAGGTCAGTCCCTGCCCGATCACTGCCACCACAAGGTGGGGCTGAGCCAGTGGGCAGGCGTGGAGTGGGATGGAGCGGGCCCGGCTGGCGGCCTCCCGTCCTACCTGCAGTGAGCCTCCTAGGCCAGGCTGTCTTACTGCTGGACCGCAGGGGGCACCGGCACTCACGTCCCACACCGTCGCGGGTGGCCCGGCTGGCAGGGGTCCTTGTGGGGACAGCGTGGCTGTGGTTGGTGAGGGGATTGGGGCGGGAGAGGGGTGGCGGTGTTGGATTCTGCGGGCTCTGCTCTGAGCCCCCGCCCAGTCCAGAAACCCCACTAGCCTGGGGCCTGAGAACAGCCACTGGCCACTCCCTCCCGAGAGCCCACCGCGCCACTGCTAGGAGGAAGAGCCTGCGGGAACTGGCTGCAGGACGCTCTCTTCTTGAGTGCAGGTCTGGCCAATGTCGGGGCTTCAGGGATCGGGTGGGGGGTGCATGCCAAGAGTCAGAGAAAGGAAGCCTGGTCCGAGATGGACCTCACGGCACCCAGGCAGGCAGCCTATGGGTCTGCTGGGAGCATGGCTGGACTGTTTCCTAAAGAGGGTATGGACGGGGGGATTGGACATCTGGGTTCTCTGTGGGCCACGACTAGTTTCTGGGTCCCCAGGAACACTGGGACCTCATAGCCTGGTTCCCCAAGGTGGTAAGCGCCAGAGGGTGCCACCCTTTGAACTATCCAGCAGGGGAGAAAGGGGACTTGGGGGGGGGCTGGTTCTTAACAGGCTGCTGCTGAGGGCTAGGCAGGCAGCCACCACCCGAATAAGCGCAAAATGGCGCCAGGCTCCTTGGGAGGGGCAGAGGGTGAGGGCTGTCATCTGGGGCCAGGGGAGGCAGAGTTTGCATGTGGCCAACAGCAGTGGGGACGTGAGCTGTGAGGCCAGGTGGAGCAGGTGTGGCTCACCCCTACCCCCAGGGTGCCCCAGAGACTGGGCACAGAAGCAGAGCCAAGGGCCTGGAAAGGCTCCTAGAGGCTGGTGGCCCTGGAAGGGGAAAGTGGGGCCATTTCAGAGCCCAGTCTTGCCCAGCTCCTGCCATCTCTGGGATCTGGGCTTATGCCCCCTTGGGCTCCCCGGCATCTGGTACCCCACCCTGTCTAAGCTCCTGCTTTCCTGCCTCTCTCCTCCTCATGACCCAACCCCCCCAACATCTGTTCCCCCATCTGCTCTGGGGACCTCTGGTCTATGGGCCCTGGAGCCCAGGATGGTGGCCGGGGGCTATATTGAGCAGAATGTCCCAGAACTGTAACTTCCGGTCCCCACACCCAGACTTCTGAAGGGAACCCAGGCGTCTGCTTCCTCTGGCCCCACAGGGACTCCACTGTCCCGCTCTCAAGCCCCAGAGCCACCAAGATTCCAGCTCCCAGCATCCCTTTCCTCAGCTCAGCACTCTGGGTTTCGCACTCGGGTGGGAAAGGGTTAAGGGGGTGGGTGGGTGGCAGGGAAGCTGCGTTGTTTGGTGATAATCCCCTTCCGTGCCCAGGGTGTGGAGAACAAGGTTAGGGCCCCACGTGGGAAAGGCCATGGCTCTGATCCCCACAGGCCTGGGCCTTGGCCTCTCACTTTTAATCCCCCACCAGACACCCCTATCCTGTCCCTTCCCCTCCCCAGGGCCTGCTGGGCTGGGTGTCTCTGAGCCCACCTGCCCGCCTGTCTCAGCCCCCAGACTGTCTGAGCCTGTCCCCCAGCTCCCTGTGGCCTCTGGGTGCCTGCCCTCTATCTCGGCCTCCCGGCCTCCAGGCCGTCCGTCTTTGCAGCTCCTTCTCTGTGCCAGGCCCTCCCCTAGGCCTGCTGTCCTGTCTCTGCCTCTGTCCTGTCCTCTGCTGCATTATGTCTAAGTCTTCATCTGTCCCTCTCCTGCCCAGCCCTGCCTGCCTCTGTGTCCTTCTCTAGGTTTCCCCGTCTGCTGGCCAGACCCTCACTGCTCCCCAGGGCCCCCTGCCCCTCGACACTGACAGATAACTCTGGGGTGTTAATCTACGGATTAGTTCAGGCAAAATTCTTGATTTTGTCTGCGTTCTTTCCCCTTTGGGTTATGTAAACAGTAATTCTCCCCAGATGGAACTATTTTCCTCGCTTCCATGCAGCCGGGAGGGGGCCTGGACGGGCTGGGGGTGGAATGCTCCAGTTGCATAGGATGCCTCCAGGAAGGGTAGAGGATGCGGCCGAGGTCCCTAGCCCAGCCACCTCTCTTCCCTCCAGGTGCCGAAACTGCTGTGACCATGCCTGTGACCTTTGCCCTCCTGCTCCTCCTGAGCCAGGCCACTGCAGACCCATGCTACGATCCACAGGGCCATCCCCGATTCTGCCTCCCACCAGTGACACAGCTGGCTGCCGCGGCAGCCTCCTGCCCTCATGCCTGCACCCTGTCCCCAGGGAACCACCTTGACCCCGG
The DNA here is from genome assembly GCA_031835075.1 of Saguinus oedipus. Taxonomy (NCBI): domain Eukaryota; kingdom Metazoa; phylum Chordata; class Mammalia; order Primates; family Cebidae; genus Saguinus; species Saguinus oedipus. The sequence continues at coordinate 49,905,231 of CM063187.1, read as the reverse complement.
GGAAACCTGCAATGGCAGCCTGACCTTGGCCCTGGGTGGCCCCTTCCTCCTGACATCTGTCAGCCTGCGCTTCTGCACCTCAGGACCCCCGGCCCTCATCCTGTCTGCTGCCTGGGCTGCAGGGGGTCCCTGGAGGCTGCTGTGGCAAAGACCTGCCTGGCCTGGGGCCTTGGGGAGCCCTGAAAGGGTCACCTTCCGCTCCACACCAGGCTCTAAGTCCACTCTGGTGGCCAGCCACCTTCGCATAGAGTTCAGGGGCCAGGCCAGGCTTGCAGCGGCTGGGCTAAGAGGCCGCTGCCAGTGCCATGGCCACGCTGCCCGCTGTGCTGCCCGTGCCCGGCCCCCTCGCTGCCGCTGCCGCCACCATACCACTGGCCCGGGGTGCGAGAGCTGCCGCCCATCCCATCGAGACAGGCCCTGGCGGCCAGCCACACCCCAGCACCCCCACCCTTGTCTGCGTGAGTCCTGGGCCCCCCACTCTCCCCACCCTTGCCTACCTACCACTGTATCCCTTGTCCCTATGGGAGCACAATGCTCCCTTCCCTCCCTGGAACTGGGTGCTCCTTGCCTCTCACCCCAGTCTCAGACTTGGTCCACTCCGTACCTCCTCCCTGCAGCCTGTCCTGTATCTCAGCCACACACAGGCCTGTCTGCCCATGAGGGGCTCAGCCTCTCCCCAACACTCATCTGCCTGTGATGATGGTGGTGATGATGATGATGGTGGTGATGGTGATAGTGTTGGTGATGGTGGTAGTGGTGATGCTGGTGAAGATGGTGGCAGTGATAATCATGGTGATGTAGTGGAGATGGTAATGGTGGTGGTGGTGCTGGTGGTAGTGATGACGGTGGTGGTGATGGTGATGATGGTGGTGGCGGTGATGATGGTGGTGGTGATGGTGGTGGTGCTGGTGGTAGTGATGATGGTGATGGTGATGGTGGTGGTGGCGGTGATGATGGTGATGGTGATGGTGGTGGTGGCGGTGATGATGGTGGTGGTGATGGTGGTGGTGCTGGTGATGATGGTGGTGGTGATGGTGGTGGTGCTGGTGGTAGTGATGATGGTGATGGTGGTGGTGGTGGTGGCGGTGATGATGGTGGTGATGGTGATGGTGGTGGTGATGGTGGTGGTGGTGATGGTGGTGGTGATGATGGTGATGATGGTGGTGGTGATGGTGGTGGTGATGATGGTGATGGTGGTGGTGGTGATGATGGTGGTGATGATGGTGATGGTGGTGGTGGTGGTGATGATGGTGGTGGTGACGATGATGATGGTGATGGTGGTGGTGGTAGTGATGATGGTGATGGTGATGATGGTGGTGGTGATGATGATGGTGGTGATGATGGTGATGGTGGTGGTGGCGGTGATGATGGTGGTGGTGATGATGGTGGTGATGATGGTGATGGTGGTGGTGGCGGTGATGATGGTGGTGGTGATGGTGGTGGTGGTGATGATGGTGATGGTGGTGATGATGGTGGTGGTGGTGGTGATGGTGGTGATGGTGGTGATGATGGTGATGGTGGTGGTGGTGATGATGGTGGTGGTGACGATGATGATGGTGGTGGTGGTGGTGCTGGTGGTAGTGATGATAGTGATGGTGGTGGTGGCGGTGATGATGGTGGTGATGATGGTGATGGTGGTGGTGATGATGGTGGTGGTGGTGGTGATGGTGGTGGTGGTGATGATGGTGGTGGTGATGATGATGGTGGTGGTGGTGCTGGTGGTAGTGATGATAGTGATGGTGGTGGTGGCGGTGATGATGGTGATGGTGGTGGTGATGGTGGTGGTGGTGGTGATGGTGGTGGTGATGATGGTGATGGTGGTGGTGATGATGGTGGTGGTGGTGGTGCTGGTGGTAGTGATGATGGTGGTGATGATGGTGATGGTGGTGGTGATGGTGGTGGTGCTGGTGGTGGTGGTGATGATGGTGGTGGCGGTGATGATGGTGGTGGTGATGGTGGTGGTGGCGGTGATGGTGGTGATGGTGGTGGTGATGGCGGTGGTGGCGGTGATGATGGTGGTGGTGGCGATGGTGGTGGTGATGGTGATGATGGTGGTGATGATGGTGATGGTGATGATGGTGGTGATGATGGTGGTGGTGACGATGATGATGATGGTGACGGTGGTGGTGGTTATGTGATGATGATGGTGACGATGATGATAATGTAGTAACAGTTCCAGAGCACCCATCCCAGGGCCTGGTTGGATGCAGGTACTTGGGTAATATTTATTGAACAGTTGTACAGGAACAGGGCAGCTGGATGATACTTGATTTCTCAAACCAACTATAGCGGCAAGTACTGGGCAATTAAATGCTTATTAATCAATCACCTACTGTGTGCCATGTGGGGATTGTCATCAGGCCCATTTTACAGATGAGGAGACTCAGGGCTAGAGTTCAGAAGTCCCCTGCACAAGGACACACAGCGGCTGTGTGTGGCAGGGCCAGGATCTGAGCTCAGGAAGCCAAGTTCTGGGGTCTCATAAGCTCTTGCCAGATCCTGTCACACCAGGTGCTCTTGGGTGGCAGACAGGAGGCAACAGACAGGAGCATGGCTTTGGTGGCCTGCCAGCCAGACTGTCCGGGCTTGAATGCCAGCTCCTCTGCTTACCAGCTGTGTGACCTTGGGCAAATGACCTAACCTTTCGGTGCCTCAGTTTCCTCCCCATAGAGTGGGGATAATAACAGTACATCCTTTACAGACTGCAGTGAAAGTTCAATTTGTTAATATACATAAAGCCTTTAAATAAAACCCAATGTGGTAGCTGGCACAAAGGAAGGGCTTCCTGAGCACCTGCCAAAGTTGCCACTCTCCAGCTGAGGAAGGTGAGGCTCAGAGAGGTGTCATTTGCCCCAAGTCTCATTGCTGGCAAGGGATTGAACCCTGGGAGGCCTGAGTTCTGAGATGCTGCGACAATACACTGTACCATCCAGCTGGGCAAGTGCCCCTGCCCCCGGCAGGTCCTATGCGATGCCCTCTTTCCTGCAGGTGCTTCCAGACTGGGCCTTCCCCACTTCCCTCCAGCAGCCCCTCCTCAGAGAGAGCTGGTGTCAGCTCCTTCCTCCAGCCCTGACACTTGGTAGAGGGTCTGAGGTCCTGGGCGGTAACTCTACCAACAGACACAGACACAGACACAGGCACACACACACACACACACACACACACACACGTGTGCCAAGTGTGCCCTCCCTTCCCTCTCTACCTCCCATGCTCTTTGCCTCCCAGTCCTCTACTTTTCTTTTCTTTTCTTTTTATTTTTTGAGATGGAGTTTCTAGGTGCAGTGGCTCAGGCCTATAATCCCAGCACTTTGGGAGGCCTAGGTGGGTGGATCACCTGAGATTGGGAGTTCGAGACCAGCCTGACCAACAGAGCAAAACTCCGTCTCTACTAAAAATACAAAATTAGTTGGTGTGGTGGTGCATGCCTGTAATCCCAGCTACTCGGGAGGCTGAGGCAAGAGAATTGCATGAACCCAGGAGGCGGAGGTTGCAGTGTGCCAAGATCATGCCATTTCATTCCAGCCTGGTCAACAAGAGCTAAAGTCTGTCTCAAAAAAAAAAAAGGGGGTCTGGAGATGGAGTCTCACTCTGTCACCCAGGCTGGAGTGGAGCGGCGTAATCTCAGCTCACTACAACCTCTGCCTCCCAGGTTCAAGCCATTTTCCTGCCTCAGCCTCCCAAGTAGCTGGAATTACAGGTGTATACCACCACGCCAAGCTTAACTTTTTCTGGCTTTTTAGTAGACAGGTTTCACCATGTTGGCCAGGCTGGTCTTGAACTCCTGACCTCAGGTGATCTGCCCGCCTCGGCCTCCCAAAGTGCTAGGATTACAGGCATGAGCCACCATGCCCAGCCTCTGCCCCCTATATCTCTATACCTGAAGGTCACATGGGCTAACTTACAGATCATCCCCATTCTCTGGCAAATCTGTTACCTAAGCTGGGAGTAAGGTGGGAAACTCACCTGGCCTGATGGGCCTGGACAGGGCCTGGGCACTGGGGAGGCTGTCCTGCTGAGGGTCACCACATCCCCCTGACTGAGCAGAGTAGTGCCCTCCAAACCCGGGTAAGAGACTGACAATGAGCGGTGGAGAAAGGCCAGGGTGGCTGGGGTGAGACTGCTGTCTGCAGTGGAGCTGCCTGCTTCAGACATCCTGGTCTGCATCTTCCCTCTCCCATCTCAGTTTTCCAGAGGGGAAGTGAGGTGAAGCAATTACCCTTGGGTCAGAAAGAATCTAAAGCCTGACTCAACTCACTGACCACTGGAATAGCTTTGCCACCTTGAATGCCCACAAAAACCCTGGGAGAAAGGGATCTGGATTCTCACTAGACAGGGAGAAAATAGACTGGGAGAGGGGGAGTTGTTTGCCCAAGAACATGCAGCTGTCTCAGGTCCCTGATCATCCTGCGACTCTCCTGGGCTCTCAGGTATGTCAGTCCAGGGCTCTCAAACCTCTCAGAGTCAAAACACCCTGAAGTCAAGTCTCTTCAAAGAATGCCCATGAGCCTGGGTAACATAATGAGACCCCGCCTTTACAAAAAAAATTAAAAAGTAGCCCGGCATGGTGATGCACGCCTGTGGACCCAGCTGTCAAAGAGGCTGAGGTGGGAAGATCCCTTGAGCCCAGGAGTTGGAGGCTGCGGTGAGCTGTGATCACACCACTGCACTCCAGCCTAGGTGATAGAGTGGGACTCTATTTCAAAAAATAAAAAAGAGTGGTCTATGCATCCCCTGTATCAGCAGCTCACTCTGCAGTGCTTGCTGGAAATGCAGATCCCTGGGCCCACCAGAAACCCTAGGGAAAAGCCCTGATATCTGGCTTTTGTTGTTTTGGGTTTTTCTTTTTTTTTGAGACGGAGTCTCGCTCTGTCGCCAGGGTGGAGTACAGTGACGCAATCTAGGCTCACTGCAACCTCCGCCTGCCGGGTTCAAGTGATTCTCCTGCCTCAGCCTCCCAAGTAGCTGGGACTACAGGCATGCACCACCACACCCAGCTAATTTTTGTATTTTTTTTCCTTCATCGTTCAACTTGATAATTTCAGTATTTTTTGTAGAGACAGGGTTTCACCATGTTGGCCAGGATGGTCTCCGTCTCTTGACCTCATGATCCACCCACTTTGGCCTCCCAAAGCACTGGGATTACAGGTGTGAGCCACCACACCCGGCCACGTTTTTGTTTCTTTTTTAAGAAACAAAATTTGGTGTTGTTTTTTAAAAAAACAACAACAATACATTTCCCTGATAATTCTGATGAGTAGTAAGGTTTGAGAGTCACCCTAAAAAGCCTGATAAACAGTCACACTCTGTCGCCCAGGCTGGAGTGCAGTGGTGCAATTGTAACTCACTGCAGCCTCCAACTCCCGGGCTCAAGTGATCCTCCCAGCTCAGCCTCCAGAGTAGCTAGGACTTACAGGTGTCGGCCACTACTATGCCCTGCTGTGGTGCTTTTTTTGTTTTGTTTTTTTTTGAGATGGAGTTTCACTCGTTACCCAGGCTGGAGTGCAATGGCGCGATCCCGGCTCACTGCAACCTCCGCCTCCTGGGTTCAGGCAATTCTCCTGCCTCAGCCTCCTGCGTAGCTGGGATTACAGGCATGCGCCACCATGCCCAGCTAATTTTTTGTATTTTTAGTAGAGACGGGGTTTTACCATGTTGACCAGGATGGTCTCGATCTCCTGACCTTGTGATCCACCCGCCTCGGCCTCCCAAAGTGCTGGGAGCTGTGTTTTTAATAAAAACAACAATTTCCCTGAAAATTCTGATGAGTAGTAAGGTTTGAGAGTCACCCTAAAAAACCTGATAAATGCTCCCAGGATAATGTACATGCTAAATAATCCTCGTGAGCTGTGTATTCCTGGAGTGAGGTAAGACCTCAGACTCTCAAGCCAGAAGACCCATGTTTAAGTCCTGCCTCTAACCAACAGCTAGCTGTATCTCTCTGTGCCTCAGCTTTCTCCTTCTGTAAAATGGGATGATAGTGCCAGGCTCACAGAGCACTTGTGGGATTAAAATACAGTAAGCACTTAGCCCAGGGTGCCTGCAAAATGCCTGCACGTGGGAGTGCTTGACAGCCAAGTGCTTGTTCTCCGCCAGGCCTGGGCTAAGCACTGTCTATCCACTTTATCTCATTTAAGCCTCATGAAGTAAACATTATAAATGCCATTTCACAGCCAATCAAACTACAGAAGGAGAAGTCACCTGCCCAGGGAACACAGTCAGAGGGGCAGACAGGGCTAGCAGGGTCTCATTCCACAGGCCACAGCCTTTTTTTTTTTTTTTGAGATGGAGTCTCGCTCTGTCGCCAGGCTGGAGTGCAGTGACGTGATTTCGGGTTACTGCAACCTCCGCCTCAGGAATTCAAGCAATTCTCTTGCCTCAGCCTCCTGAGTAGCTGGGCACACACCATGCCCAGCTAATTTTTGTATTTTCAGTAGACGCTATGTTGGCCAGGCGGGTCTTGAACTCCTGACCTCAGTTGATCCACCCAGCTTGGCCTCCCAAAATGCTGGGATTACAGGCATGAGCCACTGCACCTAGACACAGCCTACTCTTTAGGAACCCAGTTTCACAGATGCTCAGGAGGTTCCTAAGTCCCCTCGTGCTTACCCAGCTCTAGTCCAATATACCTTTCTTTGTTTTGTTTTGTGGGATGGAGACTGGCTCTGCAGCCCAGGCTGGAGTGCAGTGGTGCAATCTTGGTTCACTGCAACCTCCACCTCCAAAGTTCAGGAGATTCTCCTACCTCAGCCTCCTGACTAGCTGGGACTACAGGCGCATTCATCACAGCCGGCTAATTTTTATACTTCTAGTAGATGCTATGTTGGCCAGGCGGGTCTTGAACTCCTGACCTCAGGTGATCTACCCAGCTTGGCCTCTCAAAGTGCTGGGATTACAGGTGTGAGCCACCGCACCCAGCCTACCCATTTAAAAGATGAGAGTGGAGACATTTTGGGACCCATGCTTAGCCAGAGAGACCCAGGCATTCTCTTCTACCTTGGACACTCACTGCTTCCTTTCATGAGGGCAGGGCTGTGGAGAAAAAGCTTGGGACTGGGGAGCACCAACCCAGCCCTGATGCAGCCCCACCCCATCTTGCTCCTAGCCTGCTCCTGCAACCAGCATGCCCGACGCTGCCGGTTCAACTCTGAGCTGTTCAGGCTGTCAGGTGGCCGGAGTGGGGGTGTCTGTGAGCGGTGCCGCCACCACACAGCCGGGCGGCACTGCCACTACTGCCAGCCAGGGTTCTGGAGGGACCCCAGCCAGCCTATCTCCAGCCGCAAGGCCTGCAGGGGTGAGTGTGGCCCGTAGACAGGCCTTGGGGAACAGAGGTGGGGCTGGACTCCTTCATTTGAGGGAGGAGAAGCTGGGCCTGGACTCCTGGGCTAAGGGAGGAGGGGCTGGGCCTGGACTCCTGGGGCTAAGGGAGGAGGGGCTGGGGGCCTGGACTCCTGGGTCTGAGGGAGGAGGGGCTGGGGGCCTGGACTCCTGGGTCTGAGGGAGGAGGGGCTGGGGGCCTGGACTCCTGGGCTAAGGGAGGAGGGACTGGGGTCCTGGACTCCTGGGTCTGAGAAAGGAGGAGCTGGGGGCCTGGATTTCTGGGCTAAGGGAGGAGGGGCTGGACTTGGACTCCTGGGGCTAAGGCAGAAGGGGCTGGGCCTGGACTCCTGGGCTAAGGGAGGAGGGGCTGGGGACCTGGACTCCTGGGTCTGAGGGAGGAGGGGCTGGGGGCCTGGTCTCCTGGGCTAAGGGAGGAGGGGCTGGGCCTGGACTCCTGGGCTAAGGGAGGAGGGGCTGGGCCTGGACTCCCCCGGCTGAGGGAGGAGGCACTGTGAAATTGGAAAGGGCACCTGGGGCCTGATACCCCAAGCCCCCAGCTCCTCTGCTCATATAGCCTGCAAGTGCCACCCTATTGGGGCAACAGGAGGAACCTGCAACCAGACCAGTGGGCAGTGCACCTGTAAGTTAGGGGTCACAGGCCTGACCTGCAACCGCTGTGGTCCTGGCTACCAGCAGAGCCGCTCCCCCAGGATGCCCTGCCAGCGTGAGTCCTGAGGGGCCAGGCCACAACCCTGAGTAGAGTGGGAAGGAGACATCCTAGGTCTCCAGTGAGCAGGTGCAGTGAGGGCTGGGGCCTTGGGAAAGGGAGCCCAAGGCTGGGCTGGACTCTGGGTTCTTGGATAAGCAGTGACTGAAATTCCGGACTCTTGAGGAAAAGGAGGCTTGGGGGGCCTGGACTGCTGGGTCCCGGGAGAAGAAGGCAAGGGATACTTGCACTCTTGAGTCCTAAAGGAATAAACACTTTGAGTTTGGGTGCCTAAATTCCTGGGCGGGGGTGATCCTGGGGAAAATGACTAAGAGATAAATTTCTCCTTTGGTCTCATAGGAATCCCAGAGGCAACAACCACCCTTGCTACTACCCCTGGTGCTTATAGCTCTGGTAAGACAGTCTGACATGGAGGTCCCTGAGTGGCAACAGGGACTGGGGATGGGCTGACTGGGTCCCCATATGGGGATAAATGGGTCACCCATTGAGCCCAGTCCCAAAGGACTGGGTGCCCCAGTTGGCCATCAGGATGGAATACAGGGATGGGCAGGGCAGAAGGCTGTGGTCTAGGCCCCAGGAGCCCACTGCAGACAGCCTGACCCTCCCCAGACCCTCAGTGTCAAAACTACTGCAATATGTCGGACACCAGGGTACACATGAGTCTTCGGAGGTACTGCCAGCAGGACTATGGTGAGTGCTGGGGAGACAGACAGCTGGAGGCAGCACACTCGGTTCTGATGACTGCTTCTAAGCCATCCCCTCTCTGGCCTTCCACTTTCTCATCTTAAATGAAGTAGTGTTGGATCCCAAAGGGCCCTTCCTGATCTAGAAATGGATGAGGCAGAGGAGAAATGGGGAGGGGGTGTGGGGAGGAGTTCACTACCTTCCTGTGTCTCCTCTTTCCCCATGTTCTTGGGCTTGCAGAGTTTCATCATCTCCTTCAGCCTGACATCTCTGAGAGATGGAAGAGATAGGGGAACTGGTTGAGTACAATGAGCTCTTGCCCTGTCCTGCCAATTTCAGAGACCCTTTCTGCTTCCCTTCACAGTCCCAGATATTTGAGCCTTAGCCCCACTCCCCATAAAGACTTACCCCGTGGTTCCCTAATCCCCAGTCCACACCTGTTCCATGGCCCTGAAATCTACGACCTCAGGCCATTCAGCTCTCTTAGACACTCAGGAGTTTGGCTCAGCCAACAAATCTAGACCAACGCCAGCTATTTCTCTCAATGTGTGGGACCGCAGACTTCTCCCTCAAGATCCTCATCTGGTCACTAGTGTTCTAGGCCTTCAAAGGTGGAAAGCTTTCCCCTACCTTCTACAGGGATCTTCTGCCCCGGAGACCCAGCTTGCTAGTCAGAGTCCCATCCAGTCTCTCAGAAAGTACGTTTTTCTGGCAGGGCACGGTGGCTCATGCCAGTAATGCCAGCACTGTGGGGGGCTGAGGCGGGGTGGATCACTTGAGGTCAGGAGTTCAAGACCAGCCTGGCAAACATGGTGAAACCCCGTTTTTACTAAAAATACAAAAATTAGCCAGGTGTGGTGGTAGGATCCTGTAAACCCAGCTACTCAGGAGGCTGAAGCACAAGAGTCGTTTCGACCGGGGAGGTGGAGGCTGCAATGAGTTGAAATCACACCACTGCACTATAGACTGGGTGATAGTGAGACTCCTTCTAAAAAAAAAAAAAATGTTTTTCTTAATCAGTATCAGTATGGCCTCAGCCCTCATCTTCCAGGGACCAATCTCTTCCTTCTGGTCCTCCAAATTCATCCCAGAGACCCCCACCCCCACCCCGGCAATGTGACCCCTCTTTCCAAAGAATTCCACCATTGACATCTTCTCATCCCACTGTATTAGAGACCCTGGACCTGCCTCTTCTGCTCGGTTGCAAGCCCCACCTACCGTAGAGTAGTTTTAACTCCTTGCCTTGAATTCAGTTATTTACACCAACAGGCCCCAAGCCTCACGATTTAGGGACAAACTCAAAAGTTCAAGGTTTCTCTCCCCACCGCGATCCCAGAAGCCCACGCAAGGGTCTCAGGCTCCTGCCCACTGTGGCTGACCCCACGGGACGCGGAGGTACCCCGGAAGCTCCCCACGACCTGGGCTGACATCTCCCCTCCCCACAGTTCTCAGCGCGCAGATACTAGCGTCCGAGGCGGTGGGCCTGGCATGGCAGCGGCTGGCTGTGCACGTGCTGACCGTCTACAAGCAGCGGGCGCGGCCCGTGCGCCGCGGCGACCAGGACGCCTGGGTGCCCCGCGCCGACCTGGCCTGCGGCTGCCTACGCCTACAGCCAGGCACCGACTACCTGCTGCTGGGCAGCGCGGTGGGCGGCCCTGACCCCGCACGCCTCATCCTCGACCGCCACGGCCTCGCGCTGCCCTGGAGGCCGCGCTGGGCCGGGCCCTTGAGGCGGCTGCAGCAGGAGGAGCGGGCCGGAGGCTGCCGCGGCCTGCGGGCACCCACACCCAGCCCCACCCAGGCCAGAGCACTAAACGTGGGCTGGGGCCGCCTCAAACGCCAACAAAATAACTTGGGAGCGACGGGGAGCTAAGCCTTCTACCTCGATGGTGCGCCGTAGAGAGCCAATCAGATGTTGCAGAGTCCCGACGTCACTGTGCATGCGCCACGCCGCGCAGGCGTGGAGAACTTTTAGCAAAAAGGCGGCGAGCAAGATTCTGGTTCCGGCAGTCCATCCTTTGGCCTGTGGCTAATTCCCCGCCAGTGATCTATTTTCCCCAATAAAGTCTCAAATATTGGGGAATTCTGTCTACAGACCCTTGACTGACGTTGGTACAATCTCTAGAGGGAAGCGAGCAAGGCCTTCAATCAAACTGAACTGAAGTTGGGACCACAGCATCCTGACAAAGTGGCCAATTCAATGAGCGCGCTCTTATGACGTCATTGGGTGCTAGTCATATTGATGTTGCCAGATGATAGGCCAAAGGCCAGTGGGCAGGGCGTGGTTGGAAAAGGCGGGAAATCTTATAACGGGAGGGACAGAGGTTCCAGATTTTCAGAAAATTCCAGAGTTAGGAACTTTTGGTTTCTGATGGGTCTCAGGATAGGCTCTCAGAAAGGAATGAAGAGACTTTGAATATCTGAAGAGGGTTCTGATAAGTTCATCTGGTCTTGAAGTGCAGCCTAGACTCATTTTTGAGAGACTAGCCAGTCAGAAGCCACAGAGTGGCATGACATTGCTTGGTCCCGAGCAGAATTGTATTCCCACCCAACAGATGGCTACTTAAGGCCAGAGGGGAGGGGCTCAAAAGGCAGGAGGCAGTAAGTATCACAGAATGGAAGGTTGCCATGACCTGGGACCTTCCTTGCCACCCTGACCTTGACACAGCAAAATAATCTCAAATTTGGGTGATCTTTTCAGGAGAGTCACTGAGAGGGTACTCAGGGTGTCTTAGAAGAAAGGATGTGATTTAAGGTCCATTTATTTCTTCCTCTTTTTAAAAAATTTTATGGCTGGGCACGGTGGGTCATGGCTGTAATCCCAGCACTTTGGGAGGCTGAGGCAGGCAGATCATGAGGTCAGGAGTTCGAGACCAGCCTGGCCAATATGGTGAAACCCTATCTCTACTAAACATACAAAACTTAGCTGGGCGTGGTGGTGGGTGCCTGTAGTCCCAGCTACTAGGGAGGCTGAGGCAGGAGAATTGCTTGAACCCAGCAGGTGGAGATTGCAGTGAACCGAGATTGCACCACTGCACTCCAGCCTGGGTGACAGAGTGAGACTCCATCTCAAAAAAAAAAAAAAAAAATTAGCCAGGCATCGTGGCCTGTAGTCCTCCTACTTGGGAGACTTTTGCAGGAGGATTGCTTGAGTCCAGGAGGTCCAGCCTGCAGTGAACTATGATCAGGCCAGGATACTCCAGCATGGTTGACAGAGCAAGATCCTGTCTCAAAAAGAAAGAAAAAACAGTTTCTTTCTTGCTCATATACATGTTCCATGCAAGTTGGCAAGGTGTGGTTTTCCACACAGTCACTCAAGGACCCAGGCCGAGATGTTCACCATCCTGTAGCAGCAGCCGTAACCCAGGATCTTCTTGATCAATGAGGCAAGGAAAGAGGAAAAGCATTGAATGGTCTCATGCAAGTAAAACAGCTTTGGCCCAGGAACGACTCCCTGCACTTCCACTCACAGCTCATTCATCGGGATTACTCATGTGGTTCCGCTCAGTTGTATGAAGGTGGGGAAGTGGAATTCCCTCATGTGCAGGTAACAGAGAAGAACTGTCAAATTGGTTTCCTGTTGCTGCCATAACAAATTACCATAAACTCAGCAGCTGAAACAACACACATTTATCATCTTACAGCTCTACAGATCAAAAGCCCCACGTGGGTTTCACTGGGCTAAAATCGAGGTGCTAAGGAGGCTGCATTCCATCTGGAGCCTCTAAGAGAGAATCTGTTTCTTTTCTACCCCCACCTTCTGGAGGCCACCCACATTCCCTGATTCATGACCCCTTTTTCCATCTTCGAAGCTAACCACGACAGGTCCAGTCCCTTTCAAGCTTCACATTTTTCCTGCCTCTTGTATCCTCACATCTCTTTCTGACCATGGCTGGGAAAGATTCTCTGCTTTTAAGGACTCTTGTAATTAAATGAGGGGCACCCAGTCACCGCCATACCACCCTGAATGCGCCTGTTCGTCTCTGATCTCAGAAGCTAAGCAGGGTCAGATCTGGTTAGTTCTTGGATGGGAGATGGGGGCCACCCAGATAATCCAGAATAATCTCTCCCCATCTCAAAATCTCTCTCTCTCTCTTTTTTTTTTTGCTTGTTTTGAGACAGTCTCGCTCTGTCGCTGCCAGGCTGGAGTGCAGTGGTGTGATCTCAGCTCACTGCAACCTTCACCTCCTGCATTCAAGTGATTCTCCTGCCACAGCCTCCCAAGTAGCTGGGATTACAGGTGCATACCACCATGTCCAGCTAATTTTCATATTTTAATTTTAATTTAATTATTATTTTTTTGATATGGAGTCTCACTCTGTCACCCAGGCTGGAGTGCAGTGGCGCAATCTCAGCTCACTGCAACCTCTGCCTCCCAGGTGCAAGGGATTCTCCTGCCTCAGCCTCCCGAGTAGCTGGGACTACAGGCACCTGCCACCATGCCCGGCTAATTTTTTGTATTTTTAGTAGAGACAGGGTTTCACTACGTTGGTCAGGCTGATCTCAAAGTCCTGACTTTGTGATCCGCCCGCCTTGGCCTCCCCAAGTGCTGGAATTACAAGCATGAGCCACCGCACCCCACCAAGGTCCTTAACCTTAATGGCATATGTAAAGTACCATTTTGCCTTGTAAGGTAACATATTCACCAGTTCTGGGGATTCAAGTATGGACATGTTTGGGCACCATTGTTTTTTATATCTACCACAACTGGTAAGCACTAGAATTTTTTGCCACAGGTCTCTGCTCAAATTTCACAGCATGAGAGAGAAGGTCCTTGACCAACTTAACTAAATATAAGCTCCCTCCAATCTTACTCTATTTCTTTCTTTTTTTTCTTTTTCAAGACAGAGTCTCACTCTGTGGACAGGCTGGAGTGCAGTGGTGTGATCTCGGCTCACTGCAACCTGTGCCTTTTGGGTTCTAGCGATTCTCCTGCCTCAGCGTCCCAAGTTGCTGGGACTACAGGCGTGTGCCACCATGCTTGGCTAATTTTTTAATATTTTTAGTAGAGATGGGTTTTCACCATGTTAGCCAGGATGGTCTTCATCTCCTGACCTCATGATCCGTCCACCTCGGCCTCCCAAAGTGCTGGGATTACAGGTGTGAACCACCATCCGCAGCCCTTCTCTATTCCTTTGTCTTTATTTTTTCTTCTTAGCACTTATTGCTACCTGATATATGAAATATTTTTTGGCCAGGCATGGTAGCTAATGCCTGTAACCCAGCACTTTTGGGAGGCCAAGGTGGGAGGATTGCTTGAGCCCAGGAGTTCAAGACCAGACTGGGCAACATAGTGAGATCCTAGCTCTACAAATAATAAAAAAATTAGCCAGGCATGGTGGTGGGCACATGTGGTCCTGGTTACTCAGGAAGCTGAAGTAGGAGTATCTCTTAAGCCCAGGTGGTCGAGTATGCAGTGAGTTATGACTGTGCCATTGGATAAGAACAGTGCCTAGCACAGACCAAGAGCTGTATGAGTTTTTTATTTATTGATTTATTTATTTATTTTGAGACAGGGTTTCATTCTCTGCCAGGCAGGAGTGCAGTGATGTGATCACAACTCAATGCAGCCTCAACCACCCAGGCTCAAGGGATCCTCCTGCCTCAGCCTCCTAAGTTGCTAGGACTACAGGCACATGCCACTAGGCTAGGTGTTTCATTTTTTTGTTTGTTTGTTTGTTTTTGAGATGGAGTTTCCCTCTTGTTGTCCAGGCTGGAGTGCAATGTTGTGATCTTGGCTCACTGCAACCTCAGCCTCCTGGGTTCAAGCGATTCTCCTGCCTCAGCCTCCTGAGTAGCTGGGATTACTGGCTTGTGTCACCACGCCTGGCTAATTTTGTGTTTATAGTAGAGATGGGGTTTCACCATGTCGGTCAGGCTGGTGCCAAACTCCTGACCTCAGGTGATCCACCATGTTGGCCTCCCAAAGTGCTGGGATTACAGGCATAAGTCACCATGCGTGGCCTATATATATGTATTATTTAAACACCTAGAGTCCACACCTCCTCCAGGAGACTGAAATCAGAAGGCAAGATATAGATCAGGGAGGATTTTGCTTGGCTCCCAGAGGCAGTGGGAGTTGAGGGCAGGGAGAGAGGGGTGAGGAGGCCCAAAGGGGCTGTGGGAACCACCCAGGCCTGCAGAAGCCTGGCGCTGCCACCTCCCACTCAGGGGCTGGGGAGACGGGAGATGAAAGTGCAGTGCAGAGCGGGCCCCATATGTTCCTCATGACCCAAACTTTGTTCCCAGCGCCCGAGACAAATAGGCGTGAAATCCACATCTGGGACCCACCTCCGGCCTGGCTGTTCCCTCCCGCTCTGGGCATGGAGCCCGGTCTGTCTTTGCGCTTTAATGGAGGCACACAGGTGGCTTCCAGAGCTCCAACTAGGCCCCTGCCCGCCTCGTGGTATTGCCGGATGGCTTCCTAAAGGAGGGGACTCTTGAAGTGTATAGAAGTTTGAGTAGGAATTTGCCCAGCAGAGAAGGAAGAAAGGGAGCCCAGTTAGAGGAAACAGTTTGGGCAAAGGACCTGGGCCTTTTTTTTTTCCCCAGGGGCACTGGGGAGCCATGGAGCTCTGTGAGCAGGAGAGGGGCAGAATCAGCTTTGTGTGAGGGGCAATCATCATCATCATTGAGGTGGCTCAGCTCACTGGCGGAGCCCAGAGAGTGCCCCAAACCCAGCCTGCTGGTCAGAAGACTTCTCTCAGGGGTGGATCTTCAAGGACATTGGAAGAACCTAGTCATGACAAGAAAGGCTGAGGAGGAAGACTTTGTCCAGAGGTGTGGGGGAGCTGTGGGAGAGGCAGGGTCCACTCTGGGTATAAAACGACTGCTCAGCTGCTGGGCATGGTGGCTCTCACCTGTAACCCCAGTACTTTGGGAGGCTGAGGTGGGAGGATCACTTGAACCCACGAAGTGGAGGTTGCAGTGAGCTACGATCACACCATTGCACTCCAGCCTGGGTGACAAAGCAAAATCCTGTCTCAAACAAACAACAAAACCGAAAACCAAGAAACAAAACTCCTCTGGGATCTGTGGGGTGTGGATTGCAAGGGGAGGGAAACTGGAGGGGGAGAAGCTGAGAAGGAGGCTGTGGGGAGGATGGAGGGGGAATGATGCATCCTAAGCCCTGGTTAGGATTATGGGGATAGACAGAAAGTCACCAAGTTAAATGTTGGCCTGGCACAGTGACTCATGCCTGTAATCCCAGCACTTTGGGAGGCTGAGGCGGGTGGATCACCTGAGGTCAGGAGTTTGAGCCCAGCCTGACTAACATAGTGAAACCCCATCTCTACTAAAAATATAAAAAGTTAGCTGGGTGTGGTAGTGGGCACCTGTAATCCCAGCTATTCAGGAGGCTAGGGCTGGAGAATCGCTTGAACCTGGGAGGTAGAGGTTGCGGTGAGCCGAGGTCGCGCCATTGCACTCCAGCCTGGTTAATAAGAGCAAGACTCCATCTCAAAAAACAAAACAAAACAAAAGACAAAGATTAGCTGGGCATGGTGGGCGCCTGTAAACCCAGCTACTTGGGAGACTGAGGCAGAATTGCTTGAATCCCAAGGTGGAAGTTTCAGTGAACAGAGATCATGAGACTGTGCCACCACTGGACTCCAGCCTAGGTAACAGAATGACTGTGTCTCAAAAAGAAAGGTTTTTTTTTTTTTTGTAGAGATGGGGCTTCTCCGTATTGGCCAGGCTGGTCTCGAACTCCTGACCTCAGGTGATCCGCCTGCCTCGGTCTCCGAAAGTCCTTGGAATACAGGCATGAGCCACCACACCTGGCCAAAAGTTAAATGTCATATCTACACCAGGAAGTCTTCCTCTAAAGCCCCATACAAAAACATTATTTTCTCACCTGTTTCTCAGTGCCACAGACCCTAAGTTTTTATGTCACTCACTCATTTACTCATTCTACATTTCTCCCTGGAAAATTCTGACATCCTGACCTGAGTCGGACCAGGGACTTGCCTAGTCTGGGAGGGTGAGATAGGAGAGAGACCTGGGTACAATGAGATTTGGTGCGATATTCAACAATGGAAGCAGTGCAGGGCACTGTGAGAGCCTAGAAGAGGCACCTGGCCATGACTTGGAGTTCAGGGAAGACTTCTTGGAGGAGGCAAGGCCCTCCATAGGCACTGTGGAAAATCCAAGTGTCACCCAGGCACATGGGAACTGGCAGGCTCTCCAGGGAAAGACATCATGGGCATGGTTTCATTCAGTAATGCCTGATTTCTCTCCTGAGGACCCCCTGTATGCCATCCTGTGTGTGCAGCAGTGAGGCTGGGACCCAAAGATGGGTCAGGCTTGGGCCCTCTGGTGGGACAGATAGGGACACAGTCCCTTCCTAATGAGATGTGTGCTCCCTTGGAGCACTAACAGGCACTGACACAGCCTGGGGCAGTCAGGGAGGGCTTCCTGGAGGAGGAAGGCCCTACATTTTAGGTAGAGTCTGCTCTTCCTGCAGTATCAGTCAGCCTTTCTATCTCTGAATATCTCTAGTTCCTTCATTTCCTGTGCCTCTGTTGGGTTCCATATCTTTATTTCTTCTTCTCCTTTTTTTTTTTTCTGAGACAGAGTCTTACTCTGTCACTCAGGCTTACTCAATGCAGTGGCATGCTCTCGGCTTACTGCAACCTCTGCCCAGGTTCAAGTGATTCTCGTGCCTCATCCTCCTCAGTAGTTGGGACTACAGGCACGCACCACCACACCTGGCTAATGTTTGTATTTTTGGTAGAGATGGGGTTTTACCATGTTGGCCAGGCTGGTCTTGAACTCCTGACATCAAGTGATCTGCCTGCCTCGGCCTCCCAAAGTGCTGAAATGATAGATGTGAGCCACCATTCCCTGACTATTTTTTTTCCTTTTCATAAAAAATAGAGACGAGGTCTCACTATGTTGCCCAGGCTGGTCCTGAACTCCTGATCTCAAGTGATCCTCCCTCCTCAGCCTCCCAAAGTACTGGGATTACAGGCATGAACCACCAAGCCTGGCCAGCAACAGACAATTAGTATGTACCTTTCCTTTTTGTGTTCTTTCTCTGTGTCTCTCTCCACCCCTGACTCTCTGGCTGTCTCTTTGCATCTCTAAGTCTTTGAACGTCCATCCCAAATCACTACCTCTGTCTTTCTGATTCCTTCTAGTCCCCCCTCATTATGTCAGTTAGTCTGTTTCTGGGTCTCTCTCCCTCTATCTGGGTCTATCTCTGTCCATCTGTTCCTCTCTGTAGACGTCTCTTTCTCCGCACCACTGTCTCTTTATAGATATATAGATGTGTGTGTGTCTGTCCCCATATCTCTGTCTCTCTGTTTCTTTGTTTTTTTTTTTTTTTTTTTTTTTTTTCCCCTGGAGACAGAGTCTTGCTGTGTTTCCCAGGCTGGAGTGCAGTGGTGCAATCTCTGCTCACTGCAACCTCTACTTCCTGGGTTCAAGCAATTCTCCTGCCTCAGCCTCCTGAGTAGCTGGGATTACAGTCACACACCCCCATGCCTGGCTATTTTTTTTTCTTTTTTTTTTTTTTGAGACAGAGTCTTGCTCTGTCACCCAGGCTGGAGTGCAGTGTCAGGATCTCAGCTCACTGCAACCTCTGCCTCCCAAGTTCAAGCGATTCTCTGCCTCAGCCTCCTGAGTAGCTGGGATTACAGGCGCGCACCACCACACCCAGCTAATTTTTGTATTTTTAGTAGAGACAGGGTTTCACCATCTTGACCAGGCTGGTCTCAAACTCCTGACCTTGTGATCCACCTGTCTCGGCCTCCTAAAGTGCTGGGATTACAGGGGTGAGCCATCGTGCCCGCCTCTTTTTTTTCTCTCCTTTTTTTTTTTGAGACAGAGTCTCACTTTGTTGCCCAGGCTAGAGTGCAGTGTCGGGATCTCAGCTCACTGCAACCTCCACCTACCGGGTTCAAGCGATTCTCCTGTCTCAGCCTCCTGAGTAGCTGGGATTACAGGTGTGCACCACCACGCCTGGCTAATTTTTTATGTATTTAGTAGAGATGGGATTTGGCCATGTTGGCCAGGCTGGTCTCATACTCCTAGCCTCAAGTGATCCACTCACCTTGGCTTCCCAGAGTGCTGGGATTATAGGTGTGAGCCACCGTGCCCGGTCTGTGTGTTTCTATGTCTCTCACTCTCTCTGTATCTCTCTCCATCTGCAGTGATGTATGTGTGTCTCTTTCTATGTTTCTCTGTCTCGTAATGCTTGGTGTCAGGCAGGCTGGACACAGTGGCTCACATCTATATTCCCAAAACTTTGGGAGGTGAAGGCAGGAGGATCCCTTGAGCCCAGGAGTTCCAGACCAGCCTGGGAAATATAGCAAGACCATGTCTCTGCAAAAAATAATTGAAAAAAAAATTAGCCCGCAGGGTGGTACATGCC
Organism: Saguinus oedipus; assembly: GCA_031835075.1. Classification (NCBI taxonomy): domain Eukaryota; kingdom Metazoa; phylum Chordata; class Mammalia; order Primates; family Cebidae; genus Saguinus; species Saguinus oedipus. Next base: position 49,886,128 of record CM063187.1, on the reverse strand, counting down.
TGTAGTCCCAGCTATTTGGGAGGCTGAGGTGGAAAGAATGTTTAAGCCCAGGAGGTGGAGGCTGAATCAAGCCGTGATCACATCACTGTTCTCCAGCCTGGGCAACATTGCAAGACCTGCCTTCAAAAAGAAAAGAAAAGAAAAGAAAAAGGCAATGAGCAGTTTCACTACCATTAGACGGGGTGAAAAATAATAAATAATAACAATACTATGTGGTGTCTCTGAGTCTGGGTATGGTGGCTCATGCCTGCAATCCTAGTGCTTTGGGAGGCTGAGGTGGGAGGATCCTCGAGGACAGGAGTTTGAGACCAGCCTAGGCGACATAGCCTGACCCCATTTCTAACCCCCAGTACAAAAATCTGGTGTTTCTCTGTCTTTGGATCTCTCTTTCTCTCCCTTTTTGTCTCTCTCTACCCCACAAGCTGCCTGATCTCTGTTTCTGAGTCTTTCTAAGTGTGTGTCTCTATGTCTCCATGTCTGTGTCGCTGCTTCTTTGTATCTTTTTCTGCCTCTTTCAGTATTTCATTCATTCTACCTCCTCCTCCTTCCCCCCTCCTCCTCCGCCTCCTTCTCCTTTTCCTCCTCCCTCCTCTTTCCTCTTCCTCCCTCCTGCCTGGAGGTTTGTTCTCGCCTCTCTAACCCGCCGTCCCTCCACCCTTCCTCTCCGTATCCATCTCAGGCTTCCCTCTCCTCCCCAGCCTCCGCAGAAGCGGGTCCTCACCTCCAGCTCTCCGCCTCTGCCCTCACGGCGCCCCCTCCCCGCCTCTCTCCCACGCCCGGTCTCTGCCTCCCCCTCCCGGCGAGCAGCCCTCACTGCACTCCAGGCTCCCAGGGGATCCCCCGGCCCCGTTAAGGCAGCCCCTAGCGGAGGACCCACTGGAGCCCTGAGGCGAGGAAGGGGGGCTGCAGGCGCTGGGGTTGCTCCAACCTGCGTTCCTGCGAGCCGGGGGAACCCACATCCTCCAAGGCTGACGGCTCCCAGCCTGGAGACTTCCGAAGCCTCTCCCAGCTCCACCTTAAGCGCCTCCCCCTTTCCCTTCCAGCGGAGGATGGGGAACAGCCTGCTCGGGGCCCCAGGTGTCCCGGCCACCCCGCCCGCGTGGCCCCAGCGCGGCTGGGAGCCGGGGACCAGCCCCCTACCTCCACTCGTATCCTCTCCCTTCGCACCCCCACCCCCAGCCTACCCGCGGAGTGTTTGCTGCTATGAGATCACCTGCTCCCCCACCCAACAACAAAATTAAATAACACCACGGGAGAGGAGAGAAGGAGGGGGAGGAGGGAGGAAGGGACGAGAGAGAAGAGAGACTGAAACTGGGAGAAGAGGCTGAAGAGGAGGAGGTGGGGAGAGCACGAAGCTGGAGGCCGACACCGAGGGAGGGCGGGAGGAGGTGAAGAAGGAGAGAGGGGAGAAGAGGCAGGAGCAGGAAAGGATAGAGGGTGGAGGAGGAGGAGATGCTGGATGGAGACCTGGAGTTAGGTGGCTTGGGAGAGCTTAATGAAAAGAGAACGGAGAGGGGATTGTGGGTTAGGAACCCAGAGGTAGCCCTGGGGGGAGCAGAAGGCTGAGAGGAGTGGGAAGATTGGGAGCTAGAGGGAGACTGGAGGGTTCCGGGAAAAGAGGAGAGAAAGGAGGAAAGGCACAGAGAGAAGGGGGAGAACAGTGGGCTTGAAGCAGGGTCTCAGTCCCTGGCTGCTTTGGCATTTGGGGAACTGGGACTCCCTGTGGGGAGGAGAGGAAAGCTGGAAGTCCTGGATGGTCCTAGAAGGAGGGGACAGAGGAGCTGAGAGAGGAGGGCAGGGCGTCGGGCAGGGGTCCCTCGGAGGCCTTCTGGGGATGGGGTCTGCAGCTCGTCTGAGCGCCCCTCGAGCGCTGGTACTCTGGGCTGCACTGGGGGCAGCAGGTAAGACCTGGGGTTCCCGGCAGAAGCCCCGGAGGGAGGGTGGAGGTGGGGGTGCCAAGGAGAGGGATTCAGGCTGCTCTCTTCTCAGCTCACATCGGACCAGCGCCTGACCCCGAGGACTGGTGGAGCTACAAGGATAATCTCCACGGAAACTTCGTGCCAGGTGCAGCCAAGGCGGGGACCCAGGAGTCCGGCCCTCCCGGGGCCTCCTTCTTCAGACTCAAGAATCTGGGTTCCCAGCTCCCCCCTTCCCGCAGGACCAGGAGTCCCAGCCCCCTCCTCTGTCCCTCAGGAGTCAGGCCAGCTTCTGAACCCCAGGGGCTCACCATGGGACATTATACATGCGCATTTCAAGTAGTGAGTGGGAGTGAGTGGAAGGAAAGTGTGGGGGTGGAGATTCTGTGTGTATTTGCAGGGAGAAGCAGGTCCCGGCTCCCGCTAGGAACCAGAGGCTGGGTGGCCCTGTGCCCCACCTTGTCTAGCCCTCTCTTGCAGCTCCTCTCTCCAACACATTAATAAATATCCAGTTGTGGGACAAGAGATAGAGGAACTACAACTCCCATGGGGCTCTGGGGCAGGTAGACAGCACAGGGGTAGGCTGATAGCCCTGGGGCCTGCTGGGAGTTGTAGTTCCTTCTACAATGGCTTATGATGGGTTGGATTGGCAGGGCGTGGTGGCTCTCGCCTGTAATCGCAGCACTTTAGGAGGCCGAGGTGCGTGGATCACCTGAGGTCAGGAGTTTGAGACCAGCCTGGCCAACCTCGTCTCTACTAAAACAAAAATTAGCTGGGCGTGGTGGCACGCGCCTGTAATCCCAGCTACTCAGGAGGCTGAGGCACAAGAATCGCTTGAACCTGGGAGGCGGAGGCTGCAGTGAGTCGAGATCGTGCCACTGCACTCCAACCTGGGTGACGGAGCGAGGCTCTTTCTCAAAAAAATAGTAATAACAAAAATTAAAAAGATGGGTTGGATTAAGGAGAGGCTGAGAGTATTAGGGGGTCTTAGAAAATTATTCCAAGATTCTTCTAGGACCCAGGATTCTGGATCCGAGCCCAGTCCTCCCTCAGACCCAGGAGTCCAGGTCCTCAGCCCCTCCTCCCCTAGGATCTGGGAGTCCAGACCACAGCCCACTCAGCAGATGCCACTCCTGGGATCCAGTCACTATTTCTGACGCCTTGTCCTCCTACTCCGACCCCACCCCCAGGGCCTCCTTTCTGGGGGCTGGTGAATGCAGCGTGGAGTCTGTGTGCTGTGGGGAAGCGGCAGAGTCCCGTGGATGTGGAGCTGAAGAGGGTCCTTTATGACCCCTTTCTGCCCCCATTAAGGCTCAGCACTGGAGGAGAGAAGGTAAGGGGCTTGGAGGGAGGAGCTGTCGAACCCACTGGGGATGGGCAGGAGTAGAGGCTGGGGAATGGGGTGCTGACGTAGGAGGGCAGCCTTGGGGAAGGAGAGGGCACCCAGTGGGTGGAGAAAAGGCTGCTTACACTCTAAAATGGATCACCCATTCTTTCCTTCCCAAGCATGGATCCCTAATCTCCCCATCTCTCCAGAAACAATGAAAAGCAGAACATTTCCTATGCCAGGCAGGTTTAAAAGCCTCTAATCTCATAACCACATCAGAAATTGGGTACAATCATTAACCTTATTTTATAGATGCAAAAACTGATGCACAGAGCGGTTAAGTTACTTGCCTAGGGTCACACAGCTAGAGAGCCAGCACTGGCATTCAAAGCGGGCAGTGTAGCTTGAATGCTGAGGCCCACATACCATGCTGGGAACCATACTTTTTTTTTTTTTGAGACAGAGCCTTGCTCTGTTGCCCAGGCTGGAGTGCAGTGACGCAATCTCGGCTCACTGCAAACTGCACCTCCCGGGTTCAAGCAATTCTGCTGCCTCAGCCTCCTGAGTAGCGGGGATTACAGATGCCTGCCAACATGGCTGGCTAATTTTTGTATTTTTAGTAGAGACAGGGTTTCACATGTTGGCTAGAATGGTCTTGATCTTCAGACCTCCTGATCCGCCTGTTTCGGTCTCCCAAAGTGCTGGAATTACAGGCGTGAGCCACTGCAACCAGACTTTTTTTTTTTTTTTTTTTTTTTTTTTTTTTGCTGTTGAGATGCCACTCTGTGGCCTAGGCTGCAGTGCAGTGACCCAATCATAGCCCAAATGGTCTTCCCACAAAAGTAGCTGGGACATGGCTGGGGGCAGTGGCTCATGCCTGTAATCCCAGCACTTAGGGAGGCTGAGGTGGATGGATCATGAGGTTAGGAGTTTGAGACCAGCCTGGCCCACATGGTGAAACCCTGTCTCTACTAAAAGTACAAAAATTAGCCAGGTATGGTTGTGTGCGCCTGTAATCCCAGCTACTCGAGAGGCTGAGGCAGAAGAATCGCTTGAACCCGGGAGGCAGAGGTTGCAGTGAGCAGAGATTGTGCCACTGCACTCCAGCCTGGGTGACAGAGCAAGACTCTGCCTCAGAAAAAAAATAAAATAAAAAGTAAAGAAAGAAAGTAACCAGGACTGCAGGTGCATGCCAGTATGTCTGGTAACTTTTTAAGTTTTTTGTAGAGGTGGGATCTCACCATGTTGTCCAGGCTGGTCTTGAGCTCCTGGGCTTATGATCTTCCTGCCTTGGCTTCACAAGGTGCTGGAATTGCAGCTGTGATCCAACCCACCCAGCCAATACCATCTCTCCTAAGAGCCATTTAGCTGTGCTAGCCAAAAGCCTCAAAGCTATTCCCCATCCCATCTTCTTTCCCTCCCATCCATTTCCAGTCCATGTTCCTTCTAGCCTCCATGCTAAATATTATTCCTATCCTTTCACTGATCACCCCACCACTGCCCCCACTCTTGTGCAGGCACCATCCTCTCCCACCCAGACTGGTGACTGGTAGCGTAGCCTCCTCCCTGGCCTGCCTCTCTACTTCCTGCAATCCATTCTCTAGCCCACAGCTAGAGAGATGTTTAAAACACAAACGAGATCGTGTCACTCAGGCTCAAAATCCTCCTATTAGGATATGTAATAATAGCAAACATTTAAGTAGCAGTTACTGTATGTTGGGCACTCTGGCAAATATGTTACATATATGCAGTTTATTTATTTATTTCATTTATTTATTTACTTTGAGTTGGAGTCTCGCTTTGTCACCAGGCTGGAGTGCAGTGGCACGATCTCGGCTCACTGCAACCTCCGCCTCCTGGTTCAAGCGATTCTCCTGCTTCAGCCCCCCGAGTAGCTGGGACTATAGGAGTATGCCACCAACCCCAGCTAATTTTTGTATTTTTAGTAGAGACAGGTTTCATCATGTTGGCCAGGATGGTCTCAGTCTCTTGACCTGGTGATCTCTGCCTGCCTCAGACTCCCAAAGTGCAGGATGAGCCACCATGTCTGGCCTATGTATTTAATATTATGTTTTTTTTGAGATGGAGTCTCACTCCGTCCCCGAGACTGGAATGCAGTGGTGCTACTGTGGCTCACTACAACCTCCGTCTCCCGGGTTCAAGGGATTCTCCTGCCTCAGCCTCCCAAGTAGCTGGGATTACAGGCACCCGCCACCATACCCAGCTTATTTTTCTATTTTTAGTAGAGATGAGGTTTCGCCATGTTAGCCAGGCTGGTCTCGCACTTCTGACTCAGGTGATCTGCCTGCCTCAGCCTCCAAAAGTGCTGGAATTACAGGTGTGAACCACCGTGCCCGGCCTATATATGCTGTTTACTTAAATAAAAATACAAAACTCTCTACCGTTTTCCACAAGGCCCTACATTGTTTGGCCCCCATAACCTTTCGCACCTTTGTTCACTGGATTTTGGTGAAGTCTCTTTGCTGTCACTCAAACAGACCACCTCAGGGTCTTTGCACCTGCTGTTCCCCCTTCTTGGAATGCTTTTCTCTCTTTCGCGAGTCACCCCTGTATATCCTCCAGGTCCCCATTAAAATGTCACCTTTGGCCAGGTGCAGTGGTTCATGCCTGTAATCCCAGTATAGTATTTTGGGAGGCCAAGCTTGAACCCAGGAATTCCTTTTTTTTTTTTTTTTTTGAGACAGTTTCACTTTTTTTTTTTTTTTAAGATGGAATTTTGCTCTTGTTACCCAGGCTGGAGTGCAATGGCGCGATCTCGGCTCACGGCAACCTCTGCCTCCTGGGTCCAGGCGATTCTCCTGCCTCAGCCTTCTGAGTAACTGGGATTACAGGCACGTGCCACCATGCCCAGCTAATTTTTTGTATTTTTAGTAGAGACGGGGTTTCACTATGTTGACCAGGATGGTCTCGATCTCTTGACCTCGTGATCCACCCGCCTCGGCCTCCCAAAGTGCTGGGATTACAGGCGTGAGCCACCATGCCTGGCCCAGTTTCACTCTTGTTGCCCAGGCTAGAGGGCAATGGTGTGATCTTGGCTCACCACAACCTCTGCCTCCAGGGTTCAAGTGATCTCCTGCCTCACCCTCTCGAGTAGCTAGGATTACAGGCATGCGCCACCATGTTTGGCTAATTTTTGTGTTTTTAGTAGAGACGGGGTTTCTTCACATTGGTCAGGCTGGTTTCGAACTGCCGACCTGAGGTGATCTGCCCACCTTGGCCTCCCAAAGTGCTAGGATTACAGGTGTGAGCCACCGTAGCCAGCCAACCCCAGAAATTTAAGACCAGCCTGGGCAACATAGAAAGAACCTCTCTACCAAAAAAAAAAAAAAAATTGAAAATTGAAAATTAGTTGGGTATGGTAGTAGATGAGTATGGTTCCAGCTACTTAGGAGGCTGAGGCAAGAGGATCATTTAGAGTCCAGGAGTTCAAGGCTGCAGTGAGCTGTGACTGTGCCACTGCAGTCCGGCCTGGGTGACAGAGTGAGACTTTGTCTCAAAATAATAAATGAAAATAAAATGTCACCTTCATAGGGAAGCTTTTCCTGACACCCCCATCTAAGCTGGGTTCCTCATGACATCTCAGAGCTCCCAGTTCCCCTAAGCATGAGCTCTGGCTCTGGATGTAATTAATTAAGCAGTTACTTCTGTGATTCACAATTGTCTGTCTCACCTTCGTTAGAACTTAAGCTCTATGAGGCCCAAGACTTTTGTCTTCTTGTATATTGCTGTATTCTTGCCATCCACGGCGCATAGCACCAGCTCTGTCCATATTAATCAAAAAAATTCACCAATATTGGGCACCAACTTACAGACTAGGACAGAGCCTGGAAAGGGATCAGTGTATGTTGAATGATTAAATGACTGTCAGAGTCTGGGCGTGTAGCTCATGCCTATAACCCCAGCACTTTGGGGGGCCAAAGCAGGCAGATCACCAGAGGTCAGGATTTCAACAGCAGCCTGGCCAACATGATGAAACCCCGTCTCTACTAAAAATCCAAAAATTAGCCAGGTGTGGTGGCACACACCTGTAGTCCCAGCTACTTGGGAGGCTGAGGGAGGAGAATCACTTGAACCCGGGAGGCGGAGGTTGCAGTGAGCTGAGATATCGTCACTGCACTCCAGCCCCGGCAACAGAGAGAGACTCTAAAAAAAAAAAAAAAAGACTGTTGGAATCAGAAAATGTAGGAAAAGATCTCTCCCTGCCCCCTGACAGCTCTCGCCTCTCCCACAGCTCCGGGGAACCTTGTACAACACCGGCCGACATGTCTCCTTCCTGCCTGCACCTCGACCTGTGGTCAATGTGTCTGGGGGTCCCCTCCTCTATAGCCACCGACTCAGTGAACTGCGACTGCTGTTTGGAGCGCGCGACGGAGCCGGCTCTGAACATCAGATCAACCATCAGGGCTTCTCTGCTGAGGTGGTAGCCACTGATTGTTTATCTGCGACCCTCTGCCCTGAGTCACCCCAGTTCCTCCCACCTCACCCCCCTTAGTGCCTCACCCCATCCTCCACAGAACTGGCCTCCCACCCTAAGCACTAAGCCTCAGCCTGATTCGGGCCCCACAGCTGGGGTCATGCTCTCCTCCCCTTCTACTGGGGGACCCTGTGCTCTGTGCTATCCGGCAGGTGCAGTTGATTCACTTCAACCAGGAACTCTACGGGAATTTCAGCGCCGCCTCCCGCGGCCCTAATGGCCTGGCCATTCTCAGCCTCTTTGTCAACGTGAGCGGAGTCGAGATTCGGAGGGAGGGAGGAGCTGGGTGACTGGAACCCAGGGTCTCAGAGAAGCGAGGTGCTGGGAGGCCCAGACTTCTGGGTCCTGGGGGAGGAGAAGGTTGAGGGCTTGGGCTTCTGGGCTCCTGGGTCCTCACCTTGTACCCCACACAGGTGGCTGGTAACTCTAACCCATTCCTCAGTCGCCTCCTTAACCGCGACACCATCACACGCATCTCCTACAAGAGTAAGTTTCTGGCGTGCCGGGGGCAGAGGCCAGACGCGAGAGGGGTTCAAGAGTAGCACCCTCTTGACTCTGGCCGGATATTCCCGCAGATGATGCCTACTTTCTTCAAGACCTGAGCCTGGAGCTCCTGTTCCCCGAATCCTTCGGCTTCATCACCTATCAGGGCTCTCTCAGCACCCCGCCCTGCTCCGAGACTGTCACCTGGATCCTCATTGACCGGGCCCTCAATATCACCTCCCTCCAGGTGACTCTGTCCGCACCGCCCTTCCTAGGCCTGGGTACTCCACTCACTGACCTGGGTATCCCCTTGCTCACCCACCTTCCCTCTCCTCATAGACTGTGAACTCAAGGAGGTAAGAGGGTCAGACCACCTTTGGGGGTGGGGTGGGGCTGAGAACAGGCCCCGCCCACCGGCTCACAGGGGCGGGATTTCTTGCGTGACGTCACGAAGACCATTCATTAGTCACTCCCAGTTTCCCATCCTCCTTCCACGGCAGATGCACTCCTTGAGACTCCTGAGCCAGAATCCTCCATCCCAGATCTTCCAGAGCCTCAGCGGTAACGGCCGGCCGCTGCAGCCCTTGGCCCACAGGGCACTGAGGGGCAACAGGGACCCCCGGCACCCCGAGAGGCGCTGCCGAGGCCCCAACTACCGCCTGCATGGTATGGTCCAGTCTGCACCCCCTCTACGTCTTGGGCTAGCCCGCTTATATTTATGTGTCTCCCCTAGGTGTCTCAATGTGGTTCAGTCCCATCCCCCTTCCTGCTTCTGTATGGTCTAGCCTCCTGAGCTCTCCCTTTTTTCTCTCTCTCCCTACGTGTCCACGTGGTACAGTCCACCTCCCGGCCCTAAGCCATTGCTGGCCCACGATTTGTCCTCTTCACTGCTTTGCAACTTGGGCTATAACCCATGATCCCTGTCTTCCTATGGACCAATTAACGTACTGTGCTTCCTATTAATGTGAATTTCCAAAATGGTACAGTTTGGATCCTCTCCCCGCTTCCAAGTCGTACCACCCTATGCTGTTCCACAATCTGATTGCTCCCTTCCCCCTCACTGAGAAACTACAAGGTACAGCCCCTTCCCTCCATCTACTGCCTCCCTGTGGTTCAGCCCAGGGATCTCACATCCCCCTTGGCTTGGCAAGATGGTACGGTCTACACCCCCCATGAAGACCTTCAAGTAGTTCAGCCTAAGACTGAATCTGGATGTCCAGATTTCCCCCTCCTGTTGCCTTCCTGTGGTTCAACCCAGTGCTTCTCGACCCGGTACATTCCGGTTCCCCGCTGGCAGACTCCCGACGGTGGAGCCCTGCGCGGCCCAGCGCACGCCCCCTGCTCCGTCCATCCTAAAGTGACGCCCCCTGCCGTTGTCATTTGTCTTACAGTGGATGGTGCCCTCCATGGTCGCTGAGACTCCCCTTCGAGGATTGCACCCGCCCGTCCTAAGCCTCCCCACAAGGCGAGGGGAGTTATCCTAAAACAATGCTATTAAAGGGCCAGAATACTTCCTGTTTCTCAGTGGTCTGATTCTAGGCGCGGTGGGGAAACATTTAGATATTAACAGCCTTCTTCCGGAAACCAGTCTTCCTCTTTCTAAGCCCCCGCTACCCGGTTTTTTTGGGTTCCCGCTTCTCAAAACCATCGTTAGGACCGCGGCCCCTTTAAGCAGCGCCCCTCTGCCCCCATCACCCCCCCACCCACCCATCATTAGGCAGCACGAGCAGAGCCATGTGCTTCCCCCTCCCGCCTGCCTCATTGGCCCAAACTGGGTCACGGTCCCGCCCCCAGCACCGCCTCCTATTGGGCAAATGTAGGTCAGTGTCCCGCCTCCATCCGAAAGGCGAGGCAACTTCACGCGCTGCGCCCCTCACGCGCCCTCCCGGGCCTTGGCGGATCCGGAAGCCCCATTGGCTGGGCGTCTCAAGGGGTCGGAAACGATTGGCCTGTGCTTGCAGCCGGAGGGAGGCACGAGGCTGGGGTGCATGCCCACAGAGGCGGGCGGGGCTGGACGCGCCGGGCGGAGACTGGGAGGAGGGGCGCGCGCTGTGGCGTCGGGTGTTTTGGTTTGGATTTTTTTTTTCCGCGAAAGAAGTTTGCTTTGGCCACGCCTCAAGGAGGCCGCCTCCTCCTGCCCCCTCCTCCGCCCCTCCGTGCACACCTCTCGGTGCAGATTGCAAAGCGCCTTCCTTTGCGAGAGCTGCAGATTTTGCAAGAGCCAGGCTCGCCCACCTTGTAGAAGGAGCGCCTTGGGTTCCCTCGCACCCTCGTTGCAAAGAGCCGGCCGCTTGATTTGGACGCCCCCTCTGCCAGACTGCATGATCTCCCGGCACCTTCTTGAGTTGCACGTTTCTGCACCAAGGACCTCAAATCCCCGTGGCTCCTAGGATTTGCAGCGTTCTGGATACTGGAGGCTTGCAGGATACATTCGCCCGCCCCTGGGTAGACACTCGTCCAAACCACTGGAGTGTGCCGGTGACTGGCAGGCCAGCCCTTCGCCTCTCCATGAGCCCGTGAGCCTGGGGGCAGGTGCCAGGCAATGGCGCGGCCTGTGAGCGACAGGACCCCGGCCCCTCTGCTGCTGGGCGGCCCGGCCGGGACCCCTCCCGGCGGGGGAGCTCTGCTTGGGCTGCGGAGCCTTCTGCAGGGGACCAGCAAGCCCAAAGAGCCGGCCAGCTGTGAGTTCTAACCCCCATCTCATCCAGTTTGGACACCCCACCCCCTTAGGGACTCAAGTGCCGTGAGGTGGGGGTGGGGGGAGTCCATCTTCCCAGCCTTAATCTACTAAATTACTCAGGTGTTTAAGCCCCTAGATCCCTCAGCGCCCAGGACCCAAAAGCGCTGGCTCTGAAGCCCGTCCACCCTGAGGACCAAGGCACCAAGGTCCCCAATGTCCTCCTCTCTCAGTTCCCAGCTTCCTCTTCCTTTTGGTCCGGGAGCCTGGACCCCTAGGGTCCCAGGGAGGGGGTGTGTCGGGTGCTCACACGGTGGTGACACGGGCTTGGGCGGGGCGTCATGGGGTCACATGGAGTCTAGGGATGAGGAATGTGCCCCAGGAATAGAGCCCCTTACTGCTCCTTACAGATGGTGGGGGAGGGGGAAGGGGGTAGAGCGCGCAGGGGATGGGGGGTTGGGTAATTACAGTGGAATTACAGAGCTGTCATTTTTCTGTCTCACCTGACCAACCCTCCACCTACCCTGCCCCTGCCCCCCTATTCCTGAACTTCCTTCCCGCTTTCTCTGGGTCGCTGTTTTTCTGTATCTCTATCACTTCCCGGGCTTCTGTCCCCATCTCTGTGAATCTCTGTACACCTGTCTCTACCGCCCCCGTCTCCGTTCTTTCTGGGTCTCTCTCCCACTCTGCGTCTCCATCCCTTCCTCTCCCGTCTCTCCCCTTCGACCCCCCCGTCCCCTCTTTCTCTGGATCTCCTCCCTGTTCCTCTCGGACTCTGGGTCTCTTCGCCACCTCAATCTTCCCACCTCACTCTCATCCCATCCCGGCTTTCCTGGCCCGCAGGTCTCCTGAAGGAAAAAGAGCGCAAGGCGGCCCTGCCCGCAGCCACAACCCCTGGACCGGGCCTGGAGACGGCGGGCCCTGCGGATGCCCCGGCTGGGGCGGTGGTGGGCGGCGGGTCCCCGCGGGGTCGCCCGGGGGCGGTCCCTGGCCCGGGTCTGTTGGCGCCACTGCTGTGGGAGCGCACGCTGCCGTTCGGCGATGTGGAGTACGTGGACCTGGACGCCTTCCTGCTGGAGCACGGACTCCCGCCCAGCCCGCCGGCCCCCGGTGGCCCGTCGCCGGAGCCGTCGCCCGCGCGGACGCCCGCACCCTCCCCAGGGCCTGGCTCCTGCGGCTCAGCTTCCCCCCACTCCTCTCCTGGGCACGCCCCCGCCCGGGCTGCCCTCGGGGCCGCCAGCGGCCACCGCGCAGGTGCGGCGAGGGGGACGGGGCGGGTCCTGACGGGGCGGGGTTTGGACCCAGTGGGCAGGGCTGTGCGACTCTCGGGGCTGGGACCGTGGGACCCGGCTGCGACCTCGAATTCTGTGTCCACTTGTCTAGAGGTGTCGTGGGAGGGGCCCGGATTCTGTGTCTCTTAATGGGTCAGAGACTTGGTCTTCTAGATCTATAGGGGAGGAGAGACTTGGGACCCTAAATTCCTGGAAGCCTGCCCAGTGAGATTTTGTGGGTTTTTCTGTGGGACGTGGGGATACAGGATATGGATACTCGTGAAGCCACAACTGGAAGTCCGGAACACCAGAGTTATTTACTGGAGAGTGAACTGACCCCAGAATCTGGGTCCATATCGATGGATCTAGGATAGGACTGGAGCCCCTGGGTCCTTTACAGGGGCAAAGGCAAAGGAGGGGTACAGACTTCTGTTTTCCCAGGACACGTCTTGGCACTTGGCAGCCCAGGTTCCTGGGTCCCCCAGTGGGGCGTGCTGCAGCCCCGGATCCCAGAGTTCTTCAGAAGGGAAAACATTAGGGATCTTATTTCTGGATCCTCCAGTTGGGGCTAGGACCGAGCTTCCTATATTCCTGGGCGAGGAGAGGCCTGGGACCCCAGAATCGTGGGTACTTTAGTGGCTGGGGGCCTGGGAAGATCCAGGGGGCCGATGTTCCCTGGAGAGCAGTGGGTTGGGATTTTTGGAGCTTGGAGCTAAGAGGAAAGATGTTTCCCTTTGAACACGTTGAGGTCTCCAGGGACCGACTGCAGGTTGGGGATTCCTGGGAACACCTGTCCCAGGTCCGACCTCCGGGCCGAACCAGGGCCCTACCCTCCCCAGCCGCACATTCCTGCGCCACGTGAGTCCTCCCCTCCCTCCTCTGCGCTTTGCGCAGGCGCCTTCACGCGCGAGGGGGCGGGGCCGGGGAAACGTGAGGGCTCCGGTGGCGGGGGGCCTTGGAGGAAGGGAGGAGGAGGGAAGCAGGCGTCAGCACGTGACTCGGCCCTGAACCTGTGTCCTCAGCTGGCCTCGGCTGGCTGGCGCTTAAAGGTACAGGCGCCTTCTTTCGAACCAACCTGGAACCTTAGAGCAGCTTCTCCTCCTCTTCCCCAACTCTTCTCAGCGAGTAGCTCTTAGACTCTTAACTTGAGAACTTTAAAGTGCAGTAGATTCTTTTTCTCTGGACAGCCTGGGGTCTAAGCTTAGGTGGTGGATTTGGTAAGCAGGATTCAGGCAAGACTGAACTAACAGTGCATCTTAAGTCCTGAGGTTTTAGAAGCCATAGCCCTGATTCATGGGTTACCTAGGGCGTCATTTATGACTGGGACTCAGTTTCCTTGTTAGTAAAGGTAGATAAGGCTCCATGATCTCTAAGCATCTTTATGGCATAGGGAAACCTTCATTTTTCTCTTTTTTTTGGAGACACTCTTGCTCTGTTGCCCAGGCTGGGGCACAGTGGTGCCATCTCAGCTCACTGCAACCTCCACCTCCCACGTTCAAGCAATTCTCCTGCCTCAGCCTCCCTAGTAGCTGGGATTACAGGCGCCTGCCACTATACTTGGCTAATTTTTGTATTTTTAGTAGAGATGAGGATATCCCCATGTTGATGCTGGTCTCAAAATCCTGACCTCAGGTGGTCTGCCTGCCTCAGCCTCCCAAAGTGCTGGGATTACAGGCATGGGCCACCACACTCAACCAAGGGAACCTTCATTATTTTATATCAGGAAGTTTAATCCCTGGCCAAATTTATGCTAGATCCCAGAAAGGCTTTGCATGTGGCTATAATACCTGAGCAAGAGGAAGCTTCTGGAAACCCCGTCCCTAAAATAAATACACACTCAGCTGACACGTGCTGTTTCCTCAAGGCCTCACCTCTCGGGACACACCCAGCCCTGTGGACCCAGACACCGTGGAGGTGCTGATGACCTTTGAACCCGACCCAGCTGATCTTGCCCTATCAAGCATTCCTGGCCATGAGACCTTTGACCCTCGGAGACATCGCTTCTCAGAGGAGGAACTTAAGCCCCAGCCAATCATGAAGAAGGCAAGGAAAATCCAGGTGCCAGAGGAGCAGAAGGTGAGCAGTGCTGGATGTTGGACAGGCTTGGCTAGTGACATGCCCCACAGCCTGGGAGGGGCCCTTTCTCACAGTCAGGCCTGGGCTTCTCCCTGGGATTAGTGCTCAGCCTCTCTTGGCCTACAGCCACGGATTAGACCTCCTTGGCCATGGAGCACAGGGGCATGGGCCTAAGATTTGTGAAGACGGTGTCAGCTGGGTGAGGGGCCTCACTCATGTAATCTCAGCACTTTTCAGGGCTGAGGCAGGAGGATCGCTTGAGCTCAGGAGTTCAAGACCAGCCTGGGCAACATGGCAAAAGCCCATTTCTATAAGCTACGCTGGAAGCTGAGGTGGGAGGACTGCTTGTGCCTGGGAGGTTGAGGTTGCAGTGAGTCAAGATCACACCACTGCACTCCAGCCTGGGCGACAGAGCAAGATCCTGTCTTAAAACAAAAGACAGTGTCACTGTGGGGCGCTGACTCGGCCAGCTCTGCTAGGTCTCCTTATAGAGACTTGAAGCCTCTCCTATTACTTGGGTTGAGAACCCTCAGTGGGACAGGTCTCAGGCTCCACCGGGCACAACTGTGAAGGACAGTCTTTCCTGGCAATGGGATATCAGCCTGTGGCCTGTCTCTCCTTACTTAGCAGGCCTTTGATCTCTGGTGTGGGGCTTCCTTTGGTGTGAAGGCATTTGGCTAGGAGGCAGACTCTGCCAGCCCCTTTAGGTCTTGTTTCCTGGGCTTGGACTTCTCACTGGTGGGAGACTTCGGGCTTCTGTTAGCGGTCAGGGCCACTTTCTGATGTGGAGTGATTTGAGCAGTGATAGCGTCTTTACATCATTTTGTTTTTTGCCATTATGGGAGTCTCCCCTGGGAAGAGTTGCTTGAGCTTCCGTTACAAGACTGTCATTCCCGGCCAGGCGTGATGGCTTATGCCTGTAATCCCAGCACTTTGGGAGGCTGAGGTGGGTGGATCATGAGATCAGGAGATCGAGACCATCCTGGCCAACAAATTAATTGGTCATGATGGTACGTGCCTGTAGTCCCAGCTACTTGGGAGGATGAGGCAGGAGAATCGCTTGAACCCGGGAGGCGGAGGGGGCAGTGAGCCAAGATTTCACCAGTGCACAATCTCCAGCCTGGCGACAGAGTGAGACTTTGTCTCAAAAAAGAAAAAAAACAAAAAACAGTTCGGGCAAGGTGGCTCATGCCTGAAATCCCAGCACTTTGGGAGGCTGAGATGGGTGGATCACGAGGTCAGATCAAGGCCATCCTGGCTAGTACAGTGAAACCCTGTCTCTACTAAAATTACAAAAAATTAGCCGGGCTTAGTGGTGGGCAGCTGTCGTCCCAGCTACTCAGAAGGCTGAGGCAGGAGAATTGCTTGAACCTGGGAGGCGGAGGTTGCAGTACGCCAAGATCACAACACTGCACTCTAGCCTGGGTGACAGAGCAAGACTCCATCTCAAAAAAAAAAAAAATTTGCAGGGCATGGTAGCAGGCACGTGTATTCTAAGCTACTCAGGAGGCTGAGGCAGGAGAATCACTTGAACCCAGGAGGTGGAGGTTGCAATGAGCTGAGATCACACCATTGCACTCCAGCCTGAGTGACAGAGCCTGACTCCATCTCAAAAGTAAGACTTTGCCATGTCCTTGTGTAAGACATAGCTACCTGAAGCAGCTAGGACAAGCCTATAAGTCAAATCTACACCAATGGTTTCTCCTGCTAGAGGGTTTTGTTGCTAGGGACTGGATTTAACCTCACAAACAGGAACTCGGCTTTCATTAAATGGTGGAGGGGGGAGCATCTTTCTGAGCCAAGTGGTCCTTGGTTACTAAGGAGTCGTCCTTAGGAAGCAACTTCCTGGAT
Source organism: Saguinus oedipus (assembly GCA_031835075.1). Lineage (NCBI taxonomy): Eukaryota > Metazoa > Chordata > Mammalia > Primates > Cebidae > Saguinus > Saguinus oedipus. Next base: position 49,870,032 of record CM063187.1, on the reverse strand, counting down.
GGGAGGACTTCAGGTATAATCCTCTGGGGAGGTCCCACGGTAGTCCCCTTTCCTAAGGGATACCTCTTCTCTCAGTCAGGTCCTTTTGGGGAGGAGGCTGTTTTCTGGTCTCAGTTCAAGGTCAGAGACGGGCCACAGTCATTGAAACCTCTTAGACCTCACTTTTGTTTGCTGAGGATGGATGAGGTTGCCTTGGCAACCAGGTCAGAAGGGGCCCAGCTCTAGGAGGATTGTTATGGGACACGAAACCCTGTCACCAGGGCACCACGCTTTCCTTGGCAACCAAAATCGGGAAAGGTGATGTGCAGGGCAGTGCTTTTCAATGGGAGAAGCCCTCAGACCATGAAGGCCTTGTTGCTAGGGAACAAGCATCCTTAGCAACCAGGAGCTAACTGCAGGCCCTTTATCATGTGGGGAGGGCTGGGGTCCGCTTTCCACAGTGGAGACTTGAAGCCCAGTTGCTTGAGGGTGGGGGTCTATCTCATGCCTTTACTGTTGCTAGGGGCCAAATCTGTTTAGCAACCAGGGCCCTAGAAAGGCAGACCCTTGGATTCCTATCCCAGTGGAGACGCAGCATGGTTTAGGCCCCACTACTGGGGCTCTCTTCCTCTCTCGCTGGGACCTGGGTCCCTCTGGACCTCAGTGCCCTCCCTGCTTCTCCCCCAGGATGAGAAATACTGGAGCCGACGATACAAGAACAACGAGGCAGCCAAGCGGTCCCGGGATGCCCGACGGCTCAAGGAGAACCAGATTTCTGTGCGGGCGGCCTTCCTGGAGAAGGAGAACGCCCTGCTGCGGCAGGAAGTGGTGGCAGTGCGCCAGGAGCTGTCCCACTACCGCGCCGTGCTGTCCCGATACCAGGCCCAGCACGGTGCCCTGTGAGGCTGCCCCACACCCCCACCTGGCGGAGCTCTCCTCCGCCTGGCTGAGACTTACGCCTAGTTCCCTCCCTGCCCTGTGGCCCACAGGCGGGCCAGCTGGGTGCCCCAGGGACATGATGATGCAGATAAATACATTTATATTTTTAAGAAAAAGCGAGCCTCCCCCCTCCCTCGTGGGGGCGGGGAAGGTCCTCTGTGTGTGTCCCCGGCACGTCAGGGACCCTATCCTCCCACCGCCTCCGTTAACACGATCCTGAATAAATCTTGAGAACCCCAAAGCCAGCTGTTGTGGAAGAGGAGGGCAGCTCCGGGCTGCAGTCCATAGAGGGCAGGCGCTGCTGGAAGTGCTGGAGTCTGAGCCCCTCCGCGGGCTGTCGGATGGAGGAAAAGCAGGTATGAGAGGAATGAAGCGATTGCCTTTATTGCATAGACCTTTTCAATTGCTTTTTAGACGGGACGGGGGACGCGCTTGAGACAAACAGGGAATATGAATTTCCCCGCCCCCACCCGCGGGGGGAGGAACTTTAGTGCAAATCCTAGTGCCGGCCCGAGGGAACCTGCCCCTCCTGGGCTGATTGGCCAGCTAAATGGAGGCACGGGAGTGGATGGGGCGAGACTGCAGGCCCTGACCGGCCGATTCAGTAAGGCCTACCCCAACCAGTACATTCCAGGTCCCGTCATTGGGCGACGCGTAAAACAGACTCCGCCCTCAGCCATCCTGGCTGGGTGGGAGCAGGTGGCAAGCGTCTAGACTGAGCCCCGCCCTGTAAGGGCGGCCCGAGCTCAGATGCTGGGCGCCACCCTCATTGGTCAGGCACTACCTTCGGGAGGAGCCTGTTTCTAACCGTGACGACGCCCACCCTCCTGCATTACGTCTGGTCCCCCGAAAGCGGGTGCAATCCCGAGACCCGGGCCAGAGCCCTTGCACTTGGGGCCACACCCCCTAGCTCAGACCGCGCCCCCTTGGAATGTAGGCCCCGCCCCCGGCGGGTTCCAAGCTTGGTTAGTTTCAGGGCTCCCGCCCAGGGCAGCCAGGAGGCCCAGTGAGCAGTGTACCGAGGCCAGGGTGTATCTGCGCCTGCAGTGGGCCATACTCCACCTGCTCGCCGTCCACCGTGAGCACGCCGCGTGGCGTAAGCGGCTCTAGGCGGAAGGCACGGGCCGCGGCGTAGCCCAGCTGCGGACAGCCCAGGCTGAAGTGGCTACCACGCTCCATGGCCAGGAAAAGGCGCAGCAGTGCAGTCCGCGAGATGCCGCTACGCACCCAGCATAGGTGCACCAGGCCATCATCGAAGCGCGCGTGCGGGGCTGCCACCATGTCAGCGCCCAGGTGGCTGGGCGAGATGGCCAACATAAGCACAAAGTCTTCCTCCAGCGTCACCCAGTCTGGAGGCAGTGGAGAGCCCAGCGGAGGCAGCAGGTGGTCGGGCGGGCCGCAGGTGGAGGCCGATACCCGGGCATCAGGGGTGGGAGGTGGGAGCCCAGAGGATGGGGGAATAACAGGGGATCCCTTGGCGACGGGCGACAGTAGAACCGCCTTGGGAGAGCCAGGAGGTGAAGACAGCAGTGGGTCAGGGGAGAGCGGAGCATCCCCAGCCCCACCCCAGTCCCCTGCCAGCTCTGGGCCCCCACCATTGAGGGACAGGATGGGCAGGGGTTCCGGGGAGCCAGGGGAGGCCAGGGCAGGCTGGGGCAGGGGAAGGGGCAGGTCAGACACAGAGCGATGCAGGGGTGAGTGGGCCATGGGCGGGGCTGGGTCTGGGGTCAGGGTCAGCTCCGACTTCGCACGGGGCAGGCCATGGGCCGGGGTGGGCGAAGAAGGTTCCACAGTGGCAGGGAGGTAGGAGAGGCGTCCGCGGTAGGTATGCAGTGTGGCAAGGCCCAGCATCGTGCCCAGTGTGAAGCGGACACTGCCCAGAGCCCTGAAGCGCTCGCTCTGGATATCTACATCAGACACGAAGCCCCAGGCCACAGACAGGAAGGAGAAACAGCGGGAGCCTGAGGCCAGCGTCACGGAGAGCAGGTCCAGCGGATGGCCACCGCCCCGGCAGAGCAACAGTGAGCAGTTGAGCAGCAGGTCAAGGCCCAGGGCCGGCTCAAACCTTCACAGCCCGAGATAGACGGACACACAGAGGGAAGGAGTAAACAGGGGTTGGAGAAAGAGACAGGCAGTGAAGCAGGTGGCAGTGAGACCAGAGGCCATGGCCTGGGCCCACCGCAGCCATGGGGCTACCTCCAGGCAACTGCTTATGGGACCAGGTTCCCGGGCATCTCTTCCATTTGCTCCCTACACATTCACTGGGTGCCTCCCATGCCAGACAGAGTTCTAGGCACTAGGGATACATCTGGGAACCAGATAGGCAAACATGTCCAGGAGGTGGGGTGAGGCATCCCACAGGTGGGCTGGTTTTCTCGACTCACTATGGGTCTGGCTGAATAGGAGATGCAGGGGCCCCAATCACCCCAGGAGGAGTTCATCCCTCCATGGTACCCTCCACCTACCCCCCGTGTTGGTTCACTGCTCCAGCCAGCGCATTGCCTGAGCCGCAGGGGAGGATGCCCACTGGCATCTTCACAGCTTCCTCCCAGTCAGAGCGATCTAGGAGCCCGTTCAGCACCTGGAGGGTGGGAGACCAGAAGCCTGGGTCCCGGTCCAGCAGATGGTCCAGGCTCCCGGTGGCAGCCTCTGCAGTCCCCCAGGGCCCAGGGTTAGGGGCAGGGTGCTCCTGCTCTACCTCATAGAGCAGCCCGTCTCCCGAGACGGTGACGATGCCATCCCACTCACTCAGGCACAGCCCCTGCACCAGCTCCCGGGCGTGGTTCTGTCGTTCTGAAGTGAGATACCGAGGCGAGGCGTTAAGCAGGCTGTCCCACCCCAGCCCCGTAGACCTAGGAGTCCCACCCATCACTTCACTCCCGTAGGACTGTTGTCCCAGCCCCTAACTCCCATTCTCACTGGATCTTACCTGTCTGGATAAGGTTGAAGGACAGCCCAGCTTCAGAGATCATGGGCAGCACGTAGTTCTTACACCACTGCCAGGCCAGGCCCCGCCCCCCAAAGGGATTGACCAATAGGAGCAACCGGGGCGGCCGAGGTAGCAGGTCAGGGGTGATCTCTGTGGAGAGAGGTTAGTCTGCAAAGGCCAGCGACCCAGGCCCCCTACCATGTAAACAGTCCCTTCAAACAGCCCCCAACGAAATTGGAGGGCTGGCACCTGGAACCTGCCAGGAATATTTTTTCTCCCAGCCCTCATTTGGCCAGGTCTAGGTGTACAGCCCTGTCCCACAGCCCAGGTGCTGAGACAAAGGCAGAGCTTGGGTGTGAAACCAAATGCCCTTTGTCCCCATGTGTGGGAGGAGGGCATGGGAGCTGTGGTTCCTACTTTCCTCACCCCGCACACCTGTTACCCAGGATCAGGTTACTTCCAGCCCTTAAAGGCCACCTCTGAATTCCAGAGATACACTAGGAGATCTCTGTTGGCACCCGTGACTGAGTGGTGCCTGGTCCTGTTTCAGGTTCCTGCTCTCACCAGCCTGGGAGCCCTGACTCACCTGTGGTCAAGACCCACCAAGGGGGAAGAGGGTAGAACAGAAACATAAATCTAGCAAGAGAGCAGCATATGCAAATCATTTTTCTCTGCCTGTGTTTTGTTTTTTGTGGCAGAGTTTGGCTCTTGTTGCCCAGGCTGGAGTGCAATGGTGCAATCTCGGCTCACTGCAACCTCTACCTCCCAGGTTAAAGTGATTCTCCTGCCTCAGCCTCCTGGGATTACAGGCATCTGTCACCACACCCAGTTAATTTTTGTATTTTTAGTAGAGAAGGGGTTTCACGATGTTGGCCAGGCTGGTCTTGAACTCTCGACCTCAGGTGATCTACCTGGCTTGGCTTCCCAAAGTGCTGGGATTACAGGTGTGAGCCACCAAACCCGGCCTCTGCCTGTTTTATTTTTATTTTTATTTTGAGACAGAGTTTTGCTCTTGTCACCCAGGCTGGAGTGCAACGGCACGATCTCGGCTCACTGCAACCTCTGCCTCCTGGGTTCAAGCAATTCTCCTGCCTTAGCCTCCCGCATAGCTGGGATTATAGGCACACACCACCATGTCCAGCTAATTTTTTGTATTTTTAGTAGAGACGGGGTTTCACCACGTTAGCCGGGCTGGTCTTGAACTCCTGACCTCAGGTGATCTGCCTGCCTCAGCCTCCCAAAGTGCTGGGGTTACAGGCGTGAGCCACGGCCCAGCCTCTGCCTGTGTTTTTGTTCCTTCTGTAGCCCATCCCTGTGTATCACTCTGAATGGATCCAGAGAGACACATCACTCAGAAAAACAAAGACACAGCTGCCTATAGAGGAAATTCTGCAGAGACACCAAGGTGGCCCCAGGACAGAGCAGCTGCCCAGCACCTCACCCCCATCCCCAGGCAGCGGCAGTCCTCGGAGCAGACACGTGAGGGCGATGGCCCAGCGCTGGGCCTCGGCACGGTTCTCTTCGTAGGTGGCAGCCCCATCTGCCCGGAAGGTGCGGGTGGCTCTGCGCCGGCCCCCAAGCCGGCCCCGAGGATAGGTGTAGATGCAGAAGTAGGCCGCTGAATCCGAGGGGCTGCGGCTTCGCAGGGTGCAGCAGCCTGAGACCTCGGCCAACGGGACCAGGCCACCCCGGGGCCTGGCTTCAGGTTTGGGGCGCAGCCGCTGTATGTGCAGGGCTTGTGATGTGAGGGTGAGGGCATAGCGTGGGCCTCGGGCTGGGTAGGAGCCGAACTCGCCATGGAGGAGTGGGGTGCTGGCAGCCAGTGGCGGTGGTGGTGGGGCCATGGCCTTAGCCCTGACCAGGGTGCTCCTAGGCCCGTGGCCCCAGCTCCCGGTCAGCTCCTGGTCCGGCCTCTGTGGGAAGGGAGGAAGGAAGGGGTGAGAATGAGGACCCCATGGCAGGGGGAGAGAGAGGCAGGGCCTGTGGACAGGAGGAGACAATGGGGGCCGTGGCAGGTGAGACAGGAGCACCAGAGACAGACAGGCTCAGACAGGTGCAGGCAGACCTCGAGGATGAGGGACAGAGGCCAGCTGGGCAGGAAGGCCAGCATCCTGGGGGGGCCTGGAGATCCGGGCATGCAAACATTCAACCATTTATTCCCTAGGAAGTATTCAGTACCCTCTATGTGCCGATCACAGTGCTAGGCCTAGCAAACACAGCAGGGGATAAAACAGCCCCAAATCCTCGCTTTCATAGGAACAGATAAACCAGAGAAAGGTTTGAAATACACAGGGGGTTGGGTGATGATTAAGGGCTTTGGAGAAAAAGAAGGCACAGGAAGAGGAATGGATAGTGGGATTGGATATGCAGAAACAGACATGCAAAGACTGAAAGACACCCCCCGCCGGTCCCCGGTCACCAACGGAGTCATCTCCAGGTGCAGAGAGTAACTACAGTGAAACAATCACAAATGCGACAGAGATACGGTCTGAGAGCCAGAGAAACACTGAGAGGAGACAGACAGGGTCAATGAGGTGAAACCCAGGCTGATGAAAGGTACTGAGAGGAGTAAGCGTTTCTCACCCCAATAAGAAAGGCAAGACAGAGCTGGAAGGGAAAGCATATAGGAGGGATAGGAAGCAGGCATGGGGACAGCTGGAGAGAAGGGATGTGACAGAGGAACTACGGGGTCTGAGAGGAGCCATATGTGAGCACCTGCAAGGGGCAGGGGGTAAGAGCTGGTCCCTGAGCACTGACCTGGGTGTCTGGCCGCCTGCTCTCCAGGGAGCGGGTGGGAGCCGGGACTGAGGTCCCCTCCCCACACGCCCTCTCCCTGCCCTCTGCCCGGCTTCTGCTTCCTCCTCTTTTCTGCTCACCTTTGTTCCCCACTGCCCCGCCCCGCCCTGCCCCTCACATTCCCCAGGCCCAGCGGGACACATCTCCGCCTGTGGACTCACCCTTAGGAACTACATCTGCACCCCTGCCCCGCGCGGTTCCCTCGGGGGCCCAGGGTGTCTGCTTCACCGCCAAACCTGTCCTGGCCTTATTATGGGAACCTCAAATCAGACTCAAGCACAGAGTCCTATATGTTCTCCAGTACTGGACCTGGGTCTTCTGTCCCTGGGTCCCCTAGACCTGGACCTGAATCTCCATCCATTGGTCCCCAATCCATAGGCCTGCATCTCTGGCCCTGGGCCCTCGAACCGCCATCTCCACTCTATTTCCAGAACCCAGTCCCAGGCCTGGGTTTAGTCCTGGCCCAGGTTTTCCATTTCCATCTCCCACCCCGGTGCCCCAGCCCCGGGCCCGCGTTTCTGTTCCTCTTGGTCCCTCAGTCCCCTAGACTCCGGTCCCTGCCCCAACCCCCGCACCCTCCTCACACGCCGGGTCCTCCTCCAGGCGGCCCCGCTAGTCAGCACCAAGGGCCCCCATCACCGGGCGTGGGGGGGAGGGTGTGCCCCCTATCAGCCAATGGCCGTGCAGCCGGCCTGAGCCGCACCAATACAGGGGTGCGGGGGGTGGGGCCAGCCAGCTCCCGAGCTTGGCGCAGGGACCGGCCGCGCGAGAGGCCGAGAACTGGGCGGGGCCTCCCGCTTCGAGAGGCTGACCGCCATCGTAGGTGAGGGCAGACGCGCAGCAGAGACGACGTCACGGCCCCATAAACGGGGCCGTTGTCGCCATCTTTGTTAAGGGAAAGTGGGCCAGTCCCATCCATTGAATTCACAAAAGAAAAGGGGCGTGGGGGAGGAGGTCTTTAGACGCAAAGACAGAGACCCTAACAGGAGTAACAAAGGCACAGAGATCCAGACACAGAGCAAAGCAGAGACTGGGAGAAGCTGGATGAGGCAATAAGAGAGCTAGGAGGAGAGGGAGAGTGGGGATTTATTTTCTGGACAATTACAAAGTCAGAGAGACACAGAGAACAGCAGAGATACAAACAAGAGAGCAAAACAGTTGGACTGAGAATGTTCAAGGTAAAAATACAAGAAAACCCAGAAAATGACAGACACGGAGACGGATGGAGACAGACACTTCTGGAATGGAAGCCGGGAAGGAGAGGCTTATTAATTCAGACTTAGTTACCTCAGGCTCAAACCAGAGTGGAGGCTGCGGCATGAGATAAACATCTGCCCAGTGAATGACCCAGTTACATGGCAAAACAGAGACAAAGAGAGATGGGGACAGTAGTTCTAGGTCAAAGGTGAGGGAGGAAGAGAATACTGGAAGCTCAGGGGCTGAGACGAACTGAGAAAGTGAAGATATTTACAGACACACAGAGGCAAATACATGGTGAAATTGAAAGAAAGGCAAGTATATATCAGGAGACTCAGAAATAGAATTGCATAGAGAGAAAGATATATGCATTAGGAGACAGGGACAGAGCTCGCTACAGAAAGACAAATGTAGGAAGAAATTTGCTTATTGCCAAATCATGTACCTTGCATTTAACCCACAGCAGCCATGGCACCAGAAAATATGTGCTAAGGAATGACACAGAGAGAAAGGGGGACAGAAACCCAGAGAGACTGAGAGACAGGACACAGCAACTGAGCTTGGGGCCCTGGGAGAAGGAAAGGCAGAGACATCGAGCAAAGAGGCTGAGATTCAAACGCAGAGCCTGAGTCACACAGATGAGGGGACAGGGAGGAGGAAAAGGAGAAAGGACCCTGTAGCTGTGTAACTGCTGGAAAGCCCCTGAATTCTTGGCCTCAGCTGCCCTGTCTGGGAAGTGGGGAGAAAACTATTCACACCTGCCTGGAGAGGTCTGAGATCACTTATAGAAGGGCTTCCAGGCTGGGTGCGGTGGCTCAGGCCTATAATCCCAACACTTTGGGAGACTGAGGCGGGAGGATCCCTTAAGCCCAGGAGTTCAAGACCAGCCTGGGCAACATAGGGAGATCCTGTCTCTACAAAAGTTCAAAACATTGGCCAGACGCAGTGGCTCACACCTGTAATCTCAGCACTTTGGGAGGCTGAGGCGGGTGGATCACCTTAAGAGCAGCCTGACCAACATGGAGAAACCCCAGCTCTACTAAAAATACACAATTAGCCGGGTGTGGTGGTGTATGCCTGTAATCTCAGCTACTTGGGAGGCTGAGACAGGGGAATCACTTGCACCTGGGAGGCAGAGCTAAGATCTCACCATTGCACTCCAGCCTAGGTAACAAGAGCGAAACTCTGCCTCAAAAAAAAAATTTTGGTGAAACCCCGTCACTACTAAAAATACAAAAAATTAGCTGGGCATGGTGGCGCGTGCGTGTAATCCCAGCTACTCAGGAGGCTGAGGCAGGAGAATTGCCTGAACCCAGGAGGCAGAGGTTGCGGTGAGCCGAGATCGCGCCATTGCACTCCAGCCTGGGTAACAAGAGTGAAACTCCGTCTCAAAAAAAAAAAATTTTCTTTTTTTTTTCAAGAAATTAGCGAGGCATGGTGGAGGCTACTTGGGAAGCCGAGGTAAGATCACTCTAGCCCAGGAGGTTGTGGCTGCAGTGGACTGTGATTGTGCCACTGTGCTCAGCCTGGGCAAGAGTGAGACCCTGTCTTTTTTTTTTTTGAGATGGAGTCTTACTGTCACCCAGGCTGGAGTGCAGCACTATCTTGGCTCACTGCAACCTCCGCCTCCCAGCTTCAAGCGATTCTCCTGTATGAGCCTCCCGAGTAGCTGGGATTACAGGCACATACCACCACGATTGGCTAATTTGTGTATTTTTAGTAGAGACAGGGTTTCATCATGTTGGCCAGGTTGATCTCGAACTCCTGGCCTCAGGGGATCCGCCTGCCTCAGCCTCCCAGAGTGCTGGGGATTACAGGTGTGAGCCACCATGCCAGGCTTCCAATCTTTAAAAAAAAAAAAAAAAGAAGGGCTTCGGATTTTGTCATTCCACAGTATGAGGATCTTGGCTTTCTGATGATTCCTTACCTGGTCCTGCTGCTCCTCTGCTTCAAGGTGTCCATTCATCTGCTGCTCCTCTGCTCCGTTACATCAACAGGACCCTGGCCCTGGGTCTTAAGCCATAGAAGGCTGGTGGGAGCAAGGACTCAGGTCTCATTGTCCTGGCCCGACCTTCAGCTCTGTGGAGGAGAGATGAGTGAGAGCCGACTGCAGGAGGCCCTTCTAGGCTCAATGTGCCTGAGAACCAAGAGGCAGGGGTCTCCCTGGGAGACCAAAAAAAAAGGAGGCGGGGGACAAGTCAGTGTCATTACTGCCCCAGCCAGTCCATCTGGTTGCACACAATATGTGCTATAATAGGATAGGAGCGAAACCTAATTTTTATTAAGCACCTATTATGTGCAAAACATTGACCTCGGCAGTTTTCTTAACTTTTATAATCCTGTGTGCCAGGCCTGCTGTCATCCCGTTTTTGTGGATAAGGAGAGTAAGGCACAGAGAAGTTAAGTGATTTTCCCAAGATCACGGAGAGGTTAAATGCCTTGCCCAAGGTCACCCCATCAGTAACTAGCAGAGCCAGGATGTGAATTTGGTTACAGGTTTCAAGGCCCCATCTCACCATCTTTCTTTGCCTTTACTGCTCCCTGGGTCTCCATCTCACCCCTCCTTTTAGGTCTCCTTCCTGCCCTTTGGGCCTCCACTCCTCCCACCCACTGGGTCTCCACTCTTCCTCCCCGCTGAAACTCTGTCGCCCTCTTTCTAGGTCAGGGAAGGGAGTAAAGGAGAAGCGGAACTTAAAAGGACAGGAATACAGGATGCTATAGATTGAAGTGCAGCAAGATCGTCTAGGGTTAGACCTTAAGTAAGACTTCCCAAGCAGCGGCTGCGCTTACGAAATGCAGCGCGAGATAAGGCAGAGGTGAACCTGATAAGGAAACGCCCGAAGCGTGGGGTCAGAGATTTCCAGAGGCCCCGACTAGCCCTGCCAGCCCCGCCTCCTCACCTCCAACACTCGGCCCACCGGGTCCTCCAAGAGCCACTGAGAGGCCGTCGGCATCGGGCCAGAGCGTCACCGCGCGACGCGTCCTCCTAGCTCCACGCATCTTTCTCGCTCCCAGATCCCTTTCTTCAGGACAACTATCGAGAACTTGGCCCAAGTAGGGCCAGAGAGGCCCCCGACGTGCTGGCCCTTCTCTCTTGGACGTTGTCTTTGTTTCTCTTTGGTTGGTTCTCCGCTCTTAGCAGTTTTCGCCCCTCTAGTCAGTTGTCCAGCTCACCACAGAGACGTCCGGATCGTGGTAGAGTGCCGCGTCGCACCCATGTGACGCCACGACGGCGCCACTCGCTGGAGGCTTTCCCCGCCCACTCCGGAGCGTTCTCTCTTTCCGGACCTGACCGAGCAGGAGGCGCCATCATGGTGAGTGCGCTTTGCAGCGTTCGGGGCTGTACAATCTGCTGCCATCCGCTGCGGTCTCGGGCTAGGGGTGTGCTGGAGGGCTGCAGGGGCTCTGCGCCTGCCTGAAGGGGGCAACTCCCGAGACTGGAGGCCTGCTCTGGGGGCCAGGAGAGCAGGGATGGGTCAGTCATAGACTACCGCCCCCATTGAGTAGATGACCAAGTCGAGGTACTAGGAGGCTGATATGACTGGGGTCACAAAGCCAGGAAATGGTGGAGCCAGGATTCCGACCCAGGTGGCTGGCCCCGCAGCCACTCTTAGTTACTTGGCTTTGCCGCCTCTATCCGGACCTGTCACTTCCTAGTATGAAAAGTTGGGTTCGATGGGGCCCGCGGCGGGTGGGAGGATCGGGAGTCAAATAACTGGATTTTGGGAATAGGCGGAGCTCTGAGTCTCGGGTCCTTTCCCACCTTATGATGTTGCTTTGTGAGCCTTTTCGCCAGTTTCTGACTGTTCATTGCGTACACAGTTATTCTATCTGATAAATTTGTGAATTTGGGAAGAAATAATCCATAGGAAATTCTCATTACGGGGTCTTAAACACAGGAAATGCTGAAAAAGTGGAGCTATTAATACTTAAATAGTTCTTAATAGTTGCTAACACAGTCTGAAAAACTTAAGTTACTCAGAAAGGCAGCAATGAGGTAGGAACCTGGTGCGTGGCACGCCTGTAATCCTGGCACTTTAGGAGGCCGAGGCGGGAGGGTTCCTTGCCCAGCCTGGCCGGTATAGTGAGACCCTGTCTCCACTTTAAAAACAACTTTTAAAAGGACACTACTTGGTAAGGGTTGTTGGATTGATACTGTAGGAGAGGTCGTTCTAGTAGTATTACGAACTTCTGAAGAATGATTCTCTTCCATCATTATTGCCATTGGTTTTATATTTTTGGTCATCCTCCAGATATGGGACCCAGTTTTGAGAACTTAACATTGTTGCCAAATACACGTTGTAAAGAATTGAGGTTTTTGTATTAAGTTAATATGACTGCTGTGTTAAGGTATTTCAAGGTTCTGTGTGCCATGGGCTGAAGGCTTTGTGAGTAACCCCTTTTTACAGAGGGGTCGGTGGCAGTCCAGAAGTCTCCCGGTGGTGGGCCTGGGATTTGAGCTGGTGGGTCCAGAACTGGGCTTGGGACCCAGCTCTCAATTTCAGAAATGAGTAATAATTGGCCAGAAATAACGGGTCCATGGTTGCTGCTTCACTCCCACAGGGAGTTGACATCCGTCACAACAAGGACCGCAAGGTTCGGCGCAAGGAGCCCAAGAGCCAGGATATCTACCTGAGGCTGTTGGTCAAGGTGAGCTTGGGCCCTGAGGTCTTTTGGGGAGGGTCACCCCAGGTCTGTGACTTTCAGATCCTCTATTCTATTGCTGGCACTAGGCTCCTCCCAGGGGCCTGCCGGGTGGGCTCGCATTTTGTCCCAGGGCCTCCAGCGCTTGTGTTTTCGGCCTCTAGGCTGTGTAGAGCTTCAGAATGGAGCAGGGATTTTCTAGGTCCTGTGCCAGCTCTCTCCCACTAACTAGGTCAGTGGGTTGGGGGAAGGGATAAAGATTTTTTTAGTCCAGATCATCATATGTTTGCCCCTTTGCTGGAAGGCTGTCCCGGCTTCTCACCCTTCCCTTCCTCCAGCTGTACAGGTTTCTGGCCAGGCGAACCAACTCCACATTTAACCAGGTTGTGCTGAAGAGGTTGTTTATGAGTCGCACCAACCGGCCACCTCTGTCCCTTTCCCGGATGGTGAGTGGCTGGTCCGGAGGGCACGGAGGACCTGGGAGCCACAGGTTGTCTGTCCGGAAGGGAGGCAGGGATGGGAGCTCTGCAGGAGCAACCTGGGCATCACAGCTTTGTCTCAGCCAGCCACGAGGGTGAGACTTGGACTGTTAGTTGAAACAGAATGTCCGTGGGCAGCTGGCGAGGCTCCTGGGACTCCTCTCCTCATTGTGAGGTGGAGGTGTCTTGGTGGCTTCAGGACATTTCCCCAAGGCTCCGAGTCATAGCTGAGTTTTATGTCAAAAGCCCTGCCGAGGGAGGCCCTCTTGAACAGTCTGCATTTTTTTTACTTGGAGATTTCCCCAGCTGGACCTGAGAGGAGGCCTGTGGGGTTTGAGAGGTGTGGGGTGAGTGGAGTGGGGGATCCCGTTAGAGAGCACAGCCGTTGTGGTCCAGGATTCCTGCAGCGGGGCTGGATGTCAGCACCAGATGGACTTACGATGTGCACCTCCTCACTCACAGATCCGGAAGATGAAGCTTCCTGGCCGGGAAAACAAAACGGCCGTGGTTGTGGGGACCATAACGGACGACGTGCGGGTTCAGGAGGTGCCTAAACTGAAGGTGAGCTGGTGCGGGGGTCGGGGGCAGGGCAGACCCATCAAATCCTCGCTGTGCCTGCCGGTCCATCCTCAGTCTGCCACCTCTGGTGACAAGCATCCTGCCCATCTGGGTGGCTTTGGGGATGGGTGTGGGTTGTCTCTGGCATTGTTGGTGGTGAGGTCCCCTGGGCAAACTTCTGGGGCAAGTTGTAAACTCTTTAGTGGTGGCCCCTAGAGCCCAACAGCCTGGGACAAGTCTGGACTCCATTGTCACCTCTGAACAGGTCTTTTTGCCCCCGTTTTCTTGCTGTTATTCCTAGCGGAACACCAGGGGTGTGGTGTGAAGTCTCTAGAGAGGTGTTGAGAACAGCTGAGGTCAGCCCGGGTGCTCCAGTTAATCACTGATGGTGTGGGGTACCAGGGCTCCGCTACGCCAAGGCAGTGGACAGAGGGTGAGTCCCAGCAGTGGGGACTCGGGGGTCTGACCCACCATCCTTGTCCTCTCCACCAGGTGTGTGCGCTGCGTGTGACTAGCCGGGCCCGCAGCCGTATCCTCAAGGCGGGGGGCAAGATCCTCACTTTTGACCAGCTGGCCCTGGACTCCCCCAAGGGCTGTGGCACCGTCCTCCTTTCCGGTGAGTGATGTGTAGGCGGTGAGGTCGGCGTGGGCTGTGTGGCTGCTGGCAGCCTTCATCCTCCTGGGTCTGGAGTAGCAGAAGCTGGGCGCCAGATCCCAGTCTCAGTTTTTCTCTCCCCTCCCCAGGTCCTCGAAAGGGCCGAGAGGTGTACCGGCATTTTGGCAAGGCCCCAGGAACTCCGCACAGCCACACCAAGTGAGTATTGTGCCCCCAACCCCCGCCCCTCCAGACTCAGCCAGCTCCAGGCCTTCTGGAACTCTCTCGTCTGCTTTTTCCTTCAACACTGCTCAGAGCTGTGTTTTCCAGGCCCGAGCAGGCATCTCCTGGGTGAGGCTGAGATTTGCCGGCCTCTGCTGCCCAGGCTGAGGACCACCCAGGTGGCGGGACAGGCACTGCCACTGACCCTCTTGGGGCTGAATGTGCTTGTGGGGTTCCTTTGCCACTCCACAATGGCCTCCGCTCTCTCTCCCTCCTCTCCACACAGACCCTACGTCCGCTCCAAGGGCCGGAAGTTCGAGCGCGCCAGAGGCCGACGGGCCAGCCGAGGCTACAAAAACTAACCCTGGATCCTACCCTCTTAATAAAAAGATTTTGGATGCGAATAGTCCTATGTGTGTTAGTGGGGGATGGGTTGGGAATTGGCGCCTTCGGGTGAGAATGCATTTGGTTTGGGGGACTGGGAAGCCGTGCCGATGAAGACCAGCATCAGGGAGGGACCCAGCCCTCCTCCTGCCCCCACTGCCCCAGAAGCTCCCTGCCTCCTTCCCAACGGCCAGGTGGCAGGTGTAGGCTTTCTCGGATCGGCCACACCCGCCCTTTCTTGGTGCTGGGATGTTGGGTGGGGTGTGGACCAGGAAGTTTGGGGTGCAGGCAGGGCTGCGAGGAGGGAGGGGCTGCCAACTCCTTCCCCCAACACCTGGAAGCTGGAGTCTGAAGGGCCAATCACGCGGCCCCCTCACCGAGAACGGTGAGCCACACCCCCACACCTCCCGTGGGGGCCTCCTGTGTTTGCTCAAGAGGCCGGGCTCCGTGGATTTCAGGCTGAGTCCAGAGGCCAGGAAGCACCGCAGGAGAAGCCGGTGAGCTACAGCCCATGTCCTCGGGAAAGGCAAGCGTTGGAAGGGTGGCCCTGGAGCCGGGCTCTCGCTGGTGTGGACGGCCCCCACCAGCCCCCGGCAAGGCGGACGGATGGGGGTGGGGCAGGGAGGCTGGGCAAGGGGGACGGATGGGGGTGGGGCAGGGAGGCTGGTCGGGCTTGACTCTTTCCTTCTCTTTGCAGCTCCCTGCTGCGGTCTGGAGGAAGCAGCCACCTGGGTTGCTGGGATTGGAATGATAGGCTGCTGGTTTTCAGGGATCAAGGGTTCAGGGTCTCCGAGGTTGGGTCAGGAGCCTCAAGGAGGCCAATGGGGCTTGGGAGAGAGATAGGGCAAGATATAATAGAGCGGCCCCTGTTCAGGAAGCAGCGGCCAGGCAACTGATGGGAGACGGGATTTAGGTAGAAACCAGGCTGGAGACAGCTTGGTCAGGGCTCTCCACAGATCAGAGGACAGTGGCTGCTTAGGCAGCCCTCACACCTAGATGGGCAGCCAAGATCACAGATGCGTCCCATAGTCATGGAGACCCCTGTAGCGCACGTCACCCTCCACTGCCGCAGCCAGAGGGAGACTTGAGGGTCCAGGGAGCAGGGTCCCCCATTGACAGGGTAGGGAAGGGTTTGCCGAGCCTCTGGCATTTCTCCAAAGTTGAACAAGCAAGTCCAATGGGGAGGCATCTTGGCTGGTCTGCAGGTGAGAGCTGGTGAGCAGGAGAAATTCACGGGGCCGACTGATTCAACTGGAGACAGATGCTCCACCAGGAGGTCTGATACGGGGACTGTCAGTCGGAAGCCATTGGTGTTTGCCAGACAGTGGAAGGACAGTCAGTTGTGCTCTTGGTGGGGGGCAGGCAGGCAGCCTGCCATGCCTTATGTAAGGACCTTCGGGTGATTGGAGACAGGCAGACAGCCTGTTGCCTGGAGATGATCAGCTGGTCAGCCTGAGCAAATTCAGGACAGCTGAAGGGTCTGGTGGGGTTCTGTGTGACCGGTGGGTCGGAGGCTGTCGTGTGGCTGAGCAGAGATGGCCAGCTGATGGGTCACACGGTTGGCGATGGTGTCAGGAGGTCAGCCTGACCCGCAGAGACGGCTGGCGGGAAGGTTACGGACGGCCAACCAGGGATGGTGCCGGCTGGACGCAGGCAGGTGGCGGGTCTGAGAGGCCTGACACGTTGGGTAGTTGCTTATTTGGGCAGTGTGATTGTCAGGACAGTGAGGGAGGGCCTGCTGCAGGGAGCCATTTGGACATCTGCGGGGCCCCTCTGGAGGCCTCGGATGACCACATAGGGTCTGTCTATCAGAACCCCCGGATGGTCACAGTCCCTAAAGACAGCCAGACCCCTGGGGACCCAGTCTCTCACAGTCAGTCCTCCCACCCGAGTGACCCCGATGGCGGCCTCCCAGCTGGCGGCACTGGAAGAAGTGGACTCCGGTCCCGGGGTGCTGCCCCTGACGGAGGCCCGCTCCGGCTTCCTATATTCTGAGGGCCAGCGGCTGGCCCTGGAGGCTCTACTGAGCAAGGGCGTGGAGGCATTCCAGGCCTGCGTGCGGCGCGAGGAGCTGCAGCCCTTCCTCAGTGCGGATGAGGTCCAGGGCTTGGCAGCAGCAGCTGAAGACTGGACAGTGGCCAGGCAGGAGCCCGGTGGGACGGTAGAGGGAGCCACCACCGCCGATGGGGACGCGAGCAGCCTGAGCTACTGGCCTGGGCAGTCGGAGAAGCCGGCACCCATCCTCCGGCTGGGCTGGCCAGTGGACTCCGCGTGGAAAGGCATCACCCGGGCGCAGCTGTACACGCAGCCCCCTGGAGAGGGCAAGCCACCCCTCAAGGAGCTGGTGCGACAGGAGATCCAGGCTGCTCACAAGGTGGGTGTCTTGGGAACCCGGTATCCATTCCCCAGGCTGGGATGTCCTCATATTCCAGCCCCAGAATGGGGACCCAGGCGCCTCTCCCTTGTCCTCCCAGGACTTCCAACTCCACACCCCTACCCTAAAGGACCTATACCTCTGGGACCCAGGAATCCACACCTTCCAGCCCGAGGACTCAGGTGCCTACCTCCCCAGACCTCATCCTTACTCTCAGAAATAGGGGCCCCTCATGGTGGCTCATGCCTGTAATACCAGCACTTTGGAAGGGCGAGGTGGGTGGATCACCTGAGGTCAGGAGTTCGAGACCATCCTGGACAACATAAAGAAACCCTGTCTCTACTAAAAATATAAAAATTAGATTACAGGTGTGGTGTGTGCCTGTAATCTCAGCTACTTGGGAGGCTGAGGCAGAATGGCTTGAACCCGGGAGGCAGAGGTTGCGGTGAGCTGAGATCTTGCCATTGCCCTCTGGCCCCGGCAACAGTGCAAGACTCAGTCTCAAAGAAACAAAAAGCAACCAACAAACAAAAACCAAGCAAACATGTGATCTGCGATGACAGTTTTCCAGCATCTAGGGGCTGGGAATCTTGAGGAGGGGCTGGGGTTCTTGTGGAGGGGCAGCGTGTTGCTCATTCGCACGTAGGTGCTATTTGAACAGCAGTGTATGCCTGGGGTCTCCCCTCAGCCCCTGTGAATGTGAAACTCCCAACCCTCAGAGCACTTTACTCCCAGGTCCCGGACAACAGGCTTCCCACGCCTCTGACTGTCACCCAGCCAGGATCCACTTCCCCTCTCCCAGCCACGGTCCGTTCACACATCCACCTCCCCCCACCAGCCAGGCTCAGTTCACACATTCACCTCCCCCCACCTGCCAGGCTCAGTTCGCACATCCACCTCCCCTCCCCCACCCCCAGCTGGTAGCCGTGGTCATGGATGTCTTCACTGACCCAGACCTGCTTTTGGACTTGGTGGACGTCGCCACGCGCCGATGGGTACCTGTCTACCTGCTCCTGGACCGCCAGCAGCTGCCTGCCTTCCTGGCACTGGCCCAGCAGCTTGGGGTGAACCCCTGGGCCACAGAGGTAGGGGTCGGGACAGGGGTCCTGTAAGTCCCCATTCCCCTGGCTTGGGGGCGGTGGGGGGAAACCCTTCCATGGAGCCCCGGGCCATTGAGATGGATGCTAGCAGCGGCGGTGGGGAAGTAGAAGTGGGCATTCCCAAGGGGTCTTGAGTCACTGAGTTTGGGGTATCCCCAAGAAACACCTGAGGGTCGATATCAGCGGCTCTGAAGAAGCTGAGACAGATACTACTTCTTTTTTGGCGGGGGGCGGTGGAGGGGGAGAGATGGAGTCTCTCTTGCTCTGTCGCCCAGGCTGGAGTACAGTGGTCTGATCTCGGCTCACTGCAACCTCTGCCTTCCGGGTTCAAATGATTCTCCTGCCTCAGATTCCACAGCAGCTGGGATTACAGGCATGCGCCACCATGCCCAGCTAATTTTTGTAATTTTAGTAGAGATAGGATTTTGCCATGTTGGCCAGGCTGGTCTCGAACTCCTGATCTCAGGTGATCCACCCACCTCTGCCTCCCAAAGTGCTGGGATTACAAGCATGAGCCACCGCATCCAGCCTTGGACAGATACTTCTGTCTGGTAGAACCAGCCTGGAGGGACCGTGCATCCATGGGGTGGGCCTCAGCAAGGGTGCGCCCTCCACTCCCCACACCAACAGAACCTGGATATCCGCGTCGTGCGGGGCTGCAGCTTCCAGAGCCGCTGGCGACGGCAGGTGAGCGGCGCCATGAGGGAGAAGTTTGTGCTGCTGGACGGCGAGAGGGTCATCTCAGGATCCTACAGGTGTAGCCCCCACCCCGGCCCCCACCTCCCGGCGTTCTGTACCCCACTCTCCCTCCATGTGTTCAGAGGACAGCCGGCAGCCCCCTGCCCAGGCCTCTCTTTTCTCACCTTTATAATGGGGTTGAAAGATCCTTCCTGGGGAGGAGGTGGGTGCCGGGGCCGGCCCTGGTGCTGACCTGTCTAGTGGCCTTGGGTAAGTCTGTTTCTCTTTGACCCTGTGTTTTCTCATTTGGAAAACTGGGCAAAGTTTGGGGGTGGGGTTTGTTCAAAATCAGGAGCACCTGGATTGGGATCTAAGCTCTGCCTTCGGTAAATAACTCCACCTAGGTCAGGTGCAGTGGCTCACGCCTGTAATCTAAGCACTTTGGGAGGCCCAGGTGGGTGGATCACGAGGTCAGGAGTTTGAGACCAGCCTGGTCAATACGGTGAAACCTCATCTCTACTAAAAATACAAAAATTAGCCGGGTGTGGTGGTGGGCGCCTGTAATCCCAGCTACTCGGGAGGCTGAGGCAGGAGAATCACTTGAACACCGGAGATGGAGGTTGCAGTGAGCTGAGATTGTGCCACTGCACTTTAGCCTGGGTGACAAAAGCGAAACTCCATCTCCAAAAAAAAAAAAAAAAAAAATGGCCCTGCATAGTGGCTCATGCCTGTAATCCCAGCACTTTAAGAGGCCAAGGCAGGCGGATCAGCTGAGGTCAGGAGTTCAAGACCAGCCTAGCCAACATGGTGACACCCCCGTCTCCCCAGCTACGTGGGAGGTTGAGGCAGGAGAATCACTTGAACCCAGGAGAGGGAGGCTGCAGTGAGCCAAGATCACGCCAGTGCACTCCAGCCTGGGAGACAGAGTGAGACTCAGTCTCAAGAAAACACACAAAAACAGAAACTCCAAATAATAACAGCACCTACCTCATAGGGTCACAGCACAGTGTGGGAGGAGAGGCGTGTGACCTCCCGGATCAGACTTTTCAAATTCTAGCTCTGTCAGTTCCTCGCTGTGTGGCCTCAGGCAACTTGCGTCACCCATCTGTGCCTTGGTTTCCCCCCTACATCAAGAGCTGATAGGGTTAGAGCCTTTGGAACCAGGTCCCTTAACAGGGCTAGCACCCACGCTTGGGCTGGCTGAGTCTTTGCTGTGGGGCTGCTGGGTGCATTGTGGGAGATTGCTCGGCATCTTCAGCCTCAGCCCAGCAGAGGGCAGTAGCATCACACGCCCCACACCTGCGGTGTTCCCTGCCAGTTAGAGCAACTGAAAACCTCTTCAGACAGCACAGATGCCTGCTGGGGAGTACAAGTGCCCAGCTGAGAACTATGCTCAGGATCAGTGGCTTTCAACCCTGTGCGTGCACCACAATCCCTGGGAGCACTTGTTAAAGCACAGCTTTTGTAGCAGATAATTCAGGAAATGGAAAAGGAAAAAGAAAAAGGAAGATGGCCAGGCACGGTAGTTCATGCCTGCACTTTGGAAGGCTGAGGTGGGAGGATCGCTTGAGCCCAGGACCTTAAGACCAGCCTGGGTGACACAGCAGGACCCCCATCTCTACAAGAATTAAATACAAATTAGTCAGGCGTGGTGGTGCACGCTTGTATTCCCAGCTACTCAGGAGGCTGAGGTGGGAGGATCGCTTGAGCCCGGGAGGTAGAGGCTGCAGTGAGCCAAGATTGCACCACTGCACTCCATCCTGGGCAGCAGAGTAAAGCCCTGTTTCTTTTTTTTGAGACGGAGTTTCGCTCTTGTTACCCAGGCTGCAGTGCAATGGCGCGATCTCGGCTCACCACAACCTCCGCCTCCTGGGTTCAGGCAATTCTCCTGCCTCAGCCTCCCGAGTAGCTGGGATTACAGGCGCGCGCCACCAGGCCCAGCTAATTTTTTGTATTTTTAGTAGAGACGGGGTTTCACCATGTTGACCAGGATGGTCTCGATCTCTTGACCTCGTGATCCACCCGCCTCGGCCTCCCAAAGTGCTGGGATTACAGGCGTGAGCCACGATGCCCAGCCAAACCCTGTTTCAAAAGAAAGGAAAGGAAGGAAGGAAGGGAGAGAGGGAGGAAGGAAAGAAGGAAGGAAGGAAGGAGAGAAAACAGCATACTCCCATGCCCACTCCTGTTCCTCGCGCCTAGAACAGGGCCTGAGAATCTCCATTTTCACTGAGTTCCCACTTGCTGCTGCTGCTGTTCTGGTCCAGGGACCACATTTTGAGAACAAGTGGAATTGAGACTGGGATGTTTGGAAGAGTGCTGATCTTCCCAGCTGTGCGTGAGGATTCAGTGGCATGTGACATAAGACAGGCTTGGCCATGTGCCGTGGCTCACACCTGTAATCCCAACCCTTTGGGAGGCTGAGGTGGATCAACTGAGCCCAGGAATCCAAGACCAGCCTGGGCAACACAGATGGACCTTATCTCTGCAAAAAAAAAAAAAGAAAAGAAAAAAAAGAGAATGCTCCATAAACAGCTGCCATTTATTATGATATATATATATATCTTTTTACCATATTTCATGGACTCTAAGGTGCCATCAATGGAAAGTAGCATCCTGATTGAAATGTGAGAAGCTCTCCCTCTTAGAACCAGTGAAATAGAGTAGAACCATCAGAGCCACAGGTGCACTCCCCTGCTGCTCAATCAGGCCTGGGGGTGCTTCTCTGAGCACCGGGCTCCTGGTGGACAGCCTTGGAAGGGATGGCTTCTCTGGCCATTTCGTGGGTGAAGGAGACAGGAACATCGGGGGGGGGGGTGGATCTGGGAGACCAGCCCCAGGCCCTGTCCTCCCTGTTGGTCACAGTAAACGTGGAGGAAGCAGCATGCCCAGCCCCAGTGCCAGGCTGGTGGTGGCCCCTGACATCTGGCTGCTGGCGGGGCCTGGGGCTCTGTTGCACAGGTGGCCATCGCAGCAGGTGGTGGTGAGGCTGTAGGTGACACCCTTGTAGCTGACAGGTTCCTCACGGCCGCACTTGGTGGCTTGCACGCAGCCTTTGTTGATGATGGGACTGGTGCCTGGGGCGACCCCACGGCCCGTGAAGCAGTCCTCATCATCACCACAGCGCATGGGGGTGCCGGGACACTGTGTGGAGTCGGTGAGCTCACAGAAGATGCAGTCCTTGACACTTGTCGTGCCTGGGGTCAGAGCCATCACCAGAAGCAGCAGCCAGCCCAGGACCATGGTGGCCTGGCAACGTTGACACTGCCCCAGCCAGGCCGTAGGCTTCCTGGACCTCCCGGAACCACTGAATGAAGGACCTCCCAGAACGCCTCCTGCCCACGGGACTTAGGTCCTGGTCCTGGACTCCCAGGGTCAGCGCCTGGACTGTCCTCTGTTCCCGACGCCCTGTGTCCCTCTAGGTCCTGGGGATAGAGGGGAGCTGTGGCTGCTGCCCCAGACAAGTCTATGAATGGAATGAGTGACCTCACAGACCCCTCAGGGTTCCTACTGGCTGCTCTGGGAATGAGGTCACAAGTGAGAGGAGTGAGTGTCACAATCCAAGGGGTAGCCTGCTCACTGACCTGCTGGGGCACAAAAGGACTCTGACACCCCTGCCAAGGTGAAGATGCCCGGAACCCAGAGGACGCTGGTCACAAGCTTGTCCACATTTTCTGTGCTGCACCTGCCAAGGGCTTGACTTCAGCCTCACAACCCCCGT
Organism: Saguinus oedipus; assembly: GCA_031835075.1. Taxonomy (NCBI): domain Eukaryota; kingdom Metazoa; phylum Chordata; class Mammalia; order Primates; family Cebidae; genus Saguinus; species Saguinus oedipus. The sequence continues at coordinate 49,847,440 of CM063187.1, read as the reverse complement.
GGTGACCACGTTTTCCAGATGGGCACACTGAGGCTGGGAAAGAGAAGGTGATACATCCGGGGTCCCTGAGCCAGGATGAGGGCCCAGGTTCATTGAATGCCAAAGAGGCTGGGAAAGAAGAGGGAGTATGAACTCTTGCTGTGTGCCAAGATCCATGCTCAGTGCTTGCTTGCTTTTTTTTTGAGACAGAGTTTTGCTCTTGTTGCCTAGGCTGGAGTACAATGGTATGATCTTGGCTCATGGCAACCTCCACCTCCTGGGTTCAAGCAACTCTCCTGCATCAGTCTCCCAAGTAGCTGGGATTACAGGTACATGCACCACCATGCCCGGCTAATTTTGTATTTTTAGTAGAGATGGGGTTTCACCATGTTGATCAGGCTGGTCTTGTGACCCATCCACCTTGGTGTCCCAAAGTGCTGGGATTACAGGCGTGAGCCACCATGCCTGTCCATTTTATTTATTTTTTAATTTTATTTTTATGTAAAACTATTGCCTGGGCATGGTGGCTCACGCCTGTAATCCCAGCACTTTGGGAGACCAAGGCGGGCAGATGACCTGAGGTCGGGAGTTTGAGATCAGCCTGGCCAACATGGTGAAATCCCATACTACTCAAAGTATAAAAATTAGCCAGGCGTGGTGGTACATGCCTGTAATCCCAGGTACTTGGGAGGCTGAGGCAGGAGAATTGCTTAAACTTGGGAGGTGGAGGTTATTGTGAACCAAGATCGTGCCACTGCACTCCAGCCTGGGTGACAGAGCAAGACTGTCTCAAAAAAAAAAAAATTAACAGGGCCGGGCACGGTGGCTCACACCTGTAATCCCAGCACTTTGGGAGGCCAAGGCGGGTAAATCACGAGGTCAAGAGATCGAGACCATCCTGGTCAACATGGTGAAACCCTGTCTCTACTAAAAATACCAAAAATTAGCTGGGCATGGTGGCGCGTGCCTGTAGTCCCAGCTACTCAGGAGGCTGAGGCAGGAGAATTGCCTGAACCCAGGAGGCGGAGGTTGCGGTGAGCTGAGATCGCGCCATTGCACTCCAGCCTGGGTAACGAGCGAAACTCCGTCTCAAAAAAAAAAAAAAAATTAAGTTTTTTTTTGTTTGTTTTGTTTTTTTTTTTAGAGATAGGATCTTGCTCTGTGGCACAATCTTGGCTCACTGCAGCCTTGACCTACCAGGCTCAAGTGATTCTTCTGGCTGAGACTCCGGGGTAGCTGGGACTACAGGCACGCACCGCCATGCCCAGCAATTTTGTTAAATTTTCTGTGGAGATGGGGTCTCGCTCTATTGCCCAGGCTGGTCTTGAACTCCTAGCCTCAAGCATTCCTCCTGCCTTGCCTTCTGGGATTACAGGCGTCAGCCACCGCACCCGGCCTTCCTAGGTTTTGGCTCCATATTGCAGATGAGCTCTGCAGGGAGCAGGAATGTGGAGTTTGGCGTGCAGCCAGGGCTTACTAAATGGCAGTCATTCAGGCAGCAGCACGGTCTTACAACTGTCCCTGTGAGTGTCTGGAAGTGAATTCAATCTCTTTCCAAGGAAGAAAGCTGAGGCACTGAGGTGTTCCTAAGTGGGGACCAGTTAGAGCCCAGGTTTAAACTCCAGTCGGATTCCAGATAAGTTTTTTTTTTTTTTTTTTTGAGATAGAGTCTCACTCTGTCACCCAGGCTGCAGTGCAGTGGTGGGATCTTGGCTCACTACAACCTCCGCCTCCTGCATTCAAGCGATTCTCCTGCCTCAGCCTCCTGAGTAGCTAGGATTATAGGCATGCACCACTATGCCTGGTTAATTTCTGTATTTTTAGTAGAGATAGGGTTTCACTATGTTGGTCAGGCTGGTCTCGAACTCCTGACTTTGTGATCTACCTCAGTCTCCCAAAGTGCTAGGATTACAGGCATGAGCCACTGTGCCTGGCTTTTTTTGGGAGGGAGGGGGGGACAGGGTCTTGCTCTGTTGCCCAGGCTGGAATGCAGTGGTATGATCACGGCTTACTGCAGCCTCAGTCTCCCAGGCTCAGCCAGGCACGGTGGCTCACGCCTGTAATCCCAGCACTTTGGGAGGCTGAGGTGGGTGGATCACCTGAGGTCAGGAGTTTGAGACCCGCCTGGCCAACGTGGTGACATCTCATCTATACTAAAAATAGAAAAAAATAGCTGGCCATGGTGGTGGGCGCCTGCAATCCCAGCTACTTAGGAGGCTGAGGCAGGAGATTCACTTGGACTCGGGAGGTGGAGGTTGCAGTGAGCCAAGATTGTGCTGTTGTACTCCAGCCTGGGCGGCAGAAACTCTCAAAAAAAAATTCTTTTTTCCCAGGCTCAAGGGATCCTCCCACCTCAGTCTCCCAAGTGGCTGGGAGTACAGGTGTTTGCTACCACACCTGGCTCTTGTTTTTGATTTTTTGTAGAGACAGGTTCTCGCCAGTTTGCCCAGGCTGGTGTCAAACTCCTGGGCTCAAGCAACCCTCCTGCCTCAGCCTCCCAAAGTGTGAGCCACCGTGCCTAGCCATGATTATAATATAAGTGTCTCAACTTGGGCTGTTTTCACACCACCCTTGGGGGTAGGGACTTCAGTTCTCCCCGTTCTGCAAACCGGGAAGCTGAGGCTGGAGAGGTCAGGACTTGCCTGAGGTCCTACAGCCTCCCCTGAGACCCGGCTGGGGGTGGGGACAGGGCTGGGCCTTGGGGGGTGTTATGGAGGCCCTGACCCCTCACTCCCCGGCCCCCAGCTTCACGTGGAGTGACGCCCGCCTGCACCGAGGCCTGGTGACCCTGCTGACCGGTGAAATCGCCGACTCCTTCAGCCTTGAGTTCCGGACGCTGTATGCAACCTCCTGGCCGCTCCCACCTGCACCCCCCCAGGGACCCTCAGTCATGGGGGGCCTGCAGTGGGGCCACAGCCCGCACCGCGTGTCCCGCCGCCGCTCTGTGGCCCCCGCATCGCCTCCGCCGCCTGACGGCCCACTGGCCCACCGCCTGGCCGCCTGCCGAGTGTCCCCTGTCACCCCGGGGCCGGCACTCAGTGACATCCTAAGGAGCATGCAGCGTGCCCGGACCTCTAGCGGTCCCCCGGCCCGGCCCAGCCGCTCCCTGTGGGACCTAAGCCGCCTGTCCCAGCTGTCTGGCTCCAGTGATGGGGACAATGAGGTGAGACTTTGTGGCTGGTGCCAGAGGAGATGGAACCTAGAAAGGGGAGGGCGCTTGCCCAGGGTTGTGCAGGCTCCAGGGACCCTGCTCCAAGCCACAGAGCAGGAGGCGTGTCCTGAGGGCCCGTGCCCGAGATTCCTAATGGCATCGTTTGTTCATTCCCTGCACCCCTACTGCGTGCCGGGCAGGTGGTGCTGGGTGGTGTGGGGCAGAGACAGGAGAGCCCTGGGTGCAAATCCTGGCACGACACACTAGGTGGGGGATCGGGGGAAGCCAAGGACTTGACTTCTCTGAACCTCAGTATCTTCATCTAGGAATGGGTTCTGGGTTTGGCTGGGGGAGGAAACCATGTGGCTAACTGAAATAGAGCCGTAATGATACAACAATGCATTCCTGAAACAGGGAGTTCGAGACCAGCCTGGCCAACGTGGTGAAACCCCGTCTCTACTAAAAGTACAGAAAGATTAGCTGGGTGTGGTGGGCACACCTGTAGTTCCAGCTACTTGGGAGGCTAAGGCAGGAGAATCAGTAACAGTGAGCCGAGATCGTTCCACTGCACTCTAGCCTGGCAACAGAGTGAAACTGTCTCAAAATAATAATAATAAACAATAAATAGGCCAGGTGTGGTGGCTCACACCTGTAATCCCATGGGAGGCCGAGGCGGGCGGATCACGAGGTCAGGAGTTGGAGACCAGCCTGGTTAACATAGTGAAACCCTGTCTCTACTAAAAATACAGAAATTAGCTGGGCGTGGTGGTGGGCGCCTGTAATCCCAGCTATTCAGGAGGCTGAGGCAGGAGAATCACTTGAACCCGGGAGGCGGAGGTTGCAGTGAGCTGAGATAACGCCATTGCACTCCAGTCTGGGGACAGAATAAGACTCCAGCTAATAAATAAATACATTCCTGAAGTGGAATTTATTTGTTTTGTGACATTCTCATCCCAGGCCAGGAAGGTTACATTTTTTTTTTTTTTTTGAGGTAGGGTCTTGCTCTGAAATGTCCTGGGAATCAAGAATTGTCCCCCTCTGTCCCAGGCAAGGAAGGCTCCTAGCTGGAGAGGAGATGGGGGATGGGCAGGGGCAAGGTCCTCACCTCCACCTGGTTCTGAGTGCCCTCACCCAGCATCCCCTCCCTGGGCAAATATTTGTACCCCCTGGCAGATGCCAGTGCTTCCGGTTCCTCCCCAGCTGCAGAGGTGGGGACCCAGCTCCCTGTCCTGTCTGTAGGTTGGGGGGGCGGGGGGGTATCCCAGGCCTGCCCTCTCACTTCCGCACTTTCCTCTCCCGCTCCCTTCACGTCCTCCTTGCCTGCCTCCTCCTCTGCAGCCCGCTCCTTTCTGTCCCTCCTCCTGCTGCCTTCCTGCCTCTGCCTCCTTCCCTCATGCTTCCCCTTTCACCCCCCTCCCCACTTCCTCTCACTCCTTCCTTTTTCCTCCTCCCTCACCTTCTCCCTTACCCCTTCCTCCTCTTTTACCTCTCCCCCCACCTTTTTTTTGAGACAGGGTTTCACTCTGTCTCCCAGGCTGGAATGCAGTGGTATGATCTCGACTCACTGTAGCCTCAAACCCCTGGGCTCAAGCCATCCTCCCACTTCAGCCTCCCAAGTAGCTAAGATTACAGGTGCATCCATCACACTCAGCTAATTTTTATTTTTTGTAGAGATGAGGTCTCACTGTGTTGCCCAGGTTGGTCTCGAACTCCTGAGCTGAAGCAATCCAAAGTGCTGGGATTAGAGGCATGAGCCATCACACCCAGTCTCCCTGTCTCCTCCCTTCCCTCCCTCATCCTCTCCTTCCACCTACCTCACATCCTCTATCACTTTCTTTTCTGTTTTGTTTTTTGAGACTGAGTCTCGCTGTCACCCAGGCTGGAGTGCAGTGGTGAGATCTCAACTCACTGCAGCCCTTGCCTTCCAGTTCAAGCGATTCTCCTGTCTCAACCACCCGAGTAGCTGGGATTACAGGTGCCACCACCACGCCTGGCTAATTTTTCTATTTTTAGTAGAGATGGGGTTTCACCATGTTGGCCAGGCTGGTCTCAAACTCCTCACCTCAAGTGATCCACCTGCCTCTGCCTCCCAAAGTGCTGGGATTACAGGCGTGAGCCACTGCGCCTGGCTGCCTATCACGTTCCCTGCTTCTCTCTTGCGTCACCTCCTGCCTTCTCTGGCTCTGGGATGCCCCCAGGTCCCTACCCCAGCCTCCTCTCACCTCCCTCTCTTTCCCTCCACAGCTCAAGAAGTCCTGGGGCTCCAAGGACACTCCAGCCAAGGCTCTGATGAGGCAGCGGGGCGCTGGAGGAGGCCCCCGGGGGGAGACAGACTCCCGACTTCCGCTGCCATGGCCCCAGCCTTGGGGCAGTGCCCTGCCCCTGCCCCCTACCCGCCGTCTGCACTATATGTCCCCAGCCCAAAGGCGGCTCGGTGGGGATGCTACACTGAAACTTCCTGAGCCCAGAGGTGTCAGACCTTCAGACTGGGCCCCCCGGCCAGGAGTTGGGGGTCCACCCTGACCAGGAACCCAAGCCAAATCTGCTGGCCCACCCAAGAAGCAGAGCCAGACGACTGTCCGCTCAGAGCCCCCTGCCGCGCTGCCCTGCCTTGGACAAGGCTTCTGGCCTGGCTGTGAAGCAGAGGGTCATTCTTGCCTTGTTCTGCAACTTGGGGCCGGCCGGGCGTGGCAGCGTACGCCTGTGATCCCGGCATTTCGGGAGGCTGAGGTGAGAGGGTTGCTTGAGGCCAGGAGTTGCGGACCAGCCTGGGCAACACAGTGAGACCCTATCTCTACAATAAATAGAACAAATCAGCTGGGTGTGGTGGCGCACGCCTGTAGTCCCAGCTACTCGGGAGGCTGAGGTGGGAGGATCACTTGAGCTCAGGAGGTAGAGGCAGCAGTGAGCCAAGATCATGCCATTGTGCTCCAGCCTGGGCGACACGGCAAGAGGCTGTCTCCTAAAAAAAAAAAAAGCCGGGTGAGGTGGTTCACTCCTGTTATCCCAGCACTTTAGGAGGCTGAAGGCAGGTGTATCACCTGAGGTCAGGAGTTCAAGACCAACCTGACCAACATGGTGAAACCCCATCTCTCCTAAATACAAAAACTAGCCAGGCGTGGTGGTGGTGCATGCCCGTATCCCAGATACTTGGGAGGCCAAGACTGGAGAATTGCTTGAACCTGGGAGGCAGAGGTTGCAGCAAGCCAAGATCACACTACTGCACTCCAGCCTGGGCAACAGAACAAGACTCCATCTCAAAAAAAAAAAAAGGACTTGGGCAAGCCCATTGCCTGCCCCAGACCTCAGTGTCGCAGCCCAGAAAATGGGCTGGAAATGTCCGCCAGCTGCAGATCCTAAAAAGCACAGGCACTGCTCCTGAGGGTCGGTCCTCCCTGAGGAGAGGCCGGCTCGGGCCCGAGCTGGGGCTGCGGCAGGAAGACAAGGAATTGCCGCCAAGCACGCTGTGCCCCACACTGTGGGGAAACTGAGGCGAGGAGTCGAATAATGAGGAACTGGAGGGTAGTGCAGCCACAGCTGCTGGGGAAAGGGGTGGGTGGCGGGACTTTTCTGTGGGTGCTGAAGGGGCAGGTCTGCTGGAACTCCGCTTTATCTCTGCTTGGAATAAAAGCGCTTCATGCCAAAAACATGTGTTATCACAACTTGGCTCTGAATCCAGGCGTCCACAACCCAGCCCCCTCCTCCTTCAGACAGAAGTCCAGGCTTCAAACCCTCCTCCCTCAGACCCAGGAGTCCAGATCCCCAGACCCTCCTCCCTCAGACCCAGGAGTCCAGTTCCCAGCCCCTCCTCCCTCAGACGCAGGAGTCCAGGCCCCTAGCCCCTCCTCCCTCAGACCCAGGAGTCCAGTTCCCAGCCCCTCCTCCCTCAGACCCAGGAGTCCAGGTCCCTAGCCTCTCCTCCCTCAGACACATGGGTCCAGGCCCCAGCTCCTCCCCCCTCAGACCCAGGAGTCCAGGCCCCCAGCCTTCCTCCTTCACACCCAGGAATCTAGACCCCCAGACCGTCTTTCCTCAGACTCTGGAGTCCAGGCCCCCAGTCTGTCCTCCCTCAGACTGGGGAGTCAGGCTCCATCCTGGGAGGTGAGATACCCAGCACTGGGTTCCCGCAGCACCTTTGCGTCCGGGCGGAGCTTCTGAGCTGGGGACCCTCCGGAGGCCTTGGTGTGGATTCTCCATGCCCCGCTGCACGCCCTGCCACCTCCACAGCACATCGAGGAACCTGGGCAGAAGTGACGTGTTTATTCTCAGGGTCGCGGGTGCGAGGGCTCAGAGGGCTGGCTGGGGCCAGGGCTGGGACTGGGGCTGGGGCTGGGGCTGGGGCTGGGGCTGGGCTCCGGCTCGGGGCCTGGCTCAGAGTTCGGGCTGTCGTCCTCCTCCAGGTCTTCATCCCAGGGGAAGGTCGGCATCCCCTGCATCTGCTTGCGGTAGACGCGATTGAACGCTTCGCTCTGGGCCACCGTGAAGTGGTTCTTCCAGTCCCCGCTGATCCCTGGAGGGGAGGGGGGATTGGGGTGAGGAGGCTCTGGGGAGTACCACGCCCCTACCTCCCACATTCCAGCACCCTCTTTCCTCCTCCCGGCCCTTGCCGAGCCGTTCCCTGTGCCAGAAACTCCGTCACCCCCACCCTCCACCTAGCCCCCTTTGTGTCCTTTGGTGATGGAGTCTTGGCCCTTCCACCAGTCACCTGGCGCCGTTCTCACCTCGGGCCTCACTGGCCCCGCTCCTGCAGGCTTCCTGCCATCCTCCCCTTATCCAGGATCCCTTAAGTCTCTGCCCAGAACCTCTGTCTCCACCCCCTAATTCCTGCCCACCTTACAGCCCGTGTCACCTCCTCTGCGTTCAGTCCCAACCCTCCCCTGCTGGAACGAGGCCACCTGTTTCAGTGCCCCCACAACACTCCACGCTGCTGCTCTCACTGCTCAGACACGGAAGGGACCCCCTTCTGCAGGTGCTGTGCTCAGGGCTTGCAATCAATTTGCTTATTTGTGAAGCAAGTGAGCCTCGGGAACCCTCTAAGCCTCAGTTTTCTTTTTCGCTTTTTTTTTTTTTTTTTTTGAGACAGATTCTCATTGTGTTGCCCAGGCTGGAGTGCAGTGGTGTGATCTTGGCTCACTGCAACCTCTGTCTCCCGGGTTCAAGGGATTCTCCTGCTTCAGCCTCCTGAGTAGCTGGGGCTACAGGCATCTGCCACCACGCCCAGCTAGTTTTTCTATTTTTAGTAGAGACAGGGTTTCGCCATCTTAGCCCGGCTGGTCTTGAACTCCTGATCTCGTGATCTGCCTGCCTCGACCTCCCAAAGTACTGGGATTACAGATGTGAGACAATGCACCCAACCCAAGTCTCAGTTTTCTCACTGTGGGGCTATCACTGGGGCATCATCCCTCACCTGGAAACCTGGAGCTGATGGCATTCAGGTGACAGTAGTCTGCATTTTTTTTTTTTTTGAGATGGAATTTCTTTTCTTTTCTATTTTTTTTTTTTTTTTTTTTTTGAGACAGAGTTTCGCTCTTGTTACCCAGGCTGGAGTGCAATGGCGTAATCTCGGCTCACCACAACCTCCGCCTCCTGGATTCAGGCAATTCTCCTGCCTCAGCCTCCTGAGTAGCTGGGATTACAGGCACGCACCACTGTGCCCAGCTAATTTTTTTGTATTTTTAGTAGAGATGGGGTTTCACCATGTTGACCAGGATGGTCTCAATCTCTTGACTTCATGATCCACCTGCCTCGGCCTCCCAAAGTGCTGGGATTACAGGCATGACCCACCGCAACTGGCCCGGAATTTCATTTTTATTGCCTGGGCTGGAGTGCAATGGTGTGATCTCAGCTCACTGCAACCTCTGCCTCCCAGATTCTAGTGATTCTCCTACCTTAGCCTCCCAAGTAGCTGGATCATGCCCAGCTAATTTTTTGTATTATTATTATTATTATTATTATTATTATTATTATTTAGTAGAGATGGGGTTTCATCATGTTGGCCAGGCTGCTCTCGAACTCCCAACCTCAGATGATCCACCTGCCTCGGCCTCCCAAAGTGCTGGGATTTCAGGCATGAGCCATGGTGCCTGGCTGCGTAGTTTGCCTTTTAGCAAGTGCATGTGCCCCATGTTACCCAACACCCTTAGTGAGGTCGTTGTGTGGGGAGCTTCCTGGGGTGGGTTGAATAATGACTCCCCCCATATCCACGTTCTTTTTTTTTTTTCTGAGACTGAGTCTCTGTCACCCAGGCTGGAGTGCTATGGTGAAATCTCGGCTCACGGCAACTTCCGCCTCCTGGATTCAAGTGATTTTCCTGCCTCAGCCTCTCGAGTGGCTGGGATTACAGGCATGTGCCACCATGCCCAGCTAATTTTTGTATTTTTACTAGAGATGGGGGTTTCACCATGTTGGTCAGGCTGGTGTCGAACCCCTTACCTTGTGATCCACCAGCCTCGGCCTCCCAAAGTGTTGGGATTACAGGTGTGAGCCACTGCACCTGGCCTCCCATATCCACACTCTAATCCTGGGAACCTGTGAATATGTGACCTTATGTGGCAAAAGGGATTTTGCAGATAATTAAGTTAAGCTAAAGATCTGGAGATGGGGAGAGGACCCTGAAGTATCTGGGTGGACTCAGTGTCATCCTCACGTGGGTCTCTGTAAAAGAGAGGAAGGGCTGGATGCAGTGACTCACGCCTGTAATCCCAGCACTTTGGGAGGCTGAGGTGGGTGGATCACAAGGTCAGGAGTTCAAAACCAGCTGGGCCAAGATGGTGAAAGCCCATCTCTACTAAAAACTACAAAAATTATCCAGGTGTAGTGGCAGGCACCTGTAATCCTGGCTACTCGGGAGACTGAGGCAGTAGAATCACTTGAACCTGGGAGGCGGAGGTTGTGGTGAGCCGAGATCACACCACCGCACTCCTGGACAACAAGGGCGAAACTCTGTCTCAAAAACCAAAAACCAAAAAAACAAACAAAATATTAAAAGAAAAACACACCAGTCAGGCGCAGTGGCTCACGCCTATAATCCTAGCATTCTGGGAGCCCAGGCAGGTGGATCACTTGAGGTCAGGAGTTGGAGACCAGCTTGGCCAAGATAGTGAAACCCTGTCTCTATTAAACATACAAAAATTAGCTGCGTGTGCCAGCAGTCCCAGCTACTCGGGAGGCTGAGGCAGGAGAATCACTTGAACCTGGGAGGCAGAGGTTGCAGTGAGAAGAGAAAGTCCCTGCACTCCAGCCTGGGTGACAGAGCGAGACTCTGTCTCAAAAAAAAAAAAAAAAGGGAGCAGGTAAACATGTGTTGTTGTGAGCCCTGCCGTTTGCGGTGTTTTATTACAGCAGGAGGAAGAAAAGGCTACGCTGGGGCCTGCACCTGTGACCCAGCGCTTGAGTATTTCTGCAGTGAACGGGACTGTGAAGGAGGATTCGCAGAGACTCTAAATCTCCCCTCGGAGTGCTCCCCTGCAGTGCTCCAGGAGGTTTTGCTCTTGTTGGGGGTTCTCTGGGTGGGAAGGCCTCGGGTGGCTGGCACATGTGCCAGGCCAGTGCTAAGCCCTGTGTGTGGTCAACCCTGGAGCCACAGTGCCCCCGTTCACCCAGTGCTACAGCTGGGTGAGAAGCCCAGGGAGGTCAAGTAACTCGCAGGTCACACAGCCGGGCAGTGCCTAGTGGGCTCCGAACCCCAGAGCCCCCGCACCTTTCCGGAGGAAGGCCCCACGGCGGTGGTCCAGCAGGCTGGGGGGCAGCAGCGTGTAGTTGGACATGGTGTTGGCCTTCATGGCGCTGAAGGTTGAGTGCGCCACGACGGAGCCCAGCGCCTCCTTGCCCAGCGGATGGCTCAGGAACTCGCAGATGCGCTGCACAGAGCCCTGTAAGTCCTGCGGGCAGAGAAGAGGGGTCAGCGGAGGGATGGCACCCCAGCCAAGGAAGGGGAGTGGCACCTGGGGTCTGGATGTCCGAGTCTTAACCTCTTTGCCTCAGTTTTCCCAACTCCAAGCTGAGGGTTTAAGTTGTATCACCTCTAAGGGTTTTTGCAGTTTCTGTCTTTGGAGGGTTCTCTAGGTGGGAGGGAATAGGGGGGCTTGGAGCAGAGGGCAGAGCAGGAGGCAGAGGTCAGTGCGCCCCCTTACCCGGAATCACCCTTCTTCGAGTTAGAGACAGGCACTGGCTGGTCTACATCTCGACCTCCTTCTTTCTTTGTTTTTTTTTTTTTGAGATGAAGTTTCACTGTTGTTACCCAGACTGGAGTGCAATGGCACAATCTTGGCTCACCACAACCTCCGCCTTCTGGGTTCAAGCAATTCTCCTGCCTCACCCTCCTGAGTAGCTGGGATTACAGGCATGCACCAACATGCCCAGGTAATTTTTTGTATTTTTAGTAGAGACGGGGTTTCACCTCATTGACCATGATGGTCTCAATCTCTTGACCTTGTGATTCACCTGCCTCGGCCTCCCAAAGTGCTGGGATTATAGGCGTGAGCCACCGCGCCTGGCCTCTTTGTTTTTTTGAGATGGAGTCTCACTCTGTTGCCCAGGCTGGAGTGTAGTGGCGCGATCTCGGCTCACCGCAACCTTCACCTCCCAGGTTCAAGCGATTCTCCTGCCTCAGCCTCCCGAGTAACTGGGACTACAGGTGTGCGCCACCACGCCCAGCTAGTTTTTGTATTTTTAGTACATACGGGGTTTCACCAAGTTGGCCAGGATGGTCTGGATCTCTTGACCTTGTGATCCGCCCGCCTCAGCCTCCCAAAGTGCTGGGATTACAGGCGGGAGCCATCGCTCCCAGCCCTTGCTGCCTTCTGATACACATTCCCAGCACGGTCAGCACTCTGGTCAGCGCCGCCAACTTCATGGCTTCAGTTTTCCAGGTCACTCCTGGTTTCATAACCTTCCATCTCTTTATCTTCTTGAACCACTGACGTGTCCCAGAAATTCTAACATGTGGGCAGCGCCTCATACCCAGGGGCAGCCCAGAAGCTCCATTAGGCTCTGTGGCCCAGTTCTGGCCTTGGAGAAGAAAGCTTGCTGAGAATGAGGGGGAGGAGTAGTGACAACACCTTTTCTGGAGCTTTCCATTAAAAGAAAGTTACCAGGGTGGAAAAAAATAACCATAGAGTCTGCAGGCAACAGCAATGTGCCGTGGGCAGATCACCAACCCTCCCTTAAGTTACAAACCTCCAGTCTCCTCCTCGGTAAAAGAGGGATAATAACAACATTTGGGAAAACCATATAAAATTACTCTTATTTTTTGGATACAGAGTCTTGCTCTGTCACTGAGGCTGGAGTGCAATGGCACGATCTCGGCTCACTGCAACCTCCCCCTCCTGGGTTCAAGCGATTCTCCTGCCTCAGTCTCCCGAGTAGCTGGAATTACAGGCACCCACCACCATGCCAGGTTAATTTTTTGCATTTTTAGTAGAGACTGGTTTCACCGTGTTGGCCAGGCTGCTCTCGAACTCCTGACCTCAAGTGATCCACCTGCCTTGGCCATGTCTGGCCCTGTTTTTTTTTTTGAGACAAAGTTCTGCTTTTGTTACCCAGGCTGGAGTGCAATGGCGCGATCTCTGCTCACTGCAGCCTCCGTCTTCTGGGTTCAAGCAATTCTCCTGCCTCAGCCTCCCTAGTAGCTGGGATCACAGGCATGCACCACCACGTCCGGCTAATTTTGTATTTTTAGTAGAGACAGGGTTTCTCTATGTTGGTCAGGCTGCTCTCGAACTCCCGACCTCAGGTGATCCGCCCACCTCGACCTCCCAAAATGCTGGGATTACAGGCATGAGCCACCACACCCAGCCTTTGTTTTTAATTTTTAAATTATTTTATTTTTGGAGTCTCACTTGTTGCGCAGGCTGGAGTGCAGGGACTCTTCACAGGTGAGAACCCACTGCTGATCGGCATGGGAGAGTTCTGACCTGCTCTGTTTCTGACCTGGGCAGGTTCCCCGCCTCCTTTTGCAAACTGGTGGTTCCCTGCTGCAGGGAGGTCACCATACTGATGCTGAAGTTAGTGTGGACACCAAACTGGCATAGTGCACTATAGCCCAGGACAGGACTCCTGGGCTCAAGCTGATCCTCCTGCCTCAGCCTCCCACGTAGCTGAGACTACAGGTGCACACCACCAGGCCCGGCCCAGCCTCCTCCTTGCAGCTGTAGCCGTGGCCATTCTTCAAAGCCCCTTCTTACAGGGAGCCTTTCTTGATGGTCCCAGCCAGAAAGGATCTCTCTCCTCTACATTCCTGCCCCAGGGATATTCGGTGGGCCCAGCTAGGATCCCAGTGGAAGCTCACTCGCTCGCTCTTTCTTTTCTTTTCTTTCCTTTAATTTTTTGCTTTCTTTTTCTTTCCCTCCCTCCCTCCCTTCCTCCTTTCCTCCCTACCTTCCTTCATGATGGAGTTTCTCTCTTGTTGTCCAGGCTGGAGTGCAATGGCACAATCTCAGCTCACTGCAACCTCTGCTTCCCGAGTTCAAGTGATTCTCCTGCCTCAGCCTTCCGAGTAGCTGGGACTACAGGCGTGCACCATCAGGTGCGGCTAATTTTATATTTTTAGTAGACATGGGGTTTCTCCATGTTGGTCAGGCTGGTCTCAAACTCCCCACCTCAGGCGATGCCCCCGCCTTGGCCTCCCAAAGCCAAGGCTTATGGGTATGAGCCACTCCCTCCCTGCCTGCCTCCCTCCCTCCCTCCCTCCCTTCCTTCCTTCCTTCCTCCCTCCGTCCTCCACTCTCTCCTTCCGCTCTTCCCTTCCCTCCCTCTTTTCCCTTCCTTCCCTCCCTTCCCTTTTTCCCCTTCCAAGATCCTAGTCTAAGCTCCAAAGGCTCTTTCCTTTCACCATTTCCCTTTTCTCTTCCCTTCTCCCTTCTCTTCCTTCTCTTCCTTCTTGATAGAGTCTCTCTCTGTCACCCAGGCTGCAGTGCAGTGGTGTGATCTCCGCTCAGTGCAACCTCCGCCTCCCAGGTTGAACCAATTCTCGTGCCTCAGCCTCCGGAGTAGCTGGGATTACAGGTGCGTGCCACCACTCCTGGCTAATGTTCATATTTTTAGTAGAGACAGGGTTTCATCATGCTGGCCAGGCTGGTCTCGAACTCCTGACCTCTGGTGATCTGCCCACCTTGGCCTCCCAAAGAGCTGGGATTACAGGTGTGAGCCGCTGCGTCCGGCCCTTCCTCTGCATTTCAAGTCCTGACCATCACTGCAGCTCACCTGCCATCTGTCATCTGATCGCCTCCCCTGTTCAGAGCCCACCCACACTCACACCTCCTCAGAGCAAAGCCGTAGTCCTTATGACGGCCCTGTTCCTTCTCTGCCCGCCTCTCGCCCATGCCCGTGCCCGTGCCCTCCCCGTCCCTCACCTGGCTCTGGCCACGCTGATCTCTTCGCTGTCCTTAAAATGCATCAAGGACCAGCCTGGGTAACATAGTAAGAGCCCAACTTCTAAAAATTATTTTTTAATTAACGGGGTATGGTGGCCCATGCCTCTAGTTCTAACTACTCAGGAGGTTGAGGCAGGAGGATTGCTTGAGCCCAGGCTGCAGTGAGTCATTACTGTACCACTGCACTCCAACCTGGGCAACAGAGCAAGACCTCATCTCTTTCTCTCTCTCTTTTTCTTTTTTTTTTTTGAGACGGAGTTTCTATCGTGTTGCCCAGGCTAGAGTGCAGTGGCATAATCTCAGCTCACTGCAACCTACACCTCCTAGATTCAAGCAATTCTCCTGCCTCAGGCTCCTGAGTAGCTGGGATTACAGGCGGGCATCTGCCACCATGCCCGGCTAATCTTTTTTTTTTTTTTTGTATTTTTAGTAAAGACGGAGTTTCACCACATTGGCCAGGCTGGTCTTGAACTCCTGACCTCAGGTGATCCACCTGCCTTGGCCTCTCAAAGTGCTAGGATTACAGGTGTGAGCCACTGTGCCAGGCTTTTTTTTTTTTTTTTTTTTTTTTGAGATGGAGTACTCTGTCACCCAGGCTGGAGTACAGTGGCGAGATCTCAGCTCACTACAACCTCCACCTCCCAGATTGAAGCCATTCCCCTGCCTCAGCCTCCTGAGTAGCTGAGACTACAGGCACATGCCACTGTGCCTGGCTAATTTTTGTATTTTTAGTAGAGATGGGGGTTTCACCATGTTGGCCAGGCTGGTCTCGAACTCTTGACCTCAAGTGATCTGCCTGCCTTGGGCTCCCAAAGTGCTGGAATTATAGGTGTGAGCCACTGTTCTCTCTCTTTTTTGAGACAGGGTTTTGCTCTGTAGCCCAGGCTGGAGTATGGTGGCCCCATCATAGCTCATTGTGGCCTTGACCTCTTGGGCTCAAGGGATCCTCCCACCTCAGCCTCCCAAAGCTTTGGGATTACAGGCATGAGGCACCGAGTCCGGCCAATGCCCCGTGTTAGATCTTGCCCCTGCCCGCCCATTCCTCATCTTCCTTCAGGCTCGCCTTTTCTCCTTAGCTCCTCTGCCCCGCTGGCCTGCTGTGTGGTTTGGGGATTTTGTCTGCGGTCCCTGCTCACCGCTCTGTGTGTTCTGTTCCGGCTGTATCCCCAGGACTGCGCATGGTGTGGGGAAGCGGAGGGGTCCTGAGACCCTCGGGAAGGGGAGAGACGGGGTTGTGAGCAGAGGGCATGGGGGATGCTACACCTGGCGGGGGTCGTACTCACCTGCTGCAGCTCCTCGTAGGTGATAAATAGGAAGTTGTCTCTGCCCTGCATCCGAAGCCAGCCCTTAATGTGGTCGAACCAGGAGCCAAACTGCACTGTGGGCAGAAGGACAAGAGGGGTGAGGGCGGAGTGGCAGGGTCCCCGCAGCCGCCCTGGGGGCTCATCCCTTCCCTTCCATCTTGATAGGGTCTTGCTCTGTTGTCCTGAGCAGAAAGGACTCAGGGCAGACATTTGTTTTTTTCTTTTGAGACAGAGTTTCACTCTGTCGCCCAGGCTGGGGTGCAGTAGCGCGATCTCAGCTCACTGAAACCTGTCTCCCAGGTTCCAGAGATTCTCCTGCCTCAGCCTACTGAGTAGCCAGAATTACATACCGGCGCTCGCCACCATACCTGCTTAAGACAGCTGGACGCCCTCCCCCTAGGCCCCCACATCTCCACCAAGTTCAGGGCTCTTCCAACCTGCTTCTCCCCAGTTGCCCATCTTGGGGGGCCCTGGTCTATCTGTCCATCCAGTCCCCCTCCTCCGCACACCTGAATTTCCCGCCAAAGGTAGGGTCTCCTATAGCAGCAGAGAAAGGAACATGTGGCCGAGGGCTGCTGCCTTTCTTAGTACCTGGGGCCTGTCTCCTGTTTCCTTGTCTCTCTCTGTCTCTCTCTGACTCCGTCTCTCTGAATTTATTTTCTTATCTCTTTTTAATTCTTTTTTTGTTTGTTTGTTTTTTGAGATGGAGTTTCGCTTTTGTTACCCAGGCTGGAGTGCAATGGCGCGATCTCGGCTCACCGCAACCTCCGCCTCCTGGGTTCAGGCAATTCTCCTGCCTCAGCCTCCTGAGTAGCTGGGATTACAGGCACGCGCCACCATGCCCAGCTAATTTTTTGTATTTTTAGTAAAGATGGGGTTTCACCTTGTTGACCAGGATGGTCTTGATCTCTTGACCTCGTGATCCACCCGCCTCGGCCTCCCAAAGTGCTGGGATTACAGGCTTGAGCCACCGCGCCCGGCCCTCTTTTTAATTCTTAATTTAATTTTTTTTTTTGAGTGGGAGTCTTTCTCTGTTGCCCAGGCTGGAGTGCCATTGTACCATCTTGGCTCACTGCAACCTCCACCTCCTGGGTTCAAGCAATTCTTCTGCCTCAGCCTCCTGCATAGCTGGGATTACAGGCTCCTGCCACCACACTCGGTTAATTTTTGTATTTTTAGTAGAGATGGGGTTTCACTGTATTGGCCAGGCTGGTCTCTTGGCCAGGCAGGTCTTGAACTCCTGGCCTTCTGCTCCGCCCGCCTCAGCCTCCCAAAGTGTTGGGATTACAGTGAGCCACTGCCCCAGGCCTGATTATTTAATATTTTTGAGACAGGGTCTCACTCTGTTGCCCGGGCTGGAGTGCAGTAGCGCGATCTCTGCTCACTGCAACCTCCCCCATGGAATCAAGCAAGCCTCCCACTTCAGCCTCCTGAGTACCTGGGATTACAGGCATGTGCCACGATGCCCGGCTAATTTTTGTATTTTTAGTAGACATGGGGTTTCACCACATTGGCCAGGCTGGTCTTGAACTACTGACCTCAAGTGATCTGCCTGCTTCGGTCTCCCAAAGTGCTGGGATTACAGGCGTGAGCCACTGCACTGGGCCCCTGTCTTTTTTTTTTTTTTTTTTTGAGATGAAGTTTCACTCTTGTTGCCCAGGCTGCAGTGTAATGGTGAGATCTCTGCTCACTGCAACCTCCGCCTCCCAGGCTCAAGCGATTCTCCTGCCTCAGCCTCCCAAGTAGCTGGGATTGCAGGTATGTGCCACCACACCTGGCTTATTTTATATTTTTAATAGAGACGGGGTTTCTCCACGTTAGTCAAGCTGGTCTCGAACTCACAACCTCAGGTGATCCACCCACCTTGGCCTCCCAAAGTGCTGGGATTACAGGCATGAGCCGCCATGGTGCCTGGCTCCCTGTCTCTTTTTTGTTGCCCTCTCTCAGTCTTTCTGTATTTATGTCTCCCCCTGTCTCTGTCTCCTCTTCTCTGTCCCCTGCTTGTCCTGCATCTCAGTCTCTCCCTCTGTCTCTGCATCTCCTGGTCGCCTGCTCTCTGTCTCTGCTGCCCCTTTTGATGCCCTGTGTCTCTGCCTTTCTTAACCCTTTCTTCTCTCTCCCTTTCTTACCCCTCCTCTGTCCCTCTGCCCATCCGGGTCCTCTGGGGTCTCCTTCCCAGCCCTCCTGCCCTGCTCTGCCCCATCCTCACCTTCGCCTTTGAGGAAGTTCTGCAGGAACTGGTTGGGCGTTCCCGGGTCCTTTAACTGTCCAGCAATCTTGGAGTAATGATAGAGGGAGACCACGACGTCCCGGGGGTTCCTGCCCATGTAGATCACCTGCATGCAGACAATTGGGAGAGGGGAGAAGGCATCAGACACAGGCAGGCCCCTGGCCCCTGAGGCTTCCTGCCCTTGTGCCCCCTCTCTTCTGACCCTGAAGCAGGAAGGGCTCAGGGCAGACTTTTTTTTTTTTGAGATGGAGTCTCACTCTGTCGCTCAGGCTGGAGTGCAATGACAGGGTCTTGACTCATTGCAACCTCCGCCTCCCGGGTTCAAGCGATTCTACTGCCTCACCTTCCTGACCTCAAGTGATCTGCCCGCCTTGGACCCCAAAGTGCTGGGATTACAGGCATGAGCCACCATGCCCAGCCTATTCTTATTTTTTAGAAACAAGGTCTTGTAGGCTGGGCACGGTGGCTCACGCCTGTAATCCCAGCACTTTAGGAGGCCGAGGTGGGTGGATTACCTGGGGTCAGGAGTTTGAGACCAGGCTGGCCAACATGGTGAAACCCTGTCTCTACTAAAAATACAAAAAATTAGCCAGGCATGGTGGTGGGCGCCTGTACTCCCAGCTATTTGGGAGGCTGAGGCAGGAGAATCGCTTGAACCTGGGAGGCAGAGGTTGCAGTGAGCCGAGTTTGCACCATTGCACTCGAGCCTGGGCAACAAGAGCAAAACTCCGTCTCAAAAAAAAAAAAAAAGGAAAAAGAGTGCCTTGGTTCAGTGGCTCATGCCTGTAATCCCAGCACTTTGGGAGGCTGAGGTGGGACGATCACGAGGTCAGATCAAGACCATCCTGGCTAACAGGGTGAAATCCCGTTTCTACTAAAAATACAAAAATTAACCGGGCGTGGTGGCGCGTGCCTGTAATCCCAACTAATGTGATCTCAGCTCAATGCAGCCTCAACCTCCCAGGCTCAAGTGATCCTCCCACTTCAGCCTCCCAAGTAGCTGGGACTACAGGTGTATGTCACCACGCCTGACTAATTTTTAATTTCTTTTGTACAGATGGGTGTTACCGAGTTGCCCAGGCTGGTCTCGAACTCCTGCACTCAATCAATCTGCCCACCTTGGCCTCTGAAAATGAGGAATTCCAGGCATGAGCCTCCGTGCCCAGCCCCCTTGCCTGATTTTCACGTTTTCATTCATTGTAATTGACTATAACCCGGGAGTTGAGCAGCTTTGCTGAACGCCGTGATTTCTGCTAAGTCGTTGAGCCTGAGGGTGGTCTAGGGGACTTCCCGATTGCAGTGCCCCTCTTTTCTCTGTCCTCACTCACTTCCTTGGCAATCTCAACCCAGGCCTCGGGCTTCGATTAATTACACAATATATGTGCCAAGGAATTGCAAACGGACGTGTCAGCCCAGGTCTCAGTTCCCGATGCGTGCATTTCGTTGCCCAGCGGCAGCCTCCGCTGGACGTGGGATGGGCGGCAGCAGAGCCCGCTTGCTCCTCCCCCACCAGCTCCCGTCCCTCCTCCCCTTCCCGGTTGCCCAATCCTGACAAGTTGCTTCCGCCGAAACCTTGGAGTCACCCTTGACTCATCCCTTTCTCTCACACCCACATCCAATCTGTCAGCAAATCCTCCCGGTCCCACCTTCAAAATACATCCCAAACCCTGTCCCTTCCCATCACCTCCGTGGATACCACTCTGGTCCAGCCACCGTCCCCTCCCCTGGACCCTGGCGCGCGCCGCCTCTCGGCTTCTGCTCGCAGCACACTCGGTCCCCATATGGCCGCCAGAGGGCGCCGGGGAAGCCTAAGCCCGCTCGGGCTCCCGCTGGGCCTTGATCCTGCAGTGCTGCCGGGTCACTTGGTCAGAGCTCGAGTCCCCGATGGGCCCACGTGGCCCTGCACATTTTGGCCCATGTTGTCCCCGATCCGGACCTCATCTCCACTCCTCTCCCCACTTGTTCTCTTGGCTCCGGCGGGACCGACCTCCTTGTTGCACTTCAGATACACCCACCTCAGGCCCTTTGCACCTGCTTTTCCCGCTTGCCTGAAATGCTCTTCCTCTGGAAACCTCTGTCACCTCCTGGGTTTTTACTAACTGGGGCCTCCCTTGACCTCGTTATTTATAATCGTAGCCTCACCCCACCCCAATTCTATCTCCAGCCCTCTCCCCACTCCCAATGTAAATTTATCCCATCAGACATTACATATATTATATTGTATATATGCATGTTATATTATTAAATATTAAATGTATTATACATATTAAATGTAATATTAAAGTGTATTGTAATAATATAGTGTATAATATTATATGTGTGTGTATATATATAATATTTTTGAGACAAAGTCTTGCTCTGTCTCCCAGGCTGGAGTGCAGTGGCACCATCTCAGCTCACTGCAACCTCTGCCTCCCTGGTTTCAATGATTCTCCTGCCTCAGCCTCCTGAGTAGCTGGGATTACAGTGGCTCACCACCACATCCGACTAACTTTTGTGTTTTTAGTAGAGACAGGGTTTCATACGTTGGCCAGGCTGGTCTTGAACTCCTGGCCTCAAGTGGTCTGCCTACATCAGCCTCCCAAAGTGCTAGGATTACAGGCATGAGCCACCACACCCAGTCATCAGACATTATGTATTGTAAGATGGGGTCTCACTCTGTGGCCCAGGCTGGAGTGCAGTGGTGCAGTCATAGCTCACTGCAGCCTCTACCTCCTGGCCTCAAGCAATCCTCTTGCCTTGGCTTCCCAAAGTGCTAGGATTACAGACATGAACCATTGTGCCTGGCCCATACTAAATATTTTTGTTATCTATTTCACCTATTATCTACCTGCTCCTATTAGAATGTGGCCTTTCTTTCTTTCTTTTCTTTGACTGAATCTTGCTCTGTTGCCTAGGCTGGAGTTCAGTAATGTGATCTCAGCTCAATGCAGCCTTGACCTCATGGGCCCAAATGATCCTCCCACCTCAGCATCCCAAGTAGCTGGACTACAAGGGTGTACCACCATGCCTGACTAATTTTTAAAATTTCTTGTAGTGATTGGTCTCACTATGTTGCCCAAGCTGGTCTCAAACTCCCAGCCCAAAGTGATCCTCCTCCTCAGCCTCCCAAAGTGCTGGGGCTACAGGTGTGAGCCACCACTCCCTGCCAAAGGACAGACATTTCTGTGTGTATACTGACCAATGTGCTAGATCAGAGCTAGGCACATAGTAGGTGCTGGCCGGGCGTGGCGGCTCATGCCTGTAATCCCAGCACTTTGAGAGGCTGAGGCGGGTGGATCACCTGAGGTCAGGAGTTCGAGATCAGCCTTGCCAAACTGGTGAAACCCCGTCTCTACTAAAAATACAAAAATTAGCTGGGTGTGATGGTGGATGCTTTTAACCCCAGCTACTTGAGAGGCTGAGGCAGGAGAATCACCTGAACCCCGGAGGTGGAGGTTGCAGTGAGCCGAGATAGCGCCATTGCACTCCAGCCTGGGCGACAGAGTGAGACTCGGTCTCAAAACAAACAAACAACAACAAAAAAACCCCAAACAGGTGCTGAATGAATCAATGAGTTATGCTCCCTCTCTCTGTCACCCCACACAGCCATCCAGCCCCTCCCAACCAACACACCCCACCTCCCAACCTTGGCCTTGGAGCTGAAGAAGGCCTTGGTGAAGATCTGGATGGGAAGATGGGAGCTCATGAGGCGGGGGCTGTACTGGTCCGGGAGGCTGAAGGCTCCCACGATGGTCTCACACCAGGGCGCCCGCTCCCAGATGGGCACCGAGCGGATCCAGGAGGGATCCCCATCTTTCAGAATTAAGCAGATGATCTCGATCATCCAGGTGGTGCCTGTTGGGAGAAATCGAGCAGATTAATTGGGTGTGGGGGGACTGAAGAGGGAGGTGTCATCAGATTAATCACAACAGCATTTATTGAGCAATTTGCCACTTTCTTTTTTTTGAGACAGAGTCTTCCGCTGTCGCCCAGGCTGGAGTGCAGTGGCACGATCTTGGCTCACTGCAACCTCCGTCTCCCAGGTTCAAGCAATTCTCCTGCCTCAGCCTCCAGAGTAGCTGGCATTCCAAGCGCCCACCACTGCACCTGGCTAATTTTTTTTTTTTAGACAGAGTCTCACTCTGTAGCCCAGGCTGGAGTGCAGTGGCGCGATCTTGGCTCACTGCAACCTCCGTCTCCCAGGTTCAAGCAATTCTCCTGCCTCAGCCTCCCAAGTACCTGGGACTACAGGTTCCTACCACCACCATGCCTGGCTAATTTTTTTATTTTAGTAGAGAAAGGGTTTCACCATGTTGGCCAGGCTGGTCTTGAACTCCTGACCTCAGGTGATCTGCCCGCTTCAGCCTCCCAAAGTGCTGGGATTACAGGCGTGAGTCACCCCGCCTGGCTAATTTTGTATTTTTAATAGAGACGGGGATCTCCCTACGTTGGCCAGGCTGGTCTCGAACTCCTGACCTCAGGTGATCAGCCAGCCTCGGCCTTCAAAAGTGCTGGGATTACAGGTGTGAGCCACCGCGCCCGACCTGACAATGTTTGTTGAGCAATCTACCACCAATTCTATCACACTGATTCCTTAGAGCTGGCGGAGAGGGCAACCTTCCTAACTTCATTTTCAGAGCCAGAAACTGAGCCTCTGAGAAATAATGTCACTCGTCTGAGGGGACGAAGGTAGGAAAGTGGTGCGGGGCAGAGACCGGAGAGCTGTCCACCCAGCCCCATTTCGTTTTCCTGCTGGGAATATGGCGTGGTGGCCTTTTCTGTCCTCCCCTGCTGCTACGTGTGGGGCCGTGAGACTGGGTCTAGCTGAGGAAGTGTAGGTGGCGGGATGCGATGCTAGGCTATTTCCAGGCCTGGCCCATAAACGCACACCACGTGACTCTCCACTCCGTCTCTGCTCCTGGATACAGAGACTCCAGGGGAGAATCTGGGACTCCTGGGGATGGCAGAGCCATAAGATGGGAGGAACCAAATGTCCAGGACAGCATGGACTTCCCCTCACTTCCTTCCACCCTGCCTGCACAAATTGGAGTTCATAGCAACTAGAAACAAACTTGGCTTCAGCCACTGAAATTATTCTGAGGCTGATCTATTAGAACAGTCAGAATTGCTTTATTTATTTATGTATTTCTTTATTTTTGAGACGGAGTTTCACCTCTGTCACCCAGACTGGAGTGCAGTGGCACCATCTCGGCTCACTGCAACTTCTGCCTCCCAGGTTCAAGTGATTCTGCCTCAGCCTCCTGAGTAGCAGGGATTACAGGCATGAGCCACCACACCCGGTCCACTCAAAATATTTATTTATTTTGAGAGAAAGTCTTGCTCTGTCTGCCCAGGCTGGAGTGCAGTGGTGCAATCACAGCTCATTACAGCCTCAAAATCCCAGGCTTAAAATATCCTCCTCCTCAGCCAGGTGCGGTGGCTCATGCCTGTAATCCCAGCACTTTAGGAGACCGAGGCGGTTGGATCACTTGAGGGTCAGGAGTTTGAGACCAGCCTGACCAACATGTAGATACCTCATCTCTACTAAAAATACAAAATTAGCCAGGCGTGGTGGCGGGCGCCTGTAATCCCAGCTACTTGGGAGGCTGAGGCAGGGGAATCTCTTGAACCCGGGAGGCAGAGGTTTTGGTGAGCCAAGATTGTGCCATTTCCCTCCAGCCTGGGCAACAAGGGTGAAACTCTGTCTCAAAAAAAAAAATCTCTGCTCTTTCCATGGCCCCCTTTTGAGGATCACCTCTTTATTTCTGTAGGGAGCCACAGAATTTTAGCTAGTGGAAGGGGACCTCAACAAGGACCCACTTCACAGTTTCAAATTTCAGGAGACCACAGGCAGTTCAGAAAAGAAATAGTAACGCTCACAATAACCATCTGGTGGAATTCATCGCATTTCATTCTTTCTGAGACAGGACCCCGCTATATGACCCGGGCTGGAGCGCACTGTTGCCATCAGAGCTACTTCAGCTTCACACTCCAACTCCCTGGCTCAAGAGATCCTCCCACCATAGTCTCCGGAGTCGTTAGGACCACGTGCGCCCAGCTATTTTTTTTTTTTGAGATGGAGTCTCACTCTGTTGCCCAGGCTGGAA
Organism: Saguinus oedipus; assembly: GCA_031835075.1. Classification (NCBI taxonomy): domain Eukaryota; kingdom Metazoa; phylum Chordata; class Mammalia; order Primates; family Cebidae; genus Saguinus; species Saguinus oedipus. The sequence goes on along the minus strand of CM063187.1, from coordinate 49,823,315 downwards.
TGCAGTGGTGCCATCTCGGCTCACTGCAACCTCCGCCTCCCAGGTTCAAGCAATTCTCCTGTCTCAGCCTCCCAAGTAGCTGGGACTATAAGCATACAACCACACCTGGCTAAGTTTTAGTAGAGATGGGGTTTTGCCATGTTGGCCAGGTTGGTTTTGAACTCCTGACCTCAGGTGATCCACCGCCTCGGCCTCCCAAAGTGCTGAGATTACAGGTGTGAGCCACTGTGCCCAGCCTGCGCCCACCTAATTTTTAAAATTTTTGTATAGATAGGATCTCACTGTGTTGCCCAGGCTGGTCTGGAACTCCTGGCCTCTAGCGATCCTCCTGCCTTGGCCTCCCAAAGTGCTGGGATTACAGGCATAAGACACCACATCCAGCCCATTTACTGGATTTCATTCTAACAATCACCCTGTACCAGTTATCAGTTTACAGGCTGGTGGCTCCAACTTCACTCCTCTCTCCTGTTGGTGATATTGGAGCTGGAGAAGTAAACACTTCTCCTCTGCCAGCTAGCTCAGTGTTCAGCCTTGTCAGCGGAGGGCGCTGGAGGAGCACTGAATGAGGATGGGGCATCTTTTCCAGATTCTCACGGCCCCTCTCAGCGGGATCTTGTGATGGACAGGGGCCAGCCCGGCACTGGATGCCCAGTGGCATTTACCCGTCCCCCCAGCAAATTTCAGTGGCCTGATGCACCTTGGTGAATTTCTGTCACCCAATGGGCCATGGTCATACCTCTCCAGTGAAATTCTCATCTCAGGTTGGGAGCTGGTTGGGTGGGGAAGTCCTTCTTCCAAATTTATTTCTTCCTTGGGAGTTTGGCTTCAGCCCTAGGGGAAGGAGCTGCTCCCTATTTTAGCTGTTCCTATGTGTGCTTTTTGTTTTTTGTTTGTTTGAGACAGTCTCGCTCTGTTGCTCAGGCTGGAGTGCAGTGGCATGATCGTGGTTCACTGCAACCTGCACCTCCTGGGTTCCAGTGATTCTCATGCCTCAGTCTCCCGAGTAGCTGGGACTACAGGCGTGCACTACCAGGCCCGGACAATTTTTTTTTTTTTTTTTGAGATGGAGTCACTCTGTTGTCCAGGCTGTAGTGCAGTGGCATGATCTGGGCTCACTGCAACCTCTGCCTCCCAGGTTCAAGTGATTCTCCTGCCTCAGCTTCCTGTGTAGCTGGGATTACAGGCACACGCACCCACACCAGTCTAATTTTTGTATTTGTAGTCGAAATGGGATTTCACCATGTTAGTCAGGTGAGTCTCGATCTCCTGACCTCATGATCTGCCTGTCTCGGCCTCCCAAAGTGCTGGGATTACAGGCATGAGTCACCGCGCCCAGGCCAAAGTATTTCCATCTTCCCAAACTGAATGCCTGCACCCACTAACCAGTTACCCCCACTCCCCCAGTCCCCTGTAACCATCATTCTGCTTTCTCTCCCTATACATTGGGCTGTTGTAAGTATCTCATTTAAGCGGAATCATACAATATTTTTCCTCTTGTGCCTGGCTTATTTCACTCAGCACAGTGTCTCCAAGATTCACCCATGTTGCAGCAATTACCAGAATCTCCTACCTTTTTAAGGCTGACTAATATTCCATTGGATAGATAGCGCATAATTTGTTTATCCATTCATTCGTCAGTGGACATTTGGATAGTTTTCCGCTTTTGATCATTGCAAGTAATATGGCCACGAACATTGGTATACAAACACCCGTTAGAGGGCCCCTCACATCCAGCTGTTCTGGGCACACTCCCAGAAGTAGAGTTGCTGAGTTAACATGGTCATTCTATGTTTAATTGTTTGAGGAACTGCCAAACTGCTTTCCATAGCAGTTGTACCATCTACACTCTCACCGGCAGTGCACAGGAGTTCCATTTTCTCAACATCTGTGCCACACTTGGTATTTTCTTCTATTCTGTATTTTCTTTCTTTCTTTCTTTCTTTCTTTTTTGAGATGAAGTCTTTGTCACCAGGCTGGAGTGCAGTGGCGTGATCTCAGTTCACTGCAACCTCTGCCTCGGTCTCCCAAGTAGCTGGGATTACAGGCACCCGTCACCATGCCTGGCTATTTTTTTTTTTTTTGTATTTTTAGTAGAGATGATGTTTCACCATCTTGGCCAGGCTGGTCTTGAACACCTGACCTCGTGATCCACCTGCCTCGGCCTCCCAAAGTGCTGGGATACAGGCATAAACCACTGCGCCAGTATTCTGTATTTTTTCTTTAAAAAAGAGACAGGGTCTCAATATGTTGCCCGGGCTGATCTTGAACTCCTGGGTTCAAGCAATCCTCCCACCTCGGCCTCCCAAAGTGTTGGGATTATAGATATGAGCCACTGCACCTGGTCACGTACTTCTATGTTCTAAATCACAGTCACCTAATATGTGCAAATAATTCTCTCTTTCTTTTTTTCCTTAGAGATAAGAGTTTTGCTCCATCATCCAGGCTGGAGTTCACTCTCGGCTCAGTGGGACAATCTCGGCTCAGTGGGACAATCTTGGCTCACTGCAACCTCCACCTCCCGGGTTCAAGTGATTCTCCTGCCTCAGCCTCCTGAGTAGCTGGGATTCCAGTGTGTGCCACTGTGCCTGGCTGAACTTTTTTTTTTTTCCTGAGTCAGGGTCTTGCTCTGCTCCCAAGGCTGGAGTGTCATGGCACAATCATGGCTCACTGCAGCCTCAACCTTCTCAGCTCAGGTGATTCTCTGACGTCAGCCTCTCGAGTAGCTGGGACTACAGGCATGCACCACCACACCTGGCTAATTGAATTTTTGTAAAGACAGGGTTTTGCCACGTTGCCCAGGCTGGTTTTGAACTCCTGGGCTTAAGCTATCCACTTGCCTTAGCCTCCCAAAGTGCTGGGATTACAGGCATGAGCCACCTTGCCCCACTGCAAATAACTCTTTGTTCATTTTATTTTGAGCCAGGGTCTCGCTCTGTCGCCAGGCTGGAGTGCAATGATATAATTTTGGCTCACTGCAAACTCTGCCTCCCCGGTTCAAGCAATTATGCCTCAGCCTCCATGTATTTGGGACCGCAGGCATGCACCACCATGCCCAGCTAATTTCTGTATTTTCAGTAGAGATGGGGTCATGTTGGCCAGGCTGGTCTCCAACTCCTGGCTTCCCAAAGTGCTGGGAACACAGATGTGAACCACCCGCTCTGGCTAGGAGAACAAGTTCCTACAATTTTATAGAGAGAAATTTAGCCATTGTCTGTCAAAATTACAAATGTGCAGACTCTGACCAAACAGTTCTATGTCTAGGAATTTGTCCTAGAGATAAATGTGTCCAGTGGCAAGTGCCACGTGTACAAGGCATTGTGTGTACACTTTACATGTGTACACAGGCAAAGCACTGGACAGCGATACACAGCAATCAGGAGGAAGCTGGTTAAGCAGGAATTATTATACATCCCGTGTCGTGGATGCTACGGAACTGTAAAAAAAAAAAAAAAAAAAAACCCAGAAAGTTATTTGTTTACAGTTCGGTCGAGGCATAAGAAAAAAGAACAACATAAGCGAAATCCAGGCCGGGCGCGGTGGCTCACGCCCATAATCCCAGACCTTTGGGAGGCCGAGGTGGGCAGATCACCTGAGGTCAGGAGACTCAGACCATCCTGGCCAACATGGTGAAATCCCGTCTCTACTAAAAATACAAAAATTAGCCGGGCATGGTGGCACATGCCTGTAATCCCAGCTACTTGGGAGGTTGAGGTGGGAGAATCGCTTGAACCTGGGAGGTGGAAGTTGCACTGAGCTGAGATGGCACCACTGCACTCCAGTCTGGGCAACAGAGTGAGACTTTGTCTAAAAAATAATAATGATGTTAAAATGTACCCCGAGAAGACACTGATAAGGAAATGAAAAGACAAGCCATTGATTGAAAGAAAATATTTGCAAAACAAGTATCCGATCAAGGATCTGTACTCCGATCTTATAAAGAACTCTCAAATCTCAATGATAAGAAAACAAACAGCTGGGCACAGTGGCTCATGCCTGTAATCCCAGCACATTGGGAGACCGAGGTGGGCAGATCTCAGGGTCAGGAGTTCAAGACCGGCCTGACCAATATGTCCAAACCCTGTCTCTACTAAAAAATATAAAAATTAGCTGGCCATGGCGCCTGTAGTCCCAGCTACTTGGGAGGCCAAGGCAGGAGAATGGCTGGAACCCGGGAGGCGGAGGTTGCAGTGAGCCAAGATCATGCCATTGCACTCCAGGCTGGGCAACTCCATCTCAAAAGAAAAAAAAAAAAGAAAGAAAGATAAAACCATTTTGGGCCAGCATGGTGGCTCACTCCTGTAATCCCAGCACTTTGGGAGGCCAAGGCGGGTGGATCACCTGAGGTCAGGAGTTCGAGACCAGCTTGGCCAATGTGGTGAAACCCTGCCTCTACTAAAAATACAAAAATTAGGCAGGCATGGTAGTGGGCGCCTATAATCCCAGCTACTCAGGAGGCTGAGGTAGGAGAATCACTTAAACCCATGAAGGTGGAGGTTGTAATGAACTGAGATCTCACCACTATACTCCACTCTATGCAAGAGTGAGACCCTGTCTCAATTAAAAAAAAAAAAAAGAGGGCCGGGCGAGGTGGCTCACGCCTGTAATCCCAGCACTTTGGGAGGCCGAGGTGGGTGGATCACGAGGTCAAGAGATGGAGACCATCCTGGTCAACATGGTGAGACCCCGTCTCTACTAAAAATACAAAAAAATTAGCTGGGCATGGTGGCGCATGCCTGTAATCCCAGCTACTCAGGAGGCTGAGGCAGGAGAATTGCCTGAACCCAGGAGGCAGAGGTTGTGGTGAGCCGAGATCGCGCCATTCCACTCCAGTCTGGGTAACAAGAGTGAAACTCCGTCTCAAAAAAACAAAAAGAAAACATATGTCTACATAAGAACTTGTGTGCAAGGCCAGGGGTGGAGGCTTACTCCTGTAATCCCAACACTTTGGGACCCAAGGCAGGTGGATTGCTTGAGCCCAGGAATTTGAGACCACACTGGGCAACACAGTGAGACCCTGTCCATAAATGTTTTTTTTTTTTAATTAGCTGGGTGTGGTGGTGAGCCCCTGTCACCCCAGCTACTCAGGAGGCTCAGGTGGGAGGTTAGCTCAAGCCCAGGAGCTGGAGGCTGCAGTGAGCCAAGACTGCGCCACTGCACTCCAGCCTGGGTGAGAGATGGAGACCCTGCCTCAAAAAATAAAAATAAAAATAGCAACAAGAATTTGCCTGCAATGTTCATAGCAGCTTCACTGATAATAGCTCCAGAGTGGAAAGAATCCAAATGCTTATCAACTGCTGAATAAACGAAGTACAGGTTATACATGTCATAAAATATTATCGGACCATAAAAAAAATGACATTCTGACACACGCAGCAACGTGGATGAATCTTGACAACATGATGCTCAGAGGAAGAAATCAGACACAGAGGCCACAGAGTGTATGATTTCATTTCCATGAAATGCCCAGAACAGACAAGCCCACAGAAACAGAAAGGAGATTAGTGGTTGCAAGGGGCCGGGGAAAGGGGATGTGAGGATTGGGAGGTGATGCCTTATAGGTCTAGAGTTTCTTTCTTTCTTTCTTTCTTTCTTTTTTTTTGAGATGGAATTTTGCTCTTATTGCCCAGGCTGGAGTGCAATGGCATGATCTCAGCTCACCGCAACCTCTGCTTCCCAGGTTCAAGCGATCCTCCTGCCTCAGCCTCCCAAGTGGCTGTGATTACAGGCATGTGCCACCATGCCTGGCTAATTTTTTGTATTTTTAGAGATGGGGTTTCACTGTGTTAGCCAGGATGGTCTCCATCTCATGACCTTCTGATCCACCCCTCTCGGCCTCCCAAAGTGCTGGGATTACAGGCGTGAGCCATGGCGCCTGGCCAGGTGTAGAGTTTCTTGGTGGATGATGATAATGTTCTTTATTTTTATTTATTTGTTTATTTTGAGACAGGGTCTTGCTCTATTGCCCAGGATGGAGGGCAGTGCCACAATCTCAGCTCACTGCAACCTCTGTCTTTGGGGTTCAAGCAATTCTCCTGCCTCAGCCTGCCGAGTAGCTGGGATTACAGGCATGTGCCACCACACCTGGCTAATTTTTGTATTTTAAGTAGAGATGGGGTCACCATGTTGGCCAGACTGGTCTTGAACTCCTGACCTCAAATGATCTGCCCACCTTGGCCTCTCAAAGTGCTGGGTTTACAGGCGTGAGCCACCGAGCCTGGCCCACTCAGTTTTTTGTTTTTGAGACAGTGTCTCTGCCACCCAGGCTGGACTGCAGTGGGGTGAACACGTCTCACTGCACCTCCACCTCCCAGGCTCAAGCAGTCCTCCCACCTCAGCCTCCCAAGTAGCTGGGACTAGAGGCATGCACTACCATGCCTGGCTAATTTTTGTATGTTTTGCAGAGATGAGGTCTCACCATGTTGGCCAGGCTGGTCTTGAACGCCTAGGCTCAAGAGAGCCTCCTGCCTCGGCCTCCCAAAGTATTGGGATTATGGTCCAAACCACTGGGCCCAGCTGAAAAAACTCTAAAATTGATTGTGGTGATGGATGACCAGCTCCGTGAACATGACAAAGTCATCAAATTGTATACTTTTTCTTTTTATTGAGACAGGGTCTTACTCTGTTGCCCAGGCTGAAGTGCAGTGGTGTGGTCATGGCTCACTGCAGCCTCAGCCTCCCCAGCTCAAGTGATCCTCCTGCCTCAGCCTCCCGAGTAGCTGGAACTACAGGCACACACCACCACATGTGGCTAATTTTTTTTTTTTAGAGATGGGGTCTTGCTATATTGCCCAGGCTGGTCTTGAACTCTTGGCCTCAAGTGATCCTCCTACTTCAGCCTCCAAAAGTGCTGAGATTGTAGGTGTCTAAGCCACTCTGCCCCGCCTAACCTCTATTTTTCTTCACAACATTTATTGCCACCAGTCATAGTGTCACATTTTTATTTGTTGAGCCCACTACAATGTGAGCTCCATAAAGGCAGATATTTCAGTCTGTCTGGAGAGCTGCAGCCTTCTTTGATCTTAGAACAGTGCCTGCCACATAATATGTGTTTAATAAATATTTGGCCAGGCACAGTGGCTCACACCTGTAATCCCAGCACTTTGGGAGGCTGAGGCGGGTGGATCACGAGGTCAGGAGATCAAGATCATCCTAGCTAACACGGTGAAGCCCTGTCTCTATGAAAAATGCAAAAAATTAGCTGGGCGTGGTGAGCACGCCTGTAATCCCAGCTACTCGGGAGGCGGAGACAGGAGAATCGCTTGAACCCAGGAGGCAGAGGTTACAGTGAGCCGAGATCATGCCACTGCACTCCAGCCTGGGCCATAGAGCAAGACTCCATCTCAATCAATCAATCAATCAATCAATCAATCATTGTTGGAAGAGAGGAGAAAAAAGGGAAGGAAGAGTTTTTGTTATTTCCCTTTGGTCATTTAAATGCTACTTATTGACTGGGCTCACACTTGTAATCTCAGCACTTTGGAGGTCTATGGCAGGAGGATTCCTGGAGGCCAGGAGTTCCAGACCAGCCTTGGTGATACAACAGGACCCCGTCTCTATTAAAAAAAAAAAAAAGTTTGTTTTTTGAGATGGAATCTTTCTCTGTTGCCCAAACTGGTGCAACCGGGCGATCTTGGCTCACTACAACCTCCACCTCCTGGGTTCAAGCGATTCTCCTGCTTCATCCTCCTGAGTAGCTGGGATTACAGGTGTGTGCCACCAGGTCTGGCTAATTTTTGTATTTTTAGTAGAGATGGAGTTTCGCCACATTGGCCAGGCTGGTCTCAAACTCTTGACCTCAGGTGATCTGCCTGCCTCTGCCTCCCAAAGTGCTGGGATTACAGGTGAGAGCCACCATGCCCAGCCTTATTATTATTATTATTATTGAGAGAGGGTCTTTCTCTGTCACTAAGGCTGGAGTGCAGTGTTGCAATCTTGGCTCATGTACAACCTCTGCTCCCTGGGTTCAAGCGATTCTCCTGCCTCAGCCTACCGAGTAGCTTGGATTACAGGCACCTGCTACCATGCCTGACTAGTATGAAAAATATTTTATATATATATATATATATATATATATATACACACATATATATATACACATTACATACACACACACACACACACACACACACACACACACACACATATTTTTTTTCGAGACAGAGTTTCGTTCTTGTTACCCAGGCTGGAGTGCAATGGCGTGATCTCGGCTCACTGCAAACTCCACCTCCCAGGTTCAAGCAATTCTCCTGACTCAGCCTCCTGAGTAGCTGGGATTACAGGCATGTGCCACCACATCCAGCTAGTTTTGTATTTTTAGTAGAGACAGGGTTTCTCCATGTTGGTCAGGCTGGTGTCGAACTCCCGACCTTGGGTGATCTGGCCACTTCAGCCTCCCAAAGTGCTGGGATTACAGGTGTGAGCCACCACGCCTGGCTCTTTTTAATAATTTTTTAAAACGATTTTTTGAGTCAGATTCTTGCTCTGTTCCCCAGGCTGGAGTGCAGTGGTGTGATCTCTGCTCACTGCAACCTCAACCTTCTGAGTTTCAGCGATTTTTGTGTCTCAGTCTCCGGAGTAGCTGGGACTACAGGCACATACCACCATGCCCAGCTAATTTTTGTACTTTAATAGACACGGGGTTTTGCCACGTTGCCCAGGCTGGTCTCAAACTCCTCAAACTCAAACACTCAAATTGTATACAGTTCTCCACTTTAAAGCATACAACTTAGCTGGGCGCGATGTCTCACGCCTCTAATCCCAGCACTTTGTGAGGCTGAGGCGGATGGATTGCTTCAGCCTAGGAGTTCAAGACCAGCCTGGGCAACATGATGAAAGCCTGTCTCTTCAAAAAATACAAAAGTTAGCCAGGCGTGGTGGTGCACACATGTGGTTCCAGCTACTCAGAAGGCTGAGGTGGGCAGATCATTTGAGTCCAGGAGGTCAAGGCTGCCTGCAGTGAGCCAAGATTGCTCCATCGCACTCCATTCAGCCTGAGTGACAGAGCAAGACCTGTCTCAAAAAATAAAAATGTCAGGTGTGGTAGCTCATGCCTGTAATCCCAGAACTTTGGGAGGCTAAGGCAGAGGCATCATTTGGTCAGGAGTTCAAGATCAGCCTGGGCAATGTAACAAGACCCCATCTCTACTTAAAGAAAAAAAAAAAAGGCTGGGCACAGTGGCTCACGCCTGTAATCTCAGCACTTTGGGGGGCTGCGGCAGGTGGATCATGAGGTCAGGAGTTTGAGACCAGCCTGGCCAAGATAGTGAAACTGGTCTCTACTAAAAATACAAAAATTAGCTGGGTGTGGTGGCGGGCGCCTGTAATCCCAGCTACTCGGGAGGCTGAGGCAGGAGAATCACTTGAACCCGGGAGGCAGAGGTTGCAGGAGCTGAGGTGGAGCCACTGGACTCCAGCCTGGGTGACAGAGCAAGACTCTGTCTCAAAACAACAACAAACAACAAAAAAAACCAGAAAAGTAGACAGGTAAAGGGGACAGGGAGGGACAGAACGAGGGCACTATGTCAGCCAGGGTGGACGGGGAAGGTGGTATGTTGAGAACTGACCTGGAGAGGAGGGGCTGGGCGCCAGGTGGGTATCCCGGGGAGGCTGCTTCTGGCAGGGGCACCGCTCTGAACAGACCCGGCCCTGCTTTTCCCATCCCTTCCTCCTCAGTGCACCCCTCCCGTCCTCCACTGCACCCCCTCCCCGCTCTCCCCGGCCCCTGCCCCCAGCCCAGCTGGTACCTGACTTGGGGTAGGTGATGATGAAGATGTCGTCGTCCCGCACATCTTGGGTGTTCTCTGCCAAGCTGATGCTCTCGGGCGAGTACAGGCCAACGGGGAAGGGGACGCCCTCGTACCGGAAGTATTCACCTGGCAACTTCTGGCTGTGGAAGGGATGGGAGATGCCATGAGGGAGAGCAGGGAGGTGGGCGCCACTCGGACCCTGGCAAGGAACTTCCTCCTCAGAGCCTCGGTTCCTCTTGTGCAAAGTGGTGACACTGTTCCTATAAACTTGATAAAGCTGGCCAGGCGCCGTGGCTCACACCTGTAATCCCAGCACTTTGGGAGGCCGAGGCGGGTGGATCACCTGAGGTCAGGAGTTCAAGACCAGCCTGGCCAACATGGTGAAACCCTGTCTCTACTAAAAATACAAAAATTAGCTGGGCATGGTGGCGGGCACCTATAATCCCAGTTACTCCAGAGGCTGAGGCACGAGAATCACTTGAACCTGGGAGGCGGAGGTTGCAGCCATCGCACTCCAGCCTGGGTGACAGAGCGAAACTTTATTTCAAAAAAGAAAAAAGAAAAGAAAAGAAAATTTTTTTTTCTTTGTTTTCTTTTCTTTCTTTTTTTTTTTGTTAGAAAATAAAATATTTGGCCGGGTGCGGTGGCTCAAGCCTGTGATCCCAGCACTTTGGGAGGCCGAGGTGGGTGGATCACGAGGTCAAGAGATCGAGACCATCCTGGTCAACATGGTGAAACCCCATCTCTACTAAAAATACAAAAAATTAGCTGGGTATGGTGGCACGTGCCTGTAATCCAAGCTACTCAGGAGGCTGAGGCAGGAGAATTGCCTGAACCCAGGAGGCGGAGGTTGCGGTGAGCTGAGATCGTGCCATTGCACTCCAGTCTGGGTAACAAGAGCGAAACTCCGTCTCAAAAAAAAAAAAAAAGAAAGAAAAAAAGAAAATATTTACAAAAAAATAAAAAATAAAAAGATGCTAGGCACAGTGGCTCACACCTGTAATCCCAGCACTTTGGGAGGCCAAGGCGAGCAGATCACTTGAGGTTAGGAGTTCAAGACCAGCCTGGTCAATATGGTGAAACCCCATCTCTACTAAAAACACAGGCCAGGCAAGGTGGCTCATGCCCGTAATCACAGCACTTTGGAAGGCTGAGGCAGGCAGGTCACGAGGTCAGGAGTTCAAGACCAGCCTGGCCAACATAGTGAAACCCCATCTCTACTAAAAATTAAAAAAAATAGCCAGGCATGGTTGAGTGCCTGTAGTCCCAGCTACTTGGAAGGGTAAGGCAGGAGAATCGCTTGAACCCAGGAGGTGGAGGTCACAGTGAGCCGAGATTGTGCCACTGCACTCCAGCTTGGGTAACAGAGTGAGACTACATGTCAAACAAAAACCAAAAAGCATTAGCTGGTGACACCTGTAATCCCAGCTACTTGGGAGGTTGAGGCAGGAGAATCGCTTGAACCCAAGAGGCAGAGGTTGCAGTGAGCCGAGATGGCACCACTGCCCTCCAGCCTGGGCGCCAGAGGGAGACTCAATCTCAAAAAAAAAAAAAAAAAGGGGGGGTTAAAACAGAGCCTAGCTCATAGTCTGCATTCCATACCTTTGAACTAAAATTATTATGGTTATTTCATGCAGTAGCAGGCACCACTGGGGCCTTATGTGAGTTCCGAGGAGAGTCTGCCTAGCACAGCCTTAGGCCTTCAATAAATTGCAGTTACTTTGTTCATTCGGTGACGTCATCAGTTATCCCATAGGTTGAGTGTGGGTGTGGAATTAGTGATGATGTCACCGGTTACCAGGCAGATTTAGCCCAGTGGGCGGGTGCAGTGAGGTAATCCATTTCCAGGAGGATTAGCCCCTGGGCACCTGCTGGGCCTTGGCTAGGCTTCCATTGGTCCCACTTGCCCTTTTGGTGCCTTGGGCAGTGGACCTCGCCTCTTTGATCCTCAGTGTCCTCATCTGTCACATGAGGATAAGAGCCATCTCTGCCTTGAGGTTTTAATCCTACTTGGGGATTCAAAGGGATAATATATTTTAAGTGCCTGGCTCCTGATACATTTATCAGCCAACGGAAGCTCTGTGTAGCATTATTTCAGTCTTTGATCTGGCCAACAGCTCCTTGAGGGAAGACATCTCCTTCCCAGCTTACAGGAGGGGAAAACTCAGATGCCAACAAAAACCTGTGCCGTTGGGGAGGCCCTGAATGAATTAACGAATGAATAGGAAGGTGTCCTGCCCATTCTGCTCCAGCACCTGCAATCTCCAAACTGGGGGTCCCAGCCTCACCCTCCGGAGGCCAGGGTGGAGCCCACAGTGCTGGGAGACGTTGGTGCTCAACCAGTGTTTGACTGAATGAGTGTAGGAAGGAAGGAAGGAAGGAAGGAAGGAAGGAAGGGGTTTACCGGAATGAAAGGAGTCAAATTCTTTCAGCTGCTGCAGGAGCTCTCAGCCTTGGGTGCTGCGGACATTTTGAAAGACCCCCAAGGGGAGGGCGAGGTGGCTCACATCTGCAGTCCCAGCACTTTGGGAGGCCAAAACAGGAGGATTACGTGAGGCCAGGAGTTTGAGAGCAGCCTGAGCAACACAGTGACAGCACCATCTCGATACATAAATAAAATATTAGCTGAGTGCCACGCACAGTGGCTCATGCCTGTAATCCCAGCACTTTCCAAGGCCGAGGTGGGTGGATCACCTGAGGTCAGGAGTTCAAGACCAGCCTGACCAACATGGAGAAACTCCATCTCTACTAAAAAATACAAAAATTAGCCGGGCGTGGTGGCACATGCCTGTAATCCCAGCTATTCGGGAGGCCAAGGCAGGAGAATCGCTTGAACCCAGAAGGTGGAGGTTGCAGTGAGCCGAGACCACATCACTGCACTCTAGCCTGGGCAACAAGAGTGAAACTCCATCTCAAAAAAAAAAAAAAAAAAAATTAGCTGAGTGTAGTGGCATGCACCTATAGTCCCAGCTACTCGGGAGGCTGAGGCGGAAGGATCAATTGAGCCCAGGAGTTTGAGGCTGCAGTGAGCTGAGATTGCACCACTGCACTCCAGCCCGGATGACAGCATGAGACCCTGCCTCTAAAAACAAACACACAAACAGACCAATTGTTGTGCGGTGGGTGGGGTAGAATCGGGCTCTCACCATAGGTTTCCGTGCTAGAGAGAGGATATGGAGGTTCAAGGAGGAAGCGATTTGCCTGTGGCCACACAAGAACGGAACAGAGCTGGAATTGGAACCGAGGCCGCAGTGGCCTCTCAGTCCTGTAGACTCAGTCCCTCCTTCCCCATGAACCGCACAGTCCAGCCAAGACTCCCAAATGCACTGAGCACTAGTCCCAGCTCTGGGTCCCTGGAGCTGCTGTTGCCCCTCCGGGGAATGCCCCCCACCCTGGGCCTGAGTGCAGAGGCAACCAAGGAGCGCCCCCGCCCGCCCACACACCTAAGACACCTAAGACAGGTGTCCTGCAAGGGGCTGTTCACCTTGCAAACAAATCTGGCCCCAGGGAGACTTCCCTCTGCCTGGGTCACAGGCCTGTTTGTTCCCACAAAACATGTCCAGAGCCGTGCGGGTATCGCCTGATTTGAGTGGAGGAATGAAGGGACTATTGAGCCAGCAAGAGGCCGGGAGCAGGGACAGCAGATAGAGCTCTGGTTGGGTGGCCACAGTGGGCAGGTGGGCGTGTGACTGCTGGGAATGACTCAGCCTCCTGGACAGCAAATGGCTCTGCCTGCGAGCCCCTGACATGCGATTCTTTTTTTTTTTTTTTTTTTTGAGATGGAATCTCACTGTCACCCAAGCTAGAGTGCAGTGGCATGATCTCAGCTCACTGCAACCTCTACCTCCTGGGTTCAAGCCATTCTCCTGCCTCAGCCTCCTGAGTAGCTGGGACTACAGGCACGCACCACCACACCTGGCTAATTTTTTGTATTTTTAGTAGAGACAGGGTTTCATAGTGTTAGCCAGTATGGTCTCGATCTCCTGACCTCGTGATCCACCCACATTGGCCTCACAAAACGCTGGGATTACAGGTGTGAGCTGCCGCACCTGGCTGCTTTTTTTTTTTGAGGTGGAATCCCGCTCTGTCACCCAGGCTGGAGTACAGTGGAAGAATCTCGGCTCACTGCAACCTCCCCGTCCCAGATTCAAGGAAGTCTCCTGCCTCAGCCTCTGGAGTAGCTGGGATTACAGGTGCCTACCACCATGCCTGGCTAATTTTTATATTTTTAGTAGAGATGGGGTTTCACCATGTTGGCCAGGCTGGTCTTGAACTCCTGATCCCAGGTGATCCTCCCACCTCAGCCTCCCAAAGTGCTGGGATTATAGGCATGAGCTACCATGCCAGGCCTTATTTAGTGAAACCTATTAAATAAGGTTTTTTATTGAAAAAAAATTAGCCAGGCATGGTAGCCTGTACCTGTAGTCCCAGCTACTTGGGAAGCTGAGGTAGGAAGATCACTTGAGCCCAGTAGTTCAAGGCTACAGGGAACTCTGACCTTACCACTGCACTCCAGCCTGGGTGACAAAGCAAGACCTTCTCTAAAAATAATAATAAGGCTGGGTGTGGTGGCTCATGCCTATAATCCCAGCACTTTGGGAGGCCGAGGCGGGCACATCATGAGGTCAAGAGATGGAGACCATCCTGATCAACATGGTGAAACCCCATCTCTACTAAAAATACAAAAAATTAGCTGGGCATGGTGGTGCGTGCCTGTAGTCCCAGCTACTCAGGAGGCTGAGGCAGGAGAACTGCTTGAACCCAGGAGGCGGAGGTTGCGGTGAGCCGAGATCGCGCCATTGCACTCCAGCCTGGGTAACAAGAGCGAAACTCCATCTCAAATAATAATAATAATAATAATAGGCCAACCGTGGTGGCTCATACCTGTAATCCCAGCACTTTGGGAGGCTGATGTGGGAGGATCACTTGAGGTCAGGAGTTCAAGACTAGCCTGGCCAACATGGTAGAACCCTGCCTCTACTAAAAATACAAAAATTAGCCAGGGGTGGTGGCACCTGCCTGTGGTTCCAGCTACTTGGGAGGCTGAGGCAGGAGAATCTTGTACCCGGGTGACAGAGGTTGCAGTGAGCCGAGATCACACAAGTACACTCCAGCCTGGGCAACAGAGCAAGACTCTGTCTCAAAAGAGAAGAAACCCAAAATCCAAACGCCAGAGTCACTCTCCCTTCTGGGTGTTTGTCCAAGAGAAATGGAAGCCTCTATGTTCATACAAATATCTATAGTTGACCCTCATCTATACTCATGTTTATAGCTGCTCTACTCATAACTGCTAAACCCTGGGGACAGCCCGAATGTCCTTCCACAGGTGAGTGGATAAACAGCAGTACATCTGTGCCACATTATACTATCAGCCACGAAAAAGAACAAGCCAGCGGTTCCCACAGACACAGGGAAAGCTCCTGAGGCACTGCACTACGTGAAGGTGCCTGACTTGGAAGGTGAGCTCAGTGTGGTTCCAGCTCTGTGACTGTGGTTGGCTCAATCACAGCCCCCAGTGATGCCCTCATCCTAATCCTTGAAATCTGAGACTGTCTTCCACAAGTGGCAAAATGGATTTTGCAGACGTGACTAACAATCTTGATGCGGTGGCTCATGCCTATAATCCCTGCACTTTGGGAGGCCAAGATGGGCGGATCACTTGACGTCAGGAGTTTGAGACCAGCCTGGGCAACATGGCGAAACTCCATCTCTATTAAATGTACAAAATTAGCCGGGTGTGGTGGCGGGAGCCTGTAATCCCAGCTACTTGGGAGGCTGAGGCAGGAGAATCACTTGAACCTGGGAGGTGGAGGTTGCAGTGACCTAGGATTGTGTCACTGCGCTCCAGCCTGGATGACAGAGTCTGTGTCTCAGGGGAAAAAAAAAAAAGGATCTTGATGCCAGGCATGGTGGCTCATGCTTGTAATCCCAGTATTTTGAGAGACTGAGATGAGAGGATTGCTTGAGGCCAGGAGTTTGAGACCAGCGTGGGCTACAAACAGAGAGATAACATCTCTTAAAAAAATAAAAAAAGAGCCAGGTACGGTGGCTCATGCCTCTAATCCCAGCACTTTGGGAGGCCAATGAGGGTGGATCATGAGGTCAGGAGTTTGAGACCAGCCTGGCCAATATGGTGAAACCCCATCTCTACTAGAAATACAAAGATTAGCTGGGCGTGGTGGCAAACACCTGTAGTCCCAGCTACTTGGGAGGCTGAGGCAGAAGAATTGCTCGAACCTGGGAGATGGAGGTTGCAGGGAGCTGAGATTGTGCCATTGCACTCCAGCCTGGGCAACAGAGCAAGACTCTGTCTCAAAAAAAAAAAAAAAAAAAAAAAAAGGAAAAGAAAAGAAAAAAAAGAAAAGAAAGAAAGAAAAAAGAAAAAAAAGAAAGAAAACTCCTGGGCTCAAATGATCCTCCTACCTCAGCCTCCTAAAGTGCTGGGATTACAGGTGTCACTGCACCCAGTGGGCTGCAGTTTTACATAAAAATTCATCTAATATTTAATCTAAAATGTATCATGTATCTAAATGCTAAACACTGCTGACACAGTGGCATCAGGGACTTCTGAGCAAAGACCTGCAGGTGGTGAGAGATGGAGTGGTGTGCAGGGCCCAGGAGAAAGCATGTGGGGAAAGGAAGCGAGTGGTGGGCTGCTGGGATTCTGGAGTCTGCGTGGGACTGGAGCTGGGGGGCCCTGAGTGGTCCACCCTTGCAGGAATGCAATCTGAAGGCAGGAGGGATTTACCAGCAGCCCTGGCGGTGCCGCTGACTCACTGCCGGCTCCTGTGATCAACTCGCCTTTCTCTGGAGATAGTGTTGCCAAGACCCCCCAGCCCGAACTGGCTTCAATGCGCCTCACTCCCAGGATGCAGAGCAGTATCCCGGCATCCTGCCCTGCCTCTGTCCTGGCTGTTCTCCCCGCCAGGCCCGCCCTCATTCAGCTCTGGACAGGCTTGCACTGGGAGCCATCTGGACAGGCGTCCCCAGCTCAACCTCTCAGCAGGATGACTCACCCTTGGCCACAGAGAAATGCTCTGGGCAGGAAATGTGACTGGCGCGACCTCTCAGGGAGATGTTTGGGAAGGTTTACAGGATTCAAGCCCAGCTCCTTCTCCGTCTTCAGGGCTTGGGTCTTCCCCAACCACCTTGGCTGAAACAAGAGACCTCTCCACCCCTGCTCACATTACTGCCCATCTCTGCATCCTGCTGGCCTCGTCTGCAGCCCTACTTATTTATTTATTTATTTATTTGTCTGTTTGTTTTTTGAGACAGAGTTTCACTCTTGTTGCCCAGGCTGGAGTGCAATGGCACGATCTCGGCTCACTGCAACCTCCACCTCCTGGGTTCAAGCTATTCTCCTGCCTCAGCCTCCCGAGTAGCTGGGATTACAGGCACACACTGCCATGCCCAGTCCATTTTTTGTATTTTAGTGGAGATGGGGTTTCACTGTGTTGCCCAGGCTGGTCTCGATCTCCTGAGCTCAGGTAATCCACCTGCCTCAGCCTCTCAAAGTGCTAGAATTACAGGCATGAGCCACCACACCCAGCGTGTCCATCTAACTTTTGTATTTTTAGTAGGGATGGGGGTTTCACCATGTTGCCTAGGCTGGTCTCGAATTCCTGGCCTCAAGCAATCCACCAGCCTCGGTCTCCCAAAGTGCTGGGTTTACAGGCATGAGCCATTGCACCCGGCCACACATATATTTCTCAACACGAGCAGACTTTAGGCTGTGTGCAGTGGCTCCTGCCTATAATCCCAGCATTTTGGGAGGCCAAGGTGGGAGGATTCCTTGAGCCTAGGAGTTTGAGACCTGACTGGAAAACATAGTGAGACTCCATCTCTACAAATAACAATAAAAAAAATTAGGCTTAGGCTGTGTATGGTGCCTGACCAACATGGTGAAACCCCATCTGTACTAAAAATACAAAATTAGCCAGATGTGGCGGCACATGCCTGTAGTCCCAGCTACTCAGGAGGCTGAGGCAGGAGAATCACTTGAACCCGGGAGGCAGAGGTTGCGCTGAGCTGAGATCCAACCACTGCACTCCAGCCTGGGCAACAGGAGCGAAACTCTGTCTAAAAAAAAAAAAAAAATTAGCCGGTGTGTGGTGGCCCATGCCTGTAGTCCCAGCTACTCGAGAGGCTGAGAGGTGAGGTGGGAGAACTGCTTGAACCCGGGAGGAGGAGGTTGCAGTGAGCCGAGACCACATCATCGAAAAGCCTGGGTAGTAACCTGGGTAACAGACCAGACTGGGTAACACGGTGAGACTCCATCAAAAAATCAATCAATCAATCAATTAGCTGGGTGTGGTGACGCATGCCTGTTGTCTCAGCTACTTAGGAGGCTGAGGTGGAAGGACTGCCTGAGCGGGGGAGGTCGAGGCTGAGTGGGCCATGGTTGCACCCCTGTACTCCTGCCAGCTGACAGGGCAAGATCCTATCTCAAAAGAAAAAAAAATTAAAACAAAAATTAAATAAGCACACTTTAGATTTGTGTGGTTTACTGTAGGTAAACTTCTATTAAGAAAAAAAGAAACACATTGGCCAGGTGCAGTGGCTCATGTAATCCCAGCACTTTGGGAGGCTGAGGCAGGCAGGTCACCTGAGGACAGGAGTTCGAGACCAGCCTGGCCAACATGGCGAATCTCCATCTCTACTAAAAATACAAAACTTAGCCGAGCCTGGTGGCAGGGCCTGTAATCCCAGCTACTCCAGCAGCTAAAGCAGGAGAATTGTTTGAACCTGGGAGGTAGAGGGTGAAGTGAGTCAAGATCCAGCTACAGCACTCCAGCCTGGGTGACAGAAGGAGATTCACACGCACACACGCACACGCACGCACACACGCATGCGCACGCACACGCACACACACGCATGCACACACACACGCACGCGCACACACACGCACACGCACACACACACACCGTGAACAAACATTGAAGTAGTTAATAATATCCAGTCTGGAATGTTTAGGGGGAAACATTCAGATGTCTTCAACTTTGAAAGGCAACAAATAGAAGGATTAAGCCGGGCGTCCTGACTCACGCCTGTAATCCCAGTGCTTTGGGAGGCCTCGGCGGGCAGATCACCTGAGGTCGTGAGCTGGAGACCAGCCTGTCTAACACGGTGAAACCCTGTCTCTACTAAAACAACAAAAATTGGCCCGGGCAAGGTGGCACACCCCTGTAATCCCTGCACTCTGGGAGGCTGAGGCAGGCAGGTGACTTGAAGTCAGGCGTTTGAGACCAGCTTGGCCAACATGATGAAACCTGTCTCTACTAAAAATACAAAAAATTAGCTGGGCATGGTGGCGGGCATGTGTAATTCCAGCTACTCAGGAGGCTGAGGCAGGAGAATCGCTCGAACTTAGGAGGCGGAGGTTGCGGTGAACCAACATTGCGCCACTGCACTCCAGCCTGGGCAACAAGAGCAAAACTCTTCTCAAAAAATAAAAATAGGCCAGGCGCGGTGGCTCAAGCCTGTAATCCCAGCACTTTGGGAGGTCGAGGCGGGTGGCTCACGAGGTCAAGAGATCGAGACCATCCTGGTCAACATGGTGAAACCCCGTCTCTACTAAAAATACAAAAAATTAGCTGGGCATGGTGGTGTGCGCCTGTAATCCCAGCTACTCAGGAGGCTGAGGCAGGAGAATTGCCTGAACCCAGAGGCGGAGGTTGCAGTGAGCCGAGATCGCGCCATTGCACTCCAGCCTGGGTAACAAGAGCGAAACTCCGTCTCAAAAAATAAATAAAATAAAATAAAATAAAATAAAATAAAAATAAAAGTAAAAAACCAGAAGGACTGATAGATGGCTAGAGGGATGCAAAGACCTGTGACACAAGTACTACGAATAAAATTGTAGTGTCTCCTGAGAGTGACACTGTAAAAAAGAAAAAAAATTTGAAACTTGGAAAACCCCAAATGTTAGTGGTGGTGAGAATAGGGGGATTCATGGGGTAATCCTTCCAATGTTCTTGTAAGTTTCGACACATTTCATAATACAAGGTTGGGAGGAGGAGGTGGCACTTATTTGGCAAGATGTCTGAGATATCACGAAGAACAGAAGGGTAAGGGTGGAGGCAGATGGAAAGTCGTCTCTTAGTTACATAGAAAAGCAGGCCTGGCACAGGGGCTCACATCTGTAATCCCAGCACTTTGGGAGGCTGAGGTGGGAGGACTGCCTGAGCCCAGGAGTTCTAAACTGCAGTGATCTGTGGTGAGGCCACTGCACCTTTCGAGACGGAGTCTTGCTCTGTCGCCCAGGCTGGAGTGCAGCGACGCCGTCTCGGCTCACTGCAACCTCCACCTCCTGGGTTCAATCGGCTCTCCTGCCTCAGTCTTCCAAGTAGCTGGGATTACAGGTGTGCACTACCATGCCCGGCTAATTTTTGTATTTTTAGTAAAGACGGGGTTTCAAGATGTTGGCCAGGCTGGTCTCAAACTCCTGGCCTCAGGTGATCCTGGTTAAGGGCGTGAGCCACAGTACCCAGCCAAGACTCTGTCTCTGAAAGATAAAAAATTGAAAAAATTGGCCAGGCACAGTGGCTCATGCTTGTAGTCCCAATGCTTTGGGAGGTGGGTGGATCACGAGGTCAGGAGTTCGAGACCAGCCTGACCAACACAGTGAAACCCTGTCTCTACTAAAAATATGAAAATTAGCTGGGCGTGGTGGCAGGTGCCTATAGTACCAGCTACTTGGGAGGCTGAGGCAGGAGAATTGCTTGAACCCAGGAGGTGGAGGTTGCAGTGAGCCGAGATTGTGCCACTGCACTTCAGCCTGGGTGACAGAGCAAGACTCTGTCTCAATAAATAAATAAATAAAATTATTTTCCTTTGGAGGAAGGCAATATCGCAAGTGAATTTTGACACACACATACCCTGTGCTATCCAACCCCCATTAAGATACAGAACAGTCCCTCCCCAGATAGTTTCCTTACATCTGGTGTCTGTGTGTGTGTGTGTGTGTGTGTGTGTGTGTGTGTGTGAGTGAGATGAAGTCTCTGTTGCCCAGGCTGGAGTGCAGTGGCACCATCTCAGATCACTGCAACCTCTGCCTCCCGTGTTCAAGCGATTCTCCTGCCTCAGCCTCTGGAGTAGCTGGGATTACAGGCGTGCACCATCATGCCGGGATACTTTTTGTATTTTTAGTAGAGATGGGGTTTTGCCATGTTAGCCAGGCTGATCTTGAACTTGTGGCCTAAAGGGATCCACCCACTTTGGTCTCCCAAAGTGCTGGGATAACAAGCGTGAGCCACGGCCCCTGGCCCCGGCTTACATCTTGTCTCAATCAGTCCCTGCCCTGTCCCCAGATGCCACCCCCTCACCCTCCCCTGCACAGATTGAGTAAGCCCCGTCTTGCACATTCTAGAACTGTCATCTTATAGAAGAGGCTCTTTGGTGTCTGGCTTTCTTTGCTCAGCATAACGTTTCTGACATTTTCTGTGTCTGTGTGTACATTAGGGCTTGTTCCCGTTTGCGGCTGAGTAGAATTCCACTGCATAAATAAATCACAATGTGTTGATCCAGCCTCTGCTAATGGACACCTGGGCGGTTTCCAGGTCAGGCTATTACTCCCAAAGCTGCCACAGCTGTTCCTGTCTTTGTGGGAACCTGCATTCTCATTTCTCTTGGGCAAATAACTAGGAACAGAATTGCTAGGTCACAGAGTGGATATCAGATGATTTGCATTGTAGTAGCTGTAAAGTAGGTTTTAAGATCTGATAGGAGGCCAGGTGCTGTGGCTCTCGCCTGTAATCCTACCACGCTGGGAAGACGAGGCGGGAGAATCGCTTGAGCCCAGGAGTTCAAAACCAGCCTGCATAACATAGTGAGACCCTGTCTTTACAAATAATCTATTTTAATAAAATTTTATATTAAAAAAAATCTGACTCAGGAGGCTGAGGCAGGAGAATTGCCTGAACCCAGGAGGCGGAGGTTGTGGTGAGCCGAGATTGCGCCATTGCACTCTAGCCTGGGTAAACAAGAGCGAAACTACGTCTCAAAAAAAAAAAAAAAAATCTGATAGGGAACGATCCCCTTTAACTTTTTTTCTTGCCAATTCTTGCACATTTAAAATCTATATAAATATCGGCTGGGAATGGTGGCTCACACCTCTAATCCCAGCACTTCGGGAGGCTGAGGTGGCTGGATCACTTGAACTTGGAAGTTCAAGACTAGCCTGGCCAATATGGTGAAACCCTGTCTCTACTTAAAAATACAAAAATCAGCCAGGTGCATGTCTGTAATCCCAGCTGCTCCGGAGGCTGAGAACTGCTTGAACCTGGGAGGCGGAGTTTGCATCGAGCTCAGATCGCACAGCTGCACTCTGGCCTGGGTGAAGAAGTGAGACTCTGCCTCAAAAAAATAAATAAAGTGTACGTAAATATTGTATATATCCTCAAAACAGGTACAACTATGATCCAGAAATAATAATTAATAAATAACAAAAGCTATATAAACATTACTATGATTGTTTATCTTTTAAT
Organism: Saguinus oedipus; assembly: GCA_031835075.1. Classification (NCBI taxonomy): domain Eukaryota; kingdom Metazoa; phylum Chordata; class Mammalia; order Primates; family Cebidae; genus Saguinus; species Saguinus oedipus. The sequence goes on along the minus strand of CM063187.1, from coordinate 49,801,084 downwards.
TTTTTATCTTTTTATTTTTTGAGTCAGTGTTTAACCCTTGTTGCCCAGGCTGGAGTGCAGTGGTACAATCTCAGCTCACTGCAACCTCTGCCTCTTGGGTTCAAGCAATTCTCCTACCTCAACCTCCCAAGTAGCTGAGACTACAGGCATGTGCCACCATGCCCAGCTAATTTTTTGTATTTTTAGTAGAAACGGGTTTCACCATGTTGGCCAGGATGGTCTCAAACTCCTGACCCCAGGCGATCCTCCCACCTCATCCTCCCAAAGTGCTGGGATTACAGGCGTGAGCCACCTCAGCCAGCCTAATTTTTGTATTTTTAGTAGAGATGGGGTTTTGCCATGTTGACCAGGCTAATTCCAAACTCCTGACCTCAAGTGATCCTCCCGCCTTCGCCTCCCAAAGTTCCTGGATTACAGGCATGAGTTGCTGTGCCCAGCTAATTTTTATATTTTTAGTAGAGATGGGGTTTCCCCATGTTGACCAGGCTGGTCTTGAACTCCCGACCTCGTGATTCACCTGCCTTACCTCCAAAGTGCTGGGATTACAGGCGTGAGCCACCGCGTCCAGCCAAGGCCCATTTCGGAGAAGAGGACAGTGGGGCTCTGGCCTGCAGAGCGTTTCACCCACATCTGCCTGATGGGAACACACCTTAGGTCCGAGGTCCCTGGCTCTGTCCCTTGAAGCCACAGTCTCACCGCAGGCCCCGCCCCTCGGAGAATAACACTGGCTGCCAGTGTTATTCTGTTCTCACAGTACCGTTGGGCTTGTTCCCTGCACGCCACATGCTCCACCACACCGTGGAACCACAGGCTGCGCGATGCCTTTCTCCTGGGACTCTTCACTTTTTTGTCTCCTCCCTTCTCTCAAATGCCTCCTCTCTCTCTCTCCCTTCCAGCTTATCTTCATTACTTATTCAATCCTTTTATTATTTTTGTTGTTGTTGTTGAGACAAAGGTTTTGCCCTGCCTCCTCAGCTGCACTCAGACTGGAGTGCAATGGCGTGATCTCAGCCCACTGCAACCTCCGCCTCCCAGGTTCAAACGATCCTCCTGCCTCAGCCTCCGGAGTAGCTGGGATTACAGGCACCCACCACCACACCTGGCTAATTTTTGTTTTTAGATGGAGTTTTGCTCTTGTTGCCCAGGATGGAGTGCAGAGGCGCCATCTCGGCTCACCGCAGCCTCCGCCTCCTGGGTTTAAGCAATTCTCCTGCCTCAGCCTCCCGAGTAGCTGGGATTACAGCCATGCACCACCATGCCCGGCCTATTTTGTTTGTTTACTTATTTAGAGACGGGGTTTCACTCTTGTTGCTCAGGCTGGAGTTCAGTGGCACAATCTTGGCTCGCTGCAAACTCCACCTCCCAGGTTCAAGCGATTCTCCTGCCTCAGCCTCCCGAGTAGGAGGGATTACAGGTGCACACCAACAAGCCTGTCTAAGTTTTGTATTTTTAATAGAGACGGGGTTTCACCATGTTGCCCAGGCTGGTCTTGAACTCCTTACCTCAAGCGATCCACCTGCCTCAGCCTCCCAAACTGCTGGTATTACAGGTGTGAGCCACTGTGCTCAGCGTCATTGACAACTGTTTAAATTGACTATATGTGGAAATGATAATATTTCAGATACAGCAGATACATAATTAAAATTAATTTCACCTGTTTCTTTTATGTTCTTTGGAAATACATGGCTACAAGAAAGTATGTTCCTATGAGCTCACGGTATCTATCTACGGAAGGTGTCCAGAGTCATGGAAACCACAGGGGTGATGAGTCCACCAGAGAAGAAATGGCCACCGAGGGGCAGCCTCTGACTGCAGTTTCAAGCTACTGTCTCATTCCTTTCTCTGGAATGAGGGTTGTGGGTGGGGCCTCAGTTTTCCCATCTGTAAAATGGGCATTGTATGCCTGGGCCTGCGCAGGGCTGCTGTGAAGACTGAACGAGTTCACCCCCACACGGGCCTCAGCACAGGGCCTGGCTAACGACAGATACTCAGGAAGCTCATCATTCTTTTTGAGACGGAGTCTCCCTTTGTCGCCCAGGGTGGACTGCAGCGGAGGAGTCTCGGCTCACTGCGACCTCCACCTCCCGGGCTCAAGTGATTCTCCTGCTGCAGCCTCCCAAGTAGCTGGGATTATAGGCACCCACCACCAAGCCCCTGCTAATTTTTGTATTTTTAGTAGAGATGGGGTTTCATCATGTTGGCCAGGTGACCACTCCTGACCTCAGGTGATCACCCACCTGGGCCTCCCAAAGTGCTGGGATTACAGGTGTGAGCCACTGCGCCTGGCCAGGAAGCTCCTTATTCTTATCTTTCCTCACCCATTTCCTCCCTTCCTAGCACAGGAGTTTCTGGCTCATCAGGGGACCCAGGAACTGGGGAAGGAGGAAAGAGAAATAGCTGAGTCAGCAGCAAGCCAGGGTCAGACCCTTCCCTGGTCATCACCCATTCCACAGATGCCCAGCCTCAAGGTCAGTCCAGTCCACCAGGAGGGTCCCAGATCCTGAGCAAGGGGGGCGGCATTCAAACCAAGGACTGCCTGCCTGCGAGCTTTTATTTATTTATTTATTTATTTATTGAGACAGAATTTCACCCTTGTTGCCCAGGCTGGGGTGCAATAGTATCATCTCGGCTCACCACAACCTCTGCCTCCCGGATTCAAGTGATTCTCCTGCCTCAGCCTCCCCAGTAGCTGGGATCCAGGTATGTGCCACCAAGCCAGGCTAATTTTGTATTTTTAGTAGAGACAGGGTTTCTCCATGTTGGTCAGACTGGTCTCGAACTCCCAACCTCATGTGATCCACCCGCCTTGGCCTCCCCAAGTACTGGGATTACAGGTGTGAGCCACCAAGCCCAGCCTCTTTTCTAATTTTTTTTTAGAGATGAGGGTTTGCTATGTTGCCCAGGCTGGTCTTGAACTCCTGGCCTCAAGCAATCCTCCCACCTTGGCCTCCCAAAGTGTTGGGATTACAGGCGTGAGCCGTGGTGCCTGGCCCCTGCAGGCATTCTTGTCTGCGGTGTCAAGGTCCCCACTTTCCTGGATCCTCAGGGCTCTGGTCCCTGTGTGAGTAGCCGGCCACACCTCTCTTACAGCCGCTACTCCAGGCCTCCCAGCAAAGCTCCCTTCTCGCCCTGGCATTCACTAGATATCATGGGCAACCCACTGGGTCCCACAGTTCCTCCTCTAGACCCTCTAGGTGGCAAACTGGGTTGCTCAGTTCTTTCCAAATGGGTCCTGAACTCAGCAGGCCAACATGGCCAAGCCCATCTCTACTAAAAATACAAAAATCAGCCAGGCGCGGTGGCGGGAGCCTGTAATCCCAGCTACTTGGGAGGCTGAGGCAGGAGAATCGCTTGAACCCAGAAGGCGGAGGTTGCAGTGAGCGAAAGTCGCACCACTGTGCTCCAGCCTGGGCGACAGAGCAAGACCCTGTCTCAAAAGAAACAAAACAAAACAAACCCAAATGGCCCCTGAACCCTGAACATCTTTCCTCTGCCGGTCCCTACACAGGCCCGCCAGGCACAACTGCCCACCCCACCCCAGACAGCGAGTGGAAAGAAAAACCATCCTGTCCCTCCCTCCCCTAGCCTGAGTCCCTAGTCGGGGGCAGGGAGGGGAGAGGGAGGGAACCATGAGCATCTGTTTTTGCTTCTCCTCAAGCCCCCGCATCCACCAGTGCTGGCCCGAAGCCCCTCTCCCCAGTCTGCCTGCCCAAATCTCACCCGGGAGCGAGGCAAAGCCTTCTTTTTTTATTTTTTGAGACGGATCTCACTCTGTCACCTCAGCTGGAGTGCAATGGCACAATCTTGGCTCACTGCAACCTCCGCCTCCCGGGTTCAAGCGATGCTCCTGCCTCAGTCTCCCAAGTAGCTGGGATCACAGGCGTGCGCCACCACGCCCGGCTAATTTTGTATTTTTAGTAGAGATGGGGTTTCTCCATGTTGGCCAGACTGGTCTCGAACTCCCAACCTCAGGTGATCTGCCCGCCTCAGCCTCCCAACGTGCTGGGATTACAGGTGTGAGCCACCACGCCCGGCCGGCCAACTTATTATTTAATAGTTTGAAACCTCTCGATCAGCCCCAGTCTCGGAAAAAGCAGCTTCGTGACTGGCAGGACTTTGGCCGTAAAATCCTTCAAGTGGCTCAGCCCTACCTCAGGCAGGCGCGGCCGGGGTTGTAAAACCAGAGCCAGCCCTTCCTCGCCAATAACAGGCAGAGATCAGAAGGTGCGGCGCTAGGGACTCCGGAGATCAGAGCGAGGGGAGGAGCGGCCATCGCAGCTCTCCGTGGCCGCCTGGGGCGCCCAGGTCCAAAGGCCCGCGTGGCTTCTCTGGCCTTCACAGTCTGAGCAGCCCAGCACGCCGGGAATGCAAAGAAATGCCTGCCGGGCGCGGTGGCTCACGCCTGTAATCCCAGCACTTTGGGAGGCCGAGGCGGGTGGATCACGAGGTCAAAGATTGAGACCATCATGGTCAACAAGGTGAAACCCCGTCTCTACTAAAAATACAAAAATTAGCTGGGTATGGTGGTGCGCGCCTGTAATCCCAGCTACTTGGGAGGCTGAGGCAGGAGAATTGCTTGAACCCAGGAGGCGGAGGTTGCGGTGAGCCGAGATCGTGCCATTGCACTCCAGCCTGGGTAACAACAGCGAAACTCCGTCTCAAAAAAAAAAAAAGAACTGCCTGGAACTGCAGAGCCGCCGCTGTGCCTCCTGCTTGGGCTGAGTCTCCCTCCTGGATCTCACTCCTTCCTGCTCTCACTCATCCCTGAGTTCCCCATCCAGAGCATGATAGGGTCAGACTTCCCTGGTTCGAATCCTAGCGATGCCCTGCTTGGCAGCTGTGTGACCCTGGGCATGTCACTCAACCTCTCTGGGCCTCACCCCTTACACGGTATGACACTAAAGTGGGTTAATCTCCGACGGCTGTGAGGATTAGAGGAAGTAACACAGACAGCACTCAGTGGGCTGAGAACAGCTCAAGGATGTTGCAGGGATTATATCATCCTGTGCTTGAGTGTGAGCTCCGCGCCCATCCTGCCTGCTGCCCATGCCTAATATTTTCCTCTTACGATTTTAATTTAGCTTGTATTATCCTTTTTAGTCCTTTTTCCATACAAGGCCACATGGAACACATATTACATTTCTCTTTTTTTCTTTTTTGAGACGGAGTCTCCCTTTGCAGCCCAGGTTGGAGTGCAGTGGCACAATCTTGGCTTATTGCAACCTCCACCTCCTGGGTCCTGATTCAAGCAGTTCTCCTGCCTCAGCCTCCCAAATAGCTGGGATTACAGGTGCCCATCGCCACACCTAGTTAATTTTTGTGTTTTTAGTAGAGATGGAGTTTCACCATGGTGGCCACGCTGGTCTTGAACCCCTGACCTTGTGATCTGCTCACCTCGGCCTCCCAAAATGCCGGGATTCCAGGCATAAGCCACCTTGGCCTGGTCACATATTAAATTTATTTCGTTCTTTTTTTTTGAGATGGAGTTTCAATCTTGTCACCCGAGCTGGTGTGCAGTGGTGCAATCTCAGCTCACTGCAACCTCTATCTGCTGGGTTCAAGCAATTCTCCTGCCTCAGCCTCTGGAGCAGCTGGAATTATAGGTGTGCGCCACCATGCCCAGCTAATTTTTGTAGTTTTAGTAGAGAAGGGGTTTCACCATCTTGGCCAGGTTGGTCTTGAACTCCTGACCTCAAGGGATCTGCCCACTTTGGCCTCCCAAAATGCTGGAATTACGGGCATAAGCCATTGCACCCAGCCTCACATATTAATTTCTAAAGCATAATTTATAATGAACCCCATAAACTAGAACATTCTGAGCAATGCATCTTTCTGATATCCCGGGGCTCCTCCCCGTGGCATCTGCCCCTCCCTTGAGCTGCTATCCTGAATAAAATTCTGATCAATTCTCGGTTTTTATTTTATTTATTTTTTTTAGACACAGGGGTCTTGCTATGTTGTCCACGCTGGTCTTGAACTCCTGGCCTCAAGTGATCCTCCCACCTCAGCCTCCCAAAGTGCTGGAATTATGGACAGGAGCCACCATGCCTGGCCTAGGATAACTTTTTTTTTTAACCACATATGCATGTATTCTGAAAACAACAGTTTAGTTGCTCTCCCTGGGGGTGCTTAAAGAAGGAACTGCTCGAGAGCCAATGGGGTCTGTTGGAGGAGGGCCCGCCACCAGGAGCTTCCTCTGCCGCTGGCCTTCCTCTGACTCACCTGCCCCTCACTCTCCTGAAGCCATCTCTGGCCCCATGCCCCAACTCTCCCAGCACGCCCTGCCCCTCCTCCCTGTCTCCTAACTCTGACTCATTCTGGAAGCTCCAGCTCAGGTTGCCTAATGGATCCTCCATTCATTCATTCATTCTTTTTTTTTTTTTGAGATGGACTTTTGCTCTTCTTGCCCAGGCTGGAGTGCAGTGGTGCAATCTGGACTCGCCATAACCTCTGCCTCCTGGATTCAAGTGATTCTCCTGCCTCAGCCTCTGGAGGAGCTGGGATTACAGGTGCACACCACCATGCTGGGCTAATTTTGTATTTTTAGTAGAGATGGGGTTTCTCCATGGTGGTCAGGCTGGTCTCAAACTCCCGACCTCAGGTGATCCACCCGCCTCGGCCTCCCAACGTGCTTGGATTACAGGTGTGAGCCACTGCACCCAGCCCATTCATTCATTCTTGACATCCTTTTCACAAATCTCCTTCATTAATTTCCTATCTATGAACAGGTCAATATTTTGGTGCCACGGGCCAGATATGAAGAGAGACCAGCATGATCAGGAACCTGGGATCTGGGGTGGGCGTCTGCCTGCATTCTCTCAAACCCTGCTGCGCCCTCTCACCCAAGCCAGAAATCCTAAATTGCCTGCGTTGAATCTTAAAGCCTGAGAAGTTTAGCAAAGGAAGGAGAGAGGGCAGAGGTCAGCTCAGTCGAGGACATGGCGCCAGTTCGTGCAAAGGCCGGAAAAGGGGAGGTCCAGGTTGCAGTAGGTCTACAAGCAGCTGGGGGAGCGGGTGGAAGCAGATGAGACGGGAGAAGAGGGGGCCTTGGAGCCCAGGTCTTGCTATGTTGCCCAGGCTGGAGTACAGTGGCTATTCACAGGCATGATCCCACTACTGATCAGTGCAGGAGTTTTGACCTGCTCTGTTTCTGACCTGGGCTGGTTCACCCCTCCTTAGGCAACCTGGGTCCCCCACTCCCAGGAGGTCACCATATTGATGCTGAACTTAGTGCAGACACCCGATTGGCATAGCGCACTGCAGCCCAGAACTTCTGGGCTCAAGCAATCCTCCAGCCTCAGCCTCCCGAGCAGCTGGGACTAAAGGTATGCGCCACCGCGCCCGACTCTATTATATATTTCTTTTTTTGAGAGGGAGTCTCGCTTTGTCACCCAGGCTGGAGTGCAACGGTGCCATCTCGGCTCACTGCAACCTCCACCTCCCGGATTCAAGGGAATCTCCTGCCTCAGCCTCCCAAGTAGCTGGAATTACAGGCGTGCACCACCACACTCACCTAATTTTTGTATATTTAGTAGAGACAGGGTTTCACCATGTTGGCCAGGCTGATCTCGAACTCCTGACCTCAAGTCATCCACCTGCCTCGGCCTCCAAAAGTGCTGGGATTACAGGCGTGAGCCATCACGCCCAGCTTGTTTTGTATTTCTGCTTGGGAGTAAGATCTCTTAGACAAAGGAAACCTGTGCCTTACAATGGTTTTGGAGACCATTGCTGTGAGTTCTGGGGAAGCCACAGAAGGGGTTTGAGTTGGGGATGGCCAGAGATCCATCTGGAGATGAGACAGGACCTGTGGGTCAAGCACAGCGACTCAAGCACAGAGGCTCACCCCTGTAATCTCGGCACTTTAGCAAGCCAAGTGGGAGAATCGCTTGAGGTCATGATTTCAAGACCAGCCTGTGCAACAGAGTGAGATCTTGTCTCTCCAAAAAGAGAGAAAGAGAGGCCGGGCGCAGTGGCTCATACCTGTAATTCCAGCACTCTGGAGGCCGAAGTTGGGCGGATCACCTGAGGTCAGGAGTTTGAGACCAGCCTGGCCAACATGGTAAAACCGCATCTCTACTAAAAATACAAAACTTAGCTGGGGGCAGTGGTACACGTGTTTCCCAGCTACTCGGGAGGCTAAGCCGCAGAGCACTCACTTCACCTTCTGTTTGGGTTGAGTCTCCCTCCCGGATCTTACTCCTTTTTAGTCTTGCTCATCTTTAAATTCCCTGTGCAGGGCGTGATAGAGTCAGGCTTCCCTAGTTCAAATCCTGTCTACTTCCTGCTTGGCAGCTGTGTGACCCTAGGCAAGTCACTCAACCTCTCTGGGCCTCACCTCTGACGGTAGTCAAAGTGGGTTAATCTCAGGTGGCTGTGAGGGTTAGATGAGGTAAGACACCTGAACCCAGGAAGTGGAGGTTACAGTGAGCCGAGATTGCACCACTGTACTCCAGCCTGGGTGACAGAGCCAGACTCCCTCTCAAGAAAACCACCAAGTGGTAGAGAAGTGGAATGCGGGCGAGGAGGTGGGAGGGTGCGGTGGGTGAGGGCTGTGTGTTGAGGAATTCACGGGATGGCTGGAAGGAGGGACAGCCGAGGCTGGTGTCGGGAGCCTAGGGGGAGATGAGGCCTAAGCTGGGGCTGTGGCAGCTGAGAGGAAGAGCCCGGGCAGAGAGTCAGGGCATAGGGGTGGGGCCTGGGGACTGACTGGCTGGGAGTGAGCAGAGGGGATGGTGGGGGCCAGGATCAGGCCTGTGGATCTGACCCAGTGATGGGGGCATGGGGAATCCCTGAGATGGGCAGTCCAGGAGGAGGTGTGAATTTGGCGGGTGGCTGCTGAGTTCGGGATGCTGTGTATCTGAGGGGGCCTCGGAGGGGGACATCATGAGGAAGAGGGCCCCAGGGGGATGCTCCAGCGGGCTGGCTGGGGAGAGGCATGCCTCCAGGCCTAGGGGATTCCAGAAGTGTCTGGAAGCTTGAGGTCCTAGGGGCACCCCCGCCAGGCGCTGCAGCCATTCAGGGCTAGAGGGTTACTCACCAACCCGCCCCCCCCATCATGACGAAACAGCTTTGCAGAGGGCCAATGACTGAACCAAAGTCATCCCCCTAGCAAGGTCACTCAGGGCATTTTATGACCAGCCGGCAGGGCCATAGCAGAGGTAAAAGATAGAAAAGGCTCCCAGGTGCTGGGATGGGGTGGGGGTAAGGCCTTCCCAGAGGCGGGAACCCTGGCGAGCTGGCTTATCTGTTTATCTCCGGAGGGAAGAATTGCAGCACTCAGAAGGCCTGGGACCTCCCTCAAGCAGAACTGGGCCAGCCTAGCCATGGCTGCCAGCCCAGGAGGCCCAGAGACACTAGAAAGCTTGTCTAGGTCACACAGCAATCAGGGTTGAACTGCTCCTGTCTCTGGAGTCCCAGGCACCAGGAAGGCCTCTCCAGGCCCCCGCTTCTGGCTGAGGGAGGGGAAGAGAGGGCCTGAAACAGTAGAAAGCCATGGTGGCTCACACCTGTAATCCAGCACTTCAGGAGGCTGAGGCGGGCAGATCACCTGAGGCCAGAAGTTCGAGAACAGCCTGGCCAACATGGTGAAACCTAATCTCTACTAAAAATACAAAAATAAAATCAGCCAGGCACCGTGGCAGGTTCCTGTAATCCCAGACACTCAGGAGGCTGAGGGTGGGGAATCGCTTGAATCCAGGAGGTGGAGGCTGCAGTGAGCTGAGATCGCGCCATTGCACTCCAGCCTGGGCCACAAGAGCGAAACTCCGTTTCAAAAAAATAAAAAAAGAAAGGAATGAGGGAAATGGGCTGGGAACAGGCTTAGGTTGTCCCCTTTCTCACAGCCCACAGTGGCTGGAGGGGCCCAGGCTTCCAGGAGGGTCTCACTTGGCAAGAGTAGAAGATACGAGGGGTTGGAGACTGTCTCAGCAGTTTGCTGTGTGATCTGCGGCAGGCTGCCTGCCCTCTCTGGGTCTCTGCATGCTCACCTGAGAAATGGAGCCTCGAGGAGGGGTATAAGGGGCATCACCAAGGCTGTGAGGAGCAGGAGAAACCAGAGACTCAGGGGTGAGACCGACCGGGGTTCAGATTTGCTTCTAGCTGTGTAACTGACGTCATGTCACTTTCCCTCCCAGCCTCGGTTTCCCCATTTGAAAGCAGGTACTGTCAAAATGTCTGACCCATCCTCAGGAACAGCAGAGTCACGCTGAGCTCATGGGGGTGGGTAGTGCTCTGCCCTAACCACTCCTAGGAGGCCTGAAGAGTCCAGCCCACCCTCTCCACCCCAAGCCCTCTGGGACACAGCTTCTCCCTCTGGGTTTCAGCGGCATCCCAATCTCCCCCATTTCACCCCCAAGCACCCCGTTATTCAGGGCTTGCCTGGGGTGTCCCGGGAAGCAGTGAAGTACGACAGGCCATTGTGTTTCCTGAGCAACTGCTATGCACCAAGCTGTCTGCTCTCATCCTCACCTCTATCAGGAAGACACAGGGCTTATGAGCCCCTTTGACAGACAGAAAAACTGAGGCCCGGAGACGGACAGGGACAGCCCAGGTATCCCCGCTGGTGACCCAGCACAGCCAATCCTTGCTCCCTTCTCAGGAGGGACCTGTACCCCACGGTGGATGCCCAGCCCAGCCCAGCCCCGCCGGCCAAGTCTGGGCCAGGCCTGAGGCTGCGGGAGGTTGAAGGCCACCCTTGCCACAGCCCCTGGCTCCCTCAAACAGCCACCTCCTCCCTGGGATCTCCTGGCTCCCGCCCAGATCTGAGCCTCACCTGATTTCCGAGATGTCTTCTTCATAGGTGTCCCACAAGCCGGGGATGTGGGGTTCTGCCGGCCCGTCCATGGCAGGTGGGCGAGGGCGGGGAGGGGAAGATGAGCAGGGAGCAGTGGCGCAGGGGCCAGGTGTGCGCAGCGACAGCGTCTGCCACTCAGGGAGTCCGCCAGGTGCCTACTCTGTGCCCAGCCCAAGGGGAGGGGCAGCACCCAGCCGGTTCTCCCAGCTGCTACCCACGCCTCCGACAGCGGGGAGAGGCCGGAGGGAGCCACCCTGCTCGAGGGCGGGGAGGAGCAGTGATGGGCACGTCCTGGCATCTGGTGCTCAGCTGGGGCAGAGTCCAGAGGGTCAGCACCAAGACCACACCGGCACCTTACAGGCCGGCAGTTCTGGGCCTGTGGGCTCCCACCTGGAGCCCACGTGGCTCATTTGGGAAATGAAGCTGATCTCATCCATTTCAGGGAGTTCATTCATTCATTCGCTCATTCATTCTTGTATTCATTTGAGAAATATTTACTGAGCATCTCCCGCCTGCCAGGCACTGATCCAAGTACTAGGCCCCTGCTGGGGACAAGCAGACAGAAACTCGCCCTCCTGGGCTGATGCTTCAGGGGCACCCTGGAAATGGACACAGGGACAGAGGCACAGCTGGGACCACAGCAGCTCCGACAGGCGGGAGCCCTGGGGAGAGAGGGAGAGGGCAGAGTGGGGTGGGGGGGGATGGCGGGGGACAGACACCAGGAGGGGACTGAGATGTACAGGGGTCAGAAACCTTGAAAGACACAACAGAGATACAGAGGGCAGAGACAGAGACAGGGATCAGAGTCCTTGAGAGACATGACAGAGATACACAGAGAGACACACAGAAGGGTCAGGGACAGGGAGAGAGACGGAATGTGGGACAACTGCCAGATGTGGTTGGGCGTGAGAGTTTGAAGGTCACAGCCCTGGTTCAAATCCCAACTCCAGCGCCTCCCTGCTGTGGGGCCTAAAGCCAGGCTCACAGGCTCATCTTGCCTTGGTTTCCCGAATCTGCAAAAGATGCCCATTTCCTTGGGCTGTTGCGAGGACTGAGGAAGACGCTTCTCGGCTGCGGGGTGGAGGATCTGGTGCACAGTGGACTCAGCAGAGACGGGGTTCCCTTCTGTTCTGCCCCCACCCCAAACCCTGGCCCTCCCCTGCTGAGAAATGCTGAGTGATGACAAAATATATTGTTTGCTAAGAAGAACGATGGCAAGGGAAACCTGGTTGCCCCCCCAGTGGAAAACTGCTTGGGGCGTTCTAAAGTAGCAGAACAGTATATGCATATCATATACCAGTTAAAACAATTTTTTTTTTGAGACAGAGTCTCGCTCTGTTGCCAAGCTGGAGTGCAGAAAAACTGGGGCCCGGAGAGGGCAGGGACAGCGCAGGCATCCCCGCTGGTGACTCAGCATAGCCGGGTCCTCACGATCTTGGCTCACTACAACCTCCGCCTCCCGGGTTCAAGCATTTCTCCTGCCTCAGCCTACTGAGTAGCTGGGATTACAGGCATGTGCCGCCACCCAACTAATTTTTTGTATTTTTAGTAGAGATGGAGTTTCACCATGTTAGCCAGGATGGTCTTGATCTCTTTTATTTTTTTTTAAATAAAAAATAATGTTTTTCAGGAGAGAGCTGGAGTAGGTCTTGATCTCTTAACCTTGTGATCTGCCCGCCTTGGCCTCCCAAAGTGCTGGGATTACAGGTGTGAGCCACCCCGCCCAGGCCAAAACAATTCTTTAGGCACGGGCTATGTGGCCCTGCCCGGGCTCCCTCGTGGAGAAAGCTTTCAGGCTTGTCCTTGATCAGTGCTAAGCAGGCACTGGCTGCCCACCTCGTTTATCCTGGTTCTAGGAGAAGATGCCGAACACCTGCTGTTAACAGTCATCACCTCTTCAGAGAGAATAACTACGTGGGTCAGCGTCTGCTCGAGGCCCTCGGCCCAGACTGCTGTCAGCCCGAGACTCAGCTCGGTAAGGCTGTTGGTCCCCCTGGATAGTCCCACTTTGCTGTTCTATCTGATGTCTGCTTCTTAATGCCTTCAGCGCTGCCTGGGTGGGGGTCTCTACGGCCGAGCTGGACTCAGTACTCCCTGCTATTGGTCTCTGACCCCCCGAGTCCTGGAGTCTGGCCACGAAGCCAATCTCCCCACCAGCGGTGGCAGGTGCCTGTAATCCCAGCTACTCGGGAGGCTGACACAAGGATCACTCGAAGCCGGGAGGCGGAGGTTGCAGTGAGCTGAGATCCCGCCACGGCACCACAGCCAGGGCGATAGAGTGAGACTCCATCTCAGAAACAAACCCCAAAACAAAAACAGACTTCTGAGCAGATAACTAGAAAGGAAATGTGTCCCCGCCACCCTCCTCCCACCCACCGGGATAACCATACAAATATTTGGTGGAATCTTTCTAGAAATTTATCCACATCTGTAGCTGCTTGGGAGGAAGTTACTTAAGAGGCTGAGGTGGGAGGATTGCTTGAGCCCAGGAGTTCAAGAGCAGCCTGGGCTGTATAGTGAGACTCCGTCTCCAAAAAAAAAAAAAAAAAAAACCACCACTACTTAAAATCGTATTTAGGGCAGGCATGGTGGCTCACACCTGTAATTCCAGCACCTTGGGAGGCTGAGGTAGGCGGATCACTTGAGGCCAGGAGTTCAAGACCAGCCTGGCCAACATGGTGAAACCCATCTCTACTAAAACAAATACCAAAAAATTAGCTGGGCATGGTGGTGCATGCCTATAATCCCAGCTACTTAGGAAGCTGAGGCACGAGAATTGCTTCAACCTGGGAGGTAGAGGTTGTAGTGAGCCGAGATCGTACCACTGCACTCCAGCCTGGGTGACAGAGCGAGACTGTCTTAAAAAGAAATTAATCAAAGCCAAAGGATGGGCGCGGTGGCTCATGCCTGTAATTGCGGTGCTTTGGGAGGCTGAGGCAGGCGGATCAAGAGGTCAAGAGATTGAGACCATCCTGGCCAACGTGGTAAAACCCCGTGTCTACTAAAAAATAAATTAGAAGCAGCTGGGCATGGTGGTGCGTGCCTGTAGTCCCAGCTGCTCGGGAGGCTGAGGCAGGAGAATCGCTTGAACCGGGGAGGCGGAGGTTGCAGTGAGCCGAGATTGAGCCATTGGTCTCCAGCCTGGGTGAAAGAGCGAGATGCATCTTAAAACAAAATAAAAAGCCAAAACAAGGCCAGGCACAGTGGCTCACGCCTGTAATCCCAACACTTTGGGAGGCTGAGATAGGTGGATCGCCTGAGGACAGGAGTTCAAGACCAGCCTGGCCAACATAGTGAAACCCTTATCTCTACTAAAAATACAAAAACTTAGCTGGGTGTGGTGGTGAGCACTCATAATCCAGCTACTCAGGAGGAGGCTGAGGCAGGAGAATCGCTTGAACCCAGGAGGTGAGGTTGCAGTGAGCCGAGATCACACCATTGCACTACAGCAAAACTCTGTCTCAAAAAAAAAAAAAAGCCAAAGGAAATAAAATAATTTACTGACCAATTATTGTTGCATAGGTGAGGGGGACAGAAGATGTCAGAGTCACCTAACAGATGCAGATAGGGGGCCCAGAGAGGTAACGTGGCTTCCCCAAGGGGACACAGCACTGCCCGCCTTCGCTGAGGGTGAGCTAAAAAGGAGGGTTCTGGGGTATCCCATCTCTCAGTTCACCACCCCAAGACTCGTCTCCAGGAGGCTGAGCTGTGGGAGCACCCTGCCCATGCCCCCAGCCACCACCGAGTCCACATGCTCACATTCTGCCTCAGTACTTTCAGTGTAAAGCTTTGATGATCCCAGCTGTGAAAAGGGCTCTCTGGCAGGGTGGGTGGAAGGTTGAGAGGGCCAGGCTTCCCCCTTGATGTCACAGGTGTGGGACTGGACCGTGACACCCCACCTGGCCTTGGGTTGGGCTGCCTTCACCTTAATTATTATTTTTTTTGAAACAGAGTTTTGCTCTTGTTGCCCAGGCTGGAGTGCAATGGTGCAATCTCAGCTCACTGCAACCTCTGCCTCCCAGGTTCAAACAATTCTCCTGCCTCAGCCTCCTGAGTAGCTGGGATTGCAGGTATGTGACACCACGCCTGGCTAATTTTGTGATTTTAGTAGAGACAGGGTTTCTCTATGTTGGTCAGGATGGTCTTGAACTCCTGACTCCATGTGATCCACCTGCCTCAGCCTCCCAAAGTGTTGGAATTACAGGTGTCAGTCACTGCACCTGGCTTTCACCTTTGCTTTCCACCCCCCCCTCCCCAAGACGGAGTCTTGTTCTGTTGCCCAGGCTGGAGTGCAGTGGCGTGATCTTGGCTCACTGCAAATCTCGCCTCACTGCAACCTACACCTCCTGGGTTGAAGCAATTCTCCTGCCTCAGCCTCCTGAGTAGCTGGAATTACAGGCACCCACCATCATGCCCAGCTAATTTTTGTATTTTTAGTAGGGACGGGGTTTCACTTTGTTGGCCAGATTGGTCTTGAACTCCTGACCTTGTGATTCACCCGCCTTGGCCTCCCAGAAGTTCTGGGATTACCGGTGTGAGCCATTGCGCCCAGCTTCACCTTAGTTTTATATGTAATGACTCTCAGCTGTGTGTGCTGCTTGGGGGTGGGGGTGGGGTGTCGAGAGTCTGGGGAAGGCAATGCCCAGGTCCTTGGGAGCTCTGGGGCACAGGAAGGTTGGGGAAGGGAGCAGTAGGGCTTAGGCTGTGCCTGAGTGGGCAATGGCAAGAAATTGGCCAAATTAGGAACCCGAAGACCCAGGGGAGGCTCCCACCACGCGGCCTTTGCTCTTGCTGTTTTATTTTTTCCCATGGCACTCGCCACCATCTGACCTCCTAAATGCTTTGCTTCTTTGTCTTGTTTACCATCTCTCTCCCCACGAGACTGTCAACCCCATGAAAGAAGAGCTTGTTCTATGTCATATTTGCAGTTGTTTCCCAAGGGAAGGGCCTGGAATAGAGCAGATGCTCAGTAAGTGCCCATTGATGGAGTGAGTGAATCGTCACAGGATGACGTGATGGAATGAGTGAAGGTCATGGTGGTCCGTTGAATCTCTGTGGAAAATGAGGAGGGAGCTGAGGAGAGGGAAGAGCCTGATTCTGGAAGGCAAGGGGTCCAGATTCCTACAGAGGGGGCAAGGAGGAGCCAGAAGGCACCAGAGTGACATCTTGGCCAGTTATGGGAGTGCAGGGATACTAGTGGAGATCATCGACCCCAATGAAATGAGTCTGAGGGGCGTGGACACCTGGGAGACAAGGATGAGACCAGAAGAATGAAGAGTGTGGGAAAATGCAAGTGGAAAACCCAGTGCCAGCTGGTCATGGGTAGTGAGAGGAGCAAGGACTATACATCCATTCATCCATCCACCCACCCAACCACTTATCCAATCATCTATTCAACATCCATCTATCCATACATCCAACCATCCCTCCATCCATTCATTCATCAGCCATCAAGCCATCCACCTCCTCATCCATTCATCCATCCATATGCCCAATCATCCATCTATCCATCCATCCTCCATTCAGTCATTTATTCATGCAACCATTATCCATCCATCCAGACATCTACCTAACCATCCTTCTATCCATTTATCATCCATCTGGCCAACCTTCAATTCATACACCCAACCATCTATCCATCCTTCAATACATCCTCCATGCATCATCCATCCATCCATCGATCCTCCATTCATTCAGCCATTTGTTCATCCAACTATCACCCAACCATTCGTCCATCCATCCATCTATTCATCCATTCATCACTATCCATTCATCCATCCAAACATCTACTCAACCATCCTTCTATCCATCCATCTAGCCATCTAACCCTCCATTAATCCACTCAGCCGTCAATCCATTCAACCAGCCATCTGTGCATCCATCTTTCTATGGATCCTCCATCCATCCAACCATCCATTCACCAACCATCCATCCATCTATCCACTCATCCACCCACCCATCCATCTACCCACCTACCCATCCACCCACCCATCCATCCACTCATCCATCCATCCACTCATCCACCCATCCACTCATCCACCCATCCACCCAGCCACTCACCTACCCACCCATCCATCCACCCACCCACCCACTCATCCCTCCATGCATCCATTCATCCATGCATTCCATCATCTATTTCTCCAACTAATATCTGGAGAAGCTTCCTCTGGGTCAGTCTCTGGCATTGTGTCCACAAAGAAAACAGGTAAGTAAACGGCTTACACTTGTGCTGTCCATCCTAGAAGCCACTGGCCATAGGTGGCTATTTAGCACTAGAAATGTGCAATGTGACATAGTGCAATTTTTTTTTGTTTTTAAACCGAGTCTTGCTCTGTTACCAGGCTGGAGTGCAGTGGCTCACTGCAACCTCCACCTCCTGGGTTCAAGCAACTCTCCTGCCTCAGCCTCCCAAGTAGCTGGGATTACAGGTGTGCCACCATGCTGGGCTAATTTTTTTGTATTTTTAGTAGAGGCAGGGTTTCACCATGTTGGCCAGGATGGTCTTGATCTCTTGACTTCATGATCCACCCACCTCGGCCTCCCAAAGTGCTGGGATTACAGGCATGAGCCACCGCGCCTGGCCTAATTTTGCATTTTATTCCATTTTAATTAATTTAACTTTAAAAACAGAAAAAGCATAAAATACTTTCCCCTTAAATGCAACATTAATGCTTTGGTATGACTCCATATTAACTTTTGGAAACTAAGCATCAAAATTGAGATATAAAACATTTCATAAGTAATTTTTATATTGATTACACGCCGAAGTGGTGATATTTTAAATGTATCAAATTGAATAAAATCTATTTCTATGATTAATT
This sequence comes from Saguinus oedipus, assembly GCA_031835075.1. Classification (NCBI taxonomy): domain Eukaryota; kingdom Metazoa; phylum Chordata; class Mammalia; order Primates; family Cebidae; genus Saguinus; species Saguinus oedipus. The sequence goes on along the minus strand of CM063187.1, from coordinate 49,783,471 downwards.
TTTTTCTTTTTTCCTTCCAGGCTTTTTTTTTTTTTTTTTTTCTGAGATGGAGTCTTGCTCGGTCACCCAGGCTAGAGGGCAGTGGCATGATCTTGGCTCACTGCAACCTCCACCTCCTGGGTTCAAGCAATTCTCCTGCCTCAGCTTCCCAAGGAGCTGGGATTACAGGTTCCTGACACAGGGCCCAGCTAATTTTTTTTTTTTTTTTTTAAGTAAAGACAGGGTTTCACCATGTTGCCCAGGCTGGTCTCAAACTCCTGACCTTGTGATCCGCCCGCCTTAGCCTCCCAAAGTGCTGGGATTACAGGCATGTGCCACTGCCTCTGACCCTTCCAGTCTTAAAGCTGGAGAAACCTACAATTAATTTTACCTATTTCATGTTTGTTTTTGAGACAGAGTCTCACTCTGTCGTGATCTGAGCGATCTCGGCTCACTGCAACCTCCGCCTCCCGGGTTCAACCGGTTCTCCTGCCTCAGCCTCCGGAGTAGCTGGGGTTAGAGGGGTTCATCACCATGCCTGGCTAATTTTGTATTTTTAGTAGAGACAGGGTTTCACTGTGTTGGTCAGACTGGTCTTGAACTCCTGACCTCAAATGATCCGCTCATCTCAGCCTCCCAAAGTGCTGGGATTACAGGCATGAGCCACCATGCCTGGCTGTAGAGGCCAGGACCTTCTTGGGAGACCAGGAGTGACTTCCCGGGAAAAGGATGTCCCAGTAGGCGAAGCCAAGGATAGAGGAACTCACCAGGAGAGTAAGTGGGACGTGAGTGGAAGAGGCATCTTGGTAGAGGGTCTGACAAGGACAAAGGCCTTGAGGCCAAAAAGATGGTGGGAGATGTTTCCTCCTGGCCAAAGAGGCAGCCTCTGGGGGCTGGGCTCAGTGGCTCACGTCTGTATTCCCCGCACTTTGGGAGGCTGAGGCAGGAGGATCACTTAAGCTCAGGAGTTCGAGATCAGCCTGGGCTACAAGGTGTCGTCCCTACCAAAAATTTTAAAATTATCTGTATGGTGTTGTGGTCCTAGCTACTCGGAAGGCTGAGGTAGGAGGATAGCTTGAGCCCAGGAGGTCAAGGCTGCAGTGAGCTATGATTGTACCACTGTGCTCTAGCCTGGGTGACAGAGTGACACCCTATGTCAAAAACAAAACAAAAACCCCAAGGCCGGGTGGGGTGGCTCATGCCTGTAATCCCAGCACTCTAGGAGGCCGAGGCCAGCAGATCACCTGAGGTCAGGAGTTCGAGACCAGCCTGACCAACATGAATAAACCCCCTCTCTACTAAAAATACAAAATTAGCCAGGCATGGTGATGCATGCCTATAATTCCAGCTACTCTGGAGGCTGAGACGGGAGAATCGCTTGAACCCGGAAGGCGGAGGTTGTGTGAACCAAGACCGAGCCATTCCACTCCAGCCTGGGCAACAAGAGCAATACTGTCTCAAAAAAATTAAAAAAGCCGGGCGCGGTGGCTCACGGCTGTAATCCCAGCACTTTGGGAGGCCAAGGCGGGTGGATCACGAGGTCAAGAGATCGAGACCATCCTGGTCAACATGGTGAAACCCCGTCTCTACTAAAAATACAAAAAATTAGCTGGGCATAGTGGTGCACGCCTGTAATCCCAGCTACTCAGGAGGCTGAGGCAGGAGAATTGCCTGAACCCAGGAGGCGGAGGTTGCGGTGAGCTGAGATCGCGCCATTGCACTCCAGTCTGGGTATCGAGAGCGAAACTCCGTCTCAATAAAAAATAAATTAAAATAATGAAATAAAAATTGTCTGGTCATGGTGTCATGCACCTGTGGTTCCAGCTACTTGGGAGGCTGAGGTGGGAGGATCGCTTGAGCCCAGGAAGTTGAGGCTGCAGTGAGATATGATTGCACCACTGTGCTGCAGCCTGGGTGACAGAGTGAGACTCTACATCAAAAACAAAACAGAGGTAGTACTAGCAAGAGGGAGGTAGTGCCGGGTTCCTGGGTATGGCCCGACTGTGAGGGTGCCCAGGGACACTCGCACCCGTCCCTGGGGGCTTGAGGGTGGCAGGTGGGGATGGGGTAGGCCAGTCAGGGCATGCCCTCCACCCCCACAAACCCCGAGGACAATGGACATGTCACCTGCGTGCCACCGACCTCCAAGAGGCTCCGGTTCTGGACCTCGGGGACGAATTGCAAAGGGGGATTGGAAATGTCCCCGCCAGTGGGCTGAGGCTGGAGAGCAGGGGACCCCCACCCTGGAGCAATTCCTCTCTGGGGAAGGGCATCTTCCCCCGAAAGCCCTGGGATGTGCCATTTTTGCTCTTGGAACTCAGACATGGGCAAAGGGAGGTCACTGGGTCATGAGGTCACGTTTGCACAGAATGGAGGCCATTGTCACCTCCAGAGCCCGACCTTTCCATTAAAAGCGAGTCATTGCCGGGAGTTCTGGGAGCGGGAGGACAGCCAGCCCTGGCTGCTTAAAGCTGGGTTCCCGAGAGGGCAGGGCTGGGGGCGGGGCGCCCAAATCCCAAGTCAGGAAGATTCTTAGGAGGAACCTGGGTGGGGAGGGACACGGTTCAGGGCTGGGGGCCTGGACTCCTGGGTTTGATGGAGGAGGGGCCTGGGCCAGATCCCGGTGAGCCAGACAGAAGAAAATGGGGCATTTAGACACCCAGACCTGGGGAAGTGGGTGGGGGGCCAGTAACGGGTGGAGGACACCCCGTTTCTAAGCCCATGTGATGGGCCTTTGAGGAGGCAACCTCAGGTAGGTGGGTGGGGTGGGAGGCTGCAGCTGACACCTCAAAGCCAGTTGACTCCCCCCAGCCTTCCCCTCTAATCAGCTGGTTCATCTTGGGGTGCAGCGAAACCTCCTTGTCTGCTCCCCACCCCGATTACTCCATCCCCACGATGTGCCTGCACAGGGCCCCGGGGCCGATACCACCACCCGCCCCACCCCACACACTCACACTCAGGCCCCGCCTGCCCTGATCTGGGCTGAGCCTGGGCTGCAGGCCACGTGGGGGTGGGCCCACACCACGCCTGGGCTCCTCTCTGGGGAGGGGGTGGCTGAGAATGCTGGCTTCTGGGTCCCCGAGGTGAAAGACCTGGGGAGGGAAGCTGGTGGAGGAGTTGGTGGGGGCTGGAGGCCAGAGCCTGGGTCCTTACTGGCTGCACAGTCACAAAAGAACAGGGTGGGGAGGGAGGCAGGTGCACACAGAGCAGGGGTCCCACTGTAGTGACAATGTGTCAGGGAGCCAGAGCTGGAGGCTGGACCCCTGGGTCTGAGGGAGGAGGCGCCGGGGGCCCGGACCCCTGGGTCTGAGGGAGGAGGGGCCGGGGGCCCGGACCCCTGGGTCTGTGGGAGGAGGGACTGGGGGTCTGGACTCCTGGGTCTGAGGGAGGAGGGGCTGGGGCCTGGACTCCTGGGTCTGAGGGAGGAGGGGCTGGGGGCCTGGACTCCTGGGTCTGAGGGAGGAGGGGCTGGGGGCCTGGACTCCTGGGTCTGTGGGATAAGTGGCTGGGGGCCTGGACTCCTGGGCCTTAGCGGGGAGGGGCCGGGGGTACCTGGACTCCTGGGTCTCACGGAGGAGGGGCTGGGGGGACTGGACTTTTGGGTCCAAGGGAGGAGAGGCTGGGGGTCTGGACTCCTGGGTCTGAAGGAGGGACTAGGGCTGGGGGTCAGGGAGGTTGGGTTTCTGGTCCCCCTGGGCTGGGACAGACTGAGCCAAGTGAGGGGTCTGGGAGTCCACAGGGTCACAGTGAGCAAGGTAGCCACTCCTACCCTGTGTCTTTTGGGCATGAGGTGCTCCCAGCACCATCCTCACCTGTCCCTGGTGTTCTCCTGTCAAACGTCAGGACCAGCCAAACCAGCTGTGCCAGTCGGGCATCCCCCATGCCCCCCCATGCTCTCTCTTCCCTGCTGTGGCTTCAGGGAGCCTGGGCCCAGCCCGAGGGTGGTGCACGGGTGGGGAGGAGGTGGGATTATGTGGAAGAACAGGATGCCCCAATCCCTGCTTCATCTTTCCGCCTCCCACCCCCATCCTGCTTATCCCTGTTCCGTTCTTCCTCCTCCTGCCCCAGGCCAGGGCACTGCCCCCACTTCCTCCAGGGGCCTGGCTTCCTCCTTGGGCCTCAGTCCAGGAAAACAGGCTCCATGACACATGCACCGGCCCTTCCGGCCGTCGGGTCCCATGCACGCACGTTCCTTCCTTCAGCAGCTCCTCCCCAGCACCTGCTGTGTGCCAGGCACCGCTCCAGGTGCGGGAGACCCAGTGGCGAAAAAGAGAGAATGGACGGCGGTGGGGAGAACCATGCCCCCCAGAGATGTTCAGGTCCTAACCCCAGAACCTTCGAACATGTCACCTCCCACTGCAGATGTGATGGAGTAAGGATTTTTTTTTTTTTTTTTTTGAGGCAGTCTCGGTCTGTCTCCCAGACTGGAGTGCAGTGGTGCAATCTCAGCTCACTGTCACCTCTGCCTCCTGGGTTCAAGCGAATCTCTTGCCTCAGTCTCCTGAATAGCTGGGATTACAGGCACTTGCCCCTATGCCCAGCTAATTTTTTAATTTTAATTTTAATTTTAATTTTTTTTTATTTTTATTTTTTTTGAGATGGAGTTTTGCTCTTGTTACCCAGGCTGGAGTGCAATGGTGCGATCTCGGCTCACTGCAACCTCCGCCTCCTGGGTTCAGGCAATTCTCCTGCCTCAGCCTCCTGAGTAGCTGGGATTACAGGCACGCGCCACTGTGCCCAGCTAATTTTTTGTATCTTTAGTAGAGACGAGGTTTCACCATGTTGACCAGGATGGTCTCGATATCTTGACCTCATGATCCACCCGCCTCGGCCTCCCAAAGTGCTGGGATTACAGGCTTGAGCCACCACGCCCAGCCACTTAATTTTGATTTTAATTTTAATTTTTTTGAGACGGAGCTTCAGTCTTGCTCAGGCTGGAGTGCAGTGGTGCAATCCTGGCTCACTGCAACCTCTGCTTCCCAGGTTCAAGTGATTCTCCTGCTTCAGCCTCCCGAGTAGCTAGGATTACTCGGTGTATGCTATCATGCCTGCTAAATTTTGTATTTTTTTTTCCCCCAGACAGAGTCTCAGTCTGTCGCCCAGGCTAGAGTGCAGTGGCTCAATCTCGCCTCACTGCAACCTCCGCCTCCTGGGTTCAAGCGATTCTCCTGCCTCAGCCTCCCCAGTAGCTGAGATTACAGGTGCGAGCCACCACACCCAGCTAATTTTTATATTTTTAGTAGAGACGGGATTTCACCATGTTGCCCAGGCTGGTCTGGAACTCCTGACCTGAAGCGATCCACCTGTCTTCGCCTCAAGTGCTTGGATTTACAGGCACGCAGCCATCACTTTTATTGTATTGTCAAACACTTTCATAGCCTATACTCAGTAGCCGGCACGGTGCCGAGAGGTCTGCACAGCTACGCACTTCAGCCTCATGATGATCTTATGAGTAGACACTACTACTGTCTCCACCTTACCAATGAGAAAACCCACACACAGAGCACTGACATCACCTGCCCAAGTCAAAGCTGGTGGAGGGCGGTGCTGGGACTAGAACCCAGTGGCCTGGGCTTCTGATGGAGGCATGAACTGGATTCAAGGATAAAACGTTTTGGCTGGGCACGGTGACTCACACCTGTAATCCCAGCACTTTGGGAAGCTGAGGTGGGTGGATCACGAGGTCAGGAGTTCGAGACCAGCCTGGCCAACATGGTGAAACCCCGTCTCTACTAAAAATACAAAAATTAGCCAGGCATAGTGGTGCATACCTGTAATCCCAGCTACTCAGGAGTCTGAGGCAGGAGAATCCCTTGAACCCAGGAGGCAGAGGTTGCAGTGAGCTGAGATCACGCCACTGCACTCCAGCCTGGTCGACAGAGCGAAGTTCCATCTCAAAAATATTTTGCACCTTTCCTAGCTCATAATAAATGCTTAATGAGCAGTAGCTCTGGGCATAGTCCCCACTAAAGGCTGGGCATCAGAACTTCCAGGGCAGGTTTTGTTGTTTTTGTTTTTTTTTTTAGACGGAGTCTTGCTCTGTTGCCAGGCTGGAGTCCAGTGGTGCCATCTCACCAGGCTGGAGTTCAGTGATGTGATCTTGGCTCACTTCAATCTCCACCTTCCAGGTTCAAGCGATTCCCCTGCCTCAGCCTCCCGAGTAGCTGGGACTACAGACATGCACTAATGTTTTGTATTTTAGCAGAGACAGGGTTTCACCATGTTGGCCAGGATGATCTCGACATTCTAACCTCCTGATCCACTGCCTGGGTCTGCCAAAGTGCTGGGATTACAGGCATGAGCCACTGCATCAATCTTTTGGCTTATTTTTAAGGCAGAGTCTCGCTCTGTCACCCAGGCTGGAGTACAGTGGTACAATCTCAGCTCACTACAACCTCTACCTCCCAGGTTGAAGCAATTCTCGTGCCTCACCTTCCTAAGTAGCTGGGATTATAGGCATGCACCACCATGCCCAGCTAATTTTTTGGTATTTGTTTTAGTAGAGATGGGTTTCACCATGTTGGCCAGGCTGGTCTTGAACTCCTGGCCTCAAGTGATCCGCCTATCTCAGCCTCCCAAGGTGCTGGAATTACAGGTGTGAGCCACCATGCCTGCCCTAAATACGATTTTAAGTAGTGGTGGTTTTTTTTTTTTTTTGGAGACGGAGTCTCACTATACAGCCCAGGCTGCTCTTGAACTCCTGGGCTCAAGCAATCCTCTCACCTCAGCCTCTTAAGTAACTTCCTCCCAAGCAGCTACAGATGTGGATAAATTTCTAGAAAGATTCCACCAAATATTTGTATGGTTATCCCGGTGGGTGGGAGGAGGGTGGCGGGGACACATTTCCTTTCTAGTTATCTGCTCAGAAGTTTGTTTTTGTTTTGGGGTTTGTTTTTGAGATGGAGTCTCACTCTGTCGCCCTGGCCGCGGTGCCGTGGCGGGATCTCAGCTCACTGCGACCTCCGCCTCCCGGCTTCGAGTGATCCTTGTGTCTCAGCCTCCCGAGTAGCTGGGATTACAGGCACCTGCCACCGCTGGTGGGGAGATTGGCTTCGTGGACAGACTCCAGGACTCGGGGGGTCAGAGACCAATAGCAGGGAGTACTGAGTCCAGCTCGGCCATAGAGACCCCCACCCAGGCAGCGCTGAAGGCATTAAGAAGCAGACACCAGATAGAACAGCAAAGTGGGACTATCCAGGGGGACCAACAGCCTTACCGAGCTGAGTCTCGGGCTAACAGCAGTCTGGGCCGAGGGCCTCGAGCAGACGCTGACCCACGTAGTTATTCTCTCTGAAGAGGTGATGACTGTTAACAGCAGGTGTTCGGCATCTTCTCCTAGAACCAGGATAAACGAGGTGGGCAGCCAGTGCCTATTTAGCACTGATCAAGCAATTCTCGTGCCTCACCTTCCTAAGTAGCTGGGATGATCAAGGACAAGCCTGAAAGCTTTCTCCATGGGGAGCCCCGGGCAGGGCCACATAGCCGGTGCCTAAAGAATTGTTGTAACCTGTGTATGACAGACATATACTGTTCTGCTACTTTAGAACGCCCCAAGCAGTTTTCCACTGGGGGGGCAACCAGGTTTCCCTTGCCATCGTTCTTCTTAGCAAACAATATATTTTGTCATCACTCAGCATTTCTCAGCAGGGGAGGGCCAGGGTTTGGGGTGGGGGCAGAACAGAGGAAACCCCGTCTCTGCTGAGTCCACTGTGCACCAGATCCTCCACCCCGCAGCCGAGAAGCGTCTTCCTCAGTCCTCGCAACAGCCCGAGGAAATGGGCATCTTTTGCAGATGGGGAAACCAAGGCAAGATGAGCCTGTGAGCCTGGCTTTAGGCCCCACAGCGGGGAGGCGCTGGAGCTGGGATTTGAACCAGGGCTGTGACCTTCAAACTCTCATGCCCAATCATATCTGGCAGTTGTCCCATATCTGTCTCTCTCCCTGTCCCTGACCCTTCTGTGTGTCTCTCTGTGTATCTCTGTCATGTCTCTCAAGGACTCTGACCCCTGTACATCTCAGTCCCCTCCTGGTATCTGTCCCCACCCCCGCTCTGCCTTCTCCCTCTCTCCCCAGGGCTCCCGCCCTGTCTGAGCTGCTGTGGTCCCAGCTGTGCCCCTGAAGCATCAGACTGTGAGGGTGAGTTTCTGTCTGCCTGTTCCCGGCAGTGGCCTAGTACTTGGAACCGTGCCTGGCAGACGGGAGACGCTCAGTAAATATTTCTCGAATCAATGAGGGAATTAATGAATGAACTCCCTGAAATAGACGAGATCAGTTCCATTTCCCAAATGAGCCACATAGGCTCCAGGTGGGTCCCCACAGGCCCAGAACTGCTGGCCCAGTAGGTTCTGGCGTGGACTTGGCGCTGACCCCCTGGACTCTGCCCCCAGCTGAGCACCAGATGCCAGGACGTGCCCATCACTGCTCCTCCCCGCCCTCGGAGCCACTGTACTCCAGCCTGGGCAACAGAGTGAGACTTCGTCTCAAAAACTAATAATAAGAAATAAATAAATAAATAAGAAAAATACTGGCCAGGCTCAGTGGCTCATGCCTGTAATCCCAGCACTTTGGGAGGTTGAGGCGGTGAGTGGATCACCTGAGGTCGGGAGTTGGCGACCAGCCTGACCAGCCTGATCAATGGAGAAACCTGGTCTCTACTAAAATTACAAAGAATTAGCTGGGCGTGGTGGTGCATGCCGGTAATCCCAGCCACTCAGGAGGCTGAGGCAGGAGAATCACTTGAACCTGGGAGGCGGAGGTTGCTTGGGCCAAGAACATGTCATTGCACTCCCGCCTGGCTAACAATAGGGAAACTCCGTCCCCCACCCCCCAAAAAAAGGAAGAAAAAAAAGAAACATAATACAGGCTCAAAATGGCAAATCTGACAATTGCAAAACAATGGGAGAGAAGGGCGTGCAGTCTCCGCGGAGGCCGCGGGGCAGGTCTGCGGACATTCGATACCGGCCCCTTTGGTTCCTGAATTCCCACGTCTCCAAATCTCCCGAGAGACACACGTGAACATGAACTCAACCATCTTCACTGCAGGGCTATTTATGCTCATCATGGGAAAGAAGCTGGAAACAACCCAGATGCACAAGGGAAAAATTAAATAAACCAAGACACAGCCGTTCTCGGACATGCACTATGGCTGATTCTTCTTTTCTTCTGAGACAGAGACTCGCTGTTTCCACGCTGGAGCGCAATGGCGTGATCTCAGCTCACTGCAACCTCTGCCTCCCGGGTTCAAGTGATTCTCCTGCTTCAGCCTCCTGAGTAGCTGGGACTAGTAATCAGTGCCTGGCCAATGCAGCTGATTAAAGTGCTCAAACAAGGCCAGGTGAGGTGGCTCAAACCTGTAATCCCAGTATTTTGGGAGACCAAGGTGGGAGGATCGCTTGAGGCCAGAAATGGGAGACCAGCCTGGACAACGTAGTGAGATCTCATTGCTACAAAATCAAAAAAATTAGCTGGGCGTGGAGGCAGGCGCCTGTAATTTCAGCTATTCAGGAGGCTGAGTCAGAGAACTGCTTGAACCCTGGAGGTGGAGGTTACAGTGAGTCGAGATTGCGCCATTACACTTCAGCCTGGGCGACAGAGCAAGACTCTGCCTCAATAAAATAAAATATATAAATTAGCCTGGCGTGGTGGCCAGTGCCTGTGGTTCCAGCTACTAGGGGGGCTGAGGCATGTTAATTGCTTGAACCCGGGAGGCGGAGGTTGCTATGAGCCGAGATCATGCCTCTGCACTCCAGCCTGGGCGACAGAGCAAGACTCTGTCTCAAAAAACAATAATAATAATAATAAACTAAATAAATTAAAAATAAATAAATAAATAAATATGTTTTGTGGGGGAAATTTTACAGAAAAAAACTCTGTGAGGAGACACATCCCACAGATAAGCGTATGTCCCCCGCAGCAGCCATGTTTCTCCCACCAGCTACATTGCATGTCCGAGAATGGCTGTGTCTTGGTTTATTTAGTGGCAGCGTTCTGACACGTCTATTTCCAGAGTCTCCAGGTTTTATCTTTATGAAATCGTGTGGTTAGCATCCCGTTGTTGTCCTACCAATTTCACATGTATATGTGAAAACTTACATTTCCACTACGTTGACATATATAAATAAAATCCCCTCTCTATATATAGCGTGAGAGAGAGGAGGTGCTACTGCGTACCAGTTCCGTGGGTTTCTGCATCCGTGGATTCAACCAACAGTGAATCAAAAATATTCGTGAAAAAAAATCTTGTCTGTACTGAATGTGTACAGACTTTTTTTCTTGTCATTATTCCCTAAGCGATACAGTAGAACAACTATTTACTCAGTATTTGCACTGCATGAGGCATTCCGAGTAATGTGAAGATGATTTCAAATATGTAAGAGGAGGCTGGGCGAGGTGGCTCTTGCCTGTAATCCCAGCACTTTGGGAGGCCGAGGAGGGTGAATCACTTGAGGTCAGGAGTTCGAGACCAGCCTGGCCAACAGCGTGAAACCCCATCTCTACTAAAAATGTAAAAATTAGCCGGGTGTGGTGGAGTTTCTCAACCTAACGCCTGCCTGAGGTCTTCAGGGGCCTGTAATCCACTCCCCAATTCCCTATTCGTGAACATCTGGTCCTTTTGCAAGTGCTTGTTGGGATAATTATGCTTCAGACAAGCGCCTCTGCGTTTTGGACCCATCTCCAGGACTGCAACACCTGACAGGTCCGAGGAGGTAAAGTCTTTTTTTCTGAAGATGATTTTTTCTTTCTTTCCATTGTACAAAAAAAGAAAAATCACATCCATGTTTACATAGAAAGTTTGGAAATGACAGATAAGCAAAAGACAAAAAGAAACACTGCTGGCAGTTCTGTCACCATTATTTGCTCTCAATCCTTCCTTGTAATCTTTTTTCTTTTTCTTTTCTTTTTTTTTTTTTTGAGACAGAGTCTGACTCTGTCACCCAGGCTGGAGTGCAGTGGTGCGATCTCGGCTCACTGCAACCTCCGCCTCCTGGGTTCAAACGATTCTCCTGCCTCAGCTTCCAGAGTAGCTGGGATTACGGGCATGCGCCACCATGCCCGGCTAATTTTGTACTTTTAGTAGAAACGAGGTTTCACCACATTGGTCAGGCTGGTCTCCAACTCCTGACCTCAGGTGATCCACTGGCCTCAGCCTCCTAAAGTGCTGGGATTACAGGCATGAGCCACCGAACCCAACCCATTACAAGTAAGATTACTTGTAATCTTAAAGTTACAAGTAGGTTTTCTCTGTTTTGTGTTGAGAGCACATTATCTGAAGCACTTTTGCATCCTGCGTATTTATACTTTTTATTTTATTTTATTTATGAGATAGAGTGTCACTCTGTCCCCCAGGCTGAAGTGCAGTGGTGCGATCTCGGTTCACTGCAACCGCCACCTTTTGGGTTGAAGTGATTCTCCTGCCTCAGCTTCACTAGTAGCTGGGATTAAGGTGCCTGCCACCAGACCAAGCTAATTTTTGTACTTTTAGTAGAGACGAGGTTTCACCATGTTGGCCAGGCTGGTCTCAAACTCCTGACCTCAGGCGATGCATCTGCCTCGGCCTCCTACAGTGCTGGGATTACAAGGGTAACCCACCATGCCAGACCCTGCGTATTTCTACTTAATTTATCATAAATTTTTTAAAATTTTATCTAAAATAATTTCATGATATTCTACAATATCGCCGTTCTGTAGTTTACAAAGCCTTTCTCTAGACCTTATTGTTAGAAATATATAAAGTTTATTGCCGGGAGCAGTGGCTCAGGCCCGTAATCCCAGCACTTTGAGAGGGCAAGGCAGGCAGATCACCTGAGGTCAGGAGTCTGAGACTAGCCTGACCAACTTGGAGAAACCCCATCTCTACTAAAAATACAAAATCAGCTGGGTGTGGTGGCGCATGCCTGTAATCTCGGCTACTCAGGAGACTGAGGCAGTAGAATTGCTTGAACCTGGGAGGCAGAGGTTGCTGTGAGACAAGATCATGCCACTGCACTCCAGCCCAGGCGACACGAGCAAAACTCTGTCTCAGACAAACAAACAAAAGTTATGATACAAATATTAAAGCTATTTGTATTATTTTTGCTGTTACCAATACTGCTACAGAGAAAACCTTCGTGCAGAAGCTTTTGTGCACATCTTATATTATTTCCTTAGAACAAGTCCCAGAAATGGAATTACTCGGTAAGAGTACCAAGCTGGCATCTAGAAAAGTTAAAATAATCTCCAGTCATTCACACTCACGGCATCCTCGCTGGCACTGAATTTAAGCCTTTTAGAGAGCTTTGCTAATTTGGTAAGTGAAGAGTTGACTCTCATTTTCATTTATGTATTCACTCATTGAGTCCACAAATAGTTTCTTGAGCACCTGCTAGATGGCAGGCTGTCTTCTAGGTGCTGGGAGACAGGACTGAGCAAGGCAGACGCAAGCCCTGCTCTCGGAGACCTCATTTTCCTTTCCTTTCCTTTCTTTTCCTTTTGGTTTTGAGACAGAGTCTCGCTCTGTTGCCCAGGCTAGAGTGCAGTGGTGTGATCTGGGCTCACTTCAACCTCTGCCTCCAGGGTTGAAGCGATTCTCCTACCTCAGCCTCCCACACATGTGTACACCACCATGCCTGGATAATTTTGTATTTTTGATAGAGACGGGGTTTCACCATGTTGGCCAGGCTGGTCTCAAACTCCTCACCTTGTGATCCACCCACCTCGGCCTCCCAAAGTTCTGGGATTATAGGCATGAGCCACCATGCCCTGCAGGGACCTCATTTTCTAAGGGATGAGAAGAGGGGAGATGGTCAGTAAACATACAGACAAACACGTGGACTTGGTTACTTCAGAGGGTAACATATGCTATTCAGACAGTTACTGCTGGGCCTGGCGTGGTGGCTCCAACCTGTAATCCCAGCACTTTGGGAGGCCGAGGTGAGCGGATAATGAGGTCAGGAGATCGAGACCATCTTGGCCAACATGGTGAAACTCTGTCTCTACTAAAAATACAAAAATTAGCCGGGTGCGGTGGCGGGTGCCTGTAATCCCAGCTACTCGGGAGGCTGAGGCAGGAGAATGGCTTGAACTCAGGAGGTGGAGATTGCAGTGAGCCGAGATCAGGCCACTGAACTCCAGCTTGGCCACAGAGCGAGACAGTTACTGCTGGCCAGTGCAGTGACTCGTGCCTGTAATCCCAACACTTTGGGAGGCAGAGGCAGGAGCATCACTTGAGCCCAGGCGTTTAATGCCAGCCTGGGCAACATACCCAGGCCCCATCTCTACAAAAAATGAAAACAATAATAATAAATTTTTTATTCTAGTACTTTGGAGGCCAAAGTGGGTGGATCCCCTGAGTCCAGGAGTTCAATACCAGCCTGGGCAACATGATGAAACCCTGTCTCTACTAAAAATATAAAAATTAGCTGGGCATCGTGGTGGATGCCTATAGTCTCCCAGCTTTCCAGGAGGCTGAAGTGGGAGGATCACTTGACCCTGGAAGACAGAGGTTGCAGGGAGTTGAGATTCAGCTACTATACTCCAGCCTGGGCAGCAGAGTGACTCTCTCTCTCTCTCTCTCTCTCTCACACACACACACACACACACACACACACACACACACTCACACACAAGGAAATTTAAAAACAGTAAGTACTGAGGATAGTGCCTTCCCACCAGTTTGTAATCTACTGTCATTCTGTCTTGTGACTTGTCTGTTCACGTCATTGTCCATTATTATTATTATTATTATTATTATTAAGATGAACTTTTGTCTTGTTGCCCAGGTTGAAGTGCAGTGGCGTGATCTCGGCTCACTGCAATCTCCTTCTCCCTGGTTCAAGCGATTCTCCTGCCTCAGCCTCCCCAGTAGCTGGGATTACAGGTGTGCGCCACCATGCCCGCCCAGCTAATTTTTGTGTTTTTAGTAGAGATGGGGTTTCTCTATGTTAGTCAGGCTGGTCTCAAACTCTTGACCTCAGGTGATCCGCCCACCTCAGCCTCCCAAAGTGCTGGGATTACAGGCATGAGACACGGCACCCTGCCTCTTCCAGATGTTAAATCAGTCTTCCTTAGGCCGTGCCCAGTGGCTCACACCTGAATCCCAGCACTTTGGGAAGCTGAGGCAGGAGGATCACCTGCCTCACCTGCTGAGGTCAGGAGTTCAAAACACAGAGTTTTTTTCTCACTCTGTGGCCCAGGCTGGAGTGCAGTGGCACAACCATAGCCCACTACAGACTCGACCTCCTGGGCTCAAGTGATCCTTCTGCCTCAGCTTCTCAAATAGCTGGGACTTCAGGCGTGAGCCACCACGCCCAGCTCATTTAAAAAAAAAAGATGGGCCGGGCGCGGTGGTTCACGCCTGTAATCCCAGCACTTTGGGAGGCCGAGGTGGGTGGATCACGAGGTCAAGAGATTGAGACCATCCTGGTCAACATGGTGAAACCCCGTCTCTACTAAAAATACAAAAAATTAGCTGGGCATGGTGGCGTGTGCTTGTAATCCCAGCTACTCAGGAGGCTGAGGCAGGAGAATTGCCTGAACCCAGGAGGTGGAGGTTGTGGTGAGCCAAGATCGCGCCATTGCACTCCAGCCTGGGGAACAAGAGCGAAACTCCGTCTCAAAAAAAAAAATTTATAGAGATGGGAGTCTCACTGTGTTGCCCAGGCTGGTCTCAAACTCTTGGAATTAAGTGATCCTGCTGCCACAGCCTCTCAGAGTGCTGAGATTACAAGTGTGAACCACCATGCCCAGTCTTAAACTCAATTCTTAATCATATTTCCGTTTTCTCATTGCTTAAGGTAGATGTAGGTGTTATCTTCATTTCATACAACTCGAGGGACAGAGAACTTGAGTAACTTACCCAAAGCTACCCAGCCTTGGAAGCACACTGGGATTCAAATATAGGCAGCCCAGGCTCTTAACCATTGGATAATTCTGTTTCTAAAAAAGTCTTTGACTCTAAATTGTTATCGTATTTGTTTTCCGGTCAATTACACTTTTTTAGTTTTTATTGGGTTATACTGTACAAACAGGACAGCACCATGCCCGTCATCCCAGCTACTCAGGCGACTGCGGCAGGAGAAGTGCTTGAACCGGGAGGCGGAGGCTGCAGTGAGCTGAGATTGCACCACTGCCCTCCAGCCTCGGTGACAGAGTGAGACTGTCTCAAAAAAGAAAAGAAAAGAAAAGGCCGGGCATGGTGGCTCATGCCTGTAATCCCAGCACTTTGGGAGGCTGAGGCAGGCGGATCACGAGGTCAAGGGATCAAGACCATCCTGGCCAACATGGTGAAACCCCGTCTCTACTAAAAACACAAAAATTAGCTGGGCATGGTGGCGTGCACCTGTAGTCCCAGCTACTTGGGAGGCTAAGGCAGGAGAATTGCTTGAACCCAGCAGGCGGAGGTTGAGTGAGCCAAGATTGCGCCATTGCACTCCAGCCTGATGACAGAATGAGACTCTGTCGAAAAAACAAACAGAAAGACACCACGTTTCAGAAGTGTACAGCTAGATGAGTTAATTCCAAATGGACACGTCAGTTAACCTACAACCAGATTAAAAAAAAGGAAGAACATTCCTAGCCTCCCAGGAGCCCATCCTCATTCCTCATCCCAGAAGTCCTCATTCCCATTCCCTTCACGCCCAAGATAACCATGCCTCCTACTTCTCAAATCTGGTAATCACTCCTGTAATCCAGCTCTGAATTCCAAAGGCATACTTAGAAGATATCTTTGTCGAGCCAGCAGAGGATTGTTAGCATGCATCACGCTCTTTTCCCTTTGTAAAAAAGGTAAAATAAAACCCACAACTCTGTATTCTACCCATTCAAAAGAGAGTGAGGATCTTTGTCTCATTTAAATTAACAGCAGATGTGCAAACACACAAGCACAAAGCCAGAGGTGACATTGGAATGACCGGCTGGAGGCATCAAGGCAGCGAGGTCACTGGGAACAGAGCAGTGCGGTCCCCCAGGGGCCGTCAGTAGTGTCATTGGTCACTGGGGAACATTTCAGCCACAGCTTTGAAAGATAAATCAGAGTGTCCCGGACAATTGGGGCTGGATAAGTTTCAGTTATTCTAACTGCATGTGATATCAGCGCCAGATTGCAGCAGACAGAAAGCAAGATGCCGACCAATGATTCCCGACACCCGGTGGTCACATCTTTGTGTAGTCTCCTCCCTACTGAATCAGGTGTGGCTTATAGGATCACAGGAGTGTAACAGAAGTGACTGTAAAAGAAATCTGAGACTAGGTCACAAAAGTCATTGCAACTTCCACCATGGTATCTTGGATAACTTGCTTTGGGGGAAGCTGGCTGCCATATTGTCAGGACACTCAAGCAGCTCTGTGGCGAGGTACCATCTCGCCAGTTTCAATACTATACTATCCTTGCACACCTTTTTCTGGGCATGTGTGTGCCTCAAAAAACATCTTTGAAAGGCCATGCATCGTGGCTCAAGCTCATCATCCCATCATTTTGAGGTCAGAAGTTCGAGACCAGCCTGGCCAACATGGTGAAACCCTGTTTCTATTAAAAATATAAAAAATTAGCCAGGCATGGTGGCGCTTGCCTGTAATCCCAACTACTCAGGAGGCTGAGGCAGGAGAATAGCTTGAACCTGGGAGGCAGAGGTTGCAGTGAGCTGAGATTGCACCACTGCACTCCAGTCTGGGCAACAAGAGCAAATTCCATCTCCAAAAAAAAAAAAAGCATATTTGTGGCTGGGCTCGGTGGCTCACACCTGCAATCCCAGCACTTTGGGAGGCAGAGGTAGGCGGATCGCTTGAGGTCAGGAGTTTAGGACCAGCCTGGCCAATATGATGAAACCTCATCTTTTCTAAAATACAAAAATTAGCAGGACATGGTGGTGCATGCCTGTAGTCCCAGCTACTCAGGCGGCTGAGTTACGAGAACCACTTGAACCCGGGGGATGGAGGTTGCAGTGAGCCAAGATCGCACCACTGCACTCCAGCCTGGGCAATAGAGCGAGACTCCATCACCAAAAACAAAGGAAGAAAAGGCAGCTTTGGACCGTTGTTGCTTTTGTGGTTTTCTTCTTTTCAGAGATGAAAATGAGCTCTTCCTTTGTTGCCTAGGAAGGAGTACAGTGGCATGATCACAGCTCACCGCCACCACAATTTTCCTGGGCTTAAGGGAGCCTCTTGCCTCAGCCTCCTGAGTAGCTGGAACTACAGGAAATGTTCCCACGCCCGGCTCGTTTCTCCTTATGTAAATTGTATCACACTATTCTCTTTGTTCTGCGACTTGATTTTTTTCACTTCACATTATATCTTGGAGCTTTTTCTTCCCAGACCATTGTGTTCTTTCTCTTTTTTGGGTTTTCTTTTCTTTTTTTTTTTTTTTTTTGAGATGGAGTCTCACTTTGTTTCCCAACCTAGAATGCAGTGGCGTGATCTCAGCTCACTGCAACCACCGTCTCCCGGGTTCAAGCGATTCTCCTGCCTCAGCCTCCTGAGTAGCTGGGATTAGAGGCACACGCCACCATACCCGGCTAATTTTTGTATTTTTAGTACAGATGAGGTTTCACCTCGTTGACCAGGATGGTCTCGATCTCTTGACCTCGTGATCCACCCACCTCGGCCACCCAAAGTGCTGGGATTACAGGCATGAGCCACTGTGCCCGGCAATTATACCTCCATTAAAAGTGAAGTAGGCCAGGCTGCAGTCGTGCACACCTATAATCCCAGCACTTTGGGAGGCCGAGGCAGGCGAATCACTTGAGGTCAGGAGTTCAAGATCAGACTGGCCAACATGCTGAAAACCTGTCTCTCCTAAAAATACAAAAATAAGCAGGGTGTGGTGGTGTGCACCTGTAGTCCCAGCTACTCAGGAGGCTGAAGCAGGAGAATCACTTGAACTCTGGTGACAGAGGTTGCAGTGAGCCAAGATTGCGCCATTGCACTCCAGCCTGGGTGACAGAGCAAGACTCTGTCTCAAAAAAGAGAGAGAAGAAAGAAAGAAAGAGAAAGAAAAAAAGAGAAAAAGAAAGAGGAAGAAAGGAGGGAGGGAGGGAAGAAAGGAAGGAAAGAAAGAAAAAGAGAAAGAAAGAAAGAAAGAAAGAAAGAAAAGAAACAGGTTTAGGAACAAGAAGAGGGTAAGGGTCAGGGCTGCTGCCTTGGTGGCCAAGGAAAGCATCTCTGGGGAGGCCACGCGTGGGCAGAGGCTGACTGAAACAAAGACGTCAGGCAGGTGCCGACCTGGGGAAAGGGGAGTCCCCAGAGAACAGGGCCCTGAGTGCAAAGGGCCCGAAGCTGCTTCTCGCCTGTGCAGTGTTGGAGGAACAGGTAGGAAGCCAGTGTGGCTGGAAGGGAATGAACAAGGGGAAATGAACCAGAGAGCAGGGCAGAGAGACGCGGAGGGGCAGGTCATAGGGAGGATGCCGAGCTTCACTCCAAGGGAGACGGGAGCCCTGTGAGGGTTGAGAGCAGAGAAGGGACAGGAGCTAACTTGGGAGTTAAGAGGCTTCCCTGAGCTGGGCGCAGTGGCTCGCGCCTATAATCTCAGCACTTTGGGAGACTGAGGCGGGCAGATCATGAAGTCATAAGTTCAAGACCAGCTTGGCCAACATGGTGAAACCCCGTCTTTACTAAAGATACAAAAATTATCTGGGTATGGTGGCCCACACCTGCATTAATAATAATAATTAATAATAAGAGACTTCCCGGGCTGCCACAGCAAGAACAGACGATGGTGTGAGGGGCAAGGGTGGAGCTCCTCGAGGAGGCTACTCCAACAGCCCAAGCAAACAGTGACGGCGGAGGCAGAGGTGGTGACAGGTGGCCGGATTCTGGGAATATTTTGAAAGTAGAGTCAGCTAATGGGCTGGATGTGGAGGTGTGGGAGAAAAGACAGCCAGTCAGCAATGACGGGAGGTTTGGGCCAGAGCCAACACACTGGGAGGCAGTGGGCAGCAGAGGTGCAAGTTCTTAAAGGTCCCAAGTGGTTCCACAGCTGCAGGCCTCCGTGCCTCTGTGGCCCCTGCCTGGAACACCCTCCTCCCTGCTTGGCTCCCCCTGCCCCAGCCTCAGCCTCTCCCCAGCTCCCAGCCACAGCCAGGCATAAATGTCATCCTCTCTGGAGGCTTCTCTGCAAGGGACCCTGACTCAGTGCAGCGCGCCCTTCTGCGTCCTCACAACCCCTTGCTCTTCCTCCTTCCTGCGATGGACAGTCCTAATCCATGTGCTGGGAACTTGTGCTGAGTGGACGACACCCAAGGGACAGGGGAGTGGTCTTGGCTTGAATCAGTAATCAAATGCACCTGCAGGAAATAACCTCGTTCTTTCCTTCATTCAGCAAATTTGTTGTTGTCACTGTTGTTGAAACTGAGTCTTGCTGTCGCTCAGGCTGAAGCGCAGTGGCATGATCTCGGCTCACTGCAACCTCCACCTCCCAGGTTCAGGCGATTACTCATGTCTCAGCTCCCCAGGTAGCTGGGACTATAGGTGTGCACCACCATGCCTGGCTAATTTTTGTATATTTTGTAGAGATGGGGTTTCACTATGTTGGCCAGGCTGGTCTTGAACTCCTGACCTCAAGTGATCCTCCCACCCTGGCCTCCCAAAGTGCTGGGCTTCCATTGCAAGTTAATGTATAAACCTAATTTTTATAAAAATAACTATTTGGCCAAGCACAGTGGCTCACGCTTGTAATCCCAGCACTCTGGGAGGCTGAGGCAGGTGGATCACAAGGTCAAAAGATCAAGACCATCCTGGCTAACACAGTGAAACCACGCCCCCCCCGTCTTTACTAAACATACAAAAATTAGCTGGGCATGGTGCCATATGCCTGTATTCCCAGCTACTTGGGAGACTGAGGCAGGAGAATTGCTAGAACCAGGGAGGTGGAGGTTGCAGTAAGCCGAGATCATGCCGCTGCACTCCAGCCTGGTGACAGAGCAAGACTGTCTCAAAAAACAATAATAAAATATAAAAGTTTTATATATGGGCCAGGAACAGTGGTTCAGGCCTGTAATCCCAGTACTTTGGGAGGCTGAGGCAGGAGGATCGCTTGAGGCCAGGAGTTCAAGACCAGCCTGGGCAACATAGGGAGACCCCATCTCTGCAAAAATAAAATTTTAAAAATTATCCAGGCGTGGTGGCATGCACCTGTAGTCCCAGCTACTCCAGAGGCTAAGGTGGGAGGATTGCTTGAGCCCAGGAGTTTGAGGCTGCAGTGAGCTATGATTGCACCACTGCACTCCAGCCTGGGCAACAGAGCGACACTCAGTGTCAAAAAAAAGTTTCATTTCCTTTACACTGAGCATGCACTCTGCTATGGAGTTCTAGTTTATTCCATTAAAAAAAAAATGCTGGTTGCCGCCGAGGATTTTTTGTTTTTTTTCAGAGAGTGACTTTGTTTCTGAGACCACCGAGAATCTTGATGTCACCCCTGCTAATGGCTAGGTGCTCACAGTTTGAAAAGCTCTAGGGAACCCTCTGTTACTCCGTAGACAAGCTCCACCCCATCCCCACCCTGGCTCAGAGAGGTGCCTGGCAGGGCTAAGTCCTGTTATGCAATTATTCCACTCCTGGCTGCTTTCCTCGAACCCCTGAGACTCCCAGAGGGGCAGGGAAAGCGTCTCACTTGCTTCCTGCTGCGCCTCCAGCTTCTGGCTCAGGGCCTGCTTAATCACATAGTGGGCGCTTAATAAGCGTTTGTTGAGTGAATACATGAACAACAAACGAGCTGGGGCCAGAGTCAGGACTGCAGCCCCGCCTGTGCCGCTCCCTAGGATAATTCTGCCCACATCACTTCCAAAGACCCAGGCAGCGGACCCTCCCTTGGCAACCTGCAACCCGCATCTAGACGCTGCTTAACCTGAGCCTCCTTGCTGGGTCGGCCAGGACTACATTTCCTACAAGTCTCATGGGCAGGACTACACCTCCCATAAGCCTCTGCTTCCGTCAGGTTCTGTGCCCTTCAGCCACCAGGGCAGCGAATTGCGTCTTTTCTCACTCCCCGCCCCCCGATTCCATCCCCTCCACCTTGCAGCCCCGGCCGTGCGCCCCCTCCCTCCCGCGATGAACCTGCCTCAGTTTCTCCAACGAGACACCCCGAGGGCAGTCCCTTCCCCCTTCCCCGGAGCCCCGCGATGAGGAGGGCTGCGCTCTGCGGCGAGTGTGTACTGCCCGGCCGGTGTGCGCCACGGCTGCGCGTTTTGGTGGAAAGCCCTGGGCCCCTACTGGGGGTTGGGGTGGGGGGCTGGGTCGCCTGCGCCGAGTGTTGCTGAGGCTGCGTCTTGGGTGCGCAGCTCCGGCCCAGCCTTACCCAGGGGAACGCCTCGCAGGTGCTCACGGACGATGGAGAGGTCCGCGCCCAGGGTGGGAGTCCGCGCTTCCGGGTGTGTCTGCAGCTCGGGGTGCTGGAGGGTGGGATGTGACCCCCAGACGGCGGCGGCCTGGCACGTGATGTATGTGTGTCCTTGTCTGATGTGTCGGTGTCCGCGATGGACCGGGATCCAGTCCCAGCTTTGCCACTCCCGGGCTTGTGTGCCTTGGGGCAGGTGACTGCCCTGCGCTGTGCCTCAATTGCCTCATCTGTACAATGGGCATGATTTAAAAATACCAGAGGGCGGTGGTGAGGATTGAAAGGTAATTCTGTACGTGTAAAACGCTGCGGACGATACCCGGCACAGACTAAATGCTCATAAGAATAAATACATTAAATAAACTATGATCATGTATCTTTTGTATGAGGCAAGTGCTTGTGGTTGTGTAATGTCTGCGTAACCTCACGGGAAACGTGGGTATTTGCGATCCGTGTGTCTGTGCGTGTCTGTGTTGTGGGTGTGTGAGTCTTTGTATGTTATGTGTGCCCGTGTGTTTATGTATGTGATGTGTGACTGTGGTGGGGTTCTGTGTCTTTGTAACCTTGTGTGAAAGGTGTGTGTATTTGTGTTGTGTGTGTCCATGGCTGTTTAGGTGTGTGATATGTGCATCTCTGTGTGTCTGTGTATTCAATGTGTGCCCATGTCTGTGCGTATGTATAATGTGTGACTGTGCATATGTGTGCATGTTATGTGTCGTATCAGTGTGTGATATTTATGTGTATTTTTGCAAGTGATTTATATAGCCCTGTATGTATGAGTTGCGTGTGCTCATATGCATGTGTATGTAATATGTCTGGTGCATCCATGTGAGTGAAGCATGTGTTCATGTGAGGCATGTTATGTGTCCATGTACATGCATGCGTTGTGTGTTTCTGTGTACCCATGTGTGTAATGCGCCTGTCTGTGTAGCGGCTGTGTCTGTATGTTAGTTCATGTGATGTGTGTGTCTGTGTGACATGCATGTATGTGATAATTGCGTCTGTGGGTGTTCTTTGTTGTTCATGTGTCTAGAGACTGTCTGCGTGGCTGTGACTATGAGTGTCAGCATGTCACGGTGGTGTCCGTGGGGATCTTTGTCTGTGGCGTGTGCGTCTGTGGATGTGGGGCTTTACTTTGTCTGGAGCATGTGTGGGTCTTTGTGATGCTTTGACGTTCCTGCGTGGCCGGGTGCATCTGTGCTGGAAGCGGGCCTGCCTGTGCGTTTCCAGTGCGGCCGTCCCTGCGTCTTTGTGTGTGACGTGTACGTGTCCCCGTCTGCTGATGGCTGTCCACCTTTGTATGTGATGCGCTTGTCTATGAGGGTCCCTGCGACGTGTGTCAGCTGTGTGTGGGCTGCGCGTGCCTGACAGCTGCATCTTAGCGTGTAGCACATGTGTCCATGCTGGTGGCATGTCACACCGGTGTCCGGGCCAGGCACCCCTGGGCCCTGCCTCCCCCGCCCCCCCGCAAGTGTGTGCTGGTCCCTGTCTATCCCTCCTCCTCCCCTTTCCTCCCCTCCCTCCTGGCAGCCAATGCTACGGGGGAGCCAGTTGCCATGACGACGCTCCATCCTCCCTCCTCCCACCCTTCCTGTGACAGGCTCTCTGCTCCCCCAATCCCGGCTGCCCTCGGGGGCGGGGCCCTCTTTCTCGCCCCCCCCGTCCTACCCTCTCCCCCCCACCCCAGCAACCCCGGCTCCCCAGCTCCTCTCCTCTGTCCGCCTCTCCATCCCTTCATCCGT
This sequence comes from Saguinus oedipus, assembly GCA_031835075.1. Classification (NCBI taxonomy): domain Eukaryota; kingdom Metazoa; phylum Chordata; class Mammalia; order Primates; family Cebidae; genus Saguinus; species Saguinus oedipus. Next base: position 49,760,449 of record CM063187.1, on the reverse strand, counting down.
CTGTCCCTTCAAAGAGGGGGAGGGGGGTACCTGAGCCAGCAAGCAGCCCCTCCCTCCCCCCTGTCCTGCGTCTCCAGCCCCTCTCCTGGGCCGGGAGGAGGCCAGGGTCGCGCGGGTCCCCATGGCTGGGGGCTGAGGGCCCGCCCCCCCCTCCTCCCCAGCCGCCACCACCTCCACCTCCCTGCCATCCTCGACAAGATGCCTGCCCCCGGCGCCCTCATCCTCCTTGCGGCCGTCTCCGCCTCCGGCTGCCTGGCGTCCCCGGCCCACCCCGGTGAGTCTGTCGGGCCATCAGTCTGTCCGGCGGCCCCCACCCCCGCGGCGGCCTCGCTGTCTGCCCAGGGGTCTGTCTGCGGGTCCTGGCCCGTCACCTGGTGCGCGTCTTCCCGCATCCCAGCCGGGCCCGGAGCGGCGGGGACGGTGCCTCTGTCAGCAGGGCCTGTGGGAGGGAGGCTGGGGGCTGGGTGGGGAGGGGGCTCCGTTTGGGCAACGTGTGTGTATGCGTCCACGCATGTGTTTGTGCAGGTGTGTGCAGGAAGCCGGGGACGGACAGGGCCTCTGGGAGAATTGGGGGCAGAGGACAGGAATACTATTTCTAAGGGGGACACAACACGGGAGGCTGTCTCGGGCTTCTGGAGAGACCCCGGGCTTACGGAGTTCCCTTCTCGCGGTCTTGTGCTGGGGATAGAGGACATCGGTGTGCGCCAAGCGTCCCTAAATAAGACAGACCTCAACCCCACAAACTGGGAGGTTCCAGCATGGGGCAAGAATCTTCTCCCAGCCTGCAGCTGAGAGCTCGTTCTCTTCCCCAGTGAGGGGTAATGGGGCTGTCCATGGGAGCGTATTTTAAATTCTGCAAGCTCCAAGCTTCACTATTACTCCTCCTTCCCTCAGCCCTCACTGGAATTCATCCAAGCCTGGGTTGAGAGGATGGGGTGGGATGAAGTCGTGGGGGGGGTCCCAGTTTGGGACGAGGAGACCCCACCCCCAACCAACCACTTGGGAAGGCCCTAAACTACAACTCCCACAATGCCTTGGGCCATTTTGCACCTTTGCCAAGGGGGCCCCTGGTCGTAGAGCATCATGGGAGTTGTAGTCCAAGACGTGCTAGGACGGGAGGGGGCCATGATTCTGGGATCTAGGGACTTGAAGCTGGGACCCAAGCCCAGCACTGTGCCCACAGATGGATTCGCCCTGGGTCGGGCTCCTCTGGCTCCTCCCTACGCTGTGGTCCTCATTTCCTGCTCCGGCCTGCTGGCCTTCATCTTCCTCCTTCTCACCTGTCTGTGCTGCAAACGGGGCGACGTCGGCTTCAAGGTGAGGTGCATGAGGGGTTTCAACCTGGAAAGGAAGACTCCAACAAGGCCTTTACCCACAAGCCAGGTGCTTAGTGGGGAGAGGGGGGCAGTCAACCTGAAAGCACCTTCTAGCTTGAAGCTATGGCAAGATCTGGAGCCTTGGGATGGAGAAATGGGGGATGGAAATTGGGCCGGGACTGGGGGACGGTTACGAGAATGAAGGGAAAACAAACTTAAGAGAAAGCCGATGGCGTGTCTCTCAGCCCTGCGTTCTCCCACCCCTCCTCGTCCCTCCTGGCCCCAGGAGTTTGAGAACCCTGAAGGGGAGGACTGCTCTGGAGAGTACACTCCCCCGGCGGAGGAGACCTCCTCCTCACAGTCGCTGCCTGATGTCTACATTCTCCCGCTGGCTGAGGTCTCCCTGCCAATGCCTGCCCCGCAGCCTTCACACTCAGGTACTGCTCCACGCCATGACCAGAATTCCATGGTGTCCCAGGAAAGGCCAGAAGATGTTGAGTGTCTTCCTTCGGGGCTGAGGCGGCTGAGAGCAGGGACGGCCAATGGGAAAGGTAGAGATGGGAGTCCCGGAATCTTGGAAGCAGCCTATGGGGAGGCAGACAGAGATCATCTTGGTAGAAGCCCTTGCTTAATCCAAAACCGGATTTGAGGATTCTTGTGGGGCAAGCAGTGGTGAGATTAGCATAGAGCACAGTCTCAGAGGCAGCCAATGGGAGGTTGAAATCACGTCGTAGGAGCTTGGGATGCCAAAGAGAAGGACTGATTGGATGCTGGAGTCTTGTGAGCAGCCAATGAGGAAGCTGATATTCTGACATGGAATGCGGGTGGCAGCCAATGAAAAGAGAGTGATGTCTGCTCTGACCCCAGTCCACACTGACTTGGGATGTGTTGGTGGCACTCAGGAAGGGGGAGAGGCTCAGGGACTTCCCACTCTTGCCCTCCCCAGACATGACCACCCCCCTGGGCCTTAGCCGCCAGCATCTCAGCTACCTGCAGGAGATTGGGAGTGGCTGGTTTGGGAAGGTGAGTGGGCTGGGGATGGGAGGCAGGGCTCCATGGATCCCGGGTTGTCCTGTTCTGTGTCCACACCCCTGCTCTCACCACTTCTCATCTGTCCCTCGCCTGCTCCCCGTGCCCACTCAGCCTGCCATCCCCGCTCCCACCCGTCCCATCCCGACATCTGTCAGTCAGCGCCTCCCTCCTCACTCCATTGACCACTCCGCCGCGCCACCCGGCTCTCCACGCGTCCGTTCGTCTGTCCATCCTTCCATTCGTCCCTGCGTCCATCGGACTCTGGGCCCGTGAGTGTCTCACCCCATGTCTCGTGGGGGTCGAGGGTGGTGGGATGTAAAGGAACAATCTAGAAAGGAGCCAGGGGTGGGGAGCGGTGTGGTGGAGTGGAGCTAGTCCCAGGGGACGGGGCTGGGGAAACGGCACTCACTGACTCCTGGGTGCTCCTTGCCAGGTGATCCTCGGAGAGATTTTCTCCGACTACACCCCTGCCCAGGTGGTGGTGAAGGAGCTCCGAGCCAGCGCAGGGCCCCTGGAGCAACGCAAGTTCATCTCCGAGGCACAGCCATACAGGTACTGGGGGCTTCCCAGGGGGTGTGCGCCTTGTCCAGGTGACATTCAGGAGTGGAAGGAGCCCTGTATGGGGTCAAACCTGGAATCTACCTCTTCCCGGCTGTGCAGCTCTGGCAGGAGAACTTCCCTCCATGAACCTCAGGTTCTTCCTCTGGACGGAGCAAGAGGTGGGAAGTGAGAGGCAGGATGGTGGAGGAGGGGGGAGCACAGAAGCTGAGCTAGAGGCCTGCTCCTCTCCACTCTGAACCTCCGGATCTTCATCTGTAAAGGCAGTCCAGGAAGCCCTAGTGTCCTGAAGGGGGCAGCTGAGAGGATGTGAGATCCCCGTGTTCGGTGCTGAGTACCGGCTGGTTCTTCCTTCCCCCAGGACACAGACCAGGTCCCCAAGCAGGTGTGCATGCAGGCCACTGAGGAGCTCCGTCCCTGCTCTGCTCGGTCTGTTCTCCACTCTAACTGTTTCTAGGATGGGGTCTAGGTAAACATTTTCCAGATAAATTCCTTGTGAGGTAGTGAGTTCCTTGTTTTGGAAAGGCTATGTTTGCAGAGACCCCTTATCAGAACAGTTGTAAAGGTGGGCTTTACCTTGAGAGACACATTGGATGTTGGCACTCCCTTGCTCCAAGCCCTCCCATGGTTCCCTACTGCCTACAGGACACATCTGCTCTTCCTGACAGCCCACAGGCCCTGCACGGTCTGATGCCGTCCCCTTCCTGCCACTGTCCCCCTCACCCCAGCCACCCTGGCCTCCTCACTGACCCTCACCACGGAAGCCTCTTCCCTGCCTAGTGCCTTGGTCCTTGCTATGCCTCTCTCTGGAATACCACTTCTTGCTCACCCCCGCTGTGAATGGGGCCCCTTTCCTTCCTCAGATCTCAGCTCACAAAGACCTTCCCTTAATCCTCCCCTCCTTCCAAAGAGGGTCCTGGGATGCTCCGCCGCATCACGGCGTGTGTTTTCTTCATAACTGTACCCCAGGTGGTCACTATATTATCTCTTTCTTTGCCTATTGCCTATCTCTCCCTAGACCTGTGCTGGCAACTATGTTGGTCAGATTTAAGCTAAGACGGGCACAGTGGTGTGTGCCTGTAGTCCCACCACTTCAGGAGGCCAAAGTGGGAGGATCCCTTGAGACCAGAAACCGGAGGCTGCAGTGAGCTATGATTGCACCACTGCACTCCCCCTGGGCAACAGAGTGAGACCCTGTCTCTATATAAATAAATAAATCAAATTTAAGCTAATTAAAATGCAATTACATTTAAAATTCTCATCATATCTCAAGTGCTCGATAGCCACCTGTAGCCAGTGGCTCCCGGATAGGCAGGCCTGGTCTAGAACACTTCCACCTTTGCAAAGTTCTGATGGACAGTGCAGGTCTATACTAGCAGCAGCTCAGGGTCCATCTCATTTCCCGAGCACAAAGTTCTGTTGGCTCTCAGCAGACGTTTGCTGATCGAGCCTCAGACCCGAGATCAAATCCCAACATTGCCATCGTTACCAGCTGTGTGACCCTAGGCAAGTCACTTGGCCTCTCTGAGCTTCTGTTTCCACCTGGATCAAATAGGGATCATCATCCTGCCTAGCAGGTTGCTGGGAGGATTTGACAGCAGAGCAGCCGGCCTTGGCCAGATTCGTGGGTGGTGTGCAGTGAATCCTGGCTTCTTTCTGCACCAGCCATCCCAAGTCTCCCGTGCTGGGAGCTCCAGCCACTGTTCAAGCCCCGCACATGGCAGGAGCCTTATGAACACTTTGTTGGGGCTCCCTGTAATCCCAGCACTTTGGGAGGCAGAGGCAGGCAAATCATGAGGTCAGGAGTTCAAGACCAGCCTGGCCAACATGGTGAAACCCCATCTCTACTAAAAATGCGAACATTAGCCAGGCATGGTGGTGGGCACCTGTAATCCCGTCTACTCAGGAGGCTGAGGCAGGAGAATCATTTGACCCCCGGAGGTGGAGGTTGCAGTGAGCCAAGATTGTGCCACTGCTCTCCAGCCGGGGAGACAGAGCAAGAAAACAACAGCAACACTTTGTGGCGTGACTCTTCTGCCAAGCAGGAGCAAGAGACCCTGTTCTCCCGAGGAGGACACACAGCGTGACAGCAGAGCCTGGTTACATACAGGCAGTAGACAGCTGAGTACTGGGCAGTGGCCTCACACCACACACGTGACTCTGCCTCCCTCCAGCCCCCAAGTAGGAAAATAACTAGTAAGTTCCTGTGCACCCACTCCTGGCCGGACTCTGGACTGCAAGCCTGAAACGTTCTCACCCTCCTGCAGACCTCCAAACGTTCTCACCCTCCTGAAGGCCTCCAGTCCTTCTCTCTGCTTGTATTTATTGAGCATCTACCAGTCTGGGCACCGGGGACATCAGGCAGGAAGAAGCCACACCAAATTCTCATCCTAGGAGAGCTCACCCCCTAGTGGAGAAGACACACGATAACTAAATGCAGAAAAAAAAATTTTTTTCCAAGGCTCACCGAAACCTTGACCTCCTGGGCTCATGATCTTCCTGCCTCAGCCGCCTACATAGCCACTCTGCCTGGCTACTTTTTCTTTTTATTTATTTATTTATTTATTTTTTCAGATGAAGTCTTGCTCTGTCACCCAGGCTGGAGTGAACTGGCACAATCTTGGCTCACTGCAACTTCCGCCTCCCAGGCTCAAGGGATTCTCCTGCCTCAGCCTCCCAAGTAGCTGGGATTACAGGCGCACGCTACCATGCCCGGCTAATTTTTTGGATGTTTAGTAGAGATGGGGTTTCACTATGGTGGCCAGACTGGTCTTGAACTCCTGACCTTGTGATCCACCCACCTTAGCTTCCCAGTGTTAAGATTACAAGTGTGAGCCACTGCTCCCAGCCTGGCTTTTTTTTTTTTTTTTTTTTAAATTGTAGAGATGGAGTCTCACTGTGTTGTCCTGGCTGGTCTCAAACTTCTAGGTTCCAGCGGTCCTCCTGCCTCAGCCTCCTAGAGTGCTGACATTTCAGGCGAGAGCCACCATGCCAAAGCCAGAAATGCATCTTAAAAAGGGAAACTGTCAGAGAATGATAAGTACCACGAGGAAATGAGGCAGTATGTGACAAAGATAAGAGCCACTTTGGACAGGACCATCAGGGAGGCCGGGTTGACTTGGAGGAGTCAGCCATGCAAAGCACTGTGGGAAGTTCGTTCCAGGCAGCAGGAACAGCAGGTGCAAAGGTTGTGAGACAGGAAGAAGCTCATGGAGAGTGAGCAGCCCTGGAAATGCACTTTGAATGCAGCATGAAGGCCAGACTCAGTGGCTCATGCCTGTAATCCCAGCAATTTGGGAGGCTGAGGCCCGGGGATCACTTGAGGTCAGGAGCTTGAGACCACCGTGGCCAACATGGCAAAACCCTCGTCTTTACTAAAATATACAAAAATTAGCCAGGGGCTTGGTGGCTCAAGCCTGTAATACCAGCACTTTGGGAGGCAGAGGCAGGCAGATCACCTGAGGTCAGGAGTTCGAGACCAGCCTGATCAACATGGTGAAACCCTGTCTCGACTAAAAATACAAAAATTAGTCAAGTGTGGTGGTAGGTGCCTGTAGTCCCAGCTACTCGGTTTCCCTTTTACAGATGAAGGAAACCGAGGCAGGGAGTATCGAAGCGATTTGCCTGAGATGACACACCTAGGAAAGTGGGAGACAGGGTTCAAACCCCTGAGGTCTGACTCCCACAGCGTGAGGGTAAAGCAGGGGCATCCAGCCCAGCACTGGGGCAGGGGGTGCAGCGAAGCTTCCTGGGGAGATGTTGATGCAGAAGCTTGGGGGGCCAAGATAACTCGATGAGAGGAGGGTATTCTGCAGGCCGGGCACAGTGGCTCACGCTTGTTATCCCAGCACTTTGGGAGGCCAAGGTGGGCGAATCACCAGAGGTCAGGAGTTCGAGACCACCCTGGTAACATGAAGAAACCCCATCTCTACTAAAAACACAAAAATTAGCCGGGCATGGTGGTGGGCACCTGTAATTCCAGCTGCTTGGGAGGCTGAGGCAGGAGAATTGCTTGAACTTGGGAGGTGGAGGTTGCAGTGAGCTGAGATTACACCATTGCACTCCAGCCTGAGTGACAAGAGCGAAACACCATCTAAAAAAAAAAAAAAAATTTTTTTTTTTAAAGGAAAGAAAAAAAGAGAGAGGGAACTGCAGGTGCAAAGGCCTGGGCCTAAGCAAGGGCCTGCAGGTTGGGAAAACCCACATGAGCTGAAGCTGACACCCGGCCCAGCCAGAGGGGCAGGAGGGATCAAAGTGCCGGTGCTCTGTTGTGGGGTGCTGGGGAGCCACAGAGGGTAGTGTGTGGTGAAAAGCAGGTCAGGGGCAAAGGGAAGGAGGGAGACTGGAGCCAAGGAGGCCAGGAGGAGGCTGGGGGGAGGAAGAGGAGAAGACCGAGAAGAGTCGGGGACAGGAATGAAGATGGAGGTGAGGTGTAAGGAGAAAGGAGAGGTATGGGGGTGCCTGGGTATCTGGTCCCAGGAGCAGGCCAGTGAGGGCCATCCAGACAGAGATGGGGCAAAAGAGCAAGACTCCGTCTCAAAAAAAAAAAAAAAGTAAAAAAAAAAAAAAGGAGTGGAGGAGTGGGGTGTGATCAAGGAGAGAGACTGAGGTGCGGAGACCAAGATCCAAAAGGTAAAGTGGTGCGGGGCTCACGCCTGTAATCCCTGCACTTCGGGGGGCGAGGAGGGTGCATTGCTTCAGGTCAGAAATTCGAGACCAGCCTGGCCAACATGGAGAAACCCCATCTCTACTAAAAACACAAAAATTAGCCGGATGTAGTAGCACGTGCTTGTAATCCTGGCTACTTGGGAGGCTGAGGCAGGGCTCCTGCCTGGGTGACAGAGTGAGACTCCATCTCAAAACAAAAAAACAATAAAAAGGGTGGAGGCAGCAATTTGGTTCCGCTGGGAGACTGGGTCGGCATGAAGAGGAAGGGGCTGCTTCCCCGACCATCACACCCTCCCTCCGCAGGAGCCTGCAGCATCCCAATGTCCTTCAGTGCCTCGGTCTGTGCGTGGAGACGCTGCCGTTTCTGCTGATTATGGAGTTCTGTCAACTGGTGAGGGTCTTGGGTGGTTGGGGAAGAGCAGAGGTGGGAGCTGGATGGGGCTGGGCCAAGCCTGGTGCACTTGGACTTTTTCGTCAGCATCATCATCATCGTAGATGATGCATGGCATGTGCTAGCATTTCTGGAGTGCTGACTGTCCTGGGGGCTGCCCTGAACAAGCAGGACTCATTACCTGCTTCAAGCAGCAGGGGAATCTGAGGCTCAGAGGGGCTACCTAGTGACAGGAGAGGCCACCCCATCCTTGGGGCAGATTCAGTGGAGGTATGAGGGGCTAGTGGTGCTGACCTTCCTTGCCTCCCTCCCAGGGGGACCTGAAGCGTTACCTCCGAGCCCAGCGGCCCCCTGAGGGCCTGTCTCCTGAGCTACCCCCTCGAGACTTGCGGACGCTGCAGAGGATGGGCCTGGAGATCGCCCGCGGGCTAGCGCACCTGCACTCCCACAACTACGTGCACAGGTGGGAGGGCCGGGGAGCCGCGGGAGGAGCTACTAATGGGAAAGGGGAAGGAGTGGAGGCTGCAGAGCAGGGGTTAAAGTCGGGGGCGGAACCATGACTGGCTGACACAAAATAGGAATGAAACAAGTGGGGGCCTGGAGGAGGAGGGGCCAGGAGGGGAATGGGAGGAGCCCAGTGAGAGGGAGGCAGGGTCAGGTGATGAGGGGAGGGGCCAGGAGAGGGGGGGGAGGAGGAGGAGCCAGGGGAGGGGGAAAGGGTCAGGAGAGAAGAGGAGCCAGGAGAGGCAGGGGGACCAAAGATAAGGAGGAGCCAGAGGAGGGAGAGTAGCCAGGGGAGGGAGAGGAGGAGCCAGGGAGTGGGAGGGGTCAGAAGAAGAGGAGAAACCAGGGGAAGGGGAAGGGGAAGGTTCAGGAGAGGAGGAGGAGGAGCCAGGACAGAAGGAGGGGCAGATGAGGAGGAGCCAGAGGAGGAGGAGTGAGCGGAGGGGGAGGGGCCAGACGAGGAGGAGGGGCCAGCAGAGGAATGGAAGGAGCCAGGTGAGGGGGATGCAGGGTCAGGTGGTGAGGAGAGGGGCAGGGAAGGGGAGAGGGGGGTAAGAGTCAACAGAGAAGGGTCAGATGAAGAAAATGAGGAGCCAGGGCAGAGGAAAAGGAGAGGAGGCTTGGAGGAACCAGGGGGGAAAAGACAAGACAGCAGGGTAGAAAGAAAGCAGAGTCAAGGGGCGGGGCATAGTAAAGGGGCGGAGTCAGAGGCAAGGGCATAGCGGGTGTCGTGGGGCGGGGTCATGAGGGGCGGAGTCAGATGGAAGGGGCATGGTCAGGGGTGGTGTAGGGGGGCTGTCCCTGCGCCTACCTCCTCGCGTTCTTCCCGTAGCGACCTGGCCCTGCGCAACTGCCTGCTGACCTCGGACCTGACCGTGCGCATCGGAGACTACGGGCTTGCCCACAGCAACTACAAAGTAGGGCTGCCCTCCGTCGGGATGGGGGCTGTGGGGTGCCCTGACCTGCCTGACCCTGCCCTGGCTTCCCCAGGAAGACTACTACCTGACCCCAGAGCGCCTGTGGATCCCGCTGCGCTGGGCGGCGCCGGAGCTCCTCGGGGAGCTGCACGGTACCTTCATGGTGGTGGACCAGAGCCGTGAGAGCAACATCTGGTGAGGACCCTGGGCCACGGGTGGAGGCAGGCAAGGAAGGTGGAAGGGTTACTAGATGCCACCGGTTCTACAGATGGGGAAACTGAGGCCCAGGCGGGTCGGGGCTCGGCTATGACATCTCTCTGCTCTCCACAGGTCCCTGGGGGTGACCCTGTGGGAGCTGTTTGAGTTTGGGGCCCAGCCTTACCGCCACCTGTCAGATGAGGAGGTCCTCGCCTTCGTGGTCCGCCAGCAGCACGTGAAGCTGGCCCGACCGAGGCTCAAGCTGCCCTACGCAGACTACTGGTGAGGGCTGGCCCATCCGGGGCTCTGGGCCTGCCGCATCCCACCCAAGATGGTCCCACACCCCCACCTAATTTCCCACAACACCCACATCCTGTTTGCCCTCCATACCCCTCAAGAGTTAAGTGGGGATGTCCCCATCCTCTCTGCCAGCATCTGCTACTTGGAGGGGAACACAGGCAGGGGGTGGCGGAGCTGTGATCTGAACCCGTTTCACCCTAAGAGATCCCTGCTTCTTACCTGATTCCAGAACTCATAGCCCAAACGAGGACACCACACGCACCAGCTGTTCCCCACATCTGCTGCTGTGTCCCCTCTCACTCCAAGTCCCTGTCACCCACTCTCTATGGGCATCTTCCCCCCACCCCTGCTTCTCTGGGTCTTAATACCCAACCTTGCAGCCCAGTTACCTCTGAATCTCTGCCCCACTTCGTGGGTCTCTGTCCCCTCCCTGGGTCTCTACCCTGTTCACTCTGCCCCCACCTCTCCCCAGGTATGACATACTTCAGTCCTGCTGGCGGCCACCTGCCCAACGCCCTTCTGCCTCTGATCTCCAACTGCAGCTCACCTACTTGCTCTCTGAGCGGCCCCCCCGGCCTCCACCTCCGCCACCCCCACCCCGAGACGGCCCCTTTCCCTGGCCCTGGCCCCCTGCACACAGTGCACCCCGCCCGGGGACCCTGTCCTCCCCATTCCCCCTGCTGGATGGCTTCCCTGGGGCCGACCCTGATGATGTGCTCACGGTCACCGAGAGCAGCCGTGGCCTCAACCTCGAGTGCCTGTGGGAGAAGGCCCGGCGTGGGGCTGGCCGGGGTGGGGGGGCACCTGCCTGGCAGCCAGCGTCGGCACCCCCTGCACCCCACGCCAACCCCTCCAACCCTTTCTACGAAGCGCTGTCCACGCCCAGCGTGCTGCCTGTTATCAGTGCCCGCAGCCCCTCCGTGAGCAGCGAGTACTACATCCGCCTGGAGGAGCACGGTTCCCCTCCTGAGCCTCTCTTCCCTAACGACTGGGACCCCCTGGACCCAGGAGTGCCCGCCCCTCAGGCCCCCCAGGCCCCGTCCGAGGTGCCCCAGCTGGTGTCCGAGACCTGGGCCTCCCCACTCTTCCCGGCCCAGTCCTCAGCGTCAGGCAGCTTCCTGCTGAGTGGCTGGGACCCCGAGGGCCGGGGCGCCGGGGAGACCCTGGCAGGAGACCCTGCCGAGGTCCTGGGGGAGCGGGGGACCGCCCCATGGGTGGAAGAAGAAGAGGAGGAGGAGGAGGGCAGCTCCCCAGGGGAAGACAGCAGCAGCCTTGGAGGTGGCCCAAGCCGCCGGGGCCCCCTACCCTGTCCCCTGTGCAGCCGAGAGGGGGCCTGCTCCTGCCTGCCACTGGAGCGGGGGGACGCCATAGCAGGCTGGGGAGGCCATCCTGCTCTTGGCTGTCCCCACCCCCCCGAGGACGACTCCTCGCTGCGGGCAGAGCGGGGTTCCCTGGCCGACTTGCCTATGGCCCCCCCCGCCTCGGCCCCCCCCGAGTTTCTGGACCCCCTTATGGGGGCGGCGGCGCCCCAGTACCCCGGGCGGGGGCCACCTCCCGCTCCCCCCCCCCCCGCCGCCGCCACCTCGGGCCCCCGCGGACCCGGCCGCGTCCCCCGACCCCCCTTCGGCCGTGGCCAGTCCCGGTTCAGGCCTCTCGTCGCCGGGCCCCAAGCCGGGGGACAGCGGCTACGAGACCGAGACCCCTTTTTCCCCCGAGGGAGCCTTCCCAGGTGGGGGGGCGGCCGAGGAGGAAGGGGTCCCTCGGCCGCGGGCTCCCCCCGAGCCACCCGACCCAGGAGCGCCCCGGCCACCTCCAGACCCGGGTCCGCTCCTGCTCCCGGGGCCCCGGGAGAAGCCGACCTTCGTGGTTCAAGTGAGCACGGAGCAGCTGCTGATGTCCCTACGGGAGGATGTGACAAGGAACCTCCTGGGGGAGAAGGGGGCGACAGCCCGGGAGACCGGACCCAGGAAGGCGGGGAGAGGCCCCGGGAACAGAGAGAAAGTCCCGGGCCTGAGCAGGGACCCGACAGCCCTCGGCAGCGGGAAACAAGCCCCAAGCCCGAGCCTCCCAGTGAACGGGGTGACAGTGCTGGAGAACGGGGACCAGAGAGCCCCGGACATCGAGGAGAAGGTGGGCACCGAGGAGAAGGCGGCGGAGAATGGGGCCCTGGTGTCCCCCGAGAGAGAAGAGAAAGTGCTGGAGAATGGGGAGCTGACACCCCCAAGGAGGGAGGAGAAGGTGCTGGAGAATGGGGAGCTGAGGTCCCCAGAGGCCGGGGAGAAGGTGCTGGTGAATGGGGGCCTGACACCCCCAAAGAACGAGGACAAGGTGTCAGAGAATGGGGGCCTGAGATTCCCCAGGAACACAGAGAGGCCACCAGAGACTGGGCCTTGGAGAGCTGCAGGGCCCTGGGAGAAGAAGCCCGAGAGTTGGGGTCCAGCCCCCACGATCGGGGAGCCAGCCCCAGAGACCTCTCTGGAGAGAGCCCCTGCACTCAGCGCAGTGGGCTCCTCCCGGAACGGCGGGGAGACAGCCCCTGGCCTCCTTGGCCCAGCCCCCAAGAACGGGACGCTGGAACCCGGGACCGAGAGGAGAGCCCCCGAGACTGGGGGGGCGCCGAGAGTCCCAGGGGTTGGGAGACTGGACCTCGGGAGTGGGGGCCGAGCCCTAGTGGGCACGGGGATGGCCCCCGGCGGCGGCCCCGGAAGCGGCGTGGACGCAAAGGTCGGATGGGTAGACAACACGAGGCCACAGCCACCGCCGCCACCACTGCCACCGCCACCGGAGGTGCACCCGAGGAGGCCGGAGCCAGCGCCCCCGAGAACCAGGCCGGAGGTGGCCTCCGAGGGAGAGGCCGGGGCCCCAGGCAGCAGAACCGGCGGAGACACGGCACCCAGCGGAGACGGGGACCCCTCCAAGCCCGAGAGGAAGGGCCCCGAGATGCCACGACTGTTCTTGGACTTGGGACCCCCTCAGGGGAACAGCGAGCAGATCAAAGGTGAGGAGGCTGCGGGGCACAGTCAGGGCCGAGGTCCGGCTGTTTCTGAGGCGGGCGGTGGGTGAGCGTGGGTAAAGATGTCAGGTCAGGCTGGCAGTGATGAATGCAGGCCCTGGAACCCGCACCACCTGGGCTCACATCCTGGCTCGGTCCCCTCCCTTGCTCTTTGGCCTTGGGCAAATGTCCTTGCTGCACAGTGCCTCAGTTTACCTATTTGCCCAAAACGGATGGCAGGGATAGAACCTACCTCATAGGGTTGCTGTGAAGGTTAAATGAATTGGGAAGCCCAAAGCACTAGAGCAGGGCAGGGATTTGGTAAGCACCTGCTCTTACTAGTGCAATTCATTTAGACGGGGGTCTCATGCCCACAGAGGCCAGACGGTATAGGAAGATGGATGCAGCATGCTGGGGAGGCAGAGTGGGGCTTCAGAAGAAAATGCCCTGTGTAGACGCAGCAGCCACTTCTCAGGAATGTGCACCTGGTGCTGGCAAATTTGCCATTTTCTCCCTTTTTTTCTTTTTAAGACGGGGTTTCACCATGTTGGCCAGGCTGGTCTCGAACCCCTGACCTCAGGTGATCCACCCACGTTGGCCTCCCAAAGTGCTGGGATTACAGGCGTGAGCCGCCGCGCCCAGCCACCACTTTTCCCTTTTAAACCAGACCTCTAGCTTTTGCTTTGATGGTTGCAGCCAGTTCAAAGGAGGCCCGTCTGGATGGCTCAAAGGCCCCAGGCAGCCGGCATGTGCTGTGTCATCTAAACTTTCCAACAAGCTGCTCAGGCACAGTGGCTCATGGCTGTAATCACAGCACTTTGGGAGGCCGAGGCAGGAGGATCACTTGAGTTCAGGAGTTTGAGAGCAGCCTGACCAACATCACAAAACCCCACTCTACTAAAAATACAAAAATTATCCAGGCATGGTGGTGTGCACCTGTGGTCCCAGCTACTCAGGAGGCTGAGGCTCGAGAATCGTTTGAACCTGGGAGGTGGAGGTTGCAGTGAGCCGAGATCACGTCACTGCACTCCAGCCTGGGTGACAGAGCAAGACTCTGTCTCCAAAAACTTTCCAATAAGCTAAGGCATCTATCCAGTGTGCCAGGCCCTGAGCTGCCCAAGGCTGGGACCCAGGGAGCTTCAGACCCAACTCCACCACCATGGAACTAGTGAGCTACAAGGCAAAGAAATCCCTTTTCTGAAAATTGAGTTTTGATGGGAACACAAAAAGTGTTCTGCCACAGAGGAAACTATTTAAGATAAATGAAGGGTAAAAGTAAACAGCCCTTATTGAGATGTGGACATAGGAAATACAGTTCCAGCAGGATCTCTAGGAGGTGCAATTTCCTTAAATACTGGTATGAAAAAGCCGGGTATGGTGGCTCACGCCTGTAATCCCAGCACTTTGGGAGGCTAAGGCGGGAGGATCATGAGGTCAGGAGTTCAAGACCAGCCAGACCAACATGGTGAAACTAAAAATACAAAAATTAGCTGGGGGTGGTGGTGGGCGCCTGTAATCCCAGCTACTCAGGAGGCTGAGGCAGGAGAATTGCCTGAACCCAGGAAGACAGACGTTGTAGTGAACCGAGATGTCGCCAGTGTACTCTAGCCTGGGCGACAGAGTGAGAATCCATCTCAAAAAAAAAAAACTGGTATAAAAGTTATAAGTGGCTGGGTCCTGCTTTATATTGCCAACCTCACAGCCACACTTGAGGAAAGAGGAGCCTGTGGCTCAGTGGGCAAGGGTCAGGAAGCAGGGCTGGACATAGGACGTTTCTTCCTTAAAGCCTGTGTTCGAACACTGTCATTTCCTTGAGATTGCTGTAGGGAGTTTGTGACCAGCTGTATCAGGAAACAGCGCAGGCAGCATGAAAACGTTCGGAGATGAGCAGCTAAGATGCCTCAGAGGATCTGGGTTGGTTTAGGATTGGTGAGAAGAGGCAGAGAATGGCCTGCTTTTTTCCATCAAGTGAACTCCTACTCATCCTTCAGGACCCCACCCAAATTTGCCCTTTCCAGGAAGTCTTCCTGATTTTTAAAGGTTGTCACCCTGACCTTTATCTGGGTACTCATAGCCCCCAGAAAAACTCCCTTTATGCTGCATCCCCCATAAATCCATCATCCTGAGATGTCTGGTCCACAAAAGCATGAAGGAGGTGGGGGGACAGTGTTCTAGATAGAGGGCACTGAGATGGGTACTGGCTCAGCATGTTTAGAGAATAGCAAATGGTAGTAAAACTTGAGTAGTGAGAACGAGGACCAGAGAGGGACCATGTGCATTCATCTTTCTCCCTGCAGCACCTCAATCCTCCTCTTGCCCCTGTCATCTGCCAGAACAGGGCCATTCACTTATGCAGTAATGGAGGGATAAATGATCCCTGTTCATCTGCCAGTGAGGAAACAGGCTCAGAGAGGCAGATCTGACCAGGTGCAGTGGCCCATGTCTGTAACCCAGGCACTTTGAGAGGCCCAGGGAGGTGGATCACTTGAGGTCAGGAGTTCAAGACCAGCCTGGCCAACATGGTTAAACCCCATCTCTACTAAAAAATACAAAAATTAGCCAGGTGTGGTAGCATGTGCCTGTAGTCCCAGCTACTCAGGAGGCTGAGGCAGGAGAATCGCTTGAACCCAGGAGGCGGAGGTTGCAGTGAGCCGAGATCGCACCACTGCATTCCAGCCTGGGTTACAGAGCGAGACTCCATCCCCCCAGCCAAAAAAGAGAGAGATCTGTTTGCCCAGTGACACACAGCAAGTGAAGCTGGGGATTCCAAGCCAGGTTTCCTCCTCCAGGGACCTCAAAGTCCTTCCTTCCCAGTAGGCTAAAATTGGAGAGTCTTGGGGCAGGGAAGGGGTCTGGAGATGCTTAGACACCCCAAATTTGGCAATCAAGCACCAGAGAGAGGAAGTACCTTGGTCATTGTCACACAGCAGGGAGCATTCATACATTAATCCTACAAATAGTGACTGAGTACTTCTATGTGCTTGAGGCCTAGAAATGAGGCTATGAATGAGTCAGACTCAGTCTCTGTTCTTTAGCAAGGCAAACACACCACCACAGAAGTATAATTACACGATGAGAAAATCTGCTCAGGAGAGGTGCTTGGTGGATGGGGAGCAGAGTGGGTGCTCCTGACCTGGGAGATTTCTGAAGGCTTTGAAAGCTGGGGGATGCACAGGACTTGTGTTAGAAAAGAGTCCAGGCTGGGCCAGATGGCTCACACCTGTAATCCCAGCACTTTGGGAGGCTTAGGAGGGTGGATCACGAGGTCATCTGGCCAGCATGGTGAAACCCCGTCTCAACTAAAAATATAAAAAATTAGTAATGCATGGTTGCACGCCTGTATAGTCCGAGTTATCTGGGAGGCTGAGGCAGAACTGCTTGAACCGAGGAGGCCCAAGTTGCAGTGAGCCAAGATGGAGCCATTGCACTCCAGCCTGGGAGACAGAGCGAGACTGTCTCAAAACAAAAAAAAAAAGAAAGAAAAGAAAAGAAAAAAGGGAGTCCAGGCTGGGCGCGTTAGCTCATGCTTGTAATTCCAGCATTTTGGGAGGCTGAGGTGGGAGGACTGCTTGAGGCCAGGAGTTTGAGACCAGCCTGGGCAACACTGTGAGATCCCTGTCTCTTAAAAAATAAAAAAGAAAGAAAAGAAAAACAAAAGGGAGTCCAAGCAGATGGCACACACGTGAAAAGGCCTGTAAGTGTGAGGAATGGTGTGGTGGCCCATGTGGCTAGACGGAGGTCAGGCCATAAGGAGGTGGGGACAGAGGCTAGAGAGGTCAGCTGGGCCAGGGCACGAGGGCCTGGTGGGCTGTGGGAAGTTGGGGCTTAAAGCCGTTGGCATCGGGGAGCTCTGGGAGGTTGAACACTGGAGAGGCCCTTTCCCACCCTGCCTGGAGAAAGGCCCCGGTGCAGCCCTTCCGAGGCCCAGATTGTGCGGGGGACTTTTACCTGAAGCCACACAGCTAGGTGGGAGGGCCTGCCTCAGTCTCCTCGGGACAGGGGCTCACCTGGTCTCTCCCCTCGCAGCCAGGCTCTCCCGGCTCTCACTGGCGCTGCCGCCGCTCACGCTCACGCCGTTCCCGGGGCCGGGCCCGCGGCGGCCCCCGTGGGAGGGCGCGGACGCCGGGGCGGCTGGCGGGGAGGCCGGCGGGGCGGGGTCGTCGGGGCCGGCGGAGGAGGACGGGGAGGACGAGGACGAGGACGAGGAGGAGGACGAGGAGGCGGCGGCGTCGGGCGCGGCGGCGGGGCCGCAGGGCCCCGGGAGGGCGCGAGCAGCCCCGGTGCCCGTCGTGGTGAGCAGCGCCGACGCGGACGCGGCCCGCCCGCTGCGGGGGCTGCTCAAGTCTCCACGCGGGGCCGACGAGCCAGAGGACAGCGAGCTGGAGAGGAAGCGCAAGATGGTCTCCTTCCACGGGGACGTGACCGTCTACCTCTTCGACCAGGTACAGAACCCGAGAGGGCGCGGACGTGGGGGCGCGGCCTGGAGGGAGCGGGGCCTAGTGCGGGGCGGGGCCTGGAGGGACGCCGAGCTGGAGTGGGGCGGGGCCTGGAGGGAAGCCGAGCTGGAGCGGGGCGGGGCCTGGAGGGAAGCCGAGCTGGAGCGGGGCGGGGCCTGGAGGGAGGCCGAGCTGGGGCGGGGCCGAGCTAGAGTGGGGCGGAGCCTGGAGGGAGAGCAAGCGGCAGTGGGGCGGGGCCTAAGGGGAGCGCGAGTATGTAGTGGGGCGGGGCCGAGCTAGAATGGGGCGGGGCCCGGAGAGGGCGCTCTGGGCCTGGGGCGGGGCCTAGACGAAGGCTGCGCTTAGACTGAAGCGGGGTCTAGAGTTTGGAACTGGCCGAGTCTAGAGACGGGGCGGGGCCTGGAAGGAGACCACTCCTAGGATTGGGACAGGGTCTGGAGGGGGGCCTGAAGGGAGACCCAGCCTATAGCGCCGCAAAAGGAGGCCTGGAGGAAGTCTTAAGGCTGGAGTGGGGGCGGAGCCTAGGGCGGGGCGGATAGAGCAAGGAGCGGGCAGGCCCTGGAAGGTGAAGGCGAGGTCTGGGGAGAGACTGATCAGGGAAATGGGGCGGGACGAGGAAGATGGAAGGAGGCTTTGACTGTGAGGGCAGGGCCTGGCAATGGGTCAGGTCCGGGAGGACGGGCCGAGCCTACAGCTGGGGTGGGACCTGGGGCGAGGGCGGGGCTTGTGATGGGGACGGGGTCTAGAGGTCGAGGAGAGGCCTGCAGAGTGAGCGTGAGGGTGAGTCTGAAAGGAAAGAGGGGAGTACTGGGTAGTCAAGTATGGGATCCCGGAGAGGCTCGAGAGGAAGTGTTGAGAAGAGGACTGGGGCGTGGCCTGGATGGTGTGAGCGGGGCCTAGTGAGAGTTTGGCCATGGTTTGTTGAGTAGAGTTCTAGTGTCTGTAGGGCTGGCTCGCTATGGAGCAAATCTTACCCACTAGGGAAGGGTCATGGCTAGGCTGCAGATGGGCTTCAGAGATGCAGCGGGAAGTCTTAAGGTAATTGGGGTGGGGTCAGGGATGGGCAGACCTAACTACTGGGACGTGTCTTTAAAGAGATGGGTTGAAGATTGTGTTAAGAGTTAGGCCGCGGCTGGGCGCGGTGGCTCACACCTTTAATCCCAGCATTTTGGGAGGCCCAGGTGGATGGATCACCTGAGGTTGGAAGTTCGAGACCAGCCTGACCAACATGGAGAAACCCCCGTCTTTACTAAAAATACAAAATTAGCCGGGCGTGCTGGTGTGCGCCTGTAATCCCAGCTACTCAGGAGGCTGAGGCAGGAGAATTGCTTGAATCCGGGAGGTGGAGGTTCCAGTGAGCCGAGATTGCGCCATTGCACTCCAGCCTGGGCGACAGAGAGAGACTCCGTCTCAAAAAAAAAAAAAAGCCAGTCGTCGTGGCTCACGCCTGTAATCTCAGCATTTTGATTACAGCATTTTGTGAGGCCAAGGCAGGAGGATCTCTTGAGGCCAGGAGTTTGAAACCTGCCTAGCCAACATGGCAAGACCTTGTCTCTTAAAAAAAAAAAAAAAAGTATCTGGGTGTAGTGGCGCGCACCTGTAGTCCCAGCTACGCGGGAGGCTGAGGTGAGAGGATCACTTGAGCCCAGGAAGTCGAGGCTGCATTGAGCCATGATCACAACACTGCTCTCCAGCCTGGGCGACAGTAAGATTCTGTGTAAAAACAAAAACACAGGGGATGGTGTTGAAGAGAAAAAGGGAGGGTGAGTGGTGCTTAGGGACTGCAGCCTTGTCTAGATGAACCTGGAGCGGGCGTAACGGGCTGAGATTATGAGAGGAATGGAAGCAAGGCCAAGAACTGGGGTCTGGGCGACTGAAGTGTATTCAGAGGGGTGAGACTTGGAGGGCGCGACCAGGTCTACTTCTGAGGGAGCGCTCGAGGGCAGGGTCACGGCGTCCAGCACGGGATGAGCTCAGGATGGGGCAGGGGTTGGGAGGCCCACGGGAGCCGGTTTAGATCTCAGAGATGGTGGGACTGATGGGGACGGGGCGGGGCTTACGGAGATCACTTTGAGTCAGGGGATCCGGTGGAGGCCGCGCCTTAAGGAACCAGGAGAGAATCCCTGCTGTGGGCTACTTAGCTGTGTGTAGGGCTCCGCTGTCAGGTAAGGAGCCTCGGGCCGGGTTGAGGTTAAGGCTGGCCCAATGCTTCGAAGCCAGATCAAGAGTTCCACCCACCTCTCCAGAGAGTGCGAGTCAGTGATTACAAACTGGGATTCCTGGATCCCCGGAAATATTAGCGGGCTTTGTTGCTTTCGGGGGATGCAGTAAATGGGACATAACGGTTTGTCCCCTCTGGCTTCCCTCTAACCTGCCTTCACAGGAGACGCCAACCAACGAGCTGAGCGTCCAGGGCCCCCCCGAGGGGGACACGGACCCGTCAACGCCTCCAGCGCCCCCGACGCCTCCCCACCCCGCCACCCCCGGAGATGGGTTTCCCAGCAACGACAGCGGCTTTGGTGAGGGCGGGGCCTATAGGACGGCAGGGGCCGGAGGGGGCGGGACCCATGGGGCGGACGGGGCGGGAGAGTCTTGGTCGGGAGGGGCGGGGCCGGAGGGCGGGAGCGCCGCAGGTGCCTGCGGTCTGACTGCTGTCTTCCTTCCCGCCGCAGGAGGCAGTTTCGAGTGGGCGGAGGATTTCCCCCTCCTCCCCCCTCCAGGCCCCCCCCCTGTGCTTCTCCCGCTTCTCCGTCTCGCCTGCGCTGGAGACCCCGGGGCCACCCGCCCGGGCCCCCGACGCCCGGCCCGCAGGTATCATGTTCAGAGCCTCGGCCCTGCCCCTCCTCTGCCCGTCTCTGTGCCTCTATGTTCCACTGCCAATTTCTTGTGACCATCTTGTGACCATCTCTCTCTTCCCAGTCTCTTCTCTCTTCTCTCTCAGTTGTCAGACACCCCACCCAGCTCTGGAACCAGCTCAGACCAGGCGGTGTCCATCAGACGGTCGTAGGCAGGCAGGCCGCCCCGACCCCTGAGCCTCAGTTTCCCCTTCTGTAGGGATTCCCTCCCACCCCCGACTCTTGCCCATCTTTGTCCCATCTCTGGGCTCAGACTCCAGCCTGGCCGGTGGAGATCCTAATCCCACCTCCGTTTGGGGAACAGGGTGCTCAGAGGCAGACAAGGAGAGAGATGCCCAGCGTGCTCAAAGCCAGCTGGTGTGAACCGGAGCAGAGAGGACAGGGCCGGGGTTAGAGAGCAGTCACAGTGGCACCGCTGGGCACCGCTGCTCTCGCCCGGACTCTGCAATGCCTCACCACAATTTAACCCATTTAATGTTCAGTTCGATCCCATGGGGTGGATTCTAGTCTCGTCCTCATTTCATTTCTTTTTTTTGATACAGAATCTCGCTCTGTCTCCCAGGCTGGCATGCACCACCACACCCAGCTAAATTTTTTTGTATTTTTACTAGCTATGGGGTTTTACCATGTTGGCCAGGCTGGTCTCAAACTCCTGACCTCAAATGATCCTCCCGCCTTGGCCTCCCAAAGTGCTGGGATTACAGGCGTGAGCAACCAGGCCCGCCCAGTCTCGCCCCCATGTTACAAAAGAGAACACCGAGGCATGGAGAGAAGTGAGGAGCCGGGATTCAAACCTGCAGCTGCTCAGCCTCTGAGCCCGCACTGTCGCCAGTAGTGAACATTGGTCTGGTTTCTTTCCTGGCCTTTCACATGTGCCATATCGCTAATCCTCGTGGCCACCTTGGGAGAGGGGTCATGTCACCCAACTCTTGGTAATGCTGAGGCCACTCTCAGGGAGAGGAGGGCACAGGCAGGTCCCGGCGCAGGACTGGAACGGGACTGGGCCCTCTGCTGCCCCCTGCTGCCGAGCTAGGGACACCGCAGGATACAGAGCTTGACAGCCTGATCAGATACAGAGCTGATCTAGCCTGACAGGGCAGGTGGCGCTCCTGGATATCCGAGCTAAGGTAGAAGGTGCCGCTGGAGAGTTTCACTCCTGCTTCCCCAGTCTTGCCTGAGTCCAGGTATTGTCCCTGCCATTTCTCAGCTGTGTGACCTGGGGCAAGTTGCTTTCCCTCTCTGTGCTCATCTGTAGAGTGGGAATGATAACAGGATCTAACTCATGAGATTGCTGAGAGGAGTAAACGGCTTAGTCCTCCCGTGTATGCAGCACAGAGCTTGTTCATGCAGCAGCGGTCTCTAACCATTAACGAGTAATTTTGAGGTGGAGTTTCACTCTTGTTGCCCAGGCTGGAGTGCAGTGACTCAATCTTGGCTCACTGCAACTTTCACCTCCCGGGTTCAAGCGATTTTTCTGCTTCAGCCTCCTGTGTAGCTGGGATTACAGGCGCCTGCCACCACACCTGGCTAATTTTTGTGTTTTTAGTAGAGACGGGGTTTTGAAATGTTGGCCAGGCTGGTCTTGAACTCCTGAGCTCAGGCAATCTGCCTGTCTTGGCCTCCCGAAGTGCTGGGATTACAGGCATGAGCCACTACACTTGGCCCCATTAGCTATTATTATTATTAGCTACAATTGTGCTTAATTAAGTTGATGTTTTCTGAGCATCCCCTGTGTGCAGGTGCTGTGCTGGGCACAGGGGATTCAGTGTGGAGCGAGAAGTGTGTGTCTGCCCGGCCCTGCCCACAGACGCTGACCACACACTGCCACGACAGATGAGTAACTGCAAACCCAGGGTGGCAGGAAAAGCAGATGACAAGAGCAAAGGACTTTGTTTCCCCCTTAGAAGTGTCACTAACTGGGGACTGGAAGCGTTGCTTGTCATGAACTAGGCAAAGGGGACAGCGTGCTGGCAGAGGGGACAGCTTGCACACAGGGCCTGAGGCAGGAGAGAGCTTGGCCCGCTTAAGGAACAGAAGGAGATTGGTGTGGCTGGGGGTTACATAGGGAGCATGGAGGGCTGGGGAGAAGGAAGGGCAGAGCATGGAGGGCTGGGGAGAAGGAAGGGCAGAGCATGGAGGGCTGGGGTGCACTGAGGAGCTGGGACTTTGTCCTGGGGGTGCTAGGGAGCCATGGAGGACTATCGGCAGGGGATGGAAGTCAATATTGGGTATAGAAAGATGCTCCGGGGCCACTTGGGGCCAGAAGAAGGGCAAGAGTGGGAGCTGGGAGGCTGGGGAGAGGCTGGGGAGAGGACAGTGAGCCAGGCCCATGCGAATGGAGAGGTTGGACAGGGCAGAGAGTCAAGGGCAGGCGGGATGGTGCTGGGGCTGACTCTTCCTTCACTTGGCTGCATCCTCAGGCTTCACTCTGAATGTCACTTCCTCCCTGAGGCCACCATCACAGGGTCTCTGTGAGGACAGGGTGGGGCGAATTCCAAGGTGTGGGGACACTGGCCAAGTGGTGAGTCAGGGCTGAGCTGGCAGGGCCGGCAGGCCAGGATGACTTCACCTTTAATCACCAGGAGGGGAGACGGAGGGTGCAATTGTGCGAAACCCCAAATTCCTTCACTCAGTTGACAAATATTTCTGCGGCAGCGTGGTCTGCGAGCTGCTGGGCCTTTCTGGTTCCCAAGACCATGGAGTGGGGGCCTGAGGCCGGTCCTCCCCTCTACCCTGCTCAGCATGGTTCTGTCCACTTAGCAGAGGTTTACTGGGTGCTGAGAGATGCCACGTATCTTCCCAAAGTCTCCATGAAGCATGAAGGTCATGCTTCCCATTTAAAGTGGGAAACTGGCTGGGTGCGGTGGCTCATGCATGTAATCCCAGCACTTTGGGAGGCCGAGGTGGGTGGGATCACCTGAGATCAGGAGTTCGAGACCAGCCTGACCAACATGGTGAAACCTCGTCTCTACTAAAAATAAAAAAATTAGCTGGGCATGGTGGCACAGGCCTGTAATCCCAGCTACTCGGGAGACTGAGGCAGGAGAATCACTTGAACCCATAAGGCACAGGTTGCAGTGAGCCAAGATCAAGCCACTGAGTTCTAGCCTGGAGACAAAGTGAGACTCTGTCTTGGAAAAAAAAAAAAAAAAAAAACAGAGAGAAACTGAAGCTCAGGGACAGGGAGTGAAGACATTGACCTGACTGAGGCCTCCTCAGGTAAGAAGTACAGGGTGGAGCATGAGGGAGCCTGATGTAAGACCCTCAGCGAGAACCTGCTCCTCACGGACCTTCATTTTCTGGTCTGTGCAATGCATGGGGCTTTCATTCCACTTGCCTGGGGAGGCCAGAGCTAGAGTCATGGGGAAGTTTGGTGGGAGTTTCTGGGGAGAGTGCTTTGACCAGGAAAAGGGGTGCTTTGTGCCAGGAGGATGCTGGAGACACAGCAGTGACCACAGCGCCTGTTGTCACTGAGCTTACGTTCTACAGGAACAAGCTAGACAGGAAACTCTCAACAAGGACGGGGTAGGCCGAGTGCAGTGGGTCACGGCTGTAATCCCAGCACTTTTAGGAGGCCAAGGTGGGTGGATCACCTGAGGTCAGGAGTTTGAGACCAGCCTAGCCAACATGGTGAAACCCTGTCTCTATGAAAAACACAAAAATTAGCTGGGCGTGATGGCTAGCATCTATAATCCCAGCTACTCAGGAAATTGAGACAGGAGAATTGCTTGAACCCGGGAAGCAGAGGTTGCAGTGAGCCAAGATCGCACCACTACTCCAGCCTGGGCAAGAGAACGAGACTCCGTCTCAAAATAAACAAGCAAGCAAACAAACCAAAAAAAAAAAAAAAAAAAAAAAGGACAGGGTCATCCCAGAGTGAGAATTGCAAAGCCGACAGAGGAAATGAGCAAGGCTGGAGCATGCAGGGGTGACTGCTTGACTCAGAATGGTGGGGAAGGCCTCTGTAGAGTAAACATTGCAGCTGGGGTCTGAGTCACATGGGAAGAGTGTTCCGGGCAGCCAGAACAGCACTTGTGAAGGCCCTGGGGTCAGACTGTGCTGGGAGCACTGGAGGAAGAGCAGGAGGCTCAGTGGCTGGAGCAGAGGGGAGGAGCGGGTAGGTGAGGATAGAGAGGGCCCAGAGCAGATCTTTCCAGCCAGGGTGGGTGAGGGCTTTGCTTTTCTGCTGCGTGACTTAGAAGCCATGAGGCTGTCTGTCTCCCTAGTAATTTCATTTATCTCCTCTGTCCATCCTCAGGCCCCGTGGAGAATTGATTCCCCGAAGACCCGACCCCCCTGCACCCCCAGAAGAGGGGTTGAGAATGGAATCCTCTGTGGACGATGGCACCACTGCCACCACCGCAGACGCAGCCTCTGGGGAGGCCCCTGAGGCCGGGCCCTCCCCCTCCCCTTCCCCCACCATGTGCCAAACGGGAGGCCCCGGCCCCCCACCCCCCAGCCCCCCAGACCACTCCCCTGACCCCCCTGATCCCCTCGGTGCCAAATGAGGCAGGAATCCCCCCATCCCTCCCTAGAGAGCAGCCTTTCTTGGAACTGAACTGAACTCTTTTGGGCCTGGAGCCCGTTGACACAGCGGAGGTCCCTCCTCACCCACTCCTGGCCCCAGACAGGGGCCACAGGCTTCGGGGACCCGGACCCCCCATCTTGCGTCTCCCCTTTCCCTCCCCAGCCCGGCCCCTGGAGGGGCCTCTGGTTCAAACCTCCGCGTGGCATTTTCACATTATTTAAAAAAGACAAAAAAAAAAAAACAACTTTTTGGAGGAACACGGGGCCTGTGCGTGTTTCCCGAGGGGAGGGGGGAGCTGCAGGGAGCGAGTGCGACGCGGAGAAGTTCCCATCCTCCCAGGCGGCCCGCGTGGCAGATGGGACATCTCCGCTCAAGGAAGCGGAAACTGCGCAGGGCGAGGCCCCAGCGTCTCTGCTTCACCGGATCCCTGCTCTGCGCCAGGTGCGCCCCACCCAGCCTCGGCTGCTGCAGCAGCACTGCAGGCTCAAGAGGCCACAGGGCTGAAGCCAAGAATCGCTTTAACCCGGGAGGCAGAGATGGCAGTGAGCCAAGATCGCGCCACTGCACTCCAGCCTGGGCGACAGAGTGAGACTCCGTCTCAAAGAAAGAAAAAAAAAAGGCCGTAAGGAGCCCACAGGGGTTGGGGAAGGTGCAGGCTATGGCCAGAGCCACGTTGCTGCAAGTGGCCCTCGGTGCTGGCCAGACATCATCCCAGGGCCAGGGGCTAGCGGGGCAGGGGCTCAGAAATGACCTGCTCATGCCCACACTGGATCATGACCACAGCCCACACACCTCAGGTCGGCACTGCCTGTCCCGTGAAGGTCAGGGTCTACACCTCCCCACCTACCATCGTGCTGCCTCAGTTTGCCTGTTTTTCCATGTGACTGCCCACCCCACTGACATTCTCATCTCTTGCCTGTACCCTCACTGCACCTCTCTGTGCCCCGCCCCTTGTCCCCGTCCTTCTGGCTCCCTGTATCACCCTGCCCCAGTTTTGGTCTCCATCTGATCTGGAGTTTTCCCGTCTCCATCTGAGTCTCTTGCTCTCAGCCTCCTCCTCCCTGTCTAATTCTATTTTCATGTCTCTGTCTTGAGTTCCTCCCTGCCTCCACATTTTTTCTTGTCTGTGTCTCCCTGTCACCTCCTCTTGTCTCTATTATGTCTTTCTATTATGCCTTGCGCTTTTGTCTCTTTTTGTTCTGAGACAGAGTCTTGCTCTGTTGCCCAGGCCAAAGGGCAGTGGTGCGATCTCGGCTCACTTCAGTCCTCCTGGGTTCAAATGATTCTCCTGCCTCAGCCTCCCAAGTAGCTGGAATCACAGGTGCCTGCCACTGAGCCCGGCTAATTTTCGTATTTTTAGTAGAGATGGGGTTTCACCATGTTGGCCAGGCTGGTCTTGAACTCACGACCTCAGGTAATCTGCCTGACTCGGCCTCCCAAAGTGCTGCGATTACAGAGGTGAGCCACCGCGCCTGGCTGTCTCTATTTCTCATTCTCAGTTTCCCTGGATTCTGTTTCTGCCTTTTTCCCGCTACCGGGTCTGTCTTTGCGGCTCTGATCTCTTGGCCTGAGCCTGTCCCCCACCACGTGGGTACCAGGATCACTGGTGTATTTGAGGGATGTAGTTTGGGTGTGAGAAGAGGGAAGGAGCAAGGGGTGGGAACCCAGCCCTTCCCTCTGTTACGGAGGCTGTAGTGTAGACTCTGGCCCAGGAGTTAAGGTGCTGGTGGCATTAGGGTCGCGCATAGGTCCTGGGGGGTTGGGGAAAGGGACAGTGAGAGGATAAGGTTTTAGCTTCTCAATACTGCCCCTGCTGGGAGACTCGGTGGTGCTTGAGGTGATTTTGAGACACCTGCCACAGGGTGGGTGCCGCATGAACCATGCCAGGAAGGTGAGCTGGACTTTGTGGGGCTGAGGGAGCAAGGTCTGGGGGCCGGGACTTCTGGGTCTGAGGGAGGAGGGACTAGAGGCCTAGATTCCTGGGTCTGAGGGAGGAGGGCTGGGAGTCTGGACCCCTGGGTCTGAGGGAGGGGGCGCTGGGGCTTGGACTTCTGGGTCTGAGGGAGGAGGGACCGGGGACCTGGACTCCTGTGAGGGAGGAGGGGCAGGGGATAGGACCCCTGGGTATAAGGGAGGAGAGTCTGGGGGCTTGGACTCCTGGGTCTGAGGGAGGAGGAGCTGGGGCCTGGATTTCTGAGTCTGAGGGAGGAGGGGCAGGGGTCCCCAACTCCTGGCTCTAAGGGAGGAGGGGCTGGGGTTCCCAAATCCTGGGCCTGAGGGAGGCATGGTTTGTCAGTTATAACAAACTGATATAACTGCTATGGCTGATATAACAAAGTACCTCAAAATGGGTGGCTTAAATCACAGAAACTGATGGTCTCCCAGTTCTGGAGGTCAGAAGTCTGAGATGCTGTGGGCAGGGCTGGCTGCTCCCGAGGCTGTGAGGGATGAGTCCCAGCCTCTCCCTGGCTTCTGGGGCTGGGCTAGCAGCTTCGGTTTTCCTCGGCTTGTAAAGGCATCACCCCCACCTCTACCTTCACCTCCACATGGCGTTCTTTCTGCGTGGCTGTGTCTGTCCAGACTTTTATAAGGACATGCATCCTATTGGATTAGGGCCCACATGAATGATGTCATCTGAACTGATTACATCTGCAGCGACCTTATTTCCTAATAAGATCACATTCTGACATGCTGGGGGTTACAACTGTAATACTAAGTTTTTGTTGGTTTTTTTCTGCGGCGGGGACACAATTTGACTTGTGCTGAGTCCATTTTTGTTGCTCTGACAGAAGACCCGAGTCTGGGTCTTTATAAAGGAAGAGGTTAATTTGGCTCAGATTCTGATGGCTGGAAGGTTCAAGATGGGGCAGGTGCACTCAGTGAGGACCTCCCTCATCCCTGAGGCGCTGTTGTTTTTTTGTTTGTTTGTTTTCCTAAGACCAAGTCTCACATTGTTGCCCAGGTTGGAGTGCAATGGCACAATCTCGGCTCACTGCAACCTCTGCCTCCTGGGTTCAAGTGATTCTTCAGCCTCAGACTTCTCAGTAGCTAGAATTACAGGCGCCTACCACCACACCTGGCTAATTTTTTTTTTTTCATTTTAGTAGAGATGGGGTTTCACCATGTTGGCCAGGATGGTCTCAATCTCCTGACATCATGATCCAACCACCTGGGCCTCCAAAAGTGCTGGGATTATAGGTGTGAGCCACCGCACCCAGCCCCTTGAGGCTGCTTCTGCTCCTGGGGGAGAGTGGAGGGAAGCGGCTATGTGCACAGAGACCACTTGGCACTAGAGGAAGCAAGGGAGAGAAAACCAAATTCCCAAATTCCCAGGGCTGAAAACTCACTCACCACACAAAGGCAGGTATTAATCTCGACACGAGGAATCCACCTCCAGACCACACAGCTCCTATTAGACCCCACATCCCAACACCTGCCACACGGGAGCCTGAATCTCAACATGAGTTTTGGTGAGAACAAATGGTACCCAAACCATAGCCCCCGGAGGAACTAGGCTGAGGCCAGGCGGGGTGGCTCATGCCTGTATTCCCAACACTTCGAGAGGCCGGGGCAGGTGGATCACCTGAGATCAGGAGTTCAAGACCAGTCCGGCCAACATGGTGAAAACCTGTCTCTACTAGAAATACAAAAATAAGCTGAGCATGGTGGCAGGCGCCTGTAACCCCAGCTACTCAGGAGGCTGAGGCAAAATAATTGCTTGAACCTGGGAGGCAGAGGTTGCAGGGAGCCGAGATCGTGCCATTGCACTTCAGCCTGGGGGATGCAGCAAGCAAGATTCCATCTCAAAAATAACGGAGGCGGGCTAGGAGCTTGGGTGTCCTGGGTGAGGAGGGGCCCAAAAACCAGAATCCTCAGTCCCTGGGGGAAGAAGGATTGTGGGCAATACTGGAGGTCAATGTGAAGTGACTGCAGCCTGGCTGGAATGTTTTCCAGGCATCTCCAGCTTAATTTGATCAAAACAGAATGACTGACTACCCCTAAAAGACCCCCTTTCAACCACCTCAGTCATGGGACTGTCATTCACTAGCTGCCCAGCTCTCAGCAAGTCCTGCTGGCTCCTCTTTAAAGGCTCCTGGAGTGTCCCCACCGTTCTCCACCTCCACAGCCCCGCATTCCTGCACCCCTAATCCAATCACGTCAGGCGCCTGCTTCCTGGCCTTGCACGGCTTCCATTCTGCTATGAATTCACCTAGAGGCCCTCGCGGGGCGCCAGGCCCCACGCGATCAGACACTTCCCTCTGCCCTCCCATCCCACTGCACTCCCCTCCTAGCCACGAGCAGGCTCCGTGCCTCTTCCTGCCACGGCGCCAGCCGCCCTGCATGCCGTTCATCCGGGGAGGCGACAGGAAAGGGTGACACAGTGGCGGGACCTGCCGTTTACCCCGGGACCTCATCTCCCACGACCTTCTTGGGTCGATGACTCCATTTCCCTGGCACCTGTGGGAAAGAGAAGTCGCGAATTCTATTTTCTCATCTGGGAACTCCATTTCCCACCAGCCCCCGGGGCCGCCGCGGTCAAAGCCTCTTCCGCACCCTCCACGAAAGTACGGGATCCCTCGAAGATAAAGGCAAACGCCACCACAGTGTCGGGAGCCTGCGACGCCCGGGAAATCTCGGGTTTGGCTCTCCCGCGGCGGGGGAGCCGCACAGCCTACCACAACTGCAGACCACCCTCTGGCAGAGGGGCACAGGGTCCCTGCGTTGCGAGGCCCTTCAGGCTGGCGGGTGCCTGTGGCCAAGGACGCAACCGGGATCAAGGCCCGAAATTCCAAAGCGACGCACCCCTTCGGAGAGCTCCATAGTGAACACAGCGGGTGGGAGGGACTACTACAACTCCCGGCACGCCCCGGGGCTACAGGCGCCTCGCCCACCCGCATGCTGGTCCCGGACCTTGCCGGGAGTTGTAGTTTTTTGGTTTTTGTTTTTAACTTAAGGAGCTCTTTGTCTTTAAAGGCCGGCGTGAGAGAGTGACATGGGGCCTCCCAATCCGCCATCGCACCCTTCTCGGGATCCACGAGCCCTTGTTCTTTGGGGACACCATGTATTCCCCAACTGGAGGGCAAAAGGGCACCAGCCTTAGCCCAGGATTCAGGGGTACCCCACAAGTCAAGACTTCACCTTCAAAGAGGCAGTCCTCACATTTCTTTGGCTGTCAGGAATCCCAGGAAAGGCGTTCAGAACACAGGTCCTCAGCCCCATCCTTGACACAAAATGTCCTCCAGAGGAGGCTGATCCTTTGGGGACAGAGAAGCCTTGCCCTCTTGGCCCCATCTAAGGCTGCCCAGTCCACACAGGACACCCCATCAGCAAGGCCCTTGAACTAGCTGTGCCCAGCACATGGGCCACCTCCTCCCAACTCATCCTTGCTTGACCCTCCCTGAGGTGGTTGCATTTATAGTTCTTCCCGCTCCAGGTTTTCCTCAAAGCCCAGGCCCAGCTCACAACCTCATCAGCTTTATCTCCTGCCCCTCAAAGACCTCAAGCCCAATGAAAGCAAAGACAGGAACTAGCTGACAGCTGTAGCTAACTGGCTCATGGCTAAGAAACTTCTAGAATGAACGCTAGACCTTGACCCAGAACATCTGCATCCATCCTGCTAAGAATTCCATCCCTGGCCAATTCCAACCCCAGACTCCCACCCTATTAACTTCACCCTTTACTCCACTCCTGCTGGGCTCGGGATGAAACAGAACAGACCCACCCGGGACAGGCCCTGGGGGCCGCACCAAGCAAGCGCCCACAGAGACAGGTGGGTCCAGGCCCCTGTCTGGGGGAAACAGGCTGCCTCCACCAAGCCCCTCAGCTCTGTAAACCCCAAGAAATGAGGGGATCAGCAGGCTGAGTGGTTAAATAATTAATAAGATTACCAACAGTGTGTTAATTACAAAGAACAGAGAGGAGCTAGAGGTGGTGAATTTTCCAAACAGGGAACCAGGATTCACAGCCCCAAGGCCCAGGGGTCCGGCCACCCAGGCGGGGCAGCTCTGCAATAAATAATGGAGTTGGGGCGGGAGGTCAGGGCTGCTCCTGCTTCTTCTTGACTGAAATCCGTTTCTTTCTCGCTGCCAGCATCTCATAGAAGGGGTCCACACTCACAGCTGCCCTGCAGATGGGAAGGGATCCCAGGATGAGGGCCAAGGATTCCAGACCCTCAGCCCCTCCTCCCTTACACCCATGAGTCCAAGCCCCAGGCCCTCCTCCCTCAGACCCAGGGGTCCAGGCCCCCAGCCCCTCCTCCCTCACACCCAGGGGTCCAGGCCCCCAGCCCCTCCTCCCTCACACCCAGGGGTCCAGGCCCCCAGGCCCTCCTCCCTCACACCCAGAGCTCCAGGCTCACTCAATGGACTTGATCCACTCATCCTTCTCCTCCTGCGTGGGGGCTGAGATCCGGTATACCATGTGGTTCCCCTCCACCACCCGGCCATCCGCCTCAGTTTTGCAGGCTTTGATGAGCTGCCCCTTGTTGTTGGGGATGTAAAGCTCAAAGCAGTTCTGGGGACGAGACGGGAAGGGTGAAAGTGAGAGCCAGCCCTCGGCAGAGGGGGCCCACCCCAGCAGGAAGGTGTACAGAGAGGGTCTCACCGGTTTCCGGGGGTCGTCCACCTCTCGGATGCTCAGATTTTCCAGGGGGATAATTCCTCGGGGCTCCTTGTCCTGAAGAAGCAAGTTGGATAGAACTCAGACTTCCAAATCCTCACCCCACTCTGCCTCTCAGCCCCACAAATCCAGGCTCCCAGCCCCTCCTCCCAGGACCCCAGAGCCCAGCCCGGGTCACCCTCACCGTCGTGTACTCAAAGTAGTAGAGGCAGTTGTCTGTGAGGATAAACCAGCGCCGCTTCCACGTCTTCACCCGGCCCCCTGAAAGGGAAGGGGTGGGAGGGGGCCTGGGCTCAACGGAGGGGGACAGGGTCTCTGGGAGGTGGGAGGGGCATAAGAAGCAAAGCAAGAGTGGGAGAGGCAGGGCTCCTAGGGCCTAGGACAAAGCCGCTGTGTGGGGGGAGACAGACAAGCAGGGACAGGCGTGCTGGGGCTCCAGGAATCCTCTACCCAGTTTGGGGCTCTGCTTTTCTAAGTTTGTCAGCCCCCCCTGCTGTGGGCCAGAGGCCAGGGCAGCCCCCTCCCCTATCTAGTGATGGGGGACAAGGACAGATCGTGTACCTACCTCCTGGGGCAGACAGCGAGAAAGCAGGCAGGACCAGGTGCAGGAGAAGGGAAGGCGGGAGAGCGGAGCACCCCAAGAGCCGCAGGCAACAGAAACAGGGTGGGTGCGGGGCAGGATGTGCAGGGAGCAGGGCAGAGAGGCAAACACAAGACAGAGAAACACGCAGAGGGAGGGGAGGGAGAGAGAGGGAAGAAAACCAGTTACATCCACATGAGGGGAGGATGGCCGGGGCCCCTCCCTCCCGGAGAGGCCAAGGGCCCTGAGCCCCAGGTGGAGGCCTGGAAAACCCCTTGCATGGGCAGAGGGCCCCAGCCCACCTCCTAAGGTCTGTCCCAGGCCAGGAGGGTCCTCCCTTGACATGGTGAAAGTGCCTCTCTCCTCTGGTGGGAGAAGGCAAAAACCGGTCTTTGGTCTGAGGTGGGTGTAGGGGCCCATCTCAGCTCCTGCACAAACTGGCTGTGAGACCTCAGGACACTCTCTTGGTCTCTCTGGACTCCAGCCTGTAGACTCACTTGGGCCCACACTTTCCTGTGGCAAAAGGACCTGCTTCTGGTTTCCTCGTGGGCCCAGGGTTAAACGGTGAAAGTCATAATGGCTTTTATTAGCCATGAAGTAGAAACTGCGGCTGCCCATCTACACTCCTGCTCTGCCCCCTTTAAGGAAGGGATGCCCCTCTCTAACTGGCATAACTGGAACAGAGGCCCTCTGGCCAGAAATGTCCCTGGGCCTGGGCAGCCTTAGATGGGGCTCAGAGCCAAAATGAGAGGTGAGCTTTAATTTCCTCATCTGGGAAATGGGAAAGGTTGCTGCTGACGGGTGTTTTTTTTTAAGATGGAGTTTCACTCTTGTTGCCCAGGCTGGAGTGCAACGGCATGAACTTGGATCACTGCAACCTCCGCCTACCTCCCGGGTTCAAGCAATTCTCCTGCCTCAGCCTCCCAAGTACCTGGGACTACAGGCACACGCCACCATGCCCGGCTAATTTTTGTATTTTTGTAGAGACAGGGTTTCACTATGTTGGCCAGGATGGTCTCGATCTCTTGACCTCCTGATCCACCTGCCTTGGCCTCCCAAAGTGCTGGGATTAGAGGCGTGAGCCACTGTGACCAGCACAGGAGCAGTTTTGAGGGAAACAGTTCCTTGTGAGGCTGGCGCCTTCCTGCTTCTCTTGCTAGCCTGCCCACTGCCAGGGCACCTTAAGGACTGTCAATTTCCCCCAGCACGGTCTGCCTCCCTTGGATCCAATACAGGGATGGGGACTGGGGTTGGCTGAACAGCGATTTGCATGTTGTATTTTTATTTGAAAGAGACGGGGTCTTCTGCCGCCTGCAGCCGCACAATCACGACTCACTGCAGCCTTGACCACGGGGCTCAAACAATCCTCCTGCGCCACCAGGCCCGGCTAACTTTTTTATTTTTTTGTAGAGATGGGGGTGTCATTATATTGCCCAGGTTGGTCTCAAAGTCCTGGCTTCTAGCAATCCTCCTGTCTTGGCCTCCCAAAGTGCTGAAATTGCAGGAGTGGGCCACTGTGCTCAGCCTGACTAGCATATTTCACATTTACCAGGAAACCCTGGCATCTGCTGAGGTGGTGACACCCTGCTTTAAGAGCACAGTTCTGGCCAGGTGCAATGGCTCACACTTGTAATACCAGCACTTTGGGAGGTCAAGGTGGGCAGATCACGAGGTCACAAGTTAGAGACCAGTGTGACAACTGTGGTTAAAACCCCAGTTTCTACCAAAAAAATACAAAAATCAGTCCAGCATTGTGGTGCATGCCTGTAATCCCAACTACTCAGGAGGCTGAAGCAGGAGAATCACTTGAACCTGGGAGGGAGAGGTTGCAGTGAGCCGAGATTGAGTCACTGCATTCCAGCGTAGGCGACAGAGCGAGACTCCATCTTAAAAAAAAAAAAAAAAAAAAAGCACAGTTCCACATGGGGAGGCCCCCAAGAGGCAGAGGCCGAAGCTGCCTTGTCCAGTCCTCCTTCCAAGAAGCCTGGCCTTGCCCCCTTCCCTGAGCTGGAAGCTTCCTCTGAGTTCTCCTGCTGTCCCAGGAAGCCTCCATTGTTGCAGCGGACTGTAACTTCTCAGATCCGTCTCTCTGGAGCAGCTGTGCCCGCTTCTCTGTTATAAACCACATCTAACTCGCAGGTGGCACCTGCTGTTACCAGGCGCAGCTCCAGGCCAGTGGCTTTCAACCTCACCTATACACTGGGAGCTCCTAGGGAACTTCAACCATGACTGATGGCCCTCCTGCCTCTGAAAGCCTGACTTCAGAAGTCTGTGGCCTGGCCACCAGAGTTTTCCAAGTGCCCAGATGAATCTCATGTGCAGCCAGGGCTGACAACAACTGCAATCCTCGTGCTAGCTCCTCACCACGCTACCATCCTGTCTGATCCACACTAACTGACTGTGAATACGCCAGTGCCACATGTTACAATGAAGACTCCCCTCTCCATCCCTGCTGGGCCTCCCGACTCATCTGCACCAGCCCTGGTTATTCCCTCCGCAGCCAGGAGCCAGAATCTGGGATAGATTTCCTCGCTTGTTGGGTTCTTTTCTGCCTGTGGGTGGTGTTTCGGGAAGGATGGTGCCTGGGACAGCCAGAGCTCTGGGCCTGATGCCTTGGAGTGCAGGGTCAGTCCTGCCTGGGATCCTGGGAATTATTCAACTATTGCCAAGGGGAATAACAGGTTCCAGAGGTGGATCTCCCTCAGGCTGGGTTAACGCAGTGTAGAGAAGCCAGAGTGAACTCTGCCCCACAAAAGGACAGTGTCACCTGCCTCTCACTGCCCCCTCAGCCCAGCTCAGGGCCTGGCACAGAAAGGCTCCATGAACATCTATGGGTAAAGTGAAGGGGCTGGCCAGGCCCAGCGCACAGGACTGATTTTATTTTCAGCCCCATTTTTTGGGTGTGGAAAACTGAGGTTCAGAGAGGTCGAATCATTTGCCCCAGCAGGTTTGTGCAGAAGCTGAGTCCAGGCCCAGGCCCACTAACTTCCCCCAAGGAGGGACCAGCAGGGTCGGGAGGGCACGTACCCAGCTTCAGGAGCCAGCCCTCCCGGTCCGGGTTGAAGAAGGTGTGGGTCAGGTCGTTCCCGTCATCCTCAGGAATCTTGAAGGGCTCATTTCGGATGCTGTCGTAGAGGTTCTGAGGAGCAAGGGCTGCATCAGCCGCTCCAGGCCCCTAGGACTCCCTACGCTTACTCAGGGTCAGGGAGCAGGGAGACCAGGGGTGTGATGACTCATGGTGGGGAAGAGGGGCAGGCTGGGGAGGGGGCAAGTAGAAGGCAGAGAAGTGGAGGGAGGCCGAGGTGGGAGAGGAAAGAGATGCCCAGGTGACAGGTGGAGAAGCCAGCTGCATCCTCAGAGAAACAGACAGATGGGGAATGAGGCCAAATGAAAGCCGGGAGGTGCGACAGCCAGAGACACAGAAAGACAGGCCAATAAAGTCAGGGCCAGTGCCTGAAACAGTCAAGAAGAGAAGCAACGAGAGAGAGAGAGAGAGAGGGAGAGAGGGAGAGAGGGAGAGAGGGAGAGAGGGAGAGAGGGAGAGGGAGAGGAGAGAGAGAGAGAGAGAGAGAGAGAGAGAGAGAGAGAGAGAGAGAGAGAGAGAGAGAGAGAGAGGAAAGATCACGCACGAGCTGGCATGATCACGCCATCTGGGACACCAGTGACCCCGGGCAGACAGCTCAGGCACTAGGAGACCACAGGTGGGGCAGGGGTGTCTGTGGCAGGAAGAGGGACAGGACTGAGGGGCAGGGAATAGGGGCTTACCCTGAGCAACTCCTCAGGCAGGTCCCCGCCCTCATTGATGCCCCGGTTCATGGCCACGAAGCGCTCCAGGCCTGGCTTGTCGCGGACATTGGGGTTGTGCAGGCTGGTGTTGAGCATGATGACAGCGAAGGACAGCACGTAGCACGTGTCTGGATAGGACAGGGCAGGTGGTGATGACCCAGGCATGTCAGCCCCCAGCGCCCCCCTCCCCAGGACTCAGGATTCCTGTCTCCCAGCCTCGTCCCTCCCTTAAACCCAGGAGCCTGGCCCCGTCTCCTCTTTCCCAGGGCCCAGGAGTCAGGGCCGCACCTGTGGACTGGAAAACTCCAGGGTTGCACAGGCAGTATCGCTGGGCGAAGGCCTCCATCATCCGGTCAATTTTCTGGGCCTCTCCGGGGAGGCGAAAGCTCCATAGAAACTGCCTGGGTTGGGGAGGGGCCGGGAGTGAGTGCCATGGCGGACAGAAGCCTGTCCCCACTCTCAGTCCCTGTGTGAGGAACTGGTCCATGAGGAATCCCAAACTTCTGGCCTCAGCGGTTGGTTCAGGTATGGTTACGTGATCCAATCTGACCAATGGGCACTGGCCATGGGAGTGTTGTGGATTGCTACAGAAATAGCCTCTTTCTGCTAAGTTT
Source organism: Saguinus oedipus (assembly GCA_031835075.1). Lineage (NCBI taxonomy): Eukaryota > Metazoa > Chordata > Mammalia > Primates > Cebidae > Saguinus > Saguinus oedipus. The sequence goes on along the minus strand of CM063187.1, from coordinate 49,724,135 downwards.
GCTAGACAGGACTGGGGTTGTTAACAGGTAAGAGGGTCTGCAGAGAGCAATGCTGACACAGTGGTGAACACAAGAGACAAAGAAAGTTGACTTTCTGCCACTATTTTGGCTCCTGGATATAGCTATGCCTGAAGGAGGCCATAATCCTGGACTCTGATAGTACAGGACGCACTCAGTTCCCTAGTATTTCTTTCTTTTTTTTTTTTTAAGATGGGGTTTCACCATGATGGCCAGGCTGGTCTTGAACTCCTGACCTCAGGTGATCCACCCACCTCAGCCTCCCAAAGTGCTAGGATTACAGGCGTGAGCCATCGTGCCCGGCCTGTTTCTGTGTTATTCTTGAGTAAGGTTTGTTGCTTGCAACTAGAAAAGCCCTGACAGGTACATACCTGCCCTTCCAGACCCCTCCCCCTCACTCACCTGAGGGCCTGCACCAGATTGAGGTCGGTGAACTCATGCAGATCCACAAAAGCATGGAGTACTGCCAGGTTCAGCTCTTCCCTGGAAGGACAGGACAAAATCACATGCAGTTTGGAGGACGGGGCAGGAGTGGGCAGGAAACAGGGCCCCAGGGAAGCTGTGCCGTCTCTTCAGCACCACAGCTGCCCTCTGCAGAGGGTGAAGCTTCCCGCTGGGCTCCCACACAGGCCTGGCCCTGGGTGGGGGATGCTCAGAACACACTATTGGGAGGAATACCTGCCTTGGGAACCCTGGTTAGGCCGGACCTTTGCACAGTTCGGAGAAACATGGCAAGCACATATGCCACTGACCAGCACCTCTCTCAAATGATCCCCACACTCCTCAAATATCCAGACACAGTCCCCACAGCCCTCAGACATCCAGAGATGCTTCCCCCACACCCCAGATCTCCATAAATCCCTGATTCCCAGAAGTCCACAGATAACCTCCAATCATCTGATTCCAGTCCAGTCCCATGCACCCTAGGCTTGCAAATGACGCTCACAACTCCTAGGCGTCCACGAGGGCCCAACAGTCCCCACAGCTCCCAGCTGACCACATGGTGCCCATGCACAGCCGTGGTCCAGCCATGGTTCTCACGCTCCCAAGATACTTGAGAGATGTTCTCCACTATTCAGATATAAATGGATGCCTCTCCAGACCCCTGCCACAGGGAATTCCAGAAGGTCCCTGCACACCCAGATGCTCTCAGTTGGCCGCAGGCTCCCCTAACCCCCGTGTCAGTCCATTCTGTCAGTCTGAAGGATGATCTGCCAGAGCCTCTCTGATGTCCCACCTGTGAGATGCCAGTGCAAGGGCAGGAGCTGGGCATGGGGGTGGGTGGGAGGGAGGGGCCCCACGGGACCTGAGTGGTGGCCATACCTCTCCCCGAGGTAGTCCCCGATGGCGGTCTTGTTCAACCCCTCGCCCTTGTATAGGAAGCGGGCGATCTCCTCAGGTGTGTTCTGCAGAAGTTCGTTCTCCACCAAAAACTGGATGCCCTGGTGGTGGGGACAAGGTCTCAGTGCTGAGGGCCAGAAAGCTACTCCCCTCACCCCCCGGGGAACCTCAGCATCCATACCTACCCCCACCCTCAACAGACCAGGGCCAGCTTCATTTTCAGCCTTCTCACAGGTCCTTAAACAGCGTTCTTCCCGACTTATAGCCTTTGCACCTGACGGCCCACCCTTTCTGCCTTTGCCTGGTTAACTGCATCATCAACGACAGGGTCTGGCAAGGAACAGGGGCTCACTACATTTTCTTTCTTTCTTTTTTTTTTTTTGACAGTCTCACCCTATCTCCAGGCTGGAGTGCAACGGCGCCATCGCAGCTCACTGCAACTTCCATTTTCCGGTTTCAGGCAATTCTCCTGCCTCAGCCTCCTGAGTGGGACCACAGGCACGCACCACCACGCCTGGCTGATTTTTTTGTATTTTCAGTAGAGATGAGGTTTCACCATGCTAGTCAAGATGGTCTCAATCTCTTGACCTCGTGATCCACCTGCCTTGGCCTCCCAAAGTGCTGAGATTACAGGGGTGAGCAACCTTTTTTTTTGAGACCTGGTCTTGCTCTGTGGCACAGACTGAAGTGCAGTGGCGTGATCACAGCTTACTGCAGCTTTGAACTGCTGGGCTCAAGGGATCCTCTCACTTCAGCCTCCTGAGAAGCTAGAACTATAGGCATGAACCAACACACCTGGATAATTTATTTACTTATATCTTTTCTAGAGATGAATTATCACTATGCTGCCCAGGCTGGTCTCAAATTTCTGCTTCAAGCAATCCTCCTGCCTCGGCATCTCGAAGCACTGGGATTGCAGGCGTAAGCCAACTAAACCAGCCAATAAACATTTGAATGACTGAAAAGGGTTCCAGTTGCTTCAGCAAACAGTAACGTGATAACCTGTTAGCAGTCTCTCCAGGGCGTGAACTCAGAGCCCAGGCTAGACTGAGGCTTCTCTAAGTCTCTGTGCTATGAAGACCTCTCTGTTACTGCCATATCTCACTCTGAATTGTGCTACTGGTGTTCGGGGAGTGCAGGGCAGCACCTGATTCTTCTTTCAGTCTCCAGCATCAACCTATACAGGATCAGACTCTCAAAAGGTCTCGGAAAATGGGTGTTAAATGAGACTGGGCATGGTAGCTGATGCCTCTCTAATCCCAGCACTTTGGGAGGCTGAAGCAGGCGGGTCACACAAGTTCAGGAGTTTGAAACCAGCCTGGCCAACATGATGAAACCCCTTCTCTACTAAAAATACAAAACTTAGCTGGGCATGGTGGCGAGAGCCTGTAAGCCCAGCTACTCGAAAGGCTGAGGCAGGAGGATTGCTTGAACCCAGGAGGCAGAGGTTGCAGTGAGCCAGGATCACATCACTGCACTCCAGCCTGGGTGAAAGAGCAAGATAATGTCAAAAAAAAAAAAAAGTAAGTGAACAAAAGACTTTCCTGAACCTGGTGAACACCGATTCATCCTTCAAACCTGACCTGAATGTCTCCTCCTCAAGGAAGCCCTCCCTGACTCTACCAGCCTGCCCCCTCCCAAGGTCCACTACGCCGATACCTCCATCATGGCAGTCAACCCTCGTTTGTGCACTTCACTTTGTCCACAGCCTCTACAAGACTCGAGCTCATCTTGGGACTAGAAGAAGTGCGCCCATACAAGTAGACAGTGAAAGACAACCCTCCCAGCAGGGGACGCAACTAGAGCGTCAGGAGGGCTGGAACACTTTCTAGTGTTCAGAGAACAAATGGACAGCCAGTCTCTGAATCCAGGGATTAGGACCAAGTCTGTCCACTTAGAAAAGACCCGGAGCCATGCTTCTGGAACCCGGAGGTGCCAGAAGTTCCTGCCTGGACGTCTGCCCAGCTGATCCCAGTCCTGTGGCCACAAGCACCTTCTTGGGGTCCATGTTGAACTTCTTCCTGCCCATTGCCATCTTCCGGTTCCGCTGCAAGGTCTTACTGCAGGAGCAGAGAGCAGGGTAGGGGGCGGAAGGTCAATACCTGGACCTCCCTGGCCCTGGCCAACCCCACGCCCCCGAGGTCGTCCGCTCCAGCCCTCACCTGCCCTCATTGGCCTCTAGCCCTTCCACCTCGCTCATGGCTTCGCTGAGCTCCTCCCGCAGGCGCTGAATCTCCACCAGCAGCTCCTGCTTCCGTCGCCGGATGTTCTCCAGCTCCATCCGCTCCTCTGGAGTCAGGTCTGGGGGTTCTGGGGGTCAGGGTCAAGGTTTAAAAGTCAGTGCTGGGGGCGGTGAGCGGAATTCCTGCAGTCTGAGGGTGGAGAGAGCTCGGAAAGGACACGTAAAGGGCTTCCCATGTCTAGGCAGAAGAATGGGCTGGGGGCCTGGATTCGAAACTCTCGAGTCCTGGGAAAGGAGTGGACTTGGGGCCCGGATTCCTGAGTCTGAGGGAGAAGGGGAATGGGTGCCTGAGCTCTTAGGTCTGAGGGAAGAAAGGGCTGGGAGCCGGAATTTCTAGGTCCATTACTTGGAAGGGGACTGAGGCCTTGGTTTTCTGACTCCATTCCTGGCGAAGTGGTAGCTGAGGACTTGGCTGTCCGGACTCCTGGGTCCATGAAAAGTCACTACAGCCAGGGGAGCTGATGACAGCTCGACAGAGTTGGGAAGGTGGGGCGGGACATCGACGGCCCCCGCCCCCCAAGATTTCTCCCCTCCCGGCAACCCGAGTGCCCCTCCCCGGCAGGCGCCGGACTCGCCCGCCCCTCCAGCTGGAATGGTTCCGCCTCGGCCGCGCCTCCACCGCTCCATCCCGCCCCTCCCGCCGCCACCGGAAACAGGCTCAGCCCAAACAATGGCCTGGAACACCCCGCTCTCGGTTCCAGCCGGAAGCCCGTCCACCGCCCCACAAAAGCGACGCGACGAGGCTACGACGGGACCCAACGCCTCTGGGCGGCACGCCCAGGAAGAAACGTTCGCGGCGGAACGTTCAGGAGAAAACGCTCTAGCAGCTCCCATCCGACCCCGCCCCTCCCCGACCTACCATAGACGCCGTCCTCCATGGCGGCTAGGAAGGCCCGCGGGGAGTCCGGGGCGGTCCCGCCGGTCGGGCCTGGATCCGCGTTGGCCCGCGGGCTCTGGTGAGCCCGCTCAAACGCCCCGGGAGCCACCGCCGCCTCCTCAGCGCCAGTCCTCAGCGCTGAAAAGACCCTCCCTTCGTCTCCCAACCGCCCCTTCAGTAGGGACCGCCCCTCTTTTTGACACCGTCCAATCCACAGTGAGCGCTTTCGTCCTCCCCGCCCTCGACACCAAAGGATCGTCCTCCAGGGCCAAGAGTCGCACAAAAAGCTGATGTAGGTACGTCCGGCCGGAGGTAGACGGCCCGCGGGACCAATCGGAGTGCAGGCAGGGCAGCCGGCCCCGCCTCTAAAACGACAGACGACCCTTGACAGGCTTGCTCTCCAATGAGAAGCCTCGGAAAAATGTTGCGTGGAGGCGGAGCTACGCGGAGCAGACATGACGGCGCCTGCTCAAAGGCCTTGGACACCGGGAGACTAGGTCAACAGAACCCCGCCTCCAGCAGTGCGTTGCTAAGGGGAGGTACTTTGTTAGTCTTGTTGCTAGGGGGCGGGGCTACAACTGTGGCTTGTTTTTGTAAGCCACACCTCCTAGCAGCCCATGCGGGCTTCTGACCGCATAGGTTGCCATGCAACGGGGAGCAGCTTTCGGCCTCTTTTGCATTTCTTCTCCGGGTACTTTCCTCTCCTCTCAGTCCTTTCTAATCTTCAAATTCCTTACCATCATCTATGCCCTCCCCATTCCCCTCAGCCTCTTCAGAGTCATGGAGTGGTGAAACGAAAGATTTATTCTTTTTTTTTTTTTGAAGTGGAGTCGTGCTCTGTCACCCAGGCAGTGGCGCGATCTCGGCTCACTGCGAGCTCTGCTTCCCAAGTTCAAGCGATTCTCCTGCCTCAGCCTCCCGAGTAGCTGGGACTACAGGCACACGCCACCATGCCTGGATAATTTTCGTGGTTTTTTTTTTCCTTCTTCTTTTTTTTAATAGAGATGGGGTTTCACCGTATGGGTCAGGCTGATCTTGAACTCCTGACCTTGTGATCCGCCCGCCTCGACCTCCCAAAGTGCTGGGATTACAGGTGTGAGCCACTGCGTCCGCCCAAGATTTACTTTTTCTAAATGCTATGCTATTTGGTGTCATGGAGAATGGAACAGGGGAAGGTCAAATTTTGTGAAAGCATAGGCTCGGCCTTCCTGGCGCCTTCTGCTGTTCAGACTCCTCCCTCATTCCTCCAAACTCCTCCCCTTAGCTTAGTATCATCCTCCTGATACTTCTCCCTTCCACAAGCATCCTCCCCCCAAGACAACTCCCCTTTCCTCAGCATCCTCCCACCTCTCTGATTCCTTCTCCCATCTCAGAAAGCCTTTTCTTTCTCTCTGGCTTCCCTCACTTCACCGTCCCTCTCATCCTCTCATACCCTTGCTCCCCACCTTTTTTTGGGGAGTATGGAGTTTCACTCCTGTTGCCCAGGCTGGAGTGAAGTGGCACAGTCTCGGCTTACTGCAACCTCAACCCGCCAGGTTCAAGCGATTCTCCTGCCTCAGCCTCCCAAGTGCTGGGGGGAGAACTGATAAGTGCCAAGGCAGGAGTCCGAAGCCTCAGCCTATTCCCACAGAATGAAGAAGAAACTAACCAGAGATATAACCATAGTAGTTATTCTTAGGTGATCTTAGTTCTTTTACTAATGACTCTCAGGTCGCAAAGTGTGAACCTGGGGTGACATTGTGAAAGGAATGACCCTAAGGCAAGATGCTTTAAGCGTCTGTCACACCCGTGTAAGGGCTGCTGGAGGGTGCCTTGGCTATGCGGCAGCACCAGCGCTGGGAAAGCGACCGCTGTTTAGGAAGCTGCGGAAAGAGATGTCAGAGACGTCTCCTTCCCCCGGGGAGTTAGGAGAAAACTCCACTCCTCCAAGCTCTTGCGGTAGGCCTGGCGGCTGACAGGGAGGCCCGCAGACATCCGGGAGTGTAACTGTCTATGTGACGCTGTGCTTCAGCGGTCATGTTCCAGGTACACTCTCATGTTCCGCTTGTGCACCTGGTTCCTTTTGTCTTAGAAGAGATAATCGGTAAAAGTAATGTAAATCTTTGTCTTTGTTCTTTCTTGACAACTATGGAAAAGTGCTGACACGTTATGCTCCTTACCTCATCTTGGCTACTAGAAAGTCTTGGGCCCCCACCTATATGACACGTGATGTACTTGACCCTATCATTGTCCACCAGTGCAACGCCCTACCTACCCTGCCCCCAGCTTTGTACTCAATAGAAGTCAGAGTGTGCAGACACTTGGGGCCACTGCTGGACTCCACGCTTCGGCTGGCAGCGGACCCCTGGGCCCAGACTCTCTTTTCTCTATCTCTATGTCTTGTGTCTTTTATTTCTACAGTTTCTCCTCTCCACACCAGCAGAGAGGGGCTCAAAAGACCCTGTAGGGCTGGACCCTACACCAAGTAGCTGGGATTACAGGCGCCCACCACCATACCTGGCTAATTTTTGTGTTTTTAGTAGAGTCAGGGTTTTGCCATGTTGGCCAGGCTGCTCTCAAACTCCTGAACTCAGGTGATCCACCTGCCTCAGCCTCCCAGAATGCTGGGATTACAGGCGTGAACCACCGCGCCCAGCCACCCTTGCCCTTCTTAAACTCCTCTCTTCTCTGAGAGTCCTTCCTCCTCTAAGGCCCCTTCCCCAGCCCCAGCCTCTGGGTCCCATGACTTGGAATAGGGTCAAGGACCTGGGTGAAATGGGGAAGCCAGGCACCCCTGTAAAGAGGAAAGCTGTCATGGGGGCTGAAGTGGTGTCTGGGCCTTGTCCTCATTTGCTGTCCCTGGGCTGGGCAGGTGGGGATGGATTTGGGGCCAGGACCTGGTTAAGCTGTCGGATTAGACATGGAGGCTCTTAATCCCCTTACTGACCTTTATGAGTGGCCGAGGCCCTGCCCTCCTCAGTGGAAAACCAGGCTGGGCTTCCCCGCTCCCACCCTCCTTCCAAACAAAACCCCTTCATGCCCCTTCACTTCCAACTTAACATCGTTTCCCAACACTGCGTTTCCATGGTCCCCTGCCCCCATCCCTTCCTACCCCAGACACCTGAGCTGAAAGGAAAGCCAGCTAATTAATCCCATCCGGTTATTACATGGGGATTCTGAAGGATAAAGGAGATGGAGAGGCCGGAGGGGGCACCTGGGTTGATGCAGCACTTGTGAAGGCTGAATGCCAGTGACGGCGGCTGCCCTCAGTCCAGAATACAGGCTGGGAACACGTCCTCCTCCCTGTCACTGACTGCCTCTGCAGCTGGCTCCCAGCCTGTAGGGTACTTAGGTAGATGGCAACATGGGCAGGGGGCCAGGTCCCAGGACCCATGCTCGAGAAACACATTCGCAGACACACCCACTGGGGCTCCTAATTCTTTAATCTGGGGGAGAGGTCTCCCCCTAAAACACTCACTCACCCACAGTGGGAAGAATCTTGGTGTCCAGAGCTGCTTCCTCCTTCCCAGGTCCCCAGGCTGGGCCAGGGAAGGGACTCTGGCTGTGAGCCACAGCCCATGCCTACCCTTGCCCTGTGATTCAGACACCTGAGTTCAGAGCCAGCCTCCCCGAGTGTCTTCCATCCCAACCTCCTCGTATGATCGAGCACTGGGGAGAGTGGGGAAATCCCCAGGACTTGAATCCTCATCCCACCCTTGGTGAGGTGAGGACTCATCCTGCTGGAAAGGCCCCTGAAGGATTTTACAGATGGGGAAACTGACATGAAGCGGAGTCTGAAGGGACACAGTAGTTGGGGCGGCACTGGGTTTACAGCAAAGCTTCTTGGGCCCTTCAAAAGGACCTCATTCCAATTAGCTAGTGCTCCATTTTTAAGCTTGTTGTAGGGACCAGGGGAAAAAATAGATATCTGTATTTATATTATATATATACATATATATAATACACATATATGTATAACATCTTTAAGAAGTAGACACATGGCCGGGCACAGTGGCTCACATCTGTAATCCCAGTACTTTTGGAGGCTGAGGCGGGTGGATCATCTGAGGTCGGGAGTTTAAGACCAACCTGGCCAACATGGCAAAACCCCGTCTCTACTAAAAATACAAAAATTAGCCGGGCATAGTGGCTCATGTCTGTCATCCCAGCCACTTGGGAGGCTGAGGCAGGAGAATCGCTTGAAGCTGGAGTGCAGAGGTCTCACCTCTGCACTCCAGCCTGAGCGACAGAGTGAGGCTCCGTCTCAAAAAAAGAAAGAAATAGACACATGTCACTAGGTGCAGGGTTCCAGAGCATTCTAGACTCACCAGCCCTGGGCTTCCCCCTTCCTTTGTCCACTGATCAGCCCTGTGCCCTCCAGGGTCTGGCCTGAACCCTCACCTCCTAGGTCAGCCCAGAAATGCTGCTTCTCAAGTCCTGAGTCCACTTCCTTGCCCTGCCAAGCATTCCACCTTGAGGTGACGAGAACTTCCAGGCTTTGGTCATGGACAACTCTGGATCCCCGGAGCCTTACTTCCTTTTGGCATTACAGAACCACAAGACGTCATCTAGAATCATTGAGGTTCTCAACTCCGTTGGGCAAACTGGAACCAGGAAAATCTCAGACATCCAGAATGGCCCCTGCCTCCTCGACTCTGTGATCAGTCTAGACCCACAGAATCCTGATTCCCTTTAGACATTCTAGAATGGCACTTTAAGAAAAACAACCCACCCTGTGGATCCTTTAGAAACATTGCTTACTCTCTTGGCTGGATGCTCTACAGCCCAGAGACGGAGTCATCCTCATGTCAAGAACTCCTCATCTGTCACTTTAGCCTTTCTGAACCCACAGACTCACCCATGTTTTGTGCATTCTAGAAACATTACTCTTTAGTTTCTGGAGCAGTTCAACTCTCCAGGTCAAACCTGTCCTAGAATCACCAGTGTCTGCTTCTGCGGTCAACCTAGACTCACAGAATCTCAACTAATGGGCTTTCTGGAACCACAGGTCTTTGCTTGACTTGCAGTCACCATTTCTTTTTGTCTTTGGTCAACCAAGATGGTCCTGAGTGCCTGGGGCATTCCATGAGCTTCCCTCCTAGGTGGTCTACAACCAGTGTTTCGCTGCTGGGTTGGCTGAGTTGAGAAGCAACACTCCCTTGAATCTTACGTGAATCCAGACCTACAAACCCTTGATCTGTGATGCTGTCCAAGAACTACCAGCTTGCTCCCCCAGAGGTGGTCTATACCACTGGTTTCTCACCCTGGTAGCAATCCAGTTCCACCCATACAGAGGAATCTAGAACCAGCAGTCTTTTCCTCCTGGGTGATCCAGAATTCTGGTGAGACTCAGGAATTAGGCTCATAAAGGGGTCTCAGGAGGGAGCACAGAAGCAGAGGAATTAAGGTCCACTATGTCCATGGTGGGTCACCAGGCATAGCAGAACCTTACCACCTAGTCATTTACCCAGCAGGCCTGTTGGTCGAGAACATGTGCCCCCATCCCAGGAGAGAACCCTATCTCTCCATCTTGCTACCTTGGGGAAGGGGGCACATATGGGGAAGGGGATATCAGTTTGCATCACGGAGGCAGGGTCAGCGTCAGGGTTGGTGTGAGAACTCGGGGGCTGGTAGCCCCATCTTCTGTCTCCTCCCCATTCCCTCCCTCAGCCTCATCGTCTTCATCTTCCTCCTGGCAGCAGCTCAGAGCAAGTTCATTCTCATAACAAAATGCAGTCAGAGAGCCGGGGAAGCTAGACTTGAGGCTGTGGGAAGCCTGCTCTGCCCGTTCATCCAGCTCCTTAGCACTGCAGACCGGCGTCCCTGGGACCTCGTAAGTGCGATGGAAGTGTCGATAGTCGACCTCATACTGGGAGCCACGCTGGAAGAGAACTGGCTCAAAACGGTGGCCCCAGAGCAGTTCACCAGGGAGGTAGGATGAGCGACACTGTGTGGTCATGGCTGTGGCCTCAACCATCCCCTCGAGAATGACCACCAGCTCGAAGTCAGCCCTGGCCAGCTCAGCGCGTCCTAGCTCATACAGAGGACTGGCAGAGTCGATCTCATGGACGATGGTGATGGGGGACACGAGGAAGATACGATCGGTGCCTCCATCAAAGCCCACGTCCACATCCTGGTGGTCCAACGGGATGTACTCACCCTCTGGGGTCACACGAGGCTGCAGCAGGAGGCAAAGAGCCAAAGAAAAGAGAGCAAGGAGCGGAGACAGGCAGAGATGGAGAGAGAGAGAAGAGGAGATGCAGAGAAAGAAGGCAAAGACCACAGGAAGGAAAGGGTGAGAACACGAATCCAGAGATGGGGCCAGCAGCCCAGAGATAGAGGAAGTCAGAGACACAGCGGAGGGCACAGAAACCCAGCAAGAGGGAGTCAGAGACTCAGGAGGGGAGGATGGAGGTCCAGAGAAAGCATGGGATGGGACAAACCCAGAGATAAAGGGAGAGGAAAGAGACTCAGGGTTTGGGAATAGAAAATGGGTAGAGGGGCATGGCAGGGGAAGAGAAACAGGAGAGAGGGACAGAGTGATATTGGCATAGACACAGAAATCAGCAAGACAGAGATGAAATCGAGGAGACAACGGAAAATAAGGATGACATCCAACAGAGAATTGGAGGAGAGGGAGAGAAAAATGGCTTTTAGTATGTGGCCAGAGAAAGATAAACCAGATGACAAGAAGTGGGGAGTCAGGATGACTGAGGTCCAATGCTCTGCAGCCACCGCTGCCTCAGGCTTATCCCTGGGCCCTCCCCTGAGCTATTCCCGCTGCCAGCCCAACTGCAAACCCCTCCCTAGCACTGTGCGTGTGGGTACGCTTTGTGGGGGTCTGGGTATGTCACCCCTGCCTACCAGCTGGGTCCACAGCCACCTCCCAGGCCATGTCACTGTCCCACAGACTTCTGCAAAAGCCAGTGTCCCTCCTAGTCATGAATCCTGGCATCTCAAAGCGTCAGGCAGGAGACAGAAGTGGGAGGTGGGCACCTATCCTCTTCTTGTAACTGTCTCCGGGAGCCCCAAGTAGAGGAATCCTAGAGGCGGCTGGGAGTTGCAGCTCCCACCACCCCCAGTCCTCTCCAAGTCAAGCCTCAGCCCAGAGTTCTAAAGTCACTTTACGGCCAGGCGCAGTGGGTCACGCCTGTAATCTCAGCACTTTGGAAGGCCAAGGCGGTGGATCACCTGAGGTCAGGAGTTCAAGATCAGCCTGGCCAATGTGGCGAAACCCCATCTCTCCTAAAAACATAAAAATTAGCTGGGCTGGTGGCTCAAGCCTGTAATCCCAGCACTTTGGGAGGCCGAGGCGAATGGATCACGAGGTCAAGAGGTTGAGACCATCCTGGTCAAAATGGTGAAACCTCGTCTCACTAAAAATACAAAAAAAATAGCTGGGCATGGTGGCGCATGGTAATCCCAGCTACTCAGGAAGCTGAGGCAGGAGAATTGCCTGAACCCAGGAGGCGGAGGTTGCGCCATTGCACTCCAGCCTGGGTAACAAGAGTGAAACTCCGTCTCGGAAAACAAAACAAAACAAAATTAGCCAGGCCTGGTGGCAGGCATCCGTAATCCCAGCTATTCTAGAGGCTGAGGCAGGAGAATTGCTCGAAACCAGGAGGAGGACAAAATGCCACTGTACTCCAGCCTGGGTAACAGAGCAAAACTCCATCTCATAAAAAAATAAATAAAGTCACTTTACTTGGGCGAGGGCAGCTGCTGACCCAGAGTTTCTTGGGAATGGAGATGTTTGAGCAATTTGACCACAATACTAGGAACACTAAGGCCCCTTCCTCAGGGCGCAGGAGGGAGCCATTACCCCATGGGCCAGTGGGAGGTGCAGTTTCGTTTGGTTCCCAGCGGGAACCAAATTCAGAGGACAGGAGGCTGGTGGGACACAATGGGCCACTGAGACGGATTCTCTCACAGATGCCGCAGGACCCCATGCCTAGAAGCCTGGAGAACTGTGCTCCACAGTGATGAGCTTCACCCATCCTGGGGCCTACCTCTCCCGGGAGCCTCAAGTCATGGGCCCCCCCGTCTGTGTCACAGTGTCTGGTGGGAATTGTACACCTGAGCAATAGAACGGTCACTCATCTCCCCTCGGCCCGCCCGCCCGCAAAACTGCATCTCACACCACCCTATCTTTGGGCAGGTCCTTGACTCAGAAGCTTCTGGGAATTACAGCCCAGAGCCTCCACAGGCCTGGCATGGCCCTCTCGGGTCTAGACTAACCACAATCCCACAGGCGGCCCACCCTCAAGCCACAGGAAGTTCTGCATGCCGCAAGTCCAGGCCTCCAGGAAGAGCTGGTCACAGACCTCTCTCTTGGGTTTACCTCCCCAGCTGCTCAGCAACCCCTCCTCAGTCCACAGGCCTCTGCCCCAGAGGCTGCTGGGAGTTGTAGTTCACGCCCCCTCCAGGACCACACACCCCTCGCCCCCGGGCCTACATCTCCCACAATCCCCGAGGGCACGCGGAGGGCCCCGCCCCGCCTCCCCACCGCACCTGCAGCAGCTGGGCCCGCACGTGGGCCTCCACCAGATGGCTGCGGCGCAGGTTGCCTACACGCCACATGAGGCAGAGGCGGTGGTCGCGCAGCGCCACGACGGCGTTCTCGCTGAAGACCAGCGTCTCGTTGCGCTTCTTGGGTTTGGCCATCTTTGCCATGACGGCGCCCACGACGAAGGCGTCGAGCACGCAGCCGGCGATGCACTGCAGCACCACGGCGGCCACGGCGGCCGGGCACTCCTCGGTGACGCTGCGCACGCCGTAGCCGATGGACGTCTGCGTTTCCAGCGCGAAGAGGAAGGCGGCCAGGAAGCTGGCTACGTGCGAGAAGCAGGGCGCGGGCGGTGGCGGGGCGGCCAGGTCGCCGTGCAGCGAGGCGATGAGCCAGAAGGCCAGGCCGAAGAGCAGCCAGGAGGCGAGGAAGGAGCAGGAGAACAGCAGGCACATCCAGCGCCAGCGCACGTCCACGCACGTGGTGAACAGGTCGCTCAGGTAGCGCGCGCCCTGGCCGCCCAGGTTCACGAAGCGCACGTTGCAGTGCCCGTCCTTCTTGACGAAGCGACCGCGGCGCCGGCCCACCGGTGACTGCACCGGCGCCGGCGCCCACCCGTTGCGGCACAGCCCCGGTCCGGCCTCCTCTTCATCGCCAGCCCGGCTGTCTCCCGAATCCAGGACGCCGCTAAGGCGGCGTAGGGCCCTGGCCAGGCCCATTGGGCGGAGGGACCCCCTCCACTTGGCCTAATGGGGGGCGGGTGCCCCCAACCTGCTGGAACAAGAAACCGGCAGAAACGTCAGGGGCTCCAGGAATGGGTGAGCTCATCGGTCAGGCATGCTCTCCAGTGGGGCTTAGTGTCCTCATCTGTCAAATGGGTGGAACTACACTCACTTTTTTTTTTCTTTTTGGAGATGCAGACTCGCTCTGTCACCCAGGCTGGAGTGCAATGGTGCGATCTCGGCTCACTGCAACATCCACCTCCCGAGTTCAAGCGATTCTCCTGCCTCAGCCTCCTGAGTAGCTGGGGCCACAGGCACAGCTAATTTTTCTATTTTTAGTAGAGATGGGATTTCACCATGTTGCCCAGGCTGGTCTCGAATTCCTGATGTCAGGCAGTCCACCCACCTTGGCCTCCTAAAGTGCTAGAATTACAGGCATGAGCCAACGGTATTTTTTTTTTTAATGAGACAGTCTCGCTCTGTTGCCCAGGCTGGAGTGCTATGGTGCAATCTCGGCTCACTGCAACCTCCACCTCCCAGGTTTAAGTGATTCTCCTGTCTCAGCCTCCCAAGTAGCTGGGATTACAGGCGCATACCACCACACCCAGCTAATTTTTTTGTATTTTCATTAGAGACGGGTTTCACCATGTTAGCCAGGATGGTCTCAATCTCCTCACCTCGTGATCTTCCCACCTCAGCCTTCCAAAGTGCTGGGATTACAAGTGTGAGCCACCATACCCGGCTGCCACCTTCTTTTTAAAAATGTTTTATTAATTTAATTTTTGTTTTATAGAGACAGGGACCTGGCCGTATTTCCCAGGCTGGTCTCAAACTCCTGGCCTTAAGCGATCTTCTCTCCTCAGCCTCCAGAAGTGCTGGGATTACAGGCATGAGCCATCTTACCCAGCCCATACTCACCTTCCAAGTTGCAAGATGGAGAATAAACAGCAATAATACTATTAGTAGATACTTGTACAGCAACGGGAAATACTACATTATTATAGCAGGTGCCACAGTAATTACAGCACACATTTATACAGTGCTAAATTTATGTACTGAATTTATCATTTGTGTCATATCAATTACGCTGTTTATACAGTCTGGAGATTTTTTTTTTTTTCTGAGATGGAATCTAGCTCTGTTGCCCAGGCTGATATGCAATGGCGCAGTCTCGGCTCACTGTAACCTCTGCCTCCCAGGTTCAAGCTATTCTCCTGTCTCAGCCTCCTGTGAAGCTGGGATTACAGGCATGCCCCACCAAACCCGGCTAATTTTTGCATTTTTAGTAGAGATGGGGTTTCACCATGTTGGCCAAGCTGGTCTCAAACTCCTGACCTCGGTGATCCGCCGCCTCAGCCTCCCAAAGTGCTGGGATTATAGGCGTGAGCCACCTTGCTCGGCCAGTTTGGATGCTGTTGTAAGCACTTTACATGATTTTACATATTAGAGCCTCAGAGCAGACCTATGAGGCAGACATCATTATCCCCATTTTATAGATGAGGAAACTGAGGCACAGAAAGTTTAAGTAACTTCCCCAAGACCACAGCTAAGTAAAGTGGGATTTGAACGCTAGCGGTCCAGCTGCAGAGGCCATGCTCGCAACTGTAAGGTGTAGCTGCTTCTGGACACAGGGAGTTGCGTCAGTGCTCTGAGGTCAGCTGTGGTTCAGGAACAGACTCACAAAGTAACAAAAGGAAAAACTTATATCAACTGAATTGAATCTGTAGGGGGAGAACCCCGCAAGTGCCATGGCAAGGATCTGAAGCCTCAGCCTGTTCCCATATAAGTACTGATTTAGAAAAGAATTAGAAATGTAGGCACATAGTTATTCCTTTATATAATCATATATAATCTTATAGTTACTTATAAAGATACATATCCAATATAACCTTTAATTGTACTAATGACTATTGGGTTATGAAGCATGGAACTGAGGTGACACTGTGAACAAAGTGACCCTAAGGCAAGATGCCCTAAGCCTCTGTCACGCCCACATAAGGGCTGCTGGAGGGGAGGGCGCCTCGGCTGTGTGGCATCGCCAGCTAGGGAAGGAGACATCCAAAATGACTGAGACATGTCCTTCCTGGGGAAGTCAGGAGTAAATTCCACTCCCCCAAGCTCTTGTGGTAGGCCTGATGGCTCAGGGAGACCCGCAGACATCCGGGGGCTTAACTGTCTCTGTGTGATGCTGTGCTTCGGTGCTCACGTTCCATGTCTGCTCTCACACTCCGCTTCTGCACCTGGTTTCTCTTTTTCTTAAAAGCTAAGAATTAATACCGGTAACATAATCTTAGTTTCCTTGATATTTGTGACAAATATGCGAAGAGTGCTGACCCATTAGCTTTTTTCCTCGCCTCAGCTACTTGAAAGTCCTGGGCCCCCTACCTTCAAGACATGTGATTTACCTCACCCGACCTTCCCTGCCCCCTGCTTTGTACTCAATAAAAGAGCATCCAGGCACTCGGGTCCCTTGCAGGTCTCCGCGCTTTGGCTGGCAGTGGACCCCCGGGCCCACACTCTCTTCTCTATCTCTGTGTCTGTGTCTTTTATGTCTGCAGTCTCTTGTCTCTGCACCAACAGGGAGGAGCTCACAGAACCCTATAGGGCTGGACCCCTATAAATCAGAACTAAAAAACTTCATTTTTTTGAGATGGACTCAGTCTGTCACCCAGAATGGAGTGCAGTGGCGCACTCTCGGCTCACTGCGATCTCTGTCTCCTGCCTCAGCCTCCCGAGTAGCTGGGATTACAGGCGTGCACCACCACACCTGGCCAATTTTTGTATTTTTAGTAGAGATGGGGTTTTGCCATGTTGGCCAGACTGGTCTTGAACTCCTGACCTCAAGTGATCTTCCCGCCTTGGCCTCCTAAAGTATTAGGATTACAGGCATGAGCCACTACACCCGGCCAGAACTAAGAAAACATTATGCTCCCAAATACACTATCAATAAAGTGAAGAAAGGCCAGGTGAGGTGGTGCACACCTGTATCCCAGCACTTTGGGAGGCTGAGGCGGAAGGATCACTCCAGCCCAGGAGTTCATGACCAGCCTGGGCAACATGGCAAGGGTCTTTAAAAAATAAAGCATGAGCCAGGCATAGTGCTGCAAACCTGTAGTCCTAGTTACTTGGAAGGCTGAGGTGGGAGGATCACCTAAGCCAAGGAGTCTGAATTAAGACTGCGCCACTGCCCTCCAGCCTGGGCGAAAGAGCAAAACCTTGTCTCACAAATTTTTTTTTACAAAAGGGAAAAGACAACCCACTCACCAATGGGAGAAGATACTGCAGTTGCAAATCATATACTTGATGAGAAACTTGCATCTAGACTACATAGAGACCTTGCAACTCAATAATGAAAAGATAAATGCTTTTTTTTTTCAGATGGAGTCTCACTCTGTCACCCAGGCTGGAGAGCAGTGGTGCAATCTCGGCTCACTGCAACCTCCACCTCCTGGGTTCAAGAGATTCTGCTGCCTTAGCCTCCGGAGTAGCTGGAATTATAGGCTTGCACCACCATGCCCAGCTAATTTTTGTATTTTTAGTAGAGACAGGGTTTCACCATGTTAGCCAGGCTGGTCTTGAATCCTGGCCTCAAGTGATCTAACCACTCTAACCTCCCAAGGTGCTGGGATTACAGGTGTGAGCCGCAGTGCCTGGCCCAAATAACCCAATTTAAAAGTGGGCAAAGGGGACCAGGCACAGCAGCTCATGCCTATAATCCTAACACTTTGGGAGGCCAAGGCAGCTGGAACACTTGAGCTCAGGAGTTCGAGACCAACCTGGCCAACATGGTGAAATCCTGTCTCTACTAAAAATCCAAAAATCAGCTGGGCCTACTGGTGCATGTCTATAGTTCCAGCTACTCCGGAGGCCAAGGCACAAAAAAAACCAACAAAAAAAAGTGGTCAAAGGATCTGTACAGACGTTTCTCCTAAGAAGGTATACAGATGGCTCATAAACATGGGAAAAGATGCTCCATGTCATTAGCCATCAGAGAAATGCAAGTCAGAACCACAAGGGAATACCACTTTGCACCCACTCAGAATGGCTATAATAGGCTGGGTGCGGTGGTTCACACCTGTAATCCCAGCACTTTGGGAGGCCGAGGTGGGCAGATTCCTAGGTCAGGAGTTCGAGACCAGTCTGGCCAACATGGTGAAACCCCATCCCTACTAAAAATACAGAAAATTAGCTGGGCATAGTGGCATGTGCCTGTAATCCCAGCTACTCAGGAGGCTGAGGCAGGAGAATCGCTTGAACTCAGGAAGCAGAGGTTGCGGTGAGCCGAGATCGTGCCATTGCACTCCAGCCTGGGCAACAGAGCAAGACTGTCTCAAGAAACAAACAAACAAAGGCAATAATAATAATAATAATAATAATAATAAAAGTGTTGGCAAGAAGGTGGAAAACTTGGCACGCTCTTACGCTGCTGGAGGGAATGGAAAATTCCAGCTGCTGTGGGAATCAGTCTGGCAGTTACTTAAACGGTTAAACATAGAATTACCACATCACCCAGCAATTGCATTCCTATTTATGTACCCAAGAGAAATGAAAACAGATGCAAAAACTTGTACACAAATGTTCACAGCAGCATTACTCACAATAGCCAAAAGGTGGAAACCCAAACATCAACCAAGTAATGAATACATAAAATGTGATCCATTCATCCAAAGAATAGTACTTGACAATAAAGAGAAATGAAGCATTGATAGATGGAACAACGTGAATAAACCCTGAAAACATTACGCTGGGGGTGCAGTGGCTCACGCCCCTAATCCCAGCACTTTGGGAGGCCCAGGTGGGCAGACCACCTGAGGTCAGGAGTTCGAGACTAGCCTGGCCAATGTGGTGAAACCCTGTCTCTACTAAAAATATGAAAATTAGCCAGGTGTGGTAACATGCACCTATAAGCCCAGGAGGCTGAGGCAGGAGAATCACCTGAACCCAGGAGGCAGAGGTTGCAGTGAGCTGAGATTGCACCAGTGCACTCCAGCCTGGGGGACAAAGCAAGACTCCATCTCAAAAAAAACAAAAAACAAAAAAATTAATTGTGATGGCTGCACAATTGTGTACACACCACTGCATTGTACACTGTAATGAGTGCATCACATGTGAATTAGACTCCGATGAAGCTACTGTAAAATAAATGAATGAAATGGGCTCATGCCTGGCCCTCTGGTCTTTGGCAAGTCTTTCTGAGTGATCAGGAAGGGCCTTCTTGTCATGTGGACCCGGAGCCCAATCCTGGCTTAGTTGCTCACCCCTACGTGCCCTGGGATCTCTGGCTTCCTTTTCCAGAGACTCAATTTGGTCAGTCATTTACTAGGTGTGTGACTGAGGACGGGTCACATCCTTTCCTGAGCCCCAGCTCTCTCATCTGTGAAATGGCAGGAGGCCTGGGGGCTGGGAATGGTGGCTCACACCTGCAATCCAGCACTTTGGGAGGCCAAGGTGGGAGAATTGTTTGAACTGGGGAGTTCGAGACCAGCTTGGGCAACCTAGCGAGACCCTACCTTAAAACAAAAATTATCCAGCCACAGTAATACAACTACTCTGGAGGCTGAGGTGAGAGGATCACTTGAGCCCAGGAGTTCAAGGCTGCAGTGAGCTATGATTGCACCACTGCACTGCAGCCCTGTGGGACAGAGCAAGATCCTGTCCCTTTAAAAAAAAAAAAAGGAGCAGGTGCAGTGGCTCACACCTGTAATCCTAGCACTTGGGGAGTCCAACTCAGGAACTCAGGAGGATTGCATGAGACCAGGGGTTTGAGACCAGCCTGACAAGATGGTGGGACCCTGTCTCTAAAAAATAAATAATAAAAATAGGCCGGGCGCGGTGGCTCACACCTGTAATCCCAGCACTCTGGGGGGCCGAGGTGGGCGTATCACGAGGTCAAGAGATCAAGACCATCCTGGCCAACATGGTGAAACCCCATCTCTACTAAAAATACAAAAATTAGCTGGGCATGGTGGCGCACACCTGTAGTCCCAGCTACTCGGGAGGCTGAGGCAGGAGAATTGGTTGAACCTGGGAGGCGGAGGTTGCTGTAAGCTGTGATCGCGCCACTGCACTCTAGCCTGGCACTTGGCGATGAAACAAGACTCTGTCTCAAAATAATAATAATAAATAGCTGGGTGCAGTGGCTCACACCTGTAATCCCTGCACTCTGGGAGGCTGAGGCGGACGGATCATGAGGTCAGGAGTTTGAGACCAGCCTGGCCAAGATGGTGAAACCCTGTCTCTACCAAAAATACAAAAATGTGCGGGGCATGGTGGCGTGTGCCTGTAATCCCAGCTGCTCAGGAGGCTGAGGCAGGAAAATGGCTTGAACCCAGGAGGCAGAGGTTGTTACAGTGAGCCGAAATCGTGCCACTGCATTCCAGCCTGGGCGACACAGCAAGACTCCGTCTCAAAAAAAAATTATAAAGGAAGAAATGGAGGGAGTCCCAGCAGCCTGTCAGGCTGGAGGAAGGGAAAGGGCAGGATGTGGACCCGCGTGTGTACCACGTGTCCATATCCGTTGTGCCAGGACCTGGGGATCCTCATGGGGTTGTTGGCAGGGCCTGGCACACTCCATTTGGGAAGAAGACCATGAGACAATGTCATGTTTGGCACCAACTGGGTCTCCCCAAGCTGTGCACCTCCTGCTTGCAACCACCTGGGCAGCCTTGCCATTCAGGGGTTTGTTAGGTCCACTTGAAAGAGGGAAAGCTGAGGCTGAGGTAAGAGGGGACCAAGCCTGGCTGTGCCCAGTGCTCAAAACGTACCCCATCCTCAGCTGTCTCAGCCTCGCCAGCCCTGCATGTTAGACTGTTCTCCTGAAATGGGGAAGTTGGCTCGGTGCCCAGGGGGGCAGTCTGGAGGTCAGCATCCAGGACCTAGCGTCTATACATGCAGCCCCACCTGGCCTGGGGATCCCCACTCTGCGCTGGTTCCACCTTCAGGAACCCCCTCCCCCACAGGCTGGGGGAGGTGAGCGGACACTGACGCTGACCTGTGCTCCCCTGTCCCCCAGCCTGGGCCTTGCACCCCAACTTGCCCATCTCTCACCAAAGCCCTCTGATGAAGGGATCTGGCTATTCACAGAAAAGCCAACTGAGGTCAGGTCAGTCCCTTGTCGCAGGCCCCTCAGCTAGTGGGGAGAGGGGTGGCAAAACCCAGCCTCCTACCCGGGCCTCCCGGGAGCTGCAGCCCAAGTACCAAACCAGTCTTCCTGAACGAACTCTGGCTTCACACACACCAGTACATCCGGGGCCTCGAGATGAGCCCCCTCTGGACCCCTAAGACCCCATGCTCACCTTGACTGCTTAGGATGCCGGGAGGTGAAGATCATTACCCCCTTGCACAGTCAGGAAACAGGCTCTGGGAACGCCATGAGCTGGCCAGGGCCCCACCCCCTGTGCCAGGAGGAATGCTGATTGGGTCCTCAGCCTTTCTTTCCTTTCCAGAACTCTGGCCCTGAAATCCTCCGGTCCCACCTCAGTCCTGTGAGGCAGACCTGTGTCTACCTCCCAAAGCCGACGGGACCTTCACCAGGAGGCTGTCTGCAGCCAACATGGTCCAGCTCCCAGGCTGGCAGCTACTAGGGCTCAGGGCACCCCCTTCCCGGCAAAATCAGGGCAGGAGGGAAAGGGATCCTCCACCTGACCTGCGAGAGCAGCTTAATGTTTCCATATAAAGGAGACACAGGGCTTAAGGTGCTTCAACTTCGTGTCAAAGTCACTGTCTAATCTGAGGCCAAGAAGCCCCGCCCCAGGCCCCACCCCCACAAATCAACATATTCTCACTCTTCCCAAACCAGGGTGTTCCCCTCCACTCCCCACCTACCAGTGGAGGCTGGAAGGCAGGTTGGAAAGCAGAGACTGCAGAAAGACAAGGAGGTGCAGAGACAGGGAGGAAGAGGGGTGCTGAGGGGGTGCCCTGAGAAAAATACAGAGACCCAGCAGAACAGGGACCCTGAGAGAGGGGGTGACGGGGGGGGAACAGAGACCCAGAGCGATCAGAGACCCAGAGAGAGAGGGGGACAGAAACCCAGAGAGAGAGGGGCACAAAGACCCAGAGAGAGAGGGACAGAGACCCAGAGGGAAGGGGACAGAGACCCAGAAAGACAGGGACAGAGACCCAGAGGGAAGGGGACAGAGACCCAGAAAGAAAGGGACAGAGACCTTGAGAGGACAGAGACCCAGAGACAGGGGGACAGAGAAGAGAGAGGTAGACAGGGCAATTGGGGAAAAGTGAAAAAATGTTTTAAGAAATGACGACATGGGGAGATGAAACTGAAGGCAGAGAGGGAGACAGAGACAGCACAGAGACAAAGAGAAAGAAGCAGAGGATGGGAACCAATGAGAAAATGCAGAAAATGGCGATGGGGTGGGAGGTGGAGGCACTGAACCTGGTGGGTCAATTCTCCCGGCGCTGAGCCTGTTGCTGATGGGCAGACAGGGCCTCCCTGAGGGGGCCATGCTCAGGACAAGGATGCTGGAGCAGGGGTGGATGGGGGAATGCAGCAGAGCAGGAGGGGCTGGCTTGGCGGGGCCTTGCGTGGAGGCACGTACCTGGTGGGGTGGCCCACCCCCATGCCCTCCGCTGGGGGCAGCCTCTGTGGGTGCCGAGGGGCTGTGGTCTGTCCTTGGCCCCAGGGGCCGTGAGCCGGCAGCCGACCTCGGAGTCCACAGATGATCAGAGGCCTGGACGGAGGGGGGTAGGGGGTGGGGCTAGCTCAGAGCCGCAGAGGGGGAGCCAGGGAGGCTGGCCAGGCAGGGTGGCTGGGACGCAGCCCAGGCAGGCTGGACAGGAGACAGCGGTGGAGGAGACAGACAGCAACTGGGGGGCAGGGAGACTGGCAGTGGGGGACAGGAGACTGAAAGGGGGGGACACGGAGAAGAAAGACGTGAGATCATGATAAAGGGAGGCGGAAGAAATGAGAAATGGGGGCTCCCGCGTTACCGAGGAGGAAGGCTTCAGCAGCTGGGAAGCAGGGATGAGGCCCCTTTTACTGAGCTGGAGTGAGTGCGAGATGAAGGACACTCAGAGAAGAAGCCGGTGGCATTGGCACCCGTGGGCGGAGGGTTGGGTTGTGGGGCTTCCCAGTGGCCTCCCTCCCACAGCCAAATTCCTCCCCGCCCTCAAACTCCCCCAACTGCCGCCGGTTTTCTCATGGGGCTGTGACCAAAGGACCAGTCTCAGCACACACGTCAGACCTCTCTTCCTGGTCGTTTACTGCTGCCCAGGAGCCCAGCTTCCTCCCACACAGTACCAGCCTCCAGTCAGGGAGGAGAGGAGGGGCCGCACGTAGCCCCCACACTGGGAAATCCTGGCCAAACCCAGCTGGCGGGAAGACAAGGGAGAGAACCAAATTTGTTGGAGGGACCCACACCTCACATATGACACAGCCACTGCATCACTGCATAAGCCCGAGTTCCCTGCTGGGAACCAACAGACAAAACTGGGTCCTGAGCAGGGCGCGGCGGCTCACGCCTGGAATCCCACAACTTTGGGAGGCTGGGGCAGGCGGATCACTTGAGGTCAAGAGTTCGAGACCAGCCTGGCCAACATGGTGAAACCCCATCTCTACTAAAAATACAAAAATTAACCAGGCGTGGTGCCGGGTGCCTGTCATCCCAGCTACCCGGGAGGCTGAGGCGAGAGAATCACTTGAACCCGGGAGATGGAGGCTGCAGTGAGTTGAGATCGTGCCACTGCACTCCCGCCTGGGCGACAGAGCAAGACTCCATCTCAAACAAACCAGTGAAAACCTGGGTTCTGGGTCAGAGGCAAATGGCTCACGCTGACAGGAAGGAATCCACCGACACGCAGGCCACACCAGGCTCCGGGAGGGAGTGGCCTTACAGAGCCCGGTCAGACTGAGTTCTTTGGTGAGAGGGGTCACTGCATCACACCCAGGCCTTCTGGAGAACAATCCGTCAAACAGAATCCTTCATGGCAGCTCACGGGCCGGCCAGTCCCAGTCAACAGACCTGAAGGAACCCTTCCTGGGAGCCCAACTTGACAGAAGTTTCCAAGCAGAAAGCGAGAACAGCAGAGCCACGGGGCGCCTCAGACACTGATGGTGCGGAAGACGGTGAAGCCCGACAGCGCGGTGCTGACCAGGAGCCCCGGGCACTGCGGGTGCCAGTGCAGCTCCTTGAGCTCCGTCTCGCCCTGGTGCACGAACAGCAGCTGCTGCGGGAGCTCGGCCAGCCCGGGGTCGGCCTCTGCGTCGCCCGACTCAGGGTCCCGCTCCACTGCCAGGTCCCACTGTGTGATCTGGTTGTCTGCACCTGAGGCTGCAAACACCCCGCTGTCCTGGGGGTGCCACTCGACAGAAGTCACAGGGGCCACATGCTGCTTGAAGGTGGCCACAGGGGAGCCGGACTAGAGGGGCAGGATGGGAATGATGGCTCTGAATGCTCAGCCTGACTCCTGGGGGGCAGCCCAGGCAGACCCCAATCCCTCTCCAGCCTCAGGGTTTGGCCAGGGCCCCACCCCTTAAGCCCTCACAAGCCCAGAGTCTAGGAAAGGGACACAGGGTAATTCTGGCTGCTAAGAGGCTGACCAGCCCAGGGGCTGCTGGGAATTGGGGTTCACCTGCAAAGAAGCCCTTCTGAAACTTGGGTGACAAAACCGGAGAGGTGGCTTTCGCCTGTAATCCCAACACTTCGGGAGGCCGAGGGAGGCGGATCACCTGAAGTCAGAAGACCCGCCTGACCAACATGGTGAAACCCCATCTCTACTAAAAATACAAAATCAGTCAGGTGTGGTGGCACGTGCCTGTAATCCCAGCTAGTCAGGAGGCTGAGGCAGGAGAATCGCTTGAACCCAGGCAACAGAGGTTGCAGTGACATTGTACTCCGGGCAACAGGAGTGAAACTCCGTCTCAAAACAACAACAGTGACAAAAGGAGGGCATGGCTCTCCCAGAGCTCCCCCGGCAGAGCCTACAAAGGCCTCAAAGGGGACAGAAGCACATGACCAGGAAGCCGACCCAACGGAAGACTAAGACTGATAGCACTTTCACCACCGCACAGGCCCCATTGAACCAGCCTCTCTCATCAGGAAAGGCAGCTCTGAAGTTCAATGGTCAAGAAGCCTGACCCTGTGCCCTGGTGGGCCGGGGGACTGGAATCCATCTCTAGGCTCCTCCCCAGGGCTGGTGCTATAGAAATGATCAAACTGGAGGGGGAAACGGAGGATATCATGGCAGCCCAGGGAGGCAGAGCCACACAAACCTGTGGCTTTGTCCAGAGGGATGCCAGACGCTGCTGTGCCTCCTGCCCAGTGCCACTGCCAGCTCCACAATGTCAACCCCTGGCTTGGCTGTCATGTCACATCGGCTCTTGTCCTTTCTGTGCCTCAGTGCTCTCCTACCACGAGCAAGCTGGGCCCCGAGTCTCAGTTGCATCTACAAATCTACAACTCCCTGAAGCTCCCAGCACGGGTCATACAGATAGCAGTACTTCTCCCTATGGGCAGATGGGAGCCTTATTCTCCACTGCCCCGCCCTTCCATCTAGTCAGCTGTTCCCCTGGCAGAATGAGTGACCCTGAGTGGTGAGCCAGCACCCTTCCTCTTGCTGAGCCTCAGTTTCCTCATCTGGACCATGAAGAGGCGGGAGTCTAGTTCTAAGGGCTCTCCCAACTCTGGGTGTATAAAACCATTCAAAGAGGAAAAATCCTACAGGACCCAGGGTCTGCTGGGAGCAAGCTTCTCCAGCCCCCAGGTGCCAAGCTGGGAAAGTACCTTGAACTGCCGAAGGTCCCAGATCTTGAGCGCCCCATCATCCCCACCACTGAGCAGGAAGGGCTCCCGGCGGCTCCAGCTGATGACGTTGACATCCCCGTCATGGGCGGTGGCTGTGGTGAGCATGCAGGCCTTGCTAGGGACTGCCCGGATGTCCCAGATGCGAATGGAGGCGTCAGCTGAGCAGGAGGCAAACACCTGGGCAGGGCAGAGTCTGAGTGGCCCTGATGCCCTGCAGCCCACAGTGAGGCCCAGGCGCCAGCGGTGCGGTACTCCAGCGGTGGGCTACTCTCTCACTGTCCCCCTTCCTAGTACTTGGCGTGGAAACTAAATCTCCACCAACATCCCAGCTCTTTTCCCTTGGACCCAGGATTCTAGGTCCCTGGCATGAACCCTGTCAGAACTAGATGAGCAGACCACCAGCCCTCCCTCACCGTGTCCTCGGTCGGTGACCATTGCAGGTCCTCCACAGAGCGTGTGTGGCCCATGAATGGCCGCTGGTCCACGTGCCAGGAGCCGCCATCCGTGGGTGTCCAGAGGTGGATGTTCTTTTGACAGTCACCGGTCAGCAGGCGACCTGGGGAAGGCAATCAGGAAATGACCTCGCCCCCACTGCCTGCAGTTCGCTCCCCTCCCTGGAGTCTAAGTGCCCCACCTCGATGCAGACCCTGCTCCCCCCACCTCCCCGGGACTCTTGAACACCGCAGGGACTCACCAGGCACCCGGGGGGACCAGTCAAGAGCAAAGCCCTCGCCCATGTGCCCCGCAAAGGAGAAGATGGGCTTCATCTGGGCCTGCTCATCCCGGAGGAAGGCTGCCAGGGCCTGGGGGTCCTCTACCACCTGTAGAAGCCGCCGCAGCGCAAACACCTCCACCTGGCCCTTCTCTGACCACACCCCAGCCACAGGCTCTTCACCTAGCCATGATACCTACAGAAGAGTGAGAGGGAAGGATGATGTGAAGCAAGGGGAGAGGAGGATCAGGGTACTGACTGCAAGCTCCCCACATCCCAGAGAACCAGAGGCACAGCTCCTCAGATCTCCCAGGGCAGGGACTACAGCTCCTAGAAACCTCTGTGGGAAAGACATCACAGCCTGTCAAACCATCATTGTAACTGGGATGGCTCTCCATGGGGTGGGGGTGGGGGTGGGGAGGATGGGAGTGGAGGGGGGGAGCTGAGGTGGGAGGACAAAGCTCCAAGATGCCTGGGAATCAAGGCTGTAATTCCCGCCAGCCCATGGCAGTGTTTTCAGGCTCCTGGTCTCTGTAACCCTCTAAACGCTGGAAGGCCACAGGCTCAGTCCTTGGATCCCCTTGCCTCTGTGTTTTTTCACTAGGATACCCAGTCTAGCCACAAGGTTTCCAGTTACCCACTAGCCCTGAATTCTCTCCTGGGCTCAAGATGCTTATTGCACTGATGGTTCAAACTTTTTTGTTTTTGAGACAGGGACCGGCTGTGTTGCCCTTGAGCACGACTCACTGCAGCCTCAACCTCCTGGGCTCAAGTGATCTTCCCACCTCAGCCTCCCAAGTAGTCGGAGTTATTGGTGAGCACCATCACATCCGGCTTTTCAGATTTTTGTAGCCAGGTGTGGTGGCTTACGCTGGTAATCCCAGCACTTTGGGAGGCTAAGGTGGGCAGATCACCTGAGGTCGGGAGTTCAAGACCAGAGCCGACATGGAGAAACCCTGTCTTTACTAAAAACACAAAATTAGCCAGGTGTGGTGCTGTGCACCTGTAATCGCAGCTACTTGGGAGGCTGAGGCAGGTGAATCACTTGAACCCGGGAGGTGGAGGTTGCGGTGAGCTGAAATCGTGCCACTGCACTCCAGCCTGGGCAACAAGAAAAACTCTGTCTCAAAAAAAACCACATTATTTTTGTAGAGATGGGGTCTCACTTTGTTGCCCAGGCTGGTCTGGAACTCCTGGTCTCAAGCAATCCTCCTGCATGGGCTTCCCAAAGTGCTGGGATTACAAGCATGAGTGCTCAGCCTTGACCATTCAAACTTTTTTTTTTTTGAGCTCTGTTACCTAGACTGGTGTGCAGTGGCGTGTTCTTGGCTCACTGCAACCTCTGCCTCCCAGGTTCAAGCAATTCTCCTGCCTCAGGCTCTGAGCAGCTGGGATTACAGGTGCATGCCACCATACCCGGCTAAGTTTTTGTACTTTTTGTAGAAACTGGGTTTCACCATGTTGGCTAGGCTGGTCTCGAATTCCTCATCTCAGTGATCCGCCCACCTCAGCTTCACAAAGTGCTGGAATTATAGGTGTGAGCCACCACACCCAGCTGGACTTTTCTAAAAACCGAAGGAGGTTGGGTGTGGTGGCTCATGCTTGTAATCCCATCGTTTTGGGAGGCCAAGGCAGGCTGATCACTTGAGCTCAGGAGTTTGAGATCAGCCTAGCAAACATGGCAAAAACCTTGTCTCTATTAAAAATACAAAAAATTAGCTAGGTGTGGTGGCAGGCACCTATAGTCCCAGCTACTTGGGAGGCTGAGGCAGGAGAATGACTTGAACCCTGGAGGCGAAGGTTGCAGTGAGCCAAGATCGCGCCACTGCATTCCAGCCTGGGCAATCGAGTAAGACTACATTTCAAAAAAAAAAATGAAAGACATGAGAAGGTGTTGGTAGAGTTATGGACATAGGGAATGGGTTGGGTGTGTTTCAGAGAACGCAGAGCAGGCTCCTGGGACCATGTCTGCTCCTGGGACCATGCCTACCCGAACTCGGTTGATGCCACCATAGTGGGGCACCATGGCCAGCTCCAGCTGAGGCTTCTGCTCTTCTTCATCCTCTTCATCTTCCTCCTCCTCTTCATCACTGCTGTCTGAGGGTGGGGGCTTAGTTCCATGCAGATTGTGCATCCGAAGGATCATCAGTCTGGGAGAAAGTGGGGGGTGAGTTAGGCACTAGATTCCAGAATTCTTAGGAAGGACACTTGGCTGGAAACCCAGACTCCTGGGTCTGGGACAGGCAGCAACTGGAAGCCCTAACTCCTGGGTCCTAAGGAAGGGGCTGGAAACAGCCTCTTGGTCCTGGAAAAGCCTCGGGTCTTACCTGTTGCTCTGGGCGCTCTCGGCCTGGGTCCCAGCACACAGGTAAAGTGTAAGAGGAAGCTCTGTCCGGCTGTCTCCCAGGTGATCCCGGACTATGTCAAAGCTGAGACAGGGAGCGCCTGAGGATGGAAGGAGGGGTTTACGAGTTAAGACTGGACAGTGAGATCTCAGTCCCCACCTCCCTCATGGATCAATCGCCTCTGATGTGAAATCACCTCTCTTAGAGCCCAGCCTCCTCTTCCCGAGCATCTCTCAGGTTAAAGGCTCGAGATCTGGGCGAGGGCAGTGGCTCACGCCTGCAATCCCAGCACTTTGGGAAGCCGAGGCGGTCGGATCATGAGGTCAGGAAATCGAGACCATCCTAGCTAACACGGTGAAGCCTCGTCTCAAAAAACTAGCCGGGCGTGGTGGCATGCGCCTGTAGTCCCAGCTACTCGGGAGGCTGAGGCAGGAGAATCACTTGAACCCGGAAGGCGGAGGTTGCAGTGAGCCAAGATCGAGCCACTGTACTCCAGCCTGTGCGGCAGAGAGAGACTCCATCTCAAAAAAAAAAAAAAGGCTCGGGATCAGCCACCTCAAGACCCTGGAGTCTGGACTCTCAGCCCTACCAGTCTGCGCTCGGTGGTATAGCACATAGGCCTCCTCGTCCATGACCAGCTCCTCCCCTTCGCGTAGCGGCGGCCCCCGGCCGGGCAGGTAGACCTGGGCCGGGCCCTCGGAACTTGTGTCGCGGGACTCGGCCTCCATGGGTTCCCTGGTTTCACACGTGGGCCGCCGACCCTTGCGCGCCGCCATCTTCGAACCCTCTTATCGCCGACGCCAGGTAAGAGCGTCACTTCCGGGTTCCGCCTTCCGTCTAATGAGATCCGCCGTACTGCGCGGTTACCTTGGAAACCTCCGCGACCGCTAATTAGAGAGGGCAGTGCGTAAAGGCGGGAGAACTCAGGTAATGGCGCCCCCGAGAGAAGATCGATACGGAGAAATTACATCTTCGCGTGACTTTGGGTGCTGTTCCTCGCGGTAGTGGCAAGGGCTTCTGGGAGTTGTAGTTCTAAGGGAGGCCTGTTATGCCTATATATGACTTTGATTCCCAGAGCATTCTTTCTACTTAATTATTCATATATGCAAATTTGTTCTCTCACTGGCAAAGAGACTGGGTTTCTGCTCTCTGAGGACCCATAAGGCCGATTTCTTTCCCTGTTATAATGGCTTTAACTTATTTCAGAAATGCCTTCCTGTAGACAGGATGGATATTATCTGTAAGTTAGGCGGTTCAATCTACCCTCTAGGGGCAGTCAATTGCCTAACTAGACATTTACATTGAGGCTCTGGTCAGCGAGCACTTAATCAGATAGTCCACCCTCTGGGGGCAGCTATTACAAGTGATTTGACTCTCTTTATCGTCCATCAGCACCAGCGGTTTGGCTAATTGACATAATGAAATGTCAGAAATAGATTCTCATTGGTGAGATTAACAGCATTCAAGATAATGCGGATTGGCTGGGATATGTCAGACACTCTCCTAGCTTGCATGAACAGGATATTAAGAATCTAGCAAGCCTTGGTGCCTGTAGCCATAGGAAATAAAACCATACCTTTGATCCTAACATGTTTTGTCTCCGGGATCTGTCTCACCACTCTCTTGGGGTCTCTATCTGCCCCAGTACCCTCTCGATTTCTCTTTTCAGGGTCTCTTCCCACTGCCTCTTTCTTGGTCTTTGTCTCCCCGCCTCCTTTCAGAGTCTCTTCTCTAATAATATCTCCGCTTCCCGTGGGAATTTTGTGTTTCTGTTTCCCCCGAAGAAGTTGAAGGGGGCTAACAGACACGGAGCTCAGGCTTGGACTGAGGAGGCATAAAAACATGGTTTATTCCAAACACTGCAATGTGGAATAGAAGAGTGGGAAGGGAGGGTGGTGAAGTGTGGACTCCCAGACCCCTCCCCTCCGCAACCCAGCCCCAGACCCGGCTGGAGATCTGGGAAGAGGAGGCTTTTTGGAGGTCTGCTGGGTCATCACTGAAGGGTTGCAAATAAGGGTCGGATTTGGAGAGGATGTGGTTGGTGGCAAGTGGGGTGGTCGAGAGGTGCGACAGGTTGGGAAGTTTTGGCTTGAAGGAGGTTGGGTTCATCGCGGTGCAAGGGTTGGCGGGGCTTCCGTTGGAGACGTGTCCTAGGTCAGAGTAAGGAAAAGCGCCCGAGGGTTGAAAAGGAGGAGGGGCTGTCACGGTTTGATGTCAAGGGTCACAGTCTGGGGTTCGGGTCACAGTTTGGGGTCAGGGGTCACAGTCTGGGGTCGGATGACCGTTTTAGGAGTCGGATGTCACAGTCTGGGTCAGGGGTTTCTGTGTGGCGGGGCCAAGGTCTGGGGTCACAGTTTGGCGAACGCGTCTCACAGTTTTGAGTCCTGATGGATGAAAGGTTAAAAACGGGCTTCCCCGGAGGCGCGGCTGGGGCCGGGGAGCTGCACAGTGATGTGGGGGCCACGGCCCCGGGCATGGAGGTGGAACGCGTGACCCCCCACCTCCCGCCCCATCTGGTGACGTTAAAAAGCCCTTGTCGGGTTTAAAAAAAAGTCCGGTGGGCTCCGAGGCCCCCGCCCCCTCGCTCTCAGGATGGGTGATAATTGGGGGACCAAATCCTCTTCGGCTCGCGGTTTCTTCAGAACGAGGGGGCACAGGACGCTGCTCCAGGCGGGGTCCGGCCAGTTCCGATGCTTTCCTTCCCAACCCACGCGGGTCCTATCCACTGCGGGCGCCCCCTCGGGCCGTGGCCTGCGCTGACCAAGGGGGCGGTGGGGCCCCCGGGGCCGCGTCATACCTCGGACTCGAGGCTGGAGAAGTGCGCCGAGCCCCTCCTGGTGCCCAGGTCCCCGCCCCGGTGTCTCCGGTGGGACGCTGTGGGCAGAGGCGGCCCCCAGTGTGCGGCATGCGGGCACCTGCGAGCGTGGCGGGAGGGCCCGGTGAGCCTGCGCGCCGGAGCGGCGCGGGGGCACGAGCTGAGGTCCTCGAGCGAGCGCGAGGTGGGCGCGGGCGGCGGGAGGTCCCAGCCCCCGGCGGCGCGCCGGTGCCGGTGGTGGTGGGGTGCGGCGGCGGCGGGAGTGCGGTGGGAGGCCCGCGGGCGGTGTGGGTGCGACCGTGGACACCCGCAGCGGGCCCGGCGTCGGGGCGGGGGCCCGGCGGCCCAGGGCGGAGGCGGCGGCGCCCACCAGCCGCCGTCCAGGCCGTCGTGCGAGCAACTGAGATGGCGCGGCGGCGGCAGCAGCTCCAGACTGGCGCAGTGGCGGCAGTGCCAGGCGGCGGGACCGCTGCGCGGGGGCAGGTAGTCCCAGCTCCCGGCGCGCCAGCCCCCGAGCTTGTCGACCGACCAGTAGCGGCCGGGCGGGGGCCCGAGGCGCTCGGCGTATGGGTAGGGGAAGTCGGCGAACCACCAGGGCTCCAGGCCTCCCAGCGACGCGCCGCCCAGGCTCTCCGAGTCCTCCGAGTCCGACGGCGACGGCTCGAGGTCGAGGTAAGGGCAGGGGGGCGGCGCGGCGCGGCATGGGGGCGGCGCGGCTGGGGCTCCTCCGCCCGCGCCCCCCGCGCCGCCCGCGCCCCCCGCGCCGGGTCCCAGCAAGGGCTGGCTCTCCGGATCCGAGCGTGGCCACCGCGCGGGCGCCGGCGGGCTCTCGTCCTCGAAGGCCAGGCGGCAGAGTGGCGGCCCGACGGCAGTGGCCGCGGTGGCAGGGGGTGCGGGCGGCGACGGGAAGCCTGGGAAGGCGCCGGCGGGGGGCTCGGCGGGCTCCTTGTCGCGCACGATGGCGAAGTAGGATGGCGGCGGCTTCTGCGGGGGCTGGGCGGCCGGCGGGGACAGCGGGCGCCCGGCCGCGCCCCTGGGCGCCGCGCGCGCCTCGCCCAGGCCCAGGCCTAGGCCCTGCGGCTCGATGGGGCCGTAGTAGCGGTGGAAGCCGTCGGCCAGGCCCGCGCCCCCCGGCGGCCCCGCGCCCTTGGTCCGGCGCCAGCGGTCCACGGGGGCGCGCTCGCGAGGCACGAAAGGCGCGGGCCCGGGCGCCGGCCGCGGCGCGGGGTACGCGGGACTGGGTAGGGGCTGCGGCGGCGGCGGGGGCTTGGCGGGCGGCGGGGCGGCCTCCGCGCTGCAGCAGCTGTACATGCCCTGCGGGCCCGGGGACAAGACAAGGTCAGCGCGGGATGCCCAGGACACCTGCCTGCCTCCCCACTTTCCCCGCACCCCCGTGCCTCCCTCCTCTCCATTTCCCCGCCTGCTTCTTTCTTTTCTTTTCTTTGAGAGGGAGTTTTGCTCTGTCGCCCAGGCTGGAGTGCAATGGCACGATCTTGGCTCACTGCAATCTCCACCTTCCGGGTTCAGGCAATTCTCCTGCCTCAGCCTGCAGAGTAGCTGGGATTACAGGCGCCCCCCAACATGCCCGGCTAATTGTGTTTTTAATAGAGATGGGGTTTCACCATGTTGGCCAGGCTGGTCTTGAACTCCTGACCTTGTGATTCACCCACCTTGGCCTCCCAAAGTGCTGAGAGTACAGGCGTGAGCCACCGCGCCCAGCTTCCATGCCTGCTTCTCCCGCTCTCTTCTTCACTATCCCTATTTCGACCCGTAACTCCCTATCCCTGCCCGGCTTTACCTTCTTCCTTCCCCCTTCTGTCTCCCCAACATCTCCCCATTTCCGCCTCCCTCTCTGCCCCGTACCCTGGAGAAGGCCAGCAGGAAGTCCATGCGGTGAGTGGGTCCCAGGCAGTGCCGCAGCCGCCAGTACACCAGGTGCTCCCAGGCGAACACCAGCAGGGACAAACCCATGGCCACCAGGAGCATGTAGAAGACGCCCGCCATGTTGTCGATGTCCAGCTTGCTGCTCATCACCTCGATTTTGTCATTGTGGCAGATCCCGGAGAGCCACAGCCGCTCCAGCATCTCGATCTCATCTGGGGAGGGGCAGTCAAAAGCCACCTGCTATGAGCACCCTCTGACGACCCTCGCCAGCGAGGTGGGAATGTAAGCCCTTCCTCAGCCCCTTCCTCCCTCAGACCCTGGTGTCCGCGTTTTCGCCCATTTCTTCCCCGGAACCCAGGGGTCTCGCCCTCCCGCTCTCGGCTGTAGAAATCCCTGCGCGAAGCCGCACCGTCCCCCAGGAACTGCAGCAGAGCCAGGTCGATGGGCCGCTTCCAGCGGGAGCCCTTGTGCAGGGCGATGCCGTAGCCTGTCGTGGCGAAGACCTTGCCGGAGCCGATGGTGACAAGCTTGCAGCCCTCATCCTTGCGGGCCATGTAGTTGAGCACCGCAGCATCATAGATGAAGGCGTCCAGCTTCCTGCGGGAAGGGGGAGTGGAGGGCTGGGTCAGTCCCACCCAGATGCCCTCACCGATAGGCCTGGAACCTCCTCACCTCTAATCTCCAACTGCTCCAAATCCTAACTGGCCCTGAGCTCTTGAGCAAATCATTGCACTTCTCTGTGCCTCAGTTTCCACATCAGAAAAATGGGCATGGCAGCAGTATCTCCCTTCAGAGTTGTTGCAAAAGTATGTTTTGTTTTGAGATGGAGTCTCACTCTGTCCAGACTGGAGTGCAGTAGCACAATCTCAACTCAAGGCAACCTCTGCCTCCTGGGTTCAAGCCATTCTCTTGCCTCAGCCTCCCAAATAGCTGGGATTACAGGAACCCACCACCATGCCCAGGTAATTTTTGTATTTTTTAGTAGAGATGGGGTTTCGCGGTGTTGGACAGGCTGGTCTCGAACTCCTGACCTCGGGTGATCCACCAACCTCAGCCTCCCAAAGTGTTAGGGTTACAGGCGTGAGCCACTGTGCTTGGCCCAGAAGTATATATTTTAAGACATAGGGTCTGGCTATATTGTCCAGGCTGCACCAGAAATCCTGGGCTCCAGCGATCCTCCTATCTCAGCCTCCCCAGGAGCAGGGAATACAGGCAAAGGTTAGATAGTACCTCATGCAAAGGAGGTGCTGGAGAAGTGCTAGCTGTGACTGTTAATGAAATAGTTACTCCTGTAGTCCTCAACATAACCCACCAAAGGTTCCATTTACTCTTGCATTTTAAAAAAGAGGATTGAGACTGGCCATGGTGACTCACGGCTGTAATCCCAGGACATTGGGAGGCAAAGGCGGGCGCATCACCTGAGCTCAGGAGTTCCAGACCAGCCTGGCCACCACAGTGAAACCCCATCTCAACTGAAAATACAAAAATTAGCTGGGTGTGGTGGTGGGCACCTATAATCCCAGCTACTCAGAAGGCTGAAGCAGGAGAATTGCTTGAACCTGGGAGGCGGAGGTTCCAGTGATTCGAGATCGTGCCACTGCACTGCAGCCTGGGTGACAGAGAGAGATGCCATCTCAAAACAAATAAATAAATAAAGAGGAGGATTGAGGCTTAGAAGGGGAAATGGGAAAAAAATAATAATGCGAGTGAATGGACACTTACAGTGTGCCACGCATTGTTCTATGTAGTCTAAGAACTCTTTTTTTTTTTCCCCTGAGACAAGGTCTCACTATGTTGGCCAAGTTGGAGTGCAGGGGCACCATCATGGCTCACTGCAGCCTTGACCTCTTGGGTTCAACCCATCCTCCTGCCTCAGCCTCCTGAGTAGCTGGGCTACGGACGCACACCACTACACCTGGCTAATTTTTGTATTTTCTGTAGAGATAGGTTTCTCCATGTTGCCCAGGCTGGGCTCTAACTCCTTGGCTCAAGTGATCCTCCTGCCTTGGCCACCCAAAGTGCTGGGACTATAGGTGTGAGCCTGTAGGGAGATAACCATTTTTTTCAGATGGGGAAACACAGACCCAGACACATACCTTAACTTGCTTGGGTTCTCCCACTAGACCTTGATTTTTTTTTTTTTTGTGATAGAGTCTCTCCCTGTCACCCAGGCTAGAGTGCAATGGCGCGATCTCAGCACACTGCAATCTCTGCCTCCTGGGTTCAAGTGATTTTCCTGCCTCAGGCACCTGAGCAGCTGGAATTACAGGTGCTGGCTACCATGCCTGGCTAATGTTTTGTATCTTTAGTAGAGACAGGGTTTCACCATGTTGGCCAGACTGGTCTCGAACTCCTGACCTTGTGATCCACCTGCCTCAGCCTCCCAAAGTGCTGGGATTACAGGCATGAGGCACTGTCCCCAGCCTCATTAATTTTTTTCCTTGAGACTGAGTTTCGCTCTTGACCTCCAGGCTGGAGTGCAATGGCGTGATCTCAGTTCACTGCAACAACCTCCATCTTCCAGGTTCAAGAGATTCTCCTGCCTCAGTCTCCCAAATAGCTGGGATTACTGGCATGCGCCACCACACACAGCTAATTTTGTATTTTTACTAGCGATAGGGTTTCACCATGTTGACCAGGCCGGTGTTTAACTCCTGACCTCAGTTAATCCACCCACCTCGGCCTCCCAAAATGCTGGGATTACAGGCGTGAGCCACCTCGCCTGCCCTAGGCCCTGATTTCTAAGACTTGGTGGGAAGAGGAGTAGGGCTGTGGAGTTAGCTTTCACGGATGCATTTACCGTGGGACATACTGCTATCACTCTCACAACCGCTGTCATTTTACCTTTATTTTCTGTGGTTGGTTGATTAATCTCAACCTCTCTCATGAGACTGCAAGCCCCTAAGGGTCACAGTTGCTCTCATTCTCAGCTGTGGCTGGGGTACAGTTCCTGGCACATAGGATGGGGCTGATAGATATTTGTGGAATAAATGAATGAGTGAATAAATGAATCCACATAGAGGATACTGTGTAACTCTTCTGTGGTATAAGATAAATGCTTATGATCTGACAGGTGAAATATGGGGTACATTTTATATTATTTTTTAATTTTTTATTTTATTTTACTTTGTTTGTAGAAACAGGGTCTCTGTCTGTTTTCCTGGCTGATCTCAAACTCCTGGGCTCAAGCAGTCCTTCTGCTTCAGCCTCCCAAGTAGCTGGGATTACAGGCATGCACCACCACACCCGGCTAATTTTTGTATTTTGAGTAGAGGCAGCGTTTCGCCACGTTAGCCAGGCTGGTCTCAAACTACTGACCTCAGGTGATCCACCCACCCTGGCCTCCCACAGTACTGGGATTCCAGTTGAGCCACCTCGCCTGGCCACATTTTATGTAATATCACTAATTTGGACAAGCACAGTTCTGGGGAGACAAGATAGATAAAGACGAGCGGCGAGGCCCGGCATGGTGGCTCACACCTGTAATCCCAGCACTTTGGGAGGCCGAGGCGGGTGGGTCACAAGGTCAGGAGTGGAAGACCAGCCTGACCAACATGGTGGAATCCCCTCTCTACTAAAAGTACAAAATTAGCTGGGCGTGGTGGCATGCACCTGTAATCCCAGCTACTCAGGAGGCTGAGGCAGGAGAATCACTTGAACCCAGGAAGCAGAGGTTGCAGTGAGCCATGATTGCACCACTGCACTCCAGCCTGGCGACAGCAAGAATCCATCTCAAAAAAAAAAAAAAAAAAAAAAAAAGATAAGATAAAACAGCAGCTGGATGCTGAGTGGCAGAGAAGCCAAAGGATCTTCCAGGCAAGAATACTTAACCTCCAGTTTTGAGTGGTTAGTCTGTCTGATGATGTAAGTCCTCTTGTGTCCCCAAACCCTCAGAAAGGCCCTGTCCACACACTCACAGGCTCACATATAAATGCCTTTGTGTGGTTGGTTGCATGGAAATCAGAGAAAAGGACTAAATTAGTCCATATGCTCTAAAGTGGGGAACAGACAGGGAGTGGATTCCCCAATTTGAATATAACTATAGTGGAAGCAGACTTGGGGGTGGAGGCTGGGCGTGGTGGCTCACGCATGTAATCCCAGCACTTTGGGAGGCCAGGGTGGGCAGATCTCCTGAGGTCAGGAGTTAGAAACCAGCCTAATCAACATGTCGAAACCCTGTCTCTACTAAAAATACAAAAATTAGCCGGGTGCGGTGGTGGGCGCCTATAATCCCAGCTACTCAGGAGGCTGAGGCAGGAGAATTGCTTGAGCTCGGGAGGCAGAGGTTGTAGTGAGCCGAGATCGGGCCATTGCACTCCAGCCTGGGCAACAGAGGGAGACTCCATCTCAAAAAAAACCCACTTGGGTGTGGAGAATGTGAAGCTCCGGAGAATTAGCAGAAAACTGGGGAGGGCGATCATCATCCCTCGGCTGGAGAATGGGGTTTGAATTAATGTTATATAGATCCTAACAGGGAGTTCCCAGCTGGCATCTGGAAACAAGGATAGACCAGAGAAGTACAGCAACTGCCTGCGGGCACTTCTGCCTAGTAGGCGAACTGTAATTTTTCTCTACGTTTCTCTTTGTATAGGAAAATGCCCTTGGGGGTGAAAGGTGAATTGCTATTGATGTTTAAGTGGGAAGAAAGTGGAATTTCTAGAGTTAGACTGAGGGGCAGGAACAGAAGGGCTGGGACTGGGAGAAGATGGAAGGAGGGTCTCCAGGGGTCCTTAGAGGACAAATGGGAGTGGAAGGAGAGATTCAAGTTGCATTTTGAGAAAGCTAAAAATCAAGGCTTCCAGTGGTGGAAATAGTTGAGAGATTCCAGGGAGAGGAGTGCTAACAGCATTCACTTTTGATAGTTTGCTCAGTTGTTCTGGGATATACTGTCTTCCTCCCCTCTCGCATCCACCTCACCACCCCCTCAGGGTCCCTAAATGTCTATTAAAACTCAGCCATGGGCATGGTGCCTCACCTCTCTAATCCCAGCACTTTGAGAGACTGAAGTCGGCAGATCACCTGAGGTCAGGAGTTTGAGACCAGCTTGCCCAACATGGTGAAACCCCCATCTCTACTAAAAATACAAAAGATTAATAGCCGGGTGCCGTGGCTCACGCCTGTAATCCCAACACTTTGGAAGGCCAAGAAGGGTGGATCACGAGGTCAGGAGATGGAGACCATCCTGGCTAACACAGTGAAACCCCGTCTCTACTAAAAATACAAAAAATTAGCTGGGTGTGGTCACACCGCCTGTAGTTCCGGTACTGGGGAGGCTGAGGCAGGAGAATCACTTGAACCTGAGAGGTGGAGGTTGCAGTGAGCCGAGATCCCACCACTGCACTCCAACCTGGGTGACAGGCCGAGACTCCATCTCAAAAAAAAAAAAAAAATTAGCCAGGCATGGTTCCGGGCATCTGTAATCCCAGCTACTCAGGAAGCTGAGGCAGGAGAATCACTTGAACCATGGAGGTGGAGGTTGCAGTGAGCCGAAATTGCACCACTGCACTCTAGCCTGGTCGACAAGAGTGAAACTCCATCTTAAAAAAAAAAAATGCCATTCCAGAGGCCCTGGCTCATGCCTGCCATCCCAGCACTTTGGGAGGCTCAGGCGGGAGGACTGCTTGAGTCCAGGAGTTCAAGACCAGCTTGGGCAATGAAGGGAGACCCTGTATGTACAAAAACTTTTAAAATCAGCTAGGTTTGGTGGTGCGCACCTGTCTTCTCAGCTACTTGGGAGGCTGAGGTGGGAGGATCGCTTGAGGGAGGAGGTTGAGGTTGCAGTGAGCTATGATTGTGCCATGCACTCCAGCCTGGGTGACAGAGCAAGACCCTGTCTCAAAAAAAAAACAAAAGAAAGAAAGAAAAAGAAAAAGCAGGTGGATGCTGAGTTGCAGAGAAGCCAAAGGATCTTCCAGGCAAGAATATTTAACCTCCAGTTTTGTCTCAAAAACAAAACAGAAAGACCTCCATCATTTTCCATAGCGTTTGGGTGTAGGTTTGGGAAAAATTAAAATTCCCGGTATCTGTCCTTTCTTTCCTGTTTGTTCCCACTCTGACACCAGACAGATTTTAACATTTGAATCAGCACCTTCCCTTTTTAGCTCACCACCCTCCCTTGGCTCCCCTCGTCATTCAGAGTGACTTGAGTCATCTTGAGCTTTGAGGCCCCTCCTTACACGTCTGCCCTCATCTTCCAAGACCCCCATCACTCTAGCCTACAAGATGCACCTGGACCTTTGCACTGGCTGTTCTGCCTGCTGTAACATTCTCCCAGATTCTGTCTTTGCAGCTTGCTCCTGCCCCAGGGCCTTTGCACTGGCTGTTCTGCCTGCTGGAACATTCCTCTCCCAGATAGCTGCCTGACTTGCCCTCTCACCTTGAAACCACCTTTGCAAAATTGTAACTGAAGAAATTGTGACAGCGGAAGAAATCAGACCTAATTGACTCCATCTTACTTCAAACCCTTAATATCCTTGTTCATTCCTGGGCATACACCAAACTAACTTTGGGAAGGACTTTAGTTCATGGTTTGAAACAAAATTGATAACAGCCCTTTTCCCAAAAGACCCCCTCCTTGCCTTGGGACCAGTCTGCCGTTGCAGGACTAGCAAATTAGCTACAATAGATGGGTGAAGTGGCTCATGCCTGTAATCCCAGTACTCTGGAAGGCTGAGGAGGGCAGATCACCTGAGGTTGGGAGTTCAAGACCAGCCTGATCAACATGGAGAAACCCCATCTCTATTAAAAAAAAAAAAAAAAATACAGGCCGGGCGCGGTGGCTCAAGCCTGTAATCCCAGCACTTTGGGAGGCCGAGGCGGGTGGATCACGAGGTCAAGAGATCGAGACCATCCTGGTCAATATGGTGAAACCCCGTCTCTACTAAAAATACAAAAAATTAGCTGGCGCGTGCCTGTAATCCCAGCTACTCAGGAGGCTGAGGCAGGAGAATTGCCTGAACCCAGAAGGCAGAGGTTGCGGTGAGCCGAGATTGTGCCATTGCACTCCAGCCTGGGTAACAAGAGTGAAACTCCGTCTCAAAAAAAAAAAAAAAAGAAAAAATTAGCTGGGTGTGGTGGTGCATGCCTGTAATTGCAGCTACTTGGGAGGCTGAGGCAGGAGAATCACTTGAACTCAGGAGGCGGAGGTTGTGGTGAGCCGAGATCACACCATTGCACTCCAGCCTGAGTGAAACTCTGTCTCAAAAAAAAAAAATTAGCTACAAGATTAGAAATTAGAAATTAAGTTTAGGGGTCATGCAGCCTCTGGCTCCCCTGATTGCTCCTAGGAATAACATCACTATTATAAAACCTAAGATGAGTCCTTGAGATATTTTACAGGCCCTACACTCGATGGGTCAACTGACACCACGCAGACAGGTAATCTGACTCATTCAGTTCTACCACAGCATCCAGGAATAGAAAACAGCAAGAAAAACTCACTTCGACCCCCTGTGATTCCATCTCCAGCCTGACCAATCAACACTCCCCACTTCCCCAGCCGCTACCCAGCAAATCATCTTTAAAAACTCTGATCCCCAGGCCGGGCTCAGTGGCTCACGCCTGTAATCCCAGCACTTGGGAGCCTGAGGCAGGAGGATCATGAGGTCAGGAGTTTGAGACCAGCCTGACCAATATGGTGAAACCCCACCTCTACTAAAAATACAAAAATTAGCTGGGCAGGCATGGTGGCACGCACCTATAATCCCAGCTACTCAGGAGGCTGAGGCAGGAGAATCGCTTGAATCCGGGAGGCAGCGGTTGCAGTGAGCTGAGATTGTGCCACTGCACTCCAGCCTGGGCGACAAAGTGAGACTGTCTCAAAGAAAAAAACAAAAACAAGGCCGGGCGCGGTGGCTCAAGCCTGTAATCCCAGCACTTTGGGAGGCCGAGGCGGGTGGATCACGAGGTCAAGAGATCGAGACCATCCCGGTCAACATGGTGAAACCCCGTCTCTACTAAAGATACAAAAAATTAGCTGGGCACGGTGGCGCGTGCCTGTAATCCCAGCTACTCAGGAGGCCGAGGTAGGAGAATTGCCTGAACCCAGGAGACGGAGGTTGCGGTGAGCCGAGATCGCGCCATTGCACTCCAGCCTGGGTAACAAGAGCGAAATTCCGACTCAAAAAAAAAAAAAAAAAAAAAAAATTCTGATCCCTGAATGCTCAGGGGGACTTCTTTGAGTAATAATAAAACTCCGGTCTCCCACACAGCCAGCTCTGCGTTAACTACTCTTTCTCCATTGTGATCCGCCTGTTTTGCTAACCCATCTCTGTCTAGGCAGCAGCAGGCAAGGTGAACCCACTGGGTGGTCACAACCTCTGTCAGGTGTCTGCTCCAAAGACACCTTTCTAAGCACCAATTTGATACTGCAACCTCCAGCCTCCTGCCCTGGTTTCCAAAATGCATTCACCCTGCCCTGTTTTTATCCATAGCACGTATCCCCTTGGAATGCACTATAGAATATTCTCATTCATTCCGGGCATAGTACATCTCCCTTCCCTGGAATTTCAATTCCGTGAGGGCAGGGACTTTGCCCGTCTGATTCACCATTGTATCCACAGACAGGGTCTAGAGCAGGGCCTAGCACACATTAGATGCTTAATAAGAAGTGGCTGAGGCTGGGTGTGGTGGCTCACACCTGTAATCCCAGCACTTTGGGAGGCCGAGGTGGGCGGATAATCTGAGGTTGGGAGTTCAAGACCAGCCCGACCAACATGGTGAAACCCCATCTCTACTAAAAATACAAAATTAGTCGGGTGTGGTGCCACATGCCTGTAATCCCAGCTGCTTGGGAGGTTAAGGCAGGAGAATTGTTTGAACCTGGGAGGTTAAGGCCGGAGAATTGTTTGAACCTTGCAGTGAGCCAAGATCGCACCATTGCACCCCAGTCTGGGCAACAAGAGCGAAACTCCGTCTCAAAAACAAAAATAAAAATTAGCTGGGTGTGGTGGCACATGCCTGTAATCTCAGCTACTCAGGAGGCTGAGACTGGAGAATCGCTTGAACCTGGAAGGCTGAGGTTGCAGTGAGCTGAGATGGTGCCACTGCACTCTAGCCTGGGCAACAAACAGCGACACACCATCTCAAAAAAAAAAAGCAGCGTCTGAATGGACACTCAAAGGGAAGACAAGGTGAAGAGGCATAGGCAGAAGGCAGCTTTATTACAAGCCAAGGAAAGGAGGAAGATCTGGAACAGGTCCTCCCACAGCCCTCAAAAGTAGCTGCCACTGCTGACACCTTGATTTTGACCTTCTAGCCTCTACAACTGTGGGGCAATACATTTCTATTGTCAACACCATTCAGTATACGGCAGTTCGTCATGGCTGCCCTAACAAATTAATAGAATTGTACATAAAAAAATCCCAAAGGATTCACAATAAAAATTATTACAGCTAATAGAAGTCCAGCAAGGTCCATGATACAAGATCAATATATGAAATAAATTATGAAATATACAAAATAAATGATATTCCTATATACTAGAAGTGAACAATTAAAATGAAATTAAAACAATTCCATAGGGCTGGACTCAGTGGCTCACGCCTGTAATCCCAGCACTTTGGGAGGCCAAGGTGGGTGGATCACGAGGTCAAGAGATCAAGACCATCCTGGTCAACATGGTGAAACCCCATCTCTACTAAAGATACCAAAAAATTAGCTGGGCATGGTGGTGTGTGCCTGTAATCCCAGCTACTCAGGAGGCTGAGGCAGGAGAATTGCCTGAACCCAGGAGGTGGAGGTTGCGGTGAGCCGAGATTGCACCATTGCACTCCAGCCTGGGTAACAAGAGTGAAACTCCATCTCAAAAAAAAAAAAATTCCAGGGTCGGGCACAGTGGCCCACGCCTGTAATCCCAGCACTTTGGGAGCCTGAGGCCAGCAAATCACTTGAGGTCAGGAGTTCGAGACCAGCAAAAAAATAATAGGGCTGGGCGCAGTGGCTCATGCCTGTAATCACAGCATCTTGGGAGGCTAAGGCAGGTGGATCACGAGGTCAGGAGTTCAAGACTAGCGTGACTAACATAATGAAACCCGTTCTCTACTAAAAACACAAAAATTAGCTGGGCTTGGTGGCATGCTCCTGTAATTCCAGCTACTTGGGAGGCTGAGGCAGGAGAATCACTTGAACCTGGGAGGCAGAGGTTGCAGTGAGCCGAGATTGCGCCATTGCACTCCAGCCTAGGCAACAGAGCGAGACTCTGTCTCAAATAATAATAATAAATAAAATATTTAGAAATAAATTTAGCAAAAGCAATTCAGGCTGGGTGTGGTCACTCAAGCCTGTCATCCCATTGCTTTGGGAGGCCAAGGTGGGAGCATCGCTTGAGGACAGGAGTTTGAGACCAGCCTGGGCAACATAGTGAGACCATCTCTACAAAAAATAAAAATAAAAAATTCATAAAAAGTTCAGAAAAAAAGAAAAGATGTGTCCAGGTGCAGTGGCTCATGCCTATAATCCCAACATTTTGGGAGGCCAAGGCGGGCAGATCACCTGAGGTCAGAAGTTCAAGACAAGCCTGGCCAACATGGTGAAACCCCAATTCTACTAAAAATACAAGCATTCGTTGTGCATGGTGGTGAGTGCCTGTAGTCCCAGCTACTTGGGAGACTGAGGCAGTAGAATCACTTGAACCAGGGAGGCAGAGGTTGCAGTGAGCAGAGATTGTGTCATTACATCCCAGCCAGGGCAACAAGAGTGAAACTATCTCAAAAAAACAAACAAGAACAAAAAGAAAAGTCCAGTTCCTGGCCAGGCAGGCAGGCTCACACCTGTAATCCCAACACTTTGGGAGGCCAAGGTGGGAGGATCACTTGGTCCTAGTAGTTCAAGACCAGCTCAGGAAACATAGTGAGACCCCCATCTCTACAAAAAGGTGGCACACACCTGTAGTCCAAGCTACTCGGAGGCTGAGGTGGAAGGACTGCCTGAGCCCAGGATGTCAAGGCTGCAGTGAGCTGTGATTGCATCACTGCACTCCAGCCCGGAGAACAGAGACCCTGTCTCTAAACGTAAATAAATAAACAAACAAGCAGAGAAATGAAGGAGAGGGAGACATTGTACATAAAAGAATTTAAGAACATTCAAGAAATTTTCTCAGAACAAACAACATGAGGATAAGACTGAAAGACCTAGCAATGAAAACAGATCAGCAGCCGCTTGCAGTGGCTCATGCCTGTAATGCCAGCACTTTGGGAGGCTGAGGCAGGAGGATTGCTTGAGCCCAGGAGTTCAAGACTAGCCTGGACAACATAGTGAGAAACCATCTCTAAAAAAAAAAATGAAAAGAAAGAAAGCAAAACAGGCCGAGCATGGTGGAACACACCTGTAATCCCAGCACTTTGGGAGATTGAGGTGGGTGGATCACCTGAGGTCAGGAGTTCACAACCAGCCTGACTAACATGGTGAAACCCTGTCTCTACTAAATACAAAAAAATTAGCTGGGCATGGGGGTGCTGCCTCTAATCTGAGCTACTTGGGAGGCTGAGACAGGAGGTTGCAGTGAGCTGAGATCACGCCACTGCACTCCAGCCTGGGCAACAAGAGCGAAACTCCATCTTAAAGAAAAAAAAAAAAAGCCTGGGCAAGGTGGCTCACAACTGTAATCCCAGCACTTTGGGAGGCCAAGGCAGGCAAATCATGAGGTCAGGAGTTCAAGACCACCCTGGTCAACACGGTGAAACCCCATCCCTCTCTAAACATACAAAAATTAGCCAGTCATGGTAGCACACACCTGTAATCGTAGCTACTCAGGAGGCTGAGGCAGTAGAACTGCTTGAGCCCAGGAGGCAGA
This sequence comes from Saguinus oedipus, assembly GCA_031835075.1. Classification (NCBI taxonomy): domain Eukaryota; kingdom Metazoa; phylum Chordata; class Mammalia; order Primates; family Cebidae; genus Saguinus; species Saguinus oedipus. Next base: position 49,679,147 of record CM063187.1, on the reverse strand, counting down.
GGTTGCAGTGAGCCAAGAATGCGCCACTGCACTCCAGCCTGGGTGACAGAGTGAGACTCCATCTCAAAAAAAAAAAAAAAAAAAGGAAAACAGATCAAGGCATGTCACTGAAAAATGTCAGTCCACCAAGGAAAAGAAACAACAGGTTACATACAAAGGCATAGGTATCAGAATGAGCTTGGATTTCTCTACAGTAGCACTGTATTAGAAAACAATAGAGTGAGTCTTCCAAATTCTGAAAGAAAATAAGTTCTAATCCAGAATTCTATACCCAGCCAGACTGTCCATCAAGTACAAGAACAGAAAAAAGACTTTTCAGATTTGCAATGTCTCCAAAAATATGCCCCCTATGTGCCTCTGTCAGGAATTTCAAAAGAACAAGGAAGCAAAACCCAAAAAGAGTTAGAATTTGTGCTACAACAGGAACCAGAAGAGATGAAGGGATGAAGGTGAAAGGTGATCCCAAGATGGCATCTATGCCCCAGGCTGGAGCAGGCTAGAAGGCCACAACAGCAACTTCTTCAATAAGATGAAATTGACAAGGCCAGGCCCAGTGGCTCACACCTGTAATCCCAGCACTTGGAAGTCTAAGGTGGGCAGGTGACTTGAGGCCAGGAATTAGATAGACACCAGCATGGTCAATATGGCGAAACCCCTTCTCTATAAAAAAAAAATGCAAAAATTAGCTCGGCCTGGTGGTGCATGATTGTAATCCCAGCTACTTGGGAGGCAGAGGCTGCAGTGAACTGAGATCTTGCCACTGTGCTCCAGGCTGGGTGACAGAGTGAGACCCTGTTTCAAAAACAGAAGCAAAGAAAAGAAATTAGCAAGAGTATTTGATACTTCTGAACATATTAAGAAGAGATTCATATAGTTAACAGAGAATTTGGGTTTGAATTAGTTAACCACAAAGAAAACTCAGCCATGAAGCAACTGACAAAAGAAAGAAAAAGCAAAAAGACAAAAAGACATTTACTAACCTCAAGAATAATAGACCTGGCACAGTGGCTCATACCTGTAATCCCAACACTTTGGGAGGCTGAGATGTGCAGATCGCTTGAGCTCAGGAGTTTGAGACCACGCTGGACAACATGGTGAAACCCCATCTCAGCTGGGCTCTGTGGCTCACGTCTGTAATCCCAGCACTTTGGGAGTGGGTGGATCACTTGAGGTCAGGAGGTTGAGACCAGCCTGGCCAACATGGTGAAACCCCGTCTCTACTAAAAATACAAAACTTAGCTAGGCATAGTGGCACACGCCTGTAGTCCCAGCTACTAGGGAGGCTGAGGCAAGAAAATTGCTTGAACCTGGGAGGTGGAGGTTGCAGTGAGCCGAGATCACACCACTGCACTCCAGCCTGGGTGACATAGCGAGACCCTGTCTCAAGAAAAAAAAGAAGAAAGAAAAACAAAGAATTGTGTAGGAGAGGAAAGTAATCATGGTTTACTACTGTGGCAGCTGTGAGAGCATTTACATAGTCATAACATGTAAACACTGAATATTCATCTAGTCAGAGTCACAATGTGGGAGGCTGAATTGATTTAAATAAGAGTCTGAGTATGTCTTCCATAGTGAGAAGCGGATGGAAAATGCCTAAAATTGAAAAATCAAGAGGTAGTCATACAAACATGGTATTTAGAGATAGGGAGATAAATCGCAAAATGATAGAATAAACGAGGTGAAGGTAGATTTCTCTGGGGAAACAGAAATGGAGGGTGCCATTTTTTCCCTTAAAGATAAAATTCCTGTTGGGCACAGTGGCTTGTGCCTGTAATTATGGTGCTTTGGGAGGCCGAGGCAGTAGGATCACTTGAGCCCAAGAGTTCAAGACCAGCCTAAGCAACATAGTGAGAAACCCCATCACCACACACACACACACACACACACACACACACAAATTAAAATTAGGCTGGGCCAGGTGGCTCATGCCTGCAATCCCAGCACTTTGGGAGGCCAAGGCGGGCAGATGTGTGCCTGTGAATTGGCAAGTTGGGTACAGTAGGATAATTTGTTTAGCTAGTTTTTGAGTAAGTTGAAGTTGTTAAGTTTGAGACCAGCCTGGCCAACATGGCAAAACCCTGTCACTACAAGGTTGCAAAATGCAAAAAGTAGCTGGGCATGGTGGTGGACTCCTGTAATTTCAGCTACTTGGGAGGCTGAGGCAGGAGAATCCCTTGAACCCAGGAGGCGGAAGTTGCAGTGAGTGGAGATTGTGACCCTGAACTCCAGCCTGGGTGACAGAGCAAGATTCCATCTCAAAAATAATAATAAAATAAAATTAGGCTGGGCGCGGTGGGGTTCACGCCTATAATCACAGCACTTTAGGAGGCCAAGGCACGTGGATCACGAGGTCAGGAGTTCGAGTCCAGCCTGACCAACATGGTGAAACCCTGTCTCCACTAAAACTACAAAAATTAGCCGGGCGTGGTGGCGCATGCCTGTAATCCCAGCTACTTGGGAGGCTGAGGCAGGAGAATCACTTGAACCCAGGAGGTAGAGGTTGCAGTGAGCTGAGATCACGCCATTGCACTCCAGCCTGGGTGACAGAGTGCAAACTTGACTGCAAAACTACACTAAACTAAACTATAATTCTTGTGTTGGACTCTCCAAACTATGTGGATGGAGAACTCTGATAAATATAGAACTAACATTAGGGAAAAAAGTAACAAGGGATGCTGGAGAAAAAGAATTCAGCAGAAGCAGGAAATCAGAGCAAGAGGTGACAGAAACACGGGGGTGTCCTTTGTGAATCTATGAAGCTTCTGGGGAGGGGGACCAAAGGAGTGACTCTTGGTTGCTCAGTGCACATGTCAGGCAGTGTAGCCTAGTGGTGAGAACCTGGGCTGCCAGGGTTCAAGTCCCAGCTCTTCCACTTAGCAGCTGCAGGAAGCTTGCTGTTACTCATGTTTCCAGTAATACCCACCCAAGATCTTTATGAAGCATCTGGGTTTAGTTGTGTCCCATCTCACAAATTCACATATTGAAGTCCTAGCCCCCAGTACCACAGAATTCGACCTTATTGGTAGATAGGGTCCCACAGAGGGAATCCACTTACAATGAGATCATTTGGGTGGGTTCTAATCCAGTATGACTGGTGTCCTTATAAAAAGGGGAACCTGGCTAGGTGAGGGGGCTCATGCCTGTAATCCACGGACTTTGAAACCAGCCTGACCAACTTGGTGAAACCCTGTCTTTACTAAAAATACAAAAATGTGCCAGGCGTGGTGGCGCATACCTGTAATCTCAGCTACTTGGGAGGTTGAGGCAGGAGAATCGCTTGAACCTGGGAGGCGGAGGTTACAGTGAACCAAGATTGCACCATTGCACTCCAGCCTGGGCAATAAGAGTGAAACTCCATCTCAAAAAAAAGGCAGGGGGACCTTGGCTGGGGGCAGTGGCTAACATCTGTAACGTGGGAGGCCAAGGTGAATCACCTGAGGTCTGAGTTCAGGAGTTGGAGACTAGCCTGGCCAGCATGGCAAAACCCCATCTCTGCTAAGAATACAACAATTAGACGGGGCCAGGTGCAGTGGCAGGTGCCTGTAATCCCAGGACTTTGGGAGGCCAAGGTGGGCGGATCACCTGAGGTCAGGAGTTCGAGACCAGGCATGGCTGACATGGTGAAACCCTGTTTCTACTAAAAATTAGCTGGGCGTAGTGGCATGTGCCTGTAATCCCAGCTACTCAGGAGGCTGAGGCAGGAGAATCATGAAACTCCACCTCAAAAAAGAAAAGAAAAGAAAAAACAAAATTAGCTGGGTGTAGTGTCGATGCCTATAATCCCAGCTGCTCAGAAAGCTGAGGCAGGAGAATTGCTTGAACCCGGAGGGCAGAGGTTGCAGTAAGCTGAGATCCTGCCACTGCACTCCAGCCTGGGCAAAACTCCATCTCATAAAAAGAAAAAAAGAAGAACTTTAGCCACAGAGACGCACGCAGAGGGAAGATGATGGGAAGAGGTACAGGGAGAAGACATCATCTGTGAGCCAAGGAGAGAGGCCTGGACAGATCCTTCCTGCACAGCCCTCTGAGGTAGCCAGGAGGATGCCTAGCCTCCAGAACCGTGCATCAAAACACTGATTTGATTAATTTTTTGCAAACTGATTGTGAACTTAAATGAGTTAGAACAGGACTTGACATATAATAAACATCATGGTACGTTAAAAAGACACGGAACGATCCCAAGCCCTGGCAAGGATACAGAACAAGTAGAACTCTCCTGCACTGCTGATGAGAGTGTAAACTGGTACAACCACTTTGGGTTATTGTGTTTTTGTTTTTTTTTTTTGAGAGAGAGTCTCACTCTGTCGCCCAGGCTGGAGTGCAGTGGTGAGGTCTTGGCTCACTGGGACTGCCGCCTCCAGATTTCAAGTGATTCTCCTGCCTCAGCCTCCTGAGTAGCTGGGATTACAGGCACCTGCCACCACACCTGGCTAATTTTTGTGTTTTCTTGTAGAGACAGTGTTTCACCAAGTTGACCAGGCTGCTCTTGAACTCCTGCGCTCAAGTGATCCACCTGCCTCAGCCTCCCAGAGTGCTGGGATTATAGGCATGAGCCACTGCACCCGGCCGTACAACTGCTTCGGAAGATGTGTCTGACAGTATCTATTATAACTAAGCATACTCTTCCTATCACTAGCCAGTTCCACCCATGGGAATACAACCGAGGAAATGAATGTGTATGTCCTGCAAACCCTTGTACAAGAATGTTCATAATAGAATATTCATAATGGGTGCAGTGGCTCACGCCTGTCATCCCAGCACTTTGGGACACCGAGGCAGGTGGATCACGAGGTCAGGAGTTCGAGACTAGCCTGACCAACATGGTGAAACCCAATCTCTACTAAAAATACAGAAAAAAAAAAAATAGCTAGGCGTGGTGGCGGGTGCCTGTAAATCCAGCGACTGAGGAGGCTGAGGCAGGAGACTTGCTTGAACCCAGGATGGGAAGGTTGCAGTGAGCTGAGATCATGCCAATGCCTGGGAAACACAGTGAGACTCCGTCTCAAAAAAAAAAAAAAAAAGGAGTAATTCTGCCAGTCATGGTGGCTCACACCTGTAATCCCAGCTCTTTGGGAGGCCAAGGCGGTTAGATCGCCTGAGGTCAGGAGTTTGAGGCCAGCCTGGTCAACATGGTGAAACCCCATCTCTACTAAAAATACAAAAATTAGCCAGGCATGGTGGTGGGGCACTTATAATCCCAACTACTTGGGAGACTGGGGCAGGAGAATCGCTCGAATCTGGGAGGCGGAGGTTGTAGTGAACCGAGATTATGCCATTGCACTCCAGCCTGGGTGACTGAGCAAGATTCTGTCTCAAAAAAAAAGGAATGTTCATAATGGGCAAATACTGGCAATAACCCGAATGTCCAGCAGCAGTAGAATGAAAGAATGATGGTACATTTATATAATGGTATACTCAGTGGTACTCAGCAATGAAGGAACAATCTGGGTAAGCCAGACAGAAAGGTATTACATGCACTGTTGGATTCCGTTTGGAGGATGGTCGAAATCAGGCAAAACTAATTTATGTGACATTCTATGGTGACTGGAGGGGCAGGGAAAGCTTTAGGAGAAGCTGGGACATTCACCATACCTCATCTGGACCTGGTCACACGGATGGCTATGCGTGTATAAATAATGACTTGCATGCTTTTTCTACCTCACTGCACCTCACTGTATCTATGTATATATCTCAATAAAAAAAGATGAAAAATACCTATAAAAAGACACGGGATGAGGCCTCAGCTATTTTTACTTATTAAAGGCTGGTGATGTGGCTGACATTTGTATGGGGAAAAAATACAGGTATCCTGCTTCCTCTGAGCTCAAAGAGGGGACAGATTTGGGTTCATTTTGAGAGATGGGGCTGGTCTCTCTTGCTAGCCACATTCTCACCACCTGTTCTCCAAAACGTGGGAACCAAGTAGATTCAGAAAGTGGGATCAGCTGGATTCAGTGGCTCATGCCTTTAATCCCAGCACTCTGGGAGGCCAAAGCAGGCGGATCACTTGAGGTCAGGAGTTCGAGACCAGCCTGGCTAACATGGTGAAACCCTGTCTCTACTGAAAATACAAAAATGATCCAGGTGTGATGGTGGATGCCTGTAATCCCAGCTACTCAGGAAGCTGAGGCAGGAGAATTGCTTGAACCTGGGAGGCGGAGGTTGCAGTGAGCCGAGATTGCATCACTGCACTGCAGCCTAGGCCACAGAGCAAGACTCCGTCTTAAAAAAAAAAAAGGGAAAGTGGGATTCCCCACCTCCTCACTGAGAGTCTGAATTCTTATTCTCTGACTGCAAGGAATGAACAGCATGGAAGTGTGAGGTAACCCTGCAGGGGTAAAAGAGGGAGGGGAGTCTGTTCCGCAGCCATCCCTGCCTTCTGAGGAAGGTGTAAGTAAAGTAGGGATGGGAGGTGGCATCCTGGAAAGGCACTCTGCTGTGTGTGTGTGTGTGTGTGTGTGTGTGTGCGTGAGAGAGAGAGAGAGAGAGAGAGAGAGAGAGAGAGAGAGAGAGAGAGAGAGAGAGAATATCTGGAATTCTCAGGGTTTTTCCTGGAGGGAATGGCTAGGGAGGAAAATAACGGAAGAAGGGGGAAGGGGGAGAGATGAGTCAGCAGGCTGGCTGGGGAGAATGCTCTGGGTGAGTAAAGGAAGTAAGAAAGTCCCAGGGGCCTGGGGGGCCAGCAGTGCCCTTTTCTGCTTTCTGTTCACAATGTTCACTAGGAAACTTTTTGTGTTTGGATGATGTCGACCTGGGCTGTCCAATGCGGCAGTGACACGCCACTAGGGCCGTGGATCACTTGAAATGTGGTCACTCTGGACAGAGATGTGCTGTGAGTGTAAAACGCCATGACTGGACACAGTGGCTCACGCCTGTAATCCCAACACTTTGGGAGGCTGAGGTGGGCAGATCACCCGAGGTCAGGAGATGGAGATCAGCCTGGCCAACATGGCTAAATCCTGTCGCTACTAAAAATACAAAAAGTAGCTGGACTTAATGGTGGGCGCCTGTAATCCCAGCTACTGGGGAGGCTGAAGCAGGAGAATCACTTGAACCTGGGAGGTGGAGGTTGCAGTGAGCTGAGATCGCGCCATTGCACTCCAGCTTGGGCGACAGAGGGAGACTCTGACTCAAAAAAAATTTTTTTTTTTTAATGCACACCAATTTCAAAAACAGCACATGAGAAAAAAATTATGTAAAAGGTCTCAGCCTTGTTTATACTGATTATGTGTCAAAATAATATTTTGGACATAGTTAGGTAAAATACATTATTAAAAAGTGATTTCACCTACTTTTTGTTGTTGAGATGAAGTCTTGTTTTATTGCCCAGGCTGGAGTGCAGTGGTGTGATCTCGGCTCACTACAATCTCTGCCTCCTGGGTTCAAGCAATTCTCCTGCTTCAGCCTCCCTAGTAGCTGGGTCTACAGGCACGCGCTACCAAGCCCAGCTAAGTTTTGTATTTTTTGTAGAGATGAGGTTTTATCATATTGGTCAGGCTGGTATTGAACTCCTGACCTCAAGCAATCCACCTGCCTCTGCCTCCTGAAGTGCTGAGATTACAGGAATGAACCACCTATCTTGGCCTTGCCTGCTTCTTTTTTTTTTTAGACCAAGTTTCGCTCTTGTCGAGCAGGCTGGAGTGCAGTGGCATGATGTAGGCTCACCGCAACCTCTGCTTCCCAGGTTCAAGCAATTCTCCTGCCTTAGCTTATCGAGTAGCTGGGACTATGGGTGCATGCCACCACAGCCAGGCAAATTTTTGTATTTTTAGTAGAGACAGGGCTTCATCATGTTGGCCAACCTGGTCTTGAACTCCTGACCTCAGCTGATCCGCCTGCCTCAGCGGCTCCATTGTGCCTGGCTCTTGTTAGATCTTTTTATGTGGCCACTAAAACCTTAGAATTACACTGCAGCGGGTGCAGGTAGAAATACACAGCTCCGCATTCATTCCCAGTCTTCAGTCCAGAGTCTCGCTTACCACCAATGCAGATAAAGATTAAGGGAGGGGTGGGTTCCAATTCTGGTAAATAGGGCCTGGAACTGAGAAGACACACTCTGGCCAGTGAGATGGTCCAGAAAGTGAATTAAATTCTGCAGAGAGGAGCTAGAAGCCAGGGTGACCCTGAGAACCCCAGGAATTTGCAGAATTCTCAGGAAGGAAGCTGGGGGTTGGAGCCAACATCATTTAGATCCAGGGCGGGAAGACCCTGAATGACATCAAGGCGAAGGGAAGCAAAGGAAGAGATGATGAAGGAAGAAGTACAAGTGAGAGAAAGAAGAGAAGGAGGAAGAGGAAGGAATAAGGTACGACTTTTATGTGGCCCCTAGAAGAAGGCAAGGAGGGGAAGGAAAATAACAGAAAAGATTTTAAAAACAGAGTTCGAGCTCTGCAATCCTGTATGACAGCCACTAGCCAGACATGGTTACAGAACTCTTGAAATACACCGAGTCTGAATTGATGTGCGCTGTGAGGGTAACTATACACTGGATCCCCTGCCAAAAGTACCGATAAAATACAAAACATTTTATTAATTTTTAAATTGATTGCATGTCAAAATGATAACATTTTGGAACTACTGGAGTACATAAAACATATGTTGAAGGCCAGGTGTGGTGGCTCACACCTGTAATCCCAGCACTTTGGAAGGCCAAGGCAGGTGGATCACCTGAGGTCAGGAGTTTGAGAGGAGCCTGGTCAACATGAGGAAACCCCGTCTCTACTAAAAATACACACACACAAAAATTAGCCTGTGAAACCAGCTACTCAGGAGGCTGAGGCAGGAGAATTGCTTGACCCGGAGGCAGAGGTTGCAGTGAGCCAAGATGGCACCATCGCACCACTGGGCGAGAATGAGACGCCATACCCGCCCCTGCTAAAAAATCATGAATTTCAATATGGCTACTAGAAAGAATATTGTAAATGACAAAGGCAGTTCCCCGGCTCTGCTGCAGAGAGAAGGGAACTCCTCAAACAACTGACATCAAGGAAGGGGGAGGGAGGGTTCTTCATTTTGACAATAAGAAAGTGTGGCAAACAAATCATTTAATGAAAGGGAGAAACGGGAAGTGAGGAAGGAAAAACTTCATTCCCCAGGCAGGAAGGAAGACTATGGGTGCCGGGCACAGGATTGCTCTCCAGATGGGGGAGCCCTGGGAAGAGGGCTGAGGGGCCCGTCAAGCTTCAGAGCTGACAAGAAGTCAGGCGGCAGGTGAAAGAAGGGTGACTGGAGACTCACGTGAGGCTTTTCTTGCCTACAGGGTCTTCACACCTTTGAATGAGGAAGACGAAGCTGGGGGGAGCCACGTGACTGTGTTCTACCCCCACCATGCTGCTGATTAGTCCTGGCATGGATTCCTGACCCCCAGCTGGACCAATCAGATCCTCACTATGTGGGGCTGTAACAGAGAACCATTTCCCAGAGCCACTTGATGGACTGCAGGGATTGTTGACCCCATAAAAGGGATGGGGAAATTTGGGCTCAGGAGCAAGTAAGGGGTGTAGCTCCCATTGGAACCCAAGACTATCTGGTTCCTTTTTTTTTTTTTCTTTTGTTTTTGAGACAGGGTCTTGCTCTGTCTCCCAGGCTGCAACGCAATGGTGCGATCTCGGCTCACTGCAGCCTCCACCTCCCAGATTTAAGCGATCTTCCAGCTTTGGCTTCTGGAGTAGCTGGGATTACAGGCACGCACCACCACGCCTGTCTAATTTTTGCATTTTTAGTAAAGACAGTGTTTCACCAAGTTGGCCAAGCTAGTCTTGAACTCCTGACCTCAGGTGATCTGCCCACCTCAGCTTCCCAAAGTGCTGGGGTCGTAGGTGTAAGCCTCAGCACCTGGCCTCCATCTGGTTCTAAACTCACTGCTGCTGGGTGGGGGGAGGAGGTAGGAAATTAAAAACAATAACAACGACAATAAAAAATAAAATAAACTCACTGCTGCTAAGCATCCCCAGGATGCTATTAGGAACTCCCAGGCCATGAGGCATCCTATGGGGAGATGTAGAAAACCATCCTCCAGAGAGAAGGGAATTAGATGGGGTGCAACTTGGAAGCAAACAGAGCTGGACAGAAGGATGGCCAGAGATAAACTCCCTGTGGCAAGATCTGAGATACTTTAAGGGATATTTATAACATCTATGTGTTTCCACCTCCCTCCTCTAGAAGGGAAGCTTCAAGTTACCAGGGACCTCAGCCTCTGGCACAGAGCCGAACACATCAAAGGAACTTGGTAAGTACTTGTTGAAGTAATGAATGGATGGATGAAAGCGTAACGTAAAAAATAAAATTATTTTTCCCATTCTGTGCTGTGTCTTAACATCCCTGTCTATAAATCTACAAATTCAATGCCTACCTTAGACCTCGGGCTAGGGGGTGTTGTTCTGGGCCCCATTTTTTGGGGGGTGGGGATGGAGACTCACTCTGTCACCCAGACTAGAGTGCAATGGCACGATCTTGGCTCACTGCACCCTCGGCCTCCTGGGTTAAAGTGATTCTCCTGCCTCAGGCTCCTGAGTAGCTGGGATTACAGGTGCCTGCCACCACTCCTCACTAATTTTTTGTATTTTTAGTAGAGATGGGGTTTCACCATGTCGGCCAGGCTGGTCTTAGACCCCTGACCTCAAGTGATCTAACCGATGGGTCCCAGTTTTTGAGGTTCCCTCTGCCCCATCAAGGAGTGGAGTATCTGGGGCCAAGGGGTTGTCCCCACCCCAAATCCACACCTGCCTTAGAGATTATGTTCTGGGACTCTGTGGTGGACAGAATAATGTCTCTCCGCACCAAAGATGTCCATACCCTAAAACCTGCAACTTGTGAATATGTTACCTTACATCACAAAAGCGATTTTGTGGGTGTGATTAAGTTGAGGACCATGAAATGGGGGATGATTCTGGATTATCTGGGTGAGCCCAGTATAATCACAGGTGTCCCTATGTGTCATTTTGCTGGGACTGATGGTGTGATAAGTTGAAAAATTTTTAAAAGTCTATGAGAAAAGCCACCTCGTGTTAATGATGCTTCAAGGAGGAGGGTAAAGGAGGAAGAGGCAATTGTTCCGAAGGACTCAAGTGGGGCAGAGAGACCAGCAGTTACTGGAGGAGAGATAAAGAAGAGGTGACTGGGCCGGGCGCAGTGGCTCATGCCTGGAATCCCAGCACTTTGGCAGGCCGAGGCAGGCAGATCACTGAGGTCAGGAGTTCGAGACCAGCCTGGCCAACATAGTCAAACCCCATCTCTACTAAAAACACAAAATTAGCTGGGTGTGCAGGCCTATAATCCCAGCTACTCAGGAGGTTGAGGCAGGAATATCACTTATACCCGGGAGGTGGAAGTTGCAGTGAGCAGAGATCATGCCACTGCACTCTAGCCTGGGCAAAAAGAGCAAAACTCCATCTCAAAAAAAAAAAAAAAAAAAAAAAAGAGGTGAGGCTAGGTGGCAAAATAGACTCTATTTTGTCTATGAGGTCAGGACTCATAGACAGCTTGGCTACCTCATGTCCATTTACAGCCTCTTCCTTGGCTTTTTTCTAAACAAAGGCTGGAAGGCTGACACTCAATTTCCCAGCTTCCCTTGCAGCTAATAGTGGCCATCTGAAACAGCCAGAAGTCTCTGTGAAAGGTGTACTTTCCCCAGTAATAAGGCAAACACTGGCCAGGAGGAAATCCTCCACTCTTTTTTTTTTTTGAGACAGAGTCTCACTCTGTCGCCAAGGCTGGAGTGAAGTGGCACAATCTTGGCTCACTGCAACCTCTGCCACCCGGGTTCAAGCGATTCTCCTGCCTCAGCCTCCCGAGTAGCTGGGGTCACAGGCACCTGCCACCGTACCTGGCTAAGTTTTGTAGTTTTAGTAGAGATGGGGTTTCACCATCTTGGCCAGGGTGGTGTTGAACTTGACCTCATGATCTACCCACCTCAGCCTCCCAAAGTGCTGCGATTACAGACATTGAGCCGCTGCACCAGGCAAGATCCTCCACTCTTTTACCCTTGCTCCCACTACTTGCCTGCAACTACTGTGCTCCATGGAGGGGCAGCCCCCTTTTCACGACCATGAGGTAACCAAAATTAGCAAGAAGGTCTATGCTGCAAGCTCAGTGGGGAAAAATGTGGAAAGAGTTCATTCAGATTTTTTTATTTTTGAGACCGAGTCTCATTCTGTGGCCCAGCCTGGAGTACAGTGGTGTGATCTCGGCTCACTGCAACTTCCACCTCCTGGGTTCAAGCAATTCTCCTGCCTCAGTCTCCAGAGTAGCCGGGATTACAGGCATCCGCCACCATGCCCCGCTAATTTTTTATATTTAGGAGAGATGGAGTTTCACCATGTTGGCCAGGCCACCCACCTTGGTCTACCAAAGTGCTGGGATTATAGGCAGATTTTAGATTGCTAATGGTATATTTTTTGAGACAGAGTCTCGTTTTGTTGCCCAAGCTGGAGTGCAATGGTGCAATCTTGGCTCACTGCAACCTCTCCCTCCTGGGTTCAAACGATTCTCCTGCCTCAGCTCTCTGAGCAGCTAGGATGACAGGTACCCGCCACCACGCCCAGCTAATTTTTGTATTTTTTAGTAGAGACGGGCTTTCACCTTGTTCACTAGGCTGGTCTCAAACTCCTGACCTCAGGATCCACCCACCTTGGCCTCCCAAAGTGCTGAGAGTACAGGCGTGAGCCACCGAGCCTGTCCTGTTAATGGTATTTTTAAGCTATTATGCCAGCCCTGGACTTCTTATTGTGAGAGATAAAGAACCCTCTGTTAAAGCATTCCTGGCTGATGTGGGGAACTGACCTATTTTGTTAACTATTGTTACCCAGTGCAGGAACTACACCTGGCATAAAGGTGGTGCTCTTAAATATTTTTTTCTTTCTTTCTTTTTTTTTTTTTTTTTTGGAAACAGGGTCTAAGGCTCTATTAGCAGGGCTGGAGTATAGTGGTGTGATCATAGCTTACTGCAGCCTCTATCTCCTGGGCTCAAGTGATCCTTTCACTTTAGCCTCCCAAGGAGATGGGACTACTGGTACACACCAGGATGCCTGGCTAATTTAAATTTTATTTTGTTCGCCGGGCGTGGTGGCTCATGCCTGTAATCTCAGCACTTTGGGAGGCTGAGGCGGGTGGATCACCTGAGGTCAGGAGTTCTAGGCCATCCTCACCAACATGGCAAAATTTCATCTCTACTAAAAATACAAAAATTAGCCAGGAGTGGTGGTGGGCACCTGTAGTCCCAGCTACTTGGGATGCTGAGTCAGGAGAATCACTTAAACCTGGAGGAAGCAGTTGCAGTGAACCGAGATCAAGCCACTGCACTCCAGCCTGGGCAACAGAATGAGACTCTGTCTCAAAAAAATTTTTTTTTGTTGAGTCAAGGGGTCTCACTACGTTTCACAGGCTGGTCTCGAACTCCTGGCCATAAGTGATCCTCTCGTCTTGGCCTCACAAAGCTTTGGGATTACAGGTATGAGCCACTGCATCTGGCATGAGAAATTTTTTTAGGCTGGGCTTGGTGGTTCACGCCTCTAATCCCAGTACTTTAGGAGGCTGAGACAGGCGGATCATCTGATGTCAGGAGTTCAAGACCAGCCTGACCAACATGTGAAACCCCATCTCTACCAAAAATACAAAAAGTAGCTGGGCATAGTGGTACATGCCTGTAATCCCAGCTACTCAGCAGACTGAGGTGGGAGAATTGCTTGAAACCCCGGAAGGCAGAGGTTGCAGTAAGATGAGATTGAACCGCTGCACTCCAGCTTGGGTGACAGAGCAAGACCCTGTCTCAAAACAAACAACAATAACAACAACGACAAAAAGAAACCCAGAAATCAGATCATAGCCTTCCTTCCTTAAAGTCTCCACTCCCCATGGCTTCTCACTGCCCTTAGTATAAAGTCCAGCCCTGACCTTGGTCTCATGCCTGGAATCCTCCCCTCATCTACCCTCTCATCTCAGCTCCTAGCTCTTCAGCCACACTGGCCTTCTTGCTGTTCCTTCACTAAACCAATGCTACACCTACCTCAGGCCCTTTGCACACCCTGTTCCCTCTACCTGCAAGGCTCTGCTTCCGTAAGTCCACCTGGCTAGCTCTTGCACCTCCAGCAGGGCTCTGCACAAATGTCACCTCCTGAGAAACCTGCTGCAAACACCAGGTGAAAATATCCCAGCCCAGCCGCCCTCTAGCTCACCATCACTTTCTGAAAAGATCTTGATTTTTCTGTCTGCATGTTTATTGTTCATTTCCCACCATTTGGCCTACGAATCAGGTCTATTTGTTCACTGCCTGGCGTAGAGTAGAGAAGAAGAAAAATACACACAGAAGGACTGAGTGAATGCGGGACGGGGAGAGAGTTACTGTCCTCATTCTTATGGGAATCATGGGATGCACTTTGGGGCCTGAACTTAACATTTTTTATTTCGTTTTGTTTTTGAGACAGAGTCTTTCTCTGTTGCCCAGGCTAAAGTGCAATGGCACAATGTCGGCTCACTGCAATCTCCACCTCCCAGGTTCCAGCAATTCTCCTGACTCAGCCTCCCAAGCAGCTGGGATTATAGGTGCCCACTACCATGCCTGGCTAATTTTTATATTTTAAGTACAGACAAGGTTTCACCATGTTGATCAGGCTGTACTCGAACTCCCAACCTCAAATGATCTGCCCGTCTCAGCTTCCCAAAGTCCTCGGCTGGGATTACAGATGCCCACCACCACATGCAACCTAATTTTTGTATTTTAAATAGAGATGGTTTCACCATGTTGGCCAAACTGGTGTCAAACTCCTGACCTGAGGTGGTCTGCCAGCCTCCATCTTCCAAAGTGCTGGAATTACAGGCATGAGCCACGGTGCCTAGTCTCTGAATTTAACTTCATCCCTATGATTTGGCACAGGGATATAAAAAGATAAAAAATGCAATCCAAGGACTGATTCCAGTGAGTTCAGTCTAATGATAATGGTAATATCAGCAAGCACCTACAGTGCACCAGGCACTGTTATAAATGTTCTGAGTTGATTAACTAGTTTAATTCTTTTTCTTTTTTTTGTTATTAATTAATTAATTAATTTTTTTGAGACGAAGTTTCACTCTTGTTGCCGAGACTGGAGTGCAATGGCATGATCTCGGATCACCGCAATCTCCGCCTCCCGGGTTCAAGCGATTCTTCTGCCTCAGCCTCCGGAGTAGCTGGGATTACAGGAGCCGGCCACCATGCCTGGCTAAACTAGTTTAATTCTTATAACGACCTTATGATCACTACAGCGGAGATACTCTTGTTATCCTCATTTTACAGAGGAGGAAGCAGAGGTTCAGAGAGGCTTAGTAACTTGCTCAAGGTCACAAAGCCAAGAAAGGGAAGAGCAAAGACTGGAGCACTGGCAGTCTCACCCCAGAATCCAGAACTGCATCCCTGAAAATATCCCAGGGACCCTGCTCCTGGGAGGAGTAGTCCACTTCCACCCTCCAAGCCGACCCCCCAGGGCTGACCTCTGGGGCTGAATGAATGAACCTTGACCCCTTGCCATCTTTGAGCATCCTCAGGACCCCAGTGGCCCCACCCCCACCCCCGGCCCCCGAGTCTGCGCTGACCCTGCCTTGAGCTGAGTGAGTGCTTCCTCTACGCGGGGCTGGTTGTAGCGCACCATGTAGCTGTGCATATCGGGATAGTTGCTGCGGATGTTCTTCTCCGTGGACCCGTTGGGCACAGTCCCAAACTTCAGGGGCGGGTACTGCTCCTGGGGCCTCTGGAACTGGGGCAGAATGAGGAGTGATTAGGGCACCCTCCACAGGGACATCCCTAACATGAACCCCCCATTCTGAGAGACATCCGCTATCTGGTGGACACCCCAGTCCCAGAAGTATTCAGTATTTCTCAAGACTTGCTCACTACATTAGGAAATGTGCTTTCACTGGCACTCAGCACACACACAGTTGCAGACACATAATCCAAAAGGTCACGAGAAGCCTCCCTGAGGCCCCTGATGTGCTAGGAGTTAAGCCTTCACTTACTGAATCACAGGAGGTCCTGGGGGGAGAGGCTGGCATGGCAGGGGCTGTTGCTATTTACCAATCCGTTCAGAAATAGTTCACTGTTTTAACAACAGATGTAGCCAGATGGGTGTGTACTGGCTCAATGTCAGCTGTGTATACGACTAAAATAAGTTTTATAAAACCAAATGTACCACATAAGATGCAATCAACGATTCCATTCTTCTCCATTCCATTAAAAAATGCTTATTGTTGGCCGGGTGTGGTGGCTCATGCCTGTAATCCCAGCACTTTGGAAGGCTGAGCAGGTGGATCACTTGAGGTCAGGAGTTCAGAGACCATCCTGGCCAACATGGTGAAACTCCATCTCTACTAAAAATACAAAAATTAGCTGGGTGTGGTGGCACATGCCTGTACTCCCAGCTACTCGGGAGGCTGAGGAAGGAGAATCACTTGAACCCAAGAAGCAGAGGTTGCAGTGAGCTGAGATTGCGCCACTGTGCTCCAGCCTGGCAACAGAGTGAGACTGTCTCAAAAAAAAAAAAAACTTATTGCAACCCATCAAACTGATTTCTTGAGTCTCTAATAGGCCATGACACCTGGCTGGAGAATCACTTTAGTCTCAAAGTGTGCTCTACAAACTGCCAGTCCCTCAGCAAACCGTGATTGCAGTGAGGTGCATACAGGAATGGAGGGAGTGAGCATTTAGAGAGCGATTTTACAGGATCGTTTTTCTTTTCTTTTCTTTTTTTGAGACAGAGTTTAGCTCTTGTTGCCCAGGCTGGAGTGCAATGGCCAGTCTTGGCTCACTGCAACCTCTGCCTCCCAGGTTCAAGCGATTCTCCTGCCTCAGACTCCCAAGTAGCTGGGATTACAGGCACCCGCCACCACGTCTGGCTAATTCTTTTAATTTTTAGTAGAGATGAGTTTTACCATGTTGGCCAGGCTGGTCTCAAACTCCTGACCTCAGGTGATCCACCCACCTCAGCCTCCCAAAGTGCTGGGATTACAGGTGTGAGCCACTGTGGCTGGTTGGGTTTGACTTTTGTCTGTCTTGGTTTTAGATCTTATTTTACTTTTCTAGTAATTTATTTCCATTGAATTTCACAAAAGCATTGGTCTGCAATGCACTAGAAGTTTCAAAAATGAATCCTTCCTCACAGTTTGAGAGAAGCACCGGTTCTAAAATACCCCATTTGGCACAACTGCCCCTGGAACTTTCAGGTACACCCCTTTTCCTAGGAATATTTTAAATAACTAATGGTGACCCGTGTTCTTTTTTCATCTACAACCTTCCATTCTACCATTCTGGAATTCTCCTTGGGAAGAGACTCCTGCCCCCACCCCCCACCTCCTAATAATCTACCACATGCCAAGCTCTGTGACCTCCAGCCCCGGCCCAGCCCTGGACCCACACGCACCTTGCGGTCACTGAGCCCAGACACAGTATCCACGTACTCCTCCTGGATCATGAAGGCGGCCAGGTTGGCTGTGTAGCTGGCGAGGAAGATGACGGCGAAGAAGGCCCACACCAGCACCATGATTTTGCTGGTGGTTCCCCGGGGGTTCTCCACGGGCACCGAATTATTGAACACCAGGGCCCAGAGCAGCCAGATGGATTTCCCAATGGTGAAGGTTGAGCCACCAGGGCCTGCAGGGGGCCAGGACGCGGACATGGACCCCAAATCCCTTCGCAATAAGGCAGCGGAAAAAAAAGAACTACAATTCCCAGTGGCCCCCAAGGCCTCTGGCACCTCGAAAGGCCCTAGCTTGACCCCAGGGGCCTGCTGGGAAATGTAGTTCTCTCTGTGGTTAGGTAGCTCCGCGGCAGGCGGATGGAGGAAGGGGGACTCACGCTTGCCAGTGGCCAGGCTGCGGTTGTAGCCGACCGGACTGAGGTACTCGAAGATGAAAACAGTGACGGCGACCACAGTGAGGCACATAACGAACATCATCACCCACACGGCGGGACTGTAGGGCTCTGGGGACAAGGGAGTGCGTGGTCATGGCTCAGCCTAGCAAAAGACTCAGGATCAGGCTGGGGCGGTGGCTCACGCCTGTACTCCTAGAACTTTGGGAGTCTGAGGCAGGAGGATCACTTGACGCCTGAAGTTCAAGACTAGTCTGGCTTGAACATAGTGAGACCCTGTCTCTACAAAAAAAAAGAAAGAAAGGAGAGAGAGAGAGAGAGAGAGAGAGAGAGAGAGAGAGAGAGAGAGCGAGAGAGAGAGAGAGAGAGAGAGAGAAGGAAGGAAGGAAGGAAAGAAAATTTAAAAACCCTAGGGTACTACAGCAAGTGAACGAGGTGCGGCCCAGATCTGACCCCATCCTATTCTGGTCCTTTCTCTGGTTCTCCATCTCAGAGAGTCCTATGGCCCACCCAGACCCCTAGGAGGCAGCTATTTTCAAAGAGAGCCATGGCAGGCATTTCTGTGGTTTCAGCCATCAAACAGAAACTGTCTCCTAAATGTTTCCTAAGCCACAGGCCTGAGCCTCCACCTACCCCAGCCATCCCCCCAGGCCATTCGTCATGTCCCATGCTGAGCCCAGACCAGCGCCCATGCCCCCCAAATGGGGGCCTCACCATCCACCCAGTCACAGGCTCAAACTCCATTTGCCGTCCTCCCTCCCACTCCCTCGCTGGCCACAGCCTGTCAGTCTCCAACCCATGCTCCCGCCCCTGATGCTACTTGGGCCTCTCCTCTCCATTCTCATGGCCAACAGGGCTCAGGCCTCATCTCCTCCCAGCAACCATCTCCCCAGCCTCCAGAGCTCCTGTCTGTCTCCTATAGCCCATCTCCCACACAATGCAGAGAGGACCTGGCCCCTCCCCTGCTTACAGCTCTCCCCAGGCTCCTTAGCACCCCCAGGACAAAGTCTCTGCCACTCAGCCTTGTCACACTCTCCTCTCTGGCCTGATCACTCTCTGAAGCACCCATGCTTTAACTACTCAGAACTCATAGGTGGCCGGGCTCAGTGGCTCACACCTGTAATCCCAACACCTTGGAGACCAAAGCAGGAGGATCACCTGTGGTCAGGAGTTCAAGACCATCCTAGCCAACATGGTGAAATACCATCTCTACTAAAATACAAAAAATTAGCTGGGTGTCCTGGCGGGTGCCTGTAATCTCAGCTGCTCAGGAGGCTGAGGCAGGAGAATCGCTTGAACCCAGGAGGTGGAGGTTGCAGCGGGCCGAGATCATGCCACTGCACTACAGCCTGGGTGACCGAGCAAGACTCTGTCTCAAAAAACAAAACAAACAAACAAACAAAAAAAAAAAGCCTGCACAGTGGCTCACACCTGTACTCCCAGCACAATGTATTCTTGGGGCTCACAGAATGATATTCCCAAAGCATGATATTTGTCAGGAGGAGTCTTTGAACTAAAGGAGATTAAAGGTTTCATAGGCAGTCAGGCACGGTGGCTCAGGCCTGTATTCCCCGCACTTTGGGAGGCCAAGGTGGGTAGATCACAAGGTCAGGTGTTTGAGACCAGCCTGGCCAATATAGTGAAACACTGTACTAAAAATACAAAAACTAGCCGGGCGTGGTGGCGGGCGCCTGTAGTCCCAGCTCTTCCGGAGGCTGAGGCAGGAGAATCACTTGAATCCAGGAGGCAGAGGTTGCAATGAGCTGAGATCGCAAAACAAAACAAAACAAAAACCTCGCAGGTGCCTGAACCAGTGACACCCTCTGTTCCTTGTCTCCTAGGTTTCCCTGCTAGAGGTAACACCCTGCTCTGTCCATCAAACAACCTCCCATTCATGTGTCCCCTCCTCACATTTAATGACCGTGTGTCGTCCCTGGAAGCTCACCAACAATCAACCCAAATCACCATTTCCTTGAGATTAGGACCAGGTGATTCAACTTCCTGGGGCCAAGTGTGAGCTGCCAGGACTGCCCCTGTCATAGCAAGGTCAGCACCCTGGACAGTCACTGCGGCAGCTGCGGATGACCACTGCGGGGCAGCTTGGTGGGGCATAAACAGGACCTTGTCACTCCCCTGCAGTGTGCTGCCTGCAAGCAGGGACCCCACGTGGTGAGTCTCAGTATGCCCTGAAGAGACCTCGGTGCAAAGAGGAGGCCACAGGAGACACTGCTGGGCAAAATAAACAGAAAACAAAACACAAAGGAAAGGATGGCTCTTCTTCCAGCCCCTCCCCTCTCCTGGGAGCTCTGCTCAGACTTCAGAGAGCAAGTGGAAACTGACAAGAACAGTTGCCCTTGGCCTTGTGCTTCTCCAGCTCAGAAATGGGCCTTCTGCCCAACCCATCTCAAAGCCACCAGCCCTGCTGGTGGGCAGCTCCCTAACCACGCCCTGAGTCTGTCTACTGTCACTTCCTAGTGCATACACCCACTCTGTCTCTGGCATGGACCTTGCAGTAGAATTCCCACCAGCCACTTACTTCCACAGAGAGGGATTTCTTTTCTTTTTTAATATATGTATTTATTTATTGGAAACACAGTTTCACTCTTCTGCCCAGGCTGGAGTGCAGTGGTGTGATCTTGGCCCACTGCAACCTCCACCTCCCGGGTTCGAGTGATTCTTATGTTTCAACCTCCCGAGTAGCTGGGATTACAGGTGCATGCCACCATGCCCAGCTAATTTTGTATTTTTAGTAGAGATAGAGTTTCACCATGTTGGCCAGGCTGGTCTCGATCTCCTGACCTCAAGTGATCCACCAACCTCGGCCTCCCAAAGTTCTGGGATTACAGGTGTGACCACCACGCCTGGCCTCATTTTGTCACCCAGGCTGGAGTGCAGTGGTGTCATCTCAGCTCACTGCAATCTCTGCCTCCTGGGCTCAAGCCATCCTCACACCTCAGCCTCCTGAGTAGCTGGGATTACACAAAGCTAGATACTTTAAAAACCTAAATCTGATTATATATCCCCCACACCATGTTCTGTAGTTAAAACTCTTGTCCAGGTGCAATGGCTCATGCCTGTAATCCCAGCACTTTGGAAGGCCAAGGTAGGCAGATCACCTAAGGTCAGGAGGTCAAGACCAGCCTGGCCACCATGGTGCAACTCCCTCTCTACTAAAAATACAAAAATTGGCCGGGTGTGGTGGCACATGCTTGTAATCCCAGTTACTTGGGAGGCTGAGACAGGAGAATTGCTTGAACCTGGGAGGTGGAGATTGCATTGAGCCAAGATTGCAACACTGCACTCCAGCCTTGGTGACAGAGTGAGACTCCATCTTTAAAATAATAATAATAATTAAAAAAAACAGAGTTTATCTTCTGTCTCCTTCACAAGGCTGAGAGATCCTACAGGACAGGGATTTGTCTCTGCCTCATTTACAACTGTGTTCCCAATGTGGAGCCCACTGCCTGGCACATAGTAGGTGCTTAGTAAATACTGATTGGTGGCCAAACGTGGTGGCTCATGCCGGTAATCCCAGCACTTTGGGAGGCCGAGGTGGGCAGATCACAAGGTCAGGAGATCGAGACTATCCTGGCTAACACAGTGAAACCCCGTCTCTGCTAAAATACAAAAAATTAGCTGGGCGTGGTGGTGCACCCCTGCAGTCCCAGCTACTCAGGAGGCTGAGGCAGGGGAATCACTTGAACTCGGGAGGCGGAGGTTGCAGTGAGCTGAATTGTGCCACTGTACTCCGGCTTGGGTGACGGAGTAAGACTCCGTCTCAAAAAAAAATTACAAGGTGCTGGTACTGTGCTAATTTGTTCTCTTCATCTCATACCTAGATACAGGGAAACACTTGGGTATTGTGGGGCCTGAAGCTTGGACAATTTGGAGGGCTCTCGTTAAGAGAATTCGACCTTATGAATACAAAACCAGCTGCAGTGCAAGAGAAGGCTCTGGGGCTCAAGCTTCTTTAGCATCTTGATAAAATGTCTTCTGGGTAGGGAAATTGTTTCTTCCATCTTGCAGATTAGGAAACTGAGGCTCAGAAATGATGTCACTTCACCAAAGTTGCACTGTAAGTTCAGTACCGATGATACCGGGAACGCAGTTTTTCTGACCCAGGGCCCACACGGTTGGGGGTGGCTGCTTTGCCCAGGTCTTGCTCCCTGTCCCAGGGTCCAGCTTACCGAGGAAAGCGGAGGGAGACACCGTGCCGTTGCTGCGCGCCACCATGACACTGATGCCTGTCTCCACGAAGGGGACGGAGAAGTCCACGATCTCAGAGCGCTCCTCGTTAATGGTGAGGGAGCCGATGGCCATGTCTGCGCGCTGGTAGAACACCTGGGGTGGGGGTGATGAGAAGTGGGCGAGGGAACCCGCCTCAGGCTGGCAGACTGACAGGAACAGCGGGCAGAGACGGGCCCCGGGAGCAGACCAGTGACAGGGTGAGGGAAGGGGCTGAGAGGGATTGCTGGGTGGGGGAGGAGGGGGACGCAGAGTGGGGCAGGGAAAGGCGGAGGTGAGAGATGGGGAACAAGATTGGGAATTGGTAGCCTCCGTCCTATCCCGCTGTTTCCAGCAAGTCCTCAATGTCTTGGTTCACACCTTCCCAGCCCCACCCGATTCCCCCCTTCCTAGCCCCTCCTCCTCTACTCCAAAGTTCCTCCTCCCAGCCCCGCCCCCTTCCTCTAGGAGGCTCGCCCTCCTAGCCCCGCCTCCACGGCCCCAATCCCACCCCCTTTCTGTGGGAATTCCGCCCTCCTAGCCCCACCTCCTCCACCCCAAAGTCCCTTCTCCCAGCCCTGTGCCTTTCCCCCAGCAGTTTCACCCTCCTAGCCCGCTTCCTCTGCCTTCATGCCCCTACTCCAAGCCCCGCCCCGATACCACCTGACCCCGCCCCTTGTTCCAAGACCTGTCCTTCCCGTAGCCCCGCCCCAGGTCCAGAATCAGGTGTTCCCTCAGTTCCGCCGAGTCCCCGCCGCAGCGTGCCCGCCTCTCTGCCTCTTTTTTTGGGGGGGGATGTAGTCTCGCTCTGCGGCCCAGACTGGAGTGCAGTGGCGCGCGATCTCGGCTCACTGCAACCTCCGCCTCCCGGGTTCAAGCGATTCTCCTGCCTCAGCCTCCCGAGTAGCTGGGATTACAGGGGTGCACCACCACGCCCGGCTAATTTTTTGTATTTTAGTAGAGACAGGGTTTCACCGTGTTGCCCAGGCCGGTCTCGAACTCCTGACCTCAGGCGATCCGCCCCGCTAGGCCTCCCAAAGTGCTAGGATTACAGGCGTAAAGCCACCGCGCCTGGCAGTGCCCGCCTCTTGACTCCGCCCCGAAGACTCCCCGCCTCTCGTCCGCCCCTTACCTCCCCGATCATGCCATTCCAGACGCCATCGATCTTCTTTCCGTGCTTGCCGTTGGTGACCAGGTAGAGGTCATAGCTGAAGCCGATGGTCTGCGCCAGCCGCTTCAGAATGTCGATGCAGAAACCCTTGCAGCAGCGCTTTTCCGGGCGGGGGGCATCCGGTGGAGGGCTGCGGGGATTGACCAGGCTTGGGGAGTTTGGGGACCCCCCTCCTTAGACTCTCCCATAAAAAGAAAATACGGAGGAACGGACAGCAGCTAAAACTATGGTTAGTGCTTTCAGGGGAAACTGAGGCTCAAAGAATTCTGGGGTTTGCCCAAGGTCATCAAGCTGGAGGGCTTTGTGGGTCCTGGGTCCCAAGAGAGGAAGGGGCTGGGGGCCAGGACTACTGGGCTTCACTGGAGGAGGGTTTTGGAGCCTGAACTCCTGGATCCCAAGCTGTCACCTGTGGGTCCGGTTGAGCTGGCTCCGGCAGGGGACGGAGTCTCGGATGCAGGTGCCGCTGATGGGGTCTGCAGGCTCCACGATGACAAACGGCCTCTCCTCCAGCGTGGCCACCGTGAGGTGCTGCGTGTCATCCACTGGCTGCAGGAAGCGACCATAGCGGGACCACAACGGGTACTTGAGGCGGAGCGTCTGCTGCTCCCAGCTGCCCACCTTAGCCAAAGGGAAGGAGAGTTAGGCTTCCTGGGGGAATTCCCGTGGTATCCTCCTCCATCAGACCTAGGCCTGTGGGCAGCAGCGTCCTCCAAGACCCAGGAGCCCCTCCCACCTTCAGACCCTAGGACCCCGGAGTCCAGGCTCCCTGTCCCCTCCACCTTCTTAGTCCAGGACCTCAGGCCCCACCCCCTGCCAGGATGCAGGAGTCCAGGCCCTCTGCCATGCCTGTGGTCTGGGCTTCGACTCACCACTTCCCATGTCCTGTCTCTGGTGAGGGAGATGACCACCAGGGAGGGGTTCACTAGGAAGCCATCCTCATTGAAAGAGTAATCCCGGTTATCCCAGGTGATGTTCATGAAGTACCTGCCCAGGAGGAAGGGCAGGGGACATGCTGGGGCTTGGGCTGGACCTTGGCAGCTGAAGGAGAGAAAGTCTCCTTCCTACTGACCAGCCCCAGCCCCCCACTGAAATCTCTCCTTTGCCTCCAAGGTCTCAAAAATGCAAATATACTTCTTCCTTGCTCAGCACCCTGCCCTTGGCTGCCCAATGCCCCCAGGTCCCCAAGGTAAGGTCCCAGAGTCTCAGCCTGATGTTGAGGCCCTAGAGTCCCCTTTTATTCTTTTTCCCTTTTTTTTTTTTTTAAAGTAGAGATGAGGTTTGACTGTTTTTTCCATTTTTTGAGATGGAGTCTCGCTCTGTTGCCCAGACTGGAGTGCAGTGTTGTGATCCTGGCTCACTGCAATCTCTGCTTCCTAAGTTCAAGTGATTGTCCCGCCCCAGCCTCCTGAGCTGGAATTACAGGCATGCACCACCACACCTGGCTTTTTTTTTTTTTTTTTGAGACAGGTTTCTCCATGTTGGTCAGGCTGGTCTCGAACTCCCGACCTCAGGTGATTTGCCCACTTCGGCCTCCCAGAGTGCTGGGATTACAGGCATAAGCCACCTCATCCGGTATTTTTTTATTTTTATTTTTTGAGATAGTCTTGCTCTGTCACCCATGTTGGAGTGCAGTGGGGTGATCTCCGCTTACTGCAATCTCTGCCTCCCAGGTTCAAGCAGTTCTCCTGCCTCAGCCTCCTGAGTAGCTGGGATTGCAGGTGTGTGCCACCACACCCAGCTAATTTTTGTGTGTTTAGTAGAGATGGGGTTTCACCATGTTGGCCTGGTGGGTCTCGAACTCCTGACCTCAAGTGATCCACCCACCTCAGCCTCTCAAGGTGCTGGGATTACAGGTGTGAGCCACCTTGCCAAGCCTTTTTTTTTTTTTTTTTTTTTTAACTAGAAATAGGGTCTCACTATTTTTACCAGGCTGCTCTTGAGCTCCTGAGCTCAAATGATCCTCCCGCCTCAACCTCCCAACGTGCTGGGATTATAGGTGTGGATCACGGTGCTAGACCCCTAGAGTCCATTTTTGTTCTGACTCTGCCTTCCTCTGAAGCCACATCTCTGAGAGTTTCTCCCTCTCAAACTCTTTGCACCCAGAATTCTTTGCTTTCCTCTATTAACATTGGAAGCAAGGTTAATTCCCAAACATGTCAAGTGATTTTGTATCTCTAGGCCTTCGCAAATGCTATTCTCTCTGAAAACTGTTATGCCACCCCTTATGCTGACCAACTCATCATTATTATTATTATTACTATTATGATTCTTTTGAGACAGGGTCTCACTCTGTCACCCAGATTGGAGTGCAATGGAGTGATCTTGGCTCACTACAACCTCTGCCTCACAGGCTCAAGTGATCCTTCCACCTCAGCCTCCTGAGAAGCTGCTGGGACTATAAATGCACACCACCACAACCAGCTAATTTTTGTATCATTTGTAGAGCTGAGGTTTTGCCATGTTGCCCAGGCTGGTCTTGAACTCCTGAGCTCAGGTAATACACCTGCCTTGGCCTCCCAAAGTTCGGGGGTTACCAGCATGAGCTACCGTGTCCGGCCATGACCACCTCTATGTGTCTTAAACACTGAGCTCCAATGTCTCTTCCCCTGGGATGAAGTGCCCAGGACAGGAGATGACAGGGGGTGTCCCTGGACTCCTAGGCATCTTCCCTGTGCAACATCACCCTGTATACTTCCACTGCCTCTCATGTCATCCACCCAGTCACTGGGCTAGACTCTCATCTGCCTTCCTCCCTCCCCCGACCCAGCCCATGGGTCCCTAAGTCTCCTGCTTCCTGCTCTGGGGCTCTCGCTGCCCCATCTTCTTCTATGGCTCCCCACAGCCCTCCTGGGCCCTCATCCCAGCCTCCTGCCTGGCCTCCAGCCTCCAATCTCTCTTTTGAGGCCGAGCGTCTGCATTCTGTTTCCCACCAGGCCCCAGAGGGGGTCTTTCTTTATCCAAACTTACTCTACTCATCTCCTGCTCATAATCTACCCTTGGCTCACCAGTGCTATGGAACAGATGCAGGCCTCTCAACCTGGCATTGAAGGCAAAGGCCTTGGGCCACCCACCTCCTAGCCTTGTCACTCAGACTCCTTTTTTATGTTTTTGAGATAGAGTCTCACTCTGTCGCCAGGTTGGAGTGCAGTGGCTCGATCTCAGCTCACTGCAATCTCTGTCAACCAGGTTCAAGCAATTCTCTTGCCTCAGCCTCCCAAGTAGCTGGGACTACAGGTGCACACCGCCATGTCCAGCTAATTTTTGTATTTTTAGTAGACACAGGGTTTCACCATGTTGGCCAGGATGGTCTCGATCTCTTGACCCTGTGATCTGCCTGCCTGCCTGCCTCAGCTTCCCAAAGTGCTGGAATCACAGGCATAAGCCACTGCACCCAGCCTGTCACTCCAACTCCTAATCCTGTGGCCTTCATCTGCTCTGAACTATGGTGGCCCCTCCCCCGACCTGCCCAAGGTTTTCTCCTTTCTGGGCTATTGCACATGCTGTTTCCCCTGACTGGAATACTGTTTCTGGTGAACTCCCCACTACTCTTAGAATCAAGTCCAGGCTGGGTTCAGTGGCTCACATCTGTAATCCCAGCACTTTGGGAGGCTGAGCAGGGGCAGATCACTTGAGGTCAGGAGTTTGAGACCAGCCTGGCCAGCATGGCGAAAACCTGTCTCTACTAAAAATACAAAAAATTTCCAGGCATGGTGGCCAGTGTCTGTAATCCCAGATATTCAGGAGACTTGCTTAAACCTTGGAGGGAGGTTGAGGTTGCAGTGAGCTTAGATCTGGCCACTGCACTTTAGCCAGGGCGACAGAGCAAGACTCCATCTAAATAAAACAAACAAACAAACAAACAAACAAAAAACCAAAAAGGTCAGGTGTGGTGGCTCATGCCTCTAATCCCTTTGGGAGCACTTTGGGAGGCAGAGGCGGGTGGATCACCTGAGGTCAGGAGTTCAAGACCAGCCTGGCCAACATGGTGAAACCCTGTCTCTACTAAAATACAAAAATTAGCTGGGTGTGGTGACCATGTCTATAATCCTAGCTACTAGAAGGAGCTGAGGCAGAGGAATTGCTTGAACCTAGGAGGCAGAGGTTGCAGTGAGCCAAGAACGAGCCATTGCACTCCAGCCTGGGAGACAGAGTAGGACTCTTCTCATAAACAAATAAATAAATAAATAAAATAAGCCCAAACCCCTGCCCCTGGCCTAAAGGCCCTAAGTGAGCTGGGCCCTGCAAGTCTCTCTGTCACCTACTCATACCTTGCTTCCGCTTGCCCACTATGTTGCAGCCACACCAGCATTTCAGGCTCCCAAAGAGGTAAGCTATGATTTGGATATCTGTCTCCTAAAACTCATATCGAAATTTACAGCCAGGTGCAATGGCTGATGTCTATAATCCCAGCACTTTGGAAGGCCGAGGCGGGCAGATCACCTAAGGTCAGGAGTTTGAGACCAGCCTGGCCAATATGGTGAAACCCTATCTCTACAAAAATATAAAAATTAGTTGGGTGCAGTGGCTGATGCCTGTAATCCCCCCACTTTGAGAGGCCAAGGTAGGCAGATTACGAGTTCAGGAGATCAACACCATCCTGGCCAACATGGCAAAACCCCATCTCTACTAAAAATACAAAAAAATTAGCTGGGGGTGGCATCGTGTGCCTGTGGTCCCAGCTAATTGGGAGGCTGAGGCAGGCAAATCACTTGAACCCGGGAGGCAGAAGTTGTTGTGAACTGAGATTGTGCCACTGCACTCCAGCCTGGCGACAGAGTGAGACTCCATCTCAAAAAAAAAAAAAAAATTAGCTGGGCATGGTGGCACACATCTGCCATCCAGGCTGAGACAGGAGAATCGCTTGAACCCGGCAGGTGGAGGTTGCAGTGAGCCAAGATCGCGCCACTGCACTCCAGCCTGGGCAACAGAAGGAGACTTCGTTTCAAGAATAAATAAATAAATAAACAAACAAATAAATAAATAAATAAATTGTGAGTGTGACGGTATTGCAAATTGGGAGGTGGAACCTTTAATAAACGTTTAGGTCATGAGAGCGCCACTGCCTTCGCGACTGGACTAACGCTGTTGTCACAGGATTGCGTTTGCTTGATCTTCCTTCCACTTCTCTCTTTGCCCTTCTGCCATGTGATCCCTTCTGTCATGTAATGATGCCAAAAGAAGACCCTCACCAGATGGTGACATCTTGATATTGGACTTCCCAGCCTCCCTAACCACAAGCCAACACATTTCTACTTATTGTAAGTTACCCAGCCTATGATATTCTGTCATAGCAACGCAAAACAGACAGACAAGGCAGTTCCAGCCCCAGGGCCTTTGCATCTGCTGTTCTATCTCCCTTCGCTGAGATCTTCCAGTGCGTGGCTCCTTCTCTTTATCCATTTCTTTTTCTTTTATTTATTTAGTGTTTTTTTTTTTTTTTGAGACGGAGTTTCACTCTTGTTACCCAGGCTGGAGTGCAATGGCGTGGTCTCGGCTCACCACAACCTCCGCCTCCTGGGTTCAGGCAATTTTCCTGCCTCAGCCCCCCAAGTAGTTGGGATTACAGACACACACCACCATGCCCAGCTATTTTTTTAATATTTTTAGTAGAGACGGGGTTTCACCACGTTGACCAGGATGGTCTCGATCTCTTGATCTCGTGATCCACCTGCCTCGGCCTCCCAAAGTACTGGGATTACAGGCTTGAGCCACCATGCCCGGCCTATTTATTTAGTTTTTTGAGACAGAGTGTTGCTCTGTCACCAGGCTGGAGTGCGGTGGCATGATCACTGCTCACTGCAACCTCCGTCTCCCGGGTTCAAGTGATTCTCCTGCTTCAGCCTCCTGAGTAGCTGGGATTACAAGCACATGTCACCACACCTGGCTAATTTTTGTACTTTTTAGTAGAGATGGGGTTTCACTGTGTTGGCCGGGCTGGTCTTGAACTCCTGACCTCAAGTGATCCACCACCTCAGCTCCCAAAGCACTGAGATTACAGGTGTGAGTCACTGCATCTGGCCTACTCATTTTTTAAATTTTAATTAAAAAAAATTTTAGGACAGTCTCACTTTGTTGCACAGGCTGGATTGCAGTGAATAGATTACAGATCATTGCAGCCTCGATTTCCCAGGCTCAAGTGATCCTCCCACCTTAGCCTCCCAAGTGGCACACACCACCATGCCCAACTAATTTTTAAATTCTTTTATAGAGATGGAGTTCTCATTATGTTACCCAGGCTGGCCTGGAACTCCTGGCCTCAAGCAAACCTCCTGCCTCAGCCTCCCAAAGTGCTGAGATTACAGCCATGAGTCACAGCCTGGCCTATCAATTTTTTTTTTTAACCTCCAAATTTCACCTATTCAGAAAGGCCTTTCCTGACCACCCCACTTAGCATAGCCCCCTACGCATTTCTTATCACATTCCCAGTTTGATTTTCATAACAGAAGTTATTGTCTGCTTGATATTTTCTTTATGTATTTGCTCACTGCTTTTCTCCTTTATTAGATTGTAAGCTCTATGAGAGCAGAGACCTTATTTAACACGATATATACTCTGTGTCTAAAGCAATGCTTGGCACATAGTAGACTTTCTTTTCTTTTTTTCTTTTTGAGATGGAGTTTCGCTCTTGTTGCCCAGGCTGGAGTGCAATGGCACGATCTTTGCTCACCACAACCTCGACCTCTCGGGTTCAGGTGATTCTCCTGCCTCAGTCTCCTGAGTAGCTGGGATTACAGGCATGCGCTACCACGCCCAGCGAATTGTGGATTTTTAGCAGAGACAGGGTTTCTCCATGTTGGTCAGATTGGTTTCGAACTCCTGACCTGAGGTGATCTGTCCACCTCGGCCTCCCAAAGTGCTGGGATTACAGGCATGAGCCACTATGCCAAGTCATAGTAGACTTTCAATAAAGGGTGTTTCAATCAATAAATGAATCAATGAGCAGTTCATCCCTCAGGTCACAGCTCAGATATCTCCTCCTAGAAACCTTCCTGACTCTCAGGAGTTCCAGACCATCCTGGGCAACATGGTGAAACCCCGTCTCTACTAAAAATACAAAAATTAGCTGGGCGTGGTGGTGCCTGCCTGTAATCCCAGGTGCTCAGGAGGCTGAGGCAGGAGAATCACCTGAACCTAGGAGGTGGAGGTTGCAGTGAGCCAAGATCGTACCACTGCACTCCAGCCTGGGAGACAGAGTGAGACTCCATCTCAAAAAAAAAAAAAAAAAAGAAAAGAAAAGAAAAGAAACCTTCCTGACTCCACAGGCTGACCTGTGACTTGTGTGCCCTGGTGTGGAAGGCTGATTGAGGCTAATACATTTCCTCTCTTGGGATGACACTTTGGAATGAGTTCTGGAGGGATGAGTTGTAGCCAACAAGAGCTGAAATTACGAGGGGTGCAGAAATTCTGGGTAAATAATTGAACAGCCTCTGGGAGAGGCAAGCCTGAGAAACAAAGAGAAAGGGAGAGAGAGGGAGGAGACAAACAGAGGGAGGGAGGGAGAAGGCAGAGTAAGAAAGAGAACCAGCCGAGTGCGGTCGCTCACGCCTGGAATCCCAGCACTTTGGGAGGCCGAGGTGGGCAGATCATTTGAGGTCAGGAGTTTGAGACCAGCCTGACCAATATGGTGAAATCCCGCCTGCACTAAAAATAAAAAAAAATTAGCCAGGAGTGTGGCGCATGCCTGTAATCCCCCCTGCTCAGGAGGCTGAGGCAGGAGAATTGCTTGAACCCGGGAGGCGGAGGTTGCAGTGAGCCAAGATCCCACCATTGCACTCCTGCCTGGGCGAGAGAGTGAGTCTCTGTCTCAAACAAAACAAAACAACAACAACAAAAACAGAAAGAGCTAAAAGAGTAGCTGGCCCCAGGCTTAGCCTCAATTTCTGGCTTCCGCGTTCCTCTGTTTATTTTTTCCAGTAAACCTCCTTTTTCCTAAGGAAACTCGAATGAGACTCTGCTTCACGCAACCAAAAATGTCCTGGCTTAGCCAGTGCTCCTCCCCATGCCCCCGCCATGCCCGTGCAACCTCCATTACTGCAAGAATCACACTGCGTTGCCATTATCCCCGTCCCTGTCTGCCACCCTTACAAGAACCTGTGTTCTTTGAAGAATAAGTCCATGGTCTTATTCATCTGTGTTCCCAGCATGAGCCCTAGTTCCTAGCGGGTGCTCAGTAAGTATTTATGAAGAAGGGATGCTTTTCTCACCCTCTTTGAGGGGATCCTGATTCTCAATCCCCCAGTTCTCAATTCTCCTCTCTTAGGTCTTCTTCCCCACCCATCACCTCTTCCCAAATTCACCTTATCCTCATTCAGGGTTAAAGGTCTCTCCTTTCACTGTTCTGTCACCGAACTCATCAATTTTTCCACTCCCAGAGCTTCCTATTGTTGAGATGCTGTTTTCCAACAAACTCTGTTCTCCTCTTCTAAAATAATAGTGCATAAATTGGGCACACACCTATCCAGCTAGGACTGACATTTCCCAGCCTTCCTTGCAGTTGGCCTAGGCCATGTGCAGGAGTGATATTCAAACTATCTAGCAATTGGCAACGCACGGGCGCTAGCCAATCAGAATCAGAATGGACGTCTAGTCAATCAGAAGAGACGTCTAGCTAATCAAAATAGACATTTGGCCAATCCCAATAGACATCTAGCCAATCAGAATGGACACCACTGTCAACAACTAGTAAGCCAGCCCTGACCATTTGACTATCTTCTCAACAGTAAGATGTGAGGCATGTCCCTTCTGCCTCACTTACTCAAAAGGAAAGTGCTTGCTGTCCACTTCCTCTCTTCCCCTCCTCATGAGCTACAATTCAGACATGACCACGACCCCATTTCGACGATGCAGAGAAGACAGAGCAACAAGGTGGGAGGATCTTGGGTCCCTGAATGATCACATGGATCAGCAGTCTCCCGATAACCAGGAATGCTCATCTCTGGGTTGTTATGTGAGAGAGAAACTAACTTCTACCTTATTTGGGCCACTGGATTGTTGGGTCTTTTTGCTACTGAAGCTCAGCTCATAGTCTAGGTATTTCAGTGAATCTAAAATGCTATCAATTATAAGAGGTACCACAAAGAAAGACAAAAGTGCTGCCAATTAAGCCATGATAAGCCATCAATTATAAGACACATCCCGTTTTCAAAGATCTAAGAATGTGAAAATTATGCATCTTATGAAATACAGTAATACACTCACTTTATCTTAGATGCTTTTTCCAAAAGACTTGATTTAACCTCGGAAAAGAGACCCAATTACACCTACTTTACATAAAAGAAAACTGAGGCTCGAGGAGCAGATGTGACCCATTTGAGCCACTCATCCAGTGAGTACTCCGGGTAGCTAGGCTCTGGGAGGAGCCCACCCATGCCCCTCCCATTCCAGCCCCACTCACCTATGGAGACTCTCGCCGCGGTGGGTGCGGTTCTGGGCGCGACAGTCGTGGCCGAGCTCAGGAAGGAAACCATAGTCACGCAGCAGGGCCTGGGCTCCTCTGGCCACTACGGCCACGCCAGCTGCCACTCGCCGAGCCAGGTCATCCCGCCAGCCAGCCGAGCGCACTGCAAACAGTCCGGCAGGCAGCGGGGCGCCTCCTGGCAGAAGAGGGGGCTCGCCAGGGGCCCCAGAGCCCCCGCCTCCAGCCAGCTGGGGTCCCACCATGAACCAGACGTAGCCAGACCCAGTGAGGCCAGCCTCCTCAGCAGCCCGGAACACTGGCTCGGCCTCCTCTCGGGAGCAGAAGAGCAGGCGGATCTGCGCGCTGACACTGCGGAGCTGGGCACTGAGCACAGCCTCGCCCGCCCCAGGGTCCAGCGTCAGCGCCCCGCGGTGCTCCCAGCCCACCAGGCTGCCGTCGGTCAGCACCTCGATGTAGGACAGGAAGGCCCGGTGGCCAGGGGCACGCGTGGTCACCGCTACAAAGGACGTCCAGTCGTACTCCTCCAGCACCTCGAAGATGACCTGAAGCTGTTGCTCGGTGGAGGAGCCCAGCTGCAGGAAGGTGGAGCCCTTCTCCTGCCGGGGAGGGAGGAGGATGTCAGGCCTCCCGATGTGGACACCTCAACTCTCAGCAACGGATAAGGGGACCACTAGATAGGTTCACTAAACCCATCTTCCTTTTCCTGCCGGGGCTAGATCTGGATTAGCTTTAACTATGTGACTGAGTCTTTCTAGACTCATCCATAAAACCTTACTTTTTTTTTTTTGACAGAATCTTGCTCTGTCACCCAGACTGGAGTGCAGTGGCATGATTTCAGCTACTGCAACCTCCACCTCCTGGGTTCAAGTGATTTTCCTGCCTCAGCCTCTCGAGTAGCCACCATGCCTGGCTAATTTTTATATTTTTAGTAGAGACTGAGTTTTGCCATGTTGGCCAGGCTGGTCTTGAACTCCTGACCTCAGGTGATGCACCCACCTTGGCCTACCAAAGTGCTGGGATTATAGGCTTGAATGCCTGTAATCCACACCCAGACTAGATTTTATATGAATGAGA
Organism: Saguinus oedipus; assembly: GCA_031835075.1. Lineage (NCBI taxonomy): Eukaryota > Metazoa > Chordata > Mammalia > Primates > Cebidae > Saguinus > Saguinus oedipus. Next base: position 49,645,427 of record CM063187.1, on the reverse strand, counting down.
AACAATCTTCTGTTGGGTGATCCACTGACATTTGGGGGTTCATCTGTTCCAGCAACCAACATCACTGTCATTAATACAACCAGCATCCAGTAAAGGAACAGCCCCCAGCAGCGACTTGAGAGGAACTGGATCCCTGCAGGCAGCGAGGAGACTACATCTCCCAGCATGCAATGTGAGTGCTGCCAGTATTTCCCAGCTGGAAGCTTTGGCGAGTGTACTTTCCTTTCTTTGGCTTTCCTCCTACCTTCCTTCCTGTCACCTCTTCCTCTACCTCCTTTGCTGGACCCTCTTCTTCAGCCAGAATTCTAAATGTGGGAGTGCCTTAGTGTTCTCTTTTCTTCTCTGTCCTCTCTCCCTGGTGATTTCAACCAGGCCCATGAGTTTTAATACCGTCTCCCATGTTATCCAATATGGTGACTGCTAGCCACTCATAGCTATTCAAGTTTAAAATAATTAAAGTTAAATAAAATTGGCTGGGCGTTTTGGCACATGCCTGTAATCCCAGCACTTTGGGAGACCTCGGCAGGCAGATCACGAGGTCAAGAGATCAAGATCATCCTGGCCAACATGGTGAAACCCCGTCTCTACTAAAATTACAAAAATTAGCTGGGCATTTAGCACGTGCCTGTAGTCCCAGCTACCTGAGAGGCTGAGGCAGGAGAATCGCTTGAATCCGGGAGGCAGAGGCCACAGTTAGCTGAGATCGCCCCACTGCACTCCAGCCCGGGCGACAGAGTGAGACTCTGTCTCAAAAATAAATAAATAAAAATAAATAAATAAATAAATAAAATTTATCCTGAATCAAGGACCAGAGGAAAAAAATATTAAATAGAATTTTAAAGTTAGTTTTCTGGTTGTGCTAATCCCATATCAAGTACTCATCAGCCACATGTGGCTTGTGGCTCTCATATTGAACAGAGCAACTATAGACCACATTCATCCTTGCAGAAAGTTCTATTAGACAGTGCTGGTTATGCTAATGACTCCTGTCCTCAGTCACAACCTCTCGTGTGAGCTCCAGACAAACCTATCCCCCTGCTGTTTTTTGTTTTGTTTTGTTTTTGTTTTTGTTTGAGACAGAGTCTTCTTCTGACACCCAAGCTGGAGTGCAATGGCTCAATTTCTGCTCACGGCAACCTCTGCCTCCCAGCTTCAAGCAATTCTCCTGCCTCAGCCTCTCTAGTAGCTGGGATTACAGGTGCACACCACCACACCCAGATAATTTTTGTATTTTTAATAGAGACGGGGTTTCACCATGTTGGCCAGGCTGGTCTAGAACTCTTGACCTCAAGTGATCTGCCTGTCTCAGCCTCCCAAAATGCTGGGATTACAGGCATGAACCTGCGCCCGGCCCCTATCCCCCTCTTTCTTTATTCAATATCTCCTCTTGGATTTCCAAGAGGTGTCTCAAAATTAGCATGTCAAAACCAGAATGCTTGCTCTTTCCCCTATCTCAAATTTGTTCTGTTTTTTCTCTCTCTTTTTGTAAAGGAGCAAAGAATGTAAAGGAATAAAAAGCAGCTGTCTTGGCGGTGCATGCCCATAATCCCAGCTACTTGGGAGGCTGAGGCAGGAAAATCTCTTGAACCTGGGAGGCGGAGGTTGCGGTGAGCCAAAATCACACCATTGCACTCCAGCCTGGGCAACAAGAGTGAAACACCATCTCAAAAAAAAAAAGAAAAGAAAAAAAGAGCAGTCGCCATTCCCCGTGCCTTATTCACCCTGATGCTCAGGCCCCAAATATAAATCATCGTTTCCCTCTCTTTCCCTGACACTCGCATCCAGCCCGCTCCAAGTCTTCTTAGCTCTTCGTTCAAACACAGCTCCAGCTGTCCGCTTCTCAATACCGTCCATCACTGTCACAACTCTCATTGTTATCACTTTCTTGCCCAGCTATTTACAGCTTACCCACCCATCTCTGTCTTCCTTTTCTTTTATCTTTTTTTTGAGATGGAGTCTTGCTCTGTTGCCCAAGCTGGAGTACAGTGGAGATATCTTGGCCCACTGCAATCTCCACCTCCTGGGTTCAAGTGATTCTCCTGCCTCAGCCTCCTGAGTAGCTGGGATTACAGGCATGTGCCACCACGCCCAGCTAATTTTTGTATATATATATTTTTTGAGATGGAGTTTCGCTCTTGTTATCCAGGCTGGAGTGCAATGGCATGATCTCGGCTCACCGCAACCTCCGCCTTCTGGGTTCAAGCAATTCTCCTGCCTCAGCCTCCTGAGTAGCTGGGATTACAGGCATGTGCCACCATGCCCAGCTATTTTTTGTATTTTTAGTAGAGATGGGGTTTCACCATGTCGACCAGGATGGTCTCGATCTCATGACCTCGTGATCCACCCGCCTCGGCCTCCCAAAGTGCTGGGATTACAGGCATGCGCCACCATGCCCAGCTAATTTTTTGTATTTTTTTATAGAGACTGGGTTTCGCCATGTTGGCCAGGCTAGTCTGGAACTCCTGACCTCAGGTGATCTGCCTGCTTTGGCCTCCCAAGGTGGTGGGATTACAGGCATGAGCCACCGTGCCCAGCCCATCTCTGTTTTCAATCTTGGATTTTCCAGTCTCTTCTCCAAATGGCAGCCAGAGTGACTGTTTCAATATACTAATTGGATCCCATCCCTTCTCAGTTGAAAACATTCCAATGATTCTACCTCAGAATCAAAGCCAAAGTCCTCACCGGGGCCCCAAGGCCCTGCATGAACTGGCCCCTGTTGCTTCTCTGACCTCATCTCCTGCCACCCCAACCCCCAATGGGCTCCAGCCACACTCCCTTCTTTCTCTTCCTCAAATACATCAAGCTCCTTCCTGCTTCAAGGGCTTTGTCCTTAGTTTTTGCCTCTCCTGGGGACACTTTTCCCCAGCTCCTCCATGCCAGACCTCCACCTGACACCTGCAGCTCAGGTGTCCCTGCCTCAGGATGGCCTCCCCTGACTGCCTCCGATTGAAACTCCATCCTCAGTCATTACAACATCCTGAAGACTTCCTCTGGGAGGCCAGATTTTACTGTTATTGGTTTTGTCTGTTTCACCATTAAAATGCAAGCTCTATAAGGCAGGGACCTGGTTTCTCTCTCTCTTTCCCCGCCCCCAGAACTGTATTCCCGAGGAATTAAAACAGCCTGGGCACAGAATCGGCTCTCAATAAATCTTCCTGTATTGCAAGGAGAACAGCAAGTGGGCTTTCTCCCTAGGCGCACGCCTATGGGAAAATGTGTAGGGGATATCGCAGTTGTCCTGAGGGAATGAGGTCTTTCTTGTTTTTGTTTTGAGACTGAGCCTCACTCTGTCCCCCAGGCTGGAGTGCAGTGTCATGATCTCAGCTCACTGCAATCTCTGCCTCCTTGGTTCAAGAGATTCTCATACCTCAACCTCCTGAGTAGCTGGCATTACAGGTGCCCGCCACCACACCTGGCTAATTTTTGTATTTTTAGTAGAGATGGGGTTTCACCATGTTGGCCAGGCTGATCTCAAACTCCTGACCTCAGGTGATCCACCTGCCTCAGCCTCCCAAAGTGCTGGGATTACGTGAGCCACCGCACTTGGCCAGAAATGAGGTCTTATTGTAATGAACGAGAACCTCTTTCTTCAGCAGGTGGAGGTGTGCTGAGGGGACCACATTCCCAGTATTCAATGGGGCACAGATGGAGCTGTGAAGACCACTCTTTCTTCCATCCAGTGGCAGAGAGGGGACTACATTTCCCAGAATGCTACGGGCATACACCCAGCTGACCACAGTGCCCAGCCAACATTGAAACAGAGTGGACCACACTTCTTGGCAGCAATGAAGGCAGGAGGGACCACGTCTTTGAGTATGCCTCGGAAGTGGTAGTTAAGAAATAAGAGGCCGGGCGCGGTGGCTCAAGCCTGTAATCCCAGCACTTTGGGAGGCCGAGGCGGGTGGATCACGAGGTCAAGAGATCGAGACCATCCTGGTCAACATGGTGAAACCCCATCTCTACCAAAGATACAAAAAAATAGCTGGGCATGGTGGCGCGTGCTTGTAATCCCAGCTACTCAGGAGGCTGAGACAGGAGAATTGCCTGAACCCAGGAGGCGGAGGTTGCGGTGAGCCGAGACAGCGCCATTGCACTCCAGCCTGGGTAACAAAAAGCGAAACTCCGTCTCAAAAAAAAAAAAAAAAAGAAATAAGTTCGCCTCCCAGGGCATCTGCCTACGCATCTCTTTAAAGTACCATGCCAAGGAGAACAAGAAAGTTGGACAGAGGTCCTTCCCAGAACGCTCTGAACAGGCGAGGACTACGAATCTCTGCATACAATAGTGATGCAGTCACACAACCACCGGGCGCACAGCAGGGAATGGGCAGATTGAAGGAAGCTCCACCCACTCAGGTGGCTCCATCCTCTGGGTTGCACTGGCCCCACTTCTGGAGAGGCACCGCCCCTTCTCAGGCCCCACCTTCTGGCTGACCCATTCTTCTCAATCCACAGAGCAGGCTTGGTCCAGTTCTCTCCTCTACCAGAGGTCCGCTACAATTGCCCCTTCTGTGCCCTTGGGAGTCAGGCCTTTCTCCAGGCTCCGGCCAGCTCCAGCCTCTACCATCCCTTCCCCAGCAGGCTCCTGGCTTTGACCACTCATTGGCTGGGTCCGCCTCCACCATAAGCCTTCATTTGCCTGCCCACCCTCTGGACTCGCTTTCCACACCTTACAGTGGGGTATGTCCCTTCTCAAACACTACTCTCAGGACTGGCTTCCTCTCAAGACCCACCCTTTATTAGAGTGCTTAGGCCCCGCCTCCTCCCTGGCCTCGCCCCCAACTGGCTAGCCCCTCCCTCTTTCCTGACACTCCTGTGACTGGCTTCGCCCTAAACCTCGATTTTTGCTTCTTGGTTCCTTCCCTTGCCCATCCTCCTCTCTGTAATGACTCTTCCCCTTTTCCGACTCCTCCTCTTAGAAGATGGTTCCTGCATCCCTAACCGACCTCTAGACCGTGCTCAACCGGCCAACCCCTTCCCAAACTCTGTCCTCGGTATCTGATACCTGATATTTCCTGGCTCCCACGTCTCCACAAGACTCGCCCCTTTATTTCTGAACGCCATTCATTTTCTTTCTTTCTTTTTTGTGAGACTAAGTCTCACTGTGTCGCCCAGGCTGGGGTGCAATGGCACGATCTCGGTTCACTGCAGCCTCCGCGTCCCGGATTCAAGTAATTCTCCTGCCTCAGCCTCCTAAGTAGCTGAGATTACAGGCGCCCGCCACCACGCCCGGCTAATATTTGTATTTTTAGTAGAGACGGGGTTTCACCATGTTGGCCAGGCTGGTCTCGAACTCCTGTGACCTCAAGTGATCCGCCGGCCTCTGCTTTCCAAAGTGCTGGGATTACAGGCGTGAGCCACCGTGCCCGGGTCCCATTCCTTTTCAGCTGACTTCTTCCCGCGCTGATCCTAGATCCCACCTTTCCCTCAGATTTTGCCATCTGGGGTTGGTCCCTTTTCGTCCCCAGTCCCTAACCCTTCTCTTGACTCGCCTTTTCCACCGTCCCTTACCTACAATGAATGGGCCCACGTCCTCCCTATACTCTGATCATGGAGGACTGGCCTCTTTCTGACCCTGAAGGCCCATCTTACCCTATAGACCAGCCCCCTCCAAGTCAGCCTGGCCTCTTACCTAGCCCAAAGCCCTGCCTGCTGTCTGGGCCCGCCTTGTCCCAGACGCGAACCCACATAACTGGCCTCGCCCCCTCCAGGCCACGCCTCTGCTGGCTGTCCCAGACCCGCCCCCCAGCGGCTTGCCCCGCCTCTCATGTGGCCCCGCCCCCGCCCCGGTCGCGCGCACCTTGGGCGTGAGCACGAGCGCGGCGCCGCCGTGCACGGCCACGATGGGCAGCGAGGTCTGCGCCGACAGGAAGTCGAGGATGGGCGCGACGGCGGGCGCGCGCGAGTCGTCCTCGAAGACCACGCCGTGCACGCGCAGCCCCGACAGCAGGTCGCAGAGCTGCAGCACGAGGCTGCGCGGGTCCGAGCCGTTGAGCACCAGCGCCACGGGCCGCACGTCCAGGCCCGGGCTGCGCACGGCGGCTGCCACGGCGGGGCCCAGGCGGGCCGCCTCGGCCGCGTATGCGGGCCCCGAGAACACGAGCGCCACGTTGAGCGGCCGCGCCCCGCCGGGGACCCCACCGGGCCCACCGGCCCCGCCCGGCCCCGGCGCCTCCTCCGGGAACGGGCTGGCGCAGGCCAGCGCCAGGAGCAGCAGCATCTTAGCGGGGCCCCGAGGGCCGCGGGGGCCACCGGCGCCGCGCATCGCCTGCGGGCCCCGCGGGGCGGCCTCTGAGCGCCCGGGAGAGACGGGGAGGAGAGGGAGGCACAGACGGGGAGGCGCAGAGACAGGGAGACGAGATAGAGAGACGCACAGAGGAGGAGATGCAGCCAGGGACAGGCGCAGAGAAGGGGAGGACAGGGAGCGTTTGGGGTGATGGAACAGAGGGAGAGACACGCGGAGGACGAGAGATGGAGGGGGAGAGAGACGGAGAGGGAGAGACGGAGGAGAGACAGGCAGAGACACGGGGAGAGACAGACACAGCAGAGGAAGGTGGAGGGGCGAGGTGAGAACAAACGCCAGGCAGAGGAAGAGGTGGAACGGGGAGACGCAGAGATAGGGCGATACAGAGATAGGAAGAAGTGGAGTATGGGATTGGGGGAGACGTAAAAAAGAGGGTGGATGATGGGGTCAGGGGAAGATACAGAGGTAAGGGGAGAGAGAGAGGGCAAGAGACAAGATGGGGATGGGGAGACCCACAGATTGGAGCAGAGAGACGGGGAGACGGGGGGAGGGAAAGAGCGCCAGGAAGAAGGAGAGAGACGGAAGAAGCAACAGAGACATGGAGAAGACAGAGGATGGAGTGTCAGAAACGGGAGTGAGGGAGGCCCAGGGAGAGGATGATAGAGGCGGGGAGAGATGCGGGAAGGCGGGAGAGATAAGCAAGACAAGAAAGTTGGACAGAGAAGAAGACAGAAGGCAAGCCAGGAAGAGGGAGACAGAGACTCCAAGTCCACCAAGAGACACACACACATAAGGGATGGGGACACGGAATTGAGATTGAGGGAGGCAGGCAGAGCGGAGTGCAAACAGGAGGACAGAAATAGCGAGGCAAGGCCAAGATGGGGACCCCCACCAGGGAGGTGCCCAGCACAGACATGAAAGTAAGGCGGGGAAGGCGATTGGCAGGAGGGAGCAGAAATAAAAGCCAGGAAAAGGGAGAGAAAAAACGAGAGAGGGAAAAGGGGTCAGGTGTGTGGGGAGAGAGAGAGAGAAAGAGAAATTAGTGGGGCACCCCGAGGAGAGAAAATGCCCACATGACCTTACCCTTCACCCTGATCACAACCCCTAACCCATTTTGTCCCCTTACTCCTGTCCCTGTCCTGTCATTCTCAAAGCAAGAGAGTCATGGCCCCTGCTGGGATGTGGAGTTGGGGGGCACAGCTGTGGAGAGCTGGGGGCAGGGGTCCCTGGCCCCCAGCCCGGATCAGTTTGGTAATTAGAGGAAATACAGTCTCTCTTCCTGGGCCCCCTGTTGAATACTAGCTGCCTGGGGTGGTTGGGCTGGGAGCCAGTCTCCTGGGTCTTGCCTGGGACTGAGGGAGGAGGGCACTGGGGGTCTGGACTCCTGGTTCCCAGAGAAGGACTGGGGTCTGCACTAGGGGCTTCCTGAAGGGGTGAGGGTCCAGACAGGGGAGGGTTCTCTCCTGGCTGTCAGTCAGGCTCCTGTCTGGTTGCCATGGTAGCGAAGGCCTCATCCACCCCACAGACTGCCAGGGTAGGGGAAAGGCCCACAACCCCTCCCCTCTGTCCACCACCTCACCTTCCCAGAGATCCTAAGCCCCTGTCTTCCCCAGGGAAGGGGATGGGGGCTCCTAGTATGCCCATCCCTCCCAGATCCTGGCTTCTCTTCGCCCCTCCTCTCCCTTGCCCTTCCCCAAGCAGCTGGCTCAATCAGTGCTCAGAATAACCCCCCCACTCCGCCCCAAAATAACCCACAGCTGTGGCCTGGCCCCCGCGGGGTTAACACTCTCGCTCCCCTCCCTTCCCAGTGGCTGCTCACCCTCCAGCCCCTCCTCTGCCTTTCCTAGACCCACCCCTACCTGGCTTCTGCTCTTAGGGACCTTGGGTCCCCGCTTCCTGCTGAGGTCCAGGAGGGCAGCCCAGGTCCCACCCTTCTCAGGGGGGGCTGCATGCTCAGTTCCTTCTCATAGGGATTAGGGAGAACAGCCTCCCTGCTTCAGGGACTGAGGAGGGGCATCCCCAGTTCTCCAGGACTCTGAAGGCCCAACCCCCAGAACCCACGCCCGCAGGGAGCACAGAGTCCAGCCCCTCAACAACCCCCCCCCACCCTCCCCTCCGTCTCCAGCTCCTCTTGAGCCTCTGTTTCCACTTCCATCTGCACTGGGCTAAAGTCCTCGACTCCTGTCCCCTGCCCTGTCAGGGACTCAGGAGACTGAGCTCCCAGCCTGTCCTTCCTCAGAAGCCCTACCCCCTGCCTCCTTCTGTAAAGACCAAGGAGTCCTGCCGGCAGCCCCTTCCTCCCGCAGCCCTTGGAAGTCTGGGCATTCAGTCCTGTTCTTTCCCAGGACCCAGGAGGCTGGACCCCTCCTGCCCCAAGACTCTGAAACTCCAGTGCCCAACCTCCTCTCCCCACAGGAACTGGGAGTCCAGGTCCCCAGCTCCTCTCTTTCCCCAAAACCCAGGAGTCGGGGTTCCTGCCCCTCTCCTCCCTTAAGGATCCCCTTTTGGTTTCAAACTCCATCATTCCCAACCTCCTGGGTCCCCCCCCAGCTCCACCCTCCCTAGTCACCCCACTTAGATCCTGTACATAGCACAGCCTGTCCCCAAGTGGGGAGGAGGAGGAGGGTGCCAGAAATTCCTAGGGTGTCCCTGTCTTCATTGCCCCCCAATACAGCACCCAACACAGAAGGGAGGAGAGGCCACTTTGATCAACAGCTCCCCCCTCCCCGCAACCTCGAGTTGTGCTGCAGACGGCGTCCCGATTCCTCCCCCCGCACCCCCCCAACACACACACAACACCCATCTCTCCCCACCCAAATCCTGATGCTTGGAAGAGGCTGGAAGGGTGTTCCAGAACCTTGGGGAAGGGGTGGGAGCTTGGGGCGAGGGGTGCTAGGGGCCTGGATGCCCTCAAGGTCCTTGGCAGGGGTATTAATAGCAGACTCATAGCTCTGACATGGGAGGCGAGAGCGAGAGGAGAGAGGGAGAGGGCCGGCCGGCGATGGGGGACACTGATGCAGGAAGGGGGTGCAGAGAGGGTGAGATGAGAGATGGAGGGACAGGGATATGGGGCATCAGGTATGTGGGGCTGGGGAGAGGGAGCCAAGTGTCAGAGAAATGGGGGTGGGAAAGGTCTGAGGTATGGGGACCCAGGAAAAAGGGGCTCAGAGAGAGAGAGAGAGAGAGAGGGTGGAGAGAGTCCCTGAGGGACAGGGTAGCTAGATGGGGGCCAAGACCCCTGCCCACCATTCCACCCCAGTCCCTCCATGAGGCTCCTGGCCAACTTCCCCGTCCTAGATTTGGGGGTCCACATTCCCACCACCACCCCTGCATCCCGTCCCCGCCTTACCTTTTCATGACCCTGTTCTGTGGGGGGGATTGTGGGGGGGCCAGGACCGGAACCCGGCGTCCAGCGACCCCAAGATTCCGAGTAGGGCTCAGAGAGCCGATGTAGGGGGGGCAGGCCCCGGGGCGGCAGCAGCGGTGGTGGTGGCGGCAGCGGCGGCCGGGACCTCCTGTCTGTCCCTGGCTCTGTCTCTCCTTCCTCTTCCTTGGTCTTGTCCTGCCCTGTCTGTCCCCCAAGGTTGCGGCCACCTGGACTAGGGGAGGACGTGGCTACACATGTTGCTTTGGAAGTTGGGCCCCGGACATTGCAGAGGCTGTCGGGGTGTCCTCTTGCTGCCTCGACCCCATGGGGATCCCCCCTCCGCCCACCTGGGGTGCCCCCCTCTGCTGCTTCAGCCCGGGCTCCTCCCCACTTTCCATGTGTCCAGTCCCGCCTCTCTCTTGCTCATTCGCACCCCCGCTTTGTGCCCTCAGCACCCCCCCACCCTCACCTCCAGCGTCTGTGTCTGTCTGTCTGTCTGTCTGTCTGTCTGGGTCACCTCTGAAGCTGGTGGCTGGTGTGTGTGTGTGAGGAGCGGGAGATTGCCTGCCTGGGGAACTGCTCGCTCCTTCCTCGCTTGGCCACCTCTAGACCCCCCCTCGACGCCCCCACTCTCAAACACAGGCAGAAACACACACATACACTCACGCACACACGCACGACCTCACTTCCCTGGGATTCCCCCTCAACACCCCCAGAGCTTGTGGAGGGACACACACACACACGGGGGGGGGTCTAATGGGGGCCAGGCTGCCACTGCCGTTAGGGGCTGTTTGGACAGACAGGAGGACACAGGCAGCCGGGGACGCCCAGACGCCTGGCCGGACGAAGGCAGGAGACACAGAACCCAGGTACATACCACCCATCTGGGTTTGGGGGGCTAGGGTGGGAGGAGTAGGGGCGCCCACGACACCCAGGCAGGCGGCTCAGGGTCGGTACAGACAGACCCCTCCCTCCCTCGGCAGCCGCAGCCCTTACAGACACACCCCCCCTCCACCAGCCAGCCTGACACCCGGACACACAGATCCTCACCGGGCAGATGGCAGACGCTCGAGAGACCCCTGGGGGCCGGGCGGACCCACCCAGGCGACACCCCCCAGCCGGGCACCGTGGCCGAGGGAGGCTGCGGGAGGCTGCGGGCGAGGGTGGCGGCGGCGGCCGCGGCTTGGAGGAGCCGGAGCGGGAGGGACTCGCACACTCGCTGTATTCTCACACACACACACTCACTCGGGATGCGATTAACATTCAGTCCCCGTCCGCCACTGCCGGGAGACCCATAGCCCCCCCTCCTGGCCTCCCTGGGGACCCCTCCTCCTGCCAGGGCTTGGGGAAGGGGCCGCCCGCCGCCCCAGCTACCAGCCTCTGCCTTCCTCCTGGGACAAGGGAGTGAAGAGCTGAAAATAAAAAGGGAGGAAGAAGTCAGGCTTGGTGGGGGGCAGGCAGAGGCGCAGAACCCGGTATGGAGACATAAGCTTCAGAGCTAGACTCCAGGGCTGGGGGTGGCTGCCCTCTGCCCCCTCCCTGCCTTGAGGCTCTGGAAACAGAAGACCTTTCCCTGACTTCAGGGTTCGCCATACTAAGACCCAGTCTGTCGCTTTGATTGCCCCAGAAGTCCAGGCCTGAAAAACAAGGTCTCCACCCTGGAGCCAGGAGTCCCACCCCCAGCCCCTCCTCCCTCAGACCCGGCAGTCCCTTCTCCAAGGGGACCGAGGAATTTGGGACCCCTCCTCCAAGTCTGACTCTCTCCCAGTACAAGCCATCCTCAGGGACCCAAGACTAGTGGATGTCACCCTTGGGCACCCAGTCCTTCCAACCCTCTGAAGAAACAAATGTGCCTTCGCCCCTTCCTTTTTTGAGGGACCCTGGCCTCCATCACCTGTGGGTACCCCTCATCCAGAAGGGAAGCAGTATCTGTCCCCTCTTAGACGCAGGAGTCCAGATCACAGGCTGTTCCCCCCACACCATTCCCCTCCTACTAGAGGGCTGGGCCTGGCACTTTTGTAAAGCTACCAAGCAGCTCTGAGGTAGGGTATGGGGCAGGACACAGAGGGAGGGGATGGGGCCTGGACTCCTGAGTCTAAGGGAGGAGGGGCTGGGGATCTGGACTCCTGGGTCTGAAGGAGGAGGAGTTGGGGATCTGGACTTCTGGGTCTGAGGGAGGAGGAGTTGGGGGTCCTGGACTCCTGGGTCTGAGGTAGGAGGGTGTGAGGGTGGGAGGATGTGTGTGTGTGTGGGCAGGGCTGAAATTCTGGAGCAGCGGGGAAGCCAGGTCCAGGGGCTCCCGAGGTAGTTTGGGTTAGAGTTTTGGCCTTGAGCCTCCTGGGTGGGGCTTTTGTTTCCTTCATCCTCAAGGTCTGGGAGAGCACAGTGAGGTGCACATTCTTGAAAAAGAAGAGAATTGGGGCTTAAATCTGTGAGTCGCAAAGGGAGAAACTGTAGATCTAGATTCTTAAGGCTAGGAAGTTTGAGCCATAAGATGGTGGGGATGGGACCCTAAGTTCCAAGGAACAAGGTCCTAGGAAAGAGGTGGGTTGGGGACCTGGACTCCTGGGTCTGAGGGAGGAGGTGCTGGGGGCCCTGGACTCCTGGGTCTGAGGGAGGAGGTGCTGGGGACCTGAACTCCTGGGTCTGAGGGAGGAGGTGCTGGGGGCCCTGGACTCCTGGGTCTGAGGGAGGAGTTGCTGGGACCTGGACTCCTGGGTCTGAGGGAGGAGGTGCTGGGGGCCCTGGACTCCTGGGTCTGAGGGAGGAGGTCCTGGGACCTGAACTCCTGGGTCTGAGGGAGGAGGTGCTGGGGACCTGGACTCCTGGGTCTGAGGGAGGAGGTGCTGGGGGACCTGGACTCCTGGGTCTGAGGGAGGAGGTGCTGGGGACCTGGACTTCTGGATCTGAGGGAGGAGGTGCTGGGACCTGGACTCCTGGGTCTGAGGGAGTAGGTGCTGGGGCCCTGGACTCCTGGGTCTGAGGGAGGAGGTGCTGGGGGCCCTGGACTCCTGGGTCTGAGGGAGGAGGTGCTGGGGGCCCTGGACTCCTGGGTCTGAGGGAGGAGGTGCTGGGGGCCCTGGACTCCTGGGTCTGAGGGAGGAGGTCCTGGGACCTGAACTCCTGGGTCTGAGGGAGGAGGTGCTGGGGGACCTGGACTCCTAGGTCTGAGGGAGGAGGTGCTGGGGACCTGGACTCCTGGATCTGAGGGAGGAGGTGCTGGGACCTGGACTCCTGGGTCTGAGGGAGGAGGTGCTGGGGGACCTGGGCTCCAGGGTCTGAGGGAGGAGGTGCTGGGGCCCTGGACTGCAGGGTCTGAGGGAGGAGGGGCTGGGGGCCTGGACTCCTGGGTCTGAGGGAGGAGGGGCTGGGGGCCTGGACTCCTGGGTCTGAGGGAGGAGGGGCTGGGGGCCTGGACTCCTGGGTCTGAGGGAGGAGGGGCTGGAAAGGCTGGATTCCTGGGTCTGAGGGAGGAGGCTGGGGTCCTGGATTTTGGGTCTGAGGGAGGAGAGGCTGGGGTCCTGTACTCCTGGGTCTGAGGCAGGAGAACCTAGGGGCCTGGACTCTTGGGTCTTGGGGAGGAGGTGCTGGGGCCTGGATTCCTGGGTCTGAGGGAGGAGGGGCTGGGGCCTGGACTCCTGGGTCTGATGGAGGAAGGTCTGGGGTCCTGGACTCCTGGGTGTTGGGGAGGAGGGACTGGGGTCTGGACTTCTGGGTCTGAGAGAGGAGGGGCTGGGGTCCTGGACTCCTGGGCCTGAGGGAGGAGGGTCTGGGGTCTGGACTCCTAGGTCTGAGGGAGGAAGGTCTGGGGTCCTGGACTCTTGGGTGTGGGGGAGGAGGGACTGGGACCTGGACTTCTGGGTCTGAGGGAGGAGGGTCTGGGGTCTGGACTCCTGGGTCTGAGGGAGGAAGGTCTGGGGTCCTGGACTCCTGGGTGTTGGGGAGGAGGGACTGGGGTCTGGACTTCTGGGTCTGAGAGAGGAGGGGCTGGGGTCCTGGACTCCTGGGCCTGAGGGAGGAGGGTCTGGGGTCTGGACTCCTAGGTCTGAGGGAGGAAGGTCTGGGGTCCTGGACTCTTGGGTGTGGGGGAGGAGGGACTGGGACCTGGACTTCTGGGTCTGAGGGAGGAGGGTCTGGGGTCTGGACTCCTGGGTCTGAGGGAGGAAGGTCTGGGGTCCTGGACTCTTGGGTGTGGGGGAGGAGGGACTGGGGCCTGGACTCCTGGGTCTGAGGGAGGAAGGTCTGGGGGCCTGGACTCCTGGGTGTGGGGGAGGAGGGACTGGGGCCTGGACTTCTGGGTCTGAGGGAGGGGCTGGGGGCCTGGACTCCTGGGTCTGAGGGAGGAGGGGCTGGGGCCTGGACTTCTGGGTCTGAGGGAGGAGGGGCTGGGGCCTGGACTTCTGGGTCTGAAGGAGGAGGGGCTGGCACCTGGACTCCTGGGTCTGAGGGAGGAGGGGCTGGGGGCCCAGACTCCTGGGTCTGAGGAGGAGAGGCTGGGGGCCTGGACTTCTGGGTCTGACGAACGGGCTGGACCTTGAGTCCTGGGTCTAGGGTAGGAAGTGGGTGGGGTATCTTTCTTGTCTTCTCGGGGATTGGCCCCAAAGGACCTGCAAGGGGCAGAAGCTGGCAGCTGAGCCTCTGGGTCCCTCAGGCTCAGAAGGCAGCCTCTATATTCCTGCTGGGGCTGAGGGCGGTGTACTGGACTCCTTACCTTCCAGAGACACAGACTGCCTGTGCGAGCCGGTGCCGGATTTGGCACTTTCCGAACCCAGCGACCATCCCAAGTTCTTAAGGGGTAGCCCCTAAGGGGTAGCTCCGCGACGACAAGGCAGGAGATGGGCGATAGGGGGCGCTGGGGATCCGGGCCCCGCCCTCGGGGGCGGAGCCTCCCGGCCCGGACTCCTCCCGCTCCCGCTCTCCTCCGTCTTCCCGGCTCCTCCTAGGCCGCCAGCTCCGGCCTCTTCTCCCGCCCCTCCCAGAGTCCCCTCCCCGGAGCGGAGCGCACCTAGGGTCCCTCTCCCGTCCCCCCAGCCCAACCGCCCGGCCAGACCAGCAGCCTTGGGGGGCAGCCCCCCGCCAGCCTGCCTCCCTCCCGCTCAGCCCTGCCAGCCCCCCACAGCCATGAATCTCTTCCGATTCCTGGGAGACCTCTCCCACCTCCTCGCTATCATCTTGCTACTGCTCAAAATCTGGAAGTCCCGCTCGTGTGCAGGTGAGAGGCCCACCAGGGCTGGCGAAGGAGAGAGATTGTGGGTGGGGGTTCGGGGGCGTCCCAGGACTCAGGAAGGGTTTGGGGGGCACTGGGGCACAGGTTCCTCCCCCGACTGCTTGCTGGGGACCTCTCTTCCACGTTCTGGGTCGCCAGGGGATCAGCTTCCTCCCCCAGACTGGCGGGGGTGCATACAGTTTGATGTGGATGTCTTTAGGACCCCGATTCAGCCATCCCCAGCCCCAATCCGGGGGCAGCCCGAGGGTTCAGGGACCGGGAACAGGGAACCATGGCAGGCAGGGATGTGGCTGTGAGTTGGTGACGTGGACAGTGGTGGCCAGGAAGGGAGCGGGAGGGAGGTGACCGGATCGGGGGGCTGAGATCAGAATAGGTTCTCCCTAGGGCCCACCTCGGGTCCGGACTTCGGGAGGACCCTGAGGGGGCAAGGGGTGGACATGAGGCCTAGTCTGGGACGGAGCCTCGGGCTGGAGTAGCTTCGGGGGCCTGGGCTGCCCCCTGGCTGTGGGCCGTGGGAGAGAGCCCTGTTCAGGCGGGGCGGGTTGGGGAGGCCTCCAGGGACAGCTGCACTCCAGAGCTGCCTCCAGGCTGGTCCCGGGCGCTGTGCCTAAGTTTATTGCCCATGTGGTCCATCCCCAGCCTCCTCTCTCCCACTCTCTCTCTCTCTGGACCACAGGAATTTCAGGGAAGAGCCAGGTCCTGTTTGCTGTGGTGTTCACTGCCCGATATCTGGACCTCTTCACCAACTACATCTCACTCTACAACACCTGCATGAAGGTAGAGGCTCCACTCCACCTCTCTGGGACCCTCTGAGGCAGAGGAGCCGGTTTGGGTCCCTAATTCCTAGGTCTGAGGGAGGAGGTGTTGGGGGTCTGGACTCCCGGGACTGAGGGAGGAGGTGTTGGGGGTCTGGACTCCCGGGTCTGAGGGAGGAGGTGCTGGGGGCCTGTACTCCCGGGTCTGAGGGAGGAGGTGCTGGGTGCCTGTACTCCTGGGTCTTGAGGGAGGAGGGGCTGGGGGCCTGGACTCCTGGGTTGGAGGAGGGGCTGGGTGCCTGTACTCATGGGTCTGAGGAAGGAGGGGTTGGGGCTTGGACTTCTGGGTCTGAGGGAGGAGGGGCTGGGGGTCTGTACTCCCGGGTCTGAGGGAGGAGGGGTTGGGGGCCTGGACTCCCGGGTCTGAGGGAGGAGGGGCTGGGGGCCTGGACTCCCGGGTCTGAGGGAGGAGGGGTTGGGGCCTGGACTTCTGGGTCTGAGGGAGGAGGTGCTGGGGGCCTGGATTCCTGGGTATGAGCCTCCTGGGGCACAGATCCTAGCCTGTGAGTTGAGGCCCCTTCTTAACATCCCCCTCCTCAGGTGGTCTACATAGCCTGCTCCTTCACCACGGTCTGGATGATTTATAGCAAATTCAAAGCCACTTACGATGGGAACCATGACACATTCAGAGTGGAGTTCCTTGTCATTCCCACGGCCATCCTGGCGTTCCTGGTCAATCATGACTTCACCCCTCTGGAGGTAGGTGCCTTGCTGTGACTCCTTATTTGGGGGGTTGTCTGTGGCAGAGTAGCTATGACAGGAGACTCTCTCACAGGCCTCCCTTTGCAGGGGATGCCCAAACTGCCTTATTTTAGGACACCTAAGTTCAGTGGATGGGCTCTGGGTCAGAGGAAATTAATGCAACAGCAGCAGGGCTCGCTGCCCTAAGAATTTCCTGAACATGAACTCATCACTTTTCTCAACAGCCCCATTTTACAGGTGAGGAAACTGAGGCTTAGGGATTTTTTTTTTTTTTTTGGAGACAAAGTCTTGTTCTGTCACCCAGGCTAGAGTGCAGTGGCTCAATCTCAGCTCCCTGCAACCTCTGCCTCCCAGGTTCAAGCAATTCTCTTGCCTCAGCCTCCCGAGTAGCTGGAATTATAGGCGAATACTGCCATGCCTGGCTACTTCTTTTGTATTTAAGTAGAGATGGTGTTTTACCACATTGGCCAGGCTGGTCTCGAACTCTTGTCTCCAGGTGATCCACCTGCCTCGGCCTCCCAAAGTGTTGGGATAGCAGGCAAGAGCCACTGCTCCCAGACCCAAATCTACTAGTTTCTATTAGCATGATCCTGGGCATGTGACTTGACCTCTCTATACCTGGGTTTCCTCATTTGCAAAGTGGTGATCAGGTCATTGTGAGGATTTACTGAGATTTGGTAGCACTGCCTGGTGGCAAAACACACTGGAATCAGAGCGTAAGGATTTGGAGCCTGCCTCTACCATGGAGCAGGTATGGGATTCTGGCCAAATCACCAAACTTCCCTGTGCCTCGATTTCCTTGTCTGTAAAATGGAGATATCAGTTCCTATGTCATGGGGTTCAAATGAGAGGTTGGTATTAATAAAGCACAGTGGGCCAGGCGCAGTGGCTCACATCTGTAATCCCAGCACTTTGGGAGGCCAAGGTGGTCGGATCACCTGAGGTCAGGAGTTTGAGACCAGCCTGGCCAACCCATCTCTACTAAAAATACAAAATTAGCTGGCATGGTGGTGCATGCCTGTAATCCCAGCTACTCAGGAGGCTGAGGCAGGAGAATCGTTTGAACCTGGGAAGCGGAGGCCTGGGCAACAAGAATGAAACTCTGTCTCAAAAAAAAGCAACAGACCTTCCATCTCTCCCTAAACTGTGGCAGTTCCCTAAGGGCAACCCCAGGGGTAAGAGTTGAGAGGGCATCAATTTAATGGGTACATTTCCCAGCAGCCTCAACTAACCTGGCTTGCGTAGAGACTCCCTGGAGGATTCTGGATGATTCTGGGAGCAGGTCCTAGACTCTGCCTGCGTCAGTAGGAATCTGGACATGTTTCTTATCCCTTGGGCCTCGGTTTCTTCATCTGTATGATGGGGATGACAAGAGTACCTACCTCATGGGGCCAAGGCTTAGGCCAGTGCCTTGAGTGTCATAAATGCTGGAAAAGCATGTGTTGTTATGAACACGTCTTGGTGCTCCCCACCTGCCTCCTGGAAACCAAGACAACTGAGCAGCCACACCTGCCACCTGGCTTTGCTCTCTGAGGGAGGTTTCAGTGTGCCTGCAGCTCACAGATCACCCGAGGTGGAACTTTCAGGGAGCTGGGGACTGAAAAGGGGCTGACAGATGTCTGCAGTCTCTTCTTCCCTGTCCCATGATGTCCTGTCCTGACCACGAATGGTGGTCGTCACTGCTCCCTAAATGGTGGCCTGTGCTGAGCGCATGGGGACCCCTTTATAGCGGCTCACTCTGATGCCCTCACTCACTCATTCATTCAGGAACTTCTCTCCGTGCTAGGGCCTCACAGTGAACAAGAAGTGAGATCCCAACCCCCATGGAGCTCAGTTTCTGGTGGGAATTGCCAGGAAGGAGATAAGATGGGGTGATGTGACAGTCCTGGGGGAAGAATGGCCAGGGAGGGGCCGTCTCAGGAGGTGACTGATGAGCTGAGGCTGCAAGGATATGGAGGAGGCAGATGTGTGACATTGTAGGGGTGGAGCTTTTCCTGCTTTGGGAACAGCAAATGCAACTTGCCACAAGAAATGGCATGTTGGCCTGGCACGGTGGCTCACACCTATAATCCTAGCCCTTTGGGAGGCCGAGGGAGAGGACCCCCTGAGGTCAGGAGTTTGAGACCTGCCTGGCCAACAATGTGAGACTGCGTCTCTACTAAAAATACAAAAATTAGCCAGGCATGGTGTTGCGTGCCTGTAATCCCAGCAACTCAGGAGGCTGAGGCAAGAGAATCTCTTGAACTCAGGAGGCTCAGGTTGCAGTGAGCCAAGATCACACTATTGCACTCCAGCCTGCATGACAGAGCAAGACTCCCTTTTTTAAAAAAAAAAAGAAAGAAAAAAGAAGGGAAATTCCAAGACAAGATCGCACCCCAGCCTGCCATTCAGAGAGGCACAATTACGAAGTGTTCATGAGGAGGGACTACAAATCCTTGGTTCAAATCGTTGTTCTGCTACTTGCTGGCTGCGTGGTCTTGGGCAAGGGTCTTACCTTCTCTGGTGTGAGTTTCTGCATCGGTGGAATAAGTGTGCTAATCATAGGATCTCATCGCTGGGCCATGGCGATGATGCAATCAGAGATACCAGTAACACAGGCAGAGCTGTGGCACATGGTGGTGCCTGGATTGCCTTCCTTCTCTCTCCACCTTTGCTGCCCTGTAACTGCAATGTGTTCCTCTGCCTTCTCACCCGCCCTATCCCCTCCCACCTCATCCTGTCTCCGGCCTCTCTGCAGATTCTCTGGACCTTCTCCATCTACCTGGAGTCGGTGGCCATCTTGCCACAGCTGTTCATGGTGAGCAAGACTGGTGAGGCGGAGACCATCACCAGCCACTACTTGTTTGCGCTGGGCGTTTACCGCACACTCTATCTCTTCAACTGGATCTGGCGCTACCATTTCGAGGGCTTCTTCGACCTCATTGCCATCGTGGCAGGCCTGGTGCAGACAGTCCTCTACTGCGATTTCTTCTACCTCTATATCACCAAAGGTAGCCGGGATGTGGGGAGGGGCTGGAAGGGAGCCTCCTCTTTCCTCAGCTCCTGCCTTCCCTGGGGCCTGGGGTCTGTCTCCTTACCTCTGTATTATGCAAGGGAGGAAGGGTCTCTTCTCCTGGTTTTGGGGGGTCGCCGGTACACCATCCTCTTAGAAATTCAGACCGTTAGCCTCTGCCTCCTTAAGGACTAAGAATTTTCTGTCCTTAGCCCCCGTGTTGCTTTGAGTGGAGGCCAGGCAGGGCAGGGACTCAGGCCTACTGAGGTTCATTCATTTATTCATTCAACAAATGTATTGAGTACTTTCTGTGTCCCCAGCCAGGTGCTAGGCTCTGGGGATCCAGCAGTTTGAGAAAAGATAGACAAAGGCCTCCTCTTCCCTTTTATTCTGGTGGGAGAGATGGTGAATGAACAAGTAAACAAAGAGAATTGGCCAGGTGCGGTGGTTCAGGCCTGTAATCCCAGCACTTTGGAAGGCCAAGGAAGGTGGATCACTTGAGTCCAGGAGTTCCAGACCAGCCTGAGCAACACAGCAAGACCCTGTCACTATAAAAAATTAAAAAATAAGCCAGGCATGGTGGTGAATGCCTGTGGGTGGCTGAGGTGGGAGGATTGCTTGAGCCAAGGAGGTCAAGGCTGCAGGGAGCTGTGTGCCACTGCACTCCAGCCTGGGCACCAGAGTGAGAGCCTGTCTCAAGAAAGAGGCTGGGTGCGGTGGTTCATGCCTGTAATCCCAGCACTCTGGAAAGCCAAGGCAGGCAGATCAGAGGTCAAGAGATAGAGACCATCCTGGCTAACACGGTGAAACCCTGTCTCTACTAAAAATACAAAAAATTAGCCGGATGTGGTGGCGGGTGCCTGTAGTCCCATTTACTTGGGAGGCTGAGGCAGGAGAATCACTTGAACCAGGAAGGCAGAGGTTGCAGTGAGCTAAGATCATGCCACTAGACTCCAGCCTGGGTGACTCTGTCAATAAAAAAAAAAAAAAAAAGGCCGGGCACGGTGGCTCAAGCCTGTAATCCCAGCACTTTGGGAGGCCGCGGCAGGTGGATCATGAGGTCAAGAGGTCGAGACCATCCTGGTCAACATGGTGAAACCCCGTCTCTACTAAAAATACAAAAATTAGCTGGGCATGGTGGCGGGTGCCTGTAATCCCAGCTACTCAGGAGGCTGAGGCAGGAGAATTGCTTGAACCCAGGAGGCGGAGGTTGCGGTGAGCCGAGATCGTGCCAGCCTGGGTAACAAGAGCGAAACTCCGTCTCAAAATAAATAAATAAATAAATAAATAGGGCCGGGCACGGTGGCTCAAGCCTGTAATCCCAGCACTTTGGGAGGCCGAGGCGGGTGGATCACAAGGTCAAGAGATCGAGACCATCCTGGTCAACATGGTGAAACCCCGTCTCTACTAAAAATACAAAAAATTAGCTGGGCATGGTGGTGTGTGCCTGTAATCCCGGCTACTCAGGAGGCTGAGGCAGGAGAATTGCCTGAACCCAGGAGGCAGAGGTTGCAGTGAGCTGAGATCGCGCCATTGCACTCCAGCCTGGGTAACAAGAGCGAAACTCCGTCTCAAAAAAAAAAAGAAAGAAAGATCACTATTGCTGGTAGTGAGAAGGGGTAGGAACGAAATCAACCAGGAATGTATCTGTGAGTCCTGGGGGACCTCCCTCCCTGAGGATCTGCCCATCTAGCATGCAGGCCCTGCTCTGCCTGTGGGAGGCTGTCCCCTCCCTGTGGGGGCCCCAGCAGTGACACCCTCCTCGTTTTTTTCTCCTGACAGTCCTAAAGGGGAAGAAGTTGAGTTTGCCGGCGTAGCCCTGGTCCTTGCCGTCTCTCTCGGCAGCGGCGGGAGGCAGAGGAAGGCAGCGGACGATGAAGAGCTTTCCCATCCATGGGTGACTTTTTTAAGAACCCACCTCTCGTGCTCCCCATCCCACCTCCTGCCGGGTTTCAGGGGGACAGTGGAGGACCTAGGTCTTTGGGAGCTCAGGACTTGGGCTGTTTGTAGTTTTTTGCCTTTTAGAGAAGAAAAGAAAAAAAAAATCTTTCCACTCTTTAGTTTTTTGATTCTGATGACTCGTTTTTTCTTCTACTCTGTGGCCCCAATTTTTATAAACTGTTTTTGAATGTCCCATGGGCGGGGGCAGGGTCCAAGATCGTTTCCCTTCCCCAGGCCCCTTGGCTCCCTCCCAGATCCCACCCCCAGCCCCACTGGTTGCCAAACACTAAATCTGCCGACACCCATCTGCCCCACCTCCTGCCATGGCCATGAACCACAGCCACTCTTAAATTTCTAGGTTGGGGATAGGGAGAAAGGGAGGCCCAGGAAGGTCTCCCTTGATTTTTTCATAGTAATTTTTTCCCCCAGAGTTTGAGTTTTTTGGTCTTCTTCTGGTTTTTTGGCAAATTATGGGGGCTCAGGGCTCACATTCGGGAAGTGGGCTGGCCCGAGGGTCACCATGGCTCTCACACCATGTTTTTGTACAGAACTGACGGTTGATTCTTTGTTCTCTTGAAATAAACAGAAGAAAATGAAACCTTTCTTTTGCTGCTTCTTGCCTCTCTTTCTCTGGTGCATGTGCGGTCCTGCCCCTGCCCCTTTTCTGCTTCCGATTTTGCCTTGTTGACCATCTGCAGGCAACGAGGCCTGGGAGGAACAGGAAGAGGAGAAACTGGGTCCCTCAAGACTTTCAGCTGTGCAATTCCTCACGGTGCTGCTGGGGAAGAGATTTTGGAGAGAATCTGGAAGAGTCTTCTTACCTCGGCACAGAACTCGTCTGATGGTTCTCAAAACCCTCAGGGTTGCAGAGGACCTTCAGGAGCATCTGCCAGGCGTGGTGGCTCACGCTTATAGTCCCAGCACTTTGGGAGGCCGAGGCGGTTGGATCACCTGAGGTCAGGAGTTCCAGACCAGCCCGGCCAACACAGCGAAAACCCGTCTACTAAAAATACACAAAAGTAGCCAGGCATGGTGGTGCTCGCCTGTAATCCCAGCTACTCAGGAGGCTGAGGCAGGAGAATCACTTGAATCTGGAAGGTGGAGGTTGCAATTAGCTGAGATCAAACCACTGCACTCCGGCCTGGGAAACAGAGAGAGACTATCTCAAAACAAACAAACAAACAAAAAAACCCCAAAACTTAGTGGATGTGGTGGTAGGTGCCATAATCCCAGATGCTTGAGAGACTGAGGCAGGAGAATCACTTGAACCGGGGAGGTGGAGGTTTCGGTGAGCCGAGATCACGCCACTGCACTCCAGCCTGGGCAACAAGAGTGAAACTCTGTCTCAAATAAATAAATAAATAAATAAATAAATAAAGGAATGGGTCTCCAGCCTCTAAAAACCAGATTTTCACATTAAAGTCTAGAATCTAGATTTCTGGCTTCTCTTGAAAATAAATCCATCAGTCTAACAATGCCGGGTCCTCATTTCTGGGTGGCAACAGATGGCGGGATCTGAATGGATGGGACGCAGCTCTTTTCATCACAGCCCCCAGGACTTGGCTGCAGGCTTGTTACCATTTATTATTGGGCTGACGCTGTGTGGTTATTTTTGTTTGTGGAGTTAAAAGGGAAGTGAAATATTTTCCTTGTCTCTCTCCAGATTGGCTTCACACCTGGCCTATTTTCTTCACTTACATTACCTGCCTGGCTCTTGCAGACTTTTGGATTTTTGACCCTTGACCAAGTCAAGCTTCCTAGATGTCCTCTAAGACCTTCCTAAACTCTGTGTAACTGCCTGCAGCTTCCCTGTATGCTGGCTCTGGAAGCTTGAGGAGGCAGGGAGCTGGTGTTTCCTGAGCACTTGATATGTGCCAGGCGCTGTGTGTGACGCAATGGACTGCTGCCACCCTCACAGTATCCCTACAGAGAGGGCACTTTGTGGACGAGGAAACAGGCTCAGAGGGGTGAGTGGCAAAAGCGGGCTTTGTACCTGGGTTTTGTGATGCCAGAGCTTGTGTGCTTAACCAACACTGGCTGGTTTTTCAGTTTTTTGTTTTTTTCTCTTTTTTGTTTTTTGAGACAGAGTCTCACTCTGTCATCAAGTTGGAGTGCAGTGGCGTGATCTTGGCTCACTCAGCCTCTGTCTCCTGCCCCAGCCTCCCAAGTAGCTGGGACTACAGGTGTGCACCACCATGCCTGGATAATTTTTGTATTTTTAGTAGAGACAGGGTTTCACCATGTTGGCCAGGATGGTCTTGATCTCTTGACCTCGTGATCTGGCCGCCTCGGCCTCCCAAAGTGCTGGGATTACAGTTGTTTCTTTCTCTTAAGCCAAAGGACCTTCTGCTTAGATTTGTGCCGGAAACCCAATATGGAAAACACAGGAGTGGGGCCACTTGCTTGCTGGGTCCCAAGTGGGACTAGGGAAGGGGGTTGTACTGCTGCCTGCTCAGCCCAAGGCATCTTTTTTTTTTTTTTGATTACATGTTGCAATGATACTTTGGATATATTGACATAAATAAAATAGTAAAATCAATTGCACTTGTTTCATTTTACTTTTCTTTCCTTTTTTTGAGACGGAGCCTCACTCTGGAGTGCAGTGGCATAATCTTGGCTCGCTGCAACCTCCGCCTCCTAGGTTCAAGTGCCTCAGCCACCCAAGTGACTGGGATTACAGGCACACCTGGCTAATTTTTGTATTTTTAGTAGAGATGGGGTTTCACCATGTTGGCCAGGCTGGTCTTGAACTCCTGGCCTCAAGTGATCCACCTGCCTCCACCTCTCAAAGTACTGGGATTACAGGTGTAAGCCACTGCATCCAGCGTTGTTTTACTTTTCTCAATGTGGCCACTAGACTATTTTAAACTCCCCTTGGGTGTCGCATCAGATTTCAGGTGGACAGCACTGTTCTAGAAACCCCAGGCTGGCCAGGCGTGGTGGCTCATGCCTATAATCTCAACACTTCAGGAAGCCAAGGCAGGAGGACTGTTTTAGCCCAGGAGTTCAAGACCAGCCAGGGCAACATAGTGAGATCCGATCTCTTAAAAAAATTGAAAAATGAGCTGCGAGCGGTGGCACACAACTGTAGTCCCAGCTACTTAGGGGCTTGAGGCAGGAGGATTGCTCGATGCCTAGAGGTCAAGGCTGTAGGGGCTATGATTGTACCACTGCACTCCAGTCAGGGCTACAGAGGGAGATGCCATCTCAGGAAAAAAGAAAAAAAGAGGCCCTGTCACTGAATGTGTGCAGAGTGGAGGCTGCCCCTCCTGGACATAGCTCTGTCCCCCCTACTCCCTTAGAAGGCGCTTCACCCACTGGGGTTACCTGCCTGGCTCCTACAGGTAGGAACATTTGTGGCCTGTGCATGAGTCTCCCACTTACCACTGGGTTTCTCCTAGAATAAAAACCTCTCCTCCCCGAAGATAGTCTTTGAACTATTTGAAGACAAGGATCTGCCTTGAATCTCATTGACAGACTCAGCACCCTCGTTCACGGACTCCTCACACAGCGTGGATTTTAGTCTTTGGTCACCGTGGGGAGTGAGAGGGCTTGGGCTCGGGCTTGAGTGACAGGGCTGAGTCCTACTGTTGGCCCTTCCTCCTGGTGTTTTCTCCACAGGTGGAAGCACTTTCTGTCTCTGAACTTTTGCTTCCTCAACTGTAAGATGGGGTACCTTGCTGGACGTGGTGACTCATGCCTCTAATCACAGAACTTTGGGAGGCCAAGGCGGGCAGATCACCTGTGGTTGGGAGTTCAAGACCAGCCCGACCAACATAGAGAAACCCTGTCTCTACTAAAAACACAAAATTAGCCAGTCATGGTGGCGGGTGCCTGTAATTCCAGCAACTCGGGAAGCTGAGGCAGGAGAATCGCTTGAACCTGGGAGGCGGAGGTTGCTGTGAGCTGAGATTGTGCCACTACACTCCAGCCTGGGCGACAAGAGTGAAACTGTCTCAAAAAGAAAAAAAAAGTGGGGCGCCTTGTACCTCCCTCTCCTGGCCAGTGTGGGGACTCCAGGAGTAATGGCTTGACAGGACTTAGTGTGAAACAGGCTTCAAAAAGTGCTTCCCTCCTCTCACCACCTCCAATCCATCACTATGAAGGTGGTGCCTCAGTGATGGCGCCAGGAGGTGGTATGGAAATGTGACCCAGTACAGAGACCCCAGAGGTGAACTAGTGGGATTCTTTCCTACCCTTGTCACTCAAGGGACCAGAGCGGAACAGACATAAGAAGGACTGAAGGCTTTCAGAAACCCTTCTAGAGGGAGGATTCTCTCTTTACTGATGTGGATAAGGATATTTAATTGTCAGGCATCATAGCGAGGCGGGGGCCCTTTGGAATGGTCAGACTGGGTGACAGGGCAGAGCTGGCATAATTCAGGCTGTGGGGGCCAGTGGTGGGCACGTTCACAGGGCTGGTGGAGGAGGGTGGGGAGAGGGTGTTTAGCACCATGCCGCCCTCATCCAAGGAACGCTTGTATGGGACTGCAGCATCGTTTCGGAGGTCCTGGAAAGCCAAGTAGGCCTGGAATATCTGTGGGCAGAAAAGGGTGCGCTGAAGGCTGACTTGGGCTTGGCTGGGCAGGTCAGGAGAGGGACTGGGCTGAGGACCAGCCTGGGAGGAAGACAAGGGTCCCATTATTTGAACTGCTCACTGCCCAGGGGCCCCGGGCCGAAGCACGGGCCCTGATGCTGGGTTGTGGCTGCTCAGAAGAAGGGGCACTTGGAAGGGACCAGCAGAGTCTTGGGGGAGCCCCCTACCCCCGACTCCCAGGGGAGCTGACTGAGCGCAGGAATGTTCTAGCCCTTTCAATCGTGCCCTGCAGAGGATGCCCCTCCTAGGGAGGGGTGGTAGAGGGGCTTGTCCTCACCCAGGCAAGAATGGAGAAGAAGGTGAAGGTGATGGCCACCTGGGCACTGCTGCTCCCCAGGAGGAACTCTTTGGGTGGCGAATGCTGCCACTGGTTGGTCAGGAAGCAGAAACCCACGAACCAGACAATTATCCAGAGAACTGTGGCATTATAGGGAAAGAAGAGGGACAGGGGGAAACCTCGCTCAGGCAGGGCTGCTGAGGCATGAGAAGGACAGGGCTGGTGGTCTTGCTGCATGACCTCCCACGAGTCACTGAAAAAAAATTTTTTTTTTGGCCGGGCAGGGTGGCTCACCCCTGTAATCCCAGCACTTCGGGAGGCCGAGGTGGGCGGATCACCTGAGATCGGGAGTTTGAGACCAGCCTGACCAACGTGGAGAAACCCCATCTCTACTAAAAATACAAATTACAGGTGGTGTGCACCTGTAATCCCATCTACTTGGGAGGCTGAGGCAGGAGAATCACTTGAACCTGGAAGGTGGAGGTTGCAGACAGCCAAGATCACACCACTGCACTCCAGCCTGGCAACAAGAGC
Source organism: Saguinus oedipus (assembly GCA_031835075.1). Taxonomy (NCBI): domain Eukaryota; kingdom Metazoa; phylum Chordata; class Mammalia; order Primates; family Cebidae; genus Saguinus; species Saguinus oedipus. The sequence continues at coordinate 49,618,734 of CM063187.1, read as the reverse complement.
GAAGCTCTGTCTCAAAAATAAGTACATAAATAAATAAATAAAATAATTTTATTAGTTTCTATGTTGACACATCTCCCACAAGTTATTCCCCAATCCCTCGAAGCCCTCCCTAGAGTGAGCCGCTGGAGTAGAGCTGCGCTGTCTAATACAGGAGCCACTGGCCACATGCAGCTGTTTAAATTTCTATTCATCAACACAGAATTTTAGGCCAGGTGCAGTGGCTCACGCCTGTAATCCCAACATTTTGGGAGGCTGAGGCGGGCGGATCACTTGAGGCCAGGTGTTTGAGACCAGTCTGGCCAACATGGCAAAACCCTCTCTACTAAAAATACACAAACTAGCCGGGCATGGTGGCGGGCGCCTGTAGTCCCAGCTACTCAGGAGGCTGAGGCAGGAGAATCTCTTGAACTCTGGAGGCAGAAGTTGCAGTGAGCCGAGATCGTGCCACTGCCCTCCCGCCTGGACGACAGAGTGCAACTCTGCTTCACACACACAAAAAGAAAGCCCAGGTACAGAACAGTTCCACCCTCACAGGGAGTTCTCTTGTACAGTGTAGATTCAATGACCTTTGAGGGCTCTCTTGGCCCTAAGTCACTGGGACTGGCCTGGTGGGGAGCAGGAGCAGCGGGGGCGAGGGGTTGAGATCAAGCTGACTGAGAGAAAGGAGGTCAGGCCCCAAGGAAAAGGACACACATTTTGCGCTTGCTGTGTGCCAGGCTCCACTGGGAGTGTCTGGTAGTGGTTACGAGGTAAGACTTTGCATTGAAGTGTGTGACCTGCCATTCAGCAGCTCGGTCCCCATTACATCACCTCATCCAGCCTCAGTTTCCTCCTCCGTAAAATGGGAATATGAACAGGACATACCTCCTGGGGTGGTTCTGAGGACTAAAGGAGAGGAGGCACTTGGAGCCCTTCCGTCTGTGCCTGCCCCGTGGGAGGCACCCAGTAGCCGTCGGCATTACTATAGGCCTCCTTTATCTCATTTCATCCTCAGAAAGCCCCTGCCAGGTAAGGGATTTCATCCCAGCTTCTACTGATGCTCAGAGACGGGAAGAGAGCTGCGCAAGCCCACAGGGCGGGGAGGCGCTGGGTGATTTCCAACCCAGGTCTGTCTGGCTCCATGCTCAACCCCGATTCCTGCCACTGGGTGGTGGCCTTTCAAGAAATGTTCTGTGAATGAGGGAAGTGAATGCGAAGGAAGCACAGGGCAGAAGGGAGGCTGCTAGAATTTTCCTGGGGGTCAGAAGAGGTGAACCTTACCGGGGTCTGAGGGAGGAGTAATAATTCCCCAGGGGGAGACAGCAGGTGCCAGGGCAGTGGGAAGCTCTGGGTCACATGTGGTCAGATGCCTCCTGCTGGGAGGACAGTCAAGGTGAAGGCCGGCTGGGTGGTGAAAGGTTGTGCCCGGGAGACCCTGGGGAGCCTGGAGGGCTGTGAGCAGAAGGAGGGGAAGCTTTGGTTCGGGGGGTCCTGGGGGCTCACCAGCCAGGACGAAGTCCAGGAGCTGGAAGGCTGTCCTGAAGCGGGTGCCGGCGATGCAGGTCTCCTGGGTGTCCAGGACGAGGAAGGCCAGGCAGCTGAGGAAGGCCAGGAAGCCGGCTCCCACGGCAAAGCTGCAGGCCATGTTGTTGCTGTTGAGAATGCAGTGGAGCTGCGGAGACTCCACCTTGTTCTGGTAGCCGTCAGTCAGCAGGGAGGAGAAGATGATCAGGGAGAAGACCTGTGGATTCCCCGGGGCCAGAGAGGAGCTCAGCCTCTCCCCAGAGCTGCTCCTCCTTCCTCCCTGGTGCTGTGGTCTTTCCGCACACCCAGTCACTGGGCCGTCTGGGCCCCTCCCTCCTTGTCATTGCCAGTGTCAGAGCCTTTAGCTTCCTGCCCCACATCCCCTCTGCTCCATTCTGGCTCAGGCCTCGTCCACTCCCCTCGGCCCTCGCCCCTGCCTCCTCCCAGCCTTTCTGCCTCCAGTCTCCTCCACATCTCCCATGGTCCCAGGGGAGTCTTTCCACACCCTTCCCCTCCCTGTCCATAGCCCCTCATGGCTCCCCAGTGCTGCAGGACTGAGTCCCATCCTGAAGTCTGGCCTTGGAGGCCCTGCAGAGTCTCCGCTCCCCTCACTCTCCCAATTTCATCTCTCCCCACTCACCCCTGCCTCCTCACGCTGTCCTGCCACCAAACCCAGGTACCTGCATAAAATGCTTGGCACAGTGCCCAGGACATGGGAAGAGCTGAATCAGTGTTTGCAGTCGTGATTATTGTCTCTGCCTCTCAGCTCTTCCCTCTGGGGTGGTTCCGAGGACTAAATGAGAGGAGGCACTTGCAGCCCTTCCCTCTGCGGCTTCGTCTCCTTCCTCCTAGCCTTGCTAATTCCAATTCCTCCCCCCCTTTTTTTTTTTTGAGACCGAGTCTCGCTTTGTAGCCCAGGCTAGAGTGCAGTGGTGCAACCTTGGCTCACTGCAACCTCTGCCTCCCGGATCCTGGTTCAAGCCATTCTCCTGCCTCAGCCTCCTGAGTAGCTGGCTTTGCAGACACACGCTGCCATGCCCAGCTAATAGAGATGGGGTTTCGCCATGTTGGCCAGGCTGGTCTTGAACTGCTGACCTCGTGATCCGCTCGACTCAGCCTCCCAAAGTGCTGGGATTACAGGCGTGAGCCACAGCACCCAGCCGCACCCGATTCCTTTCTTACGTTCAAGTTGCAAAACAGTCCAAGCATACGGAAAAGCTCCAAGAGAAACATCAGAAACACCTGGGGTCGGCTGCCCAAACTAACACATGTGGACATTTTGCCTTGTTTTTTGGCTTCAGGATTTTGTTTTAGACAAATACGACACTGATCTGGTAACCCTGACCCTCTGGTCTATGCATGGTGCACCGTCTGCGTCCATGCCTGGCTTCCATGTGTATTTGCTAAATAAACCATGGAAACACTCTAAACACACTCACCCCGATCATCCTTACGACCACCCTAGGACACGGGCGCTTCTCACAGCCCTATGTTTCAGATAATGGAACTGAGGTGCAGAGAGGATAAGGAGTTGGCTGAACCCAGTTGGCTGACCAATGGCTGGGTGTGGTGACTCATGCCTGTGATTCAAGCATTTTGGAAGGCTGAGGTGGGAGGATCATGTCAAGCCAGGAGTACCAGCCTGAGCATCAGAGCGAAACCGTCTCTACAAAAATGTTAAAAACAAAAATAGCTAAGGCCAGGTGCAGTGGCTCACACCTGTAATCTCGCACTTTGGGAGGCTGAGGCGGGTGGATCACAAGATCAGGAGTTCAAGACCAGCCTGGCCAACACAGTGAAACCCTGTCTCTACTAAAGATACAAAAAATGAGCTGGGTGTGGTGGCACATGCCTGTGGTCCCACATACTTGGGAGGTTGAGGCGGAAGAATCACTTTTACCTGGGAGGCAGATCGTGCCATTGCACTCCAGCCTGTGTGACAGGGTGAAACTTTGTCTCAAAAAAAAAAAAAAAAAATAGCTCCAGCTACTTGGGAGGCTGAGGTAGGAGGATCACTTGAGCCCAGGAGGCTGAGGCTGCAGTGAGTCATGATCGTGCCACTGCACTCCAGCCGAGGTGACAGAGCAAGACTCTGTCTCAAAACAAACAAACAAAAATCTGGGCACAGTGACTCACATCTGTAATCCCAACACTTGGGAGGCCAATGCGGGAGGAATCGCTTGAGCTAAGGAGACCAGCCTGGACAACAGAGTGAGATCTAGTATCTACCAAAAAAAAAAAAAAAAAAAAAATTAGCTCAGTGTGGTGGCATGCACCTGTAGTCCCAGGTACTTTTGGGGCTGAGGTAGGAAGATCACTTGAGACCCGTAAGTCGAGGCTGCAGTGAGCCCTGATCGTGCCGCTGCACGCCAGGCTGGGTGACAGAGTGAGACCCTGTTTTTTGTTTGTTTGTTTGTTTTTTAAAGTCAGCTGGTCAGTGTGTGTCAGAGCCTGGATTTGAACCAAAGCAGCCTTGCTCCTGAGTCTGCCCTTGACCCCTTGCTCTCCTACCTCACACTGGACCAGGTGTCTTGAGGGCAGGGGCTCCTATCAACGAAATTCAGTAAACATTTGAAGCCCCAGTGATTTGTCCCAGATGGTCACAATGCAGCAGGGCAGGTCCATGCCAGACAAACACAAGCTGTTATGTAGATGGGGGGTGAGGGGGGTGTTGATCTAGGAGGGCTTTCTGGATGAGGCAGTGCTTATGAGGAGTAGTGAAGAATGAGAAAGGCCGAGGAATGAGAAATCCATCTGGAGGACAATAGGGAGCCACAGAGGGCTGTAAGCAGAGGACAGGCAGGGGCAGCTCTGGGTGCAGGTGTAGAAAGACCCTCTGTGTGAAGATGGGTTGGAGGTGGTGAGCCTGGAATCTGGGAGGCCAGTGGGTAGGCTGGGGCCTGGGGTTGGGGAGAGAGTCAAGGCAGAAGCCAGACTGCGGGCTGGATTTAAGATGAGTTCTTTACTGGACCTTAAAGAACAAGGAGTTTCTTGGGCAGACAAGAGGAGGAGGGGCATTCCCGGCTGGGCGGAGGGCACACGGAAAAGCCAGATGTCATCGCGCCGGCAACTTCAGAGATAAGACAGAAACTCACTGGAGGGTTTTGGTGTGAGATGAGGCTGGAAAAGTGGGTGGTAGCCAGACCCTAGGACACCAGGAAAACCAGGACCAGGAGCCGGACCTAGGGAGCCATGGAAAGCATTCAGTGTTATGAATGGGAGGATTCTGTGCGGGGGACAGCCAGGGTCAGACCTTGGGATTAGAGGCGCCCTCTGGGGTCATGTGACTGATGGATTGGAGGTAGGCAAGACAAGAGGCCAACACACCTGAGAGGAGGCGGGGAGGCCCAGGTGAGAAATGCTGAGGCCAGAGCCCTGGGGAATTCAGTAATATTTCGCATGTAAAATAGGACTTGGTGATTGACTGGAACTGGCAGTGTTGATGATACGGGCTGGGGTTGGGGTGGGTAGGCCAAGGGAATCAGAGTGTTGAAAATCTTCCCTTCAGCCTGGTGTGGGGACTCATGCCTGTAATCCCAGTGCTTTGAGAGTTTGAGGTGGGAGGACTGCTTGAGCCTGTGAGATCGGGACTGCAGTGAGCTGTGATTTCACCACTGCTCTCCAGCCTGGGCCACAGACTGAGACCCTGTCTCAAAAAAGAAGGAAAAGAAAATCTCCCTTTCGTTAGACTTGGAACTCTTTCTGGACAGGCTCTACACAGGACTCTTCTCTCTTTTTTCTTTTTTTTGAGACAGTGTGTCACTCTGTCTCGCAGGCAGGCTGGAGTGCAGTGGCATGATCACGGCTCACTGCAGCCTTGATCTGGGCTCAAGCTATCTTCCTACCTCAGCCTCCTGAGTAGATGGAACTACAAGTGCAAAACACCAAGACTCACTAATGTTTACTTTTTTGTAGAGATGGTACTGCTTTTGTAGAGATGGTACTGCTATGTTGCACTGGCGGGTCTCAAACTCCTGGCCTCAAGCAGTCCCCCTGTTTCAGCCTCCCAAAGCATTAGGATTACAGACATGAGTCACATTGCTTGTCCCCCCGCCACCCACCTTTTTTTTTTTTGAAATGAAGTTTTGCTCTTGTTGCCCAGGTTGCAGTGCAATGGCATGATCTCGGCTGACCACAACCTCCGCTTCCTGTGTTCAAGCAATTCTCCTACCTCAGCCTCCTGAGTAGCTGGGATTACAGCCATGTGCCACCATGCCCGGCTAATTTTTTTTATTTTTAGTAGAGATGGGGTTTCTCCATGTTGGTAAGGCTGGTCCTGAACTCCTGACCTCAGGTGATCCACTTGCTTTGGCCTCCCAAAGTGCTGGGGTTACAGGCATGAGCCACTGCACCCAGATGCTCAGCCCCTTCTCTCTGTCCCCAACACCCAGCACTAGACTGGACTTCAGCAATTGTGTGTTGCAAGAGTGAATGACTTTGGCTTCATCCTGGCTCTTGCTCTGCCCTTCAGAGTGAAGATGGAGGAAGCAAAGAACTGACCCCTAAACTCCTCAGCTTCCATCCATCCTCCCTTCTCCTTTGCCTTAATTGCCTTCTGTGAACAACAGTACCACCCTGACTCCCTGTTTGTGCCTCGCCCTTCAGCAATAACCAAGGGTATTCACATCCATCATCTCACTGGATCTGCACAGCGACCCTGGGAGGGAGGCTGTAAGATGATTCTCCCTATTTTGGAAGAACTGAGTCTGTAGACGGGGAGTGTCTTGCCCTGCCGGTCTGAGGCAGAGCCAGGTGGAGGACGGGAAAGCAAATTGATCATTTTTGAGCCCATATTCATTTTACCTGCATTACCTTCCTGGAACCTCACACTGGCCCCACGTGGGGGAGGTTATTAATTCATTTCTGTTTCACAGGTGATAAATCGAAGCCATTATGGTGGCGTGGAAAGAGCCAGACGCGTCTGACTGTGCCAGCTGTATGGCCTTGGGCAAATCACTCATCTCTTGGAGTCTCAGTTTCCCAGCCTGTTTCTATGTGATGAAAAGGAGGAATGTAGGGGTAGGGGCCTGGCTCTAGTAGGTCCCGGAAAATGGTCATTCTTGTTGATTTGCTCAGAGAGGGGAGGCTTCCTCTCAAGGTCAGTAAGCGGTGGAAGGGGGATTGGAATCTAGCTCTCTTGACATCTAGGCAGGGGGCTGGCTGTCCACTGACCTCCAAAACACCAGGCTGTGGCATGAGCCCGGGACCTTGGAGATTTGAGGAGAAGGGGTTCATATGGCTGGAGCGACCCTCTCCCTCTGAAGCCTCAGTTCAAACTCCTTCCATGCCCTCCCTGGTCTGTCCCCAGGGAGGGAGCAAAGATTCATCAGTTAAGGCACCAGCTGGCAGGCGGCAGCGAGGACAGAAGCACCAGCTGCCCAGAGACTCCCTACTGAGGAGCCAGGCCAGGGGGGAAGGAGGAGAGGGTGGGCAGGCGGATGGAGGCGGCGGGCAAAGTCCACGACCAGAACGTCTGGCATGGCTGGCGGCTCCTCCTTCCTTTTCCCCGCACCAGTCCACACCAGCTGAGCTTCCTTCTCCCTTGCCACCCGCCCTGCCTTCTGAGGCTTTCCAGACGGGTGGGTGGATCAGAGTTGGACTTGCTCGCCAGCTGGGTGATGTCCTTGGCCAGATCACGCAACCTCTGTGAGCCTCAGTTTCTCGATTGGGTTAAACAGGGATCAGAATGCCTGCGTCACAGGGTTGTGATGAGGAGTAGAGGAGCTAACACTGGCGAAGGATCCAGTGCTGGGATGTGGTTTGCAAGATTCCCCTCTTTCCCCGGGGAGGACAATGGACACAAGTCCTGATCATCCTAGGCCCTCTTCTCACTCACAAGTAATGATTTGTTTTGATAATAATCCCTATTTAAGGCCGGGCGCGGTGGCTCACACCTGCAATACTAGGGCTTTGAAAGGCCAAGGTGGGTGGATCATTTGAGGTCAGGGGTTCAAGATCAGATTGGCCAAGATGGCGAAACCCCATGTCTACTAAAAACACAAAAATTAGTCGGGTGTGGTGGCACACGCTGGTAATCCCTCACTTGGGAGGCATGAGACTTGCTTGAACCCAAGAGGTGGAGGTTGCAGTGAGCTGAGATTACACCACTGCACTCCAACCTCGGTGACAGAGCAAGACTCTGTCTCAAAAAAATAAATAAATAAATAAAAAGAAAAGAATAAAAAATAGGCTAGGTGCAGTGGCTCACACCTCTAATCCCAGTACTTTGGGAGGCTGAGGAGGGCCAATCACAAGGTCAGGAGTTTGAGACCAGCTTGACGAACATGGTGAAACCCCATCTCTACTAAAAATACAAAAATTAGCCAAGTGTGGTGGCATATGCCTACAATCCCAGCTACTCAGGAGGCTGAGGCAGGAGAATCACTTGAACCCAGGAGGCGGAGGTTGGAGTGAGCCGAGATGGCGCCACTGCACTCCAACCTGGGTGACAGAGCGAGACTCGTCTCAAAAAAAAAAAAAGTCACTAAGGAAAGATTACTTGCCCTGCCCATGCTAATCAGTTTAGAGCCATTAATTTGTTTCATTTTCACAACCGTCCTTTCTAGGAGTAGGATATTAGGACACAGACGAGAGCATGGAGACATTCAGAGAAATCAAGTAACTTACTCAACGTCACACAGACATAGAGTGACCATGCAGGCCATCAAACAAAAGGGGCACTTTTGAGAATGAAAGGTGTGTGGCCGGGCGCGGTGGCTCACGCCTGTAATCCTAGCACTTTGGAAGGCCGAGGTAGGTGGATCACCTGAGGTTAAGAGTTCAAGACCAGCCTGGCCATAATGGTGAAACCCCATCTTTTTTTTTTTTTGAAAAAAAAAAAAGAGAGCGAGAAAATGAAAGGTGCTGCTACTGGTAATTACGCCAGGCCTGGCCCAGGTATAAACTGGGCAGTATGCCACTCTGCAAGGACAGCACGTGGCTGAGCCAGGATTCCAGGCCTGTTTATTCCTTCTCCAACCTGAGGCTCTAGAAGGGGCCGAGAGGAGATACTCTGGATAAGGAATCTGGGAGTGGAGACCCTGGGTTTCAGCCGGGGAACCCCACCTACTCCCAAGACCTCTATCAAGTCTCAGTTTCCAATTCTGTTAAAGGAGAGCAATGGAAGCAGCACAGGTAAAAGCTCAGAGCCACAGCCCCAACCCTTCATGTACTGAAGTCCAGAGACGAGCAGCGATTGGCTCAAGATCACACAGCAAAGTCCAGGCTGAATGAGGATTTGACTCCAGTGGCCGGATTCTTCGGGAATGTGGTGATGATGAAATGAACGCTGGCATAGTGCCCAGCACACAGTGACCACCCCACATCTGGTACTTCAGGTCTGCATTCCTCATTCTCTTCCTAGAGGCCCCAACCCCTGTTCCTCTCCTCCTCCTCCCTCAACTGGGAGGTGGAAAATGAATGGGCTCTGGCATCTCACAGATCTGAGTTTGAATCCTGCCCCTCCCTGCCTTTTACTGCATGACCTTAGCCAATGCTATCTCATAGTAATGAAAATGTCCCATATCGGCAATAATTTTCTTTTTTTGAGATGGAGTCTCACTCTGTTACCAAGGCTGGAGTGCAACCTCTGCCACCTGAGCACAAGCCATCCTCGAGTCTCAGCCCCCTAAGCGGGGGCTGGGACTACTGACTTGTGCCACCACGCCTGGCTGATTTTTTTTTGAGATGGAGTCTCGCTCTGTTGCCCAGGCGGGAGTGCAGCAGTTCAATCTCAGCTCACTGCAACCTCCATCTCCCGGGCTCAAGCAATTCTCGTGCCTCAGCCTCCTGAGTAGCTGGGATTACAGGCACCTGCCATGATGCCCAGCTAATTTTTATATTTTTCGTAGAGACGGTGTTTCACCATGTTGGTTAGGTTGGTCTCGAACCCCTGACCTCATGATCTGCTCGCCTTGGCCTCCCAAAGTGCTGGGATAACAGGTGTGAACTACCACACCTTGCCTATACTGTTTAATTTGAGAGTCCCCAGCTACATGTGGCTGTTGAGCATGTAAAATGTGGCCACTGTGACTAAAGAATGGACTGGTTTTTTTTTTAGAGACAGAGTTTCGCTCTTGTTGCCCAGGTTGGAGTGCAATGGCACAATATCTTGGCTCACGACAAACTCTGCCTACTAGATTCAAGTGAATCTCCTGCTTCAGTCTCCCAAGTAGCTGGGACTAAGGCTCATGCCACCACGCTGGCTAGTTTTGTGTTTTTAGTAGATGGGGTTTCTCCATGTTGGTCAGGCTGGTCTTAAACTCCTGACCTCAGGTGAGCCACCCACCTCGGCCTCCCAAAGTGCTGGGATTATAGGCGTGAGCCACCACACGCGGACTGGATCTTATTTTTAATTAGTGCAAAGGGAGGTAGTCACATGTGGCTGTGGCTACCCCACTGGACATCCCAGATTTAAAAAATTTACTTAGGCTGGGTGCAGTGGCTGACACCTGTAATCTCAGCATTTTGGGAGGCTGAGGTGGGCAGATCACTTGAGATCAGGAGTTTGAGACCAGCCTGGGCAACATGGCAAAACCCTATCTTTTTAATTCTTTAATCTCGGCTACTCTCGAGGCTGAGGCAGGAGAATCGCTTGAACCTAGGAGGTGAATGTTGCAGTGAGACAAGATCAAGCCACTGCACTCTGGGTGACATAGTGAAACTGTTTATTTCTTTTTCTCTTTTTTTTTTTTTGAGAGGGAGTCTGGCTCTGTTGCCCAGCCTGGAGTACAGGGGTACGATCTCCGCTCACTGCAACCTCTGCCACCCAGGTTCAAGGGATTCTCTTGCCTCAGCCTCCTTGATAGCTAGGATTACAGGTGTGCACCATTATGCCTGGCTAATTAAGACTTTTGAAAAAAAAATTACCTAACTTTTCTGAGCCGAAGTTTTCTTATCTCAGAGACGGGACTCACGGCATGTACTCTGAGGCCTGTTCCTTACTATGAGAGTCCATAAGTACCTCTATAGCACTGGGCTCATAGTGGGGTGCTCGGGTAAAGGTGGCGTCAGCATTTGGTCCCTGTTGCTTTGTTTCCTCGTCTGATCCCTTCCTTGCCCCCCTCCTCCCGCACTGTGTCTGGGAGAGCTCCTGGCTCCTGTCACCTAGGGGCACAGGCGGGCCAGGGGAGGGCCTCACCCCCTCGAAGACCCGAGTGATGGTCTTGGGCCTCTTCAGAAACCGCACGGCTTTGCTGCTGGCCAGGTCCTGGAGGCTTTCTGGGATGTGCATGGCAGCTGCTCTCCTTTGGGGGCACTGGGAGGTGGGAGCCGGGGTGCTGGGCACTGTCTGCTGGACGCTGCTGTCTGGGACTCCAGGCTGGCCCTGGGCTCGGCTGCTGTGGGATGACACAGATGGAGGATGCCAGTCAAGGCTGCAGGTGGTGGGGCTGTCGGGGGTCCCAGGACTGGGGGACATGGGGTATGGATGTAGGGGGAGTCCCCAGAATGGAGTTGTGTGAGGTGAGGGGGCTGCTGGGCCTTTTAGGAGAGTGTGGGGTGAAGGGGCTGCCAGAGGCCCGAGAAGCAAGGGACATAGGATGGGGGTACAGGTGGCTTGTAGGGAATGGGGTTGTGTCTTGAGGGGGCTTCTGGGAGCCCCAGGAATGGGGGGCATAGGATAGGGGTATGGGGGGTCCCAGGAATGGGGTTGTGTGGGGTGGGAGGGTTGCTGGGGGTTGGAGAGGTGGTGGTGCAGGGTGAGAGAGTTGCTGACGGTGCCCTGAGTTGAGGTGTGGGTTAAGGGGTCTATGGATGATTCCAGAGAGGTGAGGGCCTGGGGTGAGGGGGATTCTGGGGGTTCCAGGAGTGGGGGACTAAGTGAAGGGACTGCTTCATGTTCCAGAAATTAGGAATGTGGGCTGAGGGGACTGTGTGGTGAGAGGACTGCCAGGGGTCCCAGAGGTGGAGTGCAGGGGAGGGCTGGCATATTTGGGGACTACATCCTGTGACCCAGGAGCAGAAGGGGTCACAGAAGGATGGAGTCCCTCTGTGAGAGGACACAGGTGGAATTTTCTGGGGACTAGGGGGTGCTGCCATTGGGATCAGAGCCCCTGGGAGGTCTGAACGCAAAGAATCCCTTTTAGGTTTAGGGGTGACAGCACCCATCGTGGAGAACGCAGGCATCAGGGCATATTTCAGCCTTTCCCTGTCATTTGGGGCTGTTTCCCAGAATAGGGGCCTCCCTTCCGAATTCAGCTCCATTTTCATGAAAGTGCACTTCCTCAAGCTGGGAGTCGGGACCTCGGATTTGCGGAGAACCTTAGAATGAGGCCAGACCTCGACACTGGGCTACCTTCTTAGTATCGCAGTCTCCCCTTTAAGGGTGCTGGGGTTTGGGGGCGACGCCGCCTGACAAAGGGCCGCCCCTTCTCTGGAGGGCCAATCTGCGTCGTCTGGGGGCCCAGCCTTCCTTCCGCCTGCCCACCCGCCCTGGTCCCTGGCGCCACCTCAGCTTTCTTTTGGTTCCGCTTTTTCCCGCCTTTTCGCTCCTCCACAGCTGACTGGCTGCTCCCAAGTCCCGCCCCCTCCCTCTTTCCACCTACTCAGGAGCTGACACGAGCGGGGCCGTGGCCTCGGCGGACGTTGGGCTGCGCGCCGTTGGCTGCCCGCGCGCGGGAGCCCTGTCCCGCCCACTCCTCCCGGGAGTCTCGCGCGCACTCCGCCCCTTCCCTTTGAAGCAAGCGGACAAGGAGACACTCCTGCTGCGCATGCGTCGCGCCCAAAAGAGACCTGTGGTAGAGAAAGAGAAGCAGCTGGTGCATGCGTAGTTGAGATAGCGAGTCGGCGGAGAGAATGGACAGCGCGCATTGACCCAAGCTCTGCGCATGCGTTTTACTGCTGGCTGAAGCCGAACCTCGAGCGCCCAGGACACCCTTCTGCACATGCGCAGGAGGCTCAATGACAGTCACGCTTTGGCTAAGGTGAGGGAGAGAGCGGGGATTGAATGGCCAGGGAGGGTGGCCCTGCACCCCCTAGGTAACCTTCCCGAGCATTTCCTGTTCTCTTAAGATCTACCTTGCTGTCTAGACCCCGAAGAAACGTTGTGCCACTACAAGGTCTCTGGGCCTGCAAAACGCCCCAGAACCTAAGACCTCTGACCCCTGTCTGGGACCCAGGCCAACTGAGCAGTGTGGGAAGGGGACGGGCAAGAGGGGCCTCGAGGCGAGCGGATGAGCTCTGCGCCCTGCCTGGGGTAGGGACGGCTTCTGGAGGGTGGGAAGTGGAGGTGGAAAGGGCCGTTTTCCTCTAGATGGCCTTTGACCCCTGCCCATTTCCCTTTGTTTAGGCTCCGGGGAAAGGGTCTAGCCATGCTGCATGTGACCCGGGGGGTCTGGGGGTCCAGGGTCCGAGTATTGCCACTGTTGCCCACGGTCCTCGGGCCCCCCCGGACCCTCTCATCGCTGGCGGCCAAGATGGGGGAGTATCGCAAGATGTGGAACCCCACAGAGCCCCGCGACTGGGCCCAGCAGTACCGCGAGCGCTTCATTCCCTTCTCCAAGGAGCAGCTGCTCCGCCTCCTAATACAGGTACCGCCCGTCCCGGGTCCAAGAGCCTGGTGACTACGACTCCCAGCAGGCCTCGCGGCGGCAGGGCCTTAATTGCTGCAGAGAACTGCCCTGGGCCTCCTGGGAATTGAAGTTCCCGGGTCCCTTCGTGGTCCCTAGGGGGCAGGAGTTGATGAGCTGGAATGGTGGAGCCAGGCCTCTGAGATGCAGACGCAGCATCCATTCTGACTCTGGCTTGTTTTGAGGACTTAAACAGGCACCCTCTGGGGCATGGTTTTTCCCTCTGTAAGACAGGTATAGTAATCATCCTCATGATTACTATTTCTGCTGCCTGATAATAATTGTACCTATAAAGTCACAACCCTATAATCGTAATTGTTATCACACGATTTGAGCTCTGACTCTACGACACTGTGCCAGACATTTTTCATGTATTGTTGAATCATCAGTAACAGAGATACCACCATCATCCCCAATGAGATAATAGAAGCAGATGGAAGGAAAGTAATTTACCCAAGGCCACAAGCATAGTGGCTTAGATTTGAACCAAAGTGGTCTGACTCTAGAGCTGGCCCAGGACTAGGCCAGCTCTAGAGTCAGACTAGGCAAGTGAGGCATTTGCTTGACCCTGAGAGTGAGTTACCCATTAAATTTTGCACCCTAGGGTGCCACATTTACCTCATCCTAGTCCTGGTCTCACTCACTCCAGAACCTGAGCTCTTACCACCACCATCGTCATCATACCTGTCTTTATTGAGGATGGTCATCCATTCATTTATTTTCATTTTATTTATTTATTTATTTGAGACATCTTGCTCTGTTGCCAGGCTGGAGTGTAGTGGCGTGATCTTGGCTCACTGCAACCTCCGCCTCCCAAGTTCAAGTGATTCTCCTGCTTCAGCCTCCTGAGTAGCTGGGACTACAGGTGCACACCACCATGCCCAGATAGTTTTTGTATTTTTAGTAGAGATGGGGTTTCACCATGTTGGCCAGGATGGTCTCAATCTCTTGACCTCATGATCCACTCACCTTGACCTCCCAAAGTGCTAGGATTAGAAGTGTAAGCCATCACATCTGGCCTTATTTATTTATTTATTTGAGACAGTGTATCGCTCTTGCCCAGACTGGAGTGCAGTGGTGCAAACTCAGCTCACTGTAACCTCTGCCTCCTGGACTCAAGTGATTCTCCTGTCTCAGCCCCCTGAGTAGCTGGGACTACAGGTGCCCACCACCACGCCTGGCTAATTTTTATATTTTAATAGAGACAGAGTTTCACCATGTTGTCCAGGTTGGTCTTAAACTCCTGGCCTCAAGTGATCTGCCCACCTTGGCTTCCTAAAGTGCTGGGATTACAGATGTGAGCCATCACACCCAACCATCATTCGTTCATTTAACATGTATTTATTGAACACCTGCTGTATGCACTCAATTCTAGACTTGACAAACATAAATATATGCACACACAAGGATTTGCAAGAAAATACACACACAAACAAACCAAGATGTGTACACAAATACACAAATATACACATAGAAATGCACATGCACAAATATACACACAAATATGCACACATACATAAACACAAATACATGCACACACAAATATGCACACAAAAATATACACACAAATATATGCACACATATGTAAACACGTTTATATAGGACACCTGTAATCTTATCAAATTCTCACTGTAGCCCTCTGAGAAAGAGGGTGTAATCCTCTGTTGCCAGTGAGGAAACTGAGGCTCAGAGAAGTGAAGACAATTACCCAAGACATTGAGATAGGAAACATAAAGAAGTGGTTCAAGGTGGGACGCGGTGGCTCACGCCTGTAATCCCAGCACTCTGGGAGGCTGAGGCAGGTGGATCACCTGAGGTCAGAAGTTCAAGACCAGCCTGGCCAACATGGTGAAACCCCAACTCTACTAAAACTATAAAAAAATTAGCTGGGCGTGGTGGCGTATAGCTGTAGTCTCAGCTACTTGGAAGGCTGAGGCAGAAGAATGTCTTAAACTTGGGAGGCAGAGGTTGCAGTAAGCCGAGATCACGCCACTGCACTCTAGTCTGGGTGACAGAGCAAGGCTCCATCTCAAAAAAAAAAAAAGCACAAAAATTAGCTAGGCATGGTGGCAGATGCCTGTAATCCCAGCTACTTGGGAGGCCAAAGCAGGAGAATTGCTGGAACTCAGGAGGTGGAGGTTGCATGAGCTGAGATCGTGCCACTGCACTCTAGCCTCAGCAACAGAGTAAGACTGCATCTCAAAAAAAACAAAAAGAAGTAGTTCAATGTGTGCTCTGGAGGCAGGCCTAGATTGCACTTACCTCCCACAGACACTGCAGCCCTTATACCAAGTGACTTTCCAGAGCCTCAGTTTCTCCCTCTGAAAAATAGAGATTATAATTCCATCAGCCTATGAGGTATGGTGGCTCAGCCTCCCAGCACTTTGGGAGGCTGAGGCGGGAAGATTTCCATACCAGCTTGGGCAATATAGTGAGATCCCCACCTCTACCAAAAATTGTAAAAATATTAGCCAGGCATGGTGGTGGGTGCCTAGTACCAGCTACTCAGGAGGCTGAGGTGGGAGGATTGCTTGATCCCAGGAGGTTGAAGATGTAGTGAGCTGAGATCATGCCAATGAACTCCAGCCTGGGTGACAGAATGAGACCCTATCTCAATATAATAATAATTCCATCTCCTTCTAGAAGATCATATTACACTGTCAGACAGTTCCTGGCATTGTGTGAGTTTTGGCTAGGAAGTGTCAAAGGAAAAACTTGAACTTCCAGCTTCTTAAACCCAATATAGTTTTTCAATATATTGGGGTGCCTCAGTTTGAGTAGAATTGATCAGCCCCCTCCCAACTGAAACAAAACTTTTTTTCTTTTTCTTTTTGAGATAGAATCTTGCTGTTGCCTACTCTGGAGTGCAGTGGTGCGATCTTGGCTCACTGCAACCTCCACCTCCCTGGTTCAAGCAATTCTCCAGCATCAACCTCCTGAGTAGCTGGGATTATAGGTGCATGCCACCACGCCAGGCTAATTTTTGTTTTTTGTTTTTGTTTTTTTTTTTGAAACGGAGTTTTGCTCTTGTTACCCAGGCTGGAGTGCAATGGCGCGATCTCGGCTCACGCAAACTCCGCCTCCTGGGTTCAGGCAATTCTCCTGCCTCAGTCTCCCGAGTAGCTGGGATTACAGGCACGCACCACCATGCCCAGCTCATTTTTGTATTTTTAGTAGAGATGGGGGTTCACCTTGTTGACCAGGATGGTCTTGATCTCTTGACCTCGTGATCCACGCGCTTCGGCCTCCCAAAGTGCTGGGATTACAGGCTTGAGCCACCGCGCCCAGCCCTAATTTTTGTATTTTTAGTAGAGAAGGGATTTCACCATGTTGGCCAGGCTGCTCTTGAACTCCTGACCTCAAGTGATCCACCCACCTCAGCCTCCCAAAGTGCTGGGATTACAGGCATGAGCCACCATGCCTGGCCCCAGAACAAAACTTAAAAGTCCAGAGCCCTGGTGTAGATAGGCTGCCCGGGAAAAGAATTCCTCCCCTTGGGGAAGGGGAAAGGCCTACAGAAAAGTTTTCCTTCCTGAGGTAACAGGAATTCCACTCAAGTCCAGCAGAGAAGGCGGCTTTGGAGGCATTCTCAGCCCACGTGGACTTCTGCACCCTGTTCCACTACCACCAAATCCTGGCCCGGCTGCAGGTGAGTACGGGGCCCCTCCAGCCCTGTGGTGCTTGTTCACTTGTCTGCTCATTCAGCAAGTTTCCCTGACACCTTCTTGGGGTCTGACCCTTATTCTAAGTGCTGGGGATTCAGCAGTGAACAGGACAGATGCAGTGACACTTTCATGGAGCCGACATTCCAACTGAGGAGACAAGGAATTAAATAAATATAAAATATGGCCAGGTGCAGTGGCTCACGCCTGTAATCCCAGCACTTTGGGAGGCTGAGGTGGGTGGATCACCTGAGGTCAGGAGTTTGAGACCAGCCTGACCAACATGGAGAAATCCCGTCTCTACTAAAAATACAAAATTAGCCGGGCGTGGTGGCACATGCCTATAATCCCAGCTACTCAGGTGGCTGAGGCTGGAGAATCTCTTGAACCTGGGAGGTGGAAGTTGCAGTGAGCTGAGATCGCACTATGGCATTCCAGTCTCTGGGCAACAAGAGCAAAGCTCCACCTCAAAAAATATATATACACATATATGATGCCTGGTGGTGGTAAATGTCATGAACAATGAGGCGGAGCAGTGAGATAAAGAGGGATGAGAAGGGGCCTGTTTCAGACAGGGTGGGCGGGGAGGGGCTCCGGAGGACGTGACGAGTGGACTAAAGACTTAGTGAAGAAGGGGACCCAGCCTG
Organism: Saguinus oedipus; assembly: GCA_031835075.1. Classification (NCBI taxonomy): domain Eukaryota; kingdom Metazoa; phylum Chordata; class Mammalia; order Primates; family Cebidae; genus Saguinus; species Saguinus oedipus. Next base: position 49,601,355 of record CM063187.1, on the reverse strand, counting down.
ATGGATGCCTGGAGAGGGAGGATGTTCCTGGCAGATGGAAGAGCAAGTGCAAAGGCCCTGAGGTGAGTGGGGGCTGGGAGTGTTGAATAGTGAGGAAGCCACTGTGGCTGTAGGAGAGTGAAGAGCAGGGAGGGTGGGATATGAGGGCAGAGGAGATGGGGCCAGATTGCACTGGGCCTTGTGGGCCACCGTGAGGACCTTGCTTTTTTTCCTTTTTTTTTTTTTTACAGCTCCAAAAAAGTCATCAATTCTGAGCTTGCTTTGTTTTTTTGTTTTGTTTTGTTTTGCTTTTGAGATGGAGTTTTGTTCTGTCACCAAGGCTGCAGTGCAGTGGCGCAATCTCGGCTCACTGCAGCCTCCGCCTCCCAGGCTCAAGTGAGTCTCCTCCTTTAGCCTCCCGAGTAGCTGGGACTACAGGTGTCCACCACTTTGCCCTGCTAATTTTCATGTTTTTTTGTAGAGAGTTGGTTTCACCATGTTGGCTAGGCTGGTCTTGAATTCCTGACCTCAAGTGATCCACCCACCTCGGCCTCCCAAAGTGCTGGGATCGCAGGCCTGAGCCACTGCGCCCGGCCCAGGACCTTGCTTTGACCCTGAGTGAGCCAGGAGCCATGGGGGGTGTGGGGCTCTGAGCTGAGGAGAGATGTGAGCAGCGGATTTAGGTGTTAACAGGATTTCTCTGGCTGCGGCGTAGGGAACAGACTGTCAGAGGCAAGGACATCTATTAAAGAGTCTATTATATTTGTCTAGGTGAGAGATAATGGAAGCTCCGACAAGGGTAATAGCAGTGGAAATGGTGGAAAACGCTCAGATGCTGGTGGTGTTGGAAGGCATCAGTGTTTTGCTGATGTGCTGGCTGCCGGGGTGTGGTGGGGAGGAAAACAGAGGAGTCAGGGTGTGTCTCCAGCGGTCCGGCCTGAGCCTCCCAGAGGATGGAGCTGCCATGTACTGAGATGTGGAAGACTGTGGTGGGATGCTGAGAGAGAGCTGCAGGGAGGACTGAGGGCACAGCTCTGGGCTTAGGAATTTGAGCTACCTTTTATTTATTTATTTATTTTATAAAGATGGGGGTTTCACAATGTTGGTCAGGCTGGTCTTGAACTCCTGACCTCAGGTGATCTGCCCGCCTTGGCCTCCAAAGTGCTTGGATTACAGGTGTGAGCCACCATGCCCGGCCATATTTATTTATATTCTTATTTTTTTTTTAGACAAGAGTCTCACTCTGTTGCCTAGGCTGGAGTGCTGTGGTGCGATCTCGGCTCACTGCAACCTCTGCCTCTTGGGTTCAAGCGATTTTCCTGCCTCCGCCTCCCGAGCAGCTGGGACTATAGGTGCATGCCACTGTGCCCAGCTAATTTTTATATTTTTAGTAGAGACAGGTTTCACCATGTTGGCAAGGCTAGTCTTGAACTCCTAACCTCATGATCTGCCTGCCTTGGCCTCCCAAAGTGCTGGAATTACAGGTATGAGCCACCTTGCTTGGCCTATTTATTTATTTGTTCTGTTTTAATTTTTTTTTTTGAGTCAAAGACTCACTGTGCTGCACAGGCTAGTGGAGTGCAGTGGTGTGATCTCAGCTCACTGCAACCTCCGTCTCCCAGGCTGAAGTGCCTCAGCCCCCCGAGTAGCTGGGATTACAGTCATGCGTCATCATGCCTGGCTAATTGTTGTACTTTTAGTAGAGATGGGGTTTCAGCATGTTGCCCAGGTTGGTCTTGAACTCCTGACCTCAGGTGATCCGCCCACCTTGGCCTCCCAAAGTGCTGAGATTACAGTTGTAAGCTACTGCGCCTGGCCTATTCTTTTTTAATTAAAAAAATTTTATTTCACTTTGGGAGGCTGAGGTGGCGGATCACGAGGTCAGGAGTTTGAGAGCAGCCTAACCAACATGGTGAAACCCTGTCTGTACTAAAAATACAAAAATTAGCCAGGCATGGTGGTGCGAACCTGTAATCCCAGCTACTCAGGAGGCTGAGGCAAGAGAATCCCTTAAACCTGGGAGGTGGAGGTTGCAGTGAGCCGACATGGCCCCACTGCACTCCAGCCTGGGCAACAGAATGAGACTTTGTCTCAAAAAAACAGAACAAAACAAAACAAAAACAAAACAAATACAAACCGAAAAAGGCACATGGGGCAGAATCCAGGACAGGACAGACCAGGTATGAGCGTCCAGCTGTCCTCTCCCGGTGGAGTCAAGGATGACACTTAATTCTCCCAGCAAGATGTGTGACAACGCACAAGAAGTGATGCCAACCAGGGACCCTCCTGTAAGCCTGCGTGTCCCAGGTTTTTACTGGGGGCCAGTCACGTATGCATGGTGGCTGACCTTAGACTCCAGCCCCTCCAGAGGTCAAACCGATACCAAGTATCTCCATGCCTGACCACAGATCACAGCATCAGCATAGAGCATCCAGTGTGGCCCCAGGCCCCAGGTAAAGAAGACAGTCTTATCAGTCAGGACATTCCAAGGACTTAGAGGTTCCATCCCAGAGGCTGGTCAAGGGCCAGTCCTTTCTTTGGAATGTGCGGGGTCTGGCCAACCCAGGCCTGCTGCGTTCACCCCTGGCTGCTTCCCACCCCTGCCTTCAGCAGCTCCCCTCTTTGCTTTGAATAATAACAATCACAGCAACGGCAGCCATCACAGCCCCTCAGTTGCTGAGCACTTGCTGTGTCTGGCTTATTGACTCCTTCCTGCAGTGCAGAGAGGCCGCCGCCATCAGCCCATTCACACAGGGAGAAAGCGAAGGTCTCAGAGGGCCCGTGTTGTGCTCAGGATCACACAGTTTGTAATTGGTGGAGTTGAGATGGAGCCCTATCTGCCTGCCTCCAAGCTCTTCCACAGGATACCTGTGGGCTCTGGAGCCACGGTTGGTTTTTCTTTTTCTATTTTTTTTAAAAGTTAAGGCCGGGCCCTGTCGTTCATGCCTTGTAATCCGAGCACTTCGGGAGGCTGAGGCAGGCAGATCACTTGAGTCCAGGAGTTTGAGATCAGCCTGGCAAACATGGTGAAACCCCTTCTCTACTAAATATACAAAAATTAACTGGTTGTGCTGGTGGGTGCCTGTAGTCCCAGCTACTCAGAAAGCAGAGACAGGAGAATGACTTGAACCATAATAATCACTTGAACCCGGGAGGTGGCGGTTGCAGTGAGCCAAGATCATGCCACTCCACTCCATCCTGGGCGTCAGAGCAAGACTCTAAAAAAAAAAGTTAAAAACAGCCAATTGTATTATAGAAGTGTTTAAATAACATAGAAATTTAGAAAGAATATAAGTGAATAAGCATATTATCTCCCAGGCAGAAGATTTCAAACAGAGGCAGGGGCAGGGTAGAAGTGGCAGAGGTGGGTGAGGCCCCCTGGGTAACCATTTGGTGATGACCTAAGTTCTTTGAAAATGTGGCCTGGGCAGGGAAAGAAGCAGCATAGCCCCTGTTCAAACAACGGCTTCGTTGTTCACTTGTGGTGCGGGTGACCTTGGCGGTGACCTCTCTGTGATCCTTTTTCCCTGATTCATTCATTCATTGAGTTCGCTCAGTAAATATTTATTGAGCACCTACTGTGTCTCCCGAATGGCTGGAGGCTCTGGGGCACGTGGGGAGCGTGACAGCCGTGCCTCAGAGGCTCTGTTCTAGTGAGGAAGAGACCAGCAATGACGTAAAGAGGAAATCTGGCCGGACAGTGACTCACCCCTGTTCTTCCAGCACTTTTAGAGGCCGAGGTGGGTAGATCACTTAAGGTTAGGAGTTCAAGACCAGCCTGGCCAATATGGTAAAACGCCATCTCTACAAGAAATACAAAAATTAGCCGGATATGGTGGTGATCATACCTCTACACTCCAGCCTGGGGGACAGAGCAAGACTATGTCTTAAAAAAAAAAGAAAAACCATAATGTAAAAACAGCTCTCTGTGACATTAAAAAAAAAAAAAAAAAGAAAAGAAAAGAAAGAAAGAAAAAGTCTGGGTGTGGTGGCTTATACCTGTAATCCCACCACTTTAGGAAGCTGAAGTGGGTGGATTACCTGAGGTCAGGAGTTCAAGACCAGCCTGGCCAATATGGTGACACCCTGTCTCTACTAAAAATACAAAAATTAGTGGGGTGTGTGGCACATGCCTGCGATCCCAGCTACTCGGAAGGCTGAGTCAAGAGAAACACTTGAACTCAGGAGGCAGAGGCTGCAGTGAGCTGAGATCATGCCACTGAACTCCATGTCCACTGAGTGACAGGGCAAGACTGTCTCAAAAAAAAAAAAAGAAGTGAAATGTATTGAAAAGTGTTTCCCCATGGAGGCCCTGAGTGGGAAGTGTCCTGATCCTATGCGTCTCTCCTGGCTTCCCGCAGCTGCCAGCCACCCTTGGTGGTATCCTTGGCTTGTAGATGAGTCACTCCAGCCCCTGTCTCCATCTTTCTGTGGCCTCTTGCTTGGTGTCTGTGTGTGTCCTTTTCTGTCTCTTAGAAGGACACTCTCCCTGGATTTAGGTCCCACCCTAATTTGGTATGATCTCATCTATATGTTTACCTTAATTCTACCTGCAAAGACCCTATTTCCTGATGAGATCAGATTCTGAGGGTGACCTACATTTTTATTTATTTATTTTTTGAGATGGAGTCTTGCTTTGTTGCCAGGCTGGAGTGCAGTGGCACAATCTCGGCTCACTGCAACCTTTGCCTCCCGGGTTCAAGCTGTTCTCCTGCCTCAGCTTCGCGAGTAGCTGGGACTACAGGCGCACAGAACCATGCCCAGCTAATTTTTGTATTTTTAGTAGAGACGGGGTTTCACCATATTGGCCAGGCTAGGCTTGTCTCAAACTTCTGACCCTGTGATCCACCTGCCTCGGCCTCCCAAAGTGCTGGGATTACAGGCGTGAGCCACCATGCCTGAACTCCACACACACACACAAAATAATAATTAGCTGTGCATAGTGACACACACCTGTGGTCCCAGCTACTCGGGAGGCTGAGGTGGGAGGATTGCTTGAGCCTGGAAGGTCGAACCTGCAGTGAGTCATGATGGCAGCACCACACTCCAGCCGGGGGACAGAGCTAGACCCTGTCTATAAAAAAATAAAGTATATGGAGGGAGGTGCAGAGGTTATATGCAGATATGTCATTTTGTATCAGGGGCTTGAGTATCTGTATGTTCTGTTATCCGTGGGACATCCTGGAGGTGATCTTCTATGGATACCAAGGGATGACTGCATTTTTCTGCGGTGGGGGGGAAACTTAATAAGGAGAAAAGGAAAGCAAGGGAGGGGGTGTTTTGCTGTTTCAGGTAGGGGGGTCAGGAAGGCCTCACTGAGCAGAGGACATTTGAGCAGAGACCTGAAGGAGGCGAGCCATGTGATCTGAGGGAACCGCATGTGCAAAGGCCCTGAGGCAGCAGTATGCATGGTATGTGGAGGAAGAGCCACCGCAGGACTAGAGCCCAGCGAATCAGAACAGCCAGGAGGCCTGCGGGGCTACAGCCCGGTGAACCAGGGGAAGAGAGCAGGAGGTGAGGGCAGAGGGAGGGGGACCTGGCCCCAGATCCTGCAGGGACCCCTGGGCTGTGGTGAGGACTGTGAGTGAGCCGGTGGCTAAGTGGAGTGTTTAAAGCAGAGACTGGAATTGCTGTAAGTGCAAACGGGCGCCCTCTAGTGGCTGCATTTGGAACACACTGGGGATGGGGACTGGGCAGGGAGAACAGCTTCCCGGGCCAGGGAGGAGGGTGGCTGAGACCAAGGGGTGAGAAGCGGTCGGATGTGTGGGAAAGAGGACTCCAGGATGACCCCCAGGATTTGAGCCTGAGCATCTGGAAAGATGGAGTTGCATCTTTTGAGATGGGGACGATGGTGAGAGGAGCAGATTTGGGGCATCGTGGGATTGAGAGGATGGCCTAGCGGAGGCACTGAGAGGCCTGTGGGCATCTGTATGGGAGCCTTGAGTAGACGCCCAGCCATGTGAATGTAGAGCTGAAGCAAGTGGTCTGGACTGCAGTTGGAAATCAGGGAGTCCTCAGTAGACAGATGGCATGTGACAGCCCCAAGGGAATGCTTGAGGGTGGAAAATGGCAGCTGCAATTGCCACGAAGACCCAATTAAGTCATTTATTTTCTTGTGTGTGTGTGAGACGGACTCTCTCTGTCTCCCGGGCTGGGGTGCAGTGGTACAATCTCAGCTCACTGCAGCCTCCACCTCCTGGGTTCAAGCGATCTCCCGCCTCAGTCTCCCAAGTAGCTGGGATTACAGGCACCTGCCACCATGCCCAGCTAATTTTTGTATTTTTAGTAGAGATGGGGTTTCACCATGTTGACCAGGCTGGTCTCGAACTCTTGACCAAGTGATCTGCTTTCCTCGGCATCCCAAAGTGCTGGGATGACAGGGGTAAGCCACCATGCCCAGCCCCAATTAAGTCATTCCTTTAGCAGATATTCGTGTGAGGCCTGGTGCCACGTGCTGGGTCTTCACTGAGGAGCAAAATTGGGCCTGCACCCTGTACTCTGGAAGCTGAACGTGGGTGGTGGGGCTGGTCATGAACCAGATGCCCTTCCCAGTGATGGTTAAGTTCAGACCATGAGGGCGAGGGGCATGGTGCTGTGCAGGAGGGTAACAGAGTGGACCTTGACTTCTATACCGGGGTCCGTGTGCATATTAGAAAAAGGTGCCTCTTTCTCTAACCTGGCACTGTCTGCTGTGATAGCCATGAACTTCATTCAATTTAAATGTCAACACTAGGTGTTAAAATGTAACTGAATTTTGCTGGGCGCAGTGGCTCACACCTGTAATCTCAGCATTTTGGGAGGCTGAGGCGGGCGAATCACCTGAGGTCAGAAGTTCAAGACTGACCAACATGGAGAAACCTTGCTTCTAATAACAATGCAGAATTAGCTGGGTGTGGTGGCGGGTGCCTGTAGACCCAGCTACTTGGGGGAGACTGAGGCAGGGGAATTGCTTGAACCTGGGAGACGGAGGTCGCAGTGAGCGGAGATCGCACCATAGCACTCCAGCTTGGGCAGCAGGAGCAAAACTCCATCTCAAAAAAAAATTTAACATAGCTAAACAGACTTAAGAATTTTGTTTCTCAGCATATTGATCATGTTTCAGGCGCTTACTAGCTACCTATGGCCAGTGTCTGACCTCATTGGACAGCGCAGCTCTAGAGCATTTTCCTCCCTGCAGGGAGATCTAGTGGATGGTGTTGTTCTGTCCCTTGATTTCTATCTGAAGGGTGGCTGTCATGATAAATGGACAGGTCTACCCTTAGATCTGGTACCTCTGTGCAGTGTACATCCTACCCAGCCACACAGGATGGCCCTGCTCAGTTTGATGAGTGGAGGAAGGGTTTTTTTTTTTTTTTTCCTTTGAGACAAAGCCTCACACACTGAAACACGCCGTCGCCCAGGCTGGAGTGCAGTTGGTGCGATCTCAGCTTACTGCAACCCCTGCCTCAGCCTCCAGAGCAGCTGGGATTACAGGCGCCCACCACCATGCCCAGCTCATTTTTTTTTGTATCTTTAGTAGCAACAGGGTTTCACCATGTTGCCCAGGCTGGTCTTGAACTCTTGGCCTCAGGCAGTCCTCCTGCTTTGTTCTCCCAAGGTGTTGGGATTACAGGCATGAGCCACCGCCCCGGCCAAGGCTTTTTGATGGTGATAATAGAGCGGGAAAATGACAGAGTAAGAATTCAGAAGTGAAGAGGGAAAAGAGGCAGGAAGTGGGTAGGGAGAGTCTTCCAACAGGATGTGCAAAGTCTCTGTGGCTTGAGGAACTAAAACCAATTTTTTTTTTTTTTTGAGATGGAGGCTTGCTCTGTCACCCAGGCTGGAGTGCAGTGGTGTGATCTCAGCTCACCACAACCTCCGCCTCCTGGGTTCAAGTGATTCTTCTACCTCAGTCTCCTGAGTAGCTGGGATTACAGTCACAGACCATCAAGCCCAGCTAATTTTTTTTAGTAGAGAAGGGATTTCACCATGTTGGTCAGGCTGGTCTCGAACTCCCAATCTTGTGATCCACCTGTCTCGGCCTCCAAAAGTGCTGGGATTACAGACGTGAGCCACCACACCTGGTTGGTTTGTTTTTATTGTTTTCTTGAGACAGTATCTTCTCTGTTGCCCAGGCTGGAGTGCAGCAGAGCTGTGATCATGGCTCACTGTAGACTGAGTCTCCTGGGCTCAAGCAGTCCTCCTGCCTCAGCCTCCTGAGTAGCCAGTACCACAGGCGTGCACCATCATGCCTGGCTATATATATATATATTTTGGTAGAGATGGGGTCTTGCTGTGTTGCCCAGGCTGGTTTTACACTCCTAGGCTCAAGCAATCCTCTTGCCTTGGCCTCCCAAACTGCTAGGATTACAGGCATGAGCCACTGCGCCCAGCCAACCTAAAGCCAGTCTGGGTGGTATAGAGTGACTGAGGGGGTCTGTGGTCCTGTGAGGCCTTGCAGGCTCTACTGTAAAGCGTGGTCCTGATTCCAGAGGGGAGTAGAAACCTTGGAAGGGTTTTAGCAGGAGATCGACAAGGTCAGATGTGTAATTCTGGTTACACCACTTCCTGGCCATGTGACCTCGGGCAATTACTTAACCTCTCTGTGCCACTGTTTCCATATCTGTAAATGAGAGTTTCACACTGTAAGAATGTGCATGTAACATACTTCAAACTGTGGCTGGCGCATAATAAGTGCTATGTAATTGTGCACTATTATCATTGATGATGATCGTTGTTACTGTTTGACAAGCTCTCCCTGGAAGCTGTGTAAAGAACCAATTGGCAGGGGATGGGGTGTGTGCTGGGATTTGGGGAGAGAACACGGAGAAGGCTGTTGGGCTCACCCAGGATGGACGAGATGGCTGTGGCTGGCAGGCACTGAGATGGGGCCGGTGGGGAGGAGAGAGCTGGGTGAAGTGCCGGTCTGCTTGGAGGTGGAATCGACAGGATTGATTGTGACAGGGAACGGAGCAGCAGGGATCACGTGCGATGTCCAGGTTTCTGGCTCGAATCCTGGGACGATGTGAAGTTTCCAGAAGAGAATCAGGCTGGCAGTGGACATTTGATTGATGCAGGTTTCTTTCTCCTCCAGCTTTCCAACTGCAGCTCAGCCTGGGAATGGAATTTCTCAAGGTCACTCTGTAAGTCCCAGAACTGCTCGGCCAGCCTAGGCTGGAGGATTTGGGCACAGCCTGAGAACTTACTTCAGAGGAGGATTTTCTTGGCTTCATTCTTTTTCTTTTTCTTTTTTTTTTTGAGATGGAGTTTCACCCTTGTTGCCCAGACTGGAGTGCAATGGCGTGATCTTGGCTCACTGCAACCTCCGCCTCCTGGGTTCAAATGATTCTCTTGCCTCAGCCTCCCAAGTAGCTGGGACTACAGGCTTGCGCCACCACGCCTGGCTAATTTTTGTATTTGTAGTAGAGACGGGGTTTCTCCACGTTGGCCAGACTGGTCTTGAATTCCCGAACTTGGATGATCCGCCTGCCTTGGCCTCCCAAAGTGCTGGGATTACAGGTGTGAGCCACTGCACCCGGCCTTCTTTTTCTTTCTTTTTTTTTTTTTTTGAGACAGGGTCTCGCTCTGTCTCCCAGGCTGCAGTGCAGTGGCACAATCATGATTCAATGTAGCCTCAACTTCCTGGGCTCAAGTGATCCTACCTCAACCTCCCAAGTAGCTGGGACCACAGGCATGCACCAGCATGCCTGGCTAATTAAAAAAAAAGGACAGCATGGTAGCTCATGCCTGTAACTCCAGCACTTTGGGAGGCCAAGGCGGGTGGATCATGAGGTCAGGAGTTTGAGGCCAGCCTGACCAACAAGGTGAAATCTGGTGTCTACTAAAAATACAAAAATTAGCCGAGCATGGTGGCAGGCACCTGTAGTCCCAGCTACTCAGGAGGCTGAGGCAGGAGAATCGCTTGAACCCGGGAGGCGGAGGTTGCAGTGGGCTGAGATAGCGCCACTGCACTCCGGCCTGGGCGACAGAGCGAGACTCTGTTTCAAAAACTAAACAAATAAGAAAGCAGCAAGAGTAAAAGTTGGGGAACAGAAGCCCTGGGTAATTGTTTAAGGGAGAGATGAAGGTGGCTTCAGTGAGAAGATAGGAGATAGACAGGAGGGTGGATTCAAGTCAGATTCAGGGGTTTAGCAAGTGAACTTGCCAAAAGATTGGATATAGGGGTGATGAGAATCTGCTAAGCATGGTGGCTCATGCCTGTAATCTCACTTTGGGAGGCTGAGGTGGGTGGATCACTTGAGGTCAGGAGTTCGAGACCAGCCTGGCTAACATAGTGAAACCATAGTGAAACCCCATCTCTACTAAAAATAAAAAATTAGCTGAGTATGGTGATGTGTGCGTGTAATCCAAGCTACTCAGGAGTCTGAGGCAGGAGAACCACTTGAACCCAGGAGGTGGAGGTTGTAGTGAGCCAAGATTGTGCCTCTGCCTACAGCCTGGGAGACAGAGCAAGACTCAAAAAAAAAAAAAGAAGAAGAAGAAGAAAGGGCTTAACAAGGTGGCTAACAGCTATAATCCCAGCACTTTGGGAGGCCAAGGTGGGCAGATCACATGAGGTCAGGAGTTCAAGACCAGCCTGGCCAATGTGGTGAAACCCCCGTCTTTACTAAAAATACAAAAATTAGCTGGGCATGGTGTGTGCATCTGTAATACCAGCTACTAGAGAGGCTGAGACAGGAGAATTGCTTGAACTCAGGAGGTGGAGGTTACAGTGAGCTGAGATTGTGCCATTGCACTCCAGCCTAGGCGACAGAGTGAGACTCCATTTCAAAAAAGAAATAAATAAATGAAAGTATCTGGAAAGGATAGTGTCTCCACAATTCTTCCTTCATGCAGTGACCTAGCCCATCTTTTTCTCTTTGACTCTCTTCTTAGGCCTTGTATGACCCCATCAACCCTGACAGGGAGACCCTCGATCAGCCATCACTGACAGACCCCCAGCGTCTGTCCAATGAGCAGGAGGTGCTTCGGGCTCTGGAACCCCTGCTGGCCCAGGCCAACTTCTCCCCGTTGTCTGAGGACACTCTGGCCTACGCGCTGGTGGTCCATCACCCTCAGGATGAGGTCCAGGTACCTGACTCCCCAGGAGTATGAAACTCCCAGGAGGCCTCTGGGGTGGGGCAGAGCCTCTGGGAGGCAGGGGCTTCTGGGAGTTGTAGTCCTGAGCCCAGGACACTGGCCCACGTGGTGCACTTGGTGAATTCAAATAAGGTACTACTTTTGGCTAGGTGCAGTGGCTCACGCCTATAATCCTAGCACTTTGGGAGACTGAGGTGGGCAAATCACCTGACGTCAGGAGTTCAAGACCAGCCTGGCCAACATAGTGAAACCCATCTCTGCTGAAAATGCAAAATATTATCTGGGCATGGTGGTGGGTGCCTGTAATCCCAGTTACTGGGGAGGCTGAGGCAGGAGAATCTCTTGAACCCAGGAGGCGGAGGTTGCAGTGAACCGAGATTGCACCATTGCACTCCAGCTTGGGTAACAAGAGCGAAACTCCCTCTCAAAAAAAAAAAAAAAAAAAAAAAAGAAGATGCTACTTTTTCAGGTCATTTCACTGCCATCTGTTGGAAAAGTATCATATGATATGGCTCTCTTAGGACTAAAGACATTAGTGCCATCTGCCAGAATTGTAATAATAATCTAATACAAGGCTGGGTTCGGGGGCTCATTCCTGTAATCCCAGCATTCAGGAGGCCAAGGCATGAGGATCGCTTGCGCCAAGGATTTCCAGACCCATCTAGGCAACACAGGGAGGCCCCATCTCTACAGAAAATACAAAAATTAGCTGGACCTGGTGGTGCGGACCTGTAGTCCCAGCTACTCAGGAGGCTGAGGTGGGAGGATCGTTCGATCCCAGAAGTTTAAGGCTACAGTGAGCAGTGATCTTGCCACTGCCCTCCAGCCTGGATGCCAAAGTGAGGCCCTGTCTCAAAACAAAACAAAACAAAACCCAAACCCCAGAAAGCACGCAAAATGCTAACAAAATTATGAAAAATACTAACAATGTCCGGGTGAGGTGGCTCATGCCTGTAATCCCAGCACTTTGGGAGGCTGATGTGGGTGGAACACTTGAGGTCAGGAGTTTGCGACCAGCCTGGCCAAGATGGAGAAACTCCGTTTCTACTAAAAATACAAAATTAGCCGGGTGTGGTGGTGGGCATCTGTAGTCCCAGCTACTCAGGAGGCTGAGGCAGGAGAATTTTTTGAACCCAGGAGACGGAGGCTACAGTGAGTTAAGATTGTGCCACTGTACTCCAGCCTGGGTGACAGAGTGAGACAATATCTCAAAATAAAAATAAAAACAAAAATACTGAAAGCTCCCAAAGTTTTACATTTTAGTGATTTTAAAATGCACTTTTTCCAAAGTCACGTTTTGTCATCTCTGAAATTGGGATGTGATTTACAGGTGACGATGTGACATCATTTAATTGGCAGTGTATTTTTTTTTTAGTTGCTTCATAAAATAATAGGGTAGAGTCAGTGACACCATCGCTAGGAAATACAGTCATAAAGATGACTACTTCGTGAATGGCGCTGTGTTAGATGGTGTGCCCTTGTGCAGTGCACAATGCGGACAACCATATGTGGCAGCCCCGCTAGACACTGAACTGAACGGTGATAAGTGGGAAAACGGGGGAAATTATCTGCTGGCAGGAGATAATTCTGATAATATCTGATTCTGGTATCCCGCCTTCAGCACCCCTGTCCATGTTCAGCTGTCACTGCTTCCTTCGTCCCCCTGGCAGGTGACAGTAAATTTGGATCAGTATGTCTACATGCAGTTCTGGGCCCTGGGCCAGCGAGTTGGGGAGATGCCCCTCAAGTCCAGCGTGGGCTCCAGGCGCGGCTTCTTCGCCAAGCTGCCCCCCGCAGAGAGGTGAGGCGGTCCTTGTTCCCCAGCTGCAGCAAGAGGGAGCAAGGTTAGAGTCAAGAGGGGACTGACAGGTCAGTGTCTGGTGTGGGCATGTGGGCCCTGGGCGGGAAGTTGAGAAACGGGAGGCATGACTCACCCAAATGCTGCCTTTTCTTCCCAAGGGAAAGTGAGTACTGCACTCGATTCCCAGGGGAAGAGAAAGGGTGGGACAGTTCTCCCCATTTTCCAGTAAGGAAAAACGAAGCTCGGAGGAGGGCGTCCACGTTCTGAAGCTGTGGCGTGGCCAGGATTCCGATGAACAACCTAACCTCCATGTCCAATACCAGGGATGGATCGTGTGATCGAACCAATCCCCTCTGGTTGGTTGGACACAGCTGATTTCTGATTTCTTCCCCACTGTGACTGAGTCGCTTTTAAGATGGTTGTGGGACTGTAGAGCCAGAATGCGCGTCCTGGGGTCGGAGGCCTCCCGGGGCAGCCCTGATCCTGCTCCTGCCTCTGTCTCTGTTGCTCAGGAGATACTTTAAGCGGGTGGTGCTGGCGGCCCGGACCAAACGGGGACACCTGGTGCTGAAGAGCTTCAAGGACACGCCGCTGGAGGGCCTGGAGCAGCTGCTGCCTGAGCTGAAGGTGCGCACGCCCACCCTGCAGCGCGCCCTGCTCAACCTCACGCTGCTGGTCTCTGGCGTGGCCATCTTCGTCAACGTGGGCATGGTGGTGCTTACCGACCTCAAGGTGGCCACCTCGCTGCTGCTGTTGCTCTTCGCCGTCTTCATGGGCCTGCGGGCCTCCAAGGTGAGCATGCGCCCGCCGCGCCTCCTGCGGCCTTGCACTGTGGGGACCAGGTCAGGTCACTTACAGTTGTCTGTTTCGTGCATTTGTTCCTGGTCATGCTGTCCTCCCTCCTTCCCTCCTTCCTTTCTCTCCCTCCTTCCCTCCCTCCCTCCTTCCCTTCTTTCCTCTTTCCCCTTCCACCTCTCCCTTCCTCCCTCCCTTCCTTCCCATTCTTCCTTGTTTTTCTCCCTTCCTTCCCTTCCCTCACCCTTCCTTCCTCCCTCCCTCCCTCCCTCCCTCCCTCCCTTCTCTCTCCCTCTCCTTTTCCCCTTTCCCTTCCCTTCATTCTTCCCCTTCCTCCCTTTCCCCTCTCCTTCCCCATTCCCCTTAGTTTCCCCTTCCCCCTCTCTCCTTCCCTTTCCTCTTTTTCTTCCCTTTCTTCCCTCCCTCTCTCCATCTCCTTCCTCCCCCACTTCCTTCCTGCCCTCTCCCCTGCTCCACTCCTCTCCCTTTCCTTCCCTTCCCTACTTCATTTACTTAACACCCCTTGGGTGGGTTTCTTAATCTCTCCAAGCCTCAGTTTTCTCATCTGGAAAATGGGGATGATAGTGAGATCTGCCTGGTAGGGTTGTGAGTGTGAAATGAGCATCTGTGAGAAGCACTGGGCAGTGCCCAGCTCATGGCATGGCTACATAAGAGTTGACAGCCGCTCACTGAGTGCTGGCTTTAGGGGCACTTTAGTGATGTGGTGAAGGGGGTGTGTTCTGGAGTCAGACTTCCTGGATTTGAATCTGACTCTACTGTCTTCTGGCTGTGTGTCTTGAACAAGTTGCTTAATCTCTCTGTGCCTCAGCTCAAACATCTGCAAAGTGGGGAGGATGATGGGACCTAACTCACAGGGGTGTTGCAGGATTGAATGAAAGAACACGCACGCAGTGCTGAGAACAGAACCTCCCACACGGCACAGGAAGTACTATGTGAGAGTTAGCTATTACCAGTACGATGATGATTATCATTGCTAATTGGGCTGTTGGTTCCAAGTCACCATCCTGACTGGATATTATCACTGGGGGAACTGGCTGACAAATGCAGCCTCCTGGGCACCAGTCCTAGCGGACTGAATCAGAAACTCTGGGACTGGGGCCCAGGGAACTATATTTTTTAACAAGCTCCCTTTTGATTCTGCTACACGTGAGTGCCGGGCTGCCTTGAACAGTTGCACAAGTTGTTCACTATCCAAGAATTCGTGGCCGGGGGGCCAGGTGGGGGCTGACACCCAACTTGTGCTCCATTTGGCAAAACGTGTGTCTTGTCTCGAGCCTGAGTCAGCCCAGAGGGGAGCTGCCTTGTACTGACTCTCCCCAGGGTTGGCACTGGCCCCAGGAGTGTAGACTGGTGTGAGGCATCTGCTGTACCCCATCGTTCACCTGCTGGCTCATTGGTTTTCAAGCTGTTTTCAGCCATGCTGACAAGCTCTGAGGAAGGCTGGTAATAAATCCTGCAGATAATAGCCAGGCTGTGCTGCCTGAGAGGGTGCTGGGATACTCAGCCAAGAGAGGGGCTGGGGAGGGAGCAGTTTCTGCTTGGGACCAGGGCTCAGGCAGGATCTGAGGAAAGCTCTGGGAGAGGCGGGTAGAGCCTGGTGGGGAAGGGGCCCTCGAGCTCAGCCTGGCATATCTCACGGGGCTGGATCCAGCGAGCAGGGGAGAGGGGGAGGCCCCAGAGGGTGGCAAGGGCCTCAAATACCCAGAGCAGTGCCTTCGGCTTTGTCCTCAGAGAAGCAGGGAGCGGTGGAAGGGGTGTAAGCATGGAGGGACAGCTGTGACCCGGGAGAAGCCAGACGAGAGGCAAGGAGGCCGGTGTCTCTGGGGAGAAGACACTGAGTCCCAGCCTACAGTGACCCTCCGCCCCACCCCTTGGTGGCCCCAGGGGGGCGGTCAGGCTCTGAAAGACCCCATTTCAAACCCCAGTTCACACCAGGCATGGTGGCACATGCCCATATCGCAGCTACTCCGGAGGCCAACGTGGGAGGATCGATTGAGCTCGGAGTTGGAATCTAGCTTGGGCAACACAGTGAAACCCTAAATCCAAAAATAACAATGAAAAGCCCAGTCGGTGAGTTAATTTAGTGCATTCTTGAGGCATTTCCCCACACCCTGGGCTGAGGCCCAGCCTTTACCTGCAGGCCCTCCGCCAGGTGCAGTAGCTTGTGCCTGTAATCCCAGCACTTTGGGAGGCCAAGGCGGGCAGACCACATGAAGCCAGGAGTTCAAGATGAGCCTGGTCAACATGGCAAAACCCTGTCTCTACAAAAAATACAAAAATTATCTGGGCGTGGTGGTGCCCGCCCGTAATCCCAGCTACTTGGGAGGCTGAGGCAGGAGAATCGCCTGAACTTGGGGAGTCGAGGTTGCAGTGAGCCGAGATTGTGCCACTGCACTCCAGCCTGGTCAAAGAGCGAGACTCCGCCTCAAACAAAACAAAACAAAACAAAACAGTGGGCCTTCTCAGACGTGCTCCTGTCTGGTCCCCCTCCTGCACTCCCAGATAACTGTGCTCACTGCAAGCCCCTTCCCTAGGCCCTAAACCCGGCTCCCTCTGTTCCCTGATGCACCCAAGCCCTCTCCATGTGCAGCAGCACGTTCTCACGAACCCAGAGTGCAGCTGCCCCAAACTCCCTCCTCCTCTCAAGTTCCCCATCTCACCTCAGAACAGGCACTCAGAGCCCCACTGCAGGATGCGGGATGTGGAACGTGGGATGCGGGGTGCAGTGTCTTTCTTCCAGGATGCAGGGCTCCTCTGCTTCTACAGTTTCCACATGAGCTCTCTACTGTCCACAATCAGATCAACCTGAACGTTCCAGGCTCTGGGCTGGGCCCCTCACTCTCACCGTAGGCCAAGCACAGCATCTACCCTGACACCTTCTCTTCTGGGTTCTGCATCTGTGGATGGCCTGTCGTCTCCCCAGTCACTGGCTAGACCCCCAGCGTGCCCTTCCTGCCCCACCTGTGTGTCCTGACCCCCGGCCTCTTCCCAGCTTCCAGTGGGTCCCTTCCAGCCCATTCCCCACTTGACCCAAAACTGTCCTGCCCCTCCCCTGGGCACAGTCTGGTGCTGGAGACCCTGCTTCCCAGCCTCACTGGACACAATCCTTGCCCTCGATCTGCGCCTCAGCTCCTCCTGCGTGCTTGTGGCACCTCCACCCTGCCACCCCTTGCTCTCTGCCTTTGCCTGTGCTGTTCCGGAGTGAAGTATCCTTCCCTCTTGTTGGGCTGGCTGGTCCCTGCTCACCCCTAACCCTCAGCTCAGAGGTTGCCTGCTCTGGGAAGCCTTTCCGGATGTCCCAGGCTGGAGCAATGGCCCTGTAGGCTCCTCCATACTCTGGGCTCCACTGTGAAGCTCCTTAGCTCAGCACAGAGTAGGCCCCTGGGGCAGCTGGGGAGGGTTGTTGAATTGGTGTCCCTGAAATGCAGTGGCTGGATTCTGCCCTGGAGGGAGAGGCACAGGACCCCAGGGCAGCACCTGCTCATCCACAAGGTGATGTCCATCCTGAACCTTGAGGATCAGGCAGTGAACATTTTCCAAGAACACACCAGGGATGTCTTGGCCCCTCCCCCTGTCCTCCCCGGTCACAGCTGTCCCTCCAGGCCTGGAGGCCTGAGAGAGCAGCGCCTGTTCAGGGTAAATTGGCTTTATTCACCTTAGGCCATTCAGAGGGGAGGAGCAGGAGGTGACGGTGAGAGCCTCATGTGCTGAGCCACAGAGGTTGGACTCTCTGAGGGCACTGGGGAGCCATGGGAGAATCTTGAGGAGAGGAGGGGAAGGACCAGCTCTGAACCTGTGCGCAGACAAACTGGACGGGGGAGACTGAGGCCAGAAAGGAGGCTGGGGTGATGCAGGGGAGGATGAAGTCTGAGCCAAGACTGAGCTGGGGAGCTGCAGAGGAGGGGAAGGGCAGAGAGAGTCAGGGGACAGCAGGATGGGGCTGGGACTGGCGATTGGCGAAGAGGGAGCAAGGATGGTGCTAGGGCTCTGGCCTGTGACCGAGTAGATGGAGGGCTGCCCAGGACATAGATCCCAGGCTAGGAGGAGCTGGTGCTGTGCTCACTCACTGTGGGCCGTGGTGAGTGCTGAAGGGACCCTGCAGGGCAGGGGGACCCCTCTCCAGGGAGACTCTGGCTTCCTCTGTGTGCCCTGGAGTGACCTGCTTCTTTAATTAGAATTCGGCTCCGTCGGCCTGGCAGATACAGACACAGACCAAATGTGTTTTTCATAGCACACGGTCCCTAATGCACGCTATTCCTGCGTCTTGCCCTCAACCCAAGAAATGGATTGGTTCCAATGCAGGCACATAAACTGGCCGTGCAGGCCTTATAAGAAGACGGTACAGTCCACATGCAAGTGTGTCATTGATACCAAGCAGGCCATTTCAGCGATTTTCTGGGGCATGCTGACTTGAAAGACATTTCATCTCAGGCCTCAATGTAAGATGGGAACACTCAGCTGACTGCAGAGGCTCACACCTGTGATCCCAGCACTTTGGGAGGCCGAGGCAGTCAGATCACCTGAGGTCAGGAGTTCAAGACCAGCCTGACCAACATGGAGAAACCCATCTCTACTAAAAATACAAAATTAGCCAGGCGTGGTGGTGCATGCCTGTAGTCCCAGCTACTCGGGAGGCTGAGGCAGGAGAATCGCTTAAACTTGGGAGGCAGAGGTTGTGGTGAGCTAGGATTGTGTCACTGTGCTCCAGCCTGGATGACAGAGTGAAACTCCATCTCAAAAAAAAAAAAAAAAATGGGCACACTCTCTGGGCACCCAGCACAGGGTGTGGATGACTTCCATAGTAGCTGATGTTTGGTGAGTGTTTCTGAGGGGCCAGGCTCTGTCCCAGTGTTTTATTCACTGTGTGTATTGGCTTCCTGAACCCTCCCTGGCGTCGGCACTGTTTCACTGTCAGTGCTGCCTCAGGACTTAGGTCTTACCAAGGGCTCACAGCTGGTAATGGCATATTGGAGTCAGGCAGCCAGGCCTGCCAGCTAGAGGATCCAGTGGCCCCGAGCTCATTTTGTTGCTGAATGGAGAAATCTGGGTACAGGTATTCTTTGTTTTTTTTTTTTTTTTTTTTTTTTTTTTTTTTGAGACACAGTTTCACTCTATCGTCCAGGCTGAAGTGCAGTGGCACAATCTGGACTCACTGTAGTGTCTGCCTCCCGGGTTCAAGCAATTCTCCTACCTCAGCCTCCTGAGTAACTGCAATTACAGGCAAATGTCTCCAAACCTGGCTCATTTTTATATATTTATTTATTTATTTATTGAGACAGTGTCTTGCCCTGTTGCCCAGACTGATCTCAGCTCACTGCAACCTCTGCCTCTCAAGTTCAAGTGATTCTCCTGCCTCAGCCTCCCAAGTAGCTGTGATTACAGGCGTCTGCCACCACACCTGGCTAATTTTTTTTTTTTTTTTTTTTTTTGTATTTTTAGTAGAGACGAGGTTTCATCATGTTGGCCAAGCCGGTTTCGAACCCCTGACCTCAAGTGATCTGCCCATCTTGGCTTCCCAAAGTGCTAGAATTACAGGCATGAGCCATCATGTCAGCCTCATTTTTGTATTTTTAGTAAAGACGGGGTTGGGGTTTCACCATGTTGGTCAGGCTGACTTAACTCCTGACCTCAAGCAATCTGCCCTCCTTGGCTTCCCAAAGTGCTGGGATTACAGGTGTGAGCCACCATGTCTGGCCTGGGCACAGGTTTTCAGTGAGAGCCCAGCAGGCACTGATGCCCTCACTCCTTACCAACACCAATGATGAGAACAGGGCTGTGAGCAAAGAGAGTAATGGGGAAGGGGGCAGCCAGGAGACAGTGGGGCCCAGACCTGCTCTTCCTCCCACCATCCTTCCCCTCTCCTCTTCTCTTTACAATTTATTAATTTTTTCTTTTTTTTGGAGACCAGGGTCTCACTCTGTTGCCCAGCCTGGAAGGCAGTGGCATGATCATGGCTCACTGCAGCCTCAGCCTCCTGGTTTCAGGCGATCCTCCCGCCTCAGCCTCCTGAGTAGCTGGGACTATAGGCGTTCACCATCACACCCAGCTAATTTTTTTAAAAATATTGTTTTTTGTAGACACAAGGCTTTTACCATGTTGCCCAAGCTGGTCTTGAACTCCTGGGCTCAGGCGATCCTCCCCCCTTGGCCTCTCACTGTTGGGATTATAGGCATGAGCCACTGTACTTGGTCTACAGTTTAATATTTTAAATGGTTTTTTTTCATTATGGAAAAAGTTCAGACAAATACAGAAATAGAATAATATGATGAACTCCATTAGCCAGCACCCAGCATCAACAGTTAGCAGTAGTCAATCAGATTTCCCCTAAAGGCCGGGCGTGGTGGCTCACGCCTATAATCCCAGCACTTTGGGAGGCTGAGGCGGGTGGATGACGAGGTCAAGAGATCAAGACCATCCTGGTCAACAAGGTGAAACCCCGTCTCTACTAAAAATACAAAAATTAGCTGGGCATGGTGGTGCGCGCCTGTAGTCCCAGGTACTTGGGAGGCTGAGGCAGGAGAATTGCTTGAACCCAGAAGGCGGAGGTTGTGGTGAGCCGAGATCGTGCCATTGCACTCCAGTCTGGGTAACAACAGCGAAACTCCGTCACACACACACACAAAAAAGATTTCCCCTAAAGACCCCACTCTCCCACTATTGGATGGTTTATGGTTTTGAAGCAAATCCTACCTAGACTTACCTGGAAATACTTTATTATGTCTCTAAAACATAAGAATTTATTGTTAACAAAATCTTTTATGTATTTATTTATTTTTTTGAGACAGTCTCACTCTGTCGCCCAGGCTGGAGTACAATGGTGCGATCTCGGCTCACCGCAACCTCCGCCTTCCGGGTTCAAGTGAATCTCCTGCCTCAGCCTTCCCAGTAGTTGGGATTACAGGCATGTGCCACCACACCTGGCTAATTTTTTTTGTAGTTTTAGTAGAGACAGGGTTTCACCGTGTTAGCCAGGATGGTCTTGATTTCCTGACCTTGTGATCCGCCCGCCTTGGCCTCCCAAAGTGCTGGGATTACAGGCATGAGCCACCGCACTGGGCCTGTAACAAAATCTTTCAAAGCTTAAACTCCTATCATCTGCAAATTTTTGGGCAAATCCATTAATACGTGGCTCAGATGAACAAACCAGTGCAGTGGTTGCTTAAAAAACTTTGGCCAATGGGGCTGGTGGTCTCCTAGCCACTGGAACCCTCAAGGGCATATGTGTTAAAAATACAGATCCCTGGCCGGCGCCTTGGGTCATATCTGTAACCCCAGCACAGTGGGAGGCTGAGGAGTGAGGATTGCTCCAGGCTGGGAGTTTGAGACCAGCCTGGGCAACACAGGGAGAACCCCATCTCTACAAAAAATACCGGGCTTGGTGGCACACACCTGTAGTCCCAGCTACTTAGGAGGCCTAGGTGGGAGGATTGCTTAAGCCCAGGAGTTCAAGGCTTCAGTGTGCTATGAGTTGCCTGAGAATAGCCACTAACTCCAGACTAGGCGACATAGTGAGACTGTGTCAGTAAAAAAAAAAGAATAAGAAGAAGAAGAAAGGAAAGACAAACCACAGACAGACAGATCCCCCGACTGAGCTCTGGGGACCCTTACTGAAGAGGTCTGGGTAGGACCTCCTCGCTTCCCCAGGGGAGTATGCGGCATGGGCCTGCCAGCGTGGGTGACCCCGAGGGCTGTGTATGGGTGGGGGCCCACTCCGAACTGAGTCCACAGGGCACTGTCCCTCCTGCAGATGTTCGGGCAGCGGCGCAGCGCACAGGCGCTGGAGCTGGCGCACATGCTCTACTACCGCAGCACGTCCAACAACTCGGAGCTGCTCAGTGCCCTGGCCCTGCGCGCGCAGGATGAGCACACCAAGGAGGCGCTGCTAGCTCACAGCTTCCTGGCCCGGCGGCCAGGGGGCACGCCAGGCCCGCTCGAAGGTAGGACGTGGCCTTGAGACCCTACGCCCAGGGGCCACACCCCCGCGAGGCCCCGCCCCAGTGAGACACGTCCCCACCCCCACTTCCCACGGGTGGACCTGACGGATTTACGAAGAGACCCAGTCTCAGCAGATAGGACCTCCGAATCCAGCCTCCGATCTTGGTCCCTGATGTGACCGCCCTTTCCTGACCTCAGCCTGGTTGGGACCCTTGTCTCAATGGCACGGCCCCCTCCTGGCACTTTTTCCTCCACCTGAGCTCACACTCTCCCTACAAGAGAATCTGCGCGCTCCCTATGTGGGCCCCAGGTGGTCCCCTTCCCTACAGGAGCCCCCACCTTCCCTGCTCAAGAACCTCTGACTTGTCCCCGGACTATAGCCCCAGAGCTGGGCCTTCTGACCCTCTTGAGCCTCCCCAGCCTTGTTCCGCTCCCCTTCAAGCTTCAAGTTCACCTCTAGACTTCTAAACCCAGGCCCTTCCTATTCTTTGCCTTACCCCTCCTCGCTGATACCCCGAATCTTCCCCGATCTCAATGTGACCTCGCAACACCTGCCTCTCCCCTTGCAGAGACCTCCACGTGGCTCCGGTCAGAGGTGGAGAACTGGCTTCTAGCCAAGTCAGGCTGTGAAGTGGCCTTCAACGGAACTCGGGCGCTGGCGCATCTGCAGGCCCTGACCCCCAGCATGGGATTGTTCCCACCCCCGGGTTTCCCCAAACTAGACCTATTGGCTCCAATCACTTCCGAACCCCCGCAGGCCATACCCAGCAGTAACAACCCCTGAGTAGAACCTACCTCCCTGCCCAGTAAGCAGGCTAGGAACCAAGCCCCGCCTCCTTCACGACAGGCTGTCATTACAGTTATACGTTTTCACTCCAACTTCTAATAACTGACGGGTAATTATTTTTGCTACACTGTGTGCTTAAGCAAAGCAGCCAATCAAAATAGCCAGCAGTTGCTAAGTTACTCCCGCCCTTCGATGAACAGCCAATCAAAGCGATTTAGCTCTGCTTCTATTTCATTTTAGTCCCACCCTTACCATAAACATCCGAACGTGGATTGGCTGAGGAGCTGGGGTGTCTGCCAATCACAGCTGCTCGACTCTGGCTTCTGCAAACTGCCAGGTAGGGTTGTTAAAACCATGCCCTCCGGAGACTATATATCACTGTCTTTTTTAGCCTTCTCCAGGCAAACTGCCCATCATGTGCACCAAGGCCGTTTAGCCCCGCCTCCTGGCAAACGGCCAGTGACAGCTGCTGGGTTCCATCAACCTTGGGCAGCCGGTTGTCGCTGCAGGAAAGCAACCAATAAGAATTTCTAAAGGAAACCTGATCTTGCTATCAATTGCTGCTGCTTACATGGCAGGCCAGCTGGTCAGCTGCTGATCAGGGGTCTAGGCTGAAAGGGTTAGGGGACCTCGTGCTAGGTAGGTGAACCAGAAACCACCCTTGCCGCCAAGACTCGCTCCCAACCTGTCTCCCCAGCAATCTCAGGTGCCTTCCTCGCCCAGGTCCTTCACCCTTTCTACAGAAACTACCTCGGTCTGGATCTCCCCACCAGCAGCAGCCTGTGCAATATTTATTGGTCTATCAATTTCTCCCCTGTCTCTCCTCTCCCAAAGTAATAAATCATGTTTAATAAGTCTGGATGAGGCTACTCTCAACACACGGCCTTTAGGATAACCCTGCTCCGTAGGAGCAATTAAAAAGTTATTTTAAAAAATATCTGGATGAGTGGGATGGCTGCAGGAGTTGGAGGGAAGGAAAGCATTTGAATCCTGGAAAAAAGGGAGGGATTCTAACTAGGTCTTGGGGTCCCAGACAGAGAAAGCTGTAGTTCTAAAGAGATGCTGGGTTTGAGGTTGGTGAAACAAAGATGGTCACAGAAGAGGATTTTTTTTTTTTTTTTTTTTTTTTTTTTTGTGCAGAGTTTTGCTCTTGTTGCCCAGGCTGGAATGCAATGGTACGATCTCGGCTCACTGCAACCTCCGTCTCCCAGGTTCAAGCGATTCTCCTGCCTCAGCCTCCAGAGTACCTGGGATTACAGGCATGCACCACTATGCCTGGCTAATTTTGTATTTTTAGTAGAGATGGGATTTCTCCATGCTGGTCAGGCTGGCCTTGAACTCTTAAACCTCAGGTGATCCACCACCCAGCCTCCCAAAGTGCTGGGATTACAGGCGTGAGCCACCCCGCCAGGCTGGAAGAGGATCTTAGAAGGACCTGATTCCTGAGGAGTCTCAGGACCTGATGAACAGAGGAGATAGGGTAGGCATGTACAGTTGTGCAGATTTTTTTTTTTTAGAGGGTGTCTTGCTCTGTCACCCAGAAAAGGGAAGGCCCAGGCTCTTAGATCTGTGGAAGGGAAGAGGTGCCTGGGTCAGGGCTCCTGTGTCCTGGGGAGGAAGGGGTTGGGGGCTGGGAGATGAGTATTCTGAGGGCTGAGCAGCTGGTAGTGGGGACCCTATTAGGTTCAGGAGAGGTCAAGCGTGCGCAGCCTGGGTCCCGGGAGGCGGAAGGAAGGAAGGAGATTAAAGCAGAGCCCGCGGTTAAACAGTTTTATTTTTCTAGAGGGCGCGCGGCGTGGGGCCGGGAGCGGGTGGAGGCGGCCGGGCTAGGCGGGGCGCTCACTCCCGCTTCCGCAGGTGGATGTAGATGATCCCGCTGACCAGGGCGAGGGGGAAGGCCACCCAGGCCAGGGCGAAGCAGTAACCGAAGCTGCCCCCTCGCGGGTGCTTCGCCAGGATCTCCTCGGCGTGAATGGCGTAGATCAGGGCCCCGGTAAACACCGCCACGCCTGGAGAAGACGGAAACCATGCCTCACGCAGTACCCTCCAGGAAGACTACATTTCCCAACATCCCCAGGGGGCAAAGGAGCGCCAGAGGGCGAGTGGGCAGCGCCGCTGCCTGCTGGGAGTTGTCGTTCTCTCCCCAGCGCCATGCAACTGCAGCGCGGCCTTGGGTGACTGATTTAATAATCTCTCTAGGTCGCATTTGCCCTTCCGTAAAATGGGACTGAAATATCTCTCTGTCCATCCAAGGAATATTTTTGAGTGTGTTTCTATAAGCCAAACGTGCAATCGTAGATTAATAAAGCAAGAGAGAGGCTTTGCGAGAACCTAGGGAGATACTTCCCAAACTGAGGACTATGATTAAGTTAGCTCTTTGCACCTGAAGTCAAAATATTGAAAAATAAGCAAAACTCCCTGAAGTGTCTGATGCACAATATGCACGCGAGAAACAGCAGTTGGCTGACATAAATACCATTACTCTTATGATTCAGAGATCTCTACTGAGGTGCTAATTAGCTTATCCCCCCCCCACCTCGCCCCCAATTCCTGGGATCCAAACTATTTACCTGTTACCAAAACTACGAAACTCCTTCCCCAGCCCTGGCTCCCTGAAGCCCTAAGTTCCCTAATGACTCATAAGCACAAGCCACAACTATCATTAGCCACTGAAAACTACAAGTCCCAGCAATCCCTGGGGGCAGAGAGGTAGCCCACAGAGGCACCTCCTGTGGCTCCTGGGGTGTTGAAAATTGTTTTCTTTGGCCGGGCGCGGTGGCTCAAGCCTGTAATTCCAGCACTTTGGGAGGCCAAGGCCGGTGGATCACGAGGTCAAGAGATCAAGACCATCCTCGTCAACATGGTGAAACCCCGTCTCTACTAAAAGTACAAAAAATTAGCTGGGCACGGTGTTGCGTGCCTGTAATCCCAGCTACTCAGGAGGCTGAGGCAGGAGAATTGCCTGAACCCAGGAGGCGGAGGTTGCGGTGAGCCGAGATCCTGCCATTGCATTCCAGCCTGGGTAATGAGCGAAACTCCGTCTCAAAAAAAAAAAAAAAAGAAAATTGTTTTCTTCTACAAGAGGCCCATTCTCAGGGCCCCCAGCATCCTGACACACCCCACTCCCTTCTGCTCAATTCTTGGGGGGTTAGGGGTGGGGAGGGGCAGTGCTCACTAGTGCAAAGCTGGCAGAGGCCAGTGGCATAGAAGAGGCCTCCTCGTCGCATGGTGTAGAGCTGGAACATGAACAGGATGAAGGACAGACAGCAGAGGATGAGGGAGAGCACCATGAGGACCTGCACTGCCTTCAGCCAGCCTGCAGTAAGGAGGACACAGAGGGGGACGTCATGATGGGTCCAGAGTTCCAGCTCTACCTGCTTGCTCACCATGTGACCCTTCTCTGCCCCATCCCTGCTCCCCTTTAGAGCCATACAAGCTTAGATACTTAGATGTATCACTTACATTGACCTTGAGCCCTGTGACCTTGCTAAATTCTCTTCTCAGTTCTAGTAGTTGCTTTGCAGATTTTTTTTTTTTTGAGACTAGGTCTTGCTCTGTCATCCAAGCTGGAGGGCAATGGCACAATCATGGCTTACTGCAGCCTCATCCTCCTGGCCTCAAGCAATTCTCTCACCCCGTTGTCCCAGGTAGCTGGGACCACAGGCACAAGCCACCACACCTGGGTAATTTTAAAATTTTTTTGTACAGACACCCAGGGTCTCCCTATGTTGCCCAGGCTGGTCTTGAACTCCGGGGCTCAAGTGATCACCCCTCCTCAGCTTCCCAAGGTGCTGGGATTACAGGCATGAGCCACTGTGCCTGTCCACTTTGC
Source organism: Saguinus oedipus (assembly GCA_031835075.1). Classification (NCBI taxonomy): domain Eukaryota; kingdom Metazoa; phylum Chordata; class Mammalia; order Primates; family Cebidae; genus Saguinus; species Saguinus oedipus. The sequence goes on along the minus strand of CM063187.1, from coordinate 49,575,126 downwards.
AGAATTTTAAAGGATTTTCTACATAAACAGTATGTTTAGTGGGAATAGAGACACTTTTCCCTAATTCATTTCCCATGACTTTAATTTCTTTTTCTTGACTTGTTGCATTGGCAACTCCAGCAAGTTGAATAGAAGTGGTGAGAGCAGGCCACATGCTTTAATCTGAGTTTTGCATTAAATCTTTCACACAGAATTTTACATAGATGCAGCATATCTATAACTTTACTTTAGAACTCCAATGCACCTGGCCCCACCCCTTTAAAACCTTTTTTTTTTTTTTTGAGATGAAGTCTTACTCCTGTTGTGCAGGCTGGAGTGCAGTGGTGCAATCTTGGCTCACTGCAACCTCCACCTCCTGGGTTCAAGCGATTCTCCTTCCTCAGCCTCCCGAGTAGTTGGGATTACAGGAGTGCACCACCACGCCTGGCTAATTTTTGTATTTTTAGTAAAGTCGAGGTTTCACAGTGTTGGCCAGCTGGGCTCGAACTCCTGACCTCAGGTGATCCACCCGCCTTAGCTTCCCAAAGTGCTCGGATTACAGGCATGAGCCACTGTGCCCAGCCCCCTTTAGAACCTTAAAGTGGTTTCAGCCCCATCCCCTGAGAACTTGGATAAATTGGTCCCAGGCATCCATTCAGAGCACCATCCCCAACTCCTTAGAGCTTTGGAAACATAATCTAGTCTTCTCAGAATCTTGGGAGCTTTCTTTCTGTTCTTTAAACCTATAGCATGCCATCTCACCCTTTCTGAGTCAGAGGAGGAGGCTTTTATCTATATGGCCTCTTCAAAACAGGAGGTACTGGCCAAGCACAGTGGCTCAGACCTGTAATCCCAGCACTTTGGGAGGCTGAGGCAGGTGAATCACCTGAGGTCAGGATTTGAGACCAGCCTGGCTAACGTGGTGAAACCCCTGTCTCTACTAAAAATACAAAATTGGCCAGGAGTGGTGACGCACACCTGCACTCCCAGCTGTTCGGGAGGCTGAGGCAGGAGAATCGCTTGAACCTGGGAGGCAGAGGTTGCAGTGAGCCGAGATAGAGCCACTGTACTCCAACCTGGGCAAGAGCAGCAAAATTCCATCTAAAAAAAAAAAAAAAAGAACAAGAGGTAGGTACATCCAGGCAGGCGGGACATGCGTCAGCCTCAGGCATTCAGCCACTCAGGCCTGGACCCCGCCCACTCCATCTTTGAGGGCTTCTCAATTCTCTGTCCTCTGAGGACACTAGGGATTTCCTTCCCCTTTGCAGACCACTCCCGCCCCCTCACCCCTCACCATTCTCGCTGACGTTACTGCAGGTCCATGTTCTGGTGTCGTTGCTCCACGTGCAGTCATACCAGAGATTCAGGGACTCTTTCCCTGGGAGAGTCCACCAGGACTGGGATGGACAGAGAATGAAACAAGGGGCAGGGTTAAGGAAGGAGAGGGGACAGGGTCAGAGAGACTGTGGGGAGGGTTAGGAAAAGGGCGAGGTGTCTGGGCTGGGGCGGAACTAGGGAGAGCTAGGATTTAACATGAAAGGGGGTGGGGTCAGAACCGGGAGGAAGCATTGGAGGTGGAGCTAAAAGGGTCAATCTGGTTGCTCAGGCCTGTCATCCCAGCACTGTGGGAGGCCGAGGTGGGTGGGTCACTTGAGGCCAAGGGTTTGAGACCAGCCTTGGCAACACGGTGAAACTCCGTCTCTACTAAAATACAGAAATTAGCCAGGGATGATGGTGGGTGCTGGTAATCCCAGCTGCTTGGAGGGGGCTGAGGCAGGAGAATCGCTTGAACCCAGGAGGCTGAGGTTGCAGTGAGCCGAGATCGAATCACTGCACTCCAGCCGGGGGGACTGGGTGAGACCCTGTTTCAAAATAAGTAAAATAAATACTAGGTAAAGGGGGCGGGGCCAGAGTGTTTTTAGAGGAGGGGCGTGGTGGGATTGTGCAGGGGAGCAGAAGGGCCTTGAGCTCCAAGTAGGCTTACCTTGTCCAAGGTGGCCACGAAAAGCAGGATGAGAATGAGGATGTGAAGGGCCGAGACCACCAGCAAGAGGAGCGACATGGCTGCAGTGGAAGCCTGGGGAGCGGAACCAGGGGACAGAGTCTCAAGAGGTTGGCACAGGCCAGGCACAGTGGCTCATACCTATAATCTCAGCCCTTGGGAAGCAGAGGCAGGAGGATCACCTGAGGTCAGGAGATGGAGACCAGCATGGCCAACATGGTGAAACCCCATCTCTACTAAAAATACAAAATTAGCTGGGCGTGGTGGCACATGCCTGTAATCCCAGCTACTCGGGAGGCTGAGGCAGGGGAATCACTTGAACCCAGGAGGCGGAGGTTGCAGTGAGCAGAGATTGTCTCATTGCACTCCAGCCTGGGCGACAGAGCAAGACTGTCTCAAAAAAAAAACAAAAGAGGTTGGCACAAAGGTAGGTGAGATGTCTCCTGATGGAGGAAGGGCTTCAGTGCAGACACCTGGGTCTCTCAGGGAGGAGGGGGCTGGGGCCTGGATTCCCCAGTTCCTCATGGGCTGCAGGGGTGGAGAGGACCAGAGATGGACTCTTGGGGTCCCAGAATGAGGAGGATTAGCAATGTGGCTCTTTTCTCCCCAGAGCCCCGTCTCTGGGTACATACAGGCCAGATACTGAAAATTCAAGTCGAGACCCCCACCTTGCACCCCGTTGTATCAGGAGCGAGGAGCTGTCCCCAGCGACAGGCATCCTTGACTTACACCACTCCTCTCCTGGGGTGAGGGGAGGAGGGGGACCTGGTGAGTCATCTGGTGACTCATCCCACCCCGCTGCCTCTAAGCACCAGGGAAACCCCAGCCCCTGGCGATGTCCACGAGGTCCTCACCCCACCCTGCTGCCAGACTGGCGCCTGCTGGGCATCTTCTGGAGGAAATGGATGGGATTCGCATTGGGGGGAAGAGAGGCCTGAGAAGAAGGAGTTAGCCTCCCAGGACCCTTCGGTGCCCAGGAACGGAGGACCTAGATGTCTCCCAGACTTGGAGTATTGTCATTCAATGCCCTGATCTTAGGGCCCTCAGAGGAGAGTGGACACAGCTCAGGAAAAACTGCATGAAGTTTTCCCGTGGAGGGCTCTGCAGTACCCCAAAACTGTGCCCAGCCCCACCCCTTCCTATATCCCCATCTCAAGTACTAGGAGATCACTTACTAAGTTACAAGGATTTCCAAGAGTTGGGGGATCTCTCCCAGCCTGGGGGTGTCCTTCCAACTGCTACATTCCCAAGTAAATTAAGAAGCCTCCGGAGGGAATAACGGACTGGAAACTTACCGAGAGCCGCGAAAAAGTCAGAGCTGGAGTCGGAGTCGCGTCCCTCGCTCGGGCCTCCGTGTCCCGCCCTTCTCCTCCCTCCTTCCACCCCCCCGAGGCGGCCCCCCCGGCCCCCGCCTCCCTGGCCGCCTTCCTCCCTCCCTCGCTCTCCCCTCCAATCCGGAACCCTTTACTTCTTTCTCGCTGGCTTTCCTTCTGCCTCTCTTCTCTCCCTCCTGCCCTCACTTTCTGGGCCTCCTCCTCTCTTGCTCCCGTTTTTCTTTCTCTCATCCTCTTAATATATACTGACCCTTTTATACCCACCCTCACCGCACCCAGCTCAGGTCGGCTGCCAGTGGGAGGGCCCAGGCACTCGGGTTCCTCTTTCTTTGGGCCCCCTCCCAATCCCTCCAGACAGTCATCATTTGGGGCTCCCTCCGAGGGTTGAGATGAGAGACTCCTGGAATGGGGCCCTCGGGTGGGGCAAGCGTCAGGAGTGGGAGGGCCCGATTCTTAGGACCCTTGGGTCTTGAGGTCTTGTCCTGGGGTGGGAGGATGTCTGCTTTACCTGATGGAGCTTGGAGCTGGAGAGGAGTCTGGGAAAGGAGGCCAGATTTCTGTGGCATGGATGGAGGTTGGGCTGGTGAACTTGGCCCCGTGGTGAGGGTCAGAGGATGGGAGGTAAAATTCGTGAAACTCGGCAACGCACGGTGACTCACGCCTGTAATCTCAGCACTTTGGGAGGCTGAGGCGGGCGGATCACTTGAGCCCTAGAGTTCGAGACCAGCCTGGCCAACATGATGGAATCCCGTCTCTACTAAAAATACAAAAATTAGCCGGGTATGGTGGCCTGCGCCTGTAATCCCAGCTACTCTTGGGACCGAGGCAGGAGAATCGCCTGAATGCGAGAGGTGGATGCTGCAGTGAGTCGAGATCGCACCGCTGCACTCCAGCTGGGCAACAGAAGGAGACTCTGTCTCAAAAAAAAAAAAAAAAAGGAAATGTGTGAAACTCTGGAAGGGGGAGGAGAGGGAAGTTAAGGATCCCAGCGCCATCATTTCCTGGCTCAGTTACCTTAATCCAATTCTTTCACCCATCTGGGTTCCAGTATCTTGGTCTATGTCAAGAGAATAATAACACTGACAAAATGCTAATACTGATAATAATAATTCTATACTTATGCTGAATGAATAAGGTAATACCAATACCAGCACACTCCCACAGCTCACCTGTTCCTTACTTCATCAAACATTTATTGGACATCTACTCTGTTCTGGGAGTTAATAATGAAAGCAGACATGAGCCCTGCTGGTATTATAGAGTTTGTCTTCTGGGAGAGAGAGACAGACAACAGAAAACATAGCAGTGATGACGATAAATTTCAGACAGGGTAAGTGCCTCGGAAAATAAATACAATAGGCTGGCGCAGTGGCTCACACCTGCAATCCCAGCAATTTGGGAGGCTGAGGCCGGCAGATCACCTGAGGTCAAGAGTTCAAGACCAGCCTGGCCAACGTGGTGAAATGCTGTCTCTACTAAAAATACAAAAATTAGCCAGGCATGGTAGCAGGCGCCTGTAGTCCCAGCTACTGGGGAGGCTGAGACAGGAGAAATGCTTGAATTCGGGAGGCGGAGGTTGCGCTGATTGTGCTACTGCAGTCCAGCCTGGGTGACAGGGTGAGACTCCATCTCAAAAGAAAAAGAAAAGAAAAATACAATATCAAATCAAATAGAGTGATGGAGATAATGACGGGATGTGGGGGAGACTATTTGAAACGGGGTAATCAGGGAAGGCCTCTTGGAGGAGGTAACATTTGAGCTGAGACCTGAAGACAGGAGTCATTTGAACGCAGGGGTGGGGGAGCGGCGGGGGCGGGGTGGGAAGAGGAAGTACAAAAGCTCTTAAGGCTTTTGAGAACAAGCTCAGGTTGTTTAGGGGCAGACAGAAGGGCTAGTGTGGCTGGAGCACAGGGAGGCAGAGGGAGTGGTGAGAAGGGAAATCAAAGAGTGCCCTTGAGGACTAGGGGAGGAATTTGGATTTCATTCTCAGTGCAGTGGGAAGCCATTGGGTTTTAAGAGAAGTGTAGTACCAAAGATTTTTTGTTGTTGAGATGCAATCTCGCTCTGTCATCCAGGCTGGAGTCCAGTGGCATGATCTCGGCTCACTGCAACCTCTGCCTCCCGGGTTCAAGCGATTCTCCTGCCTCAGCCTCCCAAGTAGCTGGGATTACAGGTGCTCGCCACCATGCCCAGCGAATTTTTGTATTTTTAGTAGAGATGGGGTTTCACCAAGTTGGCCAGGCTGGGCTTGAACTCCTGACCTCCAGTGATCTGCCTGCCTTGGCCTCCCAAAGTGCTGGGATTACAGGCATGAGCCACCACACCTGGCCCCAAAGGTTAAATGTATACTATTATTTTTATTTATTTTGGGGATATTAGAGTGTGGGGGGGTGATGACTGCTACATACATGAATCTCTTGGGAGGGGACCAAGTGTCCAGGACTCTGATTAATCGAGAGCAGGGGAATTCAAATCCTGGATCCAGGGAAGGGAACTGGATGATGGACGGGATATCAGGATATCTGATGGGGCCAGAGCTGGGTTTGGGATAGCTGTTGGTGATTTGAGCTCCCTGAGGGGGTGAGGGATGGACAGTTCAGTGCCTGGCTGGGTATCCCTAGACCTGGAAGCTGGGATACCAGTATAGCACAGATTCCAGAGCCACACTGGTTGGACTAAAAATCCAAGCTGTTTTACTCATTGGCTGTGTGATTTTGGGCAAGTTACTAATAACTTCTCTATGCCTCAGTTTCTTCATCTGAAAAAAGAGATAATAGTAAATACATTACAGGGTAGTTCTCAGGGTAGTGCCTGGCCCACTGTAAGTACTGTATGTGCTCATCATATCAGGCATTAGGGGGGACCCTGATTCAGGATTTCTAGGAGTTGGGGAAGGGGCAAATTCTTGGGTCCATTGGGTCTCAAGGCTAAAGCTGGGAATCCAAAAGGAGGGTCCCTGGGGTAGGAAAATAAGAAGTCCGAAACTTAGGTGCCTAAGTGGGACAGAGACTCGGGGTCTGCACTCAGATCCCTAAGGAAGTTGTAAAGTCTGGGTCACTGACGGAAAAATTAGGGGCTGGGGAGCCATGTGTTCTTCTTGGGGTGCAGGGAAGGGGGTGCTGCACCTTCTTGGGAGGAGTAGGGGTAGCTAGGGGCTAGGAAGACGGAAACTTGGGCCGAAGAGGTGAAAAACACGAGTCTAGGACTCAGAATCAAGTTCCCTGGGTGGAATCGGCGCCAGGCTTGGGTACCCCGGGGATATTACGGGGGTCCGCACGGTAGGGCTATGTAGAAGGGGGAGAATCAGGAAATTTGAGGGCAGCGGAGGGATCTCCCCTCCTGGGCCTCGGAGATTATGAGCTGAGCTGAGCAGAGCGAAAGCGGGCCGCTTCCTCCCACAGGAAACCGCAGGCGTCTGGCACACCCAGCCTGCAGGGAGAGGCGTTCACCGCCCGCCCGCCCGCCGGGGAAGGCCCACGTGGGTAACAGCCGCCGCGGAGGGGGCGTGCCTTGCAGGGCGAGTGGGTGTAACCAAGCGGAGGCGGCACGAGCGCCCGAGGCCCCGCCCACTTCCGCTTCTCAGCGCTCGGACGCGGTAGGCGGTGGAGGGCTTTTGGCTGCTTCCCCGGAAGCCGTTGATCGCGCTTGCGTAGTGAACTGCTGAGGCTGTGGTGAGCTCTAGTTCTCCTCACAACTCGCGGCTTGGGCACCGCCTTCCTTCCTGTAAATCCTTAATCTAATGTGGTATTAGTCAGCTTAAGACAGACAGCTCTCGGACTCAGTCTCGAAGGACTTCGGCCTGGCTTCAAGGGCTTCCATAAAGGTCCCCGCAGGCTCTTTCAGCTCCCGCCGCTTCCAGGCCCGTGGTACTCCTGAGACATCAGCCTCGAGCTCCCCAAGACCGTTCCGACCTCCCCCAGATCGTCCAGGCCTGAGGGCCTCCCGATTAGGCCGCCCTTCACTGCCCTCTCACCAGGCTCCAAGTAAGGCCTTCCAAACCCGGCCCTGACAGCCCGCCCCTTACGGGAACGCCCCTCCCCTCGCCAGCCCCGAGGCCCCGCCATTTACAGGTGTCTTTGCCCTCGCCCTCATCAGCCCGGAAGCCCCGCCCTTTGCAGGTCCCCGTGCCCTGCCCCTGCCGGCTCCGAAGCCCCGCCCTCCGGAGGTCTTCCCACTCCCCACGGGTCTTAGCCCCGCCCATCATAACTCCATACGCCCCGCCCCTCGCAGGGCTCAGCAGCCCACCCCTCACAGGCCCTCCCGGCTCCGCCCCTCGCAGGACCTCCCCGCCCATTAGTTCATCCTTTTTTTAAATTTTTTTTTAATTTTGAGACCGAGTCTTGCTCTGTCGCCCGGGCTGGAGTGCAGTGGCGTGATCTCAGCTCACTGCAACCTCTGCCTCCCAGGTTCAAGCTATTCTCCTGCCTCAGCCTCCCAAGCAGCTGGGATTACAGGCACCAACCACCACGCCCCTTTAATTTTTTTGTACTTTTAGTAGAGACGGGATTTCACCATGTTGGCCAGGCTGGTCTCGTACTCCTGACCTCAGGTGATCCGCCCACCTCGGCCTTCGAAAGTGCTGAGATTACATAAGGCGCGAGCCACCGCGCCCCATCTCGCCCATCAGTTCTAAGTCCGCGGGAACCCTGCAGGTCTAGCCTCGCAGCCTTCTCTGCCCCTCCTCCCATAGTTTCTCCCACGGCCTCGGTCCCTCCCCGGCTGCTGTCCTCAGGCCTCATTGGTCCCTTATCTCCCCAGTAACCAAACCACAACACTGAGCTTGGAGTACCAAGAACAGGTCAGGCCCGTCAGCAGGTAGGGCCCCCGACTCCCCCAACCCTGCCCAACCTCCCTAGAGCAGGCCCGGGGTTCCCCCTCCCCTGCGACCCAACAGACCCAACAGCCCGGCCTCGGATATCCTGGGAGCCCAGGAGACCTGTCCCTTCCAACCTCGCGCCAGAGTCACAGCCGAGAAGCAAGACCCACAGTGTGAGAGGTGGGAGGACGGGAGAGGTGTGGGAGCGGCCTGAGATAGGTCTCCCTCCAACCCTTCTTGGAGGAATGAGGTCAGCGTGGTTCTACGGTCACCCCCTTGCAATTCCCAGTCGCTTGCAGTTCATCGGCCACCCTCCTTTGGGCCCTCGCCTGCCTGCTGTCTGAAGGGTCTATGTCTATCCCTACAGGAGGCCAGCCCTTTTTGGCCAGGATGCCTTTGGGACGCTCTGCAGGGAGCGCCCGCTCCGAGGAGGGAAGCGAGGCCTTTCTGGAGGGAATGGGTAATTAATTCTTTGTTTCATTCGCCCATTTCTTTTCCAGCCCTTAGCTTTCCCAAGTTCCAAGGCCTATAGGGAGGGGGAGAGTGTCCGTCCAGGAGCGCCCTGTGGTAGGAACAGATATGCGCCCAAAGGGAGGCAGGGTGGGCACCACCGTGGGTGGGCCAAGTGTGGGCAGTGGGGCAGGCTGGAGACTTCAGGCAGCAGGAGAAGTTTGAGTGGGGCTCAGCACTCCCTGTAGGAATTGCCAAAGGGAGGAGGAGGGAAGGGTGTTTCTGCAGGGATAACAGAATGTGGATAGAGCAGGCTTTCTCAAACCTGGGTACTGTTGACCCTTGGGGTGGGATAATTCTTTGTTGTGGGGCTGTCCTGTGTGTTGTAGAATGCCAAGCAGTGTCCATGGCCTCTGGATACTCTGGTACTCACTGGATACCAGTAGCACCCTCCCTTCCCCACAAATCGTGACAATGACAAATGTCCCTAGGCTGGGCGTGCTGGCTCATGCCTGTAATCCCAGCACTTTGGGAGGCTGAGGAAGGAGGATCACTTGAGCCCAGGAGTTTGAGACCAGCCTGAGCAACACAGTGAGACATCCTATCTACAAAAAAATAAAATGAGTCAGGAGTGGCATACACCTGTAATCCCAGCTACTTGGGAGGCTGAGGTGGGAGGATCACTTGAGCCTGAGAGGTAGAGGCTGCAGTGAGCTGAGATTGTGCCACTGCACTCCAGCCTGGGGGATAGAGCAAGACCCTGTCTGGAAAAAATAAGTCTCTAGATATTGCCAAGTGTTTTTGGAAGGCACAATCACCCTCCGATTGAAAACTGCTGGGCCTTTGGAGGTGGGGAGTGTGTGGCTAAGACTGGAGAGGAGGGTAAGGTCAGGTCACTTGGGGCCTTGGATGCCAGGCTGAGGGGCTGAGACTTTGTCCTGTGGGTACTGGGGCATCCTGGGAGTCCTGTGAGGGGTGCGGGCAGTTGTGGGTGGGGTAGGGTCAGCTGTGGGTATAGAGAGACCCTCTGGGACTGTGGGGGAAGGCTGGAAGTTGAGAGAAAGGCTGGGGTGATAGTCGAGGTAGAAGAGGATGAGGCTCAGCCCAGGGGATGGGCTGAGAGAGGGAGGAGGCAAGAGGATGGGGCTGAGGGCTGCCGATGGTGGGGCGGAAAAGGAGGGAGGGAGCAAGAGCTTTCCCAATTATAGGTGGTGTGCCCAGGTCCCAGAGGACCCAGAGGCCTTCCAGAAGGGCCCTCTGGTGGGATGGGAGTGGCTTTTAGGGGAAAAAGTCCTGAGTTCAGTTTTGGGTATGGAGGGATGAGGAAGCTTGAGGAATCCTGGAACTGAGGTACAGTCCTAGAGGGTGCTGGGGGCTGGGTCTGCAGTTCAGTTGCAGTTTGTGAGACCTCAGAGGGAGCAGAATTTCCAGGTCCTTGGCTGGAAGGAGCTGGTGGCCAGGATCCCTGTTGAGTCCCTTGGCTGGCCCTGTTCTCAGTGGATTGGGAGCTGAGTCGACTGCAGCGACAGTGCAAGGTGATGGAGGGGGAGAGGCGGGCCTACAGCAAGGAAGTCCACCAGCGCATCAACAAGCAACTGTGAGCTGGGAGCCTGGGCCCTGAGCTGGGGAGGGAGGCAGGCTGGACTCCTGGATCTGAGTGGGAAGCGCAGGAGTGGTGTGTCCCGCCTTTAGCAATGCTGAGTTCTACTCCCTTGCTGGCCCCTCTTCCACCTCCCTGCCTGGGTAGCGAGGAGATCCAGCGCTTGGAAGCGGTACGCGCCGATCTCCAGGTGCAGATCAGCGCAGCCCAAAACCAGGTCAAGCGGCTTCGGGACAGCGAGCGGCTGGAGAATATGGACCGTCTGCTGAAGGGCCAGGTCCAGGTGCAGGCGGAGGTCGAGGAGCTGCAGGAGCAGACCAGGGCCCTGGACAAGCAGGTGGATTCTGAGATAGGTTTCTGAAAATCCTACTTACACGGGCAAGTGTTGTAACCTCCCCCAGCCTTAGCTTCCTCATGTGAAATCAGGCTATGAGGCACGGTGGCTCATGCCTGTAATCCCAGCACTTTGGGAGGCTGAGGCAGGCAGATAGATCACTTGAGGTCAGGAGTTCAAGATCAGCCTGGCCAATGTGATGAAACCTCATCGCTACAAAAAATACAAAAATTAGCCAGGCATGGTGGCATATGCCTGTAATCCCAGCTATTCAGGAGGCTGAGACAGGAGAATCGTTTAAACCTGGGGAAGCAGAGGTTTCAGTGAGCCGAGACTGTGCCACTGCCCTCCGGCCTGGGTGACAGAGTGAGACTCCATCTCAAAAAAAAAAAAAAAAAAAAAAATCGGGGTGATTGAAAGCATCCATCTGGTAGAGTTGTGCTTAGTGGAAATATAGATGTTTGCTGCTTAGCACAGTCCCAGGCATTCAAAGAGCGGACTGTATGGTTAAGCAGGGAAGGTTCGAATGCTAGAGTCACTGAAACCTATGTTAGGGTCCTGGGTCTGACATCGGAGCTCTGTGACCACGGGCAGGCAGGTTTTCACCTCTCTGGGCCCTAGTTTCTTCATCTGCAAGAGGATGGTGGCAACACCGCAGTCTAGACAGGTTGTGAATCCCGTCTGTTTCAGGACCTTGCTATTTGACCTTGCAAACAATGTGATTTTTCTAGGCCAGTGATCTGTCAAGTTTTTATGAGCATGACTCATGAGGTGTAGTTCATACGCACCAAGATGCATACTGATGTAAACACACACATATAATCATATATCTGAAACAGAAGTTTCAGCAAATAATGTTTTTTTCTATGTGGGATTCATTCTGCTAAATGCTGGTCACTCTTCATTTTAAAAACCCTGCTTGTCATTTGGGCACAGTGGTGCATGTCTTGAGGCTGAGGGGGATAGGAGTACTTGAGCCCAGGAGTTTGCGTCTTCAAGGAGTTATGATTGCCCCACTGCACTCCAGCCTGGGCAACAGAGAGAGATCCACTTTCTTCTTTCTTTCTTTCTTTTTTATTTTTTTGTCACCCAGGTGGGTTGAGACAGAGTCTCACTCTGTCACCCAGGCTGGTCTCAAACTCCTGACCTAAGGTGATCCATTCACCTCAGCCTCCCAAAGTACTGGGACTACAGGTGTGAGCCACGTTCCCTGGCCTAGACACCCTTTCTTAAAATCGTGCCACCATACTCCGGTCCGGGTGACAGAGTGAGACTCTGTCTCAAGACAACAGCAATGAAAAGCAAAACACAGTGATACGGCCACAGGCAAAGAATCCACAAGTCAAGGAATCTCACCTGCAGAAACTGGCAAAGGCAAGGAATGAAAAGACAAATTCCAGACTGGGAGAAACATCTGCAAAGCATGTATCTGATAGAGAACCTACAACCAGAATATATTAAGAACTCCCCCAAACTCCACTGATTACCAAGTGTTGGTGAGGATGTGGAGGAAGTAGAATTCTCATGGAGGGAATGTAGAATGGCACACATCTCTTGGCACACAGTTTGTTTTTTGAGATGAAGCCTGTTGGCCAGGCTGGAGTGCAATGGCACAATCTCAACTCACTGCAACCTCTGCCTCTTCAGTTCAAGCGATTCTCCTGTCTCAGCCTCCAAGTAGCTGTGTACCACCACGCCCAGCTAATTTTTTTGTAATTTTAGTAGAGATGGGGTTTTCACCATATGGATTTAGGTGTTTACCCAAGAGAAAAGAAAGCACATGCCCGTACAATGAATTGTTCATGAATGTTCATAACAACTCAACTTTATTTGTAAAATCAAAAACTGAAACAGCCCAAATATCCATCATTGGGTTCTTTCAGTCCCTTGGCTGAATGGACGAGCAAACTGTGCTCTATGCATGCAATGGAATACGACTGGTGAATAAAAGAAATGGACCATTGATACAACACGGGTGAATCGCAAAATAACTATTCAGTGTGAAAGAAACTAGATAGCCTTTTGCTCCCCAAAAGAGTCCATACTATACAATTCCATTAATAGAAAATTCTAGAAAATGTAAATCAATCTGTGGTGACAAGAAACGGTTCAGTGATTGCTGGGGGAAAACTTGGCTACAGGAAGAGAATGGGGAGAGCACAAGGGAACTTTTAGGGGTGGTGGATATTTTCACTATTTTATGTCAAAACGTATCAAATTATACACTTTATGTAGAGACGGAGTCTCACTCTCTTGCCCAGGCTGGAGTGCAGTGGTGCAGTCTTGGCTCACTACAGTCTCCACCTCCTGGGTTCAGGCAATTCTCCTGCCTCAGCCTTCCGAGCAGTTGGGACAACAGGTGCCCACCAACATGCTTGGCTAATTTTGTATTTTTAATAGAGACGAGGTGTCACCGTATTGGCCAGGCGGGTCTTGAACTCCTGACTTCAGGTGATCTGGCCTCCCAAAGTGCTGGGATTACAGGCATAAGCCACCATGTGTGGCCCAAATTTTACACTTATTTGTCATCTATTCTTCAATAAGGTGATTATTGAGGCAGGAGGATTGCTTGAGCCTGGCCTGGGAGGTAGAGGCTATATTGAGCCATGATGGTGCCACTGTACTTGCCCTGGGTGACAGAATCACAATGTATCTCTTAAAAAAAAGAAAAAAGGAAAGAAAGAAAGTATTGTTGGGATTCACACGTAGTTGAAAGAAATAACACAGATATGCCCCTTGTACGCTTTGCTACATTTTATCACAGTGTCAACATTTTGGGTGTTTCTTCTTTTTTGAGATGGAGTCTCACTCAGTCACCCAGGCTGGAGTGCAGCAGTGCAATCTCGGCTCACTGCAACCTCCACCTCCCAGGCCAGGATCAAGTGATTCCTGTGCCATGGCACCCAGCTAACTTTTGTATTTCTAGTAGTGAGCAGATTTCGCCATGATGGCCAGGCTGGTCTCAAACTCCTGACCTCAGGTGATCCACCCACCTCTGCCTCCCAAAGTGCTGGGATTATAGGTGTGAGCAGCTGTGCCTGGCCAACATTTGGGTATTTGCCTTTTTTTTGTTGTTGTTGTTGTTGTTCGTTGGCCTTGAACTTATGGCCTGGCTTCCTCAAGCGCCAGGACAACTGGCTGGAGCCACCGGGGCTCCCGAACTAACAACTGGGTATTTGCCTTTCATCACAGCAGCTGCTGAAAATCCAGTCTAACAAAGATGTGACATCATGAAAAGGATGATAGCGCCCCCTGATGCTGAACTTGTGAACTACCTTGAGCTAGTAGTTCATGTGGTATCTTACCATTCATTTGACCAATATCAAGGTCTTCCTCAAAAATTTAAAACATCCCAGTGGCCCGGTGTGGTGACTCATGCCTGCAATCCCAGCACTTTGGGAGGCTGAGGTGGGTGGATCACGAGGTCAGGAGTTCAAGACCAGCCTGGCCAACATGGTGAAACCCTATCTCTAAAAAAGAACAAAATCCCCATGGCAAGTCTTAAGCTTGCTGCAGCCTTCTTCAGTATCTTCTTCAGTTTCTCGGTGCACTTAGTTTGTTAGGGCTGCCGTGACAAAGTTCTACGAATTGGGTGGCTCGTATAACAAAAATATGTTTTCTCACAGGTCTGAAGGCCAGAAGTCCAAGATCAAGGTGTAGGTTTGGTTCCTTCTGAGTTGTGTGGGGTGAATATGTCTATTCCATGCCTCTTTCTTTGCTTCTGTCGGTTTGCTGTCAGTCTTTGGTACTCTTCACTTGGAGACACGTCACCCGATCTCTCAGCACACTGCAGCCTCCGCCTCCTGGGTTCAAACAATTCCCCTGCCTCAGCCTCCCAAGTAGCTGGGACTACAGGCGCCTGCCACCATGCCCGGCTAATTTTCATATTTTTAATAGAGGTGGGGTTTTGCCATATTGGCCAGGCTGGTCTCAAACTCCTGCCCTCAGGTGATCTGCCTGCCTCGGTCTCCCAAAGTGCTGGGATTACAGGCATGAGCCACTGTGCCTGGCCAACATAGGAGTTTTTACGGGACACGATTCAGCGCATAACAGAGCACAAATTGAAACACGGTGTTAAGCAATTCATTTATCTATTTAGTTCGCACGTTTTGTTGAACATCTTCTTTGTCTCAGACACAGAGAAAACACAACTCTCTGCCCTCATGGAACCCCCAGTTTGCTTGGAGAGACAGAGCACACCCCAATAAGCACAGATGAATACAGAAATGAGAAGGACAGATTGGAAGCTGGTTTGAGGCATAAGCAGACCCAGGGATTCTACTGTCATCATTAGAATGTCTAATATTCATTCTCAGTGTCTCTCCAACTCTGCTCTCCACTTCTGCCCACTGGCCTCATTCTCCCAGGATCCGCTCTGTGGTGGGCGCCACGGCAACCGAAGTCCTGGCATCTCATCCTTCCATCTCATGTGCTCCCCCCAGACTATCAGGAAAGGAGTCAGGGCCGGGCACGGTGGCTCATGCCTGTAATCCCAGCACTCTGGGAGGCCAAGGTGGGCAGATCACCTGAAGTCAGGAGTTCAAGACCAGTCTGACCAACATGGGGAAACCCCATCTCTACCAAAAATATAAAAACTAGCTGGGTGTGGTGGTACATGCCTGTAATCCCATCTACTTGAGAGGTTGAGGCATGAGAATCACTTGAGTCTGGGAGGTGGAGGTTGCAGTGAGCCGAGGTCACGCTACTTCACTCCAGCCTGGGTGACAGAGTGAGACTCTGTCTCAAAAAAAAAAGGAAATGAGTCAGGCTGGCTTCATGGGGTCACAAGCCTATCTCTAGGCCAAGCTCTGTGAGTCTCTAGAACTGGGTCATGTGGCTGAGAGGGTGATACGCTGTGTTTGGAAGGCCTACCAGAACCTCATGGAGGACTGGATACAGTCAGCAGAAGGGTACGTGGGATTCTGGGGTGATAGGGACAGCTGATGTCTGCCATGCGTAATGACTCATTTTCCCTCTGCCATTCAATCTTTTCCACGTCCAGGCAATCATAAACGGGTACCATCCCCTTTCTTCTAGATCCAGGAGTGGGAGACGCGGATCTTTACCCACAGTAAGAATGTCAGGTCCTCGGGATTCATCCGAGATCAGAAGGTCAAGATCCGGCGAAGGATCAGGATCCTGGAAGACCAGCTGGACAGGGTGAGAGTCAACATTCTGGTCCTCAGCCTGCCTGAATTGTGGGGTTAGGGGAAGAGCTGGGTATGGTCTTTGGGTTCCATAAACGGCGGACAGTGTGTGCACATGTGTGTCAGGTTGCAGGATTCTGCAGGGATGGAGGTTCCCAAGGAAAGGAGACTGATGGGTCCTTAGAGGGGAGTGAACATTGCTTTCAGCAACCCTGAAGAACCCATGTTTCTTAGGAAACAGGCTGGCCCCAGCTCTGATAAGTGCCTCTTCTCGGGCTGAACTTGGAGGAGGGAGACAGGCCTGGCCTCAGGCCCACTCTTCCAACTGCCCTTCTACTCCCAGGCCACCTGTCACTTTGACATGCAGCTGGTGCAGAACGCGGCCCTGCGTGAGGAGCTGGATCTGCTGCGGATCGAGAGGAACCACTATCTGAACATGGACCGCAAGCTCAAGAAGGTCAGCTGCCCTGACATCCAGGGGAGGAGAGAGGGACCCCTGCCCGGGTCCTCCCCACAGCTGTTTCCCTACCTGCTCCAGCACTCAGGCCTCAAGTATGGAATTGACTAGAGCTTAGGCTTGCTTTAGTCCAGAGGGCATGGAGGCCTACAAGGAAAGTAGCCCCACTTATAGTTGTAGAAAGCAGAGTGTCATCCTGGATATTATCACCAAGGGCAATCTAAGCAAGCAAGACCATTTATTATAAATTCCATGGGTATCTGAACCAGCCCTGTCCCCTCTCTTTTGACTTTTTTTTTTTTTCTTTTTTTGAGATGGGGTCTTGCTCTGTCCCCCAGGCTGGAGTGCAGTGGCACCATCTCGGCTCACTGCAGCCTCCACCTCCCAGGTTCAAGTGATTCTCCTGCCTCAGCCTCCTGAGTAGCTGGGACTATAGGCACACGCCACTGAGCCCAGTGAATTTTTGTATTTTTAGTAGAGATTGGGTTTCACCTTGTTGGCCAGGCTGGTCTTGAACTCCTGACCTCGTGACCCACCTGCCTCGGCTCCCAAAGTGCTGGGATTACAGGCATGAGCCACTGTGCTTGGCCCTTTCTTTTTTCTTTTGAGATGGAGTCTCGCTGTGTCACCCAGGCTGGAGTACAGTGGGGCGATCTTGGCTCACTGCAGCCTCTGCCTCCCAGTTCAAGCAAGTCTCCTGCCTCAGCCTCCCAAGTAGCTGGGACTACAGGCACCTGCCATTATGCTTAGCTAATTAAAAAGATTTTTTTTTTTCAGTAGAGATGGGGTTTCACCATGTTGCCTAGGCTGGTCTTGAACTCCTGACCTCAGGCAATTCACCTACTTTGGCCTCCAGAAGTGCTGGGATTAGAGGCATGAGCCACTGTGCCCAGCCTTGACTTTAATTTTGGAATAATTTCAAGTTACAGAAAAGGTACAAGAATTGTACAAAGAACTCCTATACATCCTTCACCAAGTTTGATCGTTTGCCACATTTACGCTCTCTTTCTCACCCCTTCCTTACTGTGCGTGTGTGTAATTATCATTTTGGTGAAAATAATTTGTTATCCTGATAGCTGAACTGTTTGATGGTATGTTGTAGGCATTATGCTCCTAAGTACTTTAGTGAGCATTTCCTAAGAACAATGCCATTTTCTTACATAAACACAGTGCTGCCTGGGCGTGGTGGCTCACGCTTGTAATCCCACCACTTTAAGAGGCCAAGGTGGATGGATCACCTGAGGTTGGGAGTTCGATACCAGCCTGGCCAAGATGGTGAAACCTCGTCTCTACTAAATATACATAAAAAAAATTAGCTGGGCGTGTTGGCATGTGCCTGTAGTCCCAGCTACTCAGGAGGCCGAGGCAGAGAATTGCTTGAACCCGGGAGGTGGAGGTTGCAGTGAGCCGAGATCACGTCATTACACTCCAGCCTGGGGCGACAGAGTGAGACTCTGTCTCAAAAAAAAAAACCAAAAAAAGAACATACAGTGCTGTTACCAGGCCAGGGACCTGTTAACATTGTTAGAATTCTGAACAGTCCATATTTCAAGTTTGCTGTTTGTCTCGACGATGTCCTTTACAGCAAACTTGATTTTCCCACTCTAGGCTCCTGTCCAGAACCCCACATTGCATTTGGTTGTTCTGGCTCTGTTCATCTGGGTCAGTCCTTGACCTTTTTTTCTCCATGATGTTGACATTTTGGAAGCATCCAGGCCAGTCGTGTTGTACAACGCTGGTTTATCTTTTTTTTTTTTTTTTTTAAGATGGAGTCTCACCCTGTTGCCCAGGCTGGAGTGCAATGGCTCTATCTTGCCTCACTGCACCTCCACCTCCTGGGTTTAAAATGATTCTCCTGCCTCAGCCTCCCAAGTAGCTGGGATTACAGGTACCCACCACAATGCCCAGCTATTTTTTTTTTTTTTGCATTTTTAGTACAGACAGGGTTTCACCATGTTGGCCAGGCTGGTCTTGAACTCCTGACCTCGTGATCCACTCACCTTAGCCTCCCAATATCTGATCTTGATTCATGATTAGATTTGGCATCTGCACTTTGGGTTGAATGTCACAGCAGTGATAGTGTGTCCTTTGTATGCATTATCTCAGCACCTGAGGTCGGTTTGTCTCATGACTAGTGTTGCCAGCGAGGGCCTGAAGGCTGGGGACTGGGCTGCCAGTCCTGCAAAACGAGTGGGGACTTGCAGCATCTCCTCCAGGCCCGATCATGGCCACCAATGGACCAATCAGTAAGCACCCTTTCTCTGGAGAGAGCTAGGAAGCACAACGTGTTTTAAAATTCGATTTATCTTTTTGTAGAGATGGGGTCTTACTATGTTGTCCAGGCTGCTCTTGAATTTTTGGGCTCAAGTGATTCTCCCACCTTGGCCTCACAAAGTGTTGGGATTACAGGCATGAGCCACTGCACCTGGCCGACATATTTTACAAGAGTAGGTTCACGTTGATACCTCTGATTCCATTCCAACACCAGCAGCTTTTTCCTGAGCATTCTTCATTTCCTCCTTCTAGCTCTCTTCTCCCACAGTGGGAACCCCAGCTCCCAGCCACATCAATATACTTACTCATTTGCTCCATCATATGATACATACACACAAGAATTTCAGAATTGCTAGAGCTATAGCACCGCCTCCTACACCTGATAAATAGGGTTTAGGATTTGTTTGTAGTTTGTTTTGTCCTCTGAGAATATGAGTATTTATATATCTTTTTTTCTTTTTCTTTTTTTGAGATGGAAACTCTCTTTGTCACTCAGGCTGGAGTGCAGTGGCCATAATCTTGGCTTAGTGCCAAGCCTCCACCTTCCGGGTTCAAGCAATTCTCCTGCCTCAGCCTCCCTAGTAGCTGGGATTACAGCTGTGCATCACCACACCCAGCTAAATTTGGTAGTTTTAGTAGAGACCGAGTGTTGCCTTGTTGCCCAGGCTGGTCTTAAACTCCTTACCTCGGGTGTTCCATCTGCCTCAGCCTCCTAAAGTGCTGGAATTACAGGCATGAGCACCCAACCTATCTTTTCAAATTATTCTATTCAGAAGTTACTTGGATTAATTCCTTTATTTGGTCTCTGTATAATGATGATTATTATTGTTATTTTTTGAGATGGAGTTTTGCTGTTGTTGCCCATGCTGGAGTGCAATGCCGTGATCTCTCCATATCCCAGGTTCAAGTGATTCTCCTGCCTCAGCCTCCCAAGTACCTGGGATTACAGGCATGTGCCACCATGCCCAGCTAATTTTGTATTTTCAGTAGAGATGGGGTTTCTCCATGTTGGTCAGATTGGTCTTAAACCCCTGACCTCAGGTGATTCACCTGCCTTGGCTTCCCAAAGTGCTGGGATTACAGGCGTGAGCCATCACGCTTGACCTATTATTATTCTTTTTTTTCTTTTTTCTTCAGACGGTGTCTTGCTCTGTTGCCTGGGCTGGAGTGCAATGGCGCGATCTCAGCAGACTGCAACCTCTTCCTCCTGGGTTTAAGCAATTCTCCTTCCTCAGCCTCCCAAGGAGCTGGGATTATAGGTGCCTGCCACCACGCCCTGCTAATTTTTGTATTTTTAGTAGAGACAGGTGTTCACCATGTTGGTCAGGCTGGTCTGGAACTCCTGACCTCATGATCCACCCATCTCGGCCTCCCAAAGTATTGGGATTACAGGCGTGAGCCACCATGCCTGGCCCTTATTATTGTTATTATTATTTTTTTTTTGAGACGGAGTTTCGCTTTTGTTACCCAGGCTGGAGTGCAATGGCGCGATCTTGGCTCACTGCAATCTCCGCCTCCCAGGTTCAGGCAATTCTCCTGCCTCAGCCTCCTGAGTAGCTGGGATTACAGGCACGCGCCACCATGCCCAGCTAATTTTTTGTATCTTTAGTAGAGACGGGGTTTCACCATTATGACCAGGATGGTCTCGATCTATTGACCTCTTGATTTACCTGCCTCGGCCTCCCAAAGTGCTGGGATTACAGGCTTGAGCCACCGCGCCCGGCCATCATTATTCTTAAATATGGTTAAGTTCACTTGCTCCCTTTTGCATTTAGTTTTAGCTTTCACTCCTCTCTTTATTGATTTAAATTCCTTTATGAATATGTAAAACATTAACAAGGTTCTCAAATCAAAACTATTCCAAAAGGTCTCCTAGAGGAACGCCATTTCCTCTCCATCTCCTCCAACTAATTTCTACCTAGTTCCTGGTTACTAAATATTTTTAGTTTTTGGTTATCTACAGAAAGAACCTTTTGATCCAGCTTATCAGTTTGACTTCATACCTCTTTGAAATCTCTTTCATGGGCAGTTGCTGATGAGGAGGGTCCCCATTTGGAAGCCTCAGCAGCTTCACTCATTGGAGAAAGCATGGGGGCCAAAAGGAAGGAAAGACTCAGAGAATGAGGTTGTAAGAAGTGGCACTGATTTTTTTCCTCCTCCCCCAACAGAAGATTCACCACCTGCAGGACATGGTCAGCACCCTTATCCTGTCCTCCACCTCTGCCTATGCCGTCAGGTAGGGACTGCGGGCATCCTGGGGTGGTGGGACCCAGATGACTCAGGACGCACCTTTCATAAGGCAGTGGTGGGAAGGTTCAGGACTTAAGAAATAGACATCAGAACTTACTTTTCCTCCCGTTATATGCTCCTGTTCTCTCTCTCCCCCATCAGTTCCCCAGCTCCACAGGCAAGGTCCTGTTCTCTTTCTTGGTCATGTAAATCAACTTCTACTGACCACATCTAGCACATAAGAAGGCATCTAGTGGCCATGCTCTGTGGCTCATGCCTGTAATCCCAGCACTTTGGGAGGCCAGGGTGGGTGGATTGCTTGAGCTCAGGAGTTTGAGACCAGCCTGGCCAACAAGATGAAAACCCCATCCCTACCAAAAATACAAAAACTTAGCTGAGCGTGGTGGCAGGTGTCTGTGGTCCCAGCTACTTGGGAGGCTGAGGTGGGAGGATGGTTTGAGCCTCGGGGGCAGAGGTTGCAGTGAGCTGAGATTTCACCACTGCATTCCAGCCTGGGCAGCAGAGTGAGACTCTGTCTCAAAAGAAAATGCATCTAGCATATAAGAATGCAGAGAGGGGCTAGGAGCGGTGGCTCACGCCTGTAATTCCAGCACTTTGGGAGGCCGAGGCGGGTGGATCACGAGGTCAAGAGATCGAGACCATCCTGGTCAACATGGTGAAACCCCGTCTCTACTAAAAATACAAAAAATTAGCTGGGCATGGTGGTGCACGCCTGTAGTCCCAGCTACTCGGGAGGCTGAGGCAGGAGAATTGCCTGAACCCAGGAGGCGGAGGTTGCGGTGAGCCGAGATCGCACCATTGCACTCCAGCCTGGGTAACAAGAGTGAAACTCCGTCTCAAAACAAACAAACAAACAAAATGAATGCAGAGAGAATTAAGATGTGTACATATAGGGCAGCACAGTCCTGGAGCCTGCAAGCATCTGGCGAATTTGTTATTTGTCAGCATTGGTTGCAAGGGACAGATATTTTCTCTGGCCACCTTCAGATAAAGAGACATGCTGTAAGGAGTTGAGGGGCTGAAGCTGCTTTAGGTGTTGGCTTCTCTCTGCCTCTCTGGGGCTCTCTCCCCATCCCTGCCCCTTTCTCAGCTTCGCCCTTTTCTCCTCTTGCTCCAAATGCTTTTTACCTTCCGCTGAGTTCTTCTCTGGCTTTTGTTGCCTGATGGTCCCTGACAGACATCTGTGATGGCCCAAGTCTGCCTTAGGGTCTCTGTGATTTCTCTCTCTCTCTTAAAATAAACATGGCAAAGTTCACCATTTTAAAGCATACAGTTTAGCAGCATTTAGTACATTCACAGGGTTGTGTGGTACCATCACTTCTATCTAGAGCTGAAATATTTCCATCACTCCCAAAGGAAACTGTACCTGCCACCGGAAGTGCAAGAATCCTCGGTGCTTAGTCTTACTTGGGAGAAAGAATTCTGCCAAGTACTGATTTAGCCAACAAAGAGAATATACTGAAGGCAAATAGGGAGCAGAGAGTTTACATAGACAGGGGCAGTGCACTCTGAAGAATGAGGAGGGCAGGCTGTTGAAAGTGAGCCGGCAGCACTCCGAGAGTTTTGTGTTGGCTTTTTTTTTTTTTGAGATGGAGTCTCACTCTGTTGCCCAGGTTGGAGTGCAGTGGCCTGGTCTCACCTCACTACAACCTCCATCTCCCAGGTTCAAGCAATTCTTGTGTCTTAGTCTCCTGAGTAGTTGGGACTACAGGTATGCACTACCACCGCCTGACTCATTTTTGTATTTTTAGTAGAGACGGGTTTTCACCATTTTGGCCAGGCTGGTCTCAAGCTCCTGACCTTTGGTGATCCACCATCCTCGGCTTCCCAAAGCGTTAGAATTACAGGCGTGAGCCACCGTGACCAGCCTGTGTTGGCTTCTTAATATGATGTTGGACTCTTTTTTGAAGTTCTTGCTTCTGTCTTTCCTTTGAGACGGAATTTCACTCTTGTTGCCCAGGCTGGAGTGCAATGGCATGATGTTGGCTCACTGCAACCTCCGCCTCCTGGGTTCAAGTGATTCTCCTGCCTCAGGCTCCCAAGTAGCTGGGATTACAGGCATGAGCCACCATATCCGGGTAATTTTTGTAATTTTAGTAGAGACAAGGTTTCTCCATGTTGGTCAGGCTGGTCTTGAACTCCTGACCTCAGGAGCGAACTCCTGACTCGGCCTCCCAAAGTGCTGGGATTACAGGCTGAGCCATCATGCCCGGCCAGGTCTCTGCTTTTTGTGACCACAGGATAACTGCAACCTGATTCAGCCCCATTCCTGTGACCCTAGGCTGGATCTGCCCAACCAGGACACCAGCTGACTCCGCCCCATCCCCCACAACCCCAGGCTGACCCCGCCCATCCGCAGGACCCCAGGCTGACTCCCGTCCAGCCTCTAGCCATCCTGAACCTGGCTGATCCCCCCAGGGAGGAGGCGAAGGCCAAGATGGGCTTGCTGCGGGAGCGCGCGGAGAAGGAAGAGGCCCAGAGCGAGACGGAGGCGCAGGTCCTGCGGCGGCAAATCTCGCACCTGGAACAGCTACACCGCTTCCTCAAGCTCAAGCACAACGACCGGCAGCCGGATCCCGATGTCCTGCAGAAGCGTGAAAAGCGGGGTGAGGCTGGGGCTGCTGCCTCCTCATCTCGAGGGCCTGGCTGCCCCAGGGGGCACTGCGCTTTGTTCGCCCAGGCCCAGGAGGTCCCTGTGCTGGAGGCCACCCAGGAGGCTGACCTGCTCTCTCTTCCCCCAGCCTGGGAGGTGGCCGAGGGCCTCCGGAAGACCTCCCAGGAGACGCTGGTGCTTCACTACGAGGACGCCCTGAATAAACTGTCCCAGCTGACCGGGGAGAGCAACCCCGACCTGTTGGTGCAGAAGTATCTGGAGAGTGAGTTGGGGCCCTGGGTGGAGGAAGGAGGCCCAAGGGCCCGGGCACCCCGAGTCCAGTGCAGGCAGCCTTGGCTCTGGCCCTGGGGACTCTTCCACCGGTGCCGGGGAACAAGGTATCAGGTCTGGGACTCACCACGTGTGTCCACTGGCTTCTTACTGTGGCCCTACTCTGCCCCCTCCCCATCTCTGTGTGCTTGGTGTACCCCCATCCCTCTCCCATCTGTGGCTCCCATCTGATCCCCTTTTTCTGTGTTTCTGTCCCTGCATCTCTCTGCCCACCTGTTTCTTTGGGATTTGCTGTGTGTCTGTCGCTCCTCTTCTCTGCCCCTCTTCACTCCTGGGCCTGGGGTCACTCTCCACATCCTTCCCTCAACCCGTCCCTCTCTGTTTCTCTCCTCCCGCCTGCCTCTCCCCATCTCCCTTGATGTTTCCGGGCCTCTGGCTTTCCCTCTCTGCCTCGTGGTGTGTTTTTGTGGCCCCTGTACCGTATCTTCCTGTGCCTCTGTGTCTGTGACTCCTCTCTGTTCATTTCTCTGCCGTGGTCTCTGTGTGGCCTTCCTCAACCTCACTTTCTCTGGCCTTCTATGTGCCTCTCTGTCTCTGCCTCTCCCTCTCTCTGGGCCCCACCTTGCCCAACTCTCCCAGTTGAGGAGCGAAACTTTGCTGAGTTTAACTTCATCAATGAGCAGAACTTGGAGCTGGAGCATGTACAGGAAGAGATCAAGGAGGTGAGTGAGGCCTGCCCTGCCCATCACCTCCTCTACTTCCTGCCCCTCCCCTCCCTCAGCCCCTCTCCTGCCTCTTCTTCCCAGTTCCACACTCCCCAACTCCTGAGGCTGCCATCCGGCCCAGTGTTCAGCCCTGTCCCCACAGATGCAGAAGGCTTTGGGGAACACACGTGCCAGCGAGGATGACCGGCATTTGCTGCAGGAGCAGCAGCAGAAGGAGCTGCAGCAGCGCATGGACAAGGTGCGCTCCGAGGCCGAGCGCCTTGAGGCCCGCTTCCAGGATGTGCGGGAAAAGCTGGAGAAGCTCAAGGCTGGTGAGCACCCATGGGCTGTCCCTCCCAGGCCTGGCTTCTCCACTTGAAGGACGCCATCATCCCACGGAGGGCCCAGTCCTGGACTGGCAGCTTGGAGGCATTGCATGGACGACCTGGTCCACTTGCTTATCATTTGTCCCGTATCTGTCCATCCATCCATCCATCCATCCAGGATCTATCCCTTCAACTGACCCATATCCATCCATCCATCCATCCATCCATCCACCTATCATCCATCCATCCAGTGTCTGTTCCTCCAACTATCTTATATCCATCCATCTATCCATCCATCCATCCATCCATGACATCCACCCAGCATCTGTCCCTCCAACTGTCCCATATCCATCCATCTGTCCACCCATGGTCTGTCCCTCCAACTGTCCCATATCCATCTATCCATCCATCCATCTGTCCACCTAGGGTCTATCCTTCCAACTGTCCGA
The DNA here is from genome assembly GCA_031835075.1 of Saguinus oedipus. Lineage (NCBI taxonomy): Eukaryota > Metazoa > Chordata > Mammalia > Primates > Cebidae > Saguinus > Saguinus oedipus. The sequence continues at coordinate 49,550,120 of CM063187.1, read as the reverse complement.
TATCCATCCATCCATCCAGGGCCTATCCTTCCAACTGTCCCTTATCCAACCATCTTGTCCATCCATCTATCCATCCATCTATCCATCCATCCATCCATCCATCCATCCATCCATCCATCTATCCATCCAGAGTCTATCCCTCCAACTGTCCCATATCCATCTATCAATCCATCCATCCAGGGTCTGTCCCTCCAACTGTGCCATGTCCATCAATCCATCAGGATCTATCTCTCCATCTGTTCCATGTCCATCCATCTGTCCAGGGTCTATTTGTTGATCTGTCTCATCTATCCCTCCAACTGCTCCACATCCATCTGTTCATTCATCTATCTGCAATGACATTTGACTTTTGCTGGGCACTTATTATGCCTTATTCTACTTGTTTCACAAAACACTAAAAAATAGATGCTACCCCTCCAACTGCCCCTATCCATCATCCACCTACCCATCCATCCATCTATCCAGTATTCATCCATGGATCATCCATATACATCTGTCTGTCTATACATGCCTAGCAGTGGGACCGCTGGGTCATAGGGTAGGTATATGTTGATACTTATTAGAAAATGCCGAACAGTTTTCCACACTGGTGGCAAGATTTTATGCCCTTGTCATGTGAACATATGAGAGTCCTGGATGCTTCGCTCCCTCTCCACCACTTTCTACTGTAAGCCATTTTATTATTTTATTTTTTGTTTGTTGAGCCATTTTAATATTAGCCATCTAATGTGTGTGCAGTTATTAAATCTATTAATTTAATTGGCATTTCCCTGGTGACTAATAATATTGAGCATCATATTGGCCATTCGGGTATCTTTTGTGAAGTTCGTTTTCAATCATGTGCACTTGTTTTTTTCAAAAATTGGGTTTATCTTGTTATAACTGACAGGAGTTCTTTGTATATTCTAGATGCTAGACTTTTGGTAAATATTTTCTCGCTCTCTCTTTTTTTTTTGAGATGGAGTCTTGCTGTGTAGCACAGGTTGGAGTGCAGTGATGTGATTTCGGTTCACTGTAACCTCTGCCTCCCCGGTTCAAGCAATTCTCTGCCTCAGCCTCCCAAGTAGCTGGGATTACAGGCTTCCATCATCAGGCCTCGCTAATTTTTATATTTTTAGTAAAGATAGGGTTTCACCATTTTGGCCAGGCTGGTCTTGAACTCCTGACCTTGTGATCTACCTGCCTCGGCCTCCCAAAGTGTGGGATTACAGGCATGAGCCATCATGCCTGACCTGTAAATATTTTCTCTTATACTATAGCTTGCCTTTTCAGTTTTTTGGTGATGAACTGACGTTTCTTAGTTTTGAGCGATCTAATTCATAAAATTTTCTTTTTGTAGTCAGTGACTTTGTGGCCTGCCTTAAGAAATTTTTGCCTGTCCCAGGGTTACAAAGGTGCCGTTCTGTGTTTTCTCCTAGAGGTTTTATTGTTTGAGCTCCCACATTGAAGTCTGTGACTTATGTCTAATTAATTTGTATGGATGATATTAGGTAGGGATCTAGAGTTTCCTTTAAAAAAAAACTTATTTTTAAATGGATGAGAGGTCTCTATGTTTCCTAGGCTGGCATCGAACACATAGTCTTGCCTCCTCAAGTGCCTGGACAACTGTCTTGAGCCACCGCGGCTCCCCGACCTTTTGCTCTTATTGCCCAGGCTGGGTTGCAGTAGTTTGATCTCGACTCACTGCAACCTCTGCCTCCTGGATTCAAGCAATTCTCATGCCTCAGCCTCCCAAATAGCTGGGATTACAGGAGCCTGCCACCATGCCTGGCTAATTTTTATATTTTTAGTAGAGACAGGGTTTCAGCATGCTGGCCAGGCTGGTCTTGAACTCCTGACCTCAGGTGATCTGCCTGCCTTGGTCTCCCAAAGTGCTGGGATTACAGGTGTGAGCTGCGGCACCCGGCCTTAACATTTAAAAAAAAATTTTTTTTTTAAATTTAGTTATCTTTTGAGAGGAGTTTCATTCTTTTGCCCAGGCTGGAGTGCAGTGGTGCAATCTTGGCTCACTGCAACCTCCACTTCCCAGGTTAAAGCAATTCTCCTGCTTCAGCCTCCCTAGTAGCTGGGATTACAGGCACCTGCCACGACGCCTGGCTAATTTTTGTATTTTTAGTAGAGAAAGGGTTTCACCATGTTGGCCAGGCTGGTCTTAAACTCCTGACCTCAAGTGATCCACCTGCCTTGGCCTCCTAAATTGCCGGGATTATAGGCATAAGCCACTGTATTTTTTTTTTTCTTTTTTTTTCTAGGTTGATGAGATGGATCCTCCTGAAAAAAAATTTTTTTTTAGAGGTGGGATCTTACTATGTTGTCCAGGCTAGTCTTGGACTCCTGGACTCAACCCATCCTCCTGTCTTGGACTCCCAAAGTGCTGGGATTACAGGTGTGAGCCACTGGGCCCAGTCTGCCCTGGGTTTGAATCTCATCTCCACCAACTGTGAACCTTGGTGTGTGGCTTCCTCCTTCTGAGCCCCTCTGGGAATGGGGATGGCAGTGCCTACTTTGCAGCGTTGTCATGGGAATTAGAAGGGATGATGGATGGAGAGAGGTGGGGTGTGGTGGGGAGTGAGCCGGACAGCCAGCTTGGGGCACAGTCGGAGCCCACATATGGGCAGGTCCTCCTTCCTCTGTCGTGATGGCTGTGCCGAGCCCTGTGCTAGGTGCTGTGGGCACAGTGGGGAGAGGCCCTGGAGGGGACTGACATGGGCACTGGGCACTCATCACTCGGGCTAGGATGGAGGACACCCAGGCACTGGGGGCAAGAGGAGGCCCTAACTCAGTCTGCGGTGCAAGACCATCATTTGTGGGGCCCAGTGCAGAATGAGGGGCCCCTTGTTAAAACATTGCCGAGACTTTCAAGATAGGAACCCCTCACCACTGCCTGGGTTTCACACTCACGAAGCCTGCTCTGTGGGGGTAACTGGGAAGGCTTCCTGGAGGCAGTGACACTTGAGGCTGACTTTGAAGGACCAGCCAGGGAGAGAGGGATGCACAGCAGTGCCTTCCCCCTGCCTGGCTGGCTGAGCTCGGATAAGTCCCTTTTGGTCTCTGAACCTTGACTGCAATCTCTGTAGAATGAGGCAGTGGGGACCGGCATAGGGGGAGGGCTGGCACCCAGGCAGCACCACCAGATCCCTGACAGCCGGCCCTCTGTGGCGCAGGTATCCAGCTCCTCTTCACCAAGGCCTGTTGTGATGGCAGCAAGATCGATGACCTCCTTGGGGTCAAGACCAGCATGCGAGACCGGGACCTAGGCCTCTTCCTGAGCCTCATTGAGAAGCGGCTGGTGGAGCTCCTCACAGTGCAGGCCTTCCTGGATGCCCAGGTCGGGGGCACAGGGAGCCAGGTTGGGGGCCGCAGGGAGTGGGGCAGGAGGCAGGCCTCAGGGTGGGCCCCAGCTAACCACAGGCTCCGTGCTCTCCAGAACTTCACCTCCTTGGCCAACGCTGCCCTCCTGGTGCTGGGCCAGAACCTAGAGGACCTTCCGAAGAAGATGGCTCCACTTCGGCCCCCTGACAATCTGTGAGGCACAGGGCAGGAGGGACGCAGAGGGGAAGGGGCTTCAATCAGAGCAGAGGGAGCACACAGGGTAGAGAGTTTTGGGGGGCTTTTGGGAACCGGCTGGTGGATGGGGACTTGGGGGGTTAGAAGATGAAGTGTGGCCGGGTACAGTGGCTCACGCCTGTAATCCCAGCACTCTGGGAGGCAGAGGTGGGTGGATCATGAGGTCAGGAGTTCGAGACCAGCCTGGCGAAACCTCCTCTCTCTACCAAAAATATGAAAATTAGCCAGGTGTGGTGGTATGCACCTATAATCCCAGCTACTCAGGAGGCAGAGGCAGGAGAATCGCTTCAACCTGGGGAGGTTGCGGTGAAGCAAGATCATGCCACTGCATTCCAGCCTGGGCAACAGAGTGAGACTCCATCTCAAAAAAAATAAAGATGAAGTCTGTGCTTCAAAGGATCCAGAGGAGTAGGGTTTGGCGCCTGTGTGGGAAGACGGGGCCCCGAGTATCCCAGAAGGGGAGGGCACTCGGGGCTGGTGGGACAATGGCTGAGGCTCCTTGAGTTTATCAGGAATGGCCACTGGCCTTTTTGAGGACGGAGTCTACTCTTTTCTGGTTTTCCTTCCCCTCCCCAGAGAAGACCCCATGGGTTTTGAGGCCAGAGATGACTACCCCATGAGCAGGGAGGAGCTGCTGAGCCAGGTGGAGAAGCTGGTGAGAGTGGGGCCCACGGGGGTGGGGCCAGGCCTCAGTGTGCATCGGGGGGCCCAGCTCACCTTCCCTGCAGGTGGAGCTCCAGGAGCAGGCAGAGGCACAGCGCCAGAAGGACCTGGCTGACGCTGCTGCAAAGCTGGACGGCACCCTGGGCATGGACCTAGCCAGCACCCAGAGGAACAGCTCCAGCACCGCCCTGGTGCCCTCCTTGCAGCCCCGTGCCATCCCCGGGTCCATCTTGAGCCAGGGGACTAGCAAAGACCGCAGCTCTCATGGCCGTGTCACTTTTGGCCCCCTCAGCCCCAGTGCGGGGCATTTGCCCAGCCACGCCACCCACAGTGACACCAGCACTGGCCACGTGACCTTGGGCTCCACCAGTGGCTCGAGTGGGGGCCACATGACCTTCAGACCTGTCAGTGCCAGCAGCTACCTGGGCTCTACAGGATACGTGGGGTCCAGCAGAGGTGGAGAAAGCACGGAGAGGGGTGTGGAGAGCGGAGGCACTGCATCCGAGTCCAGCGGAGGCCTCGGGTCCAGCAGAGGCCATGCCTCCAGCCCTGGCCCCGCCTCCAGCACCGGCCCTGGCTCCTCCACCAGCAAAGACTCCCGGGGCTAACACGAGGGGCCCTGGCTCCTCCACCAGCAAAGACTCCCGGGGCTAACACGATGGGCACGCAGTCCCCACCCTGCCCTTCTCTGTGGGGTCTCTTGTGTCTCTGCTTCCCTGTTTGCCTTGTGGGTCTCTGTCTTCTCCCAGTCCCAGGCCTCTGTCTTTTTGCCCCCCACCTGTTTCCATCCTCCCTTCCTCACTGCCTCGTCTCTGTCTCCCCATCCTTCTCTCTGCTCCTGACCCTGCTTTTCCTTCTGCCTCCTGACCTCCTGTTATCTTGGCTTCCTGGTCTGTCTCTCCGTCTTGTCTCCGTATGTGCCCCTTCCCTGTCTGCGGAGCCCTGACTCCCTGTGGGTCCCCCACCTCCTGCTTCTGGCTCGCTCTCCTGTCTCCATCTCCCAGGCTGTCCATGCATCCTTGTCCCTGTCTCTGTAGCTCCTCACTCCCCAAGAGCCCTCCAGTGCTGACAGGCGGGGAAAAAGCGCCAAGACACCAGAGTCAGCATGGCAAAATGGGAGTGTGGGAAATAAAGTATCTGTGTGGAGAGCAGACTTCAGGCATGGCTGCTTCCTCCATCTCCAGCCTGGGGGGACATCTGTGACCCTGTCCTGATTCCCTACCATTCATTCATTCACTTAGCACTCATTCATTTTTTTTTTTTTTTTTTTTTTTGAGACAGTTTCCCTCTTGCCACCCAGGCTGGAGTGCAGTGTCATGATCTCGGCTCATTGCAGCCTCCGCCTCCTGGGTTAAAGTGATTCTCCTCCCTCAGCCTCCTGAGTAGCTGGGATTATAGGCGCCCACCACCACTCCCGGCTAATTTTTGTATTTTTAGTAGAGATGGGGTTTTGCAATGTTAGCCAGGCCGGTCTTGAACTCCTGACCTCAGGCAATCTGCCTGCCCCAGCCTCCTAAAATGTTGGAATTACAGGCGTGAGCCCCCACACCCAGCCTATTCATCCATTTTCGAGACCTCCACATGCCAGGCTCTTCTGGAGCTGTGTTGGTCACAGCAGGCTGGGCTGTGTGGCAGTCACAGCTGCAGGTTCTCCGTGGTCCTCATGCAGCAGAGGTTTCTCTCGTTTGTGGGCCAGCTAAGCGCTCTGCTCCATATCACCCATGTGCCCTGGGCCCATGGCACAGCCATCATCTGGAGTGCTGTCAGCCCTTGGGCACTGGGAAGAAGAGAAAATGGCATAGCAGGCAGTGACTCCTGAAGCTTGGACCTGATAGGACACCTGTCCCCTCTGCTCATACTCATTAGCCAGAGCAGGTCACCTGGTCACACCCAGCTTCAAAGGGGTGCCAGGAAGCACAGTCTTTGTGTGTTTCTGGAAGGAGAGAAAGGAAGGATTATTTATCGACAGCCTTAATGCCAGCCACAGGGTCACAGAGAAAAAGCTGACCCTTTCCTGCAGTGGGGCTGGGTGTAGGAGTCAGAGGGCTGAGAACACCATGGATAACTCTTTCCTGTAGTTGAGTAATGCCAAATGCCCTCTCAAGATTTAATCCATTGGTATCAAGCTATATAAAAACTTTTTTAAAAATTCAGGCTGGGCGGCCGAGCATGGTGGCTCACGCCTGTAATCCCAGCACTCTGGGAGGCTGAGGTGGGAGGATCACCTGAGGTCAGGAGTTTGAGACCAACCTGACTAACATGGATAAACCCCATCTCTAGTAAAAATTCAAAATTAGCCGGTCATGGTGGTGCATGCCTGTGATCCCAGCTACCCAGGAGGCTGAGGCAGGAGAATTGCTTGAACTCGGAGGCGGAGGTTGCAGTGAGCTGAGATTGTGCCACTGCACTCCAGCCTGGGTGACAGAATGAGTCTCAAAAAAACAACAAACAAGAAAACAAAGAATTGAATGTCATGTAGCCTTGTTGGGACTATGGAAAAGGAAGAAAGCCACAGGCTCATTCAGTCTTGGGAAGATCTGGATGATCCTGCATGAACCAAAATGACTTGAACTTTATGTGCAGACACACCCCTGCCATCCGTCCGCAGCTGACAGCGTGCTGTTTCATAGCCCTTCTCCAAAGCAGGGGTGGGATGCTCTGGTTTCACTACAGATTTTACACTTACGCATTTTTGGAATCAGCTTAGTGATTCCCCTTTGTACATAACCTTTATTTTTTGCTTTTCATTTTTTTTTTTTTTTGAGACGGAGTTTCACTCTTGTTACCCAGGCTGGAGTGCAATGGCATGATCTCAGCTCACCGCAACCTCCGCCTCCTGGGTTCAGGCAATTCTCCTGCCTCAGCCTCCTGAGTAGCTGGGATTACAGGCACGCACCACCGTGCCCAGCTAATTTTTTGTATTTTTTTAGTTGAGACGGGGTTTCACCATGTTGACCAGGATGGTCTCGACCTCTTGACCTCGTGATCCACCCGCCTCGGCCTCCCAAAGTGCTGGGATTACAGGCGTGAGCCACCGCGCCCGGCCTGCTTTTCAATTTTTATTTTTGAGACAAGTTCTTGCTTTGTCACCCAGGCTGGTGTTCAGTGGCTTGATCACAGCTCACTGCAGCCTCTACCTCCCAGGCTCAAGCGATCCTCCTGCCTTAGCCTCCAGAGTAGCTGGGATTGCAGGCAGGCATCATCACACTGGCTAATTTTTGTATTTTTTTAGAACCATGTTTCACCATGTTGCCCAGGCTGGTCTTGAATTCCTCTGCTCAAGCGATCCACCTGCCTCCCCTCCGAAAGTGTTGGGATTACTGGCATGAGCCACAGTGCCTGGCCTCATTTTCTTTTTTCTTTTTTTTGAGATGGAGTCTCGCTCTGTCACCCAGGCTGTAGTGCAGTCACCCAGACACAGTCTCGGCTCACTGCAACCTCTGTCCCCCAGGTTCAAGTTATTCTCTTGCCTCAGCTTCCAGAGTATCTGGGATTATAGGCACCTGCCACTAGGCTCGACTAGTTGTTTTTTTTGTTTGTTTTTTTCGTTTTTGTATTTGAGACAGGTTTCACCATGTTGGCCAGGCTGGTTTCAAACTCCTGACCTCAAGGGATCCTCCCACCTTGGCCTCCCAAAGTGCTAGGATTACAGGTATAAGTCACCGTGCCCAACCTCTTTTGCTTTTTAAGAAATAATTTTACTATTTAAAGCACTTGTATTAGTTAATGATTTGTGTTCAGCAATTTATTTTTATTTTTATTTTTTGAGACGGAGTTTCACTCTTGTTACCCAGGCTGGAGTGCAATGGCGCGATCTCGGCTCACCGCAACCTCTGCCTCCTGGGTTCAGGCAATTCTCCTGCCTCAGCCTCCTGAGTAGCTGGGATCACAGGCACGCGCCACCATGCCCAGCTAATTTTTTTTTTTTTTTGTATTAGTAGAGACGAGGTTTCACCATGTTGACCAGGATGGTCTTGATCTCTTGACCTCGTGATCCACGCACTTCGGCCTCCCAAAGTGCTGGGGTTACAGGGTTGAGCCACTGCGCCCGGCCGTAATTTATTTTTATTTTTATTTTTGAGACAGAGTCTGACTCTATTGCCCAGGCTGAAGTGGAGTGGCACAATCTTGGCTCACAGTAAACTACGCCTCCTGGGTTCAAGAGATTCTCATGTCAGCCTCCTGAGCAGCTGGGACTACTGGGACTACAGGTGTGCCCGATCACACCCGGCTAATTTTTGTGTTTTTCGTAGAGTCAGGGTTTCACCATGTTGGCCAGACTGGTCTTGAACTCCTGGCTTCAAGTGATCCGCCCGCCTTGGCCTCCCAAAGTGAAAACTACATTTTAAAGTCTGAGCTCTGGAATGCCTTTAATTTACATAGTATAGTGTAAGAGAACAGCATGCAAGCGCAGCTCGATCTTACCTGCAGAAGCGGAGGAAGGACTGGATTAAATTTTACTCAATAGCAGCAAAATTAGGGATATTTAGTCATTTTCCTCCTCCAGGAGTTCGGCAGAAATGGGCATTGCGACATGCAGGCTGTGTGGCCTTGGGCAAGTGTCTTCAGCACTCTGAGCCCAGTTACTCCTGAAATCAGAGCTGGCAGCGATTCCCGGAGGCAGCTTTGTGTGGTGGGGAAGGCTCACCCTCACTGGGAGGCAGTGTGGGTGTGAACCGGCTCTTCATCATACTCTGTCAAGTGCAAACACATGGAAATAATCTAGAGCAGTGGAAAACCCTATCCCAGATCCTTAGAGAGTGAGGAAACCATTTTAAGGTGACCTGACCAGCATTTAAAAACAGGAATAGGCTGGGCACGGTGGCTCACACCTGTAATCCCAGCACATTAGGAGGCCAAGGTGGGCACATCACAAGGTCAGGAGTTACAGACCAGCCTGGCCAACATGGTGAAACCCCATTTCTACTAAAAATACAAAAATTAGCCGGGCATGGTGGCGGTAGCCTGTAATCCCAGCTACTCGGGAGGCTGAGGCAGGAGAATTGCTTGAACCTGGGTGACAGTGCTTGAACCTGGGTGACAGAGCAATGCTCCGTCTCACCAAAAAAAAAAAAAAAAAAAAAAAAAGGAATAGAGTGGAATATAAAGCATCATGTAATACAGGGTGTTATTTTTTAAACTAAATTTTGTTTTTAAGTGTACATGTTTATGGGGTGTGGCGTGATGCTTCAATACATATATAAATTGTGCAGTGATCAAATCAAGGTTATTAGCAAATCCATCATCCTAGACCTTTGTCATTTCTTTGTGGTGAGAACATGCAGAATCCTCTCATCTAGCTATTTTGAACTCCATTATTGTTGACTATAGAGGGTGGTATTCTTTTGTAGAAGATGGTGGTTCGGTCAGGTGCGGTGACTCACGCCTGTAATCTCAGCACTTTGGTAGGCCAAGGCAGGCAGATCACCTGAGGCCAGGAGTTTGAGACCAGCCTGGCTAACATGGTGAAACCCCATCTCTACTAAAAATACAAAAATTACCTGGGCATGGTGTCGTGTGCCTGTAATCTCAGCTACTCATGAGGCTGAGGCAGGAGAATCGCTTGAACCCTGGAAGCAGAAGTTGCAGTGAGCTGAGATCATGCCACTGCAGTCCAGCCTGGGTGACAGAACAAGACCTTGTCTCAAAAAAAGTATGCAGATGCAAAACGATGTCTTACTGTGCGTCAGAATTTTGGAAGCCAGTGGTAGACAGTCCTCAGTTTTCCACAATGATTTTTAGACAGCTGCCCATTCACTGATTCCAACGCCGTCACCCCACTGCCCAAATGAACATTTCTGGTCTCTGGGTGGTGTTGCCTTAGCAGAATCCTGCCAGGTGGCCCCACCAGGAGTGAGTTTTGCCCCATCCCAGACTCAGATCGCCCAAGCCAGTGATTTCCTTCTGGTCAGGTGTCTTCCTGAGGATCCGCTTTACTGGGACCAGAAGCTCTGACCTTGAATGCATTTCCAGAAGCACAGCCCTGCAGAGGGCTTCAGGTAGCCAGGAAGGGAAGTGCCTCTCCTGAGACCATCCTGGCTTCAGTCCATGGTGCTCACTGTATGCCTCCCATACCAGAGGAGGTCCCGGTCCCGGTCCCAGGCATGAGGATAAAAATTAACAGGGCAAGTTGGCGCATGCCTGTAATCCCAGCTACTCCAGATGCTCAGGCAGGAGTTTGCTTAAACCCAGAAGGCCAAGGTTGCAGTGAGCCGGGATTGCACCACTGCACTCCAGCCTGGGTGACAGAGCAAGACTCTGTCTCGGGGCACAGCTGCTGTGCCTGACCAGTATTTCATTCCTTTCCAAGTCTGAAGAGTATCCCATGGTATGTAGTATTAAAAAACAAAATGTATGGCCGGGCACGATGGCTCACCCCTGTCATCCCAGCACTTTGGGAGGCCAAGGCAGATGGATCACCCGAGGTTAGGAGTTCAACTACCCTGGCCAACATGGTGAAACCCTGTCTGTACTAAAAATATAAAAATTAGCTGGGCATGATGGCACATGCCTGTAATCTCAGCTACTCAGAAGGCGGAGGCAGGAGAATTGCTTGAACCTGGGAGGTAGAGGTTGCAGTGAGCCGAGATCACACCACTGTACTCCAGCTTGGAGGACAGAGTAAGACGTCTCAAAAAAGAAAAAAAGTAAAATGTGGCATAGGAAAGTTTCTGACCTCTTCCCCAAATAAACTACCTGAATGTAAGTCCTGCTTTCAGGCTCTCCCTTTTGGGGGTTCCCAAGTTAAAACGTAAGTCCTGGGAGCTGGGAAGAACCCTGTTGAGCCTTGGTTCAGGTTGGGCTGAGGGCACTGAAGGATAGTCCTCTTCCGCCCTCTAGTGGTTGTAGGTGTCCAACTCCCTTCTGTTTTTCTCTGTTTTTTTTTTTTTATTTTAAATTTTTATTGAGTTTTAGGTTTTGGGGTACATGTGCAGAACGTGCAAAACAGTTGCATGGGTACACACATGGCAGTGTGTTTTGCTGCCTTCCTCCCCTCAACCCACATTTGGCATTTCTCCCCAGGCTATCCCTCCCCAGCTCCACCCTCCCGCTGTCCCTCCCCCATTCCCCCCAATTGACCCCAGTGTGTAGTACCCACTTCCCTGTGTCCATGTGTTCTCATTTTTCTCACCCACCTATGAGTGAGAATATGCGGTATTTCCTTTTCTGTTCTTGCGTCAGTTTGCTGAGAATGATGTTCTCCAGATTCATCCATGTCCTTACAAAGGACATAAACTCATCATTTTTGATTGCTGCATAATATTCCATGGTGTATATGTGCCACATTTTCCCAGTCCAGTCTATCATCGATGGGCATTTGGGTTGGTTCCAAGTCTTTGCTATTGTAAACAGTGCTGCAATGAACATTCATGTGCATGTGTCCTTATAGTAGAACGATTTATAGCCCTTTGGATATATACCCAGTAATGGGATTGCTTGGTCAAATGGAATTTCTATTTGTAGGTCATTGAGGAATCGCCACACTGTCTTCCACAATGGTTGAACTAATTTACACTCCCACCAACAGTATAAGAGTGTTCCTATTTCTCCACATCCTCTCCAGCATCTGCTGTCTCCAGATTTTTTAATGATCGCCATTCTAACTGGCGTGAGATGGTATCTCAATGTGGTTTTAATTTGCATCTCTCTAATGACCAGTGATGATGAGCATTTTTCATGTGTTTGTTGGCCTCAGGTATGTCTTCTTTTGTAGTGTCTGTTCATGTCCTTTGCCCATTTTTGAATGGGCTTGTTTGTTTTTTTCCTGTAAATCTGTTTGAGTTCTTTGTAAATTCTGGATATCAGCCCTTTGTCTGATGCGTAAACTGCAAAGATTTTTTCCCATTCTGATGGTTGCCTATTCACTCTAGTGACTGTTTCTTTTGCCGTGCAGAAGCTGTGCAGTTTGATTAGGTCCCATTTGTCTATTTTGGCTTTTGTTGCCAATGCTTTTGGTGTTTTGTTCATGAAGTCCTTGCCTACTCCTATGTCCTGAATGGTTTTGCCTAGATTTTCTTCTAGGGTTTTTATGGTGTCAGGTCTTACATTTAAGTCTTTAATCCATCTGGAGTTAATTTTAGTGTAAGGTGTCAGGAAGGGGTCCAGTTTCTGCTTTCTGCACATGGCTAGCCAGTTTTCCCAACACCATTTATTAAACAGGGAATCTTTTCCCCATTGCTTGTTTTTGTCTGGTTTATCAAAGATTATATGGTTGTAGATATGTTGTGTTGCCTCCAAGGCCTCTGTTCTGTTCCATTGGTCTATATCTCTGTTTTGGTACCAGTACCATGCTGTTTTGATTACTGTAGCCTTGTAGTAGCTGGGATTACAGGTGTGCACCACCACACCCAGCTAATTTTTTGTATTTTTTGCTGTGTTCTTTTTGCTTAGAATTGACTTGGCTATGCGGGCTCTCTTTTGGTTCCATATGAAGTTCATGGTGGTTTTTTCCAGTTCTGTGAAGAAATTCAATGGTAGTTTGATGGGGATAACATTGATTGTGTAAATTCCTTTGGGCAGTATAGCCATTTTCACGATATTGATTCTTCCTAACCACGAACATGGAATGTTTCTCCATCTGTTTGCATTTACTCTGTCCTTTTACGAGTTTTATTTCCAGCCATATTAAACTACTTTAAGTTGTACTTCTCCAGAGCAAGACGTGCTTCCCTTAAAACCTACTGTGGTTGGGCAGGATGACTCATGCCTGTAATCCCAGCTCCTGGAGAGGCTGAGGCAGAAGAATCGCATGAACCCGGGAGGTGGAGGTTGCAGTGAGCCGAGATCATGCCCGCCATTGCACTCTAGCCCAGGGACAGTGCAAGACTGTCTCAAACAACAACAAAAAACCAACCAACCAAACAAACAAACAAAACACCCTCAAACCATAGAAGACTTAAAAAAAATTGGCACTTTCTGTTGAATACAGATGAATCACAGAGTCTTATAATCTAACATTCAAACTTCCAGGTTACAAATCAAAATTACTTAGAATCCAAGGGTAAGCTGTGGCCGGGCGTGGTGGCTCTCACCTGTAATCCCACAGCACTTTGGGAGGCTGAGGTGGGTGGATCACTTGAGGCCAAGAGTTTCAGACCAGCCTGGCCAACATGGTGAAACCCCATCTCTACTAAAAATACAAAAAATTAGCTGGGTGTGGTGGTGCACACCTGTAATCCCAGCTACTCAAAAGGCTGAAGCAGGAGAATTGCTTGAACCCAAGAGGCAGAGGTTGCAGTGAGCTGAGATCATACCACTGCACTCCAGCCTGGGGGACAGCAAGATCTGTCTCAAAAAAAAAAAAGAAAAGAAAAAATAAGAGAATTCATAGCCATCAAATGTTTCAGACAAAGGAGAACATTGAAGAATGCAACTTGGAAAATCAAGAGTGAAGGAAGAGAAGAGAAATGGTAACTACCTGGAAATATATAGTGGGCTATTTTCCTCACGAGTTATTGAAATAGCCAATGGGTTATACAAAACTTAATGATTACAAGATATAAATCATTTCCAAGGGTTTTCCTTTTTCTTTTTTTTCTTTTTTGAGACGGAGTTTCGCTGTTGTTACCCAGACTGGAGTGCAATGGCACGATCTCGGCTCACTACAACCTCCGCCCTCTGGGTTCAAGCAATTCTCCTGCCTCAGCCTCCCGAGTAGCTGGGACTACAGGCGCGCACCACCACGCCCAGCTAATTTTTGTATTTTTAATAGAGACGGGGTTTCACCTTGTTGACCAGGATGGTCTCGATCTCTTGACCTCGTGATCCACCCGCCTCGGCCTCCCACAGTGCTGGGATTATAGGCGTGAGCCACCGCGCCCAGCCTGTTTTTCTTTATTTTTTTTTTAAGATGCAGTCTCACTCTGTCACCCAGTCTGGAGTGCAATGGTGCGACCTCGGCTCACTGCAACCTCCGCCTCCCGGGTACTTGTAGAACAATGAATTTACATCATTCTAGTAATAACAGTAATAGATAAAATGTTAGAGGGACAACACATATAAAACCAATACCATTAGTAAATACCTGAGTCTCTTTAATCGAGAGATTTTGTTAGCTTTCCTGCTTTTTGTGGTGGAACGGTGAGACTTCAGAGTGTCCACAAAAATTGGCTTTCGTGTTAATCAGGAGACTTTCCCTTTCTAGGTCTTGTCACCCATAAACACAACTGCCTTGAATTTCTTCACGCTGGGTCTTCAGGAAATGTGTCAGTGGATGAAACAGTTACATATTGAGCCATGATTAGAAATGATTTAAAAGCATCATTTTTATTCTATTCAGATATTCTTTTGAGATGGAGTCTTGCTCTGTCACTAGGCTAGAGTGCAGTGGCACGATCTCGGCTCACTGCAACCTCCGCCTCCCCGATTCAAGTGATTCTCCTGCCTCAGCCTCTTGAGTAGCTAGGACTACAGGCACGCACCACCACACCCAGTTAATTTTTGTATTTTTAGTAGAGACAGGGTTTCACCATTTTGGCTAGGATGGTCTCGATCTCTTGACCTTGTGATCCGACAACCTCGCCCTCCCCAGGTGCTGGGATTACAGGCGTGAGCCACTGTGCCTGGCCAGAAGGTATAGTCTTTCTCTTCAGATATTCTTGAGGAAAAGGCATTGGGATACAGCCAATGAGTATCTTCTAGGTTATGTATCTGTCCCAAAAACCTGTGTGATGGGCAAATGTTACTCAGCCCTCCTCTGTTCTGGACACTGGAATCAATGATGCATTTCTCTTCATCCATTTGCAATGAGAACGCTGGATTCTCTCTTCCAGATGCTTGGACTGACTCACTTTACAAAGTATGCTGTCTAAGATAGGACACAAGGTAAGGGTCCCTTTTACTAATGCTTTCGAAGAGCACCTCCAGGGCTGGGTCCCCTTTCTTCTCCACCATGCTCAGCAGGGCCTCGTTCTTGCTCTGCCGTGTCTTTGCCTGCTCCACCAGCTCCTTCTCATTCTCAGTGAGAACCTCACTGTCTTGGAGATCATCGAGCACCCCCTTCAAGTCCCCCATCCTGGCCTGGAGTTGCCGGAGGTTCTCCTTCACAAAGGCTGCACCTGGATGGAAGGGGAAGTTGCAGACTCTGAGAATTGCTCTCTGACAGGATTTAAGATCTACACCAAACAAAGATTCATCATACCAGGATGGGGGATGGCTCTTTTTTTTTTTTTGAGATGGAGTTTTACTTGTTGTCCAGGCTGGAGTGCAATGGCGAGATCTCAGCTCACTACAACCTCCGCCTCCCAGGTTCAAGTGATTCTCCTCCCTCAGCCTCCCAAGTAGCTGGGATTACAGGCCTGTGCCACCACGCCCAGCTAATTTTTGTGTTTTTAGTAGAGAAGGGGGTTTCACCATGTTGGTCAGGTGGGTCTCGAACTCCTGACCTCGTGATCCACCCACCTCAGCCTCCCAAAGTGCTGGGATTACAGGCGTGAGCCCCCGCGCCTGGCCAGGGATGGCTCTTCATCTTGTGTCTGTTGCCTAGCCCACATTCATTCCATTTTGGGTATTTTACTTCCGGTTCTTGATTAACTTTCTAGTCTCGTCCTTACTATATCTCTCTCTAAGTTCAGTATAGAACTACTTTAACTTACAGTTCCCCAGATGCAAGATATTCACCCCAAGAATCTGCTGTTGGTGCTCCTTGTGTGGACATCATTGTCCTCATGCCCTCCAAAAAGTAAAGCACACTCGTTTTTCTCTGGCATCGCTCGTTCTTTGTAAATGACAAGGTTAGAAGGAACGGAGCGTTGCTTTGTGAAGTCAAGGCACTCAAGGCCTCTTGACACCAGATACACCCCCTGGCTTTAGGGGAAACATTTCACCAACCTGAGGAGGCAGGAGGGGCTGATGCAGCTCCAAGCTGGATGTCCACTACAAAAGAGGGAAGAATTGGAGGTGAGATACAATGAATCGTGTTCTCTCACTTAGCTTTTCTAGGCTTTCATGTGCCAACTAGAACAATTTAATTCTACATATTCTATAAGGCAGGGATCTTGTTTGGCACAATACACTAATGAAACCCAATTAAGTCATGTGCCACTCACTGCCCATTCAGGAAATGTATCAGAGAGAGGAACACATTTTCCCAATATTCTTTCTTTTCTTTTCTTTCTTTTTTTGATGGAGTCCTGTTCTGTCACCCAGGCTAGATTGCAGTCCAATCTCAAGGTAATCTCAGCCTCCCAGGTTCAAGCAATTCTACAGCCCCAGCCTCCCGAGTAACTGGGATTATAGGCATGTGCCACCAAGTGCAGCTAATTTTTGTATTTGTAGTAGAGACAGGATTACACCATGTTTGCCAGGCTGGTCTCAAACTCCTGACCTCGGATGATCTGCCCGCCTCAGCCTCCCAAAGTGCTGAAATTACAGGTGTGAGCACCATTCCCAACTCATGTTCCCAATATTTCTAAGCGGAGGTGGATATCTTAGGAACTCTGGGAGCTACGACAATATTATATCATAATGTCATAAATTATAGTGAAGATAAATGCGTTTCAGACATAAACTATCAACATTGAAAGAGTAAATTTTTATTTGTGTTGGTACCAGGACTTACAAGTTGATAGAAGTTTTGACAATCGAAGCTACCAATTTGAAAATAATTGAAATGATATTTCCCAGGAGGCCTTCAACATGCTCTTACACTTTCATCTAAAACTCCTGATGTCTGGGGAAAGGAGGCACAGCCATGGAGCTGGTCTGCAGCTCTATTTCTGCAATCTTCGCCTCCTGGGTGCAAGCAATTCTCCTGCCTCAGCCTCCCGAGTAGCTGGGATTACAGGCAGGTGCCACCACACCAAGATAACTTTTGTATTTTTAGTAGAGATGGGGATTCGCCATGTTGCAGAAGCTGGTCTTGAACTCCTGACCTCAGGTGATCTGCCTGTCTCGGCCTCCCAAAGTGCTGGAACTACAGGCGTGAGCCACTGTGCCAGGCCTGATCTGCAACTCTCTAGACATTATGAGGAGATGGGACTGTGAGAATTCTGTGAAAGAAGGAAGACCAGTGGCTGACGACCACAAGGCCGGATTAGCCAACACCATCAATGCTGTGACAGTAGTGTCCCAAACTACTAAAATACATGAGCAGAAACAGGCAAGACCCATCTGAATTGCTCCAAAATATTCCACAATGTACTCATGTTCTAGAAGAACTCATATGTCAAGTATCCTCTTATTCCTGGGCGTTCACGTTGGCTTCATTTTTCCCTCATTATCAATGCTTCAAAGAATATCACTGCATATAATTTCCCTTCATCTGTGTACTCTTACATTATAGTATAGATTTCTAAAAGTGGCTTTTTGTTCAAAGGATAGTTTTGTTTTTGAGGCAGGCTCTTGCTCTGTCACCCAGGCTTGAGTGCAGTGGTACAAACTCTGCTCACTGCAGCCTCTACCCTCTGGGGTCAAGTGATCCTCCCACCTCAGCTTCCCAAGTAGCTGGGGCTACAGGCAGCTACCACCATGCCCAGCTAGTTTTTGTATTTTTTGTAGAAATGCGGTTTCATGGTGTTGCCCAGGTTGGTCTCGAACTCCTGACCTCAAGCGATCCTCTCGCCTTGGCCTCCTAAAGTGCTGGGATTACTGACATGAGCCACTGAGACTGGCCACAAGGGACAATTTTTAAATTAATATAAGTACATATTACTACCTAAAAGGTTAAGGCAATTTACAGTTCCTATGCAAATGTTATCTTAATGTCCTTATTGAAATTTTCCTAATGTGTTACTGAAGATAACGACCTGCT
Organism: Saguinus oedipus; assembly: GCA_031835075.1. Lineage (NCBI taxonomy): Eukaryota > Metazoa > Chordata > Mammalia > Primates > Cebidae > Saguinus > Saguinus oedipus. Next base: position 49,532,140 of record CM063187.1, on the reverse strand, counting down.
ATGATTGAAGACTCTGATTTCTGCATGATTGTAGGTATTCAAACAGGATGACATTTGCAAGTATTGGAGATACTTAAATGTATACACAGAGATTCAAGGACCTATGAGGAGATCTTTGGTAACTTTTCTGGGAGTTTCTAAATTCCATGAAATTATGTTTCTGATGTTGAGTTTGTATGAATGGAGGAAACATTTTATAGGATTTGTCATCAGACTATCTGAATGAACGTGACATCCCAAAATTAAGAAAGGTGAGTGTGGAATAATTTATTAAATTGTGCAGAAAATGGAATGAAGTAGTCTTTAGGTTTGTTCTGACTCTTAAAATCTCCTGTTTTTGGCCGTGCACAGTGGCTCACACCTGTATGTAATCCCAGCACTTTGGAAAGTCGAGGTGGGTGGATCACTTGAGGTCAGGAGTTTGAGACCAGCCTGGCCAACAGGGTGAAACCCCATCTCTACGAAAAATATAAGAATTAGCCAGGTGTGGTGGTGGGTGCCTATGGCCCCAACTACTTGGGAGACTGAGGCAGGAGAATCACTGGAACCCAGGAGGAGGAGCTTGCAGTGAGCTGAGATTGTACCACTGCACTCCAGCCTGGGCAACACAGCAAGAGTCTGCCTTAAAAACAAAACAAAACAAAACAAAAAAACCTCCTGTTGTTTACCCGCAGATGTGGGGTGTTTCCATTCCCATAGCCATCCCCATTCTCAGGCCCCTTGAGCATTTGAACTGCTATGGATAAACCACTGCCATCACTTCTGTTTTCCTCACACTGGCAATACACTGACAATCGATTTTTAATCTGGGATGGAACCAGAAACAGGCTTTCTTCTTTGACACCCAGTAGTGTCAAAGGTGTATTTTCCCCTCACCAAAAATGCCAGCCTCACCCACTCACCTACCTGGCTTCACCACAGTCTTCCAGACCAAAGTCCCATGTCTTTTGTCAGTAATCTCAACTTGAATGGGTTCCTTCATCTGCCCAGCATAGAATTTCGAGAAGGGCTGGATTTCTCCAGGACTCCTGTAGGACAGTTTCAACTCCTAGAGGAAACACAACAGTTGACTTAAAGCAGCGGCGGGTGGGAAGGCCTGGCTCCCTATGGTGAACTGGCCAGTGGAATGTACCCCTGTTTTCTGTGCAATGTCATGGCTGGTTGAGAGGAAAACAGGAGAGAGGTAAATCTTTTTATTTTTTTTATTATTATTTTTTGAGAAGGAGTCTTGTTCTGTCATCCAGGCTGGAGTGCAGTGGCGCAGTCTCGGCTGACTGCAACCTCCACTTCCTGGGTTCAAGTGATTCTCCTGCCTCAGCCTCCTGAGTAGCTGAGATTACTAATGCGTGCCAGCACACTTGGCTAATTTTTGTATTTTTAGTAGAGATGGGATTTTGCCATGTTGGCCAGACTGGTCTCAAACTCCTGACCTTGTGATCTGCCCACTTCAGCCTCCCAAAGTGCTAAGATTACAGGCATGAGCCATCGCACCCAGCCAGTAAACATTCTTTTAAATTTACAGTGTTAGTAAATACTTTTATTTTATGAAAGCAAGAGCAACCTAGCTCTAAACACCCCATGAGCCAGAGAAAAATGATCTGAGCTGAGTACAAAAATCTTATGTGTTGGCTGGGTGCGGTGGCTCATGCCTGTAATCCCAGCACTTTGGGAGGCTGATGCAGGCAGATCATGAGGTCAGGAGTTAAAGACCAGCCTGGCCAACATGGCAAAACCCTGTCTCTACTAGAAATACAAAATAAGCTGGGCATGGTGGCACGTGCCTGTAACCCCAGCTACTTGGGAGGCTGCGGCAGGAGAATCACTTGAACCCAGGAGGTGGAGGTTGCGGTGAGCCGAGATCGCACCACTGCACTCCAGTTGGGCAACAAGAGTGAACCTCTGTCTCAGAAAAAAAAAAAAGCTCTAGGGTTTTACCTACCTAGTGTATTATGTTCTATTAAAATAATATGTAGGGATAACTTCAATTGTGCAGAAATATTACAGTCGTCTTTAGTAAAAATACTTAAAATGTGATGTGTAATATATCATATTTCTTCATTCAAACACCTTAACAAATACTTGTTAAATGACTTAGCTAGGCAAGATGTCAGGTCTGCAGGGAACCTTAACAGTGAAGTGGAAACTTTGATTTAGAAACAAAATGCACAGTTGTTTTTTTTTTTTTTTTGAGATGGAGTTTCGCTCTTGTTACCCAGGTTGGAGTGCAATGGCTCGATCTTGGCTCACCGCAACCTCCGCCTCCTGGGTTCAGGCAATTCTCCTGCCTCAGCCTCCTGAGTAGCTGGGATTACAGGCACGTGCCACCATGCCCAGCTAATTTTTTTGTATCTTTAGTAGAGACGGGGTTTCACCATGTTGACCAGGATGATCTCGATATCTTGACCTCGTGATCCACCCACCTTGGCCTCCCAAAGTGCTGGGATTACAGGCTTGAGCCACCGCACCTGGCCAAAATGCACAGTTTTAATCACAAGGTAAGTGCCCCAGATGCTAAAATGTTACCTCTGCCTGTGTTAAGGTCTTGGAAATATCTAATTTGATTAAGACTGTTGTCCTGTATTTTCAATTTTTAAAAACTTTTTATTTTGATTGATGAAAATACTGCATTTTGCTAAAATTCCATTTGTTTCAAAAGTACAAAATATTCTGAAATCTGCGGTGTTAGGTTTGAATTATACCAACCGTGGGTATTATTTCCAGATGAGCAGAATTAGACACAATATAATAGGCACCAAAGTTCAGGGGTTCCATCGGGGGCGAAGTCTGCAGACGCACACCACAGAAGCGGCCTTCCTCATCATCTATTGCCTGAGGAAGGAGGGGCAGAAACATTAGAAAGCACACAAAAAAGGAAATCAGCACAAATAGTGGCACGAAAGTGTTCTGTATGTTAAGTAGCATGTAGAATATGATTCAACTGATGTAAAGACTGAGATGACAGGGCCTGGCATGGCGGCTCAAGCCTGTAGTCCTAGCACTTTGGGAGGCCAAGGCAGGTGGATCACCTAAGGTCAGGAGGTCAGGACCAGCCTGGGCAACTTGGTGAAACCCCATCTCAGATTGAGATGATAGATATTTATGTCTTAATAAAATATACAAATAATTTATTGCTCCATAATTTTCACAGTGGACACACCCATGTATCCAACACAGATAGATAGAGAGATGTAGAGTGATAAACTAGGCAGATGTAAAGATGCCTCTATGCAAAGAAGATGTTAACACTTTGCTGATGGACATCTCAGAGCCAAAGGATTTCTTGTGAATGCAAACTTGTCATAATTTCTTGTACGGTTTGATTCTGTTCTTACACTGTAGAGAGTTTAGCCAGGGGACTTATGAAACAGGGGACAAAGGGGTTTCCTTTGGGTGTGTCAGCAGAGGACTGGTAGCTTGGCTGTGTCTGTGAACACGTCTATGATGGGCAAGGGTAGAGATGTTACTTCTCTCCATCACAGGGCTGCTGTGAGATGCTCAGCCACCTGAGCACCAGTGAGCAGATACAGAAGAGTGAGGTCCCCTCTGAGAGGCCCAGCAGCTGGAGCAGAACTCGAGACCTGAGAACAATCTGAGCAGCCACCAAAGACAAAGAATGGAATTCAAACAATAAGAAAACCTTTCAGAATTCTCAGGTACAACTCAACAGAGACTTTATGGAATGAGCGAGCAATAATTTCAACCAAAAGCAATGATAGTAGGTGGTATTATTAGTCCAGCTGTTGGACACCCTTGGGGTAATGACTGGGAGGGGGCTTAAGGGGGCCTTAGGGAAGTTGGTGATGTTCTGTGTCTTGCTCTCGGTGCTGGATACATGGGTGTGTCCACTGTGAAAATTAGGGAGCAATACACTCTGTGCATATTACATTAATTTAAAAATATCAGTGATAAATCCCAGCACTTTGGGAGGCCGAGGCAGGTGGATCACGAGGTCAAGAGATCGAGACCATCCTGGTCAACATGGTGAAGCCCCGTCTCTACTAAAAATACAAAAAATTAGCTGGGCATGGTGGCGTGTGCCTGTAGTCCCAGCTACTCAGGAGGCTGAGGCAGGAGAATTGCCTGAACCCAGGAGGCAGAGGTTGCGGTGAGCCGAGATCGCGCCATTGCACTCCAGCCTGGGTAACAAGAGCGAAACTCCGTCTCAAAATAAATAAATAAATAAAATAAAAATAAAAATATCAGTGATATTGTTGAAGGAAGGATAGGCAAAGCTGAAACCTAAACTGGGCCCGGAAGACCCCCACCCAGGCGGCGCTGAAGGCCTTAAGAAGCAGACACCCAGCCAGGCGTGGTGGCTCACGCCTGTAATCCAAGGCCTTTGGAGGCCAAGGAGGGTGGATTACCTGAGGTCAGGAGTTCAAGATCAGCCTGATCAACATGGTGAAACCCTCCCATCTTTTAAAAAAAAATTAAAAAAAAAAAGAAGCAGACACCCAGATAGAACAGCAAAGTGGGACTATCCGGGGCCAACAGCCTTCCGAGCTGAGAGCCTCAGGGCCTGAGAGCATTCCTGGCTGAGGGCCTCAAACAGATTCTGACCCACTTAGTTAGTCTCTCTGAACATGTGATAGTTATTAACTAACAGGTGTTCTGTGTTTTCTCACAAAACCAAGAAAAACTAGGTAGCCAGCTGGTGCCTGCTTACAACTGGTCAAGGACAAACCAGAAAGTATTCTCCACAAGGGATTCCCGGGGGCAGGGCCACATAGCCCGTGCTTAAAGAATTCTTTTAACCGGTGTGTGACAGACATACTGTTTTGCCTCTTTAGAATGCCTCAAGCAGTCTTCCCCTTGTGGCGGGGAGGAGGATGCCAGGTTTTCCTTGCCATCGTTCTTCAGAGCAATCGATATAATTTTATCATACACTCAGCATTTCTCAACAGTAGACATCACAGCAGGAACCTTATGAGCCAGAAGAGAATGGAGTCCTATTTTCAAACTGCTTAAAAATACCATGCCAATCACAAATTTTAAATCCTGCCAGAATCAGCTTCACAAATGAAGGAGAGATAGTTTTTCCCTGACAAGTGAATTCTGACAGAATTTGTCACCATTAGATCAGTCCTATAAGAAATGCTCAAAGGAGTTTTGAACATGGAAAAAAAAAGGTCAATATTCATCATCATCAAAACACATGAAAGCATAAAACTCATAGGTCTTCTAAAACAATTACACAAAGAAGGAAAAGAAACCAAATGGGAACGTGGTAGGGTAAGAAAAAGAATAAGGAACCCACACAACAACTAGGTAACAATTAACATTATGATAGGAACAAAAGCTCACATATCAATATTAACCTTGAATGTAAATGGATTAAATACTTCACTTAAAAGATAGACACAGGGAGAATGGATAAAAAACATGAACCATCTATATACGGCTTATAAGAAACTCACCTTACTGGTTAAGACACGTACAGACTAAACGTATTAGGTTGGTGCGAAGGTAACTGCAGGTTTTGTTGTAATGGCATTACTTTTAATGGCAAAAGTTGGTTACTTTTGCACCAACCTAAAAAGGTAGAAAAGGTATTGCATTTCAACACAAACCAAAAGTGAGCAGGAGTAGCTATATCTTAGATAAAACAGGCTTTAAGTCAGAAACAGTAGGAAAAAACCCTCCGCAAAGGTCGTTATATAGTGATAAAAACATCAGTTCACAGGAGGATATAACAATTCTCAATATTTGTGTACCCAACACAAGAGCATCCAAATTCATAAAGCAAATATTACTAGACCTAAAGAAAGAGATACAATATTATGGAGGACTTCAACAGCTCAATCACAGCACTAGACATACGACTGAAACAGAAAATCAACAAAAAAAAAATCATCGTAATTAAATTGGACATTAGACCAAATGGACTAATAGATACTTACAGAACATTTACCCAACAATCACAGAATACACAGTCTTATCATTGGCACACGGAACATTCTCCAAGGTAGATCACATGTTAGGCTAAAGAAGAGCCTCAATACAATTTCACAAATGAAAATAAGGTCAAGTCACTTGAAATAAATTGAAATTAAATATACAAATCAATTGAAATTAAAGAACAAGCTTCTGAATGATCTTGGGTCAATGACAAAATGAAGATGGAAATGACAGAATCTTTTGAAATGAATGAAATTGAAACACAACATTTCAAAACCAACTGGACACAGGAAAAGCAGTGCTGAGAAGGAAGTTTATAGCATTAAATGCCTACATGAAAAAGAAATAAAGCACAGATAAACAACTTTATGTTGTACATCAAGGAACTAGAAAAACAAGAACCACTGAGGTGGGCAGTTTGCAAGGTCAAGAGATCGAGACCATCCTGGCCAACATGGTGAAACTCCTTCTCTTCTAAAAATACAAAAATTACCCGGGCACGGTGGCACACACTGGTAGTCCCAGCTACTTGGGAGGCTGAGGCAGGAGGATCACTTGAGGTCAGGAGTTCAAGACCAGCTTCGCCAACCTAGCAAAACCTGTCTCTACTAAAAATACAAAAAATTAGCTGGGCTTCCTGGCAGGCACCTGTAATCCCAGCTACTAGGGAGGCTGAGGCAGGAGAATCGCTTGAACCCAGGAGGTGGAGGTTGCAGTGAGCTGAGATTTCGCCACTGAATTCCAGCCTAGGTGACAGAGTGAGATGCTTTCTCAGAAATAAAATAAAATAAAATAAATAAAATTTGGTGAGAGAATTTCTGTATATTATTTCTTCTTCCCATCCCACAACATCTCCTCTTTGAGAGCCAGAAAAGAAAGCTCTCTTCTCAGTAGTCCTGAATTTCTGCAGGGATTGTTGCATGTGGCTCAATGTTCTGCACCTACAGGTGAACCTCAGGGAGAGTCATCTATGCTTCTCTCCATGAAAACTGTGCCTTGCCCTTTCTGTTCCACAAGGAACTGGAGGGGCCAAGGGGATAAGCTGGAAATATAATTCTCATCTTCTCTGGTCTCCTAAATCACTCGGCTTACCTTTGTTATCAAGGCATTGCTGGGGACAAGGTACAAGTGGAACTTAATATCTTCGGGATGGGAGTGATAATACATCAATGTGTTGGAGGTGATGGGGATGGAGAGGCGGGTCCCACTGGCGATCCGCAGCAGGATGCCCATCAGAGAGAAGCTGGGGTTTTCTAGGACGGCATAAAAAGGCTCCACCCGGGCTGGATGCTCCAGGACCATCCCTTCATCTTTAAAATGGGCAACAAGGAACCAGGAGATATCCACCTCACCTGCTGCAGGAGAACCACAACAGCAGTGAGACAGGACGCGCCCCTGCAGCCCCCACAGCCTCCGCTCACCCCGCAGTACCTTGAAGGGAGATGAAGTGGGGGAGATGGATTTCGACGACAGCCTCCTCTGGCTCTGCAGTGATGTCAAACAAGGGGCCGGCCACCAGCCACTGTTCATGGTGCTGCAGGTCCAGGGCCAGGTGCTGACTCCAGGAACCAAATGCAATCCTCACTGTGGCCGCAGCCCTTACCACGAAACCGAGGCCTGTGGCCGACCACAGATACCAGCCAGCAGCAGGGAATCGAATGCTGAAAGGAGCCAGAGTGATGTCATGATGGGAGAACCCCAGGACTTGGATTTAAGCAGCTATATGCAGAGAGAGAGGTGGTGTTTGAAGTGAGCAAGGTTCAGGACCCATCCGGGACTTTCACTCTATTACAAAATGCTGGCGAGTTCACTAACCTCTCTGGGCCCCAATTTCTCTGCACTCTATATATGTCGAAATTAAAATGCCGATTTCACAGTGCATGAAATAAACATTTTATTGATGAAATTTCGGCTATCATAAGGAACGGAGCCTACACACTTCCTTTATATCAGAACTGCTTTCAAATCATCAGCGTTGTCCATTCTTACCTGTATATCTTAGTATTCTCGTCAGTCAACTCATCCACATTTCCTGCTGGCCTCACAAACTGAGGATTTTTATAATCTCGTCTGACATCAAAATGGAGTTGAGCAGCACAAGAGGAAAGTATCTGATGCCCTTCTGAGTGCAGAAAATACGAGACATGTAAGAGGTAAGGAGTTGGAAGAGGCATGGCTGGAAGGACTCCTGGGGGCTGAATTACACAGGTGCTGCTGGGACTACCAATATCGAATGAGAACAGACAGTGACTAGAATACAGAGTTTTGCTACTTTGAATCCAGACAAGGAAAGACACAAGAACATTCTTTGTCATGAGTAAAAGTATACTCCAATTTCCATAGGGTTTTCTGGGAAGCCAGACTGGACAGTTTTGGTGGTAGGCACCATTTGCTGAGGACTGGAGTCAGTGCACCTAAATGTCTGCTGGTCCCAAATAGCAGATGACACCTGCTGGTGAGGAAAGCCCAGGTCAGAAAAGGATCAACCTCCAAAGCTGAGGAGGTGAATGGGCGAGCATTCTTCCTAGCCCCTGCGACTGTCCCCGGCCGCCAGGACCATCCCCTGGTTCCCCTGAGCACTTCCGTGCCCCAGCAGTGGGAGGCTTAAATGTCCCCATTTAAACTGCATGGTGCACCGTGGTCAAGGTAAGGAAAACCACTCCTGGTCTTCACTGCACAAAAGACCCCACGTAAAACCACAGAACATTTCCACCAATCCATACGCCCTTCACTCCTCTCCCTGTTAGCCATTACCTGAATCTTCTTCCTCTGAATATTCCCGATCTTGTGATACGCTGGAGGTTGAGATTCCCATGTTACAAAAATATTTTAAAAATCAAGAATTAGTTGATGAAAATGAAGACAATGTTATTAAAAACTAGAGCCTCAGTGTCCAGTACAGTGCCCACCACCCAGATGTGCTGTTTACATTTGTATGAATTAAATGTAGGTCAACTTTAGTTTCTCAGACTATCCATATTTCAAGTGCTCCACACCTGCATGTGGCTCATGGCTCTAACACTGTGTAGCAGAGAATGAAACACTTCCGTCGTCACAGAAATTTCTCTTAGGACGGATCTAGACTATCAAAAAATAGAAGACATTTGAATAAAGATATTTTTACATATATATGTATTAAATATATATATATTAAATATATGTTATATTAATTATAACATATTAATGACATATATTTAATATATGTTATAAATATATATTATGTATTAAATATATGTTATATATTAAATATAATATATATTAAATATATATTATATTTAATATAAATATCTATAGAATATATTTAATATATAGAATATGTATTAAATTTAATATATATTCTATATGTATTAAATTTAATATATATTCAAATATATAAATATATATTAAATATATATTCAATATATAAATATATATTATTGAATATATATTCAATATATATTTAATATATACTCAATATATATTGAATATATATATTCTAAGACTTTAGAATAAAGATATTTTTATCCAGATTTATGAATAGTAGAGCTAATGTTCTCCCTAGAGCCCAATGTGTCTTGATATCTCTCCCTCTTCTCTTTATTTTATGCCGGTGTTCAACGTGGACTCAGCCAGCTTCTCTGGCTTCAATTGCTCCAGTTGGTATCATATGATGTTGGAATCAAAGACTGAAGCAGTAATTGACCGACACGTGAAATTCGTGCATTTATATTCTAAGGTAATTCCAACCTTGGCCACACCTGGGAATCCTTAAAAACCACCCATTACCCAGGTCACAGCCCACACCAATTGAATCAGAAGTCTGGAGGTAGGACCCGAGCATGGATGCTTTCAAAGCCTCGCAGGTGATTCCAACATCAGCCGACATGGACTCCACGGTCTACAGGGTAAGCCAATGGTTCATCAGGCCCCTGGGGAGAGAAATCTGCCCTAACACAGGTGATACCTTGGAGGAAGGCAACCACCTCCATTAAATTCTCTGCTTTGGGGTGTTTGAATGTGGAAAAAAATCAAGACTAGGGGAGTCAGAGGGCGAGACTCCCAGTTCCTAAGAGGGTAGCTGATGAAATAGCAAATAAAAACAATGTTTATTTCTGTGGCAATGACAGTTACAGCATAACAGATGCTGCTGTGGAATCACGAAACATGTTTAGCTTTTCTGCTGACATTTCCTTAGGTTCCCTGGTCCTTCGATCTATTCCTTGCTATGTCTGTTTATTTCAACGTGAAAGAGACCAGCAGAGAAATCCACACGTGGATTAGGTTTAAAAAGAACAGGTACCTGGAGAAGCAGGATCAAGAGAAAGGCTCTATAGCGCTTTTCTCAGACGGGTTCTGTGGGCAAGCCAAGCATGGAGAGACCCTTGGTCTGACATCCTAAGACTGGTTGCCATCTGCAGCTGCACATTTCACCATGGATTTGGATAGCCACATGCAAAGCAGCAAGAGTAAACCTGCTATTGTATATTCTCTCTCCCGGTGCATGCGCATGCTCAGTCTGCCTGCTGAGGAGGGTTTAGAAGGTGGGAGGAGCCAGCGCTGAACTGCTGATTCCCAGATCATGAGAACCGACGGTTCCATTGTCCGGGATCTTGCAAGCAGGTTGTTCAACACAACCCTTAGTCTAAATTAAATGATACAAACTAACATTTATATAAATCCTATTAATAACGGGAATACATTCTTAAAACATACCAATTTCTAGTTTTTTGTTTGTTTGTTTGTTTGTTTGAGACGGAGTTTCGCTCTTGTTACCGAGGCTGGAGTGCAATGGCACGATCTCGGCTCACCGCAACCTCCGCCTCCTGGGTTCAGGCAATTCTCCTGCCTCAGCATCCTGGGTAGCTGGGATTACAGGCACGTGCCACCATACCCAGCTAATTTTTTGTATTTTTAGTAGAGACGGGGTTTCACCATGTTGACCAGGATGGTCTCGGTCTCTTGACCTCGTGATCCACCCGCCTCGGCCTCCCAAAGTGCTGGGATTACAGGCACCGCGCCCGGCCCCCAATTGCTAGTATTTTCTACACTACATTTTTCTAGACTTTCCAGCAGTCTATGCCCTTGAGGTTATTTATGTCTACTGTATCTGTGTGGTGAAAATGTGATGACGGACTGCTACAGGTGTCCTTCCAACGCCCTCGCCAGGGACTTCAGGTTGGTAGTTTGAAATCTGCCAGGATGGAGATATTCACCCCTTGGAAACTGGCATATGCTACAAATAGAGGCATCCTCCCCTCCCGGGTGTTAAACCTCAGGACCCCCCTGCAGCCTTCGGTCTCTTCATTAGCCAGTTCCTAGAGAATTAGGTTGGTGTTAGGCATTGAGTAATAGCTCAGCCAAAATAGCTCTGGTCTTTGATTGCATTGTTCCTTGCCTTTTTGTGTATAGGTTCTCTACGCACTCCATGGAAGAAAATGTCATTGCTTAAGGTTTGATTCAAAAATTTCTGGAATTGTGTGGCAATAATGCTCATTCATTCTAATGAATAACATTCACTTATAACGAATATTATTCAATGAATAATCATAAGCTCATTACATTCATTCATTATACACATTCATAATGAATGAACATAAGCTTCTTCTCTCTAATGACTTATGTGGAACGTATTTTTAAATACTTATTCACCATTTGTGTATACTTTTGGCAATGCCAAAATGTCTATTTACTACATCATTTTCAAAATTGTGTTTTTACCTTTTTATTGTAGTTTGTTTTCTTCAGCTTAAAATCAGAGGACTTTAAAATATTTTTAATTCCTATGTTTTCCTTCTTTTTGGTTTAATTTTGATTGTATTGTTTCCTCAATTATATTTTCAGAATGTCCATAACTAGTGTTCGGAAATCCAATTAGTATGTGCATTTTGATTTCATAGTCTACAACATTGCTAAATTTATTCCTTACTTTGAGTGGGTTTTTAGGAAATTGCTCAGGGTTTTTTTTGAATGTGGGATGATGTCTTGGACTTTTAAAGACAATTATCTTTCTTCTTTGTGACCTTGGGTCCTTTTCTTTCTTTTTTTCTTGCATGATAGTTTTCTGTAGCAGAATTCTACAGGACAATGTTTAATAGAAAGGAAAAAAAATGAACCTGTGTGTCTTGTTCCCATTCTTTTGGGGAAGACAGTCTTTTTTCCCACTGAGTATAATGTTTACTACAGGCTTTCTGTGCATCTTCTTTATTAGGTGCTGGATGTTCTATTCAATTCCTAGCAATTTTTAAAATTTTAATTATAAAATGGATTTAGTCCAGTGTTTTTATTCTGTGTCAATGAGATGATTACATCTTAATCTTCCTTGATTTTCATAGTATGGGATATTATATTAAATTCTTTTAACAGCTTTATCGAGTATAACTGGGGGAGGGACAGCGGGGGGGGGAGCTGGGGAGGGATAGCCTGGGGAGAAATGCCAAGTGTGGGTGAGGGGGAGGAAGGCAGCAAAACACACTGCCATGTGTGTACCTATGCAACTATCTTGCACGTTCTGCACATGTACCCCAAAACCTAAAATGCAATAAAAATTTAAAATTAAAAAAAATCCTTCATCATTAAGATACTCAAGTTGATGAGATTGAATATAAACCTGTGATATATTATTTCCTCTGATTCCAATGAAAATCACCTAAATTCATCCTGATTCTCATGTTCCTCTGTGATATTGAGATATAGTGACCAATGCTGTCAGCTTTTCTCAAAAATAGTTTCCCTTACCTGAAATCCTCATCCTCAGAGGGTTGATGCAGTTGATGCTCAGGAAGAATGCTGGAGAGTGACTCCGCTGCCTCCATCTGATCCTTGCATCTTAGGATATTTTGTATGTCGCACGTCCCTTCCATAATTGGATAGCAAATTCTTTCAGATTCTCTAAAGAAACAGAATGGGATTTGCACTACAAATACAGGGTAGGCTCTGCAGGAAGATTTTATGTTAATAGCCATGGACCCCATATTTTGTCTTTAGAAAAGTCTTTTCTCAGGCTCCCATGGCGCCATCTCACCTCTCGTTATATTCAATTTAACTGTCTTTCTGTGCCTTACTAAATACTGGTTTTTACATCCAGGAAGCAGACCTCAGTCAATTCTCAATACTTACTATTTGCCACAAGGTGTAGTTGCATAACAGGTCAACCTTGCTGAAAAATGTAGGGAAAAAATGAGTTTCCTGGTTTATACTCCACGTTCACCCATCATTTGCGCCAAAGAGAATGGAACCCTAGAATGAGTCATTAAAGCCCAGGATATTAGTGAGATTGGGCATGTGTGAGAACAATCCATGGAATAATGGTGCTCCTCTTTTGCCCTCTGCTTCCACATGGTGAGGAGAGGCTGGGTAAAGACAAGCATGCTCAGAGGGAAGGAAATGATGCATATTGTACTTATTTCCTTCTTCCATCAAAGATCCTTATTCAGATATGGAACATGAAAGCCCCATGCTAGATCCTTTCCTCTTCTTCCTTCTCAAGGGCTGGGCTCTGGTCTCCTTTGGGTCATGGAAATCAAGATTGGGGTTAGAAGGGAGTGTCCATTGAGCCAAGATCGTCCCTGGCCAGTATGACAGCCACTAGCCACATATGCCTGTTTAATTTTTTTTTCAATTTGGGAGCAGGTACTGTTTATTAACCGACCGGATTAAAAATATAGAGCCAGGCACGGTGGCTCAAGCCTGTAATCCCAGCACTTTGGGAAACTGAGGCGGGCGGATCATGAGGTCAGGAGATCGAGAGGTCAGCCTGGCTAACATGGTAAAACCCCATCTTTACTAAAATTACAAAATAATTAGCCAGGCGTGGTGGTGCATGCCTGTAGTCCCAGCTACTTGAAAGACTGAGGCAGGAGAATTGCTTCAACGCGGGAGGCGGAGGTTGCAGTAAGCCAAGATCATACCATTGCACTCCAGCCTGGGCGACAGAGCGAGACTCCATCTCAAAAAAATAAATATATAAATAATAATCATGACAGACACCTTAGTGTCTTAGTTCACTCTTCTAAGAAGCCTATTGACCTGGTCCTCCCTGTTGCCAGCATCTCCACCTTCTACAAAATGGGTGGTCTTTTTCTTCACTCCACCTCATGGAGAGGATAGTTTAAAGGGCCATAGGAAGTTGTTTCTTCAAAGCATTTTCCAGCAGTATAGATCTCAGGAATCTAATCCTCCATGCAGGGTATGCCACATGTACCAAGAGGTTGAGCAATGAGTGTTATCCGTCAAAGCAATTCGCTTTTTCTTGGATTTGCCATAACCACGCTGGTAGATTAGTTCATTTACTGACTTCAGATTTGGGTCCCCCCATGTAATATATGGCTCTGCAATCCTCAGCATGTTAACTGAAGCCTTGTTGAGGTTCACAAAGGTCCCATCAGAGATTTGACGAAGGAGAAGAAGCTGCAACACCTTTTGGACCTTTGGGCTCACACCATTGACCCCTCTGGTCCTGATGACAAAGGCCAATTTGGGTTCTGCAGGTACCCGGAAGTTGCCAGCTTTTCCTGGCATCCTCGCCATTTGAATTTCAGTTCTGTCCATCTGCCTATATTCTTCACGACAGTGTTTCACTTTTTCAGAGACAAGCTTCCTCCCTGCCTTTCGAAGCATCTTTTGGGCAAACTTCTTTCTCCGGCACTTGACCTTCAGCTCTGCAACATTCCTTTGCTTTTTCTCCCATCCAAGTACTAACCAGGCCCCGACCTTGCTTAGCTTCCGAGATCAGAAGAGATCGGGTGCATCTAGACTAGTACAGCGGGAGACTCCTTTCCTTTTTCTTAAGGCTTTCTGGCACAGCAGGAACCTTCTTCTCTGAGACACCCTCCATGGTTCCAGCCAGAAAAACATAAATTTTAATTTTAATTAGCTAATTAAATGTGAAAATCAGTTTCTCATTTGAACTACTAGCACATAAGTGTTCAGACGCCACCTGTGGCCAGTGGCTTCCATGTTGGACAGCACAGGTAGGGAGCATTTGCATCCTGGTAAGAGCTCTCTACTGGACAGCACTGACTTTAGTCATCTGCTACTGTCTAGTTGACCAAAAAGTCCTGCTTTGGGGTGTCTGGCATTGATTTAACCAAACAAAGTGGTTCTTTGAGCCCTACCATCCATGGTCTCCTGTGTGTAGCGCTGCCCTTGAAATATCCCCTGGAAAACGGATGGATGGACTCAGCAAGAGTGAGGAATTCCTGTGTTCGTTAGCAGTACTTTCAACCTGTCAAATGCAACCTGGAAATACAATCTATACCTGAGCTAACAGCAATGTATCAACATCAATGTCCTTGACCTAGTCTTACTAAAAACTATTGGCCAGGCATGATGGCTCATGCCTGTAATACCAGCACTTTGGGAGGCCGAGGTGGGCAGACCACCTGAGGTCAGGAGTTCAAGACCAGCCTGGCCAACATGGTGAAACCCCGTTTCTACTAAAAGTACAAAAATTAGCTAGGTGTGGTGGCACATGTCTGTGGTCCCAGCTACTCAGGAGGCTGAGGTGGAAGAATCGCCTGAACTTGGGAAGTGGAGGTTGTAGTGAGACAAAATCATGCCACTTTTGCACTCCAGCCTGGGTGACAGAGCAAGACTCCATCTCCAAAAAATAAAAATAAATAAATAAAAAATAAAACAAGAAAAAGAAAAAAAAAAAGAAATTTAAAATTATAATAAAAAAAGAAAATAATATACTGATTTTATGCAATTAGCCAAAATGTCTCTGCTTCAGATGAATTTATACAAGAGAGAGAAACAAGATTCAAAATCTTCCATTTATCGCCAAAGAATATATGTCTCTTACTTAAGGAATGCGATCTGAGGAGAAAAGAAATCTGCTATTGCCACAGGCCTTTCATTTTGCTGAGTCGCTCTGCCACGGGGCGGCAAAAAAGACTTCTTCTGTCTGTATCTGCATCCACACAGCCTGGGAAAACACAAATGGAGTTAGAATGTAAGTATGTGGGAGGAGCTTGATGGTCAGACAGTCTCTTCACTGTGATGTAGTGTGAAGCAGCCCCTGATCAGGTGTCCATCTTTAGAGATGCCGTCTCTGATGCCCATCCTATCATAAAAGCCCATTCCGCCACACTTTTGTTGAATTAACTGTATCTCTGTCTCCACTTAGGAGACAGTGATCTTAGCAGGCATGCCTCCTTTGATTCTTAATCCCTGATGGCACCACAATCCATCACACTTGGTGACATTCACTCCAGGCTTCTGAAACAAGACAACATTCTTTTAAGTGTAGAAGCATAAGAAGGGCCCTACTCTTCCATCCATCACTGATCCTTAAAAGGAGGGAATGTTAACTTAATTGAGTCAAACTGCACAACACTGGATGGACTGAACTTCTTCAAAAGCAGAATCTTGGGCTGGGTGTGATGGCTCATGCCTATAATCCCAGCAATTTGGGAGGCCGAGGTGGGTATATCACCTGAGGTCTGGAGTTCAAGACCAGCCTGACCAACATGATGAAACCCTGTCTTAAAAAAAAAAAAAAAAAACGTATCAAAAAATTTAACCTAGGCCGGGCGCAGTGGCTCACGTCTGTAATCCCAGCACTTTGGGAGGCCAAAACGAGCAGATCACCTGAGGTCCGGAGTTTGAGACCAGCCTGACCAACATGGAGAAACCCCATCTCTACTAAGAATAAAAAAACTAGCCGGGCATGGTGGCGCATGCCTGTAATCCCAGCTATGATGGAGGCTGAGGCAGGGGAATTGCTTGAACCTGGGAGGCAGAGGTTGCAGTGAGCTGAGATTGCACCATTGCATTCCAGCCTGGGCAACAAGAGTGAAACTCTGTCTCAAAAAAAAAAGGAAAAAAACCTTACTTAACCTCTCTGAGTACCAGTTTTCTAACTTGTAGAATAAGGATGCAATGCCATCATCACAAATCCTTGTGGCGATTAACTCTAGAAGGCTAAAATTACTTAGTACAAGCCCTAATATACACTGGGTTCCAGAAAATAACTCATCACAGTTGCCGTCAGCATTCCCTAGTCTATGGCCTTTTACGCATGCCATAGGCTCTAGTCAGGTCAAGCTACTATTTTATTTTAAAAAAAAGCATAGACTGGGTGGGTTATGAACAGTATACATTTACATCTCACCATTTCAGAGATTGGAAAGTGCAAGACCAAGGCACTTGCAGATTTGGCAGCTGCTTCCAAACTCATAGGCAACGGTCTTTCTGTGTCCTCATGTGGCAGAATGGGAAAGGAGTTCTCCAGGGTCTCGTTTATAAGGAGGGCTCTGCCTTCATGGCTTAATCACCTCTCAAAGGCCCCACCTACTAATACCATTTCATTGAGAGTTAGGGTTATAACAATGAATATTGGAGGGACACAAACATTCAATCTACAGCAGATTCTGAATTGTGTACATAGAAATCTTTGGATACATTCATTTATTCTGAGTTCCAAGACTGCAAAATAGTGCATTGATTTGGCACAATTGAGATGCGTGAGCCTCGTGCTATTGAGGAGCTGTTAAAACACAAACAGGGGACAGCTTAGTGAGTCAGGCTGTACAGTTCTGCTCCGATCTGGGAGCCGTGCTATGGGATTGTCAGGAGCATAGTCAAAGTCACGTGACACACACACCAGGGAGAGAGCTGGAAGAAGACGCGTTTTTGCTCAGGTATGAAGTCACCATGGTCAGAGTCAGGGATGGAGAGAGGAGGTCTAAAAAGTACACCTGGGTTCCCATGGGGGTTTTCCCCTTCAGTCATGCAGAGATGAATGAGTGAATGAATGAATGAATGAATGAATGAATTAAATGTAAGCAGAGCCTTAACCTGCCGAGTTAGAGAAAATGTTTGCAACCCACTCATCTGGGAAAGGTTTAATATCCAGAATCTACAAGGAACTTCAATAAATTTACAAGAAGAAAACAAACCCATTAAAAAGTGGGCAAAGGACATGAACAGGCACTTCTTGAAGGAAGATATTTATGCAGCCAACAAACATACGAAAAAAGCTCAACATGACCGATCGTTAGAGAAATGCAAATCAAAACAACGAGGTATCATCTCATGCCAGTCAGAATGGCAATTATTAAAAAGTCAAGAAACAATAGATGCTGATGAGGCTGTGGATAAATAGAAACCCTTTTCACTATTGGTGGAAATGTAAATTAGTTGAACTATTGTGGAAAACTGTGGCAATTCCTCAAGGAACTAGAACCGGAAATACTATTTGACCCAGCAATCCCATCACTGGGTATATACCCGAAGGAATATAAATCATTCTATTATAAAGATACATGCACACATATGTTTACTGTAGCACTATTTAAAATAGCAAAGATATAGAATCAACCCAAATGCCCACCAATGATAGACTGGATTAAAAAATGTGGCACACATACATCATGGAATACTAAGCAGTCATAAAAAGGGGATCATGTCCTTTGCAGGGAAATGGATGAAGCTGGAAACCATTATCCTCAGCAAACTAACACTGCATGTACTTACTCATAAGTGGGAGCTGAACAGTGAGAACACATCGACACAGGACGGGGAACAAAACACCCCAGGGCCCATGGGATGAGTGAGGAAGGAAGAGCATCAGGAAAAACAGCTAATGCTTGCAGAGCTTAATACTTAGATGATGATGGGTTGGTAGGTGCAGCAAACCACTCTGGCACACATATATCTATGTAACAAATCTGCATGTCCTGCACATGTATCCCAGAAGTTAAAATAAAATAAAAAAAATGTAAGCAGATCCTTTTCCTCCAGCAAATATCCATGGTGCCCTGTAGTGCATGAAAGATAATGAGATGCAGAAGAATGAGGCAACAAGAGCCCTCACAGAGCACACAGTCACTCACCATTTCTGAAGCCATCGCCCACACCTGAAACCCTTTTTTGAAGATCTCCTTCTTCCCATTTATCAAAAGGTGTATTTATTTATTTCTCTACTGTATCTCTATTAACCCTGAGAAAAGAAAAGAAGATTACATTGAAACAAGTCAGAAGGACCTTCAGATAAACGCTAGCTTCCATATCTCCACAAGACAGATAAAAGTGCTTATTACCTAAGAGCCTAGGAAGCAAAACAATAAAGTAAAACAAACAAAAAAACAAAAAAACAAAAATGAACAAGAAATGTGTGTATTACCCATTCAGGAGCCATGCATCACGACCAGTAGTGGTAGGCACTTAGGACAGAGGCCAAAACAGGGGAACTTGTAAGATAAAAAGTTTTTTGCGGGGCTGGGCGTGGTGGATCATGCCTGTAATCCCAGAACTTTGAGAAGCCAAGGCGGGCAGATCAGGAGTTCAAGACCAGCTTGGCTGACACGATGAAAACCCGTCTCTACTAAAAATACAAAAATTAGCCAGGCATGGTGGCATGTGCCTGTAATCTCAGCTACTCAGGAGGCTGAGGCAGGAGAATTGCTTGAACCCAGGAGGCAGAGGTTACAGTGAGCCAAGATCGCGCCATTGCACTCCAGCCTGGGTGAAAGAGCGAGACTCCATTTCAAAAAAAAAAAAAGAAAATCTATCGTATTATGGTTTGCAATCAGGAAAAAAGGTGGCAACAAACTAAATGTCCATCACTAAAAGAATGGATGCATTGATTATAATGAAATACCCCAGCGTGAGCTTGGTTATAATGAATACATTTTAAACAATCCTGCCAACTCCATTTTGCCCACCCTGAGTTACGTAGGGCATTCTGTTCCCAAAGCTTGCAGTCTGAGACAGCTGGGATCTCTGTAACCCACTTTCTGAGAAATGGGGTCCACTGGCCCTGTACATCCTGTATCTGTAACTGTGTAACTGCTACCCCACATCCTGAATAAAAAAACAATTTTAAGTAGAACTTTTTGTCAGGCACCCCCCCGCCACTTCCCTTAACCTGCTCCTTCGGCTTCTGTAAAGCGCCCCCTGACCCTAAACTGGTATAAACTTTGTTCTTGGCCGAGAGGTTTGAGCTCTAGCTGACTCTCGGATGCCGGCATAAAGGTGGACTCTCCACACACTCAGTGCATGGCGCTTCCGTTTAAACTGGCTTGGGTGAAACAATAATATGATCATTGCATTAAATTCTGTAGAGCAGTTAACATGAATTGCTGAAACCATAGGTTAAACATTGATGAATATTCACAATATTGGTTAAACTTAAATCGCAGAAGAAATTGTACAGCATGACACCAAGCAAATACAATTTTTAAGTAATATAGAAAATGTTATTTAAAATATAAGCAAAATATATAAAACACGAAGGGAGATAAAGACCTGTTTCTATGTAGTGGTACAGCAGAGAGGAGGAGGATGCATTCCAGAAATTTCATACACTGCTTCAATTTTACTTAAAATATTTTATGTATTGCCTGTATTATATGTTTTATTTTAAATAATGGGCAAGGATAATACAAAATCTGCAGAAGCATTATGTTTTCTCCTGCCCACGTTAAAGATGGTCCAGATGCTTGCACTGACCCCGTTGACCTCCCATAGCCAACATGGCAACTGGAAGTCTTGAGAGCTCACTTCCTTCTATTCTCAGAAAGCCCTCCTTCTCTGTGAGCATTATCGCAAAAGAAGCTGAGAACTAGTGAATCTGAAGCCTAAGGGGATTCTGCCATTTGTCCCATCCTCCCTAAAGTCACCACCTGCTGCTTTCCTGGAGCGCTTACCAGGTGAGTTTCAGGAGCCCCAGGGTACAGAAGAAGAAGCGGAGGTTTGTTGCTAGGACACCGCCAGGCTGCTCTGTGTTGGGTTCCCCTTGGTCACCAAGAAATGAAAACCCCAAAGGGAGAAGTTCATACGAAGCTGTCAGAAAGAGAAACAGGGCCCTCCCCTTGGTAAAAAAGAGGAAGCGTGAAAAAAACCCTAACTTCTAACAGGAAGTTTCGCATCCTGTTAGAGCCTAATTTTTTTTCCAAGTTGCTTTTGCCAAGATGTGACTCTGACAACTTTAGCCACCTCTCTCATACTCAATTATTTAAAGTTTCTGTAACAATTGTTATACTAATGTTCATGTTGCTAATAGTAATAATTTTACATTGCAACTGTAATACTTTCAATATTAGAAGTGTCAGCCTAAACAAACATATGAAAGCTTTCTTTAAAAAACAACAACAGTGTTTATTTGGGAATAAAGCATCGCAATTGGGAATATGCACACCATAGTAAACTATGCGTATATTCAGGTGAGGGAAAAGAAAAGGAAAAATCAGTTAGGTAGACAGCTAAGGATGGTCCTCAGAGAAGCAGACTGTCTGAAAAAAATCACAGCTACAGATAAAAACAGAGTGGCCTGGGGAACACTCAGACTGCAGTGCTCATGCAAGCAGGGAGATAAGCAGGCAAGGCCCAAAATAGAAGCCTTTTGTTCTTCCTGTGACTAATGGATTCCCAGAAAAAAGTTCCCACCCCTTTTCAGATATATACACTGTGGGCTTCCTAGGAGCTTGTCTAGGGAAAACAAGCCCACAGTTATACACACAAGAGAAATTATGCTTTGTGCTTACCTAGAGACATTCCACTGCTGCATAGATAGGGAGAATATACATACAGTTTTACAGATACTTAAACAGCTATAGAAATGAGAGGAGTTTCTGATAAGAGTTTTTGCATTCAACTGTAAAATGGTTCCCCTCTCTGCTGTGGAGAGCTTTCTTCTTTTGCTTAGTAAATGCTCATTGCCACCTCACCCTTTGCATCCATGCTCCTTAATTTTCTTGGTCCTGAGACAACAAACTTGGATAACACTTGAGACAACAAACCTATTGACCCTAACCTGTTTCACAGGTACATAAAGGAAGGCAAAAATGGAGAGGATTGCATATTGTTTTGAAGCAATTAGCCTTGACTACAGAGATCAATAATGTGTTTTGAAGTAATTAGCCTTGACTACAGAGATCAATAATGAGGGTGACATACGTCTGAGGTTGGACAGGCAGTTGCTGGGCAGCTGTCCTTGCAGAAGTATTTTTTTGTTTAAGGTTGCAATTAGCTTTATGCAACATTGGGGATATTGTAATCTTTTTCATTATCAGGCACTCAAGTGTGAGACCACTCTTTCATTGCCTTTCTGGCCCATTTGTCAGGGGTTTCTTAACATTAGTGACTCCAGTTTTGTTCTCACAACTTTCACATTTCTCCTTGTAATCAAGATCTTTCTCTGAAAAAAGTATCGATCAATCATTCTGTAATTTGATTATTTTTTAAGACAAGCATCTTGCTCTGTTGCCAGGCTGGAGTACAGTGGTGCGATCTTGTCTCACTGCAACCTCCCCACCTGGGTTCAAGCAATTCTCCTGCCTCAGCCTCCAGAGTAGCTGGGACTATGGGCACACGCCACCATGCCCAGCTAATTTTTGTATTCTTAGTAGAGACGGGGTTTCACCACGTTGGCCAAGATGGTCTCGATCTCTTGACCTCGTGATCCGTCCGCCTTGGCCTCCCTAAGTGCTGGGATTATAGGCATGAGTCACCGCACCTGGCCTTGTAATTTGATTTTGATTTCCCTCAACACAGGATGGACCTGTCTCAGTTGCTTGTCTCATCCCACGTTGTGGGGAGTGATTGGTGACTAGGAATCAATGTCAAAACCACTTTTGGGGCTGGGTGTGGTAGCTCATGCCTGTAATCCTAGCACTGTGGGAGGCTAGGCTGGGAGCATCACTTGAGCTCAGGAGTTTGAGACCAGCCTGGGCAACATAGTAAGACTTCATCTCAAAAAATAAACAAACAAACAAAAAACAAACCCACCACTTTTGGGCAACAAGGAGGGTTCAAAGGGTGTGGTTTTCAGGCTAAGTCTACATGGAGTCCATTAGTGTGTTCTGTAGTCTTTTCCTATCATTTCAAAGTGGTGGGCCAGCATTATTTTGTTAGGAGTTGTACTGCTATAAAAATTTAACAAGTAACAGATACAAAGTCTTAAAGGCGAAATACAAAGTAAGGGGAAATACAAATTAATTGCAGTATCAGTTTCAGTTTCTAGTCACTGAATTTGCAGTTATGCAATTATGAAACTCAAAAGCTTTTTCCTTTTGGGCACATAGGTCTCATAGGAATTTAACTCATAGGAATTTTCATCAGAGGAGTTTATCCAGGTATAGCATGTAGTATTACCAATGACACAGACATTTTCTTATCTAACCACGGGATTCTAGAAGTTTTCTTATGTTATGTTTTGTTAAGTTATAAGTAGAAGCAACGACTGTGAAATTTCAGTTATATCATTATCCTGCTGAGTTGAAAAAGTACTAGTAAGTGGGGCAAAGGCTAATTATGATATGGAGTCTTGCTCCAATGTCTTGGGAGAAGTTCTATAGCATAAAAACATCAACTTTTTCTCCTGGTTTGTGGATCGAATGTCTCCAGGCATGACATTGGGCAGTTTAGTGAACTATTTATATGGCCCATACATCAGCTGTAAGACTTACTCCTTAAAATTCATCTAGTTTTGGTTTCTAGGGCTTTAAGAACAGAGTGGTATCCGGGCACAGTGGCTCACACCTTTAATCCCAGCACTTTGGGAGGCTGAGGTGGGTGGATCACCTGAGGTCAGGAGTTCAAGACCAGCCTGGCCAACATGGTGAAACACCATCTCTGCTAGATATAGGTGATGGGGAGGAAGGCAGCAAATCACATTACCATGTATGTACCTATGCAACAATCTTGCATGTTCTTTACCTGTACCCCAAAACCTAAAACGCATTAAAATATATATTAAAAAAATACAAAAATTAGCCGTTCATGATGGCAGGTATCTGTAATCCCAGCTACTTGGGAGGCTGAGGTAGGAGAATTGCTTGAACCTGGGAGGCAGAGGTTGTAGTGAACTGAGATTACGAGGCTGCACTCCAGCATGGGCAACAGAGCGAGGCACCGTCTCAAAAAAAAAAAAAAAAAAAAGAACAGAGTGGCTTTTGTTTCAAGTTGGAGAAATTGTAGCCAAATCTTGGGGGAAAATTAGGAGAATTCAGGATCTAGTTTAGTCTACAGGTAGATAACAAGAACATGGAAACAGTGTGCAGGGCCACAACCTAATAACAGGCGTGTACAGTTTTTATTTAGAAATGTAATGTTTCACTGGGGACGGTGGCTTATGCCTGTAATCCCAGCACTTTGGGAGGCAGAGGTGGGCAGATCATGAGGTCAAGAGATGAGACCATCTTGTAACATGGTGAAACCCTGTCTTTACTACAAATACAAAAAATTAGCCAGGTGTGGTGGCACGCACCTGTAGTCCCGGCTACTAGGGCAGCTGAGGCAAGAGAATCGCTTGAACCTAGGAGATGGAGGTTGCAGTGAGCCGAGATTGCGCCACTGAACTCCAGCCTGGGTGACAGAGTGAGACTCCTTTTCAAAAAATAAAAAAATAAAAAATAAATTTTCTCACTGTATTGATTATATACAAATCTCAGATTTTAAAACCACATGAGGCTCTATAGCCAAAGCAAAGCAAACTCTACATGTTTACAGTTGTAAGTTTCTTGGGTCTGCCAGGAGGCGACAGCTCTTATCACTCACTGTATGGGAACTCTTTGTGTGTACCTATGCAACAATCTTGCATGTACCCCAAAACCTAAAATGCAATAAAAAAATGTATGGGAACTCTTAAAGTCAGGCATTTTATTCACATCCTTAACATGACATTTGGTAATATGGCCAATGTTTCCAACTGTGTCCTGCTTATAAAAAGAGACAGGGTTTTACTATGAGATGTGTGAGCCTTGTGCTATTGTATGTCTTCTAAATATACAATCATGTCATCTGCAAATAGAGACAACTTGACTTTCTCCTTTCGTAACTGAATAACCTTTATTTCTTTTTCTTGCCTGATTGCTCTGGCTAGAACTTCCAATACCATATTGAATAGGAGTGGTGAGAGAGGATATCCTTGTCTTGTGCCAGTTTTCAAAGGGAATGCTTCCAGTTTTTGCCCATTCAATATGATATTGACTATGGGTTTGTCATAAATAGCTTTTATTATTTTGTGATATGTTCCATCAATACCTAGTTTATTGAGAGTTTTTAGCATAAAGTGCTGTTGAATTTTGTCAAAGGCCTTCTCTGCATCTATTGAGATAATTATGTGGTTTTTGTCTTTGGTTCTGTTTATGTGATGAATTATGTTTATAGACTTGTGTATGTTGAACCAGCCTTGCATCCCCGGGATGAAGCCTACTTGATCATGATGAATAAGCTTTTTGATTTGCTGTTGCTTTCTGTTTGCCAGTATTTTATTAAAGATTTTTGTGTTGATGTTCATCGTGGCTATTGGCCTGAAGTTTTCTTTTTTAGTTGTGTCTCTGCCCAGTTTTGGTATTAGGATGATGTTGGTTTCATAAAATGAGTTGGGAGGATTCCCTCTTTTTAGATTGTTTGGAATAGTTTCAGAAGTCATGGTACCAGCTCCTCTTCGTATGTCTGGTAGAATTCGGCTGTAAACCCGTTTGGACCTGGGCATTTTTTGGTTTGTAGGCTCTTAATTGCTGCCTCCACTTCAGCCCTTGTTATTGGTTTATTCAGGGTTTCAACTTCTTCCTGGTTTAGTCTTGGGAGAGTACAAGTGTCCAGGAATTTATCCATTTCTTCCAGATTTACTGGTTTGTGTGCATAGAGTTGTTTGTAGTAATCTTTGATTGTAGTTTGTATTTCCGTGGAATGGGTGGTGATGTCCCCTTTATCATTTTTTATTGCATCTATTTGATTCTTCTCTCTTTTCTTTTTTATCAGTCTGGCTAGTGGTCTATTTATTTTGTTGATCTTTTCATAAAACCAGCTCCTGGATTTGTGGATTTTTTTGAAGGGTTTTGTGTGTCTCTATCCCCTTCAGTTCTGCTCTGATCTTAGTTATTTCTTGTCTTCTGCTAGCTTTTGAGATTTTTTGATTTTGCTCCTCTAGCTCTTTCAATTTTGATGATAGACTGTCGATTTTAGACCTTTCATTGCTCTTCATATGGGCATTTATTGCTATAAATTTCCCTCTGGACACTGCTTTAAATGTGTCCCAGAGATTCTGGTATGTTGTGCCTTCATTCTTGTTGGTTTCAAAGAACATCTTTATTTCTGCCTTCATTTCATTGTTTATCTGTTCGACATTCAGGAGCCAGTTGTTCATTTTCCATGAAGTTGTGTGGTTTTGAGTTTGTTTCTTAATCCTGAGTTCTAATTTGATTGCACTGTGGTCTGAGAGACTGTTATGATTTCCGTTCTTTTGCATTTGCTGAGGAGTGATTTACTTCCAATTAAGTGGTCGATTTTAGAGTAGGTGTATTGTGGTGCTGAGAAAAATGTATATTCTGTGGATTTGCGGTTAAGAGTTCTGTAAATGTCTATTAAATTCGCTCGGTCCAGATCTGCGTTCAACTCCTGGATTTCCTTGTTGATTTTCTGTCTTGTTGATCTGTCCAATATTGACAGTGGAGTATTAAAGTCTCCCACTATTATTGTGTGGGAGTCTAAGTCTCTTTATAGGTCATTAAGGACTTGCTTTATGTATCTGGGTGCTCCTGTATTGGGCACATATATATTTAGGATAGTGAGTTCTTCTTGTTGTATTGATCCTTTTACCATTAAGTAATGTCCTTCTTTGTCTCTTTTGATCTTTGTTGGTTTAAAGTCCATTTTATCAGAGACTAGGATTGCCATCCCTGCTTTTTTTTGCTCTCCATTTTCTTGGTAAATGTTCTTCCATCCCTTTATTTTGAGTCTATGTGTGTCTTTGCACGTGAGATGTGTCTCCTGAATACAGCAGTGACGGTTCCTGGATTTTATTCAATTTGCCAGTCTGTGTCTTTTGATTGGGGCATTTAGTCCATTCACATTTAATGTCAATATTGTTACGTATGAATTTGATCCTGCCATTTTATTACTGTTTGGTTGTTTTGCCCTTTGGTTGGCACAGTATCTTCATTGTGTCACTGGTCTTTACCATTTGTTTTTTTCTTGCAGTGACTGGTCCTGGGTTTTCCTTTCTGTGTTTAGTGCTTCCCTCAGGAGCTCTTGTAGGGCAGATCTGGTAGTGACAAAATCTCTCAGCAATTGCTTGTCTATAAAGGATTTTATTTCTCCTTCACTTATGAAGCATAGTTTGGCTGGATATGAAATTCTGGGTTGAAAGTTCTTTTCTTTAAGGATGTTGAATATTGGCACCCACTCTCTTCTGGCTTGTATGGTTTCTGCCAAGAGATCTGCTGTGAGTCTGTTGTGCTTCCCTTTGTGAGTGACCTGACCTTTCTCACTGGCTGCCCTTAGTACTTTTTCCTTCGTTTCAACCCTGGTGAATCTAATGATTATGTGCTTGGGGGTTGCTCTTCTAGAGGAGTATCATTGTGGTATTCTCCATATTTCCTGTATTTGAATGTTGGCCTTCCTTGCAAGCTTGGGGAAGTTCTCCTGGATAATATCCTGAAGAGTGTTTTCCAACTTTGATTCATTCTCCCTGTCATCTTCTGGTATACTGATCAAGTGTAGATTAGGTGTTTTCACATAATCCCATATTTCTTGAAGGCTTTGTTAATTTCTTTTCACTCTTTGTTCTCTTTTCTTGCCTTCTCATTTTGTTTCATTGAGTTGATCTTCAATCTCTGATATCCTTTCTTCTGCTTGATCTCTTCAGCTATTGAAACTTGTGTATGCTTCACAAAGTTCTTGTGGTGTGTTTTTCAGCTCCATCAAGTCGTTTATGTTCTTCTCTAAGGCAGTTATTCTTGTTAGCATTTTGTCTAACCTTTTGTCCAGGTTTTTAGTTTCTTTGCATTGGGTTAGAACATGTTCCTTTAACTCAGAGACGTTGGCTATTATCCACCTTCTGAAGCCTGCTTCTGTCAGTTCGTCAGATTCATTCTCCGTCCAGCTTTGCCTCCTTGCTGGTGAGGAGTTGTGATCTCGTGGTGGAGGAGAGGCGTTCTGTTTTTTGATGGTTTCATTCTTCTTGTGCTGGTTTTTCCCCAACTCCTTGGATTTATATAGTTTTGATCTCAGGTAGGGGCTTGGGGAGGCAGCCTTTCCTTTGTCTGCCTGCAGAGGCGTTGCTGGGCTGCCCCCGGTTGAGTGGAGCTGCTGCGTCTTTTACTTACTCAGGAAAGTTAGGCCGGCTTCTGCAATGGCGGCTGCCTCTCCCCACGCCGAAGTGGAACTGGATCGTTCCAGTCGCTCTCTAGGTGAGAAACTCTGGCATGAGAGTTTTTTTTGCAGTCTGCTGGGCTTTGTTGAGGGGAGTGGGGGAAATCCGTCCTGCCGAATTGGCTGCTTTCCTGTTTTTAGTTCTCCTTTCCTTTGGGGGGAGGGTATATCCATCTAGTCGGCTTTCTGGCTTTGGCGTCAGCCAGTGCTTCCGCCTAGATCTATGCTGACAGTCCCCGGAGCCACCGAAGTTGCTGTTCTGCCCTGTTCAGACAGCTCGCTGAGGCTTTTCAGCCTGGCGAAGATCTCCTGTTCTGTGGTTTGTAGAGGGCTTGGGTGGAGCGCTGTATCCCAACTGAAGTCCCAGAGAGGGAGATTCCCCGGTCCTCCAGTCAGGTGCATGCTCCTCCTGGGTGGGGCAGTGCCCCACCTTGCCTCAACTTGCCCTATTTGATTTACACCCACTTTCCAACCAGACCCACGAAATCAATCTGATACCTCATTTGGCATTGTCGAGACTACTTGGTTTCTGCATCTCGCTCACTGGGAGGTACTTTCTGGAGCTGCCTCTCATTTGGTCATCTTGGGATCCTCTGCCACATCTTCTTTATCCAGTCTGTCGATGATGGACATTTGGGTTGGTTCCAGGTCTTTGCTATTGTGGACAGTGCAGCAGTGAACATACATGTGCATGTGTCTTTATAATAGAACCATTTATAATTCTTTGAGTATATACCCAGTAATGAGTTTGCTGGGTTGAATGGAATTCCTATTTGTAGGTCCTTGAGGAATCGCCACACTGTCTTCCACAATGGTTGCACTAATTTGCACTCCCACCAACAGCGTAAAATGTTTCTATTTCTCCACATTCGCTCCAGCATCTGTTGGGGGATAGGTATTTTAAATTCAGATTCTACCGACCTTGGATCTTCTTTCTCACGAGCAGACCAGATCCAATTTAAAGGGAATCAAAACGAGCCCTGGAGAGGGAGGTCTGCAGATGCGCCCCATGGACACGGTGTAGGATATGAATCATGAGGTGATCATACTTGAGATGTCTCAGATAGAGCTCAGCCAAGATTCTGTAAAATTATTGAGGAAGAATTCATGCTAGAAATGATTACACTAGATGGTATTAATCTTGCAGTGAGTAGACACCCTTAGGAAGGAGAGACTGGGAGGGGTCCCGGGGACGTCCAGCAGCTGTTTCTTGATCACAACTCACACCCAGATCAAGAAACAGAACATCAACAGCTGCTGGACGTCCCCGGGACCCTTCCCAGTGGTGTCTACTGAAAAAATTCAGGAGTCGTTTATATCCTGTATGTTTACCATTTTTTGTTGCGCTTCAAAAGCGGCAAAAAATAAAACTCAGTTGATAGATCTGACGGAGAGCATGCTTAATGGTGAAGCCTGAATTGGATCTGAAATATTTTCAAAAGAAAAATTTCCAGTTGTGTTGATCAAAGAGATGAAGCTCCGCTGGACTGCAGGACATATGTAGGCCGTAAATAAAATGCGTCAGCGTAACCCTGATAGGATATGGGTGTCATTATGGGGACTTATGCAGACATAAGAAACATACCAATGAATTCTATTCTATGTAAAGGAGTTAATCTCCAAGTGCTTTGAAACTCTCAGTCTGTGCTATTCTTTATAGCTCTTATCATCTGTGCATGTATTTTTCTATCCCACAAACATTATACTCTCTCCAGTTACCGTGTTCTGTATGTTTAGGTCACTAACACACATCTAACCCCTAAAATACTGCCTGGAATATGTGAGGTGGACAAATACATTTGTTGGATGAATTTAAAGAGTTGCTCACAGCAATGCAGTTTAACAGAAATATAGTGCAAAGTCTAGATGCAATTTTAAGTATTTCAATAGCTGCATTAAAAAGGAGCAAAACCAAGCAGATAAACTACTTTTAATTATATATAATATGTTCATTTAGCTCCCCAAATAAAAGCCTCAACATGAAATCAATGGAAATTGTTTACATGATACTTATGTATGATGATGATGATTTTTTTTTTTGAGACGGAGTTTCGCTCTTGTTACCCAGGCTGGAGTGCAATGGCGTGATCTCGGCTCACCGCAACCTCCGCCTCCTGGGTTCAGGCAATTCTCCTGCCTCAGCCTCCTGAGTAGCTGGGATTACAGGTGTGCGCCACCATACCCAGCTACTTTTTTGTATTTTTTTTTTTTCAGTAGAGATGGGGTTTCACTATGTTGACCAGGATGGTCTCGATCTCTTGACCTCGTGATCCATCCGCCCAAAGTGCTGGGATTACAGGCTTGAGCCACTGTGCCTGGCATGTATGATTATTTACAGTAAGACTTTATAATCTGATTTAAAAAGTTATGAAATGTGTCAGTTCAAAGTAGTCACATTCCAAATGCCCAATAACTGCAGGATGATTTTTTCTTAATATAAGTAATTGTTGAGACTCCTCTGTTGCAGAAGTGTAGGGCATCAGAACGTGATTCAATGCTCTTTGAGAAATGCTAATTTCCATCTTAGAAGTAAAGAAATATATTGAGAAATTATTTTTTTTTGTTTTTCATGAGCACAAAAGGGCAGATAGTTGGGTAGCATGAGGAAATAACTTCAGTAATCATCTCCAGTCTCAGGTTTTTCTCAGTCATATAATACGAATAGAAGGTCATGAAGGCAATAAAAGAATTAAGCACCTAATTGATAAAAGAATGCAAAGCAACAGGCCAGCAGAAGGATGGTGTGGGTGGCTCTGTGTTCAGGAGGTGGCTGGGAAGAGAGGCTGGGGCTGTGCAGATGCTGGGCTCTCCTGTGGTGTCTGTGGAGGAGGCTCACCGTGTAGATGCTGATCCAGACCATGAGAAATACAAACAGAAGATCTCGAGTCAGTATGACAGTTGTACATAACGCTGGATAGAGGCGTCCAAAATGCCTAGTGTGACAGTAGACTTGAGAATACCCACGACCAACATGAGTGAAATTGCGCCTGCCTTCTAGAGTTTCAACAACTTGGATGTAGATCAGCATATTGATGGCCCAGAAGAAAAGAAAAGAAGGGAAAATGCAGGTAGAGAGTTTAGGTTTAAGCCGGGCCCATTTAGAATGACTGGGACTGATGGTGATGGCTTGAAACGTACTCAGGAGAGCGGTGGTGCAGATGGAAAGACCCCGGGAGACTTTGTATATAAACAAAACTGCTTTACAGCCAACATCATTAAAAAAAAAGTCTCACTCCAAAGGATGCTGTGACGTCCAGGATCAATGTGAAGAAGATGGTGAAAACATTAACCAATGCGAGGTGCATAAAAATCAAATGGATGGGCTTCCTCAAGTGAGAGTGAGAGAAAAATATGTACCCATAAAACACAAAGGGCAGTGAGTTCCCCACAACACCAACACCAATCAGAGCTCTGAGGAAAAACGCCAAAATTTCATCACGTAGAAATATTTTCATTATGTTTAGATGTTCTATTTAGGTAAGCCACTCCTCATTGGAGACTAAAAATAATGTATCTTAACATGATAAATAGTGCGGTCTATGAAAGAATGTCATCATGAACAGATCAGTATGAAGAGAGGGTGTGAAAACGTCCATCTCCTCTGTATTTCAGTCTCAGAAAAGGCACATCCAGACACTGACTCTGGAGATTCTTGAGAACCTTGGAGGACAGAAGTAAATGTTATGAAGAGGGTGGAATTGAAAGGCTGACACCCAGCACTAAGCGTATTACCCAGAAGGACATGCTGGCATGTATGCAGGGTAAATTAGAATTGTAAGGCATTTTTCTTCAGAGTATCAGACTGCATTTTATATCAAAAATAGATTTGAATATTCTAACCTCTTTAAAGAGCACTATGACTAACACATAAAGAGTAGGATGCATATATAAACTTCTTTTTCATAGTTTTGGTGGGATCCACAGTCCTTCCAAGACAAGGATCATTTTTTTTTAATTGTATTTGGGCTCTGGGGTACATGTGCATGTCCTGCATCCTGCAGGATTGTTGCATAGGTACAGACATGCCATGGTGTTTTGCTGTCTCCATCTCCCAATCCCACCATTACCTATGTCAGGCATTTCTCCTGGTTGTTATCCCTCCTCCTCCTCCCCACCTCCCCCACTGTCTTCCCTTCCCTCTCCCACCTAGCCCTGTGAGTCTTGTTCCCTTCCCTGTGCCCGTGTTCTCATTGTTTATCATCTGCCTATGAGTGAAAACATGTGGTGTTTGGTTTTCTGTTCTTGTGTCAGTTTGCTGAGAATGATGATTTCTAGGTTCATCCATCAGTGGTTTGTAGTTCTCCTTGTAGAGATCGTGTCTCTACAAAGGACACGAACTCATAATTTTTTATGGCTGCATAGTATTTTACAGTGTAGACGTGCACATTTTTTTTGTCCAGTCTATCATCGATGGGCATTTGGGTTGGTTCCAAGTCTTTGCTATTATAAACGGTGCCACAATGAACATACATGTGTATGTGTCTTTATGATAGAATGATTTATAATTCTTTGGGTATATACCCAGTAATGGGATTGCTGGGTCAAATGGTATTTCTATTTCTAGATCCTTGAGGAATCGCCACACTGTATTCTACAATGGTTGAACTAATTTACACTCCCACCAACAGTGTAAAAGTGTTCTTTTTTTTCCACATCCTCTCCAGCATCTGTTGTCTCCAAATTTTTTAATGATCACCATTCTAACTGGTGTGAGATGGTATCTCAATGTGGTTTTGATTTGCATTTCTCTAATGACCAGTGTTCGTTGGCTGCTTATTTGTCTTCTTTTGGAAAGTGTCTGTTCATATCCTTCACCCACTTTTGAATGGGTTTGTTTGTTTGTTTCCTGTAAATCTGCTTTAGTTCTTTGTAGATTTTGGATATTAGCCCTTTGTCAGATGGGTAGATTGTGAAAATTTTTTCCCATTCTGTTGGTTGCTGGTTCACTCTACTGATTGTTTCTTTTGCTCTGCAGAACCTCTTAAGTTTAATTAGGTCCTGTTTGTCTGCTTTGGCTTTTGTTGCCATTGCTTTTGGTGTTTTAGTCATGAAGTCCTTTTCTGTGCCTATGCCCTGAATGGTTTTGCCTAGGTTTTCTTCTAGGGTTTTTATTGTGTTAGTTTTTATGTTTAAATCTTTAATCCATCTGGAGTTAATTTTTGTATAAGGTATAAGGAAGGGGTCTAGTTTCAGCTTCTTGCATATGGCTAGCCAGTTCTCCCAACATCATTTATGAAATGGAATCCTTTCCTCATTGCTTGTTTTTGTCCAGTTTATCAAAGATCAGATGGTTGTAGATGTGTGGTGTTGCTTCCAAGGCCTCTGTCCTGTTCCACTAGTTTATATCTCTGTTTTGGTACCAGTACCATACTGTTTTTATTACTGTAGCCTTGTAGTATAGTTTGAAGTCAGGTAGCATGATGCCTCCATCTTTGTTCTTTTTGCTTAGGATTGTCTTGGCTATGCAGGCTCTCTTTTGGTTCCATATGATGTTTAAGTGATTTTTCCCAGTCTTGCAAAGGAGGTCACTGGTAGCTTGATGGGGATAGTTTTGAATCCATAAATTACTTTGGGAAGTATGGCCATTTTCACAATATTGATTCTTCCTAACCATGAGCATGGAATGTTTTTCCATCAGTTTGTGTCCTCTCTTATTTTCTTGATCAGTGGTTTGTAGTTCTCCTTCAAGAGATCTTTTACCTCCTGTGTTAGTTGTATTCCTAGGTATTTTATTCTTTTTATAGCAATTGTAGATGGGAGTTCACTCATGATTTGGCCCTGTTTGTCTGTTATTGGTGTATAGGAATGCTTGTGATTTCTACACATTGATTTTGTATCCTGAGACTTTGCTGAAGTTGCTTATCAGCTTAAGGAGGTTTTGGGCTGAGATGATGGAGTCTTCTAAATATACGATCATGTCATCTCTAAACAGGGACAATTTGACTTCTTCTTTTCCTAGTTGAATGCTCTTTATTTGTTTTTCTTGCCTAATTGCTCTGGCTAGAACTTCCAATACCATATTGAATAAGAGTGGTGAGAGAGGGCATCTGACAACGATCATTTAAAACACTCATCCAAAACACAGTTTTCCAAGTAAAGCCTTTCTGCCTCTCCCCAGTCCTCTACAGGGACCCACTGGCAGTGTTCACAGATGTGCAGTTTTGTCAATTTGCTGAAGAGAAACTAATATGCAGTGGGTAGAGGCCAGGGATGCTGCTAAGTATCCCACAAGCACATGACAATCACATAATACAAAATATTTGGACTCAGGTGGCACTCACTCCATCTGATAAAATTATATGTATCTTGCTAAATACAATGTGTAAAATCCACATTTTTGTTTGAATGTTCTTGGATGCTTGTTGTGGAGACAGAATCAGTAGGTTCAAAATATGCAGTTAGAATGGGAATGACGTGACATTCATTAAAGTTGACATTGAAATTCATAAGGTTATCACTGCTTCTATCCTTATTGGCATATAGAGTTGTTTACTGTATCATCCTCTCAGCCACCCATTCTTCCACTCATCCAGATGCTTCTGTCATATTAAACCATCCTTCTTTTCTAACTGCAAATCTAGAAATATCTGCACATTTCTTTTCTTTGTACTGACAATGTCCATAAGAGAGTCCTGAATTTACCAAGTTGTCTTCTCTCCGTAGTTATCTTCTTTCCATTGAACACCATTCTCTACTCTGCCATCCAACTCTACCACAGCAATGATATGCTGTTCATCTAATGAGAGGAAGAAAAATCCAAAGCAGGTATTGAACACCTAAAATGTGAGACCCTTATTCTTCCATCTACCCATTTTATGTCTTTTAGCAAGTTTGTAATTTGGGTTTTATTAGTTTGAATTGTTTGCAATTTTGATACTTTATATAATTGACAATTGCTGACCATACAATTGTTTTTGAAATGCAATTTATGTTTAATAGGTGTTGTGACAGTTCATCTACAAGCTCTTTGGCCACTCACTTTTGATACACTTCAGTAAGAACTGTCCACACATTTGTTTAATATATACAATATACACACAAAGAATATATAATGTCACATGTGTGTAATATATGTATAATTATATAATATATAATTATATACATCTATAATATACATATATGATACATCTTTTATATTTATGTGTGTATTCTATTACACACACCATATAATATCATGAACACACAATATAATATATATATTAAACATACACAAATATTAAACACACACATATATATGTTATTATATATTCTCAGGACACAAAAAAATTCTGCCATTTGTGACAACACAGATGAAGGTGGGCACATTATATTAAGTCAAAACAGTCAGGCAGGGAAAGGCAGATAATCTCTGATCTCACTTATTTGTAGAATCTAGAAATGTCTACCTCAGAGCAACAGAGTAGAAAGGTGGTTGCCCAGAGCTGAGGTATAGAAAAAATATTAGTTTATCAAGTCATATGTTTTCCACTTAAAATATAATGTTCCATGTATCATTAACACCTCAATAAAGATGAGAAAAACATTTATAAAGAAAATAGACTAAATGCACTAAGCAATGGCAGCAAATAATGGACTGAAAGAGAGCTTATCACAGGTATGCACTGTCTTACAGATTCCTATTGTACGTACAGAAAACGCCATAAAAAACGATGAGTCCGTGTCCTTTGTAGGGACATGGATGAACCTGGAAACCATCATTCTCAGCAAACTGACACAAGAACAGAAAATCAAACACCGCATGTTCTCACTCATAGGTGGGTGTTGACAGTGAGAACACATGGACACAGGGAGGGGAGCATCACACACAGGGGTCTGTCGGGGGGAAATAGGGGAGGGACAGCGGTGGGTAGGGAGTTGGGGAGAGATAGCGTGGGGAGAAATGCCAGATACAGGTGATGGGGAGGAAGGCAGCAAATCACACTGCCATGTGTGTACCTATGTAACAATCTTGCTAGTTCTTCACATGTACCCCCAATCCTAAAATACAATAAAAAAAAACACATGTAGGTCAAAAGTAATAGGATGTAAGAAGATATGCTCTGAAAATGTTTATCCGAAGGAAGCTGTAGCATCCACATGTCTATCTGAAAAAGCAGACGACAAGGCAAGTATGTGTCTTTATTCACATTTTTAAAAAAGACACAGAATGGTTCAATATAATATAAAGAAGATGAAACTCTATAAAATCTAATGAACAGAAATCTAGTGAACATCCAATGACATAAAGCAAACGTTAAGACAACAGAATTACTGGATATGAACAAGGCCGTTTCAGCAGCAATAAAAGCTTTTGTGGATATAAATGCATATAGCATCAAAATGTCTAAGTGAGAACAGCCAATTATAAGAAGAAATGAGAAAATCAGCCATGGACGGGGAAGATTTTAACCAAAGTCTCTTAGAAATTAACAGAACCAATGGAGAAAAAGAAATGTGAGTTGTGATATTAAAAATGTGATCACATTCTTTCTTTCTTTTTTTGAGACAGAGTTTCACTCTTGTTACCCAGGCTGGAGTGCAATGGCGCGATCTCGGCTCACTGCAACCTCCGCCTCCTCAGTTCAGGCAATTCTCCTGCCTCAGCCTCCTGAGTAGCTGGGATTACAGGCATGTGCTACCGTGCCCAGCTAATTTTTTGTATTTTATTTTTTCAGTAGAGACGGGGTTTCACCATGTTGACCAGGATGGTCTCAATCTCTTGACCTGGTGATCCACCCGCCTCGGCCTCCCAAAGTGGTGGGATTACAGGCGTGAGCCACTGCGCCTGGCGATCACATTATTTCATCCTCTTTATTAACTGCTATAAAAGTCAACAACAGTAGAGGACTGTGAAAAACCCACCTTTCCTTCTCAGGCACATATGGACCAAATGTAGGTGTAAACAACAGACATTAAAGCAAGTGTCAAAAAATTTCAAAAGTTTAATATAACAGAACAATCATCTAAAGACAATTATATTAAAATACAAATAAAAGAATAAATAAATAAGAAAAAAAGCCCAATTTATCAATGTTTTTAATACTGCAGCAATTCCTAGTAACCACAAAGTGAATAAAAAATCCCGATAAGGAAAACGCAGTATGGAATGTGCATTATGGAAATAAAGTGAAGACTAGATAAGAACCTTTGAAGATAACTATGACATTTGAAAAGGGATACCAACGAGAGTGCTAGAACAAGAGAGGGGATTGATAGAGGTAAAGGCAAAATAACATCAAACGACCTAAAGGGAAAAAATGTCAAAATTCAGCTCTAAGAAGTATAAAATTAACAGACCTCTCAAAAACCTATGAACATTAAAAAAAAAAAATAAACTGTGCCCATAAATTTGGAAATTTAGGAGATATTGGGAAGTTTCTAGAAGACCTAACTTACCATAAAGGATATTCAGCTGGAGAAAGTGATAAAGGTGCAGGCTTCCCAGGGGAAGCTGAAGAGTGGCAACGATTATACCAATAAGGAATCCCAGAGAATGCTTCAGGGGTGAAGTATGCCAAATATACCAGATAGAAAATGTATGTGCAAATTATTTCTATGGATAGAGAAAAGAATGTTCTGTTAGTCACATCAGAAGGACAGCACGAACTTGATGGCAAAACATAATAAAGATTGTGTGAAAAGTAAGTTGTCAAGACTATTTCATAAACCAAGTAAAAAACAGTCCAAAGAAAATAAGTGAGAAAATAAACTGCATCCTATATAAAAATATTCAAACAATGAGTCAGGAATTATTTTAAAATGTAAGTTTAGCATTATAAACTTATCCATATGATTAGCCACAATAGTAGATTAAAGGAGAAAATATGCAAGCACCTCAATGGATACACTTCATCCACCAATAGATCCATGAGATACTAAATAAGAGAGAAATAGAAGACAAGAAAGTGAAAGCAGATAGAACAGAAACGAATACATGTGAATACAAAGAGGAATGAAAAATAGAGGAATATTATAACAGAAATGAAGTTAGAAACATGCATCTTAAAGACAGAGCTGAAGCACAGAATGGGGATTGAGAATGTTGAAAAGCTCTTCAAACCTCCCTCTCCTCGCCAAGGCCAAGGGGTTACAGAATCCTAACTAAAGGCAGCCGGCATCCCCACGACAGTGAGGCATCTTGGAAAGGCTGAGTCTGACACACAGTGAGTGTAAATCAGGGACAGATGGCAGGAGTTCTCCTCCCAGTGGACATGCATCACTTTGTCACCTGCTTCCTCAGTGACCTTATTTACTGTCCATCACTTTGATGCCCCCAGAGCAGCAACAAATCACCCTCCCAGAAGCAGATAGGATTCCTGATAAATTATTATGTTTATTAACTAGGAAAGCAAAGTCAGCTTTTGAGAATGTATGTTTTCCCAAGTTGAACTTCATCAGAAAGTAAACTTTAGGATCTTGGAAGTCATTAAAAGTTACTTTTCACTTGGTGGAAATTCCCACAGCCCTTGATATAATGTGACTTCTGAGCAGGACCCGAGAGTGCGCATTGTCTTTTTCATTGGAATCTACAGTGCCGCCTGCTTTTATGATGTGTTTTAACTTCCTTCCTGTTGCAGAAGGCACACGCATCATGCAGGGCATTGAGTTCATTGTATCTGAACCCTCACGAGGATGAATCAGGATTATTATAACACACGTGGTTTATTGTTACTTCTAAAATTAATATATTCCTCCCTTTTGCTTGGAGTTAAACATTCATGAATGTTTATTTTTATAATTTCAGGTTTTAGATTCAGGGGGCACACGTGCAGTTTGGTTACATGGTCATATTGTCTAATGCTCAGGTTTGGGATGCAAATGATGCCATCACCCAGATAGTAAGGATAGTATCCAATAGTGAGGTTTTCAATCCTTTCTCCCCTCCCTCTTTATTCCATCGCTAGTGCCTATTATTGCCATCGTTGTGT
Source organism: Saguinus oedipus (assembly GCA_031835075.1). Taxonomy (NCBI): domain Eukaryota; kingdom Metazoa; phylum Chordata; class Mammalia; order Primates; family Cebidae; genus Saguinus; species Saguinus oedipus. The sequence continues at coordinate 49,493,255 of CM063187.1, read as the reverse complement.
CCATAAGTAAACAATGTTCCATTTCCACTTATAAATAAGAACTTGTGTATTTGGTTTTCTGTTCCTATATTAAGTCACTGAGGGCAATGACCACCAGCTGCATCCATGTCACCTCAAAAGACACCATGTCAGTCAAGAAATATATATTATGATGAGAAGCAGTTTTTCTGTATTTTTAATTTTTAAGATGTTCAAATTCTTCATAAATAAATAAAGTAAATATTAATATGATTAGTTTGGTAAAATGTTTCCTTTATTTTTTTACAATCAGAATTTTTTTTGTATTCTTACAGAGACAGTGTAATATGTAGCTTTCTTTTTTTAAGTTCAATATGTTTTGGGGAAGATGTGGTGTTTGGTTATAGGTATTTGTTCTTAGGTGGTGATTTCTGAGATTCTGGTGCATCCTTCACTCAAGCCGTGTACACTGTACCCAATGTGTAGTCTGTTATCCGACTCCCCCTCCCACCCTTTCTCCCAAGTCCCTAATGTCCCTTGTTTGTGTCCTCATGGCTTAGCTCCCACTCATGAGTGAGAACATATGATGTTTGGTTTTCCTTTCCTGAGTTATTTCAGTTGAGTTAGAATAATGGTCTCCAATTCTGTCCAGATTGCTGTGAGTGCCATTATTTCCATCTCTTTTATGGACAAGTAGAATTCCAGGATATTTACATATGCTACATTTTCTCTATCCACTCGTTGCCTGATGGAAATTTGAGCTGGTTCCATAGTCTTGAAGTTGTGAACTGTGCTGCCATAGACATGCATGTGCAGGTATCTTGTTCGTAGAATGACAATGACTTTGTTTCCTCTGGGTAGATACTCAGGAGTGGAATTGCTGGATAAAATGGTAGATCTACTGTCGGTTCTTTAAGGACCCGTCGCATTGTTTTCCATAGTGGTTGTTTGTACTAGTTTACGTTCCCATCGACTTTGTAAGTGTGTTGCCTTCTCACCACATCCATATTCATTAGTTTTTGATTCCTTGATTATGACCGTCCTCACAAGAGTGAGACAGGATCCATTGTGATTTTGATTTGCATTTCCCTGATAAGTGATTTTGAGCATTTTTTCTTTCTTTCTTTCTTTTTTAAATTTTTATTGCATTTTAGGTTTTGGGGTACATGTGCAGAATGTGCAAGATAGTTGCATAGGTATACACATGGCAGTGTGTTTTGCTGCCTTCCTCCTTTTAACCCACATTTGGCATTTCTCCCCAGGCTATCCCTCCCCAGCTCCCCCCCGGCTGTCCCTCCCCTATTCCCCCCAATAGACCCCAGTGTGTAGTACCCCCCTCCCTATGTCCATGTGTTCTCATTTTTCTCACCCTCCTATGAGTGAGAATATGTAGTATTTCCTTTTCTATTCTTGTGTCAGTTTGCTGAGAATGATGTTCTCCAGATTCATCCATGTCCTTACAAAGGACATAAACTCGTCATTTTTGATTGCTGCATAATATTCCATTGTGTATATGTGCCATTTTTTCATATGTTTCTTGTCCATTCTTTCAAGAATTGTCTATTCATGTCCTTAGCTCACTTTTTGATGGGATTGTTCCTATCACAATGCATTTTGAAGACGGGTGTTTTAAATTCAGATTCTACTGACTTTGGGTCTTATATCTTATGAGCCACCAGCTGCAGTGTAAAGGGAAGCAAGGGGAGCTGTGGTGGGGAAGGTCTGCAATGCACCCCATAGACGCAGAATAGGACATGAATCATGAGGTGACTATACTTGCAATGTCTCAGATAGAGAACAACCAAGATTTTGTAAAATTATTGAGAAGAATTTATGCTGAAAATGATTGCAGTAGATGGTGTTTTTCTTAATGTTAGTGGTACCTTTAAGGTAGAGTGACTGAGGGGGATATCCTGGGGACTTCCAGCAGCTACTGAGATGTTCTGTTTCTTGATCTGGATGCGGGTTCACGGGGTGGTGTTCACTGTAAAGATTCAGGAGTTGTTATATTCTGTATTTTTACTGTTTTTGTTGTACTTTAAAACTGGTAAAGAAAAAAAACTGATGGGCAAAAGTTTACCAAAGACTTTTGAAGGATATCATGCTTAATGATGAGTCCTGAATTGGACCTGAAATATTTTCAAAAGAAAAATTTCCAATTGTCTTGGTCAAACAGATGAAGCTCTGCTGGACAGGAGGACACACAGAGACCATAAATGAAATCTGTCAGAATAACTGATTGTGGTTTTATGCAGACGTGAGACACCTACCAGTGAGTTCTATTCTATGTAAAGGAGCAAATCTCCAAGTATTTCAAAACTCTCAATCTGCACTGTTCTTTCTAGCTCTTATGATCTATACATACATTCTTTCTATACCATGAATATTCTATATATCTCTCTAATTATCATGTTTTGTAAGTATAGGTCAATAATGTACATCCAACCCCTAAAATACTGCCTGGAATATATGAGGTGGACAAATACATTTGTTGAATGAATTTAAAGAGTTGCTTAGAACAGTGCAGTTTAACAGAAATATAGTGCAAAGTCTAGAGGTAATTTTAAGTATTTCAATAGCTGCATTAAAAAGGAGCAAAACCAAGCAGGAAAACTACTTTTAATTACATTCAATATGTTCATTCAACTCCCCTAACAATGACTTGAACATATAATCAATGTGAAAATTATATATAGGATGTAATATTGTTTATAAGTATGGATTATTAATAATAAGACTTTATAATCTCTTTAAAAAATTATTGAAATGTGTCAATTCAAAGTAGTCACGTTCTGATTGCTCAATAATTGCAGGAATTTTTTTCTTAATATAAATCATTATTGAAACTCCATTGCAGAAGAAGTGTGCCTCCTGTTGGAGACAAAGATACAAAATCCAAGGTGACCCTGCTGGAAGGTTAGGTTTAGTATTTCAGCAGACCGACCTGACAAATTAGAACAAGCAAGCAATACAGAAGATCTGTCAATACGTTTCAGTCACTAAGGAAGCCTGAGAAATGGGTGTGACTCCTGCCATGTGAGATGGTTCAAGTGTGTGGATCGTGTTCATATGTTCTACTTCAGCGAAATTCTGGATGGCAACCAGCTCCACGTTGCAGATTAAGTGGAATTTACTGTGGTTCCTTTTAAGCTCTCTGCTCAAACAAATTGTGCGATTAGGATTAAAAACCTTGCCAAGGGCACGGTTTCATTTTATTCCCATTCAGATCACCGTTTGGGCATGGTAGAAAAAGGAGTCACTTTTCCCAACCCTACAACCACGAGCCTAAGAAAGGCAAAGGGAAGGAGGCCGAGTTTGGCATTATTGCTTATGATGACTCTGGGATGAAACTGACTATTGCTTTTCAAGCCAAGCATGTGGAAGGATCTGCTTCTCTTCAAACGGGAGATAAGCTTGACTTTACTATTAGTGACAAACAGAGGCCTGGACAGCAGGTTGCAACCTGTGTGTGATTTTTAGGTCATAATTCTAACTCGAAGAGGCTCCTCGGTTATGTAGCAACTCTGAAGGATAATTTTGGATTTATTGAAGCAGCCAATCATGATGAGGAAATCTTTTTCCATTCCAGTGAGTTCTCTGGTGATGCTGATAGCCTGAGACTGGGGGACATGGTCAAGTATAGCTTGTCCAAAGGCAAAGGCAACAAACTCAGTGCAGAAAAAGTGAACAAAACACACTCAGTGAATGGCTTTCTTGAGGAAGCTGATCTCATCATTTACTGTGGCAAAGTCATTTGCCTGCTGAGGAGTGTCGATGTAAGACAGACTGAGTACAAGCAATGATCGAGATTGTGGAGGAGGGGGGATATGGAAGGTGAGGTCTGTACGTTTTACATCATTGGGATGGCCCACAAAGGGGATGGCATGCAGAAAGGGGATAGCATCAAGTTCCAATTGTGTGTCCTGGGCCAAAATGCACAAACCGTGGCTTCCAACATCACACTCCTGCATAGGGCCACAGTGGAATGTGTGTGAAAGATCAGTTTGGCTTCGTTCACTATGAAGTAGAGATAGCAGGAAGCTCTGTTTCCATGTGAAAGAAGTTCAGGATGGCATTGGGCTACAGGCAGGAGATGAGGTGGAGTTCTCAGTGATTCTTCCTCAGTGCACTGGGAAGTGCAGCGCCTGTAATGTTTGGCGAGTCTGTGAGGGCCCCAAGGCTGTGGCAGCTTTTCGGCCTGACTGGTTGGTCAGTCACTCAAAGAACATTACCCTGGATGATGCCAGTGTCCCTCACCTAATGGTTCTGCATCAGCCAAGGGGACCGGATAACTCAATGAGGTTTGGTGCAGAAAGATCTGTCAAGCTGGTGTCATTGACTACCCACATCCACAAAGCATATCCTAAGTCTACTCAGATTGAGTTGGGGGGAATCTGGTGGAGGGGTCTGAATATCTCCCTGTTCATTCTTCCCGAAATCTGGAGTACTTATTCTGTTGAGCTGTTACACCAGTTTTAACACCTCCTTTTGTTATGTTTAAATAAATAAATAAATTTAAGAAAACCATTTTATTTATTTATTATTTTTTGATATCAATTTTTCTTCTATTTATTTATTTTTAATTTCATTATTATTATTATACTTTGAGTTCTATGGTACATATGCAGAACTTTCTGGTTTGTAACATAATTATACCTGTGCCATGGTGGTTTGCTGCATCCATCACCCTGTCATCTACATTAGGTATTTCTGCTAATGCTATGCCTCCCCTAACCCCCACCCCCTGACAGGCCACAGTGTATGATGTTCCCCTCTCTGTGTTCATGTGTTTTCATTATTCAGCTCCCATTTATGAATGAGAACATGCAGTGTTTGGATTTCTGTTCTTGTATTAGTTGGCTGAGAATGATGGGTTCCAGCTTCATCTACGTCCCTGCAAAGGCAATTAACTCATCCTTTTTTATGGCTGCATGCTGTTTCATGGCATATGAAACACATTTTAAGAAAACCATTTTAAAATAATGCACAGTTGCAGCCTGGAAAACTTAAGGTGGCGCCTTGGAGTATCAATTTTAGGAGATTTATTTGTTGATTTAACGCAACTGGTAATTGCAAAATCCACTTTACCTGTGAATGTGAAAAATATAGACTGTTATCTTGTTGGCTCTATGAAATCATGCACTTGATATTCATTATATACTCTTACTTCATTAGTTAATTCTGGCAAGATGTTTTGCCTTAGCACTCAGTTGCATTCTTTTCCTTTTTCTTCCTGTTCATTATGCTTTAATTCTGAGGACCATATGAGGGCAGAACATGTTATCTTTAAAAAATTACCAGATTTGTGTAGGCAAACCATTTCTTAAAGTCGATGGCCAAAATTTAAAATGTTATTTGGCATATCATGTATAATCTTGTCATAATCCACTTAAAGAGGTTTAGTTATAGTTCAGTGAAAATTATCTTCCAGAGTAGTTTTTTTTTCTGGGATGGGAGAAACTTTACTACAGTTAGTAAGTATGGTGCAGAATTTCATGCAAATGAGGAATGCCAGCAGAAACAAAAATGAAAACAAATGGATGCACAAACTTACTGCTGTTTAGATCACTGCAGCTTTTAGGACCCAGTTTCTTTCTTTCTTTTTTTTTTTGAGACAGAGTCTAGCTCTGCCGTCAGGCTGGAGTGCAGTGGCGCGATCTCGGCTCACTGCAACCTCCACCTCCTGGGTTCAGGCAATTCTCCTGCCTCAGCCTCCTGAGTAGCTGTGACTACAAGTGCGTGCCATCACGCCCAGCTAATTTTTTATATTTTAGCAGGGACGGGGTTTCACTGTGTTGGCCAGGATTGTCTTGATCTCTTGACCTCATGATCCGCCCTCCTCGGCCTCCCAAAGTGCTGGGTTTACAGACCTGAGCCACTGTGCCTGGCCAGGACCCAGTTTCTTTTACTGATTTAGAAACAAAACAGAAACAAAGTTGTGACTTAAAAATAACTTGAACATATAAGCAATGTTAAAATGGTTTATAAGCTACTTATGTACAATTATTCATAGTAAGACTTTATAATCTCTTTTAAAAATTAATAAAACGTGTAAATTCACAGTAGTCACATTTGGATTGCCCAATAACTGCAGGATTGCTTTTTCTTCATATAAATCAGTGTTAAAATTCCTCTGTTGCAGAAGTGTGGGGCATCAGATTATGATTTAATACTCTTTGAGAAATAATAATTCTCATCTTAGATGTGAAAAAATATATTGAGAAATTATTTTATTATTTTTCACCAGCACAAAAGGGCAGATAGTTGGGTAGCATGAGGAAATAACTTCACTGATCATCTGCAGTCTCAGGCTTTTCTCAGTCCTATAATACAAACAGAAGTCTATTAAGGCATTTAAGCAATAAAAGAATGCGAAGCAGCTCACCAGCAGAAGGATGGTGTGGGTGGCTCTGTGTTCAGAAGGTGGCTGGGAAGAGAGGCCGGGGCTGTGCAGATGCTGGGCTCTCCTGTGGTGTCTGTCAAGGAGGCTCACCATGTAGATGCTGGTCCTCACCATGAGGAACATGAACAGGAGATCTCGAGTCAGTATGACAGTTGTATATAATGCCGAAGTGTGGAGTACAAAATGCCTAGTGTGACAGTAGACTTCAGAACATCCACAATTAACATGAGTGAAATTGCTTCTGGCTTCTACACGTTCAATAAGTTTGATGTAGATCAGCATGTTGATGACCCAGAAGAAAAGGAAAGAGGGGGAAATGCAGGTAGAGAGTTTAGGTTTAAGCCGGGCCCATTTAGAATGACTGGGACTGATGGTGATGGCTTGAAACGTACTCAGGAGAGCGGTGGTGCAGATGGAAAGACCCCGGGAAACTCTACGTATATACAAAACTGCTTTGCAGCCAACATCATCCAAAAATTTTCTCACTCCAAAGGATGCTGCAACTTCCGGGATCAATGTGAACATGGTGGTGAAAACATTAACCCATGTGAGATGCATAAAAATCAAATGGATGGGCTTCCTCAAGCGAGAGTGAGAGAAAAATATGTACGCATGAAACAAAAAGGGCAGTGAGTTCCCCATGACACCGACACAAATCTCAGCTATGAGGAAAAACGCCAAAATTTCATCACTTAGAAATATTATTTCCATGATGTTTTATGTGTTCTACTGAACATCTAAAGGTAAGCCACTCCTCACTGAAGACTAAAGATAATGTATTTCCAAATGATAAATAGTGCAGTCTGTGGAAGAATGTAATCATGAACAGGTCAGTATGAAGAGAGGGTGTGAAAATGTCCAGTTGCTCTGTATTTCAGTCCCAGATGTGGCTTATGCAGATACTCACTCTCTCGGGATTCTTGAGTACCTTTGAATAAAGAAGTAAATCTTAAGACGGTGGAATTGAAAGGCTAACACCCAACACTAAGTGTGTTACTCAGGAGGACATGCTGGCATGTATGCAAGATAAATTCGAATTTTAAGGCAGTTTTTCTTCAGACTGCATTTTATATCAAAAATAGGTCTCAATCTTGTAACTTTTGTAAAGAACATTATGCCTCCAACACATAAAGAATAGCATGCATATGTAAACTTCTTTTTCATAGTTTTGGTGGGATACACAGTCCTTCCAAGCCCAGATCATTTTAAACACTCATCCAAACAGAGTTTTCCAAGTAAAGGCTTTCTGCCTCTCCCCAGCTGTCCACAGGGACCTACAGGCAGCGTTCACAGATGTGCAGTTTGGTCAATTTGCTGAGGAGCTACTAATATGCAGTGGGTAGAAGCTGCTAAGTATCCCACAAGCACATGACAATCACAGAACATCAAATATTTGGACTCAGGTGGCACTTACTGATTAAGTTCAATCTGATAAATATTATATGTATTTTACTAAATACAACGTTTAAAATCCCCATTTTGGTCTGAACATTCTTGGATGCTTGCTGTGGAGACAGAATCAGTGGGTTCAAAATATGCAGTTAGAATGGGAATGACGTGTCATTCACTGAAGTTGACATTGAAATTCATAAGGTGATCACTGCTTCTATGCTGATTGGAGTATGGAGTTGTTTACTGTATCATCCTCTCAGCAACTCATTCTTCCAGTCCTCCAGATGCTTCCGTCATCTCAAACCATCCTTCTTTCCTAAGTAGACATCTAGTGAAATCTGTACATTCCTTTCTTTACACTGACAAAGTCCATAAGCATGTCCTGAACTTACCAAGTTATCTTCTCTCCGTAGTTATCTTATTTCCATTGAAAACCATTCTCTACTCTGCCATCCAACTCTACCACAGCAATGATATGCTGTTCATCTAATAAGAGGAAGAAAAATCCAAAGCATGTATTGAACACTTAAAATGTGAGACCCTTATTCTTCCATCTACTCATTTTTTTTTTGCCTTTTAGCAAGCTTGTAATTTAGGGTTTTTTTTTTTTTTTTTTTTGAGACGGAGTTTCGCTCTTGTTACCCAGGCTGGAGTGCAATGGCGCGACCTCGGCTCACCGCAACCTCCGCCTCCTGGGTTCAGGCAATTCTCCTGCCTCAGCCTCCTGAGTAGCCCGGGATTACAGACATGTGCCACCATGCCCAGCTTATTTTTTGTATTTTTAGTAGAGACGGGGTTTCACCATGTTGACCAGGATGGTCTCGATCTCTTGACCTCGTGATCCACCCGCCTCGGCCTCCCAAAGTGCTGGGATTACAGGCTTGAGCCACCGCACCCAGCCTAATTTAGGTTTTATTAATTTGAATTGTTTGCAATTTTGATGCTTGATATAATTGACAATTGTTGAACACACACTTGTTTTTGAAATATAATTTATGTTTAATAGGTGTTGTGACAGTTCACCTAGAAGCTGTTTGGCCATTCACTCCTTGTCCACTTCAGTAAGAACTGTCTATGTGTTTTTTTTCAATATATATATTATGCACACACTAAGAATATATAATGTCATCTATGTATAATATGTGTATAATTATGTAATATATAATTATATACATCTACAATATAGATACATATGTTTTATATTTTATGTGTATAGTCTATTACATATGCTGTATAATACCATGAACATACAATATAATGTAAAACACACATATCACACACACACACACACATGTTATTATATAATCTTAGGTCTGAAAAACTTTGAAATTTGTGACAACACAGATGAAACTGGAGAGCATGATATCAAGCCAAAGAAGCCAGGCATGGAAAAGCAAATAATCTCTGGTCTCGCTTGTTTCTGGAATCTAGAAATGTCTACCTCAGAGCAGCAGAGTAGAAAGGTGGTTGCCCAGTGCTGAGGTATGGAAGCAATGAGGAGCTGTTATCAAAGCATACAAATCTTCAGTTGTAAGATGAATTAGTTCTGGAAATCTCAGTAATATATAGTCAGCTCAGTTAATAATACTGTGCTGTGTATTTAAAATTTGCTAACAAAGGAGATCTTAAGTGCTCTTGCATCCCCCTACCACACAGGCAACTATGTCAGATGACACATTTGTTAATTAGAATGATTGTGGTAATAATTTTATGACATATCAGTTATCAGTTTATCAAGTCATATATTTTATACTTAATATATAGTGTTCTATTTATCAGTAACATGTCAATAAAGGTGAGAAAAACATTTGTAACAGAAAATAGTCTAAACACACTAAGCAATGGCAGAGAATGAAAGACTGAAAGAGCTTATATCACAGGTATGCAGTGTCTTACAGATTCCTATTGTAAATATAGAAAACACAGGTCGGTCAAAAGTGAAAGGATGTAAGAAGATATACTCTGAAAATGTTGATCGAAGGAAGCTGGAGTGACCACATGACTATCCAAAACAGTAGACAGCAAGACAAATGTGTACTGATTCACATTAAAAAAAAAAGACACAGAATGGTTCAAAGTAATCTAAAGAAGCTGAAACTCTATGAAGTCTAACTAACTAACTAGCTAACTAGCTAGCTAGCTAACTAACTAACTAACAGAAATCTAGTACACATCCAGTAGCATAAGAAAAATGTTAGGCAACAGAATTACAAGCCCATTTCAATGGCAATGAAGGCTTTTAATTTGTGTATATAAATACACAGAGCATCAAAATATATGAGAACAGAAAATTAGAAGAAGAAATAATAAAATCAACCACTGACAGGAAATATTTTAACCAAAGTCTCTTAGAAATTAACAGAACCAATGGAAAAAAAGAAATGCGAGTTGTGATATAAAAATGTGATCACATCATTTCATACTCTTCATCTACTCTGTAAAAATCAGCACACTCAGGGACTGTGAAATACCCACCTTCCCTTCTCAGGCACATACGGACCGAATGTAGGTGTAAACAACAAACATTAAAGCCAGTGTTCAAAAGTATCAAAAGTTTAATGTAACAGAAAAATTATCTAAGGACAATTATAGTAAAATATAAATAAAGGAATAATTAAATAAGAAAAAGCCCAATTTCTCCATATTTTTAATACTAAAGCAATTCTTAGTAACCATGAAGTGGAAAAAAAAACCTCTATAAGGAAATTGCAGTATGGAATGTCCATTATGGAAAGAAATGTGGAGATGGGATAAGAACCTTTGAAGAAAACAATGACATTTGAAAAGGGATACCCAAGGAAATGCTGAAACAACAGGGGATCAATAGAGGTAAAGGCAGAATAACACAAACTACCCAAAGGGGAAAAATGTCAAAATTCAGCTTCTTGCTAAGAAGCATAAAATTAACAAACCTCTAAAAAACCTGTGAACATTTTTACAAAAATAAACCATGCCCATAAATTTGGAAATTTAGGAGATACTAGGAAATTCCTAGAAGACTTCACTTACCAGGAAGGATATACAGCTGGAGACAGCCATAAATGTGCCGGCTTCCCGAGGTGAAGTTGAATAGTGGCAAAAGTTGTACCAATTAGAAATCCCAAAGAATACTTTAGGGGTGAAGTATGCCAAATACACCAGATAGAAAATGTATGTGCAAATTATCTCTATGAATAGAGACAAAAACGTTCTGTTAGTCACACTCCAAGGACAGCACAAACTTGATAGCAAAACGTAGTAAAGAGAGCATGAAAAGTACGTTGTCAAGACTATTTCATATAGCAAGTGAAAAATAATCCGAAGAGAATCAGCAAGAAAGTAAATTGCACTCTATCTAAAAATATTTACATAACGACTAAGGAATTATTTTAAAATGTAAGCTAAGTTTAGAATTATAAACTTATTGATTAGCCACAATAGTAGATTAAAGGAGAAAATATGCAAGCACTTCAATGGATACACTTCATCCACCAATAGATCCATAAGAGATACTAAATGAGAACAGAAATGGAAGACTGAAGAAAGTAACAAACAGATGGAACAAGAAAGAATACATGTCAAAACGAAGATGAATGAAAAATAGAGGCATATTATTACAGAAATGAAGTTAGGAACATACATCAGAAAGAAAAAGCTGAAGTCTGTGTACGAAAGCACAGAATGAGGAATAAGAATGTTGAAAAGGTTATCTCCCTCTCCTTGCCAAGGCTGAGGGGTTGCAGAATCCTAACTAAAGGCAGCTGGCATCCCCATGACAGTGAGGCATCTTGGAAAGGCTGGATCTGATGCACAGTGAGTGTATATCAGGGACAGATGGCAGGAGTTCTCCTCCCAGTGGACATGGATCACTTTGTCACTTGCTTCCTCAATGACCTTGTTTACTGTCCATCATTTTGATGAACCCAGAGCAGCAGCAAATCAGTCTCCCAAAAGCAAAATGGGATTTTTGATCAATTATTATGTCTATTAATGAGGAGTACAAAGTGAGCTTTTGAGAATGTATGTTTTCCCAAGTTGAACTTTATCAGAAAGTAAACTTCAGGGTCTTGGAAGTCATTAAAAGTTACTTTTCACTTGATGCATATTCCCCACAGCCCTTGACATAATGTGAATCCCAAGCAGGGCTTGAGAGAACACATTTTCATTTTTCTTTTTAAAATATATATATTTTTTATTGTACTTTAGGTTCTGGGGTGCATGTGCAGATCATGCAGGATTGCTGCATAGGTACATACATGGCAATGTGGTTTGCTGCCTCCATCCCCCCATCACCTATATCTGGCATTTCTCCCCATGTTTCCCCCCCCAAACTCCTTACCACCCGCTGTCCCTACCCTAGTAACCCCCAATAGACCCCAGTGTGTGATGCTACCCTCCCTGTGTCCACATGTTCTCATTGTTCAACACCCGCCTATGAGTGAGAACATGTGGTGTTTGGTTTTCTGTTCTTGTGTCAGTTTGCTGAGAATGATGGTTTCCAGGTTCATTCATGTCCCTACAAATGACATGAATCATCCTTTTGATGGCTGCATAGTATTCCATGGTGTATATGTGCCACATTTTCCTTGTCCAGTCTATGATCGATGGGCATTTGGGTTGGTTCCAAGTCTTTGCTATTGTAAACAGTGCCACAATGAACATATGTGTGCATATGTGTCTTTATAATCCTTTGGATTATAAATCATTCTATTATAAACCAGTAATGGGATTGCTGGGTCAAATGGAATTTCTATTTCTAGATCCTTGAGGAATCGTCACACTGTCTTCCACAGTGGTTGAACTAATTTACACTCCCACCAACAGTGTAAAAGTGTTCCTGTTTCTCCACATCCTCTCCAGCATCTGTTGTCTCCTGATTGATCCTGAATGATCACCATTCTAACCGGCATGAGATGGTATCTCAATGTGGTTTTGATTTGCCCTTCTCTAATGACCCAATGATGATGAGCATTTTTTCATGTTTGTTGGCCTCATAAAGGTCTTCTTTTGAAAAGTGTTCTGTCCTTTACCCACTTTTAAATGGGTGTGTTTGCTTTTTTTCTTGTAAATCTGTTTTAGTTCCTTGTAGATTCTGGATATTAGCCCTTTGTCAGATGGGTAGATTGCAAAATTTTTTTCCTATTCTGTTGGTTGCTGGTTCACTCTAATGATTGTTTCTTTTGCTGTGCAGAAGCACTGGAGTTTAATTAGATCCCATTTGTCTATTTTCTTTTTTGTTGCCAATGCTTTTGGTGTTTTAGCCATGAAGTCCTTGCCTATGCCTATGTCCTGAATGGTTTTGCCTAGGTTTTCTTCTAGGTTTTTATGGTGTTAAGTCTTATGTTTAGATGTTTGATCCATCTGGAGTTAATTTTAGTGTAAGGTGTCAGGAAGGGGTCCAGTTTCTGTTTTCTGCACGTGGCTAGCCTGTTATCCCAACACCATTTATTAAACAGGGAATCCTTTCCCCATTGCTTCTTTTTCTCAGGTTTGTCAAAGATCAGGTGATTATAGATGTGTGGTGTTCCTTCTGAGGCCTCTGTTCTGTTCCATTGGTCTATGTCTCTGTTTTGGTGCCAGTACCATGCTGTTTTGATTACTGTGGCATTGTAGTATAGTTTGAAGTCAGGTAGCATAATGCCTCCTTCAGCAGTGGTTCATAGTTCTCCTTGAAGAGGTCCTTTACATACTTTGTTAGTTGTATTCCTAGGTATTTTATTCTCTTTGTAGCAATTGTGAATGGGAGTTCACTCCTGATTTGGTTCTCTTTTAGTCTGTTATTGGTGTATAGGAATGCTTGTAATTTCTGCACATTGATTTTGTATCCTGAGACTTTGCTGAAGTTGCTTACAGTTTAAGAAGATTTTGGGCTGAGATGATGTGATCTTCTAAATATACAGTCATGTCGTCTTCAAATAGAGACAATTTGACTTCCTCTTTTCCTAATAGAGTACCCTTTATTTCTTTTTCTTGGCTGATTGCTCTGGCTAGAACTTCCAATACTATCTTGAATAGGAGTGGTGAGAGAGGGCATCCTTGTCTTGTGCCTGATTTCAAAGGGAATGCTTCCAGTTTTTGCCCTTTCAGTATGATACTGGCTATGGGTTTGTTGTAAGTAGCTTTTGTTATTTTGAGTTATGTTCCATTGATACCTAGTTTATTGACAGTTCTTAGCATAAAAGGCTGTTGAATTTTGTCAAAGGTCTTCTCTGCATCTATTGAGATGACCATGTGGTTTTTGTCTTTGGTTCTGTTTATGTGACGGATTACATTTATAGACCTGCATATGTTGAACCAGCCTTGCATCCCCGGGATGAAGCCTACTTGAACTTGATGGATAAGCTTTTTGATGTGCTGTTGAATTGGTTTGCCAGTATTTTTTTTTTTTTTAAATGTGCGCTGTCTTTCTTCTTTATTTCACAAATGTACACAAAACAAATTTAGAATTATTTTAACAGTAGGATCATATTATACATTATTACAGAGGGAAATGCACAATTAGGTAAATGAAGAAATATTAAATACTAAAAGTACTTCAGTGTTTCCTAGAGTTTTAACAATCATTGTTCATTTTTTTAAACTTTTTCACTTAAGAATAATTTGGCCGGGTGTGGAGGCTCACACCTTTAATCCCAGCACTTTGGAAGGTAGAGGCAGGTGGATTATGAGGTCAGGAGATTGAGACTATCCTGGCTAACATGGTGAAACCCCATCTCTACTAAAAATACAAAAAATAAACCAAGTGTGGTGGCAAGCGTGTGTAGTCCCAGCTACTTGGGAGGTGGAGGCATGAGAATCGCTTGAACCCTGGAGGTGAAGGTTGCAGTCAGCCGAGATTGCACCACTGCACTCCATCCTGGGTGACAGAGCGAGACTCCATCTTAAAAACAAACATGTCCCTATAAAGGACACAAACTCATCATTTTTTATGGCTGCATAGTATTCCATGGTGTATATGTGCCACATTTTCCTTGTCCAGTCTATCGTCATTGGGCATTTGGGTTCATTCCAGGTCTTTGTTATTATTAACAGTGCCACTATGAACATACATGTGCATGTGTCTTTATAATAGAATGATTTATAATCCTTTCGGTATATGCCCAGTTATGGGATTGCTGGGTCAAAAGGAATTTCTATTTCTAGATCCTTGAGGAAGTGCCACACTGTCTTCCACAATGGTTGAACTAGTTTACACTCCCACCAACAGTGTAAAAGTGTACCTATTTCTCCACATCCTCTCCAGCATCTGTTGTCTCCAGATTTTTTAATAATCACCATTCTAACTGAAGTGGTATCTCAATATGGTTTAGACTTCATTTCTCTAATAATCAGTGATGATGAGCATTTTTTCATATGTTTTTTGGCCTCATTTATGTCTTCTTTTGAAAAATGTCTGTTCATATCCTTCGCCCACTTTTGGATGGGTTTGTTTATTTTTTTCTAGTAAATCTGTTTTAGTTATTTGTAGATTCTGGACATTAGCCCTTTGTCAGATGGGTAGATTGCAAAATTTTTTCCCATTCTGTTGGTTGCCAGTTCAATCTAATGATTGGTTCTTTTGCTGTGCAGAAGGAGTTTGCCAGTATTTTATTGAAGATTTTTGCATGTATGTTTATCATGGATATTGGCCTGAAGTTTTCTTTTTTCGTTGAGTCTCTGCCAGGTTTTGGTATCAGGATGATGTTGGCCTCATAAAATGATTTGGGAAGGATTCCTTCTTTTTGGATTGTTTGGAATAGTTTCAGACGGAGTGGTACCAGCTCCTCTTTGTATGTCTGGTAGAATTCAGCTGTGCACCCATCTGGACCTGGGCTTTTTTTGGTTGGTAGGATATTAATTGCTGCCTCAACTTCAGCCCTTGTTATTGGTCTATTCAGGGTTTCAACTTCTTCCTGGTTTAGTCTTGGGAGGGTATAAGTGTCCAGGAATTTGTCCATTTCTTCCAGGTTTACTGGTTTATGTGCATAGAGTTGTTTGTAGTAATCTCTGATGGTAGTTTGTATTTCTGTGGAATCAGTGGTGATATCCCCTTTATCATTTTTTATTGCATCTATTTGATTCTCTATTTTCTTTTTTATTAATCTGGCTAGCAGTCTGTCTATTTTGTTGATCTTTTCAAAAACGAGCTCCTGGATTTATTGATTTTTTGAAGGTTTTTTTTTTGTGTCTCTATCTTCTTCAGTTCTGCTCTGATCTTAGTTATTTCTTGTCTTCTGCTAGCTTTTGAGGTGTTTTAAAAATCTTGCTCCTCTAGCTCTTTCGATTTTGTTGATAGGGTGTCGATTTTAGATCTTTCCTTGCTTCTCATGTGGGCATTTATTGCTATAAATTTTCCTCTGGACACTGCTTTAAATGTGCCCCAGAGATTCTGGTACTTTGTGTCTTTGTTCTTGTTGCTTTAGAAGAACATCTTTATTTCTGCCTTCATTTCATTGTTTATCCAGTCAACATTCAAGAGCCAGTTGTTCAGTTTCCATGAAGTTGTGCAGTTCTGAGTGACTTTCTTAATCCTGAGTTCTAATTTGATTGCACTGTGGTCTGAAAGACTGGTGGTTATCATTTCCGTTCTTTTGCATATGCTGAGGAGTGATTTACTTCCAATTATGTGGTAAATTTTAGAGTAGGTGCAATGTGGTGCTGAGAAGAATGTATATTCTGTGGATTTGGGGTGGAGAGGTCTGTAGATGTCTATTAGGTTTGCTTGGTCCAGATGGGAGTTCAAGTCCTCTATATCTTTGTTAATTTTCTGTATCATTGATCTGTTTAATATTGAAAGTGGAGTTAAAGTCTCCCACTATTGTTGTGTGGGAGTCAAGTCTCTTTGGAGGTCATTAAGAACTTGCTTTATATATCTGGGTGCTTCTGAATTGGGTGCGTGTATATTTAGGATTGTTAGCTCTTCCTGTTGCATTTATCATTTTACCATTATGTAATGCCCTTCTTTGTCTCTTCTGATCATTGTTGGTTTAAAGTCTATTTTATCAGAGACTAGGATTGCAACTTCTGCTTTTTTTTTTTTTCCTTCCATTTGCTTGGTAAATCTTCCTCCATCCCTTTATTTTGAGCCTATGTGTGTCCTTGTATGTGAGATGGGTTTCCTGAATACAGCACACTGATGGGTTTTGACTTTTTATCCAATTTGCCAGTCTGTGTCTTGATTGGAGCATTTAGCCCATTTACATTTAAGGTTAATATTGTTATGTGTGAATTTGATCTTGCCATTTTGATGACCTATGAATATTTTTACAAAAATAAACTGTGCCCATAAATTTGGAAATTTAGAAGATATTGGCAAATTCCTAGAAGAGTCAACTTACCATAAATAATACTACAACTGGAGAGGGTCATAAATGTGCAGGCTTCCCGAGGTAAAATTGAATAGTGGCAAAAGTTGTACCAATAAGAAATCCCAAAGAATGCTACAGGGGTGAAGTATGCCAAATACTCCAGATAGAAAATTTATGTGTAAATTATTTCCATGGATAGAGAAAAGAACGTCCTGTCAGTCACACTCCAAGGATAGCACAAAGTTGATAGCAAAACATAATAAACGTTGCATGAAAAGTAAGTTGTGAAGACTAGTTCAGAAACGCAGTGAAAAACAATCCAAAGAAAATCAGCAAGAAAGTAAATTTCAGGTTATGTAAAAATATTCACACAGTGACTAAAGAATTATTAAAAAATGTAAGCTAAGTTCAGCATTATAAATTTCATCTGATTTTTGTATTTTTAGTAGAGATGGGGTTTCACCACATTGACCAGGATGGTCTCGATCTCTTGACCTCGTGATCCACCCGCCTCGGCCTCCCAAAGTGCTGGGATTACAGGCTTGAGCCACCGCGCCCGGCCAAATATTTATTTTTATAAATTCAAATTTTAGATTCAGGGGGTATTCATGTAGTTTAGTTATATGGGTATAATTTGTAATGCTGAGGATGCAAATGGTACCATCACCCAGATAGTAAGCATAGTATCCAACAGCGAGTTTTTCAACCTTTTCTCCCCTCCATCCCTCTTCCATTTCTAGTGTCTATTTTTGCCGTCTTTATCTCCATGAGTAAGCAATGTTCAATTACCACTTATAAATGAGAAGTCGTGTATTCAGTGTTCTGTCCCTGCATTAAATCACGGGATAGTGGCCATCAGCTGCATCAATGTCACCTCAAAAAAACACAATGTCGGTCAAGAAAAATGTATTATGACAAGAACCACTTTTTCTGTATTTTCAGTTTTTAAGATGTTCAAGCTCTTGATTAATAAATATTAATATATTTTATTTGGCAAAATGTCACCTCTTTTTTTTTTTTACTATCAGATTGTATTTTTTTAGTATTTCTGCCAAGACAGTGTAATATGTAGCTTTTCTTTTTTTTTTTTTTAAGTTCAATACGTTTTTGGGGAACAGGTAGTGTTTGGTTATACATTCTTTATGTATAACCATATGTATAACTATATGTTCTTTAGTGGTGATTTCTGAGATTCTCTTGTGCCCATCAGTCGAGCAGTGTACACTGTAGCCATTGTGTAGTCTTTTATCCTTTTATCCCACTCCCCCTCCCACCATTTTTCCTGAATCTCCAAAGTCCCTTGTATCATTCTTTTTTTTTTTTCTTTTTTTTTTTTTTTTGAGACAGAGTTTCGCTCTTGTTACCCAGGCTGGAGTGCAATGACGCGATCTGGGCTCACCGCAACCTCTGCCTCCTGGGTTCAGGCAATTCTCCTGCCTCAGCCTCCTGAGTAGCTGGGATTACAGGCACGCGCCACCGTGCCCAGCTAATTTTTTGTATTTTTAGTAGAGACGGGGTTTCACCAGGTTGACCAGGATGGTCATGATCTCTTGACCTCGTGATCCACCCACCACGGCCTCCCAAAGTGCTGGGATTACAGGCTTGAGCCACCGCGCCCGGCCCTCTTGTATCATTCTTAGGCCGTCATGTCCTCCTAGCTTAGCTTCCACTTGTAAGTGAGAACATACCATGTTTGGTTTTCCTTTCCTGAATTATTTCACTTAGAATAATGGTCTCCAATTCCACCCAGGTTTCTGTGAATGCCATTATTTCAATCCATTTTATGGTCAAGTAGAATTTTGTGATATTTATACATAGGCCATATTTTCTTTGTTCACTCAGTGACTGATGGAAATTTGAGCTGGATCCATATTTTTAAAATTGCGGATTATGTGGCTATACCCATGTGTGTGCAGGTGTCTTGTCCGTGTAATAACTTTGTTTCCTCATACTGGGGTGGGATTGCTGCATAAAACAGATCTACTGTTAGTTCTTTAAGGATCTTCACACTGTTTTCCACAGTGGTTGTACTAGTTTACATTCCTATCAACTTTGTAAAAGTGTTCCATTTCTCCTGAACCATGTCCATTATTTTTTGATTCCTTGATTATGGTCATTGTTAGAAGAATGAGATTGGATCGCAGTGCGGTTTTGATTTACATTTCCCTGATGAGTGATTTTGAGCATTTTTTCATATGTTTGTTGGCCATTCTTTTTTTTTTTTTTTTTTTTTTTGAGACGGAGTTTCACTCTTGTTACCCAGGCTGGAGTGCAATGGCGCGATCTTGGCTCACCACAAACTCCGCCTCCTGGGTTCAGGCAATTCTCCTGCCTCAGCCTCCTGAGTAGCTGGGATTACAGGCATGCGCCACCATGCCCAGCTAATTTTTTGTATTTTCAGTAGAGATGGGGTTTCACCATGTTGACCAGGATGGTCTTGATCTCTTGACCTCATGATCCACCCACCTCGGCCTCCCAAAGTGCTGGGATTACAGGCGTGAGCCACCGCTCCCGGCCTTTTGGCCATTCTTATAACTTCTTTTGAGAGTTGTTTATTTATATCCTTAGCTCACGTTTGGATGGGATTTTTCCTATCATAGTGCATTTTGAAGATGGCTGTTTTAAATTCAGATTCTACTGACTTCGAGTCTTACATCTCATGAGATCCAATGTAAAGGGATCTCAAATCAGATTCAATGTAAAGGGAAGCAAGGGGAGCCGTGATGGGGGAGGTCTACAGATGTGCCCCATGGACACAGAATGACATGAATCATGATGTGATCATACTTGCGATGTCTCAGATAGAGCTCAATCAGGATTTTGTAAAATTATTGAGAAGAATTTATGCTGAAAATGATTGCAGCATAGTGTTTTTCTTACTGGTAGTGGACATCCTTAGGGTGGAGTCACTGAGAGGGGTCCCAGGGACTTCTAGGAGCTGTTCATGTTCAGTTCCTTGATCTGGGTGCAGATTTACATGGTGGTGTCCACTGTAAAGGTTCAGGATTTTTTTTAATATTCTGTATGTTTACCACTTTCTGTTGTACTTCAGAAGTGGTAAGGAAAAAACCCAACTGACACTTTTGAAGGAGAGCATGCTTAATGATGAAGCCTGAATTGGATCTGGAATATTTTGAAAAGAAAAATTTCAGATTGTATTGATCAAACAGCTGAAGCTCTGATGGAGAGGAGGGCATACATATACCATACATGAAATATGTCAACATAACCCTGATATTGTGGGAGTGTCATTATGAATGAGTTGATGACTGCAGTGACCAAAGACTTCGATCTCAACACCCAAGTTCCTTCAGACTTCTGGAAAGGCTTCCCAAGAAGGAAGATACAAACAAGCCCAGACTGTGATGACTACAATACCTAACTCTACAATGTCCAGACACTGATGAACATCCATAAGCATCAGTACTATCCAGGAAATCTTGACCTCTCCAAACAAACTGAGTAAGGCACCACTGACCAATCCTTGAGAGATAGAAACATATAACAATTCAAACACAAAATTAAAATACCTATTTTTTTCTTTTTAAAAATTTTACTTGTTTTTGGGAAACAGGTGGTTTTTGGTTACATGAATAAGTTCTCTAGTGGTGGTTTCTGAGATTTTTGTGCACCTGTCACCTTAAATAGCTATTTTCGAGGAAGCTCAGTGATATCAAAGATAACACAGAGAATGGATTCAGTATCCCATCAGATAAATTTGACAAATAGATTGAAATAATTACAAAGAATCAAGCAGAAATGCTGGAGCTGGAAAATGCAATGGGAATACTGAAGAATGCATCAGAGCCCTGAACAGGAGAATTGATCAAGCAGAAGAAATAACTTGTGAGAATGAAGACAGAATGCACAGTCAGGGTAGACAAAAGAAAGAAGAATAAAATGGACTGAAGCACAGCTTCAAGATCTAGAAAATACCCTAAAAAGGGCAAATCTATGACCGTTGAAGAGAAGGTTGAGAGATAGAGATCAGGGTAGAAAGTTCACTGACAGAGAACTTGCCAAACCTAGAGAAAGATATGAAAAAAGCATAAGAAGATTATACAACGTCAAGCAAATTTAACCCAAAGAAGACTAACGTAAAACATTTAGTGACTGTCAATGATCAAGGATAAAGATGGGATCCTAAATGCAGCAAAATAAAAATAACATACAAAGGAGCTGCAGTATGCCTGGAAGCAGACATTTAGTGGAAACATTACAGGGCAGGAGAGAGTGGCCTGACGTATTTAACTGCTGATGGAGAAAAACTTTCACCCTAGAATAGTGTATCCAATGAAATTATACGTTAACATGAAGGAGAAATAAAGACTTTTCCAGATAAACAAAAGCCAATCAGTATATGAAAATGCCCACCAGTATATGAAAAGATGCTCAACATCAGTATTTGTCAGGGAAATGCAAATCAAGTCCACATAGAACTATTACTTCACACCTGTTAGAAGGCTGTTACCGGAAAAATGAAAGACAGCAAGTGTTTGTGGAGAGGTGAAAAGAAGGAATCCTTTGCAAATTGTTAGTAGGAATGTAAATTAATATAGCTGTTATGGAAAATAGAATGGAGGTTCCCCAACATTTTAAAATATAATTATTTTAACATCCAGCAATCCTCTAACTGGCTATACATCCAAAGGAGTGGAAACAAATATCCTAAAGATATCTGCATTCCCAAGTTTATTGCAGCATCATTCACAATAAGTGGAATATAGAAACATAGGTAGTTGAATGGATAAAGAAAATCTTTTAGATACATACAGTGGAGTATTACTCAGCCTTCAATAGCAGAAGAGCTGGCATGTGCAATGATGTGGATGACCTACAAGACATTATGCTAAGTGAAAGAATCCTGTCAAAGAAGAACACAGCTCATGATCACATTTTTGTGAGGTACCTAAGACGATCAAACTATTAGAAGCAGAAAGTAGAATAGCAATTTCCAAGAGCTTTGAGAGGGAACAATAGGGAGATGTTGGTCACTGTGTACAAATTTTGAGTGATACAAGATGGCTGTGTTCTGGAGAGCTCATGTAATGTTGCATGACCATCGTTAACAAAAATGTAGCATTTACTTGAAATTTGCTAAGTGGATACATCTCAACTGTTCTCTCCTCAAAATAAAAGATATTTATGTGAGGTGATGAATGTGTTAAGTAGTTTGATTGTTGTGATTAGTTCACAATGAATATATATATTAAAACATCCAGTTGTGCTCCTTAATTCTGTAAAGTTTTTATTGGTGAATTATACACTAGTATAATTTCCCCACTGGGGCAGGGGAAAAAATGTATCCAGCTTAAGGGCAACCAAATGTCTGGGGAAGGCGGCCCCTGCTTAGTGTTGACTAATTTGAATTTTCTGAAGAAAATTGGGAAGTATAAGGAGAGCAAGATCAGACACTTTGATAAAGTCTCATTCCACAAGCACTGTACTGATGTTTCCAATTGACTTTACATCTTGTTGCCTGAGTGACTTTGGGAAATATAATTCTTAATATTTCAGCCATACTGTGCGAAAAGAGACATGGGTATGATGACCCCTAGGTCTCTTCATTGGCTCACACTTAGTCTTTTATTCTTGATTTTCCCCAGACCCCTGGATAGGAAAAACTACATTCATCGAAAAACAATACAATGGGTTAACCTCACTATGAATTAAAGAAGTTAAAATGGATTGAGATGTGATTACCTCAGTCTATTTGGGAAATCAATTAAATGTTGACATTTTAGATATGGTATTATGAGCAATTCCTTTCTTTAGTATTGAGAAATTACACTGTGAAAGTCCTCAGTAATTTGTACAGAAATACGCTTGCTTTAAACAGGATGTTGTTTTTTCAGTCAGTACTTCAACTGAGGGTAGTCTAGCCCCAACAGGCCCAGTATGCCACTTTATGCATATAAAGATTTCATGACAGAGCACCTATAATGATAAATGAGAATGCCCTAAATGTGGGGTAATATTGGGAGCTCAGGTAAGCCACAGAGATGTAGCTGCATACTATACCATATTAAAGTCATATGTAGGAATACTTTCAACTGTACAGAAAATATACAATCTCATATGACAAATACCTACAAAAATACATAATTTAAATGAGGTATTTATTTAACTCCTTTAACAAGTACATTTTAAGTACCATCCTCAGGCAAGTGCCAGAACTGAAGGCAACTGGTCTGGCCAAATGAACATTGAGTTATAAAATAAAACCCATCCATGTATAACATTACCCACAAAACACATGTCACAAATGCCAAAATGTTTTCTTGGCCTGTGTGAATGTCTTAGAAATATGTAATATGATGAGTATGACTTTTTCTGTATTTTCAACTTTTACTGCGTTCATATTTGTCATTAATAAATAAATATATTTCATTTGGCAAAATGTTTTCCATTTTCTTTACAATCAAAATGTATTTTGAAGATGGGTGTTTTAAATTCAGATTCTACCTACCTTGGATCTTCTTTTTTTTTATTGTACTTCAGGTTCTGGGGTACATGTGCAGATCACGCAGGATTGTTGCATAGGTACATACATGAAGGTTTGCTGCCTTAATCTCTTCATCTATATCTGGTATTTCTCCCTGCATTATCCCTCCCACCCTCCCCACTACCCACTGTCCCTCCCCTAGCCACCCCCAACTGACCACAGAGTGTGATGCTCTCCTCTCTGTGTCCACGTGTTCTCATTGTTCAACACCCGCCTATGAGTGAGAACTCATAGGTTTGGCTTTCTGTTCTTGTGACAGTTTGCCGGGAATGATGGTTTCCAGATTGATCCATGTCCCTATGAAGGACATGAGCTCATCGTTTTTTATGGCTCCGTAGTATTCCTGGTGTATATGTGCCACATTTTCTATGTCCAGTCTATCTTTGATGGGCATTTGGGTTGGTTCCAAGTCTTTACTATTGTAAACAGTACTGCAATGAACATACATGTGCATGTGTCTTTATAATAGAACAATTTATAATTATTTGGGTGTATACCCCGTAATGGGATTGCTGGGTCGAATGGTTTTCTATTTCTAGGTCCTTGAGGAGTCGCCACACTGTCTTCCACAATGGTTGCACTAATTTACACTCCCACCAACAGTGTAAAAGTGTTCTTATTTCTCCACCTCCTCTCCAGCATCCGTGATCTCCTGATTTTTTTAATGATCGCCATTCTAACTGGTGTAAGATGGTATCTGAATGTGGTTTGGATTTGCATTTCTCTAATGGCCAGTGATGGTGAGCATTTTTTCATATGTTTGTTGGCCTCATAGATGTCTTCTTTTGTGAAGTATCTGTTCATATCCTTCACCCACTTTTGAATGGGTTATTTTTTTTCTCGTAAATCTGTTTTAGTCCTTTGTAGATTCTGGATATTAGCCCTTTGTTAGATGGGTAGATTGCAAAATTTTTTTCCCATTCTGTTGGTTGCTGGTTCACTCTAATGATTGTTTCTTTTGCTGGACCGAAGCTCGGAAGTTTAATTAGATCCCATTTGTCTATTTTGGCTTTTGTTGCCATTGCTTTTGGTGTTTTAGCCATGAAGTCTTTGCCTATGCCTATGTTCTGAATGGTTTTGCCTAGGATTTCTTCTAGGATTTTTATGATGTTAGGTCTTATGATTAGATGTTTAATCTGTCTGGAGTTAATTTTAGTGTAAGGTGTCAGGAAGGGGTCCAGTTTCTGCTTTCTGCACATGGCTAGCCAGTTTTTCCAACACCATTTATTAATCAGGGAATCCTTTCCCCATTGCTTCTTTTTCTCAGGTTTGTCAAAGATCAGGTGATTATAGATGTGTGGTGTTGCTTCTGAGGCCTCTGTTCTGTTCCATTGGTCTATGTCTCTGTTTTGGTGCCAGTACCATGCTGTTTTGATTACTGTGGCATTGTAGTATAGTGTGAAGTCAGGCAGTGTGATGCCTCCAGCTTTGTTCTTTTTGTTTAAGATTGTTTTGGCTATGCGGGCTTTCTTTTGGTTCCATATGAAGTTTGAAGTGATTTTTTTTCCAGTTCTGTGAAGAAGGTCATTGGTAGCTTGATGGGGATAGCACTGAATCTATAAATTACTTTTGGCAGTATGGCCATTTTCATGCTATTGATTCTTCCCAACCATAAGCATGGAATTTTTCCATCTGTTTGTGTCCTCTCTTATTTTCTTGAGCAGTGGTTTGTAGTTCTCCTTGAAGAGGTTCTTTCCTTTGTTAGCTGTATTCATAGGTATTTTATTCTCTTTGTAGCTTCTTTCTCATGAGGAGACCAGATGCAATGTGAAGACGAGGAGCTGTGGTGGGGGAGGTCTGCAGATGCGCCCTATGGACACAGGGTAGGACATTAATCATGAGGTGATCATACTTGAGATGTCTCAGATAGAGCTCAACCAAGATTTTGTAAAATTATTGAGGAAGAATTCATGCTAGAAATGATTACACTAGATGGTATTAATCCTCCAGCGAGTAGACACCTTAGAAAGGAGAGACCGGGAGGGGTCCCAGGGACTTGCAGCAGCTGTTGATGTTCTGTTTCTTGATCTAGGCGTGTATTTACATGGTGGTGTCCACTGCAAAGATTCAGGAGTGGTTTATATTCTGTATGCTTACCATTTTTGTTGTACTTTGAAACTGGTAAAGAAAAAACTCAACTGATACATTTGAAGTAGAACATGCTTCTGCATGGATCTGAAATATTTTCAAAAGAAAAATTTCTAATTGTATTGGTCAAAGAGATGATACTCCATTGGACTGGAGGACATACATAGACCATAAATGAAATATGTCAGCATAACCCTGATAAGGGTATGGGTGTCATTATGGGTGCATTTATGCAGACACCAGAAACATACCAGTGAATTCAATTCTATTTAAAGGAGTGAATTTCCAAGTACATCGAAACTCTCAATCTGCACTTCTCTTAATAGCTCTTATCATCTGTACATGTATTTTTTTCTATACCAGAGCATTCTATATACTCTCTGTAGTTATTGTGTTTTTGTATGTTTAGGTCACTGATATATATCCAACCCCTACAATACTGCCTAGAATATATGAGGTGGATAAATGTATTTGTTGAATGAATTTAAAGAGTTGCTCACAGCAGTGCAGTTTAACTGAAATATAGTGCAAAGTCTAGATGTAATTTTAGGCATCCCAATAGCTGCATTAACAAGAAATAAAACCAAGCCAAAAAACTACTTTTAATTATATATACTATGTTCATTTAGCCCCCCAAATAAACACTTGAACATATGATCAATGTGAAAATTGTTTATATGATACTTATGTATAATTATTCATAGTAAGACGTTATCATCTCTTTTAAAAACTTATGAAATATGTCAATTCAAAGTAGTCACATTTCTATTGCCCAATAACTGCATGATTTTTTTCTTAATAAAAATCATTATTGAGACTCCTCTGTTGCCAAAGTGTGGGGCATCAGATTTTGACTGAATGATCTCTGAGAAATGATAATTCTCATCGTAGAAAAGAAATATAATGAGAAATTATTTTATCATTTTTCATCAGCACAAAAGGGCAAATAGTTGCATAGCATGAGGAAATAACTTCACTAATCATCTCCAGTCTCAGGTTTTTCTCAGTCCTATAAAATGAATAGAAGGTCATGAAGGCATTTAAGCAGTAAAAAAATGCAAAGCAACTGATCAGCAGAAGGATGGTCTGTGTGGCTCTGTGTTCAGGAAATGGCTGGAAAGAGAGGCCAGGGCTGTGCAGATGCTGGGCTCTCCTGTGGTGTCTGTGGAGGAGGCTCATCGTGTAGATGCTGGTCCCGACCATGAGAAATATAAACAGGAGATCCCGAATCAGTATGACAGTTGTATAGAACACTGGAGAGAGGTGTCCAAAATGCCCAGTGTGACAGTAGACTTGAGAATACTCATGACCAACATGAGTGAAATTTTTTCTGGCTTCTACAGTTTCAATAACCTGGATGTAGATCAGTATGTTGAGGATCCAGAAGAAAAGAAAAGAGGGAAAAATGCAGCTGGAGAGTTTAGGTTTAAGCCAGGCCCATTTAGGATGACTGGAGCTGATGATGATGGCTTGAAATATACTCAGGAGAGTGGTGGTACAGATGGAAAGACCCCGGGAAACTCTGCATATAAACAAAACTGCTTTACAGCCAACATCATCCAAAAAGTGTCTCACTCCAAAGGATGCTGCGACATCCGGGATCAACGTAAACGTGATGGTGAAAACATTGACCAATGTGAGGTGCATAAAAATCAGATGGATGGGCTTCCTCAAATGAGAGTGAATGAAAAATATGTACGCATAAAACACAAAGGGCAGTGAGTTCCCCACAACACCAACACCAATCTGAGCTATGAGGAAAAACGCCAAAATTTCATCACTTAGAAATAGTATTTTCATGATGTTTTGATGTTCTATTTAGGTAAACTACTCCTCATTGAAGACTAAAGATAATGTGTTTTGAAATGATAAGTCATGCAATCTGTGGAAGAATGTAATCATGAACAGGTCTGGATGAAGAGCGGGTATGAAAATGTCCAGTTCCTCTGTATTTCAGTCGAGATGTGTCACATCCAGAAACTGACTCTGGAGATTCTTGAAAACCTAGGAAAACAGAAGTAAATGTTATGAAGAGGGTGGAATTGAAAGGCTGACACCCGGCACTAAGTGTGTTACTCAGGAGGACATGCTGGCATGTATGCAAGGTAAATTCGAATTTTAAGGCATTTTTCTTCAGGGTATTACTGCATTTTATATAAAAAATGGGTTTCAATCTTGTAACTTTTGTAAAGAGCATTATGCCTCCCACACATAAAGAGTAAACTTTTTCATAGTTTTGGTGGTATACACAGTTCTTCCAAGACAAGGATCATTTTAAACATTCACCTAACACGGAGTTTTTCAGAAAAAGCCCTTCAGCCTCTCCCCAGTCCTCTACATGGATCCACTTTCTGTGTTCACAAATGAGCAGTTTGGTCAGTTTGCTGAGGAGCTACTAATATGCAGTGGGTAGAAGAAGCCAGGGATGCTGCTAAGTATCCCTCAAGCACATGACAATCACACAACACAAAATATGTGGACTCAGGTGGCACTCATTCCATGGTTGATAAATCCAATCTGATAAATGTTATATGTATCTTACTTAATACAATGTGTAAAATTTACATTTTGGTCTGAACATTTTTGGATGCTGTTGTACAGACAGAATCAGTAGATTCAAAATATGCAGTTAGAATGGGAATGATGTGACATTCATTAAAGTTGACATTGAAATTCATAAGGTGATCACTGCTTCTATGCTTATTGGAGTATAGAGTTGTTTACTGTATCATCCTCTCAGCGACTCATTCTTCCACTCATCCAGATGTTTCCGTCATCTCAAACCATCCTTCTTCCCTAAATAGACGTCTAGTGAAATCTGCACATTCCTTTCTTTACACTGACAAAGTCCATAAGCGTGTCCTGAACTTACCAAGTTATCTTCTCTCCCTATTTATCTTATTTCCATTGAATGCAATTCTCTACTCTGCCATCCAACTCTACCACAGCAACTACATTCTCATTATCTACTGAGAGAAAGAAAAATCCAAGGCACTTACTGAACACCTAAAATATGGGACTCTTATTCTTCCATGCACTTATTTTGTGCCTTATGGCAAGTTTGTAATTTAGGTTTTATTACTTTGAATTGTCTTCCATTTTGATACTTGATATAATTGACAATTGTTGGCCATACACTTTATTTTGAAATGTAATTTATGTTTAATAGTTGGTGTGACAGTTCACCTACAAGCTGTTTGGCCATTTATGTCTTGTCCACTTCAGTAAGAATTGTCTATTTGTTATATATATATAATGTACACACACAAATAATATATTATATATTTATAATATATGTGTAATTAAATAACATATAATTATATTCATCTATAAGTTATATACCTTTTATATTTTATGTGTGTAATGTATTACATACACCATATATCATGAACAAACAATATAATATACATATTAAACACACACACATATTACACACACACATACCTATATATGTTAGTATATATTCTTAGGCCAGAAAAAAAAGGAAATTCTGCCATTTGTGGCAACACAGATGAAGCCCATTATGTTAAGTCAAAGAAGCGAGACATGGAAAGGCAAATAATCTCTGATCTCATTTGTGGAATCTAGAGATGTCTAGCTCAGAGCAACAGAGTAGAAAGGTGGTGGCCCAGGGCTGAGATATGGGAAAGATGTGGAGAAGTTAGTCAAAGCATACAAATGTTCAGTTCTAAGATGAAATAGTTTGCTTATAGCCATTACTGGAGATAGTGAAAAAAAAAGAAAAATAAAGAAAAGATGAAATAGTTCTGGAAATCTCGGGTAAAATATTGTCACCTTAGTTAATAATACTGTGCTGTTTATTTAAAATTTGCTAACAAAGGAGATCTTAAGTGCTCTTGCATCCCCCACCCCATCACGCAGGCAACTATGTGAAATGATGCATTTGCTAATTAGAATGGTCATGGTAATCATTTTATGATATATCAGTTTATAAAGTCATATGTTTTCCACTTAAAATATAGTGTTCCATTTATCATTAAGACCTCAATACAGCTGAGAAAAAGTTATAAATGAAAATAGACTAAACACACTAAGCAATGGCAGAGAATGAAAGACTGAAAGAGATCATATCACAGGTATGCACTGTCTTACAGATTCCTATTGTAAATACAAAAAGCATATGTAGGTCAAAAGTAATAGGATGTAAGAAGATATGCTCGGAAAGTGTTAATCAAAAGGAATCTGCAGAGACCATCTGAAAAACTAGACATCAAGAAGAGCATGTGTCTTGATTCATATTAAGAAAAAAAAGACGAGAGAGATCCAAGATGGCTGATCGCTAACAGCTTGGGATTGTAGCTCCCAGTGAAAGCTCGGAAAACGTGAGGACGCCACATTTTCAGAGGAATTTTCGTCGCCCACGGACCAGAAGATTTCCAGTGGAGGAGCCCCACGGGTCGCCAGCGCGACTTCTGTGGCCGGCGCAGCGCGGCAGCTCTTCGTGCACAGCGAGCGGGACTGGTTCCCCTACTGACTGGTGTTTGGAGCTCCGGAAAGGCAGAGCCGCTTGTTGCAGACTCAAGAAGGAAGCCAGATCGGAGATTCCCAGGCAGAAGAGCACCATCAGTCTTACCGCTGCTGTTTTGGCCGGCTCAGTGGGTTGCTTGGATTCCAGCACTGGGAATCAATAAATTGGACATCCTCTCAGGAACTTAATCAGAAAGGCGCTAATTGTAAAGACATCAGATGGATAAATTCACAATAAAGGGAAAAAAAACAGCCTAAAAAGCCTGAGAAAACCGAAAGTCAGAACCCCTCTCCTTCTACAGGGGATAGATAGTAATTCCTCATCAGCAACGGAACAAGCCCTAATGGAAGAGGACTGTGTTCCAATATCTGAAGGAGGCTGTAGAAGGTGGATGGTAAAAAACTTCTGGGAATTGAAAGAACTTGTTCTAACCCAATGTAAATAAACTAAGAACTTTGAAAAAAGGTTAGACGAAATGTTAAAAAGAATGGACAATATAGAAAGGAATATAAATGAACTAATGGAGTTGAAAAATACAACACGAGAACTTAGTGAAATATGCACAAGTTTGAATAGCTGAATTGATCAAGCAGAAGAAAGGATATCAGAGGTCGAAGACCGACTTAATGAAATGGAACGAGAAGACAAGAATAGAGAAAAAAGGATAAAAAGGAATGAGCAAAGTCTCCAAGAAATATGGGACTATGTGAAAAGACCTAATCTACGTTTGATAGGTGTACCTGAATGTGATGGAGAGAATGAATCCAAGCTGGAAAATACTCTTCAGGATATTATCCAGGAGAATTTTCCCAATCTAGCAAAGCAGGATACCATTCAACCTCAGGTAATACAGAGAACACCACAAAGATATTCCTTAAGAAGAGCAACCCCAAGACACATAATCATTAGATTCACCAGGGTTGAAACGAAGGAGAAAATACTAAGGGCAGCCAGAGGGAAAGGTCAGGTTACCCACAAAGGGAAGCCTATTAGACTTACAGCAGATCTCAGTAGAAACCCTACAAGCCAGAAGAGAGTGGGGGCCGATATTTAACATCCTCAAAGAACAGAACTTTCAGCCCAGAATTTCATATCCTGCCAAACTAAGCTTCACAATTGAAGGAAAAATAAAATCTTTTATGAACAAGCAAGTACTCAGAGATTTTATTACCACCAGGCCTGCTTTACAAAAACTTCTGAAAGAAGCATTACACACAGAAAGGAACAACCAGTATTAGCCTTTCTAAAAATATACCAAAAAGTAAAGAGCATCAACATAAAGAAGAATTTACATCAACAAATGGATAAAATAGCCAGTTAACATCAAATGGCAGTAATCTTAAATTGAAATCGACTAAATTTTCTAATTAAAAGATACAGTCAAAACCTTACGGTATACTATATCCAGACCCATTTTATATCTAAAGATACACAAAGACGAAAAACAAAGGGTTGGAGAAAGATTTACCAACCAAATAGAGAACAAAAACAAATAAATAAACAAAAAGGAGTTGCAATTCATGCATTTGATAAAACAGATTTCAAACCAACAAAGATAGAGTGGTATAAGGATCAATGCATCCTAACACCCAGATACATAAGACCCATAAAGAGATTCAGACTCAATGAAACAGAAAATTAATAAGGATATCCAGAATCTGAACTCAGATTAGTAACAAGTAAACTTAATAAGCACTTGTAGAACTCTCCACTTTAGATAAATAAAATATACATTCTCCATTTTAAATACACAAAATAATGATCGGCCATTATTAATACCCATTTATAGAATAAAGCAATATTCCTGTTCTCTCTCCCTCTTTTTCTTCCTCTCTTTTCCTTTCAAAAAAAAAAGAAAGAAAAGAAAAAAGAATGGTTCAAAATAATATAAAGAAGATTAAACTCTATAAAATCTAACAGAAATCTAGCACAATCCAATAACATAAAACAAATGTTAAGGAAACAGAATTACTGGATATAAACAAAGTCATTTCAATAGCAATACAAACTTTAAATTTGTGTATATAAATACACATACCATCAAAATGTTTAAGTGAGAACAGAATATTATAAGAAGAAATAAGAAAATCAACCACTGATGGGAAAGATTTTAACCAGTCTCTTAAAAATTAACAGAACCAATGGAAAGAAAAGAAATGAGAGTTGGATATTAAAAATGTGATCACATTATTTCATCCTCTTCAACTACCTGCTATAGAAATCGGCACACTCAGGGACTGTGAAATACCCACCTTTCCTTCTCAGGTACATGTGGACCAAGTGTAGGTGTAAACAACAATGAATGAAGCGAGGGTCAAAAAGCTTCAAAAGTTTAATGCAACAGAACAATTATTGAAAGACAATTATAGGAAAATATAACTAAAAGGATAATTATTTAGAAAAACCCAATTTTTCAATATTTTTAATACTAAAGCAATTCTTAGTAACCACAAAGTGAAAATGAAAGCTTTATAAGGAAAATGCAGTGTGGAATGTCCATTATGGAAATGAATGTGGAGACTAGATAAGAACCTTTGAAGAAAATAATGGCATTTGAAAAGGGTTACCAAAGGGAATCCTACAGTAAGAGAGGGGATTGACATAAGCAAAGGCAGAATAACAGCAAACTAGCCAACGTGGAAAGAATGTCAGAATTCAGCTTCTTGCTAAGAAGTATTAAATTAGCAAACCTCTGAAAAACCTACAAACATTTTTACAAAGACAAACTGTGCCCATAAATTTGGACATTTAGGAGATATTGGCAAATTCCTAGAAGACTTAACGTATCATAAAGGATATACAGCTGGAGAAAGCCATAAATGTGCCAGCTTCCCAAGGTAAAGTTGAATAAGGGCAAAAGTTGCACCAATAAGAAATCCCAAAGAATGCTTCAGGGGTGAAGTATGCCAAATACACCAGATAGAAAATATATGTGCAAATTACTTCTATGGATAGAGGAAGAATGTTCTGTTAGTCACATTGCAAGGAGAGCACAAACTTGATGGCAAAATGTAATAAAAATGGCATGAAAAGTACGTTGTCAAGACTATTTCATAAATGAAGTGAAAAAGAAAATCAGTGAGAAAGTAAATTGCATGCTACATAAAAATATTCAGACAACAACTAAGGACTTATTCAAAAATGTAAGATGAGTTTAGCATTATAAACATCTGTATGATTGGCCACAATAGTAGATTAAAGGAGAAAATATGCAAGCACTCAATGAATACACGTTATCCACCAATAAATGCATAAGAGATACTAAATAACGATAGTAATGGAAGACTGAAGAAAGGGAAAAAGATGGAACATAAAAGAATACATGTCAATAACAGGAATGAAAGACAGAGGCATATTACAACAGAAATGAAGTTAGAAACATGCATCTGAAAGAAATAACTGAAGTCTACATAAGAGAGCACAGAATGGGGAATGAGAATATGGAAAAGGTCTTCATACCTCCCTCTTTTTGCCAAGGCTGAAGCGTTGCAGAATCCTAACTAAAGGCAGGTGTCTTTTCCATGACAGTGAGGCATCTTGGAAAGGCTGGGTCTGACACAGACTGAGTGTATATCAGGGACAGATGGCAGGAGTTCTCCCAGTGGACATGGATCACTGTGTCACCTGCTTCCTCAGTGACATTGTTTACTGTCCATCATTTTGATGCACCCAGAGCAGCAACAAATCACCCTCCCAGAAGCAAATGGGCTTCCTGATCAATTATTATGTTTCTTAACCAGGAGTGCAAAGTGAACTTTTGAGGATGTATGTTTTCCCAAGTTGAACTTCATCAGAAAGTAAACTTCAGGATCTTGGAAGTCATTAAAAGTTACTGTTCGGCAATGGGGAAAGGATTCCCTATTTAATAAATGGTGTTGGGAAAACTGGTTAGCCATGTGCAGAAAGCAGAAACTGGACCCCTTTCTGACACCTTACACTAAAATTAACTCCAGATGGATTAAAGACTTAAACATAAGAACTGACACCATAAAAACCCTAGAAGAAAATCTAGGCAAAACCGTTCAGGACATAGGAGTAGGCAAGGACTTCATGAACAAAACACCAAAAGCATTGGCAACAAAAGCCAAAATAGACAAATGGGACCTAATCAAACTCCACAGCTTCTGCACGGCAAAAGAAACAGTCACTAGAGTGAATCGGCAACCATCAGAATGGGAAAAAATCTTTGCAGTTTACACATCTGACAAAGGGCTGATATCCAGAATTTACAAAGAACTCAAACAGATTTACAGAAAAAAAACAAACAAGCCCATTCAAAAATGGGCAAAGGATATGAACAGAAACTTTACAAAAGAAGACATACATGAGGCCAACAAACATATGAAAAAGTGCTCATCATCATTGGTCATTAGAGAGATGCAAATCAAAACCACATTGAGATATCATCTCACACCAGTTAGAATGGGGATCATTAAAAAATCTGGAGACAGCAGATGCTGGAGAGGATGTGGAGAAATAGGAACACTCTTACACTGTTGGTGGGAGTTTAAATTAGTTCAACCACTGTGGAAGACAGTGTGGCGATTCCTCAGGGACCTAGAAATAGAAATTCCATTTGACCCAGCAATCCCATTACTGGGTATCTATCCAAAAGACTATAAATCGTTCTACTATAAGGACACATGCACACGAATGTTCATTGCAGCACTGTTTACAATAGCAAAGACCTGGAACCAACCCAAATGCCCATCGATGATAGACTGGACTGGGAAAATGTGGCACATATACACCATGGAATATTATGCAGCAATCAAAAATGATGAGTTTTTGTCCTTTGTAAGGACATGGATGAATCTGGAGAACATCATTCTCAGCAAACTGACACAAGAACAGAAAAAGAAATACTGCATATACTCACTCATAGGTGGGTGAGAAAAATGAGAACACATGGACACAGAGAGGCGGTCTACTATACACTGGGGACTGTTGGGGGAAATGGGGGAGGGACAGCGGGGGGGGCTGGGGGGGATAGCCTGGGGATGAATACCAAGTGTAGGTGAAGGGGAGGAAGGCAGCAAAACACACTGCCATGTGTGTACCTATGCAACTATCTTGCACGTTCTGCACATGTACCCCAAAACCTATAATGCAATAAAAATTAAAAAAAAAAAAAAGTTACTGTTCACTCAGTTGGTGGAAATTACCACAGCCCTTAATATAATGTGACTCCCGAGCAGGATTCGAGAGAACAGATTTTCTTTTTGATTGGACTCTAGTGTCTTCTGCTTTTATGACATGTTTTAACTTCCTTCCTGTTGCAGAAGGCACATGCATCACGCAGGGCATTGAGTTTTTTTGTATCTGAACAATCATGAGGATCAATGAGGATATTGATAAGTGATTTATTGGTACTTCTAAAATTAATATATTTCTCCCTTTTGCTTGGGGTTAAACATTCATAAGTGTTTATTTTTATAATTTCTACTTTTGGATTCAATAGGTACACGTGTAGTTTGGTTACATGGTCATATCGTGTGATGCTGAGATTTTAGATGCAAATGATACCATCACTTAGATAGTAAGCTTAGTATCCAACGTGAGTTTTTCAACCATTCCCCCCCATTCCATAGCTAGTGTCTATTATTGCCATCTTTATGTCCATGAGTAAACAATGTTCAATTTCCATTTATAAATGAGAACTAGTATATTCAATGTCCTGTTCCTGCATTATTTCACTGAGGGTAATGGCCATGAGCCACATCCATGTCGCCTCACAAGACATGAAGCCAGTCCAGAAATATTACTATGATGAGAACCACTTTTTCTGTATTTTCAATGTTTAAGATGTTCACGTTCTTAAATAAATCAATATTGATATAATTTATTCAGTAAACTGTTTCCATTTTATTTTACAATCAGAATGTATTTTTTTTTATTTCCACCCAGACAATATAATATGTCGCTTTCTTTCTTTCGTTTTTAGTTTAGTAAGTTTTCGGGGAACAGGTGGTGTTTGGTTACATGTATACATTTTTTAGTGGTGATTTCTGAGATTCTCTTGCACCCATCACTCGAGCAGTGTACACTGTACCCAATGTGTAGTCTTTTATTGCACTCCCTCTCCCACCCTTTCCCCCACGTCCCAAAGTCCCTTGTATCATTTTTATGCATTTGTGTCCTCAGAGTTTAGCTCCCACTTGTGAGTGAGAACATATCAAGTTTGGCTTTCCATTCCTGAGTTATTTCACTGAAAATAATGGCCTCCAGGCCAGGCGCAGTGGCTCATACCTTTAATCCCGGCACTTAGGGAGGCTGAGGTGGTTGGATCATGAGGTTAGGAGTTAAAGACCAGCCTGACCAAGACTGTGAAACCCTGTCTCTACTAAAAATACAAAAATTAGCCAGGCTTGGTGGTGCATGCTTGTAATACTGGCTACTCACGAGGCTGAGGGGGATAATTACTTGAACCCAGGAGGCAGAGGTTACAGTGAGCCGAGATTGCATCACTGTACTCCAGCCTGGGTGACAGAGCAAGAATCATCTCAAAAAAAAAAAAAGGAGTAATGGTCTCCAATTTAATCCATCCAGGTTGCTGTGAATGCCATTATTTTGGTCCTTTTCATGGCCAAGTACAATTTTGTGATCTTTATATATAGCACATTTTCTTTCTTTCTTTTTTTTCTTTAATAGTTTTTTTTTTTTGTTTTTAATGGTATGCTTCTTTGAAATAAACCTTCTGTAGCATTTCTTTTTTTTCTTTTCTTTTTTTTTTTGAGATAGAGTTTCGCTCTTTTTACCCAGGCTGGAGTGCAACAGTGCGATCTCGGCTCACTGCAACCTCCGCCTCCTGGGTTCAGGCAATTCTCCTGCCTCAGCCTCCTGAGTAGCTGGGATTACAGGCACCCGCCACCATGCCCAGCTAATTTTTTGTATTTTTAGTAGAGATGGGGTTTCACCATGTTGACCAGGATGGTCTCGATCTCTTGACCTTGTGATCCACCCACCTCGGCCTCCCAAAGTGCTGGGATTACAGGCGTGAGCCACTACGCCCGGCCCTACCACATTTTCTTTATCAACTTATTGACTGATGAAAATTTGAGCTGGTTTCATATTTTTGAAATTATGGATTGTGCTGCCATATACATGTGTGTGCAGGTATCTTGTTCTAGAATGACTTTGTTTCCTCTGGGTAGATACTCAGAAGTGGGACCCCTGGATAAAGTGGTAGATCTACTGTTAGTTCTTTAAGGACTCTTCACACAGTTTTCCATAGTGGTTTTAGTAGTTTACCTTCCCACCAGCTTTGTACAAGTGTTCTGTTTCACCACATCCAGATCCATTATTTCTTAATTCCTTGATTACGGCTATCCTTTCAAGAGTGAGGTGGGATTGCATTGTGGTTTTGATTTACATTTCCCTGATTAGTGATTTTGAGCACTTTTTTTCACGTTTGCTGGCCATTTTTAGATCTTCTTTTGAGAATTGTCTATTCATGTTTTTTTTTCTTTTTTTAATTGCATTTTAAGTTTTGGGGTATGTATGAAGAACATGCAAGATAGCTGCATAGGTACACACATGGCAGTGTGATTTGCTGCCTTCCTCCCCTTCACCTATATCTGGCATTTCTCCCCATGCTATCTCTCCCCAACTCCCCACCCCCCGCTGTCCCTCCCCTTTTCCCCCCAACAGACCCCAGTGTGTAGTGCTCCCCTCCCTGTGTCCATGTGTTTTCATTGTTCAACACCCACCTATGAGTGAGAACATGCTGTATTTCATTTTCTGTTCTTGTGTCAGTTTGCTGAGAATGATGGTCTCCAGGTTTATCCATGTCCCTACAAAGGACACGAACTCATCGTTTTTGATGGCTGCATAATATTCCATGGTGTATATGTGCCACATTTTCCCAGTCCAGTCTATCATCAATGGACATTTGTTTTGGTTCCAGGTCTTTGCTATTGTAAACAATGCTGCAATGAACATTCGTGTGCATATGTCCTTATAGTAGAACGATTTATAATCCTTTGGATATATACCCAGTAATGGGATTGCTGTGTCAAATGGAATTTCTATTTCTAGGTCCTTGAGGAATCGCCACACTGTCTTCCACAATGGTGGAACTAATTTACACTCTATTCATGTTTTTAGCTCAGGTTAGGATGGGATTGTTCCTATCACAATGCATTTTGAAGATGGCTGCTTTAAATTCATATTCTACTGACTTTGGGTCTTACATCTCAGGAGCAGACCAGATGCAATGTAAAGGGAAGCAAGGGGAGCTGTGGTGGGGGAGGTCTGCAGATGCACCCCATGGACACAGAATAGGACATTAATCATGAGGTGATCATACTTGCGATGTCTCAGATAGAGCTCAACCTACATTTTGTAAAGTTATTGAGAAGAATTCATGCTGAAAATGATTGCAGTAGATGGTGTTTTTCTTAATGTTAGGGGACACCCTTAGGCTGGAGATACTGAGAGGGGTCCCAGGGACTTCTAGAAGCTGTTGATATTCTGCTTCTTGATTTGGGTGTGGGTTTACATGGTAGTGTACACTGTAAAGATTCAGGAGTTGTTTTAATTCTGTATGTTTACCATTTTTGTTGTACTTCAGAACTGGCAAAGAAAAAAACTAAACAGCAAAATATTACCAAAGACTTTTGAAGAAGGGTGTGCTTAATGATGAAGCTTCAATTGGATGTGAAATATTTTCAAAAGAAAAATTTCCAATTGTCTCGGTCAAAGAGATGAAGCTCCATTGAACAAGAAGACATACCATTGACCACAAATGTGTCAGCATAACCCTGATAAGGTATGGGTGTCATTATGGGTGGATTTATGCAAACACAAGACACATACCAAAGAATTCTAGTCTATGTAAAGGTGTGAATCTCCAAGTACTTTGAAACTCTCAATCTGCACTACTCTTTATAGCTCTTATCATCCATACATATATTTTTTCTATAGCATGAACATTCTATAACTGTCTCTAGTTATTGTGTTCTGTATGTTTAGGTCACTGATAAACATCCAACCCCTAAAATACTGCCTGAAATATGTGAGGTGGACAAATATATTTGTTGAATGAATCTTAAACATTGCTTAGAGCAGTGCAGTTTAACAGAAATATAATGCAAAGTCTAGATGTAATTTTACAATTTCAATAGCTGCATTAAAAGGATCAAAAAACAAGCAGAAAAACTAAATTATATGTAATATGTCATTTAATCCCCAAATTAATGCTTGAACATATAATCAATGTAACAATTGCTTATATGATACTTATGTGTGATTATTTATAGTAAGACTTTATAATCTC
This sequence comes from Saguinus oedipus, assembly GCA_031835075.1. Classification (NCBI taxonomy): domain Eukaryota; kingdom Metazoa; phylum Chordata; class Mammalia; order Primates; family Cebidae; genus Saguinus; species Saguinus oedipus. The sequence goes on along the minus strand of CM063187.1, from coordinate 49,453,877 downwards.
TTTTAAAAATTAATGAAACATGTCAATTCAAACATGTCATATTCCGATTGCCCAATAACTGCAAGATTTTTCTTAATATAAATCATTATTGAGACTCGTCTGTTGCAGAAGAAGTGTGTCTCCCTTTGAAGACAAAGATACATAATCCAAGGTGACCCTGATGGAAGGCGACCATGTTAGGTTTAATATTTCAACAAACTGACGTGACAAATTAGAACGAGCAAGCCATATAGAAGTTCTGTCAAATACATTTCAGTTCACTAATGAAGCCTGAGAAATGGGTGTGATTGCTGCCATGAGAGACGGTTTTGGTTTCATCAAGTGTGTGGATCATGATGTTCATAATGTTCTTCCACTTAAGTGAAATTCTAGATGGCAACCAGCTTCATGTTGCAGATGAAGTAGAGTTTACTGTGGTTCCTGTTAAGCTCTCTGCTCAGACAAATCATGCGATTGTGATTTAAAAACTTCCCAAGGGCATGGTTTCATTTCATTCCCATTCTCATTGCCATTTTCTGGGCAGGTAGAACAAGAAGCCACTTTTTCCAACCCTACAACCACGAGCCTAAAGAAAGGCAAAGAGAAGGAGGCCAAGTTTGGCATTATTGCTTATGATGACTCTGGGATGAAACTGACTACTGCTTTTCAAGCCAAGGATGTGGAAGGATCTGCTTCTCCTCAAACGGGAGATAAGTTTGAATTTAGTATTAGTGACAAACAGAGGCCTGGACAGTAGGTTGCAACCTGTGTGTGACTTTTAGGTCTTAATTCTAACTCGAAGAGGCTCCTGGGTTATGTAGCAACTCTGAAGGATAATTTTGGATTTATTGAAGCAGCCAATCATGATGAGGAAATCTTTTTCCATTCCAGTGAGTTCTCTGGTGATGCTGATAGCCTGAGACTGGGGGACATGGTCGAGTATAGCTCGTCCAAAGGCAAAGGCAACAAACTCAGTGCAGAAAAAGTGAACAAAACACACTCAATGAATGGCTTTCTTGAGGAAGTTGATCTCTTCATTTACTGTGGCAAAGTCATTCGCCTGCTGAGGAGTGTTGATGTAAGACAGACTGAGTACAAGCAATGATCGAGATTGTGGAGGAGGGGGATATGGAAGGTGAGGTCTGTAAGTGATGTAAAATCCATCATTGGGATGGCCCACAAAGGGGATGGCATACAGAAAGGGGATGGCATCAAGTTCCAATTGTGTGTCCTGGGCCAAAATGCACAAACCGTGACTTCCAACATCACACTCCTGCATAGGGCCACAGTGGAATGTGTGTGAAAGATCAGTTTGGCTTCATTCACCATGAAGTAGGAGATAGCAGGAAGCTCTGTTACCATGTGAAAGAAGTTCAGGATGGCATTGGGGTACAGGCAGGAGATGAGGTGGAGTTCTCAGTGATTCTTCCTCAGTGCACTGGGAAGTGCAGCGCCTGTAATGTTTGTTGAGTCTGTGTGGACCCCAAGGCTGTGGCAGCTTCTTGACCTGATCGGTTGGTCAATGGCTTGAAGAACATTACCCTGGATGATGCCAGTGTTCCTTGCCTAACGGTTCTGCATCAGACAAAGGGACCAGGTAACTCAGTGGTATTTGGTGCAGAAAGATCCATCAAGCTGGTGTCATTGACTACCCACATCCACGAAGCACATATGAATCTACTGTGATCGAGTTTGGGGGAGTCTGGTGAAGGGCTCTGAATATCTTCCTTCTCATCCATCCCAAAATCTGGAATACTTATTCAATTGAGCTATTACACCAGTTTTAACACCTCCCTTGTGTTATGTTTTTTTAAAAATAATTTAAGAAAAACATTCTATTTATTTATATTTAATTTTTTTGGTATCAAGTTTTCTTCTATTTATTTATTTTTAAGATTTTACTATTATATTTTTAGTTATGGATACATGTACAGAACTTGCACGTTTGTTACATGTGCCATGGTGGTTTGTTGCATCCATCACCCCGTCATCTACATTAGGCATTTCTTTTAATGCTATCCCTCCCCTAGTCCCTCAGCCCCCAACAAGCCACAGTGTTTGATGTTCCCCTCTCTGTGTCCATGTGTTATTGTTCAACTTCCGGTTATGAGTGACACCATGTGGTATTTGGTTTTCTGTTCTTGTGTTATTTTGCTGAGAATGATGGTTTCCAGTTTCATCTATGTCCCTGCAAAATAAATGAACTTATCCCTTTTTATGGCTGCACAGTATTCCATGGTGCATATGTGCCACATTTTAAGAAAAACATTTAAAAATAATGCACAGTTGCAGCCTGGAAACCTTAAGATGGTGCCCCATGGTATCAATTTTAGGAGATTTATTTGGTGCATTTAACGCAATGGTAATTGCAAAATCCACTTTGCCTGTGACAGTGAAAAATATAGACTGTTACCTTGTTAGCCCTCTGAAATTTTGCACTTGATATTCATTATATACTCTTCCTTCATTAATTACTTCTGGCAAGATGTTCTGCCTCAGTACTCGGTTGCATTGTTTTCCTTTTTCTTCCTGTTCATTGTGCTTTAATTCTGAGGACCATATGACGGCACAATATATTATCTTTAAAAAATTACCAAAATTTGTGTAGGCAAACCATTTCTTAAAGTTGAGGGCTACATTTTAAAATGTTCTTTTTCATATCATTTACAATCTTGTCACAATCCACTTAAAGAAGTTTGGTTGTGTTTCAGTGAAAATTATCTTCCAGAGTAGTTTTTTTTTTTCCTGGGATGGAGGAAACTTTACTACAATTAGTAAGTATGCTGCAGAATTTCATGCAAATGAGTAGAGCTAGCAGTGTGATAACTTAAACATATTTAAAAAATACAAAAACGAATGCACAGACCTGCTGCTGCTTAGATCACTGCAGCTTTTAGGACCCAGTTTGTTTGCTGATTTAAAAACAAAACAGAAAAAAAAAAGAGTTGTGCCTGAAAAAATAAAACCCAAATAATAACTTGAACATAGAATCAGTGTGAAAATTGTTTATATGATACTTATGTATGATTATTCATAGTAAGAGTTTATCATCTCTTTTAAAAATGTATGAAGTGTGTCAATTAAAGATAGTCACATTCCAATTGCCCAACTGATGGATTTTTTCTTCTTCATATACATTATTATTGAGACTCTTCTGTTGCAGAAGTGTGAGGCATCAAATTGTGATTGAATGCTCTTGGAGAAATGATAATTTCCATCTTAGAAGTGAAATATATTGAGAGATTATTTTATTATTTTTCACGAGTACAAAAGGGCAGATAGTTGGGTAGCATGAGGAAATAATTTCAGTAATCATCTCCAGTCTCAGGTTTTTCTCAGTCCTATAATACAAATAGAAAGTCATGAAGGAATTTAAGCAATAAAAGATCGTGAAGCAACTGACCAGCAGAAGGATGGTGTGGGTGGCTCTGTGTTCGGGAGGTGTTTGGGATGAGAGGCCAGGGCTGTGCAGATGCTGGGCTCTCCTGTGGTGTCTGTAGAGGAGGCTCACCGTGTAGATGCTGGTCCCGACCATGAGGAACACAAACAGGAGATCCCGAGCAAGTATGATGGTTGTCCATAACGCTGAAGAGTGGAGTGCAGTATGCCCAGTGTGACAGTAGACTTGAGAATACCCACGACCAACAAGAGTGAAATTGCTTCTGGCTTCTACACTTTCAATAATTCCGATGTAGATCAGCATGTTGATGACCCAGAAGAAAAGGAAGGAAGGAAAAATGCAGGTAGAGAGTTTAGGTTTAAGCCGGGCCCATCTAGAATGACTGGGGCTGATGGTGATGGCTTGAAATATACTCAGGAGAGCGGTGGTGCAGATGGAAAGACCCCGGGAGACTCTGTATATAAACACAACTGCCTTACAGCCAACATCGTCCAAAAAATGTCTCACTCCAAAGGATGTCATGACGTCTGGGATCAATGTGAACAGGATGTTGAAAACATTAACCAATGTGAGGTGCATAAAAATCAAATGGATGGGCTTCCTCAAGTGAGAGTGAATGAAAAATATGTACCCATAAAACAAAAAGGGCAGTGAGTTCCCCACAACACCAACACCAATCAGAGCTATGAGGAAAAACGCCAAAATTTTGTCAGGCAGAAATAGTATTTTCATGAAGTTTAGATGTTCTATTTAGGTAAGCTACTGCTCACTGAAGACTAAAGAGAATGTATTTTAATATAATAAATAATGCAATCTGTGAAAGAATGTCATCATGAACAGATCAGTATGAAGAGAGGGTGTGAAAACGTCCATCTCCTCTGTATTTCAGTCCCAGAAAAGGCACATCCAGACACTGACTCTGGAGATTCTTGAGAACCTTGGAATACAGAAGTAAATCTTATGAAGAGGGTGGAATTGAAAGGCTGACACCCAGCACTAAATGTATTACCCAAGAGGACATGCTGGCATGTATGCAAGATAAATTAGAATTTATGGCATTTTTCTTCAGAGTATCAGACTGCATCATTCTCAGCAAACTGACACAAGAACAGAAAAGGAAATGCCACATATTCTCACTCATAGGTGGGTGAGAAAAATGAGAACACATGGACACAGGGAGGGGGGTACTACACACTGGGGTCTATTGGGGGGAATAGGGGAGGGACAGCGAGGGGGAGCTGGGGAGGGATAGCCTGGGGAGAAATGCCAAATGTGGGTTAAGGGGAGGAAGGCTGCAAAACACACTGCCATGTGAGTACCTATGCAACTATCTTGCACGTTCTGCACATGTACCCCAAAACCTAAAATGCAATAAAAATTAAAAAAAAAACAGGTTTGACTATTCTAACCTTTTTAAAGAACATTATGCCGCTAGCACACAAAGAGCAGCATGCATATGTAAACTTCTTTTTTATAGTTTTGGCAGGATACACAACCCTTCCAAGACAAGGATCATTTTAAACACATATGCAGTGGGTAGAGGCCAGGGATGCTGCCAAGTATCCCACAAGCACATGACAATCACACAATACAAAATATGTGGATTCAGGGGCACTCATTCCATGGTTGATAAATCCAATCTGAGAAATATTATGTGTATCTTACTAAATACAATGTTTAAAATCCACATTTTGGTCTGAACATTTTTGGATACTTGTTGTGGAGACAGAATCAGTAGGTTTAAAATATACAGTTAGAATGGAAATGACATGAGATTCATTAAAGTTGACTTTTTAATTTATAAGGTTATGCTTATTGGAAATTAGAGTTCTATACTGTATCATTCTCTCAGTGACTCATTCTTCCACTCATCCAGATGTTTCTCCATCATCTCAAACCATTCTTCTTTTCTAAACAGACATCTAGTGAAATGTGCACATTCCTTTCTTTATTCTGACAAAGTCCATAAGAGTATCCCGAATTTACCAAGTTATTTTCTCTCCGTAGTTATCTTTTTTCCATTGAACACAATTTTCTACTCTGCCATCCAACTCTACCACAGCAACGATATTCTCATCATCTACTGAGAGGAAGAAAAATTCAAAGCAGTTATTGAACACTTAAAATGTGAGACATTTTTTCTTCTATCTATTCATGTTGTGCCTTTTAGCAAGTTAATAATTAGGTTTTATTAATTTGAATTGTTTGCAGTTTTGATGCTTGATAGAATTGACAATTGTTGAACACACACTTGTTTTTGAAATGTAATTTATGTTTAATAGGTGGTGTGACAGTTCACCTAGAAGCTGTTTGGTCATTCACTCCTTGTCCACTTCAGTCAGAACTGTGTATGTGTTCATTCAATATATATATTATGCACACACTAAGAATATATAATGTCATCTATGTATAATATATGTATAATTATGTAATATATAATTATATACATCTACAATATACATACATATGTTTTATATTTGATGTGTATAGGGTACTACACACACCATATAATATGAACACAATGTAATATATATATATTAAACACATCCAAATATTTCACATACACACATACATATATATGTTATTACATATTCTTAGACCACAAAAAGAAACTCTGCAATTTGTGACAACACAGATGAAGCTGGAGCACATGATATTAAGTAAAAGAAGCCAGGCATGGAAAATCAAAAATCTCTGGTCTCACTTATTTGTGGAATCTAGAAATGTCTACCTCAGAGCAAGAGAGTAAAACGGTGGTTGCCCAGGGCTGAGGTATGGGAGCAATGAGGAGCTGTTATCAAAGCATACAAATCTTCAGTTGTAAGATGAATTAGTTCCTGAAATCTCAGTAATAGATAGTCAGCTCAGTTAATAATACCGTGCTGTGTATTTAAAATTTGCTAACGAAGGAGATCTTAAGTGCTCGTGCATCCCCCTACCACACAGGCAACTCTGTCAGATGACACATTTGTTAATTAGAATGATTGTGGTAATAATTTTATATCAGTTTATCAAGTCATATATTTTATACTTAATATGTAGTGTTCATCAGTAACATGTTAATAAAGGTTAGAAAAACATTTGTAACAGAAAATAGTCTAAACACATTAAGCAATGGCAGAGAATGAAAGACTGAAAGAGCTTATATCACAGGTATGCAGTGTCTTACAGATTCCTATTGTAAATATAGAAAACACAGGTCGGTCAAAAGTGAAAGGATGTAAGAAGATACACTCTGAAAATGTTGATCAAAGGAAGCTGGAGTGACCACATGACTATCCAGAACAGTAGACGGCAAGACAAATGTGTCCTGATTCACATTTGTGTGTACCTATGCAACTATCTTGCACGTTCTGCACATGTACCCCAAAACCTAAAATGCAATAAAAATAAATAAATAAATAAATAAAAGACACAGAATGGTTCAAAGTAATCCAAAGAAGATGAAACTCCATGAAATCTAACTAACTAACTAATTAACTAACTAACAGAAATCTATACACACCCAGTAGCATGAGACAAATGTTAAGGCAACAGAATTACTGGATATGAACAAGCCCAGTTCAATAGCAATGAACGCTTTTAATTTGTGTATATAAATACACAGAGCATCAAAATATATGAGAACAGAAAATTAGAAGAAGAAATAAGAAAATCAGCCACTGACGGGGAAGATTTTAACCAAAGTCTCTTAGAAATTAACAGAACCAATGGAAAAAAAAAGAAATGTGAGTTGTGATATAAAAATGTGATCACATCATTTCATACTCTTCATCTACTCTGTAAAAGTCAGCACACTCAGGGACTGTGAAATACCCACCTTCCCTTCTCAGGCACATATGGACCGAATGTAGGTGTAAACAACAAACATTAAAGCCAGTGTCAAAAAATTGCAAAAGTTTAATGTAACAGAACAATTATCTAAAAACAATTATAGCAAAATATAAATAAAAGAAAGAATGGATGAATAAATAAAGGCCCAGTTTCTCAATATTTTTAATACTAAAGCAATTCTTAGTAACCACAAAGTGAAAATAAAAGCTTTATAAGGAAAATGCAGTGTGGAATGTCCATTATGGAAATAAATGTGGAGACTAGATAAGAACCTTCGAAGAAAACAATGACATTTGGAAAGGGATAGCAAAGGGAATCCTAAAATAAGAGAGGGGATGCATGGAAGTAAAGGCAGAATAACATCCAACTACCCGAAGGGGAAATACATGTCAAAATTCAGCATAAAGTTAACAAACCTCTACAAAACTTATGAATATTTTTACAAAGATAAACTGTGCTCGTAAATTTGGAAATTTAGAAGATATTGGCAAATTCCTAGAAGAGTTAACTTACCATAAATAATACTGCAGCTGGAGAGAGTCATAAATATGTAAGCTTCCCCAAGTGAAGTTGAATCGTGGCAAAAGTTGTACCAATAAGCTATCCCAGAGAATGCTAAAGGGGTGAAGTATGCCAAATACTTCTGATAGAAAATATATGTGTAAATTATTTCTATGAATAGAGAAAAGAACATTCTGTTAGTCACACTGCAAGGATAGCACAGCTTGATAGCAAAATGTAATAAACATTGCATGAAAAGTAAGTTGTCAGGGCCGGGCGCGGTGGTTCATGCCTGTAATCCCAGCACTTTGGGAGGCTGAGGCGGGTGGATCATGAGGTCAACAGATTGAGGCCATCCTGGTCAACATGGTGAAACCCTGTCTCTACTAAAAAATACAAAAAATTAGCTGGGCATGGTGGTGCGTGCCTGTAATCCCAGCTACTCAGGAGGCTGAGGCAGGAGAATTGCCTGAACCCAGGAGGCAGAGGCTGCGGTGAGCCAAGCCATTGCACTCCAGCCTGGGTAACAAGAGCGAAACTCCATCTCAAAAAAAAAAAAAAAAAGAAAAGAAAAGTAAGTTGTCAAGACTATTTCACTAATCCAGTGAAAAACAATCCAGAGAAAATCAGTGGGAAAGTAAATTTCAGGCTATGTAAAAATATTCAGACAGCAACTGAAGAATTATTAAAAAATGTAATTTCAGCATTATAAATTTCACATGTATGATTAACCAAGATAGTAGATTAAAGGAGAAAATATGCAAGCACTTCAATGAAAACACTTCATCCATCAATAGATCCATAAGAGATACTAAATAAGGATAGAAATGGAAGACTGAAGAAAGTGAAAACAGATAGAAGAAAAAAGAATACATGTCAATACAAAGAGGAATGAAAAATAGAGGCATATTACAACAGAAATGACATTAGAAACACGCCTCTGAAAGAAAAAGCTGAAGTCTGTGTAAGAAAGTACAGAATGAGGAATGAGAATGTTGAAAAGGTCTTTATACCTTCCTCTCCTTGCCGAGGTTGAGGGGTTGCAGAATCCTAACTAAAGGCAGCTGGCTTCCCCAAGACAGTGAGGCATCTTGGAAAGGCTGGGTCTGACACACAGTGAGTATATATCTGGGACAGATGGCAGGAATTCTCCTCCCAGTGGACATGGATCACTGTGTCACCAGCTTCAATTACCTTGTTTACTGTCCATCATTTTGATGCACCCAGAACAGCAACAAATCACTCTCCCAAAGGCAAAACGGGATTCCTGATAAATTACTATGTTTATTAATGAGGAGAGCAAAATGAGCTTTTGAGAATGTGTGTTTTCCCAAGTTGAACTTCATCAGAAAGTAAACGTCAGAATCTTGGAAGTCATTAAAAGTTACTTTTCACTCAGTGGATAATCCCACAGCCCTTGATATAATGTGACTCTGGAGCAGGACCCAAGAGAACACATTTTCTTTTTCACTGGTCTATAGTGCCTCCTGCTTTTATGGCATGGTTTACCTTCCTTTCTGTTGCAGAAGACACAAGCATCATGTAGAGCATTGAGTTTTATTGTATTTGAACCTTCACAAGGTCAATCAGGATATTATAACACATGTGGCATATCGGTACATCTAAAATTAATATATTCTGCCCTTTTGTTTGGGGTTAAACATTGATGAATGTTTACTTTTATAATTTCAACTGTACACTTGCAGTTTGGTTACATGGGCAATGCAGTGTCATGCTGAGGTTTGGGAGGCAAATGAGTGAGCATAGTATCCAACAGTACTTTTTCAACCTTTTCTCCCCTCCCTCCCTATTCCATCGCTAGTGTCTATTCCTGCTATCTTTATAGCCATGAGTAAAAAATGTTCAATTCCCACTCATAAATGAGAAGTCGTGTATTTTGTGTTCTGTTCCTGCATTAATTCACAGAGGGTAATGGCCATCAGCTGCTTTTATGTTGCCTTAAAAGACATGATGTCAGTCAAAAAAATATGCATTATGATGAGAATGACTTATTCTGTATTTTCAATTTTTAAGATGTTCAATTGCTTCATTAAAAATACTTACATATTTCAGCCGGTAAAATGTTTTCACGTTGTTTTACAACCAGAATGTATTTTTTTCGGTATTTCTACCCAGCATATGTAGCTTAAATATTTTCATTTTTTAAACAATCAGAATGTATTATTTTTGTATTTCTATGCAGACAGTGTAATATGTAGGTGTCTTTTTTTTTAGTTCAATTAGTTTTTGGGGAACAGGTGGTGTTTGGATATACGATGTTCTTTAGCGGTGATTTCTTAGATTCTGATGCACCCATCACTGGAGCAGTGTACACTGTACCCAATGTGTAGTCTTTTATACCACTTCTCTTCCCATCCGTTCTCCTGGGTCCCCAAAGTTGCTTGTATCATTTTTTATGTATTTGTGTCCTCAGAGCTTAGCTCTGTTATGACTGGGAACATACCATGTTTGGTTTTTCTTTCCTGAGTTATTTCAGTTAGAATAATGGTCTCCAATTCTGTCCAGGTTACTGTGAATGCCATTATTTCGGTCCTTTTTATGGCTGAGTAAAATTCCATGATATTTACATATGCCACATTTTCTTTTTCCACTCGTTGATTGATGGGAATTTGAGCTGGTTTCATATTTTTGAAATTTTAAATTGTGCTGCCATAAACATGTGTGTTCAGGTATCTTGTTCTTATAATGAATTTGTTTCCTCTGGGTAAATATTCAGGATTGGGTCTGCTGGATAAAATGGTAGATCTACTGTTAGTTCTTTTTTTTTTTTTCTCCAAGAAAAATCACTTTAATGTGAGATAGTTGTATGATGGTACAGATAGTGCCAGTGAATGCCACGAAAAAGTTTAGGGTTTCACCAAAATTTTAGCAAAATTTCTGGGTTTAAAAATCTGGAATATTATTGCAAAAGTCATGACTGTCATATTTACTCTCCCTCATGTCCTGATCCTGCTGACTTGTCTGCATGGTCAACTAGGAAGCTGGCACAACTATCCTTCTTTGTTCACTTTGGTTACCATCATTAGCTCTGCTGTTGGGCTGCCCACATGTAAGCAGATTTCATGAAAATATCAGGTTCCCTAAGCAACATGAACTGGGAGGCTCAGAGTGGGAAGATTTTCTTAGTCACTGACTTACTGAGAGACTGACTCAAGATTCCCAGGCACTAGACAGAATTAGGAATCATTTCCTCATTGCCTGTGGGAAAAAGAAACTATTTATGAACAGAAGAGTCTGGATGGACTCTAACACAGTTAAGGAAGGTGGAGGCAGTGCATTCTTCAGAAGGGTGGCAGATGGGGCACCACACTTCCCCACAGAGGGGCTGTCCTGTGGTCCTTGCAGGAGTTGCCATCTTCTCCTGCTGCTATCACCACACTGCCTGAAAGAGATGAGGAGGATGATGGAGAGGGAGTCACACAGACTCCAGATAGAAGGAGTGCCCTGGTAAAACTCTCCCCAAGTACAGACCCTACATGGGGTCAACACCAATTACTTAGCCAAACCTTTGTCTAAAACTCCAGGAAGGGAGGCACAAAATAGTGCAGTGTTGTTTTTTTTTTTTTTTTGCCTATCTAGGTGAAGGTTTAACGTCAGCACAGGTAAAACTATTCTTTCCCTCTTTTTTCTCTCCTAGAGTTCTCACCACCTCCTCCCAGGCTAAACCCTTTATGTTGCAGGAAACAGAGAACCCCAGGTAAGACACAGGGCCAGCATCTGTGGCACAAATTTTCCCTCTTCATTCTGAATCCCTCCCTCCTCGCATCTTGAATCCTTTTCCCATTCCTGACCACATCTTCCACCTGTCAAAAAGTCACAGGTGTTTACGAAGAGATTTCTGAGCACACCTTGGACAGAAGTCATGACAATGGGGCCCATGACTGGGAACCTGCTGGGCAAGGTGGCCTGCAGTGTTTGTCTGGAGTACACAGGGGACCGTGGGAGCATCTTCTGTGGCCATGGTCCCTGGCAGGCCTGCATCACTTGTTGTACCACTCTCAGATCCACCACAGGAGCCATGTGCTGTCCATTCCACAAGGAGCCCTTTCAACAGGGAGATGTCAGGCCCAACTGGATTTTGGCCACCCTTGGTCTCCAGTCTCCTACTCTGAAGCCCATGAGTGACAATCCAGCACAGGAAATTTGCTTCTGTGAGCAGCATCTTTTTCTACTGGCAGGATGACGAGCAATTCTTGTGAGTGGTTTGCAAAGATCTTAGCACAAGTGTTAGAGCTGCAGAAGATGAATGATGCTACTGTTCCACAAGGTAGTCTGTCCTTTTGCTGTCTTGCTTAGACCAGAGAAGAACCTTTGGTTGACTTGCTTTAATATTGTCTTCAGTTCTGTTCATCAGGAGTTGCTGAGGGGGTCATTTGGAGTCACCTGGAGATCCAGGCTTGCCAAGCAGCTACTGTCTTCAGCACCAGCTATTGCCCTGCTGGTGGGTAAAGAGGGAGCTCTAATCCTTGAATGTTAAAAGGCTAAAACCCCACTAATCGGAAGTGACGTGCCAGCTGAGACCCGCAGGTCCGCCATAATTGGCCGCCATCACGGCAAGCTGCCCTCTCACCGGACTGGCCAAAAGATAGAAGTGTCAAAGTCCACAAGCCACCCTCCCCCTGCCCTCCTTGGCGACTCCCGGCTTCGCCGGGGGCCTGGCCGGATCCGGGGACTGGAACCTGGATGAGACAGATTGCCTGCTGGGGCGGCCGTCCAGCGCCCTGCGGGGGATGGGCTGCAGCGCTGGAGCACGCGCATGCGCGGGACTCTTTCTCCAGAGGATTCCTCCAGTCACCTGGACGCCCGTATCTCAGCCGCCTGCCCCTCCGGGTCCCTTCTCGCCCTTCATTCTCCTGATGGTTGTCATGGCCAGCCCTCTTTTTCTTTCTTTCACCGCTAGACCTGGCCTTGGCCGCCTGCCGACACCCCAGGTTCCACAGATACAGAACTCGGTGTGGCTTCCGCTTCCGGCGAGTATTGTGTGTCGCGCCGCGGGGCGGGGCGAGGGGGAGGAGGAAGGAGGAAGAAGGGAGGCAGCGCTTCGCCGGCTCCGCTCCCGGACCTAAGCGGGGAAGGTAGGTGCTGTCCCGTCGCCGCCCCCTGGGGCCTGCCCCCACCTGCCCGCTCCACACGCCCCTTCCCAGCGCCCCGCTACCTGTTAGTTGTTTTAGGACTCTTCGCACTGTTTTCCTTAGTAGTTGTACTAGTTTACATTCCCACCAACTTTGTTAAAGTGTTCCCTTTTCACCATATCCAGATCCATTATTTTTTGATTTCTTGATTATGGCCATCCTTACAGGAGTGAGGTGGGATCGCATTGTGGTTTTGATTTGCATTTCCCCGATGAGTGATTTTGAGCATTTTTTCATATGCGTGTTGGCCATTCTTATATCCTCTTTTGAGAATTGTTTATTCATCTCCTTAGCTCACTTTTTGATGGGATTGTTCCTATCACAGTGCATTTTGAAGATGACTTTTAAATTCAAATTCTACTGACTTTGGGTCTTACATCTCAGGAGCAGACCAGATGCAATGTAAAGGGAAGCAAGGGGGACTGTGGTGGGGGGAGGTCTGCAGATGTGCCCCATAGACACAAAATGGGACATGAATCATGAGGTGATCATACTTGCGATGTCTCAGATAGAGCTCAACCTAGATTTTTGTAAAATTATTGAGAAGAACTCATGCTGAAAAGGATTACAGGCGGTGGTGTTTTTCTTACAGTTAGCAGACACCATTAGAATGAAGTGACTGAGAGGGGTTCCAGGGAATTCTAAAAGCTGTTGATGCTCTGTTTCTTGATTTGGGTGCAGGTTTACATGGTGGTGTCCACTCTAAAATTCAGGAGTTGTTTATATTATTTATCTTTACTATTTTTGTTGTATTTCAAAATTGGTAAATGAAAAATTAAAGAAAATTTAATTTACCAAAAATTACCAAAGACTTTTGAAGGAGAGCATGCTTAATGATGAAGCCTGAATTGGCTCTGAAACATTTTGAAAAGAAAAATTTCCAATTGTGTTGGTCAAACAGATGAAGCTCCATTTGATAGAAGGACATACATTGACCATATATATGTGAGCATAACCCTGATAAGATATGGGTGTCACTATGGGTGAGTTTATGCAGACATGAGACACATACCAGTGAATTCTAGTCTTTGTAAAGGTGTGAATCTCCAAGTACTTTGAAACTCTCAGTCTGCACTATTCTTTATAGCTCTTATCATCTATACATAATTTTTTTCTATACCATAAACATTCTATATATTGTCTCTAGTTATTGTGTTCTGTATGTTTAGGTCACTGATATACTTCCAACCCCTAAAATACTGCCTGGAATAAGTGAGGTGGACAAATATATTTGTTGAATGAATTTAAAAGTTGCTGAGAACAGTGCAGTTTAACAGAAATATAATGCAAAGTCTAGATGTAATTTTAGTTATTCCAATAGCTGCATTAAAAAGGAGCAAAACCAAGTAGAAAAATAACTTTTAATTATATGTAATATGTTCATTTAACTCCCCAAATAAACACTTGAACATATAATCAATATAAAAATTGTTTATATGATACTTATGTATAATTATTCATAGTAAGAGTTTATAATCTCTTAAAAATTTATGAAACATGTCAGTTCACAGTAGTCACCTTCTGATTTCCCAATAATTGCAGGATTTCTTTTTCTTAATATAAGTCATTATGGAGACTTCTCTGTTACAGAAGAAGTGTGTCTTCCCTTGGAGACAAAGATACAAAATCCAAGGTGACCCTGCTCGAAGGTGACCACGTTAGGTTAAATATTTCAATAGACTGACTTGACAAAATAGAATGAGCAACCAATGTAGAAGTTCTGTCAAATCCATTTCAGTTCACTAATGAGGCCTGAGAAATGGGTGTGAATGCTGCCATGCGAGACGGTTTTGGTTTCATCAGGTGTGTGGATTGTGATTTTCATATGTTCTTCCACTTCAGTGAAATTCTAGATGGGACCTATCTCTGTACTGCAGATGATGTAGAGTTTACTGTGGTTCTTGTTGAGCTCTCTGCTCAAAGAAATCATGCTATTAGGATTAAAAAACAAGGGCACGGTTTCATTTCATTTCCAGTCAGATCACCATTTTCTGGGCACGGTAGAAAAAGAAGTCACTTCTTTCAAGCCTAAACCCACTAGCTCAAAGAAAGGCAAAGAGGAGGAGGCTGAGGATGGCACTGTTGCTTATGATAACTGTGGGATGAAACTGACTATTGCTTTTCCTTCTTTCTTTCTTTTTCTTTTATTTTACTTTAGGTGCATACTGTATCTGGCATTTCTCCCCATGTTATCCCTCCCCACCCCCCATCCTCCCCACCCTCCGCTGTCTGTTCCCTACCCCTGCAACTGCCCCCAGTGTGTGATGCTCCTCTCCCTGAGTCCATGTGTTCTCATTGTTCAACACCCACCTATGAGTGAGAACATGCAGTGTTTGGCTTTCTGCTCTTGTGTCAGTTTGCTGAGAATGATGGTTTCCAGATTCATCCAAGTCCCTACAAAGGACACGAACTCATCATTTTTTATGGCTGTGTAGTATTCCATGGTGTATATATACCACATTTTCTTTGTCCAGTCTATCATTGATGGGCGTTTGGGTTGGTTCCAGGTCTTTGCTATTGTACACAGGGCTGCAATGAACATACATGTGCATGTATCTTTATAGTAGAATGATTTATAATTCTTTGGGTAGATACCCAGTAATGGGATTGCTGGGACAAATGGAATTTCTATTTCTAGATCATTGAGAAATTGCCTCACTGTCTTCCACAATGGTTGAACTAATTTACACTCCCATCAACTATGTAAGAGTGTTCCTATTTCTCCACATCCTCTCCAGCATCTGTTGTCTCCAGATTTTTTAATGATCGCCATTCTAACTGATGTGAGATGGTATCTTTGCATTTCTCTAATGACCAGTGATGGTGAGCATTTTTTCATGTTTGTTGGCTTCATATATGTCTTCTTTTGTAAAGTGTCTGTTCATATCCTTTGCCCACTTTTGAATGGGGTTGTTTGTTATACTTCAAGTTCTGTGGTATGTGTGCAGAACTTGCAGGTTTGTTACATAGTTAAACACATTCCATGGTGGTTTGCTGCATCTATCATCCTGTCATCTACATTATATTAAGTAAAAGAAGCCAGACACAGAAAGGCAAATAATCTCTGGTCTCACTTATTTGTGGAATCTAGAAATGTTTACCTTAGAGGCACAGAGTAGAAAGGTGGTTGCCCAGGGCTGAGGTATGGGAAAAATGTGGAGATGTTATCAAAGCATACAAATCTTCACTTATAAGATGAATTAGTTCTGGAAATCTTGGGTAATATATGGTCACCTTAGTTAATAATACTATGCTGTATATTTAAAATTCGCTGACATGGGACATCTTAAGTGCTCCTGCATGCCCCCACCCCACAGGCAACTATGTGAGATGATGCATCTATTAATTAAAATGATCATGGTAATTATTTTATAATGTATCTGTTCATCAAGTAATATGTCTTACACTAAAAATATAGTGTTCCATTTATCATTTATACCTCTATACAGCTGAGGAAAACAGTTATAAAAGAAAATAGACTAAACACACTAATCGGTGGCAGAGAACGAAACACTGAAAGAGATCCTATCACAGGTATGACTGTCTTACAGATTCCTATTGTAAATAGAGAAAACACAGATAGGTGAAAAGTAATAGAATGTAAGAATTTATGCTCTGAAAATGTTAATCAAAAGGAAGCTGGAGTGACCACATGACTATCTGAAAATGTAGATGACAAGAAAGCATGTCTTGATTCACATTAAAAAAGAAAATACACAGAATGGTTGAAAGTAATCTAAAGAAGATGAAACGTATAAAATTTAACAGGAATCTAGTACACATCCAATAACATAAAACAAATGTTAGGGTAGCAGAATCACTGGATATAAACAAGGCCATTTCAATAGCAATAAAAGCTTTTAATTTGTGTATGTAAATACACATAGAATCAAAATACATAAGTGAGAACAGAAAATTAGAAAAAGAAATAAGAAACCCAACCAGTGACAGGGAAGATTTTAACCAATTAAAAGAATAAATGGAAAAAAAGAAATGTTATTTGGATATTGAAAATGTGATCACATAATTTCATACTCTTCACCTATCTGCTATAAAAATCAACATACTCAGGGACTGTGAATTACCCACCTTTCCTTCTCAGGCACTTATGAATCAGGAGTAGGTGTAAACAATAAACATTAAAGCAAATGTTAAAAAATTTCAAAAGTTTAATGTAACAGAACAATTATCTAAACACAATTATACGAAAATATAAATGAAAGAATAATTAAGAAGAAAGCCTGATCTCTCAATATTTTTTAATATTAAAGCATTTCTTAGTAACCACAAAGTGAAAACAAAGTCTCTGTAAGGAAAATGCAGTGTGGAATATCCATTATGGAATTAAATATGAAGACTAGATAAGAATATTTGAAGAAAACAGTAACATTTGAAAAGGGATACCAAAGAGAATCCTAAAGCAAGACAGGGGATTGATAGAGGTAAAGGCAGAATAACATCCAACTACTCAAAGTGGAAAAAAATGTCAAAATTCAGCTTCTTGCTAAGAAGTATTAAATTAACAAACCTCTGAAAGACCTATGAACATTTTTACAAAGATAAACTGCCAATAAATTTGGAAATTTAGGAGATAATTGACAAATTCCTAAAAGAATTAACTCACCATAAAGGATACTATAGCTGGAGAAAATCATAAATGTGCAAGCTTCCCGTGGTGAAGCTGAATAGTGGCAAAAGTTGTACCAATAAGGAATCTCAGAGAATGCTTCAGGATGGAAGTATGCCAAATACACCAGATAGAAAGTATATGTGCAAATGATTTCTGTGGATAGAGAAAAGAAGGTCCTGTTAGTCTCATTACAAGAATAGCACAAATTTCATAGGCAAACGTAGTAAAGATTGCTTGAAAAGTACGTTGTCAAGACTATTCCATAAACCAAGTGAAAAACAATCCAAAGAAAATCAGCAAGAAAGTATGTTGCGTGCCATGTAAGATATTCACACAACGACTCAGGAATTATTTAAAAATGTAAGGTAAGTTCAGCATTATAAACTTCATCTGTATGATTAGCCACAATAGTAGATTAAAGGAGAAAATATGCAAGCACTTCAATGGATACACTTCATCCATGGAATAGATCCATGAGAGATACTAAATAAGAATAGAAATGGAAGACTGAAGAAATTCAAAGCAGCTGGAACCCAAAGAATACATGTCAGTAAAAAGAGGAATGAAAAATAGAGGCATATTATAATAGAAATGAAGTTAGATACATGCATTTGAAAGAAAAAATTGATGTCTGTTTAGGAAAGTACAGAATGGGGAAGTAGAATGTTGGAAAGCTCTTCATACCTCCCTCTCCTTGCCAAGTCTGAGGGGTTGTAGAATCCTAACTAAAGGCAGCTGGCCTCCCCACGATAGTGAGGCATCTTGGAAAGGCTGGGTCTGACACACAGTGAGTGTAAATCAGGGACAGCTGGCAGGAGTTCTCCCAGTGGACATGGATCACTGTGACACCTGCTTCCTCAGTGACCTTGTTTACTGTCCCATCATTTTGATCCACCCAGAACAGCAACAAATCACTCTCTCAAAGGCAAAATGGGATTCCTGATAAATTATTATGTTTATTAACTAGGAAAGCAAAGTCAGCTTTTGAGGATGTATGTTTTCCCAAGTTGAACTTCATCAGAAAGCAAACTTTAGGATCTTGGAAGTCATTAGAAGTTACTTTTCACAGAGAGATCCAAGATGGCTGATCGCTAACAGCTCGGGATTGTAGCTCCCAGTGAAAGCTCAGAAAACGTGAGGACGTCACACTTTCAGAGGAATTTTCCTCGCTCACGGACCAGAAGATTTCCAGTGGAGGAGCCCCGCGGGTCGCCAGTGCGACTTCTGTGGCCGGCGCAGCGGTTTTGTTGTCGCTTCAGCGCAGCAGCTCTTCGTGCACAGTAAACGGGACTGGTTCCCCTACTGACTGGTGTTTGGAGCTCCGGGGAGGCAGAGCCGCTTGTTGCGGACTCAAGAAGGAAGCCAGAGCGGAGATCTCCAGGCAGAAGAGCACCGTCAATGTTATCCCTGCTATTTTGGCTGGCGCAGAGGGTTGCTCGTATTCCAGCACTGGGAATCAATAAATTGGACATCCCCTCAGGAACCTAATCAGAAAGGCGCTAATTGTAAAGACAACAAATGGATAAAATCACAATAAAGGGGGAAAAAAAAAGGCTAAAAGGGCTGAGAATACCAAAAATCAGAACCCCTCTTCCTCTACAGGGGATAGCAATTCCTCATCAGAAACGGAACAAGCCCCGATGGAAAAGGACTGTGTTCCATTATCTGAAGTAGGCTTCAAAAGGTGGATGATAAAAAATTTTGGGGAGTTGAAAGAACTTGTTCTAACCCAATGTAAATAAACTAAGAACTTTGAAAAAAGGTTTGACGAAATGTTAAAAAGAATGGACAATATAGAGACGAATATAAATGAACTAATGGAGTTGAAAAATACAACATGAGAACTTAGTGAAATATGCACAAGTTTGAATAGCCGAATTGATCAATCAGAAGAAGGGATATCAGAGGTCGAAGACCAACTTAATGAAATAAAATGAGAAGACAAGAATAGAGAAAAAAGGATAAAAAGGAATGAGCAAAGTCTCCAAGAAATATGGGACTGTGTGGAAAGACCTAATCTACGTTTGATAGGTGTACCTGAATGTGATGGAGAGAATGAATCCAAGCTGGAAAATACTCTTCAGGATATTATCCAGGAGAATTTTCCCAATCTAGCAAAGCAGGACACTATTCAACCTCAGGTAATACAGAGAACACCACAGAGATATTCCTCAAGAAGAGCAACCCCAAGGCACATAATCGTTAGATTCACCAGGGTCGAAACGAAGGAGAAGATACTAAGGGCAGCCAGAGAGAAAGGTCAGGTTACCCACAAAGGGAAGTCTATCAGACTTACAGCAGATCTCTCAGCAGAAACCCTACAAGCCAGAAGAGAGTGGGGGCCGATATTTAACATCCTTAAAGAACAGAACTTTCAGCCCAGAATTTCATATCCTGCCAAACTAAGCTTCACAACTGAAGGAAAAATAAAATCTTTTATGAACAAGCAAGTACTCAGAGATTTTATTACCACCAGGCCTGCTTTACAAAAACTTCTGAAAGAAGCATTACACACAGAAAGGAACAACCAGTATTAGCCTTTCTAAAAATATACCAAAAAGTAAAGAGCATCAACCTAAAGAAGAATTTACATCAACGAATGGATAAAATAGCCAGTTAACATCAAATGGCAGTAATCCTAAATTTAAATAGACTAAATCCCCTAATCAAAAGATACAGCCAAAACCTAACGGTATACTACATCCAGACCCATTTTATATCCAAAGATACACAAAGACTAAAAACAAAGGGTTGGAGAAAGATTTACCAACCAAATGGAGAGCGAAAATAAATAAATAAACAAAAAGGAGTTGCAATTCATGCATTTGATAAAACAGATTTCAAAGCAACAAAGACAGAGTGGTATAAGGATCAATGCATCCTAACACCCAGATACATAAGACCCATAAAAAGATTTAGACTCAACGAGACAGAAAATTAATAAGGATATCCAGAATTTGAACTCAGATCTGGAACAAGTAAACTTAATAAGTACTTACAGAGCTCTCCACTTTAGATACATAAAATATACATTCTCCACTTTAAATACACAAAATATTGATCGGCCATTATTAATACCCATTCATAGAATAAAGCAATATTCCTGTTTTCTCTCCCTCTTTTTCTTCCTCTATTTTCCTCTCCTTCTTTAAAAAGAAAAAATCCTTCCCAATGACAAGCACTGACCATAACAAACAAAGCCAGCAGGTCACAAAAAAATAAAAATAAAAATAATAAAAAAAAGAAGTTACTTTTCACTTAGTTGGTGGAAATTACCACAGCCCTTGATGCAATGTGACTACTGAGCAGGACCCGAGAGAACACATTTTCTGTTTCCTTGGAGTCTGTAGTGCCTCCTGCTTTTATGATGTGGTTTAAATTCCTTCCTGTTCAGAAGGCAGACTTATCATGCATGGCATTGAATTTTATTGTATCTGAGCCATCACAAGGATCAATGAGGATATTGATAAGTGGTTTATCGGTACTTCTAAAATTAATATATTCTGCCCTTTTGCTTTGGGTTAAACATTCTTGAATGTTTATTTTTACAATTTCAACTTTTAGATTCAGGGAGTACATGTACAGTTTGGTTACATGGGCATATTGTCTAATGCTGAGGTTTGGAGTGCAAATGATACCATCACCCAGATAGTAAGCATAGTACCTATCAATAAGTTTTTCAACCTTTTCTCCCTTCCTTTCTATTCCTACACTCGGGTCTATAATTGCCATCTTTATGTCCATAAGTAAAACATGTTCCATTCCCACTTACAAATCAAAACTTGTGTTTCCCGTTTCCTGTTCCTGCATTAAATCACTGAGGATAATGTCCATCAGTTGCATTTATGTCGACTCAAAAGACACAATGTCAGTCAACAAATACGTATTATGATAAAAACCACTTTTTCTATATTTTCAATTTTTAAGATGTTAAAGTTCTTCATTAATAAATACATATTTCATTATGTAAAATGTTCTCTTTTTTATTAAAATGAGAATTTTTTTTTGGTATTTCCACCCTGACAGTGTAACATGTAGCTTTTTTTAAAGTTTGATAAGTTTTTAAGGAACAGGTGGTGTTTTGTTCCATGTATATGTTCTTTAGCGGTGATTTCTGAAATTCTGGTGCCCCCATCACTTGAGCAGTGTACACTGTACCCAATGTGTAGTCTTTTTTTTTAAATTGCATTTTAGGTTTTGGGGTACATGTGCAGAACATGCAAGATAGTTGCATAGGTACACACGTGGCAGTGTGATTTGCTGCCTTCCTCCCCTTCACCCACATCTGGCATTTCTCCCCATGCTATCCATCCCCAACTCCCTACCCACTGTCCCTCCCCATTCCCCCCAGTAGACCCCAGTGTGTAGTGCTCCCGTCCCTGTGTCCATGTGTTCTCATTGTTCATCACCCGCCTATAAGTGAGAACATGCGGTATTTCATTTTCTGTTCTTGTGTCAATTTGCTGAGAATGATGTTCTCCAGATTCATCCATGTCCCTACAAAGGACACAAACTCATCATTTTTTATTGCTGCATAATATTCCATGGTGTATATGTGCCACATTTTCCCAGTCCAGTCTATCATCGACGGGCATTTGGGTTGGTTCCAGGTCTTTGCTATTGTAAACAGTGCTTCAATGAACATTCGTGTGCTGTGTCCTTATAGTAGAACGATTTATAGTCCTTTGGATATATACCCAGTAATGGGATTGCTGGGTCAAATGGAATTTCTATTTCTAGGTCCTTAAGGAATCACCACACTGTCTTCCACAATGGTTGAACTAATTTACACTCCCACCAGCAGTGTAAAAGTGTTCCTATTTCTCCACATCCTCTCCAGCATCTGCTATCTCCAGATTTTTTAATGATCGCCATTCTAACTGGAATTTATCCATTTTTTCCAGGTTTACTAGTTTATGTGCATAGAGTTGTTTGTAATATTCATTGACGGTGGTTTGGATTTCTGTGGAATCTGTGGTGATTTCCCCTTTATCGTTTTTTATTGCATCTATTTGGTTATTCTCTCTTTTCTTTTTTATTCATCTGGCTAGTGGTCTGTCTATTTTGTTGATCTTTTCAAGAAACCAGCTGTTGGATTTATTGATTTTTTGAAGGGTTTTTTTGTGTCTCTGTCTCCTTCAGTTCTGCTCTGATCTTAGTTATTTCTTGTCTTCTGCCAGGTTTTGCGTTTTTTTGATCTTGCTCCTCTAGCTCTTTCAATTTTGACGATAGGGTGTCAATTTTGGATCTCTCCACTCTTCTCATGTGGGCACTTATTGCTATATATTTTCCTCTAGAGGCTGCTTTAAATGTGTCCCAGAGATTCTGGTATGTTGTGTCTTCATTCTCGTTGGTTTCGAAGAACTTCTTTATTTCTGCCTTCATTTCATTGTTTATCCAGTCAACATGCAAGAGCCAATTGTTCAGTTTCCATTAAGCCGTGCGGTTCTGAGTTAGTTTCTGAATTCTGAGTTCTAACTTGATTGCACTGTGGTCTGAGAGACTGTTTGTTATGATTTCAGTTCTTTTGCATTTGCTGAGGAGTGATTTACTTCCAATTATGTGGTCAGTTTTCAAGTAGGTGTGATGTGGTGCTGCGAAGAATGTATATTCTGTGGATTTGGGGTGGAGAGTTCTGTGAATGTCTATGAGGTTTGCTTGTTCCAGGTCTGAGTTCAAGTCCTGGATATGCTTGTTAATTTTCTGTGTGGTTGATCTGTCTAATATTGACAGTGGAGTGTTAAAGTCTCCCACTATTATTGTGTGGGAGTCTAAGTCTCTTTGTAAGTCATGAAGAACTTGCCTTATATATCTGGGTGCTCCTGTATTGGGTTCATATATGTTTAGGTTCATTAGCTCTTCTTGTTGTATCGATCCTTTTACCATTATGTAATGTCCTTCTTTGTCTCTTTTGATCTTTGTTGCTTTAAAGTCTATTTTATCAGAGACGAGAATTGCAACTCCTGCTTTTTTTTTGCTCTCCATTTGCTTGGTAAATCTTCCTCCATCCCTTTATTTTGAGCCTTTGTGTATCCTTGCATGTGAGATGAATTTCCTGGGTACAGCACACTGATGGGTTTTGGTTTTTTATCCAATTTGCCAGCCTGTGTCTTTTGATTGGTGCATTTAGCCCATTTACATGTAGGGTTAATATTGTTATGTGTGAATTTGATACTGCCATTTTGATTCTAGCTGGCTGTTTTGCTCATTAGTTAATGCAGACTCTTCATTTTATTGATGCTCTTTAGCATTTTGTGTGTTTTTGGAGTGGCTGGTACTAGTTGTTCCTTTCTATGTGTAGTGCCTCTTTCAGGAGCTCTTGTAAAGCAGGCCTGGTGGTGACAAAATCTCTGAGTACTTGATTGTTTGCGAAGGATTTTATTTTTCCTTCACTTATGAAGCTGAGTTTGGCTGGATATGAAATTCTGGGTTGAAAGTTCTTTTCTTTAAGGATGTTGAATATTGGCCCCCACTCTCTTCTGGCTTGTAGGGTTTCTGCCAAGAGATCTGCTGTGAGTCTGATGGGCTTCCCTTTGTGGGTAACCCAACCTTTCTCTCTGGCTGCCCGTAGCATTTTGTCCTTCATTTCAACCCTGGTGAATTTGACGATTATGTGCCTTGGGGTTGCTCTTCTTGAGGAATATCTTTGTGGTGTTCTCTGTATTTCCTGGATTTGAATACTGGCCTGCCTTGCTAGGTTGGGGACAATGTGTAGTCTTTTATCGCACTCTCCATCCTTCCCTTTTCCCCAAGTCCCTAAAGTCCCTTGTGTCATTCTTAGGCCTCTGTGTCCTCATAACTTAGCTCCCACTTATGAGTGAGAACATACCATGTTTGTGAGGGAATGTATTCTCTTCCCGGGTCCACAAGGAGGTGTAATTTCAAAGGCAAGAACTTCCCAGCACCATACCTCCCCCACCACCTGGGAATTAGAGGTCTTTGTTTAGACTTTCGCATTCATGGGAAAATAATCAAAGTCCATAATTCTAGCAGAAGTTTAAAGGAACTCCTTTCACAGGAAGAGAAAATTGAATGGGGTGAGAGAGGGCACCCTTGTCTAGTGCCAGTTTTCAAAGGGAATGCTTCCAGTTTTTGCCCATTCCGTATGATACTGGCTGTGGGTTTGTCATAAATAGCTTTTATTATTTTGACATATGTTCCATCAGTACCTAGTTCACTGAGAGTTTTTAGCATAAAGCGTTGTTGAATTTTGTCAAAGGCCTTCTCTGCATCTGTTGAGATAATCGTGGTTTTTGCCTTTGCTTCTGTTTATGTGATGGATTACGTTTATAGATTTGCTTATGTTGAACCAGCCTTGTATCCCAGGGATGAAGCCTACTTGATCGGGGTGAATAAGCTTTGTGATGTGCTGTTGTACTCAGTTTGCATGTATTTTATTGAAGGTTTTTGCATCAATGTTCATCATGGATATTGGCCTGAAATTTTGTTTTCTAATTGTGTCTCTGCCAGGTTTTGTTAACAGGATGATGTTGGTCTCATAAAATGAGTTAGGGAGGATTCCCTCTTTTTTTATAGTTTGGAATAGTTTCAGAAGGAATGGTACCAGCTCCTCTTTGTACCTCTTATAGAATTTGGCTGTAAACCTGTTTGGACCTGGACTTTTTTTGGTTGGTAGGCTTGTTGGGTACCAACCCTAACACTGTTTGTGGGTTCCCTGAGCTCTGGCCATGAAGAGGGTTTGAGAAAGGAAATAAAGAGAAAGACACAGAGATAGAGTTATAAAGGGCTGTGGGTCCAGGGGACCAACATAAGCTGCAAGGACCACATTGGCCCTGAGCTCTGGTGTCCACAGGCTTTCATTAGGTATACACATTTGTTAACTGAGGGGTGGAAAGCCAGGGGCGTGGTTAATGGGGGAAGGCCTTGAAACTACTGTGCGGTAAGATGGCCAGGGGAAGCATGAGTTATTAGAATAAAATAGGACAAAATAGTTTTTCTAAGAAAAACTACTGTAGTACACCAAGTTTTACCACTGATCATTATCGATATGCAGCTGCACAGGAACACAGCAGGTAGGCACACCAAGTCTGACCACACAGAATGCATCAAGGGGCTTTTATCTCCCAAGCACTGTTGACATAGAGTGACTGAAGTTATCCTGTATTCTGAGAACACAGGCAGAGCAGGAGGTGTTCCACTATCTCTGCCCACAAGGCCTTCCTGCCTAACCAGCATCTATCTGCAAAGACCCTCCTGGATCTTGTGAGCAGAGGTCGCCGACCTTTCCCGGATGCTTACACAAGCCCTCTTTGTGAGACCCCTGTGCAGACCCCATGTTGGAAGGAGTTCGTGGGACCAAGGCAGTGTTCTCCTGCCCTGCAACCACACCTTAGATGTACCACAGTTAATGGGCGCTCTCAGACGGTCTAACTTTAGGTCTCCCATTTCTGCTTTTGCTCAGACTTTTATAAGCTACAAGCTGTTCTCTTTTGTGCTGTGCTTTTCATTCACCATTGTTTATTCCAGGGTATAAACTTAAGTGTACCATGAACTCTACAAGCTGATAAGTAAATCAAACTTATATTTGTTTAATCAGTAATAGTAGAGACAGCATACATCTGCCCCGGTCATCTGGGCCCACATAGGCTATTAATTGCTACCTCAACTTTAGACCTTGTTATTATTGGTCTATTCAGGGATTCAACTTCTTCCTAGTATAGTCTTGGAAGGGTGTAAGTGTTCACGAATGTATCCATTTCTTCTGGAGTTACTGGTTTATATGCATAGAGTTTTTTGTAGTAATCTCTGATGGTAGTTTGTATTTCTTTTTTTTTTTTTTGAGATGGAGTTTCGCTGTTGTTACCCAGACTGGAGTGCAATGGCACGATCTCGGCTTACCGCAACCTCCGCCTCCTGGGTTCAAGCAGTTCTCCTGCCTTGGCCTCCCGAGTAGCTGGGACTACAGGCGCGCACCACCATGCCCAGCTAATTTTTGTATTTTTAGTAGAGATGGAGTTTCACTTTGTTGACCAGGATGGTCTCGATCTCTTAATCTCATGATCCACTCACCTTGGCCTCCCAAAGTGCTGGGATTATAGGTGTGAGCCACTGCGCCTGGCTGGTAGTTTGTATTTCTGTGGAATCGGTGGTGATATCCCCTTGATCATTTTTTATTGCATCTATTTGATTCTTCTCTGTTTTCTTTTTTATTAGTCTGGCTAGTGGTCTATCTATTTTGTGGATCTTTTCAAAAAACCAGCTCCTGGATTTATTGATTTTTTGAAGGGTTTTTTGTGTATCTGTCTCCTTCAGTTCTGCTCTGATTTTAGTTATTTCTTGTCTTCTGCTTTTGAATTTGTTTGATCTTATTCTTTTAATTGTGACAATAGAGTACTGGTTATAGATCTTTCCTCACTACTCATGTGGGTGTTTAGTGCTATAAATTTCCCTGTAGACACTGCTTTCAGTGTGTCCCAGAGATTCTGGTACACTATGTCTTCCTTCTCATTGGTTTCGAAGAACATCTTTATTTCTGCCTTCATTTTATCATTTATCCAGTAGTTATTCAGGAGTAGGTTGTTCAGTTTCCATGTAGTTGTGCAGTTTTGCATGAGTTTCTTAATTCTGAGTTCTAATTTGATTGCACTGTGGTCTGAGAGAGGGGTTGTTATGATTTCTGTTCTTTTGCATTTGCTGAGGAGTGATTTACTTCCAATTATGTGGTCAGTTTTAGAGTAAGTGATGTGGTACTGAGAAGAATGTATATTCTGTGGATTTGGGGTGGAGAGTTCTGTAGATGTCTATTAGTTTCAGTTGGTCCAGATCTGCATTCAAGTACTTGATATCCTAGTTAATTTTCTGTCTCGTTGATCTAATATTGACAGTGGAGTGTTAAAGTCTCCCACTAGTAGTGTGTGGAAGTCTAATTCTTTTTGTAGGTCATTAAGAACTTGCCTTATGTGTCTAGGTGATCCTGTATTGGGTGCATATATATTTAGGATCGTTAGCTCTTCTTGCGGCATTGGTCCTTTTACCATCATGTAATACCCTTTTTTTGTCTCTTTTGATCTTTGTTGCTTTAAAATCCATTTTATCAGAGACTAGGATTGCAACTGTGCTTTATTTTGTTATCCATTTTCTTGGTAAATCTTTCTTCATCTTTTTGTTTTGAGTCTATGTGTATCTTTGCATGTGAGATGGGTCTCCTGAATATAGCACATCGATGAGTCTTGACTTTTTATCCAATTCGCCAGTCTGTGTCTTTTGATTGAGGCATTTAGCCTGTTTACATTTAAGGTTTATATTGTTATGTGTGAATTTGATCCTGCCATTTTGATACTAGCTGGTTGTTTTGCTCATTAGTTGATGCAGTTTCTTCATTGTGTCAATGGTTTTTACCATTTGGTACATTTTTGCAGTGGCTGGTACTGGTTGTTCCTTTCCATGTTTAGTGCTTCCTTCAGGAGCTCTTGTAAGGCAGGCCTGGTGGTGATGAAATCTTTAAGCAATTGTTTGTCCATAAAGTATTTTATTTCTCCTTCACTTATGAAGCTTATTTTGGCTGGGTATAAAATTCTAGGTTGAAATTTCTTTTCTTTAAGGATGTTGAATATTGGCCTCACTCTCTTCTGGCTTGTAGGGTTTCTGCTGAGAGATCTGCTCTGAGTCCAGTGGGCTTCCCTTTGTGGGTAACCTGACCTTTCTCTCTGGATGCCCTTAGCATTTTTTTCTTCATTTCAACCTTGGTGAATCTGATTATTATGTGCCTTGGGGTTGCTTTTCTTGAGGAATATCTTTGTTGTGTTCACTGTATTTCCTGGATTTGAATGTTGGTCTGCCTTGCTAGATTGGTGAAGTTCTCTTGGGTAATATCCTGAGGAGTGTTTTCTAGCTTCAATTCATTCTCCCTGTCACGTTCAGGTACACTGATCAAACGTTGATTAGATCTTTTTACATAATCCCATATTTCTTGGAGGCTTTGTTAATTTCTTTTCACTCTTTTTTTTTTTCTTGAGACGGAGTTTTGCTCTTGTTACCTAGGCTGGTGTGCAATGGTGTGATCTCGGCTCATCGCAACCTCCGCCTCCTGGGTTCAGGCAATTCTCCTGCCTCAGCCTCCTGAGTAGCTGGGATTATAGGCATGTGCCACCATGCCCAGCTAATTTTTTTTTGTATTTTTAGTAGAGATGGGGTTTCACCATGTTGACCAGGATGGTCTTGATCTCTTGACCTCATGATCCACCCTCCTCGGCCTCCCAAAGTGCTGGGATTACAGGCTAGAGCCACTGCGCCCAGCCTCTTTTCACTCTTTTTTCTCTAATTTAAGCTTTGTTCCCTTACTGACGAGGAGTTGTGATCCCTTGGAGGAGGAGAGGCATTCTGCTTTTTGGTGATTTCATCCTTTTTATGCTGGTTTCTTCCTGTCTTCGTGGATTTATCTACCTTTGTTCTTTGAAGTTGGTGACTTTTGGATGGGGTCTCTGTGTGGACATCCTTTCTGATGATGTTGAAATTATTTCTTTTTGTTTTTTAGTTTTCCTGCTAACAGGCCCCTCTGCTGCAGGACTGCTGGAGGTTCACTCCACACCCTGCTTGCCTGGGAATCACCTGCAGGGGCCGCAGAACATCAAGTACTGCTGCCTGACCTTTCCTCTGGTAGCTTCATCCCAGAAAGGTCCCCGCCAGATTTCAGCCTGAGCTCTCCTGTATGAGGTGTCTTTTTGGATATACAGGGGTCAGGGAGCTTCTTGAGGAAGCAGCCTGTCCCTGATCAGAGCTCAAGTGCTATGCTGGGAGCACCGTTGCTCCCTTCAGAGGTGCTGGACTAGGTGCGGAACTCACAACCATTCCTTTTCCCAGGTGCTCTGTCCCGTGAAGGTTGGGCTTTATTTATAAGTCCCTGATGGGCTGCTGCCTTTTTTCAGAGATGCCCTGCACAGCAAGGAGGGAGTCTAGTCACAGTCTGCTTGCAGAGGTGTTGCTCAGCTGCCGCAGGCTCTGCCCAGCTGCTGTGTAAACTTCCTTGCGATATTGTTTGTACAGGTAAGGTTAGAACTGCCTTGGTAATGGCGGATTGCCTCAGTAATGGCAGATTCCTTCCCCCCACTGAGCTCGACGATTCCTGTTTGGAGCTCAAACTGCTCTGCTGGCTGTGAAAATATCAAACCAGTGGGTTTCAGTTTGCTGGTCTTTGTGGGGGTGGGATCTGTCGAGCCGGGTAACTTGGCTCCCCACATTCAGACCCCTTTTTTTCAGGGGAATGGGTGGCTCTGTCTCACAGGCATTTCAGGCACCAGCTAAAACGGCTGCCCAGATTTGTGCTGGAAACCTGTGGTGCTTGTCTGCCTGGTGGGAATCTCCTGGTCTGTGAGTGGTAAAGATCATGGGAGAAGCACAGTATCTGAACCTGAGTGCTCTAGTGGCCGGAAAAGTCCCTGATGGCGTTTATTGGGTAGGAGGGGTGTCTGCCAGCCTGTTGCACTTCCTAGGTGAGGCAGCGCCCCACCCTGCCTCAGTTTACCCTCCTTGGGCTACACCCACTGTCCAACCAGTCTTACTGCAATAAATCTGGTACTTTGGTAAGAAATACGGAGATCACTGACCTTCTGCATTGCTCTCTCTGGGAACCGCGCTCCGGAGCTGTTCCTATTAGGCCTTCTTGGTGGAAGTCCCCCTGTCGGCTTTTCTTATATCTTTTTTTTTGAAAATTGTCTATTCATGTCCTTAGCTCACTTTTTGAGGGGACTGTTCCTATCACAACACATTTTGAAGATGACTGTTCTACTGACATTTTTTCAGATTCTACTGACATTTTTTTCTTATATCTCATGAGGAGACCTGATGCAATGTCAAAGGAACCAAGGGATAATTGTCAATTACCAATTTGATAATCTTTAAAAGAAATACAATAGCTTTAAATAAAAGGATGTTTTTTCAGTCAGTAATTTCAGTGAGTGTAGTCTAGCCCCAACAGGCCAGTTGTGCCACTTTATGCATAGACATGTTTCATGATAGGGCACCTGTAATTAGAAATGAGAATGTACTAAATGTGGGCTAATACTGGAGGCTCAGGTAAGCCACAGAGTTGTAGCTACATGGCATACTGTACCCTATTAAAGTCATATGTAGGAATACTTTCAACCATACAGAAAATATACAATCTCATATGACGAATACCTACAAAGATACATAATGTAAATGAGGTGTTTATTTAAGTCCTTTAACAAGGACATTTTAAGTACCATCCTCAGGCAAGTGCCCGAGCTGGAGGCAGTCAGCCAAGTCAAATGAACGTCCAGTTATAAAACACAACCTATCAATGTGTAATGTCACCTGCGAAACACATACAACAAATGCCAGGATGTTTACTGTGCCCGTGTGTATGTCTTAGAAATATATAATAGGATCAGTATGACTTTTTCTGTATTTTCAACTTTTACGTTCATGTGTGTCATAAATAAATAAATATATTTCGTTTGGCAAAATGTTTTTCATCTTCTTTGCAATTGAAATGTATTTTGAAGATGAGTGTTAAATTCAGATTCTACCAACCTTGGATATTCTTTCTTTTGAGAGGACCAGATGCAATGTAAAGGGAAGCAAGGGAGCCCTGGTCAGGAAGGTCTACAGATGCACCTCATGGACACAGAATAAAAAATGAGTCATGATGTGATCATACTTGAGATGTTTCAGATAGAGCTCAACCAAGATTTTGTAAAATTATTGAGGAAGAATTCATGCTAGAAATGATTACACTAGGTGGTATTATTCTTCCTGTGCATAGAAACCATTAGGAAGAAGGAGAGTCTGAGAGGCATTCCAGGGACTTCCAGCAGCTGTTGAGATGTTCTGTTTTTAGTTCTGGGTGCAGGTTTACATGGTGATGTCCACTATAAAGACTCAGGAGTGGTTTATATCCTGTGTGCTTACCATTTTTGTTGTACTTCAAAACTGGCAAAGAAAAAAATCAACTGACGCTTTTGAGGGAGAGCATGCTTAACTATGAAGACTGAATTGGATCTGAAATATTTTCAAAAGACAAATTTCCAAACAACCCCATCAAAAAGTGAGTGAATAATATGAGCAGACACATTTCAAAAGACGACATTTATGCAGCCAACAGACATATGAAAAAAAGCTCATTATCTCTGGTCATTAGAGAAATGCAAATCAAAACCACATTGAGATACTATCTGATGCCAGTTAGAATGGTGATCCTCAAAAAATCTGGAGACAACAGATGCTGGAGAGGATATGGAGAAACAGGAATGCTTTTACACTGCTGGTGGGAGTGTATATTAGTTCAACCATTGTGGAAGCCAGTGTGGCAGTTCCTCAAGGATCTAGAAGTAGAAATTCCATTTGATCCAGCAATGCCATTACTGGGTATATACCCAAAGGATTATAAATCATTCTGTTATCAAGACACATGAACACGTATGTTCACTGTGACACTGTTTACAATAGGAAAGACTTGGAACCAACCCAAATGCCCATCAGTGATAGACTGGATAAAGAAAATGTGGCACATATATACCATGTAATACTATGCAGCCATAAAAAAGGATAAGTTCATGTCCTTTGCAGGGACACAGATGAAGCTGGAAACCATCATTCTCAGCAAACTGACACAAGAGCAGAAAACCAAACATCACAAGTTCTCACTCGTAAGTGGGTGTTGAACATTGAGAACACGTGGACACAGGGAGGGGAACATCACACACTGGGGCCTGTTGGGTGGTGGGGGGCTAGGGAGGGATTGGGGAGGGATAACATTAGGAGAAATACCAACTGTAGATGACGGGGGAATGCAGACAGCAAACCACCATGATATTTGTATACCTATGTAACAATCCTGAATGATCTGTCCATGTCAAAGTATAACAAAAAAAAGAAAAATTTCCAATATTATTAGTCAAAGAGATGACACTCCATTGGACAGTAGGACATACATAGATTACAAATGAAATATGTCAACATAATCCTGTTAATGTATGGGTGTTGTTATAGGTGGATTTATCCCAACATGTGACATATAGCAATGAATTCCATTCTATGTAGAGTGAATCTCCAGGTACTTAGAAGCTCTCAATCTACACTGTTCTTTCTAGCTCTTATCATCTGTACATATATTTTTTTCTATACCATGAACATTCTGTAACTCTCTTTATCGTGTTTTGTATGTTTAGGTCACTGATATTCATCCAACCCCTAATATGCTGCCTGAAATATGTGAGGTGATCAAATTCATTTGTTGAATGAATTTAAAAAGTTGCTTAGAGCAGTGTAGTTTAACAGAAATATAATGCAAAGTGTAGATATAATTCTAAGTATTCCAGTAGTTCCATTAAAAAGGAGCAAAACCAAGCAGAGAAACTACTTTTAATCAGATGTAGTATATTCATTTAATCCCCCAAATAAAAACTTGAACATAAAAATCAATGAAAATTGTTTATATGATACTCATATACAATTATTCATATAAGACTTTATAATCTCTTTTAAAAATGTATGAAATGTATCAATTCAAAGTAATCACATTCTGACTGCCCAATAACTGCAGGATTATTTTTCTCAATATAAATCATTATTGAGACTCCTCTGTTGCAGAAGGGGTATGGGAGATTAGATCATGATTGAATGCTCTTTAAGAAATGATAATTCTCATCTTAGAGGTGAAGAAATATATTGAGAAATTAGTGTATTATTTTTCACGAGTACAAAAGGGCAGATAGTTGGGTAGCATGAGGAAATAATTTCAGTAATCATCTGCAGTCTCGGGTTTTTCTCAGTCCTATAATACAAATAGAAAGTCATGAAGGAATTTAAGCAATAAAAGAACGTGAAGCAACTGACCAGCAGAAGGATGGTGTGGGTGGCTCTGTGTTCAGGAGGTGGCTGGGAAGAGAGGCTGGGGCTGTGCAGATGCTGGGCTCTCCTGTGGTGTCTGTGGAGGAGGCTCACCGTGTAGATGCTGATCCCAACCATGAGGAGCACAAACAGGAGATCTCGAGTCAGTATGACAGTTGTATAGAACGCTGGTTGGAGGCGTCCAAAATGCCTAGTGTGACAGTAGACTTGAGAATACCCACGACCAACATCAGTGAAATTGTTTCTGGCTTCTACAGTTTCAATAACATGGATGTAGATCAGCATGTTGAGGATCCAGAAGAAAAGGAAAGAGGGGAAAATGCAGGTAGAGAGTTTAGGTTTAAGCCGGGCCCATATAGAATGACTGGGGCTGATGGTGATGGCTTGAAATGTACTCAGGAGAGCGGTGGTGCAGATGGAAAGACCCCGGGAAACTCTGTATATATACAAAACTGTTTTACAGCCAACACTGTCCAAAAAATGTCTTATTCCAAAGGATGCTGCGACGTCTGGGATCAATGTGAACATGATGGTGATAACATTGACCAATGTGAGGTGCATAAAAATCAGATGAATCGGCCTTCTCAAGTGAGAGTGAATAAAAAATATGTACATATAAAATACAAAATTCTGTGAGTTCCCCACAACACCAACAAAAATCTGAGCTATGAGGAAAAACGCCCAAATTTCATCACTTGGAAATATTATTTTCATGATGTTTTATATGTTCTACTAAACATCTGAAGGCAAGCCACTCCTCATTGAAGACTAAAGGTAATATATTTTAAAATGATAATGTAATCCATGGAAGAATATAATTATAAACAGGTAAGTATGAAGAGATGGTATGAAAATGTCCAGTTCCTCTGTATTTTAGTCCCATATGTGGCACATCCAGAAACTGACTCTCTGGAGATTCTTGAGAACCTTGGAAAACAGAAGTAAATATTATGAAGAAGGTGGAATTGAAAGGCTGACACCCGGCACTAAGTGTGTTACCCTGGAGGACATGCTGGCATGTATGCAAGATAAATTAGAATTTTAAAGCAGGTTTTCTTCAGAGTATCAGACTGCAATTTATATCAAAAATAGGTTTCAATCTTGTAATTTTGAAAAGAATATTATGCCTCTAACACATAAAGAGTAGCATGCATATGTAAACTTCTTTTTCATAGTTTTGGCAGGATACACAGTTCTTCCAAGACAGAGATCATTTGAAACACTCATCTAACACAGAGTTTTCCACGTAAAGTCTTTCTGCCTCTCCCTATTCCATTACAGGGATCCAGGGGCAATGTTAACAGATGTGCAGTTTTGTCAATTTCCTGAGGAGCTATTAATATGAGTGGGTAGAGGCCTGGGATGCTGCTAAGTATCCCACAAGCACATGACAATCACACAACACAAAATATTTGGACTCAGATGGCACTCATTTCTATGGCTGATAAATTCAATCTGATAAATATTATATGTATCTTACTAAATACAACTGTGAAATCCATATTTTGGTCTGAGCATTCTTGGATGCTTATTGTGGAGACAGAATCAGTGGGTTCAAAATATGCAGTTAGAATGGGAATGACATGAAATTCATTAAAGTTGACATTGAAATTCATAAGGTTATCACTGCTTCTATGCTTACTGGAAAGTAGAGTTCTATACTGTATCATTCTCTTAGCAATTCATTCTGCTCATCGAGATGTTTCTATTATCTCAAACCATCCTTCTTTTCAAAACAGACGTCTAGTGAAATCTGCACATTTCTTTCTTTAATTTGACAAAGTCCAGAAGAATATCCTGAATTTACCAAGTTATCTTCTCTCCATAGTTATCTTCTTTTTGTTGAACACAATTCTCTACTCTGCCATCCAACTCTACCACAGCAGTGATATTCTCATCATCTACTGAGAAAAAGAATAACCCAAAAAACCAGAGAACTTATTGAACATTTAAAGTGTGAGACTCTTACATTTTCATCTACTCATCTTGTACCTTTTAGCAAGTTTGTAATTTAGGTTTTATTAGTTTGCATTGTTTGCAGTTTTGATACTTGATATAATTGACAATTGTTGACCACACACTTGTTTTTGAAATGCAGTTTAAGTTTAATAGGTGGTGTCACAGTTCACCTACAAGGTTTGGCCATTTACTCCTTGTCCACTTCAGTAAGAACTGTCTATGTATTTGTTCAATATATATATTATGTACACACAAAGAATATATAATGTCATTTATATGTGTAATATATGTATAATTATATGACATAGAATTATATACATCTCTAATATACACATATCTTTTATATTTTATATGTGTAATCTATTACACATACTGTATAATATCATAAACATACAATATAAATATATATTAAACAAATACACATAATACACACACACACTCACACATATATGTTACCATAAATTCTTAGGCCATTAAAAAAAGAAATTCTGTCCTTACAAAGGACACAAACTCATCATTTTTGATTGCTGCGTTTGTGTCCTTTGTAAGGACAGAATTTGAATCTGGAGAACATCATTCTCAGCAAACTGACACAAGAACAGAAAAAGAAATACCGCATATACTCACTCATAGGTGGGTGAGAAAAATGAGAACACATGGACACAGAGAGGGGGTCTACTACACACAGGGGTCTATTAGGGGGAATGGGGGAGGGACAGCGGGGGGGGGGGCTGGGGAGGGATAGCCTGGGGATGAATGCCAAGTGTGGGTGAAGGGGAGGAAGGCAGCAAAACACACTGCCATGTGTGTACCTGTGCAACTATCTTGCACGTTCTGCACATGTACCCCAAAACCTATAATGCAATAAAAATAAAAAAAAAAAATTCTGTCATTTGTGACAACACCGATGAAGCTGGAGCACATTATATTAAGTAAAAGGAGCCAGACATGGGAAGGCAAATAATCTCTGATCTCACTTATTTGTGGAATCTAGAAATGTCTACCTCAGAGCAACAGAGTAGAAAGCTGATTGCCCAGGGCTGAGGTATGGGAAAAATGTGGAGATGTTAGTCAAAGCATACAAATGTTCAGTTATAAGATGAATTAATTCTGGAAATTTTGGTTAATATATAGTCACCTTAGGTAATAAAACTGTGCTGTATATTTATAATTTGCTAACAAAGGAGAACTTAAGTGCTTTTGCATCCCTCCCCCCACCCCAGAGGCAACTATGTGAGGTGATGCATCTTTTAACTAGAATGATCATGGTAATCATCTAATGATATATCCGTTTATGAAATTATATATTTTACACTTAAAAATATAGTGTTTCATTTGTCATTAACACCTCGATAAAACTGAAAAAACATTTGTAAAAGAAAATAGACTAAATGCACTAAGCAATGGCAGACAATGAAAGACTGAAAGAGATCGTATCACAGATATGCACTGTCTTACAGATTCCTATTATAAACACAAAAAAACA
The DNA here is from genome assembly GCA_031835075.1 of Saguinus oedipus. NCBI lineage: Eukaryota > Metazoa > Chordata > Mammalia > Primates > Cebidae > Saguinus > Saguinus oedipus. The sequence goes on along the minus strand of CM063187.1, from coordinate 49,417,104 downwards.
CACTTAGGTCAAAAGTAATAGGATGTAAGAAGATATGCGCTGAAAGTGTTCATTGAAAGGAAACTGCAATGACCACATGACTATCTGAAAAACTAGACGTCAAGACAAGCATGTGTCTTGATTCATATAAAGAAGAAAAAGACAGATTGGTTTGAAATAATCTTAAGAAGATGAAACTATAAAATCTAGCAGAAATCTAGTGCACGCCGATAACATGAAACAAATGTTAAGGAAACAGAATTAGTGGATATTAACAAAAGCCATTTCAATATCAATAAAAGCCTTAAATTTGTATGTATAAATACACATACCTTCAAAATGTTTAAGTGAGAACAAAAAATTGTAAGAAGAAATAAGAAAATCAACTACAGACAGTGAAGATTTTAACCAAGGTCTCTTTGAAATTAACAGAACCAATGGAAAAAAAAACCGAAAGTTGGATATTAAAAATGTGATCATATTATTTCACCTCATCACCTGCCTGCTATAAAAATCAACACACTCAGGGACTGTGAAATACCCACTTTTCCTTCACAGGCACATATGGACCAAATGTAGGTGTAAACAACTAACATTTAAGCAAGTGCCAAAAAATATAAAAGTTTAATATAACAGAACAATTATCTAAAGACTATTATAATAAAATATAAATAAAAGAATAATTAAATAAGAAAAAAGCCCACTTCTCAATATTTTTAATACTAAAGCAATTCTTAGTAACCACAAAGTGAAAAAACAATCTCTATAAGAAAATGCAGCATGGAATGTCCATTACGGAAATAAATGTGAAGAGTAGGTAAAAACGTTTGAAAAAAACAATGACATTTGAAACGGGGTACCACAGGGAATTGTAAAACAAGAGAGGGGATTGATATAGGTAAAGGCAGAATAATATCAAACTACACAAAGGGGAAAAATATCAAAATTCAGCTTCTTGCTAAGAAGTAATAAATTAACAAACCTCTAACAAACCCATGAACATTTTTACATAGATAAACTTTGCCCATAAATTTGGAAATTTAGGAGATACTGGCAAATTCCTAGAAGACTTAACTTGCCATGAAGGATATACAGCTGGAGAAAGTCATAAATGCACACGCTTCCTGAGGTCAAGTTGAATAGTAGCAAAAGTTGTACCAATAAGAAATCCAAGAGAATTTTCAGGGGCGAACTATGCCAAATACATCAGATGGGAAATATATGTGCCAGTTATTTCTACAGATAGAGAAAAGAATGTTCTGTTAGTCATATTGCAAGGATAGCACACATTTGAGAGCAAAATGTAATAAAGGTTGCATGAAAAGTACGTTGTCAAGACTATTTTATGAACCCAGTGAAAAACAATCCAAATCAGCGAGAAAGTAAATTGCACACTATTTAAGAATATTCACGCAACGACTAAGGAATTGTTAAAAAATGTAAGGTAAGTTCAGCATTATAAACTTCACCTGGATGATTAATCACAATAGCAGATTAAAAGAGAAAATAGGCAGGTGCCTCAATGGATACACTTCATTCACCAATAGATCCATAAGAGATACTAAATAAGAATAGAAATGGAAGTGAAGAAAATGAAAGCAGCTGGGACACAGAAGAATGCATGTCAATAAAAAGAAGAATGAAAAATAGAGGCATATAAAACAGAAACAAAGTTAGAAACATGCATCTGAAAGAAAAAGCTGGAGTCTCTATAGAAAGTACAGAATGGGGAATGAGAATGTTGAAAAGGTCTTCATACCTTCCTCTCCTTGCCAAGGATGAGGGGTTGCAAAATCCTAACTTAAGGCAGCCAGCATCCCCACGACAGTGAGGCATCTTGGAAAGGCTGGGTCTGACACACACTGAGTGTATATCAGGGACAGATGACAGGAGTTTTCCTCCCAGTGGACATGGATCACTGTGTCACCTGCTTCCTCGATGACCTTGTTTACTGTCCATCATTTTGATGCCCCCAGAGCAGCAGTAAATCACTCTCCCAAAGGCAAAATGGGATTCCTGATAAATTATTATGTTTATTAACTAGGAAAGCAAAGTCAGCTTTTGAGGATGTATATTTTCCCAAGTTGAACTTCATCAGAAAGTAAACTTCAGGCTCTTGGAAGTCATTAAAAGTTACTTTTCACTCGGTTGGTGGAAATTCACACAGCCCTTGATATAATGTGACTCCCGAGCAGGACCCAGGAGAACACATTTTCTTTTTCACTGGAGTCTGTATTGCCTCCTGCTTTTATGTGTTTTAACTTCTTTCCTGTTGCAGAAGGCACACACATCATGCAGGGCATTGAGTTTTTTTGTATCTGAACCATCACGAGGCTGAATCAGGATATTATAACACACGGGCTTTATTGGTACTTCTAAAATTAATATGTTCCTCCCTTTTACTTTGGGGTCAAACATTCATGAATGTTTATTTTTATAATTTGAACTTTTAGATTCAGGGAGCACACGTACAGTTTGGTTACATGGGCGTGTTGTGCGATGCTGAGGTTTGGAATGCAAATGATACCATCACCCAGAGAGTGAGCATAGTATCCAACAGTGAGTTTTTAACCCTTTCTCCCCTCTGTCTCTATTCCATTGTTAGTGCCTATTATTACCCTTTTTATGGCCATAAATAATATTCAATTCCTACTTATAAATGAAAACTTGTCTATTTGGTTTTCTGTTCATGCTTTAATTTATTGAGAATAATGACCATCAGCTCCATCCATGTCACCTCAAAAGACATGCTGTCAGTCAAGAAATATGTATTATGATGAGAACCACTTTATCTGTATTTTCAATTATTAAGATGTTCAAGTTCTTTGTTAATAATATTAATATATCTTATTCTGTAAAATCTTTTTTTTTTTTTACAATCAGAGTGTATTTTAAAAAATATTTCTACCATGGCAGTGTAATATGTAGCTTTCCCTTTTTAAAAAAATTCAGTATGTTTTTGGGGAACAGGTGGAGTTTAGTTACATGTATATGTTCTTTAGTGGTGATTTCTGAGATTCTGGTGCACCCATCACTCAAGCAGTGTACACTGTACCCAATGTGTAGTCTTTTATCCCACTCCTCCCTCCCCTTTCCCCTAAGTCTCCAAAGTCCCTTGCATTATTTTTATGCATTTGTGTTCTCATAGCTTAGCTCCCACTTATGAATGAGAACATACCACATTTGGTTTTCCATTCCTGAGTTATTTCACTTAGAATAATGGTCTCCAATTTTGGTTACTGTGAATGCCATGATTTTGGTCCTATTTTGTGTGTGTGATTTTATTTTATTTTTCTTTTTTTTATTGCATTTTAGGTTTTGGGGTACATGTGCAGAACGTGCAAGATAGTTGCATAGGTACACACATGGCAGTGTATTTTGGTCCTTTTTATGGCTGAATAGATTTCCATATGTATATATACTACATTTTCTTTATCTGCTCATTTATTGATGGAAATTTGGGCTGGCTCCATATTTTTGAGATTGTGAATTGTGTTGCCATACACATGCGTGTGCAGTTACCTTGTTTGTAGAATGAGTTTGTTTCCTCTGGGTAGATACTCAGGAGTGGGACTTCTGGATAACACAGTAGATCTACTGTTAGTTCTTTAAGGACTCTTCACACTATTTTCCATAGCGGTGGTACTAGTTTACATTCCCACCAACTTTGTAAATGTGTTGCCTTTTCATACGCATTATTTTTTGATTCCTTGATTATGGCCTTCCTTACAAGAGTGAGGTGGGATCGCATTGTGGCTTTGATTTGCATTTCCCTGACGAGTGATTTTGAGCATTGTTTTTATATGTTCACTGCCCATTTTTATATTTTCTTTTGATAATTGTCAATTCATGTCGTTAGATCACTTTTTGATGGGATCGTTCCTATCACAATGTATTTCAAAGATGGCTGTTTTAAATTCATGCTCTACTGACTTTGGGTCTCATATCTCATGAGCAGACCAGATGCAATATAAAGGGAAGCAAGGAGAGCCCTGGTGGGGGAGGTCTGCAGATGTGCCCCATGGACACAGAATAGGACATGAATCATGAGGTGATCACACTTATAATGTCTCAGATAAAGTTCAATCAAGATTTTGAAAACTTATTGGAAAGAAATGCTGAAAATGATTGCAGTCGGTGGTGTTCTTACAATTAGTGGACACCATTAGAATGGAGTGACTGAGAGCGGTCCCAGGGACTTTCAGAAGCTGTTGATGTTCTGTTTCTTGATCTGGGTTTGGGTTTACTTGGTGATAATCCACTATAAAGATTCAGGAGTTGTTTATATTATGTATGTTTACTATTTTTGTTGTACTTCCAAAGTGGTAAAAAATAATTAAAGGGCAAAAAATTACCAAAGACTGTTGAAGGAGTGCTTAGCAATAAAGGCTGAGTTGGATTGGAAACATTTTCAAAATAAGTATTTCCAATTGTATCGGTCAAACAGATGAAGCTCCATTGAACAGGAGGACGTACCTTGACCATAAATGTCAGCATAACCCTGATAAGGTATGGATGTCATTATGAGTGGATTTATGCAGACATGAGACACATACCAGTGAATTCTATTCTATGTAAAGGAGTGAATCTCCAAATACTTCAAAACTCTCAATCTGCACTGTTCTTTCTAGCTCTTATCATCTGTACATATTTTTTTCTATACCGTGAACATTCTGTATACTGTCTCTAGTTATTGTGTCTTGTATGTTTAGGTCACTGAGATACATCCAACCCCTAAAATATTGCCTGGAACATGTGAGGTGGACAAATACATTTGTTGAATGAATTTAAAAAGTTGCTTAGAACAGTGCAGTTTAACAGAAATATAATGCAAAGTCTAGATGTAATTTTAAGTATTTCAAAAACTGCATTAAAAAGGAGAAAAACCAAGCAAAAAAACTACTTTTAATTATACATAATATGTTCACTTAACCCCCCAAATAAATACTTGAACATATAATCAATGTGAAAATTGTTTATATGATACTTATGTACAAATAGTAAGACTTTATAATATTTATGAAACATGTCAATTCAGAATCATCACATTCTGATTTCCCAATAACTGCAGGATTTTTTTTTCTTAATATAAATCATTATGGAGACTCCTCTGTTGTAGAAGTGTGTCTCCCTTTGGAGACAAAGAAAAAAAATCCAAGGTGACCCTGCTGGAAGTGACCATGTTAGGTTTGATATTTCAACAGACTGACTTGACGAAGTTCTGTCACGTACATTTCAGTTCACTATTGAAGCCTGAGAAACACGTGTGGTTGCTGCCGTGAGAGATGGTTTCGGTTTCATCAAGTGTGTGGATTGTGATGTTGGTATGTTCTTCCACTTAAGTGAAATTCTGATGGGAACCAGCTCCATGTTGCAGATGAAGTAGAGTTTACTGTGGTTCCTCTTAAGCTCTCTGCTCAAAGAAATCATGCTCTTAGGAGGATTAAAACACTCCCCAAGAGCACAGTTTCATTTCATTTCCATTCAGATCACTGGTTTATGGGCTTGGTAGAACAAGAAACCACTTTTTCTAACCCTACAACCACGAGCCTAAAGAAAGGCAAAGAGAGGGAGGCTGAGGGTGTCATTATTGCTTATGATAACTTTCGGATGAAACTATTGCTTTTCAAGCCAAGGATGTGGAAGAATCTGCTTCTCTTCAAATAGGAGATAAGGTTGAATTTAGTCTTAGTGACAAACAGAGGCCTGGACAGCAGGTTGCAACTTGTGTTCGACTTTTAGGTTGCAATTCTAACTCCAAGTCTCTTGGGTAATGTAGCAACTCTAAAGGATAATTTCGGATTTATTGAAACATCCAATCATGATAAGGAAATCTTTTTTCATTCCATTGAGTTCTCTGATTTTATATCTAGAAGACCCCATTGTCTCAGCCCCAAATCTCCTGAAACTGATAAGAAACTTCAGCAAAGTCTCAGGATACAAAATCAATGTGCAAAAATCAGAAGCATTCCTATACCCCAATAACACACTTAAACAGAGCCGAATCAAGAACGAACTGCCATTCACAATTGCTACCAAAAAAAAAAAAAAAAAAAAAAATACCTAGGAATACAACTAACAAGGAATGTAAAGGACCTCTTCAAGGAGAACTACAAACCACTGCCCAATGAAATAAGAGAGGACACAAACAGATGGAGAATCAGTGGTTAGGAAGAATCAATATTGTGAAAATGGCCATACTGCCCAAAGTAATTTACAGATTCAACGCCATCCCCATCAAGCTACCAATGACCTTCTTCACAGAACTGGAAAAAACCACCTTAAACTTCATACAATCAGACGGCAGGAGTTGTCCTCCCAGTGGACATGCATCATTCTGTCAACTGCTTTCTCAATGACCTTGTTTACTATCCATTATTTTGATGCACCCAGAGCAGCAACAAAGCACTCTCCTGGAAGCAAAATGGGATTCCTGATAAATTATTATGTTTATTAACCAGGAGAGCAAAGTCAGCTTTTGATGATATCTGTTTTCCCATCTTAACCATCACAAGGTTCAGTCAGGATATTATAACACACATGGCGTATCAGTTCCTGTTTCTTCACATGCTCTTGAGCATCTGTTGTCTCCTGAGTTTTTAAAGATCACCATTCTAACTGGCGTGAGATATCTCAGTGTGGTTTTGATTTGCATTTCTCTAATGACCAGTGATGATGAGGTTTCTTTTCATATGTTTGTTGGCTGCATAAATGTCTTCTTTTGAAAAGTGTCTGTTTATACCCTTTGCCCACTTTTTGATGGGGTTGTTTTTTTCTCACAAATTTGTTTTAAGTTCTTTGTAGATTCTGGATATTAGCCCTTTGTCAGATGGGTAGATTGCAACATTTTTTCCCATTCTATTGGTTCCTGGTTCACTCGAATGATACTTTTGTTTGCTGTGCAGAAACTCTTTAGTTTAATTAGATCCCATTTGTCTGTTTTGGCTTTTGTTGGCATTACTTTTGGTGTTTTAGTCATGAAGTCCTTGCCCATGCCTATGTCCTGAATGGTATTGCCTAGGTATTATTCTAGGGTTTTTATGGTGTTAAGTCTTAATTTTAAGTCTTTAATCCATGTTGAGTTAATTTTTATATAAGGTGTTAGAAGGGCTCCAATTTCAGCTTTCTGCATATGGTTAGCCAATTTTCCCAACACCATTTATTAAATAGGGAATCCTTTTCCCCTTTGCTTGTTTTTGTCAGGTTTGTCAATGATCAGACATTTGTGGATGTATGGCATTACTTCTGAGGCCTCTGTTCTGTTCCATTGGTCTATATCTTTGTTTTGGTACCAGTACCATGCTGTTTTGATTACTGTAGCCTTGTAGTATATTTTGAAGTCTGGTAGCATGATGCCTCCAGCTTTGTTTTTGTTTTTTGCTTAGGATTGTCTTGGCTATGTGGGCTCTTTATTGATTTCATATGACTTATGTATACACACACACACATATATAATTGTACTTTAAGTTCTGGGGTACACATGCAGATCATTCAGGATTGTTGCGTAGGCGTATACATGGGAGGTGGTTTGTTGCCTCCAACCTCTGTCACCCACATCTGGCATTTCTCCCCATGTTATCCCTTCCCAACCTCCCCACAGAACCCAAGGTGTGATGTTCCCTCCCTGTGTCCATGTGTTCTCATTGTTCAACACCCACTTACAAGTGAAAACATATGACGTTTGGTTTTCTGTTCTTGTGTCAGTTTGCTGAGAATGATGGTTTCCAGCTTCATCCACATCCCTGCAAAGGATATGGACTCATCCTTTTTTCGGTTGCATAGTATATTCCATGGTGTATATGTGCCACATTTTCTTTATCCAGTCTGTCCTTGATGGGCATTTTGGTTGGTTCCAGGTCTTTGCTATTGTAAACAGTGCCTCAGTGAACATACGTGTGCTTGTGTCTTTATAATAGAATGATTTATAATCCTTTGGGTATATACCTAGTAATGGGATTGCTGGGTCAAATGGAATTTCTATTTCTAGATCCTTGAGGAATCACCACAAACTAACTTACACTCCCACCAACAATGTAAAAGTGTTCCTATTTCTCCACATCCTCTCCAGCAGCTGTTGTCTCCAGATTTTTTGATGGTTGCCATTTCTCACTGGTGTGAGATGGTATCTCAATGTGGTTTTGATTTGCACTTCTCTAATGACCAATGATGATGGGCATTTTTTTATATGTTTCTTGGCCTCATATATGTCTGCTTTTATAAAGTGTCTGTTTATACCCTTCACCCACTTTTGAATGGAGTTGTTTTTTCTTGTAAATCTGTTTTAGTTCTTTGTAGCTTATGGATACTAGCCCTTTGTCAGAGGGGTAGATTGCAAAATTTTTTCCCCATTCTGTTGGTTGCCAGTTCACTCTACTGATAGTTTCGTTTGCTGTGCAGAAGCTCTTTGGTTTAATTAGATTTCATTTGTCTGTTTTGGCTTTTCTTGCTATTACTTTGGTGTTTTAGTCATGAAGTCCTTGCCCATGCCTATGTCCTGAATGGTTTTGCCTAGGTTTTCTTCTAGGGTTTTTATGATGTTAGGTCTTATGTTTAAGTCTTTAATCCATCTGGAGTTAATTTTAGTCTAAGATGTCAGGAAGGGATCCGTTTTCTGCTTTCTGCAACATCATCCTGTTACCAAAGCCCAGCAGAGACTTAACAAAAAAAGAAAACTTCAGGCCAATATCCATGATGAGCATAGATGCAAAACTCTTCAATAAAATATTGACAAACTGATTGCAACATGACATCAAAAAGCTTATTTATCATGATCAAGTATGCTTCATCCTGGGGGTGAAGGCTGGTTCAACATATGCAAGTCTATAAACGTAATCCACCACATAAAGAGAACGAAAGACAAAAACCACATGATTATCTCAATGGATGCAGAGAAGGCCTTTGAAAAAATTCAACAGCCATTTATGCTAAAAAAAAAAACTCTCAATAAACTAGGTATCAATGGAACATATCTCAAAATAATAAAAGCTGTTTACGATAAACTCACAACCAATATCCTACTGAATGGGCAAAAACTAGAAGCATTCCCTTTGAAATCTGGCACTAGACAATGATGCCCCCTCTCACCACTCCTGTTTAATATAATATTGGAAGTTCTAGCCAGAGCAATCAGGCAAGAAAAAGAAATAAAGGGTGTAAGGGTTATTGTCTTGCAAGGTTTATTGCCGAGTTTAAAATGAGGAAACTGAGGCCAGCACAAAAATATTTTATTCAGCTCCCAGGCGAGGATCTGTGGTCCTGGGGAAAGAGGCCAGAGAAATCATGCCTGACTCCTCTGGGCGTGGGGTTTTATAGAGAGTGAAGGCATTTGATTGGCTGTGGAGAAACAGGATGTGGCTGTGGCAAGCTGCTATAGGTAGGTAGGTGGGATTTCCAGACAGGGCAATGTGCTATTGGGCAGATTTTGGCAGGGCTTTCCAAGGGTGGGCTAGGTGCCGAGTGCAGAGGGGATTTCCAAGGGCGGGGTTGAGTGCCGAGTGCAGAGGGGATTTCCAAGGCAGACCTAGATGATGGGCATATTCTGGTGATGTAATTTTCAGGCAGGGAGAGGGATGGGCGTGTCCGAGCTCCCAGCGAGGCAACCAGCCATACAAAGGGTATTCAGTTAGGAAAGGTGGAAGTCAAATTGTTTCTATTTGTAGATGACATGATTGCATATTTAGAAGACCCCATCATCTCAGCCCCAAATCTCTTGAAACTGATAAGCAACTTCAGCAGTCTCAGGATACAAAATCAATGTGTAGAAATCACAAGCACTCCTGTACAACAATAACAGACTAACAGAGAGCCAAATCAAGAGTGAATTCCCATTCACAGTTGCTACAAAGGGAATAAAACACCTAGGAATTCAGCTAACAAAAGATGTAAAGGACCTCTTCGAGGAGAACTACAAACACTGCTCAAGGAAATAAGAGAGGACACAAACAGATGAAAAAACCTTCCATTCTCATGGTTAGGAAGAATCAATATCGTGAAAATGGTCATACTGGCCAGAGTAATTTATAGATTCAATGCAATCCCTATCAAGCTACCAGTGACCTTCACAGAACTGGAAGGAACTACTTTAAACTTCATATGGAACCAAAAGAGAGCCCACATAGCCAAGACAATCCTAAGCAAAAAGAACAAAGCTGGAGGTATCACACTACCTGACTTCAAACTATACTACAAGGCTATGGTAATAGAAACAGCATGGTACTGGTACCAAAACAGAGATATAGTCCAGTGGAACAGAACGGAGTCCTTGGAGGCAATGCCACACATGTACAACCATCTGGTCCTTGACAAACATGACAAAAGCAATGGGGAAAGGATTCCCTGTTTAATAAATGGTGTTGGGAAAACTGGCTAGCCATATGAAAATTAAGGTGTTTTTTTTCCAATTCTGTGAAGAAAATCAATGGTAGCCTGATGGGGATACCATCAAATCTATAAATTACTTTGGGCAGTATGGCCATTCTCACAATATTGATTCTTTCGAACCACGAGCATGGACTGTTTTTCTATCTGTTTGTGTCCTCTCTTATTTCCTTGAGCAGTGGTTTGTAGTTCTCCTTGAAGGGGTCCTTAACATCCCTTGTTAGTTGTGCTCCTAGACTTTTATTCCTTTGTAGCAATTGTGAATGGGATTTCACTCATGATTTGGCTCTCTGTTTGTCTGTTATTGGTGTATAAGAATGCTTATGATTTTTGCACATTGATTTTGTATCCTGAGACTGCTGAAATTGCTTATCAGTTTCAGGAGATTTTGGGCTGAGACAGCTAGGTCTTGTTAATATGGAATCATGTCATCTGCAAATAGAGACAATTTGACTTCCTCTTTTCCTAATTGAATACCTTTTATTTCTCTTTTTTGCCTGATTTCCTTGGCCATAACTTCAAATACTATGTTGAATAGGAGTGGTGAGAGAGGGCATTCTTGTGCTGATTTTCAAAGGGAATGCTTACAGTTTTTGCCCATTCAGTATGATATTGGCTGTGGGTTTGTCATAAATAGTTTCTATTATTTTGAGATACATTCCATCAATACCTGGTTTATTGAGAGTTTGTAGCAGGAAGGGTTGTTGAATTTTGTCAAAGGCCTTCTCTATCTATTGAGATAATCATGTGATTTTTGTCATTGGTTCTTTTTATGTGATGGATTATGTTTATAGATTTGCATAGGTTGAACCAGCCTTGCATCCCAGGGATGAAGCCAGCTGGATCATGATGGATAAGCTTTTTTATATGCTATTGGATTTTGTTTGCCAGTATTTTATTAATGATTTTTGCATCAATGTTCATCATGGATATTGGCCTGAAATTTTCTTTATTAGTTGTGTCTCTGCCAGGTTTTCATTTCAGGATGATGCTGGTCTCATAAAATGAGTTAGGGCAGATTCCCTCTTTTTCTATTGTTTGGTATAATTACAGAAGAAATGGTACCAGCTCCTCGTTTGTTTGTTTGTTTGTTTGTTTGTTTTTTGGCTATTAATTGCTGCCTCAATTTCAACCTTGTTATTGGTCTATTGAGGGATTCAGCTTCTTTCTGGTTTAGTCTTGGGAGGGTGTAAGTGTCCCGAAATTTATCCATTTCTCCTAGATTGTCTGGTTTATTTGCATCAAGGCATTTATAGTATTCTCTGATGGTAGTTTGTATTTCTGTGGGATACATGGTCATATATCCTTTATTATTTTTTATTATATCTATTTGATTCTTCTCTCTTTTCTTCTTTATTAGTTTGACTAGTGATCTATTTTGTTGATCTTTTCAAAAAACAAGTTCTTGGATTCACTGATTTTTTTGAAGGGTTTTTTTTGTTTGTGTGTCTCTATCTCCTTCAGTTCTGCTCTGATCTTAGTTATTTCTTGTCTTCTGCTAGCTTTTGAATTTGTTTGCTCTTGCTCCTCTAGTTCTTTTAATTGTGGTGGTAGGGTGTCAATTTTAGATCTTTCCTCCTTTATCTTGTGGGCATTTAGTGCTATAAAGTTCCCTGTACACACTGCTCTAAATGTGTCCTAGAGATTCTGGTACATTGTGTTTTTGTTCTTACTTGTTTCAAAGAACATCTTTATTTCTGCCTTCATTTCATTTCAGCCAGAGCTGTTCTGTATGAGGTGTCCGTCAGCCCCTGCTGGGAGGTATCTCCCAGTCAGGATACACTGAATTCAGGGAGCCACTTGAGGACACAGTCTGTCCCTTATCAGAACCTGAACACTGTGCTGGGAGATCTACTGCTCTCTTCAGAGTTGCCAGGTAGGGCCGGTTAAGTCTCGTGAAGCTGTACCCACAACTGCCCCTTTTCTCAGCTGCTCTGTTCCAGGAAGGAAAGCGTTTTATTTGTAAGTCCCTGGTGGGCTGCTGCTTTTTTTTCAGAGCCAGCCAGGAGGGAGTCTCTGCCCAGCCAGGAGGGAGTCTAGTGTTGTTGGCCATTCTTATATCTTCTTTTGAGAGTTGTCTATTCATGTTCTTATCTCACTTTTTGATGGGATTGTTCCTATCACAATGCATTTTGAAGATGGCTGTTTTAAATTTAGTTTCTACTCACTATGAGTCTTACATTTCATGCATAGACCAGATGCAATATAAGTGGAATCAAGGAAAACCCTGGAAGGGGAGGTCTGCAATGCACCCCATAGACACAGAAAAGGACATGAATCATGAGGTGATCATACTTGCTATGTCTCAGATAGAGCTCAAGCAAGATTTTGTGAAATTATTTAGAAGAATTCATGCTGAAAATGATTGTAGTAGATAGTGTTTTTCTTACAGTTAATGGAGACTCTTAGGGTAGAGTGACTGAGAAGGATCTCAGGGACTTCTAAAAGCTATTGATGTTCTGTTTCTTGATGTGGGTGCAGGTTTACATGTGGTGTACACTGTAAAAATTCAGGAATTGTTTATATTCTGTATGTTTACCACTTTTTGTTGTATTTCAAAAGTGGTAAAGAAAAAATTCAACTGATACTTTTGAAAGAGAGCATGCTTATTGATGAACCATGAATTGGATCTGAAATATTTTCAAAAGAAAAATTTTGTATTGTATTCGTCAAATAGTTGAAGCTCTGATGGAGAGGAGGGTGGTATACATATACCATACGTAAATGTGTGAAAATAACCCTGATTGGTGGGGGTGTCATTATGAATGGATTGATGCAGACCACAAGACACATGCCAATGAATTCTATTCTACATAAAGGAGTGAATCTTCAAGCACTTCTGATTCTTTCCATCTGTACTATTCCATATAGCTCTTATCATCTGTACATATATTTTTCCTATACCATGAAGATTCTATATCATCTCTGCAATTCTTGTGTTTTGTCTACATTACTGATAGACATTCAACCCCCAGAATATTTCCTGGGATATGTGAGGTGGACAAATATATTTGTTGAATGAATTAAAGAAGTTACTTAGAGCAGTGCAGTTTAATAGACAAAGAATGAAAGGTCTACATATAATTTTAAGTATTCCAGTAGCCACATTAAAAAAGAGAAAATGAACAGTGAAATGAGTTTTAATTTTATGTAACATGTTCATTTCTACCCGCAAACAATAATTTGAACATATACTCAATGTGAAAATTGTTCATATAATATTGATGCACCATTATTTCTAGTAAGACTTTATATTCTCTTTTTTAAATTTATGAAATATCTCAATACAAAGTAGCCATACTCCAACTGCCCAATAACTACAGGACTATTTTTCTTTATATAAATCCTGATGGAGACTCCTCTGGTGCCGAAGAAAGTGTGACATATAAGATCGCAATTTGAGAAGTAGCAGTTTCTCATCTTAGAAGATGCTCTTTAAGAAATGACAATTCTCATCTTAGAAAGGAAGAAAAACATTGAGAAATTATTTTATTATTTTTCACCAGCAAAAAAGGGCAGATAGTTGGGTAACATGAGGAAATAATTTCAATAACTGTCTGCAGTCTCAAGGTTTCCTCATTCCTATAATACAAATAGTGTCATGAGGTTGCTTAGGCAATAGAAGAACACAAAGCAACTGACCAGCAGGAGGATAGTATGGGTTGCTTTATTTTCAGGAGATGGTTGGGAAGAGACACTGGAGCTGTGAAGATGCTGGGCTCTGCTGTGGTGTCCGTAGAGGAGATTCACCATGTACATGCTGGTCCAGACCATGAGGACCACAAACAGGAGATCTCGAATTAGTAAGACACTTATATATAACCCTGAAGGAAGGTTTCCAAACTTCATTTTACAATAGGTATGATAATACCCAGGACCAATATTAGTGAAATTATTTCTAGCGACTACAGTTTCAATAACATGGACGTAGATGAGCATGTTGATGACCCAGAAGAAAATCAAAGAGGGGAAAGTCCAGGTAGGGGGTTTAGATTTAAGCCAGGCCCATTTAGAATGACCAGGGCTGATGGTGACGGCTTGAAATGTACTCAGGAGAGAGGCTGTGCAGATGGAAAGACCCCGGGAAACTCTGTATATACAGAACTGCTTGACAACCAACATCATACATGAAACGTCTCCCTCCAAAGGATACCATCAATTCTGGTATCAATGGGAACATGATGGTGAAAAGATTGACCAATGTCAGATGCATAAAAATAAAATGTGTGTGCTTCCAGGAGTGGGAACGAATGAAAAATATGTACAGATAAAACACAAAGAGCAGTGAGTTACCCATGAATCCAATACAAATCAGAGCTAGGAGGACAAATGCAACAATTGCATCCCTTAATATAATTTTCATGATGTTTTAGATATTCTATTTAGGTAAGCCACTCTTCAATGAAAACTAAAAAAGGTATATTTGGAAATTATAAATAATGGAGACTATGGAAGAATGTCATGACAGTTCAGTATGAAGAGAGAGTATGAACATGTCCATTTCCTCTGTATTTAAGTCCCAGATGTGGAGTTTCTAGAAACTGACTTTTGGAGATACTTGCAAACCTGGGAATACAGAAGTAAATGTTATGAAGAAGGTGGAATTGAAAGAGTAATACAAGCACTAAGTGTATTACCCAGGAGGACATCCTGGCATATACGCGAGATAAATTAGAGTTTTAAGGCATATTTTCTTCAGAGTGTCAGACTGTATTTTATATCAAAAATTGGTTTCAATATTCTAACCTTTTTAAAGAACATTATACCTCTAACACATAAAGAGTAGCGTGCATATGTAAACTTGTTTTCATAGTTTTGGTGGGATACACAGTCCTTCCATGACAATGGTCATTTTAAACACTCATGTAACACAGAGTTTTTAAGTGGAGGGTTCTGCCTCCCCCAGCCCTCGTCAGGGATCCACTGGCAGCGTTCACAGATGCGTGGTTTTCTCAATTTGTTGAAGAGCTACTAATATGCAGTGGGTAGAGGCCAGGGATGCTGCTAAATATCCCACAAACACAGAAAAATCACACAACACCAAATATCTGGACTTAGGTGCACCCATTTCATGGTTGATACATCCAATCTGATAAATACAATATATGTATCTTACTAAATACAACATGTGTAAAATACACATTTTGGCGTGAACATTTTTGGATGCTTGTTGTCAAGGCAAAGCAGTAGGTTAAAAATACGTAGAATGGGAATGACGCGACATTCATTGAAGTTGACATTGAAATTCACAGGGTTATCACTGCTTGGATTCTTATTAAAATATAGAGTTGCTTACTGTCTCATCGTCTCAGAGACTCATCCTTCCACTCTTCCAGATGTTTCCATCATGTAAAACCATCCTTCCTTCCTAAATAGACATCTAGTGAAATCTGCACATTCCTTTCTTTACACTGACAAAGTTTGAGAGTATCTTGAATTTATCAAGTTGTCTTCTCTCGGTTCATCTATGTTGTCACAAATGGCAGAATTTCCTTTTGTGCGGCCTAAGAATATATAATAATATATATGTGTGTACATGTAATATGTGTATGTGTACAACATATATTGTGTGTAAATAGTATATTGTGTGTAACATATTATACATATATAACATATGCACATATATAATTATATGTTATATAATTATGCACATATTATATATTATATGTGTGTAAATATATTAAGTCAAAGAAGCCAGACACAGGAAGCAAATGCTCTGTGATCTCGCTTATATATGGAATCTGAAAATGTCTTCCTCAGAGAAACAGAGCGTACAATGGTGGTTGCCATGGGCTGAGGTGTGAAAAAAATGGGAAGATGTTAGTCTAAGTGTATAAACGTTCAGTTATAAGAATTGGTTCTGGAATCTCATGCACTATATAGTCACCTTAGGTAATGATAATCTGATCCCTACTTAAAATTAGTTAACACAGTCAATCACTCTGATCCGTACTGAAAATTAGCTAACAGTCAATCTTACGTGCTCTTGTATTCCCCGCCCCATACACAAAGATACCTATATGAGGGATGCATATGTTAATTACAATGATAGTGGTAATCATTTTGCAGTGTATTAATATAGCCAATCATGTTTTACACTTAAAAATACAGTGTTTCATTTATCAGTAACAACACAATAAAGCTGGAAAAACATTTATAGAAGACTAAACACACGAAGCAATGGCAGAGAATGCAAGACAAAGAGATTATATCACGGATATGCACTGTCTAATAGATTCCTATTGTAAATACCAAGACACATATCGTTCAAACGTAATAGGATGTCAGAAGATATAATCTGAAAATGTGAATCAAAAGGAAGCTGGAGTGACCATATGACTATCCAAAAAAGTAGCTGCCAGATGTGGCGGCGCATGCCTGTAGTCCCAGCTACTCGAGAGGCTGAAGCAGGAGAATTACTTGAACACGGGAGGCAGAGGTTGCAGTGAGCAGAGATCGTGCTACCGCACTCCAGCCTGGGTGACAGAGTGAGACTCTGTCAAAAAAAGAATGAAAGAAAGAAAAAAGAAAGTAAGAGAAAGAGAAAGGGAAAGAGAGAGAGAGAGGAAGAGAGGGAGGGAGGGAGGATGGAAGGAAGAAAGAAAGAAAAGAAAGAAAGAAGGAAGGAGGGTAGGAAAGGAGGAAGGAAGGAGAAAAAAGGGATAGCAAAGTGAATTCTAAAACATGAGAGGGGATTGACAGAGGTAAAGACAGAATAACATCAAATTACTCAAAGTGGGAGAAAAATGTCAAAATTCAACTTCTTGCTAAGAAGCATAAAATTAACAAACTTCTAACAAACCTATGAATATTTTTACAAATATTAAACTGCTCATAAAGTTGGAAATTTAGGAGATATTGGCAAATTTCTAGAAGACTTAACTTACTATACAAGGTATTACAACTGAAGAAGGCCATAAATGTGCACTGCTTCCTGAAGTGGCAAAACCTTGTGCCATTAGAAATTCCAAAGAATGCTTCAGGGGTGAAGGATGAGAAATACACCCCATACAAAATATACATGCAAATTATTTCTGTGGATCGAGAAAAGAACATTCTATTATTCACATTACAAACTTGATAGCAAAGCATAATAAAGATTGCATGAAAAAATACGTTGTCAAGACTATTTCATAAACCAAGTGAAAAAGCGATTCAAACAAAATCAATGTGAAAGTAACTTCCAAGCTATGTAAAAATACTCACACAATGAGTCAGGAATTATTTAAAAATGTAAGGCAAGTTCAGCGTTATAAAATTCATCTGTATGATTAGCCACGATAGTAGATTAAAGGAGAAAATGTGAAAGCACCTCAATGGATACACTTCATCCACCAATAAATACAGAAGAGATCGTAATAATAGAAATGGAAGACTAAAGAAAGTGAAAGCAGATGAAACAAAAAAGAATACATGTCAATAAAAAGAGGCATGAAAGACAGAGGCGTATGATAACAGAAATGAAGTTAGAAATATGCATCTGAAAGAAAAAGCTGTAGGAAAGCACAGAATGGGAAGTGAGAATGTTGAGGTCTTCATACCTTCTTCTCTGAGGCTGAGGGGTTGCAGAACCCTAACTAAAGGCAGCCGGCATCCCCACGACAGTGAGGCATCTTGGAAAGGCTGGGTCTGACACACGGTGAGTATGTATCAGGGACAGATGGCAGGAGTTCTCCTCCCAGTGGACATGGATCACTGTGTCACCTGCTTCCTCAGTGACCTTGTTTACTGTCCATCATTTTGATGCACCCAGAGCAGCAACAAATCACCCTCCCAGAAGCACAGGGGCTCTCCTGGCAAATGCATTATATTTATTTTTAACTTGAAGAGCACAGTCTCCATTTGAGGATGTATGTTTTCCTCAAGTTGAACTTCATCAGAAAGTAAACTTCAGGATCTTGAAAGTCATTAAAAGCTACTTTTCACTCAGCCGGTGGTAATTACCACAGTCCTTGATAGACTGTGACTACTGAGAAGAACCTAAGAGAACACATGGATGAATCTGGAGAACATCATTCTCAGCAAACTGACACAAGAACAGAAAAGGAAATACTGCATATTCTCACTCATAGGCGGGTGAGAGAAATGAGAACACAAGGACACAGGGAGGGGGTCTACTACACACAGGGGTCTATTGGGGGAATGGGGGAGGGACAGCGGGGGGGGGAGCTGGGGAGGGATAGCCTGGGGAGAAATGCCAAGTGTGGGTGAAGGGCAGGAAGGCAGCAAAACGCACTGCCATGTGTGTACCTATGCAACTATCTTGCACGTTCTGCACATGTACCCCAAAACCTAAAATGCAATAAATTTTTTTTTTTTAAAAAAGAGAACACGTTTGTTGTTTTCATTTGAGCCTATAGCGCCTCCTGCTGGTACAGTGTGTTTTAACTTCCTTCATGTTGCATAAGGCACATGCATCATGCAGGGCATTGAGTTTTATTGTAGCTAAACTGTAATATCACGATATCACTCAGGACATTATAACACACGTGATTTATTGGTACTTCTAAAATTAATATATTCCTCCCTTTTGCTTGGGGTTAAACATTCATGAATGTCTTTTTTTTCATCCTGAACAAATAAACTTTCTGATTTTATTTACGTATTTTTATTATACTTTAAGTTCTGGGGTACATGTGCAGACCTTGCAGGATTGTTGCATACGCAAACATGCCAGGGTGGTTTGCTGTCTCCATCCCCCCATCACCTACATCAGCCATTTCTCCCATTGTTATCCCTCCCCAACCTCCCTGCCCCCCACTGCCCCTCCCCTTGTCCTCCACCCCCAACAGACCTCAGTGTGTGATGTTCCCCCTCCCTGTGTCCATGTGTTCTTATTGTTCAACACCCACCCGTGAGAAGATGCAGTGTTTGGTTTTCTGTTCTCGTGTCAGTTTGCTGAGAATAGTTTCCAGATTCATCCATGTCCCTACAAAGGACATGAACTGTTCATTTTTTATGGCTGCATAGTATTCCATGGTGTATATGTGCCACATTTTCTTTGTCCAGTCTATTACTGATGGGCATTTGGGTTGGTTCCAGGTCTTTGCTATTGTAAACAGTGCCACAATGAACATACATTTGCATGTGTGTTTGTAATAGAACGATTTATAGTCCTTTGGGTATATACCCAGTAATGGGATTGCTGGGTCAAATGGAATTTCTATGTCTAGGTCCTTGAGGAATGGCCAATACCTGTGGCTTTGCTATATGGGCATATCATGTGAGGCTGAGGTTTGGGAGATGAAAGTGATACCAACACCCAGATCGTAAGCATAGCATCCAACAGTGAGTTTTTCAACCCTTTCTCTTTTTCTTCATTAGTGTCTATCATTGCCATCTTTATGTTTATAAGTACCCAGTGTTTAATTCCCACTTATAAGTGAGAAAATGTGTATTTGGTTTTCTGTTCCTGCATTTATTCACTGAGGATAGTGGCCTCCAGGTGCATTCATGTTGCTACAAAAGACATGATTTCATTCTTTTTCATAGCTGCATACTATTCCATGGCTTGGGTGTACCACATTGCCTTTATTCAGTCCAGCATGGATGGGCACCAGGTTAATTCCATGTTCTCCCTATTGTGAACATGTGACTGCCTGTCTTCATGGAAGAACGATTTACCTACTTTGGGATGTATGCTTAGGAGTGGGATTCCTGGATTGAATGGTAGTTCTGTTTTGGGTTCTTTGAGAAATTTCCAAACTGCTTTCCACAGTGGCTGAACTAATTTATTTTTCTACTAACAGTGTATAAGTGTTTCCCTGTAATGCTTGTAACAGTGTAGATCCTTGCCGGCATCTCTTATCTTTTGAGTTTTTAATAGTAGCCATTCTGCGTGGTAGGAGATTATGTCTCGTGTTTTGTTTTGGTTTGCATTTCCCTGATAATTTGCGTGTGGAGCAGTTTTTTTCTATGTTTGTGGATACTTTCTTGTTTGTATATTCTACTTTGAAAAGTGTCTGTTCATATCTTTTGCTTACTTTTAATGGGGTTGTTTTTAATTGTTGAATTATCTAAATTCTTTATACATTTGGACATCAGGCCCGTGTCAGATGCACAGTTCACAAATGTTTTCCCCCATTCTGTAGGTTGTCTATTTGCTCTGATGATAGTTTCTATTGCTGTGTGGAAGCTTTTTAGTTTAATTAGGTCCCATTTGTCAGTTTTTACTTTTGTTGCAACTGCTTTTTGAGTCTTCATTATAAAGTCCTTTCCCATGTCAATATCCAGAATAGCATTTTCTAGGTTTTCTTCTAAGGTTTTTATAGTTTTAGGCTTTACATGGAAATATTTAATACCTCTTGCAGTGGTTTTGTATATGGCTGGGTTTTGCTGGCTTTGTCAAAGATCAGATGATTGTAAGTATGTGGCTTTATTTCTGGGTTTTTATCCTGTTTCATTGGTCTATGTGTCTGTTTTTATACCAATACTGTGCTCTTTTAATTACTGTAACCCAGTAGTACAGTTTGAAGTCAGATAGTCTGATGCCTCCAGATTTGTTTCTGTTTGTTTAGAATTAACTTTGGTTCTTTGGGGGCTTTTTTGATTCCAAAGGAATTTTAGAATTTTTTTAATTCAGTGCAAAATCATATTGGTAGCCTGATAGAGATAGCAACGAATCTGTAAATTGCTTTGGGCAGTATGTCCATTTTAACAACGTTGATTCTATCAATGAACATGGAATGTTTTCCTATTTGTTTGTGTCATATCTGATTTATTCCAGTATTGTTCTGTAATTCTCGTTTTAGAGATCTTTCACCTCCCTGGTTACTTACATTCTTGATTTGACTTTCAGCTTGGACATTACAGGTGTATAGAAATGCCACTTTTTTTTTCTACATTGATTTGTGTCCTAAAACTTAAGTGAAGTTGTCCATCAGACCTATAAGCCTTTGGGCAAAGACTTTTAGACTTTCTAGGTTTAGAATTATATTGTCTGTGAAAAGAAATAATTTGATCTCCTCTACTCCTATTTGGATGCCTTTTATTTCTTTCTCTTGCCTTTTTGTTCTGGGTAGCACTTCTATTATTTTGTTGAATAGGAGCGGTGAGACTGGGCATCCTTGCCTGGTTCCAGTTCCCAAGGGGAATGCTTCCAGCTTTTGCTCTCTTAGTATAGTGCTGGCTGTTGGTTTTTCATAGATGGCTTTTTAATATTTTGAGAGATTTTCCTTTAATGCCTTGTTTTTTTGTGGGTTTTTAAAGTAAAGCAATATTGAATTTTATCAAAAGCCTTTTCCGCAACTGTTGAGATGATCATGTGCTTTTTGCTTTTAGTTCTGTTTATGTGTTGTATTACATTTATTGATTTGCACAGGTAAAAACAACCTTGCATCCCAGAAATAAAATCTACTTGAAATAAATCTACAGAAATAAAATCGTGATGGATGTAATGGACTAGCACTTTTACGTGCTACTGTATTAGGTTCACTAATAATATGTTAAGGATTTTTTGCTTCTATGTTTGTCAGGGATGCTGGCCTGAAATTTTCTTTTTTCATTGTGTCTCTGCCACGTTTTGGTATCAGCTCTAGTTTTGGTTATTTCTTTTCTTCTGGTAGCTTTGGGGTTTTCTTTCTGCTGGCAACGGCAGAGGGCCTTTCAGTTGTCTCCTGGGACTGCAACATATAAGAACACAGACCACTGCCAATCAGAATGATCGTCCTGAATGGAGTGGCTGCATTGCAGGTTCAAGCCAGGGATCCCCACCTGTTAAAGAGTTGGGAGGAGGAGTTCTGGAGAAGACAGTCTGGCCCCTGCTCCATAGGGCAGCTGTGGCATGCTGGAGGTATTAGTAAAGGCTCTTTGCTTCTTCCCCAGCTTGGTGGCAGCATGGGTGGATACCACCGCAGTGGCAGAGGGGCATTCAGTCACCTCTGGGAACTTCACCCCAGAGAGACACAGAGCCACCGCCAGTGGGGCTGTTCAGCTGGGGGCAGGGCAGCTGTATTGCAGGCCCAAGCAGGGGCCTTGCATGCACAGGGAAGAGAGACTGGACTCCTCTCTGTGTGCTGGCTGTGGTATGCTGGAGGTGCCAACAGAGTAATCAGGATCTTTGTTCATCCTCCAACCCAAGGGCAGCATGAGTAGGACTGCCGCATTGGCAGTGGCAGAAACGCTGTCACTTGCCTCTGGGAGCTCCACCCCATAGAATCACAGAGCTGCTGCCAATGGAAATGTTCAGCCAGGGTGGGGCAACCTCACTGTAGGCCTGAGACAGGGGCTCTGCCAGGTGAAGAGCAGGGGGTCAACGGATGCTCAACATCAGTAATTATGAGGGAAATGCAAATCAAGACCACATCACACCTGTTAGAAGGCGATCATCGGAATAATGAAAGAAAGCAAATGTTTGGTGAGAAGATGGATAAAGAGGAACTCTTGCATACTGTTGGTGGGAATGCAAATTGGTACAGCCATTATGAGAAAAGGTATGGAAATTCCTCAAAAATTCAGAAAAAGATAATTAGTATTTGGTCCAGCAATCCCTCATATGGGGATACATCCCAAGGAAGTAAAATCAGTATCTCAAGGAGATATCTGCCCTGTCATGGTTACTGCAGCATTATTTACAATAGTTAAAATGTGGAGGCCGGGCATGGTGGCTCACACCTGTAATCCCAGCACTTTGGGAGACTGAGGTGGGCAGATCATGAGGTCAAGAGGTCAAGACTATCTTGGCCAACATGGTGAAACCCCATCTCTACTAAAAATACAACAAATAGCTGCATGCTTAAGTTCCAGCTATGTGGGAGGCTGAGGCAGGAGATTTGCTTGAACTTGGGAGGAGGCAAATTTGCAGTGAGCCAAGATCACACCATGGCACTCCAGCCTGGGCAACAAGAGCAAGACTCCATCTCAAAAAAAAAAAAAAGGGAGGAGAAAAACCTAGAAGGATAGATGATGAATAAAGACAATCACTTATATACATCTAATGAAGTATTATTCCGTTTTAATACGAAGGAAGCCCTACCATGTGCAACCACACGGATGAGCCTGAAGGACGTTATTTGAAGTGAAAAAGGCTGGTCAAAGAAGGATAAATACTGCAAGATTTCACTTAAATGAAGTATCTAAATCTATAAAAATTAAAAATGTGGTATTTAAATATATTAAACAGTCACATTGACACAGCTGCAGGCATTCATTCGTGCAAGCTTCCACCTTGCTTACCTATGTCTGCAGCTCAATTTTTTTCAGGCTGCTCTTTATTAGAAATGAGATTATTTGGGGGCTGCTTTTGTTAAAAGGGAAATTCTGCTGAAGACTCTTTTACTCACTATCTGTCTAAATAATTTCTAGCTCCTGTATCAAAGTCATGATGGAGAGGAGGGCAAATATATACAGTATAATAAAGATGTCATATGACACTGACAGGATAGAGAAACTCTCAGTCCTTCCAATACTGAGGGCTGGGAGCAGTGAAACACCCACCATATCCAATTCTCTCAATGAGCATTCTTCTTCATCACTCTTATCATTTTTATGTATGTTTCCTTCGCCACAAATACTCTGTATAATCTTTTTATTTACTTTGTTTCCCTGTTAGGTCATTATTATAGATCCAGTCCCTAAAGTACTCCTTGGAACATGAGGCATGGGCAAAATATATTTGTTAAATAAATAAAGTTGTTATCTATCCAACACTTGGATTGATTAATTCTGCATTTTACTTCTCATGCACTGAGAGCCTCTTTGAGCTTCTTTTTTTAGGATTATGATACCTTAAGTCCTAGGGTACATGTGCAGAACGTGCACGTTTGTTGCACGGGTATATACGTGCCATGGTGGTTTGCTGCATTCATCACGCTGTCATCTATATTGGGTATTTCTCCTAATGCTATCCTTCCCTAACCCTCCTCCCCACTGCCGACAGGCCCCGGTGTGTGGTGTTCCCCTCCCTGTGTCCATGTGTTCTCATTGTTCCACTACCACTAATGAGTGAGAACATGCGGTATTTGGTTTTCTGTTCGTGTGTTAGTTTGCTGAGAATGATGGTTTCCAGCTTCATCTGTGTCCCTTGCTTTCTGCAGCAACTTTGAAAATGTGCCCTCTACTGGCCTTTCCGCTTTCCTGTCTCACTCTGTTCCTTCACTCCTGCTGTACACAGTCACAGCCTCCCAAATTCCTCACTCAGGTTCTGTTTGCGGGGAAATACAAAATAAGGCAGAATGTGAGGTGCTAATCTCTCGGCCACATGTAAACGATGATAGGTATTATTAGGTTTAAATTTAAAAGTAATGCTGGACGGATAACCTAAACAACTGACAAATCCATCTGTTGCCTGTACTTTGAATGCTGCCTTTGTGTGCTCCTACAACCTAGGACCTTCCTTGTCATTAACCAGCATTCACAATTCCATGTAGAAAATGTTAATTTTGGAGATAATAAAAGAGCCATTGGAAGGAAGAATTAATCCTTTATTTACTAAATCTCCTCAGTTAAGTCTTCACTTCCCTTTTCTCTCAGGAATGCCTACGTATCTCCACATACTCTAAGCTCTGGGGCTGATCCTTGTTTTTCAGTGTGGGAGTAAACCACATAGACTGGGCAACTGAGACCTCTTCAGAACAATAATAAAATTTGAGACTCATCAAGTGCACATTTCCTTTTGGACATTCTGCTATGGGAAGTTCTGGAGCTAGCTAGAGGCTGTTTCCTCCATGACAGGAACATACTATAATATATAGGATTAAGATTCATATATTCTATAGCAATTCCTTGGGGAGAAAATGATGATAGGTTAAAAATAACTTCAAATCAAAATTAATGGCAGAAGAGGAAGATGAGAAGTTGGATATACTCTTCAAAGAAGTTCCTGGGATAAGGATTTAGGATTCAAAACTCTCTTCCTCTGGTGTTTTTCAAAATAGTAGGACTTGCTTTTCTTAAATTATTATTTGTTTTTCTTTCTTAAATTATTTCACCACTTTTTTCCTCTAAAAGATAAGAATGGAAAAGGGTGGAAAGAAAAGAGTTAAGAATAAGGAGAGTATGTCACATTGCATGCCTGTATCAAAACGTCTCATATACCCCTTAAATACTTATATCTACTAGGTACACACAGAAATGAAAGTAAAATAAAATATAAAGAAAAAAATAAAAATAAAAATTAATAAAGTTGTTTAGAGCACAGCAGTTTAGAAATATAATGAAAGGTCTAAATGTAATTTAAAATATTCTAGTAGCTGTATTCAAAAGACAAAAAAAAGCAAATAAAATTATTTTTATTTTTATTTTTTATTTCTCAGAGTCTTGCTCTGTTGCCCACGCTGGAGTGTAGTGGCACAATCTTGGCTCACTGCAACCTCTGCCTCCCGGGTTCAAGCGATTCAGCTAGGATTACAGGTGCATGCCACCAGGCTTGGCTAATTTTTGTATTTTTAGTAGAGATAGGGTTTCACCACGTTGGTCAGCGTGGTCTTGAACTCCTGACCTCAAGCAATCCACCCACCTCGGCCTCCCAAAGTGCTGGGATTACAGACATGAGCCATTGTGCCTGGCCAAAATTAGTTTTAATAACATGTAACATATTTTTAACCCAAAGTATCATAATTCAAACATATCATCAATGAGAAAATTATTTATGTGACATTTATCTTCTTGTGTTCATAGTAAAACTTTGTGATCTGAGTAGCTAGGATTACAGGTGCATACCCCCATGCCTGGCTAATTTTTGTATTTTTAGTAGAGATGGGGTTTCACCATGTTGGTTAGCTTGGTCTCGAACTCGCGACCTCAAGCCATCCACCCACCTCGGCCTCCCAAAGTGCTGGGATTACAGACATGAGCCATCGTGCCTGGCCAAAATTAGTTTTAATAATGTGTAACATATTTTTGACCCAAAGTATCACAATTCAAACATATCATCAATGAGAAAATTATTTATGTGACATTTATCTACGTGTATTCATAGTAAAACTTCACAATCTGAGTGTTTTTAAAATGTACAACACAATTCAGTCTGTCATCACTTCAGGTGTTCATTATCCACATAGCTTTTTTCTTTGTATAAATCATTATGGAGATTCTTCTTTTGCAGAAGAAAGTGTGGGTATTATATCAGCCACTGAACACCCTTGGAGAAATGATAATTCTCATCTTGAAAGGGAAGATATAAGTTGGGCAATGATTTTATTATTTTATTATTTTTCATCAGCACAAAAGGGCAGAGGGTTGGGTAGCATGATGAAATAATACTACTAATCGTCTCCGGTATCTGGTCTTTATCAGGTCTATAAAACAAATAAAAGCAACCGAGCAACAGAAGGATGGTGTGGGTGGCTCTGTGTTCAGGAGGTGGCTGGGAAGAGAGGCTGGGGCTGTGCAGATGTTGGGCTCTCCTGTGATGTCTGTGGAGGAGGCTCACCATGTAGATGCTGGTCCTCACCATGGGGAGCATGAACAGAAGATCTCTAGTCACCATGGCTTTTATAAATAACCCTGGGGTACATGTGCAGATCATGCAGGATTGTTGCATAGGTACATACAATAAAAAATAATCATACAATAAAAATTCAATAAAAATAATAATAAAGGAATTGATACATGGAAAAGCAGGATAACATAAAACAACCTAAAATGGAAATAATTTTTTGACAAAGGTCAAAAGTCACTGATGTACATCCAACCCCTAAAATACTGCCTGGAATATTGATGAGCAAATATATATTTGTTGAATAAATAAATAAAGTCCCTTAGAGAAGTGCTGTTTAATAAAAATGTATGAAAAGCCCCAAATTTAATGTTAAATATTCTAGTAGTTACATTAAAAAAAGAACAAAAACACACAGATCAAATTAGTTTTAATTATATGTAGTATATTCATTTAACACAGTGTCATAATCTAAACATGTAGTCAATGTGAGAATTAGTATGATATTTATCTGCTTTTATTCATGTTAAGACTTCAAAATTTGACTGTCTTTAGAAATTTATCTTAATTCACATTATCCTCATTTTAAGTACCCAATAGCCACACAATAGTTTTTTTCATGTAAATCATCACGGAGAATGCCCTGTTGCAGAAGAAAATGTGGGGTGTCACAGGCGCCACTGAATGCTGTTTGAGAAATGACCATTCTCATCTTATCATGAGAAAGACCTCATGATAATTCATGGGAAGAAATAAATTGGGAAATCATTTTATTATTTTTAATCAGAACTAAAGGGGAGATAGTTGGGTAGCAAGAAGAAATAATTTCCGTAATTATCCCATGCCTTGGGTTTTTCTTAGGTTTATAAAACAAGTAGAGGGTCATGAAGTTGTTTAGGCAATAAAAGAACACAAAGCAACAGGCCAGCAGAAGGATGGTGTGGGTGGCTCTGTGTTCAGGAGGTGGCTGGGAAGAGAAGCTGGGGCTGTGCAGATGCTGGGCTCTCCTGTGGTGTCTGTGGAGGAGGCTCACCGTGTAGATGCTGGTCCTGACCATGAGGAACACAAACAGGAGATCCCGAGTCATTATGACACCTATAAAGAACTCTGGAGGGACAGATCCAAAATTTTGACAGTAGACCTGAGCATAGTGATGGCCCAAAATAGTCAAATTGGTTCTGGCTCCTACAGTCTGAATTACATTGATGTAGATCAGCATGTTGATGACCCAGAAGGAAAGGAAAGAGGGGAAAAATGCAGGTAGAGAGTTTAGGTGTAAGCCGGGCCCATTTAGAGTGACTGGGGCTGATGGTGATGGCTTGAAATATACTCAGGAGGGTCGTGGTACAGATGGAAAGACCTCGGGAAACTCTGTGTATATACAAAACTGCTTTACAGCCAACATTGTTCATAAAATGTGTTACTCCAAAGGATGAGGTGACATCTGGTATCAACGTGAATATGATGGGCAAACCATTGACCAACGACAGGTGCATGAAAATAAAATTGATGCGCTTCCACAAGTGAGACTGAATGAAAAATAAGTACATATAAGACATGAAGACCCATGAGTTCATCAGGAACCCAACACAAATCTGAGCTAGGAGGACACATGCAAGAATGATGTCACTTACAAACATTATCTTAATCATGTCGTAGATGTTCTGTGGAAGAGTGTAATGATTGACAGTTCAGTATGAAGGTGGGTGTTGAAATGTTCGATTCTTTTATATTTCGGGCATAGATATGGCATTTCCAGAAACTGACTTCCCGGGATTCTTGAGAACGTGGCAGTACAGAAATAAATATTACCAAAAAGGTGGAGTTCAAATGCTGACACCCGGCACTCTAATGGGTTACCTAGGAGGACATGCTGGCCTATATGAAAGATAAATACATGCTTTTAGGCATTTTTTTCTTCAGTGTCACACTGCATTTTGTCTCTAAACCTATGTTTCAATATTCTATTATCTATTGCTACTAATAAAGTAGAATTCTATTCAATAGAATTCAAATAGCATAAAATTCTACTTTATTCAACATAGAATGGAATATTCAACATTCTCTCCTTTCTACAGAACATAATATTTCTAAGACACAAAGAGTGGCATGTATATTTGAACTTCTTTTTTAAAGTTCTGATGCATACACAACCCTTCCAAGATCGTGATCATTGTACGCATTCATCTGACACCAAGTTTTCCAAATGGAGCTTTTTTGCCTCTCTCCACCACTCCC
This sequence comes from Saguinus oedipus, assembly GCA_031835075.1. NCBI lineage: Eukaryota > Metazoa > Chordata > Mammalia > Primates > Cebidae > Saguinus > Saguinus oedipus. The sequence goes on along the minus strand of CM063187.1, from coordinate 49,388,135 downwards.
TAAGAGTCCACTGTCAGTGTTCATAGAAGTGTGCTGTTTTCTCAATTTGCTGCAGAGCTACTAAGATGCAGTGGATATAAGCCAAGGATGCTGCTCAGTATCCCCAAAGCACAGGACAACCCCATAACAAGGAATTTTCTGGACCTGAGTGGCACTCATACTATGGCTGATAAATCCAGTGTAACAAAAAGTCCACGTATCTGTCTGAATACAACATAAGTAACATCCATATTTTGGCCTGGACATATTTGGATGCTTGTCATGGAAGCAGAATTAGTCAAATCAGAAATACAGTTAGAACAGGAATTATCTGACATTCGTTAAGATTGACATTCATATTCAAAAGGCATCACTGCATGTGTATTTGTTGGAGTGTGGAGTTGGTTACCATTATTCTCTCAGAGATGCATTATTAGACTCGTCCAGTTGTTTCCAACACTGCAAACATAATCTTCTTTTCTAAATAGATAACTAGCAAATTCTTCATATGCCTCCTTTATGCTGACAATGTCCAAAAGAATAGCCTGATGTTACCAAGTCATATTCTCTCTCTTCAACAAAACTCTACTCTGGCATCCAGCTCTATTACAACATTGGTATTCTCGTTATCTAGTGAGAGGAAGGAAAATCCAAAGTACTTACCGAACACCTAAAATATGAGACTGGTATTCCTCCATCATCTCCTTTTGTTCCTCCTAGCAACTTTGTAATGCAGGATTTATTAGTCCGTCTTGTTTGCAGTTGTGATACTGGACAGGTTGACAACGTTGACCGTAGTCTTGCTTTTGAAATGGATCTTACGTTACATATGTGAAACACAGTTCACCTTCAAGCTCCTTGCCCATTCCTCTCTTGCTCAGTTCAGTAAGGAGTGGCCCCTCTCACACCTTGCTACTAGTCAGAATCTTTTCTTCAGCCCTCTTCTCTGCCTGCTCCACATGCCTTCCCATGGCGATCCAAACATTTTCAGTGTAATCACCCTACTCAGGTCTCAGAGCTCAATTCAGCATCATGGAGTTCAGATTTCTTTCATTTAAGGGTGAGTGGTCCTGGAAAATATACCAAGCTTTCATCAGAACATAAACAGCATCAACTCTGCACAGCTCATGATCACAGAAATGGCATCAGCCCCACTCAGTGCCCTGCAGAGGAAAATGCAAACAACTGCAGTGAGCGATCGGATCATCTGGAGCCTTGACAGCTTTATGTGCAGAGTGTTTGGCTTTCAATACAGAATCAGTGATAGAAATACACAGGGACAAATGATTTTAACTATGAGAAAGACAGAAACAAAAATAGAGCAACGAGTTGTCCATAGGTGAAATCAGCATGGAAGGAAGTTAAAATAACGAGGGGAGTATGATATCAGCCAAAATTAGTCAAGAAAATAGCGTGGCCATAACTCTTAGGAGTAGAGAGTCAGTGTGGGTGGTAGAGCTTACAAAAAACATAAGAGGCGGGGCCAGGTGCGGTGGCTCATGCCGGTAAATCCCAGCACTTTGGAAGGCCGAGGCGGGTGGATCACAAGGTGAAGAGATCGAGACCAGCCTGGCCAAAAAAAAATGAGATATCACCTCACACCTGTCAGTGATGATTATTAAAAATACTAAAGATAATAAGTATTGTCAAGGATGTAAATAAAAGGAAACTGTTGTACACTGTGGGAGGAAATAAATTAGAATGTTATCATGGAAAACTGTATGGCGTTTCCTCCAAAAATTAAAACTAGGTTTTCCACATGATCTGGCAATCCTACTTCTAGGTATATGGTCAAAGGAAATAAAAATCAGTATTTTGAAGAGATGTCTGTACTCCTATTTTTTTGCAGCATTGTGTATAATAGCCAAGACATGTAAATAACCTAAGTGTCTAACAATAAGCAAATGGATAGAGAAAATGTGTGTGGTGAGGTCAAGAGATTCAGGCCTCCTGGCCAATATGGTGAAACCCCATCTCTACTAAAAATACAAAAATTAGCTGGGGGTGGTGGTGGGCACTTGTAATCCCAGGAACTCAGGAAGTTGAGGCAGGAGAATTGCTTTTACCCGGGAGGTGGAGGTTGCAGTGAGCCGAGATCACACCACTGCACTCCAGCCTGGGCAACAAGAGCAAGACTCTGCTAAAAGAAAAAAAAAAAATGCAACTTTCAGTTATAAGATGAATTAGTTCTGGAAATCTAATGTATACGGTGACCACAGTTAATAATACTGTGATGTATAATTGAAATTTTCAAACAAAATAGATCTTACAGGCTCCACTATATACAAACACAAGGGTAACTATGTGAGGTGGTACAAATGCCAGTTAACTTGATTGTGGTAATTATTTCACATCACCTATCAAATCATCACACTGTACACTTTCAACATAAAGTTTTTCATTTGTCACTGATACCTCCATAAAGCTGCGGAAACATTTAGAAAAGAAAATGGACTTAAGCAAAAGGCAGAAAATGCAAAACTGAAAAATACCACATCACAAGTATGTGCCATCGAATAGATTCATATTTTAAATACAAAGACACATGTAGGTCAGAAGTAATAGAATGTGGCTGGGCGTGGTGACTGACGCCTATAATCCCTGCATTTTGAGAGGCCAAGGCAGGCAGATCACGAGGTCAAGAGATTGAGACCATCCTGGCCAACATGGTGAAACCCTGTCTCTACTAAAAATATAAGAATTAAAGTGGCTCCGGCCGGATGTCGTAGCGCTTGCGAAGGCGAGGCCAAGAGTTCAAGGCCAACCAACCTCACCAACCTCAGCAACCTCACAAGCTCTCAATGATTGGCAAAAAAAAGAATTAGCTGGGCGTGGTGGCTTGGGCCTGTAGTCCCAGCTACTTAGGAGGGTGAGGCAGGAGGATTGCTTGAACCAGGGAGTTGGAGGTTGTAGTGAGCCAAGATTGTGCCACTGCACTCCAGCCTGGGTAACAGAGACTCCATCTCAAAAAAAAAAATAATAGAATGTAAAATGGATATATTATTCAAATGCAAATCAAAAGAAATCTGGAGGACTGTAAAAGTGTCAGAGAAACTAGGCTTCAAAACAACCACATGTATTTTAAATAATAAACACTCGTGTCCTCCCAAGCCTAAACCAGGAGGAAGCCGAAACTATGAATAGACCAATAACAAGGTCTGAAGTTGAGGCAGCAGTTAAGAGCCTACCACACAAAAAAAGCCCAGGTCCAGATGGGTTCACAGCTGAATTCTACCAGACACACAAAGAGGATCTGGTACCATTCCTTCTGAAACTATTCCAAATAATCCAAAAAGAGGGAACCCTTCCCAAATCATTTTATGAGACCAACATCATCCTGATACCAAAACCTGGCAGAGACTCAACAAGAAAAGAAAACTTCAGGCCAATATCCATGATGAACATAGATGCAAAAATCTTCAATAAAATACTGGCAAACCGATTGCAGCAGCACATTAAAAAACTTATCCATCATGATCAAGTAGGATTCATCCCGGGGATGCAAGGCTGGTTCAACATACACAAGTCTATAAATGTAATTCACCACATAAACAGAAGCAAAAACAAAAACCACATGATTATCTCAATTGATGCAGAGAAGGCATTTGACAAAATTCAACAGCCCTTTATGCTAAAAACCCTCAATAAACTTGGTATTGATGGAACATATCTCAAAGTAATAAAAGCTATTTACAACAAACCAACAGCCAATATCATACTTAATGGGCAAAAACTGGAAGCATTCCGTTTGAAATCCGGCACTAGACAAGGATGCCCTCTCTCACCACTTCTATTCAACATAGTACTGGAAGTTCTAGCCAGAGCAATCAGGCAAGAAAAAGAAATAAAGGGTATTCAAATAGGAAAGGTGGAAGCCAAATTGTCTCTATTTGCAGACGACATGATAGTATACCTAGAAGACCCCATCACCTCAGCCCAAAAGCTCCTGCAACTGATAAGCAACTTCAGCAAAGTCTCAGGATATAAAATCAATGTTCAAAAATCACAAGCATTCCTATACACCAATAACAGACTTAAAGAGAACCAAATCAAGAACGAACTGCCATTCACAATTGCTACAAAGAAAATAAAATACCTAGGAATACAACTCACTAGGAATGTAAGGGACCTCTTTAAGGAAAACTACAAACAACTGCTCAACGAAATAAGAGAGGACACAAACAGATGGAGAAACATTCCATGTTCGTGGTTAGGAAGAATCAATATCGTGAAAATGGCTATACTGCCCAAAGTAATTTACACAATCAATGCTATCCCCATCAAACTACCATTGAATTTCTTCACAGAACTGGAAAAAACCACCATGAATTTCATATGGAACCAAAAAAGAGCCCGCATAGCCAAGTCAATTCTAAGCAAAAAGAACACAGTGGGAGGCATCATGCTACCAGACTTCAAACTATACTACAAGGCTACAGTAATCAAAACAGCATGGTACTGGTACCAAAACAGAGATATAGACCAATGGAAGAGAACAGAGGCATCGGAGGCAACACAACATATCTACAACCATATTATCTTTGATAAACCAGACAAAAACAGGCAATGGGGAAAGGATTCCCTATTTAATAAATGGTGTTGGGAAAACTGGCTAGCCATGTGCAGAAAGCAGAAACTGGACCCCTTCCTGACACCTTACACTAAAATTAACTCCAGATGGATTAAAGACTTAAACTTAAGACCTGACACCATAAAAACCCTAGAAGAAAATCTAGGCAAAACCATTCAGGACATAGGAGTAGGCAAGGACTTCATGACCAAAACACCAAAAGCATTGGCAACAAAAGCCAAAATAGACAAATGGGACCTAATCAAACTCCACAGCTTCTGCACGGCAAAAGAAACAGTCACTAGAGCGAATCGGCAACCATTAGAATGGGAAAAAATCTTTGCAGTTTACACATCTGACAAAGGGCTGATATCCAGAATTTACAAAGAACTCAAACAGATTTACAGGAAAAAAACAAACAAGCCCATTCAAAAATGGGCAAAGGATATGAACAGAAACTTTACAAAAGAAGACATACATGAGGCCAACAAACATATGAAAAAGTGCTCATCATCATTGGTCATTAGAGAGATGCAAATCAAAACCACATTGAGATACCATCTCACACCAGTTAGAATGGCGATCATTAAAAAATCTGGAGACAGCAGATGCTGGAGAGGATGTGGAGAAATAGGAACACTCTTACACTGTTGGTGGGAGTGTAAATTAGTTCAACCATTGTGGAAGACAGTGTGGCGATTCCTCAGGGACCTAGAAATAGAAATTCCATTTGACCCAGCAATCCCATTACTGGGTATCTATCCAAAGGACTATAAATTGTTCTACTATAAGGACACATGCACACGAATGTTCATTGCAGCACTGTTTACAATAGCAAAGACCTGGAACCAACCCAAATGCCCAACGATGATAGACTGGACTGGGAAAGTGTGGCACATATACACCATGGAATATTATGCAGCAATCAAAAATGATGAGTTTGTGTCCTTTGTAAGGACATGGATGAATCTGGAGAACATCATTCTCAGCAAACTGACACAAGAACAGAAAAAGAAAAACCGCATATACTCACTCATAGGTGGGTGAGAAAAATGAGAACACATGGACACAGAGAGGTGGTCTACTATACACTGGGGACTGTTGGGGGGAATGGGGGAGGGACAGCAGGGGGGGCTGGGGGGGATAGCCTGGGGATGAATACCAAGTGTGAGTGAAGGGGAGGAAAGCAGCAAAACACACTGCCATGTGTGTACCTATGCAACTATCTTGCACGTTCTGCACATGTACCCCCAAACCTATAATGCAATAAAAATTCAAACAAACAAACAAACAAAAAATAATAAACACTCAAAAAAAAGATATAAAAAGTTTCAGAATAATAAAGGGAGCCTGACAATTCTGTACAAACTCGCCAACAGAAAGCTAATGCCCATTTAATACAATCAAAACAAAGATTAAGGGAACAAAATTACTGGATATTAACAAGGACATTTCAATAGCAGTAAAAGTTCTTAATGCATGCATACAAATACACATAGCATCAATATATATAATGTAAAAACAGAATTATAAGAAGATATAGGACCAAGCGCTGTGGTAGTGTGAGATTTTAATTTTTAATTTTTAATTTTTTTATTGCATTTTAGGTTTTGGGGTACATGTGCAAAACATGCAAGATAGTTGCATAGGTACTCATATGGCAGTGTGTTTTGCTGCCTTCTGCCCCTTCACCCACATTTGGCATTTCTCCCCATGCTATCCCTCCCCTGCTCCCCCCGACTGTGCCTCCCCTATTCCCCCTAATAGACCCCAGTGTGTAGTACTCCCTTCCCTGTGTCCATGTGTTCTCATTGTTTATCACCTTAAACAAAGTCTTTTAGTGATTGACAAAACCCAAAGACAAAACGTCGCTGGAAGATTAAAACTTCAATCGAGTCGTTTCATAACCTTCTCTACCTGCTATAAAAACAACACACTCACTCACCATAAAATACCCATCTTTCCTTCTCAGGCATATGTGAGCCAAGTAGTCAATGTAAATACAACAGATATTGATGTAAGTGTCAACATATTTCAAAAGTTTAATTTAACAGAGCAGTTATCTATATATAATTACAATTAGTTATAAATAAAAGAATAAGTAAATGATGAAAAAGTTCCCAGTATTTTTCTACAAAAGCACTTCTTAGCAACCACATAGTGAAAAAAAAAAAAAAAAAAAAAAACTCTGTTAGGAGAATGCAGTTTGGAATGTCCATTGGGGAAATAATCATGAAAACGAGATAAGAACCTTGGAAGAAAACATAGACTTCAAAGAACCTTTCTTCAAAGAACCTTTGAAGAAAACTTTGACTAGAAAACAGATCACAAAGTGAACCTCCAAAAAGGGGGAGTCGAAATTGGTAAGAAAGTAAACAGTTCCTCTTCAAAGTTTCCCTTCTTGTTAAAGTATAATGACAATAAATGTTAGAAATAACAGTTTATTTTAAAGACTAACTTTCTTCAAAGCTTTCTTGCTTTTTGCTAGTAACTCTTTGTTAAGCCCTATCCTATGTAGCTGTTAGACATAAAGGAATAAGTACATTCTATGTCCTTGTACTTTAACCAAGATATTTGTGCTGGACGTGCTCACAGGCATGTCCCAACTCACAGCCTATGCCCCTTCCTTGTTTAGATTTGTTCTTTCCCTTTATTCTTCGTTGCCTATGCCAATTTAGAAAAATTTTAAGTTGTTAGCCAATCTGGTTCAGTTTAGATTGTGAGGTCTGGCTCCAACCAACAGAGATCAGGCACAGCAATATGCGTAAAGAATAAATGGGCCTGCTTTTTTACCCTATGTGTAAAGAATAAATGGGCCTGCTTTTCCTTTGTTCATTGTATTCTTGTGGCAAGATGGCTAGCAGGAACACCCTTTCTGCAGAAAGTGAAATTGCCTTACTGAGAGAACTTTTTGTCTGAATGCAAATTTTTCCTTGCAGTACCTAGGAACAAGCATTCTGTCTCTAACAATACCGATCAAAGGAGCTAAAGACAAAAAACTCAAACTGAACAGGAAAAAATAAGTCAGAAGTCAGCTCATGGCAAAAAAAACTAAAATGAGGAAACCTCTAAAAAGACTATACCACCAACCAACAGAAAAGCACACAGAGTATCAGGATGAAAATTAAAGAGAGAGCAACAGATGAGCTGTACGTAGTTTCCAAATGGCAACATTATGGTTAATTGTACCAATAAATCAAGAAGGTTAGGAGACACGATTCCTAGTGGACTTAACTTACCATAAAAGATACCAGAATTGTAGAAAGTGGTACATGTGCAGTGCTCTCCTAGGGGAAACTGAATAGTGGGCAAAAATTGTTCCATAAATAATCCAAAGGAATGCTTCAAGGGTGAAGTGTATGGCAAATACACTAGATACAAAACATATCTACAAACTCTCTAAAGATAGAGAAAAGAGCATTCTATGAATCATAAGATTAGTACAACCTTCATAGCAAAACATAATAAAAACTGTATGAAAAATCTGACAAGTGCATGTACTTCATAAATCAATTGAAAAACAAGCCAAAAAATCATTGTAAAAGTGAAGTCCATACTATGTAACCGAGAGAATTATTCAAAGATACAAGGAAGGTATAATATTGTCAACTTCATCATGTGATTAATTATAGTGGTAGCTTAAAGAGAAAATACATAATTACCTTAATAGATACATCTTGTCCTTTGATAGTTATGTAGGAGATATTAAATTAGAATAGAAATGAAGGAATGAAGAAAGTGAAAACATGGAGCAAATGAGAATACACACATCAATTAAAATAGGAAAGAAAAAATATAGGCATATAATAACAGAAACAAAATGGTAGAAAAATACATCCATACACAAACTGAAGTGTCTGTGAGGAAGCAGAGAGTAAGGAACGGGACCATTGGAAGGATCTTCATACCTCCCTCTCGTTGCCAAAGCCGAGTATTGCAGAATCCTTACAAAAGGCAGTCGGCTTCCCCAGGACAGTGAGCTGCTTTGGAAAGGCTGGGTCTGACCTGCAATGACTGTATATCAGGGATGGATGGTAGGACTTCACCTCCCCATGGACATGGATCACCTTGTCACCTGCTGCCTCACCAACCTTGTTTATTGTCCATCATTTTGATGCACCCAGAGGAGCAACAAATCTCTCTCCCAGAAGCAAAATGACCCTTCTGGTAAATGTATTCAGTTTATTAACAGCGTGCAAAGTCCCCATGTGAGAATGTGCTTTCTTAAGGTGAACTTCACCAGAAAGTAAACTTCAGGCTCTAGAAAGTCATTAAAGGTTACTTTTCACTCAGCTGGTGGAAATTACCATAGCCCTGGATATGATCAAACCACCGAGCAGGACCCCAGGGAACACGTTTTCTTTCCTCACAGGTGCCCACAGTGCCTGCTGCTTTTATGGTGCGTTTTAGCTTCCTCTGTGCCCCATAAAGCACAAGCATGGTGCACAGTATTTCACTGTATTATAACTGAACTATCACAGGTATCACTAATGATTGTAACACACATGGTTTTCTATAAAATCTTTTTGTTGTTTTAAAATGTTTAAAATTGTTCACAATATAAAGATTGAAATCGCCCCAAGAAATGTATTCATAAATATGTTCTACCTAATATATATGATGCAGGGCCGGGCGCAGTGGCTCATGCCTGTAACCCCAACACTTTGGGAGGCCAAGGCTGTCAGATCACCTGAGGTCGGGAGTTTGAGACCAGCCTGACCAACATGGAGAAACCCTGTCTCCACTAAAAATACAAAGTTAGCTGGGCATGGTGGTACATGCCTATAATCCCAGCTGCTCAGGAGGCTGAGGCAGGAGAATCACTTGAACGGGGGAGGCAGAGATTGCAGTGAGCCGAGATCGCGCCACTACACTCCAGTCTGGGCGACAGAGTGAGACTCCATCTCAAAAAAAAAATTGTATATATATACACACACACACACACACACACACACACACACATCTATACACACACACACACACATATATATATGTATATATATATGTGGTGCAATGTAGTAGAAAATAAGACCATATATTCATATACAGCACAGCTGAAGTATAGAATAATGCCAATAGCTGTACACCTAAAAATGTGTGCTCTTAATATATTTCTTCTTTTCCCCAGGGTTAATATTCCTGAATATTTTATTTATTGTTCTTTTTATATTTGATGCCTGTGTAATTCTGATTTTTAAAAATATTTACTATTTGAAAAAAATACATGGAAACATTTAATATTTGAGTTTTTATTGAGTTTTACTTTGTATTAATATCATTATAGTGTATACATTCTTATTTTTATTTTTTATTTATTTATTTATTTTTTGAGAGCGAGTTTTGCTCTTGTTACCCAGGCTGGAGTGCAATGGCGTGATCTCGGCTCACCGCAACCTCCGCCTCCTGGGTTCAGGCAATTCTCCTGCCTCAGCCTCCTGAGTAGCTGGGATCACAGGCACGCGCCACCATGCCCAGCTAATTTTTTGTATCTTTAGTAGAGATGGGGTTTCACCATGTTGACCAGGATGGTCTCGATCTCTTGACCTCATGATCCACCCTCCTCGGCCTCCCAAAATGCTGGGATTACAGGTTTGAGCCACCGCGCCAGGCCTATTTTTATTTCTTTATGTGATGGTCAGATGCTGCCACAAGAGGAGACAGAGAAGAGGTTCAGGAAAACAAAGATTATTCTACTTAAAAGTCCTAGAGACATCAGTCAGAGGACTAGTGCCACCTGGGGTGTACTAGGCAGAGAGAGGAGAAAAGAATCTGGAATGGTTAGTGTGCATATCAGAGAGAGACATGCTCCCAGCTGAGCCCTTTCCTGTCTTTAAGAAAGAATTTCACTGTCCATTAGGGCTAGTCTCTCCCCACCCAGAAAGTTCTTTTTTTTTTTTTTGACAGTCTTGCTCTTGTCACCCAGGCTGGAGTGCAGTGTCCTCTTGGCTCACTGCAACCTCCGTCTCCCAGGTTCCAGCGATCCTCCTGCCTCAGCCTCCTGAGTAGCTGGGATTACAGGCACCCACCACCACACCCAGCTAATTTTTGTATTTTTAGTAGAAACTGGGTTTTGCCATGTTGGCTGGGCTGGTCTCGAACACCTGACCTCAGGTGACCCTCCACCTCGGCATCCCAAAGTGCTGAGATTACAGGAGTGAACCACTATACCCAGCCCAGAAAGTTCTTTTAATATGTCAAAACATCATAATATAGAGAACTTAAAACTATTTATTATAAAAATTATTGTCACTATAGGATTTCTATCCTGAAAGATACTCTTTTCAGATTATAGAAGCTTAAAGTTGAAGCTGCAGTTAGTTCATTTTTTCCACTGCATTGTCCATATTATGAATAGACCAGAAATTGTCATCTTTTGATCAGCTGACAAATATTGTATTATTTCTACTTATTTTCCATGGCCTAGGGTTCCACAATAAATGGATCTCTGTGTGTCCATTTATTTGTTTGTGGATTTGTTTAAGGGGCATATCAAAAATTAAAGAATTGGGCCGGGCTGGTGGCTCACGCCTGTAATCCCAGGACTTTGGGAGGCTGAGGCAGGTGAATCACAAGGTCAAGAGATCAAGACCATCCTGGCCAACATGCTGAAACCCTGTCTGTACTAAAAATACAAAAAATTAGCTGGGCATGAGGGCGTGTGCCTGTAGTCCCAGCTACTTGGGAGGCTGAGGCAGGAGATTCGCTTGAACCTGGGGGGCAGAGGTGGCAGTCTGCTGAGATCACACCACTGCACTCCAGCCTGGGTGACAGAGCAAGATTCCATCTCAAAAATAAAAATAATAATATTAATAAATCAATAATAAAACTAAAGAATTATGGGCATTAAGGCATATGTATCTTTAATTTTAGTATATGACTTCAGATTATTTCCCAAGAGGACATTTACATAACAAGTAATGGTACTTAAATATATTTTGTGCTCCCCACACTGATGAATGTGAAATATTAGGGATTCACATATTTTGTACTTTGTTGAATGTAATGGTTTTAACACAAAATACCCAATTACTAGAAGTTGAAATTTTTTAATTGGTTTATTGTCTTTTCAGGTTCATGTTCTGTGAAATCATACTCATAACGTTTGCTAATTTTAACAGAGTTTGCATTTGTGTATGTTAAACTATCGCCTGCTGTTTACATCTTTTTGTTTGTGATTTCTATTTGATCCCTCTTCTCTTTTTTACCTTAATACACTCAATTTATCAGTATAACCTTTCATCATCTGTGCTTTTGTATTATTTATTTATTTATCTAGAGATAGAATTTTGCTTTGTTGCCCAGGCTGGAATGCAGTGGCACGATCTCATCTTACTGCAACATCTGCCTCCCAAGTTCAGGTAATTCTTGAACCTCAGCCCCTGAGTAGCTGGGAGTACAGGTGACCGCCACCATGCCTGGCTGATTTTTTTTTTTAGTAGAGACGGGGTTTTACCATGTTGCCCAGGCTGGTCTTGAACTCCTGAGCTCAGGCAATCTGCCTGTCTCGGCCTCCCAAAGTGCTAGGATTACAGGTGTGAGCCACTGCGCCCGGCCTACACCGTGTTTTCTTTATCCATTCATCTGCTGAAGAACACACTCAGCAAATGTGTTCTTGACTCCCTGTCTTGACCATAGTGAAGAGCGCTGCAATAACATGGGGCTGCAGCTATCCCTCTGATACACTGATTTCCTCCCTTCCTTTACGTAAATACCAGGTAGTGGAATTGCTGGATTGTACGACAGTTCCATTTTTAGTTTTCTAGAAACATCCATACTGTTTTCCATCATCATTTTAGCCCATTTGTATTGTAAGGAATACCCGAGGCTGGGTAATTTATAAAGAAACAGCTGTACAGAACGCATGTTGCCAGGGTATGTTTCCTGGGAGGGCCTCGGGAAGTTTACAGTCATGGTGGAAGGGAAAAGGGAGCCAGCATGTCATATGGTGAGAGAGGGAGCAAGAGAGAGTGGGGATGTGCCATACTCTTAAACAAGCAGCTCTCACATGAATGCAGAGTGGGAGCTCGTTCAGTGCTGCAAGGAGGCATCAAGTCATTCATGAGGGGTCCACTCTCATAACGCAAACAACTCCCACCAAGCTCCACCTCCAACACTGGGGACTACATTTCAGCATGAGATTTGGAGGGAACAAACATCGAAACCATATAAGCTCTACAAATTTACATTTCCACCCGTAGATGAGTTCCCTTTTCTCTGCATTGTCACTAGCATGTCTTATTTTTTGACTTTTTGATAATAGCCATTCTAACTGGGAATGAGATGATGTGTCATTGTGGTTTTGATTCCCATTTCCTTGATGATTATTGTTAATGGGCATTTTTTCAAATATGCGTTGGCCATTTATATGTCTACTTTTGAGAAATGTCTACTGAGATCCTTTGTCCAGTTTTTAATGGGATTATGTGTGTGTGTGTGTGTGTGTGTATGTGTGTGTGTGTGTGTGTTGTGGTTGTTCAGTTGTTTGAGTCTCTTGTATATTCTGGATTTTAATACCTCGTCAGATTAATAGTTTGAAGACATTTTCTCCCCTTTTACAAGCCTCTAGACTCTGTGTCTTCATTCTGTTGATTGTTTCCTTTGCTGTACAGATTTTTTATTTTAATATAAAATCACCTGTCTATTTGTTTTTGTTGTCTGCGCTTTTGAAGTCTTAGCCATAAGATCTTTGCGTATGCCAATGTCCTGAAGCACTTCCTCTATGTTTTCTGTGTTTTACTCTAATATATATAGAGAGGATATATGTATCTTCTCATCTACGATGGGCCACTAATTCCATCACGAAGGCATCATTGCCATGACCTAATCAAACTCTAATTATGTCTCGATGTCCCCCATCTCCAAATACAATCACGTTGGGGACTAGGGCTTCAACATACAAATTTTAGAGGGAAACAAATGTTTATTGCATAGCATATACCTTAATAGCAGAAATTCTGTACCTTTTAATACACTATAAAAATGCAAAGCACTGTGTTCCAGGGTGTGTGGCGGTGTGTTTGTATCTGCTTGTTCTGGACTCTAAAAAAAATAAGCCAAAGCCTAATACGTATCAACTTGAGAAGGATAAAAACAAGAGCATAATAACAAAATAGAATACGATGCAGCTGGAAAAGGGAATTAACTACACCTGCAAGATTAAGCTTCCTTAATTCCACAAAAATACTTTGGAGGATTAAACAATCCAAGTTTGAGAGTTATACCTACATTATAATGCTATCCATAGAAATCAAACCCAAACATTATTTATTGAACAAAACACATATATGCATTAAACCTATGAGAAAAACCTAAGAGATAATAAATAAAACATTCAAGAATAATTAACCTGAAGAAAAATGGGAACATAGTAATTTATAGAAGCACACATAGGTTCTCAGAGATATTGATAATATTCTATTAATTAAGTGCTGCTACAATAAATATCTGTTCTTTTTGCTACCTTTTTTTTTTTTTTTTTTTTTTTTTTGAGATAGAGTCTTGCTCTGTCACCCAGGCTGGAGTGCAATGGCATGATCCCAGCTAACTACAGCCTCTGCCTCCTGGGTTCAAGCAATTCTCCTGCCTCAGCCTCCTGAGTAGCTGGGATTACAGGTGTGTGCCACCACACCTGGCTAATTTTTGTATTTTTAGTAGAGACAGGGTTTCACCATGTTGGTCGGGCTGATCTCAAACTCCTGACCTCATGATCCACCCTCCTTGGCCTCCCAAAGTGCTGGGATTACAAGCGTGAGCCACCACGCCCGGCCTTTGCTACTTCTTTAAGAGAGAGGATTTATCACTATGTTGCCTAGGCTAGATTTGAACTGTTGGGCTCAAGTGATCCCCCTGCCTCAGCCTCCTGGGTAGCTGGGACTACAGGTGACTGCCACCACACCCAGCTTCTTTTTGCTATTTTTATGTCTGATACATTATGTATGAATAGTTAACAGTGAGATTTTAGGCATTCAAATCTTTATATTGTGCCAAAAAAGAATTAAATGAGAGTCTGTAGCAAGCCATGAATGTTACAATCCTGAGTGATGCCTGCCCGTGGTTGGTTATAGCAAATCCTGTGGTAACATCAGCGGAATGAAACTTCTCATCACTTTTCTGGATCCTGAAGTTTATGACGCAGTTCAGCTCGGAAAACTGAACATCCTCAGAGGTGACTTTACACTTTCTTAGTAAGCCCAGTAAATTTCCCAGGAGAATCATTTTGCTTCTGAGAGATTTGTTGTTCCTCTGGGTGCACGAAACTGATGGACAGTAAACAAGGTCACTGAGGCAGTGGGTGACAAGGTGATGATGTCCATGGGGAGGGGAAGTCCTGCCATCCATCCCTGATATACAGTCACTGTGGGTCAGACTCAGCCTTTCCAAGATACCTTGCTATCTGCGGAAGCCAATTGCCTTTATTAAAGATTCAGCAACACTCAGCCTTGGGAAGGAGAGAGAGGTATGAAGACCTTTTCAATATTCCGTTCCCCATTCTATGCTTCCTTACAGAATTGGGCCTTACAGAGACCATTTCTTTCAGATTTGCATTTCTTTCTTTTTAAAAAGATGTATTTATTTAAGATTAAGTCTTGTTCTGTCGCCCAAGCTGGAGTGCAGTGGCACAATCTCGGCTCACTACAAGCTCCGCCTCCCGGTTTCTTGTGACTCTACTGCCTCAGCCTCTCGAGTGCCTGGAACCACAGGCACCCACCACCATGCCAGGCTAATTTTTTGTATTTTTAGTAGAGACAGGGTTTCGCCATGTTCGCCAGGCTGGTCTCGAACTCCTGAGCTCATGATCCACCTGTTTCAGCCTGCCAAAGTGCTAGGATTACAGGCGTGAGCCACTGCACCCAGCTGCATTTCCAACATTTTTTCTGTTGTGGTATACCTATATCTTCTCCTTTCTTATTTTTATTGTCACTGTTTTCCTTTTCTCCCATTTTCACTTCTTTTCTGATGCTATTTTCACTTTATTCTTTCTTTCTCTTATTCTTTAATTTCTCATTCTCCTCTCTAAATCTCCATTGTCTTTAAGCAACTTAATTTAAATCTTAATTTAAAACTGTATCACACATTATTGTATTTTGACTTTTTCTTTAGTAACTACTTGAAAATTTCACCTAAGTCTGAGAATTCAGTTGTATCCTCCATATTTTATGTTCTAATGCTCTCTTCTTCATTTTCTGTACCCTACTTAGTATTTACTTACATTTAAATAATTTTCCTGTTTCATTTCAATACTTTCTTTCTGCTCTGCTGTTATACTTGCTTCTGTTTTCCCAGTATTATTATCTATATGAATAGAATATAGATAACAGTTTTGATTTTAGTTTATTGAACTCTTCTAATCATATAGATAACAGATTTTATTTCAATTTACTGAACGTTCACTTTTATGAAAAATGCTTCAATCACATTTGAATTAATTTATAACATCATTTCTCTTAGAGGTTTTATGCATTTTGCATTTGATGCACAATTATATATTAATTTCCAGATTTTATATGTTTATGCAATTTAAATAATTTTATTATTAAAAATTGCATTCTTAAAACTATTTTTTGTTGGCTTATAGAAATCCGAATAATTTCTACACTGGTTTAAATTTTATTAACCTTGAAAATCTCTCTTAATAATTTAACCAATAATAGTATTTTTTTCTTAAAAATTATATAATCTGCCAGTGATTTTTTTAAAGTACTATTTTCCCTCAATTGTTACACATTTTCTTTTCTTTTCTTTTCTTACTCTACACCTTAGATACTCCTAAAGCCTGAGGAGTAGAGGTGATAATAGTGACATTTTTATTTATATCTATTCTCAAGTAAAAGCTTTCAGTATTTAACCTTTAATATAATCTTATTGTTGACATCTTGCAGAGTCTTAAATTCTTAAAATCAGGGTAAGATAATTTCATTCTAGTGTGTCTTTACTAAGAATTTTAATCATAAGTATGTGTTGGAATGTTATCACAGGATTTTGTGTGTATATTGAAGTGATCATTTTTCTTTGCTCCTTTAATAGGGTGGGTCCTCATACAGATGAAATTTCTAATGTTAAACTCGCTTTGCATTTTTGGGGATAATTCTCTTGGTCAGTTGTTCAATTCTGTTTACATGTTATGAATGAATTTTACAATTATTTGTACAGGTTTTATTTTTCATCTGGGGTGGTGAAATAGTCTTAGCATTTTCCTTCTCATATGTTTGTTAAGTTTTGCTACCTGGTAAGGCTAACCTCATAAGGTGATTCATAAATGTTCTTCCTTTTTCTATCCTCAGGAAGTGTTTGTAGGTATTTTTTAAAATATATATTTTATTGCGTTTTAGGTTTTGGGGTACATGTGAAGAACATGCAAGATTGATGCATAGGTACACACATGGCAGTGTGGTTTGCTGCCTCCTTCCCCATCACCTATATCTGGCATTTCTGCCCATGTTATCCCTCCACAACTCCCCACCCCACACTGTCCCTCCTAGTTCCCCCCGACAGACCCCAGTGTGTGATGCTCCCCTCCCTGTGTCCATGTGTTCTCATTGTTCAACACCCGCCTATGAGTGTGTGTTTGACATCCTTTGCCAGTGAAGCATTCCTGGGGATTTCTTTTGGAACAATTTTTGCCAACTATTCAGTTTCATCATGGAAAACACTGTACAATTATGTCTTTTATTCCCTTTTTTTTTGGTAAGTTGGCTCTCCTAAATTTCTGTATGTATTAACATAAACATAATAACGTCTGTTAGTATTTCCAGCTTTTCTATTGCTACTCCTTAAAGAGTTTTTACTCTGATATGTATATGTCTTAGTGAAAATGGCCCAGTCTCATTAAAAGTTTCTTAGTTTTATTATTGTTTTTAAAAAACTGACATTTGACTTTGTTATTAATATTTCTTTCCTTTTATGGTTGTTTTGTTTGAATTTCCACTTTCACCTGCATCAAGTCAATTTGTTTCCTTTTTTTTTTTAATGTGAGACAGAGTCTCCCTCTGTCCACCAGGCTGGAGTGCAGTGGCGCGATCTCCGCTCACCGCAACCTCTGTCTCCTGGGCTAACGCCATTCTCCTGCCTCAGTCTCCCGAGTAGCTGGGATTACAGGCGTGTGCCACAACGTCCAGTTAATTTTTGTATTTTTAGTGGAGATGGCGTTCCACCATGTTGGCCATGAGAAGCTTAGAGCATAGAAATAGGTGTTATGAAGAAGGTGAAATTCAAATGCTAACTCCCAGCATTCTCATATATTACCTAGGACATGTTGACCTATGTAAAAGAGAAATTTGCAGTTATATGAATTTATTTCTTCACTACATCTATGTGTCTCAAAAACTGACATTTTTATTGTTTATTTCTATAATCAAAATGGTCTCAAACTCCTGGCCTCAGGTAATCTGCCCGCCTTGGCCTCCCACAGTGCTGGAATTACAGGTGTGAGCCACCTGCGCCTGGCTGTTGTTTCCCTTTTAGGGTTGAGTTTGCTTTTTCTTCTATGGTTCTTTTTTTTTTTTTTTTTTTTTTTGAGACGGAGTCTGGCTCTTGTTACCCTGGCTGGGATTACAGGCTTTAGCCACCTCACCCAGCCCTCTTCTATGGTTCTTATCTAGTCTTCACATTTATTTACACGGTGGACTTCCCATGATAGGTTTCTATGATATAGTTTTCTGTCACTAAGTGATTCTCTAGAAATACATTTATTATATTGGAACATATTAAGATATGAGTTAGTTTTTCTTGTTCAATTATTTATTTAGTAACTCGTTACAATTGTATTCAAGGTCTGTGTCCAGAATGGTATGTCCTAGGTTTTCTTCTAGTTTTTATAGTTGTAAGTCTTATATTTAAATCTCTGGTCCATCCTGAGTTGATTTTTGCATGTGGCGAAAGGAAGGGTCCAGTTTTATTCTTCTGTGTGTGGCAGGTTAGTTTCGTTCACTAAATAGGAAATCCTTTTCCCATTGGTTGTTACTGTCGACTTTGTGAAAGACCAGGTAGATGTGTGTCTTTATTTCTGAGTTCTCTAACCTGTTCCTTTGGTCTATGCGTCTGTTTTTCTTTTCTTTTTGAGACAGAGTTTCGCTCTTGTTACCCAGGCTGGAGTGCAATGGCGCGATCTCGGCTCACCGCAACCTCCACCTCCTGGGTTCAGGCAATTCTCCCGCCTCAGCCTCCCGAGTAGCTGGGATTACAGGCAGGCGCCACCATGCCCAGCTAATTTTTTTGTATTTTTAGCAGAGACGGGGTTTCACTGTGTTGACCAGGATGGTCTCGATCTCTTGACCTCGTGATCCACCCCCCTCGGCCTCCCAAAGTGCTGGGATTACAGGCTTGAGCCACCGCGCCCGGCCAAATGTGTCTGTTTTTCTACCAACACCTTGCTTTTTTTTTTTCTGGTTATTGTAGCCTTGTAATATAGTTAAACATTGGGCAGTGTGGTGCTTCTGGCTTTGTTATTTTGGTTTAGGATTGGTCTGGCTATTTAGGGTCTCAGTTCCATTAAATTTTAGAACAGTATTTTTCTAATTCTATGGAAAATGATGTAGTTTAATAGGAATTGCATTCAATCTGTAAATTTATTTGGGCAGTATGACCATTTTAACAATATTGATTTTTCCTATCCATGAGCATGGAATGTTTTTCCGCTAATGCTCAGCTGTAAAGCAATTCTCAACAAATTCAAAAAAGCCAAAATCACACCAACCATACTCTCAGACCACAGAATAGTAAAAATAGAAGTCAACACCAGAAGATTTCTCAAAACCATATGATTACATGTAAATTAGACCATCTGTTCCTGAATGACTTTTGGATAAAGAATGAAATTCAGGCAGAAATAAAAAAATTCTTGAAAACTAATGAAAACATACATACAACTTACTAGAATCTCTGGAACACAGTAAAGCAGTGTTAAAGAGGAAAGTTTATAGTGATAAATGCCTACATCAAAAAATTGTTGTAAAACCTAACATTGGCCAGGCATGGTGACTCATGCCTGTAATCCCTGCACTTTGGGAGGCTGAGGCGTGTAGATCATCTGAGGTCAGGAGTTTGAGACCAGCCTGGGCAACACAATGAAACCCTGTCTCTACTAAAAATACAAATAAATTAGCTGGGTGTGGTGGTGAGCACCTGTAATCCCAGCTACTTGGGAGGCTGAGGCAGGGGAATTGCTTGAACCCAAAAGGCGGAGGTTGCAATGAGCTGGTATCATGCCACTGTACTCCAGCCTGGGCAACAAGAGCGAAACTCCATCTCAATCAATTAATCAATTAAACAATAAAAATGTGAGTTTTTGAGACTTAGTGAAAACATGCAATCCAATACTCTGAAGAAATAAATTCATATAACATGCAAATTTCTCTTTCCTATAGGTTGGATGTGTCCTAGGTAATATATGAGAATGCTGCGTGTTAGCTTTTGAATTTCACCTACTTCATAACACATATTTCTATGCTCTCAGCTTCTCATGGTCTCCTGGAACCCAGGCTCTGGATATGCCACACCTGTGTCTGATATACAGAAGAGTTAAACATTCCAGCATCCCGCCCTCCTCCTGAACTGTTCGTCATTCTATTCCTCCATGAATTTTAACATTCACACTATAATCTATTTATGTTTCATGTGAGGCCTGATTGAACTAAGTGAAACATAAAAGGTCATAAAGATACAGCTTCCAAGTGGCATAATTTTTGAGGCTTTACTCATATCTCAATTCTGTATTGGACTTACGGGGAATTCACTGCTCTTCCTGTTACATATGTACACTTTCTTAATTGGACCACACCTAAAGAAACCCGTAGATTTGATTGTCATACACTTGACAGTGGTCAATGTTTTGACCATCACATTCAAGTTGATAGTAGATACCATGTCATCCTTTGGAGTGAGACGTTTTATGAGTGAGGTTGGTTGTAAAGTAACTTTGTACATACACAGAGTTTCCCGGGGTCTTTCCCTCTGCACAAGCTCTCTTCTGAGTACATTTCAAGCCATCACCATCAGCCCCAGTCATTCTAAATGCGCTTGGCTTAAATCTAAAATCACCACATATGTCTTTTCTTCACTCCTCTTCGTCTGGATCATCAACATGCTGATCTACATTCGAATCATCCTTAGCCTAGGAGCCAATGCTAATTTCACTATTGCTGGATTTGGATATTATCAAGTGCACTGTCAAATTAACCAAGATGAGCACCCCCATTCAATGGCATTTATCAGTGTCATGGTGATTCGAGATCTCCTGTTCGTGGTTCTCATGGTCTGGACCAGCATCTACTTGGTGAGCCTCCTCCACAGACGCCACAGGAGAGTCCAGCATCTGCACAGCTCCAGCCTCTCTTCCCAGCCACCTCCTGAAATCAAAGCCATCCACACCATCCTTCTGCTGGTCGGTTGCTTTATGTTCTTTTATTGCTCAAGCAACTGTTTTAGCATTTATTTGGCTTATGGACCTGAGGAAAACCAGAGACTGGAGAGAATTGCTGGAAGTATTTCATCATGCTACCCAACCGCCTGCCCTTTTGTACTTACGAAAAATAATATAATTCTTTCCAAATTCACTTTATCCCTCTCAAAGATGAGAATTATGTCCCCTCAAAGAGCATCCAGTGGCTGATCTGATGCCCCACAACTTTCTTCTGCAGCAGAGTAAATCTCCATAGCGATTTAACTGAGAACAATGCCATGATATTAGAAACGTTTTGAGTTCAGTTTTGCATCTCTCATTTTTTTTTTTTTTGAGACGGAGTTTCTTTCTTGTTACCCAGGCTGGAGTGCAATGGCGCGATCTTGGCTCACCGCAACCTCTGCCTCCTGGGTTCAGGCAATTCTCCTGCCTCAGCCTCCTGAGTAACTGGGATTACACGCACCACCATGCCCAGCTAATTTTTGTATTTTTAGTAGAGACGGGGTTTCACCATGTTGACCAGGATGGTCTCGATCTCTTGATCTTGTGATCCACCCACCTTGACCTCCCAAAGTGTTGGGATTACAGGCATGAGCCACCGCGCCTGGCCCGCATCTCTCATTTTTTTAAGGTTAAACATTGAAAAAGCATTAGCAATACTTACCCATCTAACAAATTATTTCAAGGTGCAGCAGCAATTTTCACAAAAAAAGACATGTTGAAAAGTGAATTAAGGATCAGACCCCAAGTTAGAAATTTCCCAAACTCCCATCAACAATATAATGAACAAAATAAATTGTGGTACATTCACACAGTGAAATATACATAACCATGAATCTCATGAACATCACGCTGTGGAAAGGAATCCAGACACAAAGGTGTTGGCATAATATCTCATTTATAAACAGTACAAAAACAAGGGGAAAAAAACTTCTTTACAAGGTCCGATTTACCACTTGTTTTATTATATTATGGGCTTTGCCTCTGATGTCATGTCTAACTCTGGGTCATGAAGATTTTCTCCTAGTTTTCTTCTCAAAGTTTATAGCATTCTGTTTTATATTTAGATCTGTGATTCACTTTGAATTAGTATTTTACGAGGTATGAAGTTTAGGCCGACGTTAATATGTAGCATTATTTATTGAAAAAATGGCCTTTCTTCATTTAATTTGCACAATCGCCAAAATTGAAATCACTGGTTATATTTGTATGGGTCCATTTCTGGATTCTCTATGCTGTACCATTCGGTCGATCTTTCTCCATACTATATTTCTTACTGTATCTGAATAGTAAGTGTTAAAATGAAGGAATGAAATTCCTCCAGCTTCATTTCCATTTTTCAATATTGTTTAAGCTACTTCGGTTGCGTTGCCGCTCCATACAAATTTTAGAATCAGTTTGTCTATATCTACCAAACGTATTGTTGGAATTTTAATTGTGACTGTTTTAAACCTTTAGTTCAGTTTGAAGAGAACAGACATCTTCACCACATTTATTCTTCCCAACCGTAAACACAGTATGTCTTTCCACATACATAGGTCTTTAATTTCTTTCCTTAGCCTCTTGTAATTTTCAGCAATATATCCTATATGTATTTTATTTATGCCTGTGCTTCCTTTCTATGGGGAGTTATTATAAGTGGTATTTTCAGTTTTTAGTGGTCAGTAGTACTTTGCTGCTCTCCTGAAATAATTTCTATGTGTTGATCTTGTCGTCCGTGATCTTGCTCAATCCGTTTGTTAGCGCTAGTAGTTTCTTTTGGCTTGCTTTTTATATTTATAGAGGCAGAGTCCTGCTATGTTGCTCAGGTTGGTCTTAAATGCCTGTCCTCTAGAGAGCCTCCTGCTTTGGCCTCCAAAGTGCTGAGATTACAGGTATGTGGCACTGCACCCAGCCAGCTCGAGTTTTTTTTTTTTTTTTAATTTCGGCATATTTCGTGGTGTCTGCAAATAAACACAATTTCTTCTTTTCCAAACGGTGTGACTTTTATTTCCTTCTCTCTCTCTGTCTCTCATTATTATTATTATTATTGTTATTATACTTTAAGTTCTGGGACACATGTGCAGAACATGCAGGTTTGTTACATAGGTATACACGTGCCATGGTGGTTTGCTGCAGCCATCAACCCATCATCTACATTAGGTATTTCTCCTAATGCTATCCCTCCTCTAGCCCCCCACCCTGCAACAGGGTCTGGTGTGTCATGCTCCTTTCCTTGTGTCCATGTGTTCTCACTGTTCAACTCCCACTTATGAGAACATGCAGTGTTTGTCTTTCTATTCTTGTATTGGTTTGCTGAGAATAATGGTTTCCAGCTCATCCATGTCCCTGCAAAGGACATGAACTCATTCTTTTTTATGGCTGCATAGTATTCCATGGTATATATGTGCCACATTTTCTTTACCCAGTCTATCAATGATGGGCATTTGGGTTGGTTCCAAGTCTTTGCTATTGTGAACAGTGCTAAAATAAACATACATGTGCACGTGTCTTTACAGTAGAATGATTTATATTCCTTTGGGTATATACCCAGTAATGGGATTGCTGGGTCAAATGGTATTTCTGGTTCTAGATCCTTGAGGAATCACCACACTGTCTTCCACAATGGTTGGACAAAGGATCGGTAACCAGAAATGAATAAGAATGTACCAAAAATAAACAGCATAGCAGAAAAATTGGCAAAATACATAATATACAGGTGATACAGGAGAAATACCCAGTGTTTCATAAACAAAAAATCATTAAAGCCCACTAATCACCTAAAAAAATGCAAATTCAGACAATAAGATATTTTATGATCAGAAAGTTACAAAGTACAGTGAACTGTCTGAAAATGCTGGTATTTGGAAGGAGCTGGAGCACCTGGCATCACTCTGCCTTGTTGATGGGAATATCACTTGATTTAAAACTATGGGAGAAAACTTTGACCACACCTAATCAAGATGAAGATGACTGAGTCATCAAGTTCACCTCTAGATATACATTCCAGAAAAACTCTCATCTTTGCTCACATCGGGTCTACCACAGCAGCGCTTTAAGGAAGGAAAATTTTCCCTATTTAAATTTTTCTATTTTGAGTGGGAAGAAAACCAAAGTTATTCGCAGGAGAACCGGTAACTAAATTATGTTATAGATCTTTTGTAGGGACATGGATGAACCTGGAAACCATTGTTCTCAGCAAACTGACACAAGAACAGAAAATCAAACACCTCATGTTCTTACAGGCGGGTGTTGAACAATGAGAACACATGGACACAGGGAGGGGAGCATCACACACTGGAGTCTGTTGGGGGGAAATAGGGGAGGGAGGGCGGGGGGTGGGGAGTTGGGGAGAGATAGCATCGGGAGTAACGCCAGATATAGGTGATGGGGAGGAAGGCAGCAAATCACACTGCCACATGTGTACCTATGTAATAATCTTGCATGTTCTTCACATGTACCCCCAAACCTAAAATGCAATTAAAAATTAAAAATAAAAAGACCAAACCATGAACTAATCTGTATACATCAACACAGGTGAAACTGAAATATAAAATGCTGAACAGAAGTATAAGTCAATGAATTCATTATGCCACATGCCATTTTTATAAGTTTTTAAAGCCTCCACAAATCCCATTTATTGTTTATCATCAAACAACACAGAGTACTAACTAGAGTAAAACTAGATTGGGAATTTTATTCCTGAAGGTGAGAATTTTAATAAATTGTGGAGATATAGGTGATAGAAAGGAGGCTGGGCCCAGTGGCTCACACCTGTAATCCCAGCACTTTTGGAGGCCAAGGCAGACAGACCACTCGAGGTTGGGAGTTAAAGAGCAGCCTGACCAACATGGAGAATCCCCGTCTCTACTAAAAATACAAAAATTAGTTGGGTGTGGTGGCTCATGCCTGTAGTCCCAGCTACTCAGGAGGCTGAGGCAGGAGAATCACCTGAACCCAGGAGGCAGAGGTTGCAGTGAGCCGAGATTGCACCACTGCACTCCAGCCTGGGCGACAGAGCGAGACTCAAAGGAAGGAAGGAAGAAGGAAGGGAGGAAGGGAGGGAGGAAGAGAGGGAGGGAGGAAGGAAAGCAGTGTTAACTGCTCCTGCAAGGTTAATTCTTATTAATTGTTATTATTTGCTCTAAAATCTATTACTATAGCCATTTCTTACATTGTAAAAAATCGGTGCACACACTTTTGGATATTATATTATTTCTGCAGCCTCTATATGTTTGAAACACTACAAACATTTCAAAAGGTTTGTACGCCATGACACACATAGGGGAACCCGGTAATTTTAAACCAGAAAGTAGTCAAAGATGCAAAGATTTGATAATTTAAGGTTTCAGGATGTACAGGCATGTGTACAAGGAGAGAAGAACACGTCAGTATCCATATAAGACCCAAGGTGTTTCGGATGTTATTCCCATGGGAACAGCTCTCGAGGGAGATCTGCCATCTTCTCCTGGAACAGCTTATCAAAGGCTTCTGCTTGGACCACTGTGAGGTGGTTTTCCCAGTCATCAGATATGCCTGGAAACATGAAACAGAGACTCAGGTCAGATGGAGGGATAGGTCTTAAGACCCCCTGGCCAGGTGCGGTGGTTCACGCTTGTAATCTCAGCAGTTTTGGAGGCCAAGGCAGGCAGATCATCTGAGGTCAGGAGTTCAAGACCAGCCTGGCCAACATGGCAGAACTCCAGCTCTACTAAAAATACAAAAATTAGCCAAGTGTGGTGGCATGCATCTGTAGTCCCAGCTACTTGGGAGGCTGAGGCATGAGAATCACTTGAACCCAGGAGTTGCAGGTTGCAGTGAGCCCAGATTGCACCACTGCACTCCAGCCTGGGTGAGAGTGAAACTCCATCTCAATTTGGTTCTCTAAGTCTGTTATTGGTGTATAGGAATGCTTGTGATTTTTGAACATTGATTTTATATCCTGAGACTTTGCTGAAGTTCCTTATCAGTTTCAGTAGTTTTGGGGCTGAGACGATGGATTCTTCTAGATATACTATCATGTTGTCTGCAAATAGAGACAATTTGGCTTCCTTCTTTCCTATTTGTATACCCTTTATTTCTTTTTCTTGCCTGATTGCTCTGGCTAGAACTTCCAGTACTATATTGAATAGGAGTGGTGAGAGAGGGCATCCTTGTCTAGTGCCAGATTTCAAAGGGAATGCTTCCAGTTTTTGCCCATTCAGTATGATATTGGCTGTTGGTTTGTCGTAAATAGCTTTTATTATTTTGAGATATGTTCCATCAATACCGAGTTTATTGAGGGTTTTCAGCATAAAGCGCTGTAGAATTTTTTCAAAGGCCTTCTCTGCGTCAATTGAGACAATCGTGGTTTTTGTTTTTCGTTCTGTTTTTGTGGTGAATTACGTGTATAGACTTGCGTATGTTGAACCAGCCTTGCATCCCCAGGATGAATCCTACTTGATCATGGTAGATAAGCTCTTTGATGTGCTGTTGCAATCGGCTTGCCAGTATTTTATTGAAGATTTTTGCATCTGTGTTCATCATGGATATTGGCCTGAAGTTTTCTTTTCTTGTTGAGTCTCTGCTGGGTTTTGGTATCAGGATGATGTTGGTCTCATAAAATGATTTGGGAAGGATTCCCTCTTTTTGGATTATTTGGAATAGTTTCAGAAGGAATGGTAACAGTTCCTCTTTGTGTGTCTGGTAGAATTTGGCTGTGAGCCCATCTGGACCTGGGCTTTTTTTGTGTGGTAGGCTCTTAATTGCTGCCTCAACTTCAGACCTTGTTCTTGGTCCATTCATAGTTTTGGCTTCCTCCTGGTTTAGGCTTGGGAGGACACAAGTGTCCAGGAATTTATCCATTTCTTCCAGGTTTACTAGTTTATGTGCATAGAGTTGTTTGTAATATTCTCTGCTGATGGTTTGAATTTCTGTGGAATCTGTGGCGATTTCCCCTTTATCATTTTTTATTGCATCTATTTGGTTATTCTCTCTTTTCTTTTTTATCAATCTAGCTAGTGGAACTGCCATTCACAATTGCTACAAAGAGAATAAAATACCTAGGAATACAACTAACAAGGAACGTAAGGGACCTCTTCAAGGAGAACTACAAATCACTGCTCAACGAAATAAGAGAGGACACAAACAGATGGAGAAACATTCCATGTTCATGGTTAGAAAGAATCAATATGGTGAAAATGGCCATACTTCCCAAAGTAATTTACAGACTCAATGCTATCCCCATCAAGCTACCATTGACTTTCTTCACAGAACTGGAAAAAACCAGCTTGAACTTCATATGGAACCAAAAGAGAGCCCACATAGCCAAGTCAATTCTAAGCAAAAAGAGCACAGCAGGAGGCATCACACTACCAGACTTCAAACTATACTACAAGGCTACAGTAATCAAAACAGCATGGTACTGGTACCAAAACAGAGATATAGACCAATGGAAGAGAACAGAGGCATCGAAGGCAACACAACATATCTACAACCACACAATCTTTGATAAACCTGACAAAAACAAGCAGTGGGGAAAGGATTCCCTGTTTAATAAATGGTGTTGGGAAAACTGGCTAGCCATGTGCAGAAAGCAGAAACTGGACCCCTTCCTGACACCTTACACTAAAATTAACTCCAGATGGATTAAAGACTTAAACATAAGACCTGGCACCATAAAAGTCCTAGAAGAAAATCTAGGCAAAACCATTCAGGACATAGGAGTAGGCAAGGACTTCATGACCAAAACACCAAAAGCATTGGCGGCAAAAGCCAAAATACAAATGGGACCTAATCAAACTCCACAGCTTCTGCACAGCAAAAGAAACAGTCACTAGAGTGAATCAGCAACCAACAGGATGGGAAAAAATTTTTGCAGTTTACCCATCTGACAAAGGGCTGATATCCAGAATTTACAAAGAAAAAAACAAACAAGCCCATTCAAAAATGGGCAAAGGATATGAACAGACACTTTACAAAAGAAGACATACATGAGGCCAACAAACATATGAAAAAATGCTCATCATCACTGGTCATCAGAGAATGCAAATCAAAACTACCTTGAGATACCATCTCACTCCAGTTAGAATGGCGATCATTAAAAAATCTGGAGACAACAGATGCTGGAGAGGATGTGGAGAAATAGGAACACTTTTACACTGCTGGTGGGAGTGTAAATTAGTTCAACTATTGTGGAAGAAGACAGTGTGGGGATTCCTCAAGGACCTAGAAATAGAAATTCCATGTGACACAGCAATCCCATTACTGGGTATATATCCAAAGGACTATAAATCGTTCTACTATAAGGACACATACACACAAATGTTCATTGCAGCACTGTTTACAATAGCAAAGACCTGGAACCAACCCAAATGCCCATCGATGATAGACTTGACTGGAAAAATGTGGCACATATACACCATGGAATATTATGCAGCAATCAAAAACGATGAGTTCGTGTCCTTTGTAGGGACATGGATGAATCTGGAGAACATCATTCTCAGCAAACTGACACAAGAATAGAAAATGAAATACCACATATTCTCACTCATAGGTGGGCGATGAACAATGAGAACACATGGACACAGGGAGGGGAGCACTACACCCTGGGGTCTATTGGGGGGAATAGGGGAGGAACAGTCGGGGGGGGAGCTGGGGAGGGATAGCATGGGGAGAAATGCCAGATGTGGGTGAAGGGGAGGAAGACAGCAAATCACACTGCCACGTGTGTACCTATGCAACTATCTTGCAGCACATGTACCCCAAAACCTAAAATGCAATAAAAAGAAAAAGAAACTCCATTTCAAAAGAAAAACAAAAAATCCTCAAAACACCTCTTTTGTCTGTTCCTGCCATGGACCCGACATTGACATTGTAGCTAACATAGAAGAATGTTCATTGGTGGACTCTTATTCTGCCTGATAACATAACATTTCTACCTACCTGGAACAATTTCCTGCCTTCTCCTCTCTCCTAGCCCATACTGTGCACAGTTCATCAGCAATAATGCCTGCATATTTTCTGATATGTGCAGAACCTAGCCATGTCTCACCACCTCTGTTTCTACCACTTTGACCCGAGCCAACATCGTTTTTCACCTGGATTATTGCAGTACACTTGTAGCTGGTCTCTGTGTTTGATCATTCTCCTTCATAAGTTAGTCTCAGCATCACAGTCCTCTTGATGCCTCAAGAAGATACACCAGATCCTGCCACTTCTCTACTCAGATTCTTCAAGGACTCGGTTTCACTTAGTACAAGTGGTTGAGGCATTTACAGGGATCCAGATGATTCGGCCCATGGATCCCATTTCCTGTGACTCTGACCCCATTTCCTGTGACTACCCTCTCCATCACTCTACTCACACTGGGACTTCTGATTCTGCCTCAAACACAGCAGGCGTCCCCACTCCTCAGACTACTGGCATTTCATGCTCCTTCTCCCTGGAATGCTGCTATCAGATTTGTTCATCACTTGTCTGTTAGCCTCTTTTCTTTTCTTTTTGAGATGAAGTTTCGCTCTTGTTGCCCAGGCTGGAGTGCAATGGTGCAATCTCAGCTCACTACAACCTCCGCCTCCCAGTTTCAAATGATTCTCCTGCCTCAGCCTCCAAGTGGCTGGGATTACAGGTGCCCACCGCCATGCCCAGTTAATGTTGTATTTTTAGTAGAGATGGGGTTTCACCAGGTTGTTCAGGCTGGTCTCGAACTCCGGACCTCAGGTGATCTGCCAGTTCAGCCTCCCAAAGTGCTGGGATTACAGGCAAGAGCCACTGCACCTGGCCCGGTTTGCTTTTTTCAAGTCTTTGTTCCAATGCAAGTTCTCAGCGAGGTTCCCTTTCGCCACCCAATTTAGAGGTCACTCCCCACCCTTGCTGTATATGTCACCTCGTAACACTTATCACGTAGGACGGGCTCTTTGTGTTTATTTCCATTCTGTGGTTTACATGCGTGGCACGTATCCCTAACGTATATAACCTTCAGAAAGGCACAACGTTCACTTTTTAGATTGCCAAACACCCAGTGTTCCAAAGAGTGGCAGGCAGAGAGTAACCGCTCAATAAATACTTATTGAATGTATGAATAAAATAATGTAAAAAGTACTCTTGTTTCCTCCATTTTACAGATGAGGGAGAATAAAGACCTGAAGAGGTAACACAGTTAAATCAATGGACATGGATTTGAAGCCAGATATTTTGACACCAGAAACCATACTCTCAATTCCATGATTATATTATTATTTCTTATATTACGTAAATTGATATTTACATATTGGCTTAAGTTAAAATATTAATAATGTAATGTAAATATATTAGATTAATGTAATATAAATATAGAATTGATGTAACGTAAATACAGAGTGCCTTGGGCATTATTCCCATGGAAACAGCTCTCAAGGAAGATCTGCCATCTCCTCCTGGAACAGTTTATTGTATTAATTAAAATGATAAATATAGAATAATATGTAGATATAAGTTAATAAATTAAAAACTGGCCGGGCGCAGTGGCTCAAGCCTGTAATCCCAGCACTTTGGGAGGCCGAGGCGGGTGGATCACGAGGTCAGGAGATCGAGACCATCCTGGTCAGAATGGTGAAACCCCGTCTCTACTAAAAATACAAAAAATTAGCTGGGCATGGTGGCGCATGCCTGTAATCCCAGCTACTCAGGAGGCTGAGGCAGGAGAATTGCCTGAACCCAGGAGGTGGAGGTTGCGGTGAGCCGAGATCGCGCCATTGCACTCCAGACTGGGTAAAAAGAGCGAAACGCCGCCTCAAAAAAAAAAAAAAAAGAAAGTTCCCACCGTTCCTGTCCTCTCAGGGCATGCCACTTCCAATGTCGTTAGCCTCAATCTTCGCCCCATGTGCAGTGCTCTTACCAACCCCCTCCCCCACCGCCCCACTCCCATAGACATAAAATCCTCATCTTTCAGCCCCTTGAGCTTGTCAGGCTCTTTTCCAATTCCTGATCATTATCCATGATGATTCTCCTTTCAGAAAAGTATTCCTGTCCACCAAATTTCACATTCATTCTTTCCATTTCAATGTAAATGCTATTTCTTCTTCTTCTTCTTCTTCTTCTTCTTCTTCTTCTTCTTCTTCTTCTTCTTCTTCTTCTTCTTCTTCTTCTTCTTCTTCTTCTGCTTCTTCTTCTTCTGCTTCTTCTTCTTCTGCTTCTTCTTCTTCTGCTTCATTTCTCCTTCTCCTTCTCCTTCTTTCTTCTTCGTCTCGCTTTGTCGCCAGGTGCCAGGCTGGAGTGCAATGGAGTGATCTCGGCTCACTGCAACCTCCGCCTCCCAGGTTCAAGTGATTCTCCTGCCTCAGCCTCCCGAGTAGCTGGGATTACAGGCATGCGCCACCACGCCCAGCTAATTTTTGTATTTTTAGTAGAGACAGGGTTTCACCATGTTGGCCAAGAAGGTCTCGATCTCTTGACTTCGTGATTTGCCCGCCTTGGCCTCCCAAAGTGCTGGGATTACAGGCGTGAGCCACTGCGCCCAGCCAAGGCTATTTCTTCTTTTAGGACATCACTGGCCATCTTCAGCCATCCTCTCTCCCACCACCCACAAACACACACCAGAATCTGCCTTAGGATTCACTCCTATGGACTCTCCTAATACCTTAGATTCGCCCTCTGAGCACTCATCTTACTGTGTAATTTCCTGGCTAAATCCTTTTCTCCAATTGTCAATGGTATTAGGCGTTCCTCCCTTCCCCACAAAGCAACATTTGTTGTCCGGCATAGAGAAAGCACTCCAGTCATCTACTGAATGGATGAGGAACCCAACCACAGCCTTCCTCTGTCCACGATTCTGCCTCCTTACCTGATTTGGGGTAAGTCACTGTACATCTTCAGCCTTTATTACAAAGTCATCATGTCATTGTCTTATGATTTCAGGACCAAAGTCCTTAAAGAAAGGTACTCCTTCAACCCATGAGTAGTCATCTGGCATGGCGATGAGCCCTTTCTGAGTGCTGTTAACGGTTCCAGCTATGGCCACCACTGGAGACTGTGGAAGCTGCAACCAGATCAAATTTTATGGCAGAAATCAAACAGTAACATGGCCCCAGCATGTCACATGCTTGTGGTGAAGTTTTTTTAGCTGTTTAAAACAAAGTAAATATTGTGACTGGTAGCCAAATATCGATGCTGTTGAGTGATTGTGAAGTTTATTTAGAAAACATTCCAGGGTTGATCTGAGTTTGAGTTTAAGGGAGTGAAGTGGAAATTGAACCACAAACACAAGGAAATGGAAATGTGTGCATATTTAAACAAATATTTGTTTCAGGATTTTGTGCTAATAATGTATTGAACAGAACTGTACAAAGGCAAACCTTACTTTGGAAAACAAAGGGTTGTCTTGAATCTCCTGGCCCTCCGGGGTTGGGTGAGGTAAGAGGAGACCTTGAGGGCAAAGGACAGGTGGGGAAATCCAGCTGTAAGAGGGGATGGGGCCAGGGAATGGAAGAGGAGACAGAGGCTGGGATGGTTCTATTTATGAGGAACACAGGAGGGGGCAGGTTGCAGGAAGTGGAGGCCTATGGGAGGGGAGAGGTCCTTGTGGACCTACCTTACGGGAGGTAGGTCCTTATGCTCCAACCTGCTTGTAATCCTTCTCCTCCCTACCCCCAACTAGTTAAAATTCTCTTAAAAATCCCACCACATTGATTTGTAGTAACTTTAAAAGAAGTAAAAACAAATACAAATTAAAAAATTTTAAAAAATCCCACCACGGGGGTGAGGCTGGTGAGAGAGGAACTGGAGGTGGGGACAGGGACTCATCTGCCTCCTAATCTTGTTGCAGAATTTTAGAGACTGGAGAGACCGTTAAGTTTGCAGAAGGAGTGTATTTTAGGTGTACACCGGCCCAGCTCAGATTCACATCCAAAATGGCTGAGCTCTCAACAAAGATAGGGCTTGGCCTTTTATGCATGAAGTACACAGTGGCGCCGAAACAAGTTTGCAGGTGAAGAGTGAAGGAATTTATGAAGCAATGACAGGTACCTGACTTAGGCTTACAAGTGACTGCTGCTGTGTGACCCAGATGTTCGCTATCTGTAGAGCTCAAGGGTTCTAGCACGGGCCTTATCTATTGCCCTCTGCTACAGTGCCCAGAAGGTGGGGGTCCAGCCTGCTTGGGCATTTCTTATGACCTTCGCTGTGTTACAGGAAGTTACAGTTATCAGCTATAGAGAACAAGAATACAAGAATTTATAAACTTAGAAAACTTGCAAAACAGGATACGATTCCATGGGATGGGGAAGAACTCAGGGAAGTTTGCTTATAAAAGAAAATTTTAATTTCTGCTTCTCTTTCGTGCATCAATTTAATTTTATATTATGTTGTTTTCTCAATTTTTCTTTTCCCTCTTCAGTCTGGCCTATGCCCCGCTTTCCCAGCCCCACTTGGGGCTCCCACGTGGAACTGGAAGGATGGTGGGTGGGGCCTCAGAAGCTGTTAGTGAGGGTAGGTGTGTCATGGGGCCACTGCCAGTCTCAGCCCGTCTGAACATCACCTAGAGCAGAATGGAAGGGAGGGAAGGAATACACGGTTAGCTTTTGTCTTTCAGAGATCCCCTTCCCCTGCCCCTCACAAAGAATAGAAATTCTTTTTTTTTTTTTTGAGAGAGTTTTTTGCTCTTGTTACCCAGGCTGGAGTGCAATTGCGCGATCTTGGCTCACTGCAACCTCCGCCTCCTGGGTTCAGGCAGTTCTCCTGCCTCAGCCTCCTGAGTAGCTAGGATTACAGGCACGCGCCACCATGCCCAGCTAATTTTTTGTATTTTTAGTAGAGATGGGGTTTCACCATGTTGACCAGGATGGTCTCGATCTGTTGACCTCGTGATCCACCCGCCTCGGCCTCCCAAAGTGCTGGCATTACAGGCTTGAGCCACCGCGCCCGGCCAGAAATTCTTTTGTAATAGGTGCTACATTAAAAGTTGCAAGCTTCAACCTGAGCAACAACGGACTTCCTCTCTACCAACAATTTTAAAAATAGCCAGGTGTGGCGGTGCAAGACTGTAGTCCCAGCTACTCGGGAGGCTGAGGTGGGAGAATCCATGAGCCTGGGAGGTTGAGGCTGCAGTGAGCTGTGATGGTGCCACTGCACTCCAGCCTGGTGTCAGAGCAAGACTCTGTCTCTCAAAAAACAAAAAAACAAAAACCAAAATAAACCCAATTACTATGTATTTTTTCCTATTAAATCCTGAGTTGGGTCGATGGACTGAGCACGCGTGTGTCAAACCATGTGTTGATAATATATAAATGTAAATCTCACTCATTTGTTGACCCTTTTGTACTTCTGAGGGAATAAGATAAGAAAACAAGCCACATCTAATACTAATTATCAGAGATGAGAGGAGTTTAGCTGGTAAAGAGCTGGGGGTGCACAGATGTGCTATCGAGGACGCAGACTGTTCTAACATCAAGATCAAATGGTTAAACTTTACCAAGCACTCTCGTGTTTCAACAACTTCGTTTTATTCTTTACTGTTACCACATAACTTTAGGCATTGATCATGAGTATGACACCGTGACTGACAGATGATTATAGAGAACATTGTGAACACTTTAGACATATATACCACACCATTAAATCCTCAGAATGATTGCATGAGTTGAATTAGAAAGGCGTAGACCTCACCTACTTCACACCCTGTAAAGACTAAGACGCTGGATAAAGTTGTTCAGTTAGCCAGGAGTTGGAAGGGACATATGTCCAGTCCCTTGACAATGCACTCTGTGATCTATACTAGATTATAGCTCTCAGGTGTCAAGTCGGTGCATGCTCTGTAATGGACTGTTGTTATCCCAGGAGATACCTGAGTCCATGCTGTGCAATTAATTAGAGTTACCTCAGTTGCTCTGTATTGGACTACACTTAGTCCCGGTGATCCTTGAGTCTATGACCTGTGCTCAACTCCAGGTACCCCAGGCGAACCCTGAGTCCGTGCCCCGTAATCCACTACGGTTACCCCAGGTGATATCTGAGTCCGTGCTTTATAATCCATTACAGTTACCCCAGCTGATACCTGAGTCCATGCCCCATAATCCACTACGGTTACCCCAGGTGAACCCTGAGTCCGTGCCCCGTAATCCACTACGGTTACCCCAGGTGAACCCTGAGTCCGTGCTCCATAATCAACTACAGTTACCCCAGCTGATACCTGAGTCCGTGCTTTGTAATTGACTACAATTACCCCAGGTGAAACCTGAGTTCATGCTCCGTAATCGACTTCTGATCTCAAGTGTTTATTTCAGGGTATAAACTTCAGTGTACCATGAATTCTATAAGCTAATAAGCAAATCAAACTTACATGTATTTGATCAGCAATAGTAGAGACAGCATATGTCTGCCCCTGGTCATCTGGGCCCACAGTCTGTTTTCCATACATTTTGATATGCTGTGTTTTTATTTCTATTTAGTTAATAGGACTTTGTAATTTCTAATTACTTCTTTGACCCATAGGCTATTCAGATATGTGTTGTTTATTTTTAAAGTGCTTCAGGAGAAACCAACTCTGCCAACACCTTGATCTTGGACTTCTAGCTTCCAGAAGTGTTAGAAAATAAATTCCTGTTGTTTAATTCCACCCAATCCTTGGTACTTTGTTATAGCCACGCCCTAGAGGGACAAAACGGCCCTCCCTGCCCCCACCGCTTGGGCGCGTGCGCGGTGGAGCTGGGGCGTGGGAATGCGGCACAGAGGCTCGTGCTCCCAATGCTCAGAGATACAGCTTCCGGACAGCTCCTACAGCCCAGGATCTCCTTGGGTCAAGACTGCAGGAGTCCTCCTCCTTTCCTTTACCCCTGTTGGAGGAGGTCGCAGGTGTTTCCTCCTGGTCCGGAGCAGCGCCAACCTGGAAGTCAAATGCCCTCTGCACTTTCACACAGGCCTCTTCGGCCTGTGCGCCCTGCTCGGTTGCTCCAGCTTTTTCACCTGTTCTAGAGCTCACCCAAGCTATTTTCATCCGTGAGATCACGTGGAGGGCTGGGACTTTCCAGGCTGCCTTACTGATGTCACCCTTCTATCATTCGGCACCTGAGACCAGTATTCAAAAAAAGAATGTTATATAACTACGTTGGAGATGAGTATTCCTCAAAACAGATTCACTGGCCGGGCACAGTGGCCCACGCCTGCCACCCCAGCGCTTTGGGAGGCCGAGGCAAGTGGATCACCTGAGGTCGGGAGCTTGAGACCAGCCTGACCAAGGTGGAGAAACCCCGTCTCTACTAAAAATGTAAAATTAGCGGGGCGTGGTGGCGCATGCCTGTAATACCAGCTTCTCGGCAGGATCGCTTGAACCCAGGAAGCCGAGGTTGCGGTGAGCCAAGATCGTGCCGTTGCACTCCAGCCTGGGCAACAGAGAGATTCTCTTAAACGAACAAAAAAGGCTTTGCAGACGTTGCCGCCGCCAGGAGCCCTGCGCTACCAGCCATGCTCAGACCCACCGAGTTCTTCGACATCCCCGTTGACAGCGAGCCCTTGGGCCCCTTCTCCTTCAAGCTGTTGGCAGACAACTTTCCAAAATGTTCATGCTCTGAGCACCGGAAAGGATTTGGTTATAAGAACTCCTGCTTTCACAGAATTACTCCAGCGTTTATGTGGCAGGGCGGTGGCTTCACTTGCCATAATGGCACTGGTGGCAAGTCCATCTATGGGGAGAAATTTGACGATGAGGACTTCATCCTGGGATACAGGTCCTGACATCGACCGTGGCAAATGCAGGACCCAACACAGACGGTTCCTAGTGTTTCGTCTGTGCTGCCAAGACTGAGTGGCTGGATGGCACGCATGTGGTCCTTGGCAGGGTGAAGGAAGGCATAAACACTGCGGAGGCCGTCTGGATCGCTTTGGGTCCAGGAATGGCGAGACCAGCAAGAAGATCCCCACTGCCGACTGTGGACAATTCTGGTGAGTTTGACTTGTGCTTTATTTTAAGCAGCAGACTGTTCCTTCTGCAGCTCAGGACCGCGCCCTCCGCCCCATTTGCTCGCAGTGTCCTAGAATCTGTGCTCTCGCTGCAGTTCCCTTTGGGTTCCGTGTTTGCCTTGTTCCCTTCCATGCCTGGCTGGATTGCAGGATTTAGTTTATGATTATGAAATAAACACTAAATCACACACAAAAAAATTGAGACGAGGGTAGAGAAAGAGAAGTCGGTCCTTTCGGTGAACTTGTTGGAAGCCAAATGAATTGGTCATTTGGCTTTCTGACTTTGGGCCATATGAATTCTAACCGCCTGCTCCCCAACCTAGAGGATGTGTGTGTGTGTGTGGGGGGGGGGGGGCGTCCCTCAACATGCCTGTGATAAAATGGACATTTCTAGTGGTGCAGGGCAGGTGAGGCCCAAAGTGGGTCCCAGTTCCTCAGGACCTATTTTAATAAAGCTGTTTTCTGTCTCCCCGCTTTCCTGCCCAGGAAAGAAAGAATTCAAGATCAAGTTGCCGGGAGGGTAGAAAACAGCTTTATTAAAGCTGCCGTGTGGCTGGGCACAGCGGTGGCTCACGCCTGTCATCCCAGAACGTTGGGAGGTTGAGATGGTTAGTGGATCACCTAAGGTTGGGAGTTCGAAACCAGCCTGACCAACATGGTGAAACCCCATCTCTACTAAAAAAAAACCAAAAAATTAGCCGGGTATGGTGGCGCGTGCCTGTAATCCCAGGTACTTGGAAGGCTGAGGCAAGAGAATCCTTTAAACTGGGGAGGCGGAGGTCACAGTGAGCTGAGATTGTGCCACTGCACTCCACCCTGGTGAACAAGAGCGAAACTCTATCTTGGGGAGAAAAAAAAAAGCGGCAATGTCCCAGCTCAGTGACTGCTCCTGCAGAGCAGGGCTGCCCCATAGGCCACGTGCTGAGAGCAGCCGCTCAGGGCAGTTCTGCTGTTATATTTATGCCTACCTTGAATTACATGTAGATTAAGGAGCAGTTTGTGCAGGGAAGGGGTCGCAGGATCATTGTCCTGGAAAGGGGCAGGTAACTCCCAGGTATTGCCATGGCAGTGGTAAACTGACATGGCACACTGGTGGGAGTGTCTTAGGAAGCTGCTTTTTATTGTTTATTTCGAGACGGAGTCTTGCTCTGTTGCCCAGGCCAGAGTGCAGTGCCACAATCTCAGCTCACAGCAACCTCTACCTCCCTGGCTCAAGCAATTCTCTTGCCTCAGCCTCCTGAGTAGTTGGGATTGCAGGCACCTGCCACCATGCTCAGCTAATTTTTATACTTTTAGTAGAGATGGGGTTTCTCCATGTTGGTCAGGCAGGTCTCAAACTCCTGACCTCAGGTGTCCCGCTTTTTTGGGCCTATCAAAGATGAGCTGGTCTGCGTGGATATCCTGAATGGCAATTCTTTCCTCCCAAATATATTAATTTCAGAGATTCCTCCTATATTTTATTTGTCTTGGACAGGAGAAAGGAGGAGCACCTCCTGCCTACGATTTGCCAAGAACTGGATGCTACTGGCAGCAACATGAGCTGTTGCCTTGATTTTTTTATTTTTGACAGTCTTGCTCTGCCACCCAGGCTGGAGTGCAGTGGCACGATCTTGGCTCACTGCAACCTCCGCCTCCCGGAGGAGTGAAAGCAGTTCCCCTGTCTTGGCCTCCCTGATAGCTGGGACTACAGGCACGCGCCACCACACCCTGTTGCCTTGATTTCGTTACTAAAAGGGTAATAAAGGCTGACGGGCTGTGTGCCCAGGACTGCCATTTCACTTCCAATGGCAAGTCCAGATAAAGGCATTCATGAGGGCCAAATCCCAGATAACAAATGGCACGTGAGAGGAGAGACACGATCTGACTGGCTTTGCCACCTCGTAGAATTTCAGGGACCTGGCGTTGTACTCGAGCGAGTTAAGGAATGCGCCACACTCTGAGATTCAATTATGAGTCCTTCATTATGCCAGCGACTGAGAGGTGGCTAACGTCCAAAATTCTCTCAGCCCTAAGAAAAAGTTAGGTGGTCTTTTATACCCTAGTTTTAAAGGGAGGGGGAACCTAGCTGAAGCAAATCTGTTACAGAAGCAGAGTAAGCAAACAGTTAAAGGTAAACTAGTACATGGGAAATAAAACAGTGCCAGGTGCAGCGGTGAAGCTGGTATGAAAGACACACACCTTACAGATAATGGGGCTCTGGGCACTGGACAGCACCTGCATCCCCAGACTCTGCTGGTGCCACTTCACTTGGCCTTTTATTAGCGGATGCCTTACTGGATGTGCCCCGTGTCAGCCTGCCCCGGTTACACGCTACAGTTACATACTTAATGGTGGGAAAATAACTGAAACGAAGAAGCTAAGATGGAGTCTGTCCGGCTCAGGAAGCTGACGTGAAGCCTGCGCAGTCTGAGAAAGAGAGAGTTCGTTTTAGCCGGCAAAAAGCAGGTTATTGCATCCCCACTTGTGTTTTTGGGGATTTAAATTACTGATTCCTTAGTTACAGCGAGGGGGTTATATTGGGTTTTAAGATACATAAGTTTGACAGAAGCCATTTTACAAAATTAATAAACCAATTTAATATACAGGGCTAGAAAGCTAACCCCAAGCAGAGGAGCGGAAGAGGTCTGCTACTGTAGTTATTAAAGTAGTTAAGGGTTTTACGTGACCAAGAAAGGGCAGAAGATGTATAACTATCCCGCGGGCAGCATCAGGGTGGTTTTGAGGACAGAGGTTGAAATTTACTTGAAAGTCCCTTTTTTGCCCCCCTTGAGCTGCCGCATTCACTTTTACTTTCAATGCCTGCGAACCCTGCAGCAGGGTTGACCAGTTCCGCTCCTGCCCTCAGGGGCAAACTTTGCTGGATTTTGAGGGAACGGTTGGGCTTTGGGAACAAAACACATAAACTGATTGAAAAAGAAACTTTATTGGAGGTACTTTTTTTTCAGGTAGTGTTCGCAAGCACTTTGCCCGTTGCAAAAGAAGCAGGAAGAAAAGAGTAGGTGGGGGGCAGAGGGCTGAACGACCGGAAACAAAAGTCGACAAAAAGAGCTAGTCTGATGGCTGCACCCCACTTAGGCACAGGCCTAAGGGGCCTGACCCGGGCTTGGGGACCCGTGTTTTTTGCTGTGTTCCGTTGGCCTTTTTGATGCGGGAGTGATGGATTCGAGCAGGAATACCGCTCACCTTGAGGGCCGTGGGTGTTGTAAGGATGACGGTGTGAGGTTTTTTTAAGCGAGAATGAGACCTTTCTTCTGGAACTTTCTGACATATACCAGGTTACCTGGACGGAAAGGGTGGCAGGATCCCGTTAGAGTAAGAGCTGGATTAGGGTGTGCTTCCCGGACAAGCGGCTGGATAATATCTTGAACCTGCTGGAGATACTGCAATTACTGTAACAAGTTAGTTTGGGATATTTCCGGTAACTGGGTACGCCTTAATTTAGGCAAAATAGGTGGGGCCCTTTTATACGTGGTTTTAAAAGGACAGGATCCTGCCTTGTAAGGGGTGCACCTGACCCTAAGAAGGGCTGAAGGAAGGAGCCTTACTCAGTTTTTACGTTTTTACCAGGATTAATTTGGTAAGAGTATTTTTTAAGGTACGATTTATGTGTTTTATGGGTTTAGAGCTCTGGTGTCGGTAGCCACAGTGGAGTTTTTACTGAATATTTAACGGCTTGCTCACTGAAGGAGCTATGGACGAGGTGAAGGCTGGCCCATTATTAGACCCTGTAGCAAGAGGCAGTTCAGAACGGGGACAATTTTGTTGAGTAAGAACTTTACTACGGTAGTGGCAGTTTGTTTTTAGTGGCAAAAGCCTTGGTTCATCAGGAAAAGGTGTTTCCAGCACCAGGAGGCACTTACCGCCCCGTGTGGCTTTGCTTCGGTAAAGTTAACTTTCCACCTTTTTCCTGGGCCACGTCGTCAGAGACGATGGCCCAATCCAGGCTACAGGCCGGGCCTGGCATTCACCTGCGCACAAGCCGTGCATCGGGAGGCCACTTGGCTGGTTGATTTGGAGGTGTAGGATTTTAAAACAGCTTTTTAAAAGTTGGGCCGACGCCAACTTTGTTTTTTTTCCAAGGGGGTGGAAGAGTGGAGGCGGCTGATGAAGACTCTCCTAGGGCCCGGGGCGGGAAGGTTGTGGCGTTTGGAAGGATTTACCATCCATCCTGATTTTTACTGGCTTGCAGATTTGATGCCTGCCCTTTTTCCTTAGAAGAGTACTCTGGGTGGTCGGGTAAACCAGGCTGTGGCAAAGAGATGGCTGGATGCAGAGTCAGTGGGGTAACCAGGAGAGCAGCAGGCTCACAGGAGGCATAGCCTGGCCTTTTGGTTTCCCCTGGCAACAGCAGTATATAGTTTTTTAATGTCCTTTGCAATGAATTACAGCCACCTGTAGGGGGAGCCAGGCAGCTTCGAGCAGGGCTAAGATTTTTTTCTTGTTTTTGACAGTTTTTCTTGCTGAGGTGAGTAGCCCCTGCTCTTGATAGATGGTCCCGTGAACATATATAGTAGCAAAAGCATATTTGCTATCAGAGTAGATGTTAACACGTTTGTCCTCACCCCATTGGAGGGCTTGAATAAGGGCAATTAACTTAGCCTTTTGCAGAGGTAGCAGCGGGCAGTGCCTGGGCCCACAGCACATTGGTTTCCGTGGTAATGGCTGCACCAGCTTTCCGTACCCGCTGCTTAAGGAAACTGCTACCGTCTATAAACATGGTGGCGTTTGCCTTATTTTTTTTTCTTATTTATTTATGTATTTTTTTGAGACGGAGTTTCTCTCTTATTACCCAGGCTGGAGTGCAGTGGTGTGATCTTGGCTCACTGCAAACTCTGCCTCCTGGGTTCAAGCAATTCTGCCTCAGCCTCCCCAGTAGCTGGGACTACAGACAGGCACACGCCACCATGCCCAGCTAATTTCTTTTTTTTTGTATTTTTAGTAGAGACGGGGTTTCACCATGTTGACCAGGATGGTCTCGATCTCTTGACCTTGTGATCCACCCGCCTCAGCCTCCCAAAGTACTGGGCTTACAGGCATGAGCCACCGCACCTGGCCCTGTGTTTGCCTTTTTTAAAGGAGTGTCCTGGTGATTAGGTCTACCTGTCTCTGTAGTTCTTAGTAATTCCTGGCAGTCATGGATAGGGGTGGAGAAGTCTGGATTAGGAAGCAGAGCAGCTGGATTTAAACACCTTGTGGGGGAGAAAGTTAAGTGAGGCTGAACTGACAGCAAACTCTGATACTGCAGGATGCAGGCATTAGACATCCATTTGCCTGGAGCACCCCGTAGCAGAGTTTTGACAGCATGTGGTGCTGTA
Source organism: Saguinus oedipus (assembly GCA_031835075.1). Taxonomy (NCBI): domain Eukaryota; kingdom Metazoa; phylum Chordata; class Mammalia; order Primates; family Cebidae; genus Saguinus; species Saguinus oedipus. The sequence continues at coordinate 49,345,987 of CM063187.1, read as the reverse complement.
AGAGTTAACTTTTGGCTCAGAGTGAGCTCATTGGCCTTACGAACTAGGCTTGCTGTTGCTGCAACTGCTCACAGACAACTTGGCCACCTGGAGGCCACAGGGTTTAGTTTTTTAGACAAATACACCACTGGGCATTGCCATGGCCCCAAGGTTTGAGTGAGCACCCCTTTAGCCACTCCCTGATTTTTATGGACAAACAAGTGAAATGGTTTTGAGATGTTTGGAAGGGCTAAAGCAGGGGCCTTAGTGTTTTTTTTAAGTTTGGGAAGGCCTGCTTTTTGTGATAAACTAAAGGGCTATTTTCTCCTGTAGCATTGGACAGAGGCTTGGCAATTTTTGTGAATTTGGCAATTTTTGTCACCAGGTATCCACAGGTGACAGTATCCCACAGCCCTCAAGAATTTTCGTACCTGTTTTTTGGTAGTGGGGGTGGGGATTTGTAAGATGGCCTCCGTTTGAGCATTTGGTGAGTGCTTTTTTTTTCTTGGTTTAGTTTATGTTCCAAGTAGGAGACCCTGGAAAGACGAAGCTGGGCCTTTTTGGCTGAGACCCGATACCCAAGCTCCAGAAGGAGATAAAGCAGGTTCTTAGTATGTTGCAGACAGCTTTTGGCAGTCTCAGTAGCCACTAATATATTATTTACGTATTGGAGGAGGAAGGTACAGTTGGGATGGCTGGCTTGGAATGACACAAGGTTCTACTGAAAGGCTTTCCCAAAAAGAGTTGGAGAATTTTTTAAACCCTGGTGGGGCAACCGAGTTCAAGTCAATTGGGTTGTATTTCCCGAACCAGGGTTTGTTCATTTAAAAGCAAAAATGGGTTGGCCTTTAGGAGCCAAAGGAATGGCAAAGAAAGCATTTTTTAAGTTCAGAACAGTGTACACGGTGTGTTTTGGTGGGAGCAAGCTGAGCAGCGTACAGGGATGAGGGACAGTTGGATGGACTGCGACCATTTAACTTCCCACAAGTTCTGTACAGGCCAGTAATTCTGTTGGTTTTTGAACTGGCAGAAATGAAGTGTTTTAAGCAGACTGACAAAGTGTAAGTATATTAGCTCGTAATAGCCGTTGCATGTGGGGGCTGATTCCCTCTCTAGCCCGATGACTTATAGGATATTGTTTGACCCAAACAGGCAGGGCATCAGCCAGAAGTTCTGCAACCATCAGTGGATGGTATTTTGCCAGTCCTGAGGGGTTTGATTCTGCCCAAACCTGGGAAGAAAGAGCTTGCAGATTCGGTAGGAGAGGGCTAATTTGGTTTTTAAAGATACTCCTCTGACAGGAATGGTCAGCAGGAGCTGAGCAGGAGGGGGCATTGTGATTTTTAACCTGAGATGAGTTTGCTGAGCCGAGGAGATGGATGCCTGCAGCTTGTGGAGCAGGTCATGCCCAAGAAGTGGAAAGGGCACTCGAACTACTAGAAATGAATGGGTTACTTTTTTTGACTTAAAAAAGGGAGCCAACAGGCTCCCGCAGGAAACAACTGCACTTTGAAATTCCAGCCAGTGCGTGGCTGCGGCTCAGCACCGCTGCTTTGGTGTATTTAAAGAGACGGGACAGAATGACACGTTTGGGGTAAAGGATGGGGGTGAAGAGGAAAAGGGCCACCTGAATTTTCCAAAAGATGAGAGAGCACCCACGTCGGAAGTTGGTGTTTAGGAAAAGAAGTGCATTATGGGTATAGGTTTTCCTATACAGTGCTCTATTTAGGGGCACTGGGAAAGTTGTAGGGTGACAGAAAAGGTGTTCTGGAGTGCTGGCAGTTACTTTACATGAGTGGGTGACAGGATATTCCTGAATAGCTCCAGTAGCCCCCTGAACAGCTTTTTTTTTTTTTTTTTTTTTGTTAGAAACATTGCCCAAGGGTGTTTGCAGTACAGAATGTTTAGCCCCTGTGTTGATTAAAAAGCATACAGGCTGCCCCGCTACAGCAGCAGTAACCATGGGCTCCAGGGGCCCGAGTGAAAAGGAGCCCGTCTGGTTAATTAGTAGATTTCTCTGCTGTGGGGAGGGTGAGGACCCTTTTTTGTTCTGGTTCGTTTTCTGGCTTTAAAGTGTACTTGTTTTTACAGTGTCCAGTCTTTGTACAGTATGCACACTGGTTTTTTTGTAGGGGAGCCTGCTCACCTTTCTGGCTTTTTTGGTGGGGGCTCTGGGGTTCTCCGGCTGGTGCTCTGTGATGGGAGCTTTTCCTTTTTGGTTCTCTGGAGGGCAGCCACTAGAATTTTTGCCTGTTTTTTCCCCTGGCCCTATTGGCTGCCCTGTTAGCAGCTTGAGCTGCCTGCTTTTGTTTTTTAGCTTTTTGATTATTAAAAACCTTTTGGGCTACTTTTAAAAGCTGAGTAATGTTTATTTTAGCAAAACCCTCCAATTTTTGTAACTTTTTCTTATGTTAGAAACTGCCTGGGCTACAAATGCCAATTTATAGCATGGTTATTCTTAGGAGCTGCTGGATTAAACAAGGTGTAAGTTTGATAGGCCTTGTGGAGGCACTTTAAGGATGCTCCAGGTGACTTACAGGCCCTCTGAACAACTTTAACAGTTTTAGATAAGTCAATAGGTTTCCTGTCGGCTCCTTTAAACACGCAAGGAGATACCGGTGGAAATTTTCCAAAGCCCTCCTCTCCTCCAGGTGTTAGAGTTCCACTTAGGCTGGACAGAAGGAAACGCCTTCTCAAGGAGGTCTTGTGCTTTCTCCTGAGGCTTCCTTTCAAGCTAAGGAAATGGTTTCTGGCTTTCTTTTCAATTTGGTTTCTCTCTTTAGAGGTGAAAAGGGTAAGAAGTTGCTGGCATTGTCCCAGGTGGGCCTATGAGTCTGGAGCATGGACTCTATTAGTGCAGTTAGCACCTGGGGCTTTTTAGAAAACAGAGCATTTTGAGCCCTTCAGTTACCCAGGTTAGAGGTGGCAAATGGAACAGAGTAAAAATGGAGCAGCAGAATGCTTACTGCCTGATGGGCATTTTGCCTCCCTTAAGGCAAGGAGCAGACAGCTTCCTTTGACCTGGGCCATGGCTGTGAGGCAATGGGCGGAGAAACCTCCCAAGACAAGAGCTTAGGAGGTGGGGGGCATTCTTGGGGACCAGGGGTGGGGGCGGTTATAAGGTGGGGGTAATGGGTGCAGATAGTTTTTCTTTTCCTTAGAGGAAGGCAACACAGGGAGCAGAAGGGGCCACTTGAGCAATAGGTTGAGGCTGGGAGGGGACTTTATTTAGAAGAACCTTAGAGGTGAGGTTATGAACAGCGAAAGGTTGGAGCCATGGGGGAGGGTTTTGAACCAATCTAAGCCATTGATTAATATAAGGGACCTGGTTAGGATGCCCGAGCTTTCAGTAACAACCTGCCACACAGCTTGAACTGCTGTGAGGTTAATGACCCTTTTGGGGGCTACCGGGTTTTAAATTTTGGCTATTTCACTTTACCAGAGAGTCTAGAGTTTGCCTTTTTTAAAGGTGGGCTCCGTAGTCCTCTGAGAGGGATTTTTTTAACATATATTGGAAAGCGTTTTGCGGTTGGGGTGGGAGGAAGAGTTTTTTAATTTGGAGGCAATTTGACAAGGTTTAAGCAGAAATATTAAACCCAGCACAGACAGAAATATTTACAGCCTGGGGGCCTGGAGAATTGGCAAGCTAGGAGTATTATAACCAGAAGTAGGAATAAGGTGACAGCCCATGGTTTTTTGCCACATAGGGTTTTTTTAAGCTTTGAGTTACTAGGAGAAGGCTAACGACCTAGGGAGGCTTTTCACACTGCTGCCGGGGACTGGGGAATGCTGGAGAGGTGTGCCAGAACCAAGCGCCAGGCTGCCAGGCTCCCTTGTTTCCTGCAGGCTTGGGCTGTACCTTGCTACTCCCTGCTGTCTTTTCTGGTGGTCTGTGGCTTGCTGGAGGCGGGGCAGTTTCCAGCCGGCAAGGAGCGAAAGGTCCTGGGGGCGGTGCTTTCTGGCTCCACCCCACAGCCTCCCCCCAACAGGCTCCCGCAGGAAACAACTGCACTTTGAAATTCCAGCCAGTGCGTGGCTGCGGCTCAGCACCGCTGCTTTGGTGTATTTAAAGAGACGGGACAGAATGACACGTTTAGGGTAAAGGATGGGGGTGAAGAGGAAAAGGGCCACCTGAATTTTCCAAAAGATGAGAGAGCACCCACGTGGGAAGTTGGTGTTTAGGAAAAGAAGCGCATTATGGGTATAGGTTTTCCTATACAGTGCTCTATTTAGGGGCACTGGGAAAGTTGTAGGGTGACAGAAAAGGTGTTCTGGAGTGCTGGCAGAGGAGATTTGTAGGATGGCTATTTCGAACCCACCACTGCTCCGAGAAGAAGCACAGAGTTAACCAGTCGCTGGGGCGTGGGGTGTGACAACTGAGACACCAACAGTTTTTGTGGTGCCAGAAATTTCAAATTGGTGAATGTTTTTTACAACTTTCTCCGTAACAACACCTGATTTGTGTTTGACAGGAAAGGCAGGACTGGGATGGCCGGCCTAACCGGAAAATGAGGGATTTTACCTCTTTGGATAGCAGGTCTGCACTGAGTATGATAAAGACGTTTTTCCCTAGCCGCCTTGGGCCGTAGCGGCAGGAAGACATACAGGCTTAAGCAGACACCAAACAGAGCAATAGACACTGGGACATACGAACGGTGATGATGGTTTTCACAAACAGAAAGAGTCCTGTGTTGGGATTAGTTCTATGCCCTCCTGGCCGCTCTCCTGATGGGGACCTTGGGCGTGAGTGCGGCATTGGCAGACTGGTACAAACCCCCGATTAGGACCGAACTGAGCTCACTGCCATGAGCCTTATGAGGTAGCTACAGAAACGCAGGTTGGGGGCCCTCTCGAGCTTTGTAGTTTTTGCGGTGGAGCTACACATTGGAATTTCAAGGGCAGGCCCTTGAACTTCCCATTCACTTACACATGCACTTACCATTTATACAGTTTATTGCACTTTTTATACCCGTTTTAAGATAAAGGCCACTTGAAATTGAACAAGAAAGAAAAAAGAGAAACCAGACACTATCAGAAACTGATACTCTGCCTTTCAGGGTTCTGGAGTGCCGGCAGAGCCGACAGACCAGGGCTCCGTCCTCCGGGGTTCTGGAGTGCTGGCAGAGTTGTGAGGGAAGGCCCTCATTAGGACCAGTTTGCTCCCAGAAAGAGTTATGAGGGAAGGCCCTTATCAGGACCAATTCCCTCCCAGAGATGGACAGAGTTAGATTTGACTTAGCTTCCCAGGACAAGAGACAGAGGACTTAGAAACCGAATTTGGTGGGCACACATTGATTCCTTCCCCTTTGGAGGGCAGTGGGCTATAGGGCCGTGGAACGTCTCAGGGGGTGCTTCCCCCGTAGGCCGCCGTTTATCCGGGGAGAGCCAGAACCAGTGCAGTTATGCCTGTGGTGACTATAAATTCTCTCTGGGGCCTCCAAAATGTTGTACGCGAGCGAGTTAAGGAATGCGCCACACTCTGAGATTCAATTATGAGTCCTTCATTATGCCAGCGACTGAGAGGTGGCTAATGCCCAAAATTCTCTCAGCCCCTAAGAAAAAGTTAGGTGGTTTTTTATACCCTAGTTTTAAAGGGAGGGGGAACCTAGCTGAAGCAAATCTGTTACAGAAGCAGAGTAAGCAAACAGTTAAAGGTAAACTAGTACATGGGAAATAAAACAGTGCCAGGTGCAGCGGTGAAGCTGGTATGAAAGACACACACCTTACAGATAATGGGGCTCTGGGCACTGGACAGCACCTGCATCCCCAGACTCTGCTGGTGCCACTTCACTTGGCCTTTTATTAGCAGATGCATTCCTGGATGTGCCCAGTGTCAGCCTGCCCCGGCTACACGCTACAGTTACATACTTAATGGTGGGAAAATAACTGAAACGAAGAAGCTAAGATGGAGTCTGTCCGGCTCAGGAAGCTGACGTGGGCCGGGCACGGTGGCTCAAGCCTGTAATTCCAGCACTTTGGGAGGCCGAGGCGGGTGGATCACGAGGTCAAGAGATCAAGACCATCTTGGTCAACAAGGTGAAACCCCATCTCTATTAAAAATACAAAAAATTTAGCTGGGCATGGTGGCGCGTGCCTGTAGTCCCAGCTACTCGGGAGGCTGAGGCAGGAGAATTGCCTGAACCCAGGAGGCGGAAGTTGTGGTGAGCCGAGATCACGCCATTGCACTCCAGCCTGGGTAACAAGAGCGAAACTCCGTCTCAAAAAAAAAAAAAAAATGAAGCTAACGTGAAGCCTGAGCAGCTCTCAGTCTGGGAGAGTCATTTTAGCTGGCAAAAATCAGTTATCACACTGGCAGCTCACTGAAATTTATGTAATTAGTGAGCTGGGACGAGTTGGAGAAGATATTTTAAGCTGAGTATGGAGTAGCCTATTCAGAGCATAGGTACCAGTAAGAGCACTGTCATCTGTCTATCATTTACTAGCAAGATTCATAATAAGCAGCTGTATCCAGTAATATATTTCCTGATCCAAAAAATGGAGATAATGGCCCAGCACTTTGGGAGGCTGAGGTGGAATCACCTGAGGTCAGGAGTTCAAGACCAGCCTGGCCAGCATGGCAAAACTCTGCCTCTACTAAAAATACAAAAATTAGCTGGGCATGGTGGTGTCTATAATCCCAGCTACTCCAGAAGCTGAGGCAGAAGAATTGCTTGAACCCGGGAGGTGGAGGTTACAGTGAGCTGAGATTGTGCCAGGGCACTCCAGCCCGGGTAACAGAGGGAGAATATGTCTCAAAACAAAACAAATGGAGATAATAACTGTACTAAAATAATTTGTGAGGGGGAGTTAAAGGAAGTAATGCACAAAACTTTTAGGGCCAAGTCTGGTTCATTTTACGTCCATTTTTAGAGAATCGGCTCTATTCACGGTGGGGAAGTGCTGCTTCCAGGAGTGGCTCCTAGAAACCTCCCATGCTGCCTCCAGCATACTCTTCCTGAAGCCCAGCACTAAGCATCATCCCAATTTAATGGGTTTTGAATTTTTCTTTTTTTTTCTTTTCTTTTTTTTTTTTTTTTTTGAGATGGAGTCTCATTCTTGCCCAGGCTGGAGTGCAGTGGTGAGATTTCAGCTCATTACAGCCTCTGCCCCCCAGGTTCCAGTGATTTTCCTGCCTCAGCCTCTGGAGTAGCTGGGATTATAGGCATGTGCTACCACGCCCGGCTAATTTTTGTATTTTTAGCAGAGATGGGGATTTACTATGTTTGCTGGGCTGGCTCGAACTGACCTCAAGTGATCCACCAGCCTCGGCCTCCCAAAGTGCTGGGATTACAGGCATGAGCTACCGCATGCAGCCTGAATTTTTATTTTTTAAAAAGTAGAGATAAGGTCTCCCTACACTTTCCAGGGTAGTCTTGAACTCCTGAGCTCGAGTGATACTCCTGCCTTGGCCTCCTCAAAGTGCTAGGATTACAGGCATGAGGCAAATTTTAGAACAGAATTCCACCAGGGGGACGATGGTCTCCGTGCTCCTCCCAACTCCAGGTTCATCTCTTCAGTGCCCACAAGTGCAGCCATGCAGGATCTTTTCATTCCTAGACCTGACCATGCCATTTCCCTGCCTGTGGGATAAGGTTCCACACCTCCCAGGAGCTCATGAGGCTCTCCACAGTATAGTTAGTAGTTACAGATGCTAGGTGGAGGAGCCGACTGTGTGGACCAAACCCTGGCCCACCACTTCCTAGACAATGGACCTAGGGAAGGTAACGTACATCCCTGTGCCTCAGTGTCCTCACCTGTTCAATGGGGAGAATAAAAGTACTTACCTGCTGGGGCCATCACGAGGGTCACTGAGGAGTAAGGATGACCCTGCCCAGCTCTGGCACAGGGACGTGGCAGCCATGTATGGCAGGAGATGTGTCCCTGGGGCCCTGCACAGGTGCAGGGAGGAGGAGCCAAGCCCAAGAAAATCAAGGATGTCCACACACAGCCAGTGATGTGGGGATCCCCTGACATACAATATTTAAATATTTTTGCCTTAAACATTTTATTTGAACCTGAAACACGAATGCACATTAATTTGTCAGTTCTTTAGGGTAGAGCTGTATTAGGAACTCTAAGCTGTGAGAAACGAAAGCCACTTTTTAGAATGGCATAATCGCACTGGGACTTACTCTTCCCCCACTCCCACGAACAAAAGCCCAGTTAGGCAGCTGCTGCTCTTGACTCGCCAGCTTAGGGTGGAGGGCTAGGGTTTTTTTTTTTTTTTTTTTTTTTTTGAGACACAGAATGCTCTCTTACCCAGGCTGGACTGCAATGGTGTGATCTTGGCTCGCTGCAACCTCTGTCTCCTGGGTCCAAGCAATTCTCCTGCCTCAGCGTCCTGAGTAGTTGGGATTAAAGGCGTCCACCACCACACCCAGCTAAGTTTTGTATTTTTAATGGAGATAGGGTTTTACCACATTGGCCAGGCTGGTCTCGAACTCCTGACCTCAAGTAATCCCCCTGCCTCGGCCTCCCAAAGTGCTGGGATTAAAGGCATGAGCCGCTGCGCCTGGCCTACTCTCTTTTTCTCATGATTAAAAGGTGGTGACTTGGCTCCAGCAATCATCTCTAGTCAAAGCAGGAGGAGGGGAAGAGCTGCCACGACCTGACCTTTTTGGTCAGGAAAGACGTTTCTCCAGAAGCCCCCAGCAGCCCCACTGCTTATGTCCCCTGGGTCTGCCCACACGGGGCCACAAGGCCCCTGCTAGCTCCAAGGAGAATGGGAAAGCAATATTGTATTCTTGGGCTATAACAGACAAACAAAATGCCCAAGAGATGGCATGGGCAAGAGACCACAATGCAGACACAGCGAGGGTGAGTCACAGTGAGAGACAGCAAAGTGAGCCTGGCACAGAACTGCACAGCAGGGAGTGAGGCCTGGCAGATGCAGACACGAAGGAAGTGGGGAGAGGACAGGAGGGAGACAAGGGCAGAGGAGCCTGAGGAGAGAGAAGGGAAGAAGGGAGGGCAGGTATGAGAGGCACAGACAGTGTGAGGGGAATAGGGTAGCTAGGAGCCCATTCTTCCTCCTGCGGGAACATCAGGACATACTGACAATCTCGTGTCCAGGAAGTCATGTTCCTCACTGGGCCCCAGGGTAAGAGGCCTCCTGCTTTAGAAGACCCCAGCCTGGGCCCTACCCCAACTGCGGCGGTTTTCCCCAGCCTAGCCCTGTGGTGCCCGGAGCTGGGTGGGTGTCTGGGCATCCTGCTTGCCCTGTCTGACCATTTCCCGATGGTTTTCCTCTAACACATCCCATGTGGGTGGGTGGAATAATAGCCCCTGTAGGGCTGATGGCCCCACAGGGTCGTGAGGTGAGCCTTACGCTGTGCTGAGGTGCAGGATCCAAGAAATAAAGAGACAGGGGCCGGGCATGGTGGCTCAAGCCTGTAATCGCAGCACTTTGGGAGGCCGAGGCGGGTGGATCACAAGGTCAAGAGATCGAGACCATCCCGGTCAACATGGTGAAACCCCGTCTCTACTAAAAATACAAAAAATTAGCTGGGCATGGTGGTGCGTGCCTGTAATCCCAGCTACTCAGGAGGCTGAGGCAGGAGAGTTGCCTGAACCCAGGAGGCGGAGGTTGCCGTGAGCCGAGATTGCGCCATTGCACTCCAGCCTGGGTAACAAGAGCGAAACTCCGTCTCAAAAAAAAAAAAAAAAAGAGAGACAGGACACAGAAGTACAAGGAAAATGCAGCTGGGCTCGGGGGGCCACGCCACCTATAAGCGGAGTCAGGCGAGGCCCCGAATGTCCAGAAGCATGAGTATTTATTGTGTATAGGTTAGGGGGCAGAGCAGTGAGTGAAATCATTTTTAAGGATAGTGATAGGGTCGTGAGCAATAAAACGGGGTCACCCCCATTAGGTCACCTAGGCCAGGAGGTGGACAGTGTGCAGCAAGGGGCCCGTTCCCATGAAGGCAAGGACCGTGTGCAGTAAGGGGTCCACCCCCACTAGGTCACCAAGGTTTGAAGGTGGGCCATGCGTAGTGTGCAATACTTCTATCTATCTATGGGCAAACTACTTCTAAGAAGATTTATAGGAGGATGCTTTAAGTCACAAAGCAGTGACAGAGCTGTCAGTGTTACCACCACCTTCTGGCAGCTTCCAATGGGTTCTGTGGGAAGATGCTTTTCAAGCAGCACGGTAGCAAGAGCTGATAAGTTCACAGTTACCAAGGTGGATTGCCGGTCTCAGGGCAGCCTTCCACAAGAACTGGAGCAAGGTCCTACAACTCCTTTATCAGGAGGAGTGGCTCTCGCCCCAAGCCTGCCATACAGCGGGTATCTTTACAATACTGAACGCTGCTGCCTGGGCCATGGATTCTTGTCCTGGCATAACTGTTTTTCCCTTAAATCATGCTCTGCACGGTGTTTGCTCTTAGGCATTCCTCTGATTATAAGCTGCTTATTCCTTAATTCATGCTCTGTACTGTGTCCACTCTAGGCATTCCTCCGATATGAACTAAGATATAATTATAGGTATATATGTAGGGAAATATTCTTTAGGCACTCATACTATCAACTATTATATGATTATATAGAGAGGATTATATAAAGGGATTCATCAAGCCCTATTTCTATAAACTAATATATGATTATGTAAAGGATTATATAAAAGGAAATAGCTGAGTAGTAACACTACAAACTGAGATATTCCTCAGACCCTAACTGTGCAAGGGTTCTGCTTAGCTCTTACTCCTCAGTGCCTATACCGGGCGGTTACCCATAGATATCCAGGTCTTAATTGCTGAAACCTTTCATTATGGCGTATTTCTTTTACTTACATATATATATACACACACACACACATACATACATACATACATTAGACCGAGTCTCGCTTTGTCGCCCAGGCTGGAGTGCAGTGGCACGATCTCGGCTCACTGTAACCACCTCCCAGGTTCATGATTCCAGTGGTGTGATATCGCCACTCTGCAACCTCCACCTTCTGGGTTCAAGTGATTCTTCTGTCTCAGCCTCCTGAGTAGCTGGGATTACAGGAACAAGCCTGGCTAATTTTTTTTTTTTTGCATTTTTAGTAGATACGGGGTTTCACCATGTTGATCAGACTGGTCTTGAACTCCTGATCTTGTGATCCGCCTGCCTTGGCCTCCCAAAGTGCTGGGATTACAGACATAAGCCACCATGCCCGGCCACATTTTAATTTTTTTTAAGGAGATGGAGTCTGACTGTACGGCACAAGCTGGTCTCGAACTCCTGACCTCAAGCGATCCTCCCACCTCAGCCTCCCCAAGTCCTGGCATTACAGGCATGAGCCACTGTGCCCGGCTTCTGTGAATGTGTGATCTTATGTGTAAAGGGACTTTGGGACTGAGTTAGGACCCTGAAATGAAGATTATCCTGGATCATACAGGGGCCCTAAATGTAACCACTAGGGTGCTTAAAAGAGAGAGGCAGAGATTGGGTGAGGAAGAGGAGGTGACATGTTGACCTCAGAGAGATTTGCAGGCTGATAATGCTGGCTTTGAGGACAGAGGAAGAAGCCATGAGACTAGGAACACAGGTGGCCTCTGGAAGCTAGAAAAAGCAAGGACACAGTTTCTCCCCTGGAGCTCCCAGAAGAAACCAGCCATGCCAGCACTTTGGTGTTAGCCCGTGAAAGTGACTTTGAACTTCTGACCCCCAGCACTGTAGGAGAATATACCCGTGTTACTTTAAGATACTGCATTTGTCTTCCCTAACAGGGCTCATGATGGTGCCCCCTTGTGGGATGGCTGGAAGGGTAAACAAGTTAAAAAAAATAGGTGCATGTAAAGATTTCAGACTATTGCTGTCCAATACAATTCAGTAAAATATTTGCTATGGCTGGGTGGGGTGGTTCCTGCCTATAATCACAGCACTTAGCGGGGCCGCGGCAGGTGGATTGCTTGAGGCCAGGAGTTCAAGACCAGCCTGGCCAACAAGGTGAAACCCCATCTCTACTAAAAATACAAAAATTAGCTGGGCATGGTGGCGCACTCCTATAATCTCAGCTACTCAGGAGGCTGAGGCAGGAGAATCGCTTGAACTGGGCAAGAGAGTAAGACTGGCTCAAAATAAAAACAAAACAAATTTGCATCCTTTGTCATGCTGGCCACCTGTCAAGTGCTCGGACATCTCAGGTGGCCAGTGGTGGTCACACAGCACAAAGCAAATAGAGATGCCTACCACTGGTTGGGCACGGTGGCTCACGCCTATAATCCCAGCACTTTGGGAGGCTGAGGCAGGAGAATCATTTGAACCTGGGAGGCGAAAGTTGCAGTGAGCTGAGATCGTGCTACTGCACTCCAGCCTGGGTGACAGAGCAAGACCTAGTCTTAAAAAAAAAAAGACGCCCACCACTGCAGGCAATCCCATGGTTGGCGCCTGCTCTGGTAGTTCCTAGGCCACTGCTACATGCTATGCAAGGGACACCTATGAGAGCATTGCCCCCAGAGACCAGCACAGACCTTGTCACAGAGTAGCTATCTGATAATTATTTATTGAAAGAAATGACGGGATGAATCCCAGACTCTGGTATAAGCCACCCCCTGACACACACACCCCTCCCCTGACTCCCAAAAACCATAGCCTGCCGCAGCAGATTTGCTAAAAAGCAAAGGCAATAACCCTGGGTTCCCTCCAACTCATGCCCTGTACCCAGGCAGTAGGAGGGCGCAGGCTTAGTACGTATCTTCAGGGTCAGAGCCTGTGTCGTCCTCGCCTTGCTGGTTCTGAATCTGACTTTGCTTCTGGTACAGACAGGCCACCTGCGGGGAGAGGGTGGAATGGGGGTGATCAGAAGCTCCCTGGCTGCCCCCACCTCCACAAGGTTCCGGAGACCCCACCACGCTAAAAAGCTGGTACAGCCAAGCAGCTGGGCGGCCCACTCCTGGTCCCCAGCGCCTCACCTGGGCACTGGTGGTCGCCTGCTCCGGCTGCTTGTCTTCACGGACTCGAATGAATCGAGGGAACCGAAGGGAGATGCCCTTGTCACTATCCACCTGCAGAAGCGGGATGGAGACGCCTGCAGTCCAGCCCCCAAGAGCCCCTGCTCCTAGTCTCCTCCCTGCTCCACTCTGGACTGGTTCCTGATCCGCTCGAGGGGTTGTTGTAAGGATTGAACACATTGACAAAGTGCTTGGAACCAGACGCAGTGCAGTGAGTGCTTAGGAAATGTTGCCTGTTAAAGCCGTTATGATGATGATGATGATGTTTCGGGCTCACAGGCTCAACTAGGGAGCCAGGGTACGGGTTCTAGAATGTGACTGTGGGATTCAAATCCCAGCTCCCAACTCTCAGAAGCCACCGTGATCCTTGGCCAGTAACCCAAGCTCTCTAGGGCTCTACAACCTCACCTGTAAAATGGAGATGTGTGTTACTATGTCTTAGGGATGTATGTGGATGCGACTGAATGAGTGTCTATGACATGGTAAAAAAAAAAAAGTTTTTTAAATTAGATAAAAAATGTAGCTCTTGGCTGGGCATAGTAGCTCATGCCTGTAATCCCAGCACTTTGGGAGGCCAAGGCAGGTGGATCACTTGAGGCCAGGTGTTCAAGACCAGCCTAGACAACATGGTAAAACCCCATCTCTAGAAGGTGGTTCAAGCCTGTAATCCCAGCACTTTGGGAGGCCAAGGCGGATGGATCATGAGGTCAAGAGATCGAGACCATCCTGGTCAACATGGTGAAACCCGTCTCTACTAAAAATACAAAAAATTAACTGGGCACGGTGGCGTGTGCCTGTAGTCTCAGCTACTCAGGAGGCTGAGGCAGGAGAATTGCCCGAACCCAGGAGGCGGAAGTTGCGGTAAGCCGAGATCGCGCCATTGCACTCCAGCCTAGGTAACCAGCGAAACTCCGTCTCGAAAAAAAAAAAAAAAAACAAATTAGCCAGGTGTGGTGGTGTACACCTGCAGCCCCAGCTAGTCACGAGGCTGAGGTTGGAGGTCCACCTGAGCCCAGGAGGTTGAGGCTGCGGTGAGACATAATTGTGTCACTGCATTTCAACCTGGAAAACAAGGACCATGTCTCAAAAAAAAAAATTCTCCTTTAAAAGTGGAAGTCTGCTTCTCATCAGAATAGCATGTGCTAGCTTGGCTCTGAAGGATAAGGAGAAACTACAAAGAAAATACATGTAATTCAATTATTTATTTACATATATTTTTGACAGTGTCTCACTATGTTTGCCCAGGCTGGTCTTGAACTCCTGGCCTCTCAAAGTGCCGGGATTACAGGCATGACCCATGGTGCCCAACCTCATTTTCACTTTCAGATCTGCTGTTGTTTGGAAGAAGCTGGGAGTTTTCCCAGTGCTGGGCACGGGCCAGTGTTCTCCCTTGTATACAGCTGTTTCGGGAGCACTGAGACTGAAGCACCAGAGACACAAATTAGCCAAGGAGTCTTAAAACCTGACGGCGTGAGAATTCGTTATGGTTGAGGAAGAAACTGCAGCAAGGTAAATGGTGAGCAGGAAGTACACTAAGCCTTTGCTCAAAAGCACCGAGTTTTTGAAAATGATTTCAGAGCCGAAGGTGAGATTTTGATACCAAGGGAGCAATGTCGCTGTTTTCTCACTATGCCTGGGCATTCTTTTTTTGAGACAGTCTCGCTCTGTTGCCCAGGCTAGAGTGCAGTGGCGTGATTTCAGATCACTGCAACCTCCGCCTCCCGGGTTCAAGTGATTCTCCTGTCTCAGCCTCCCCAGTAGCTGGGACTATAGGCATGGGCCACCACACCTGGCTACGTTTTGTGTATTTTTTGGGAGAGATGGGGTTTTACCATGTTGGCCTGGCTGGTCTTGGACTCCTGACCTCATGTGATCTGCCCGCCTTGACTTCCCAAAGTGCCAGATTACAGGCATGAGTCACTGTGCCCAGCCTGGGAATTTTTTGTTACAAAAAAGTTTTTTGAGACACAGTCTTGCTTTGTCACCCAGGATGGAGTGCAGTGGTACGATCTCAGCTCATTGCAATCTCTGCCTCCCAGGTTCAAGCGATTCTCCTGCTTCAGACTTCTGAGTAGCTGGGACTAGAGGCACCCGCCACCATGTCCGGTTAATTTTTGTATTTTTGGTAGAGATGAAGTTTTGCCTTGTTAGCCAGCCTGGTCTTGAACTCCTGACCTCAAGTGATCCGCCCACCTTGGCCTCCCAATGTGCTGCGATTACAAGTGTGAACCACTGTGCCTGGCCCATCTTTAAAGAAAAATGGTTTTGACCTTGATAAAATGCAAACTCATCTTCCTGATGCTCACCTGCAAGAGCAGATGTGGGCCAAGGTCCCCTCCCTACTCTGCTCTCTGGGTGCCCACCGAGAATCCCACACAGGGCCAAGCCCAGGTCCTCTGCCACTCACCAGGCCCCGAGCAGCAGGGTAGATGGGGGAGAGGGATAGGTCAGCGCACTTCACCTCCCACACAGCACTGGGGTCCAGCCAGTGGTCGGGAGTCACGGCGTCATCTATCCGCACATAGGGGCGTGGGCTGGGCAGCACCAGGGCCTGCAGTGAGCAGAGGGGTGTGGAATCTTAAAGACAAGCCTAAGTGTCGGAGGGCTGCAGAGGGAGGAAGGGAATAAAGACACCCCCTTGAAGGAAACAGAAATAAAAAGTGAAGGAAGGAAAAAGAAACAGCGCCTTGAAGTAAAAAGCTGGGGAAGGTGGGAGTTGGGAGGAATGGGAGATGGAAAGAAATGAAAGGCCCTGGGAGCTGAGGCAGGACATTAAACACCGAAAGAGAGAAGAGGGTCAGAGACCTGGAGGCAGGGGGACAGAGATGGAGAGAGAGAACCAAAGAATGGGGCAGAGATGGAGTCAGGATCTCTGCATCCCCACCCACATCTCATCTTGAATTATAGCTTCTATAATCCCCACATGTTGTGAAGGGACCTGGTAGGAGGCAACTGAATCACGGGGGTGGGTTTCCCATGCAGTTCTTGTGATAGTCTCCCGAGATCTGATGGTTTTATAATGGGCACTCCCCTGCACACACTCTTGCCTGCTGCCACGTAAGACGTGCCTTTGCTCCTCCCTCCATCTTCTGCCACGATTGCGAGGCCTCCCCGGACATGTGGAACTGTGAGTCCATGAAACCTTTTTCTTACAAATGACCCAGTCTTGAGTATTTTTTTTTTTTTTTTTTTTGAGATGGAGTCTCACTCTGTCACCCAGGCTGGAGTGCAATGGCGTGATTTCAGCTCACTGTAACCTCCAAGTCCCAGGTTCAAGTGATTCTCCTTCCTCAGACTCCCAACTACCTAGGTTTACAGGCACCTGCCATCATACCCAGCTAATTTCTGTATTTTTGGTAGAGATGAACTTTCACCATGTCGGCCAGGCTGGTTAAAGTCTGAAGTCCTGACCTTTGGCCTCCGAAAGTGCTGGGATTACAGGCATGAGCCACCACGCCCAGCTAGTCTCGGGTTATTTCTTTATAGCAGTATGAAAATGAATACAGATCCAACATGCAGGACAGACTTTCATACCTGAAATGCCTGTGGCCATGACAACACACAGGCACTTCACAAGGAGCAGCCATGGCACCTGCTGTGTCCTGTGGCTACCCCCTGATGTGACTGGGGCACAGGGCTTGGGGAGGGGAGGCGAGGCTCCTTGAGCAGGGCTGGTTAACAGCTGGTAGCCGGCAGTGCTGCGACATGAACGTGGAGATGCTGGACTCCAAAGCCAGCTCTACTGTCTGCTGCCCTCCTGCCCACACCCGAAGCCCTGAGATGGTGGAGGCGAAGAGCCCCACAGGGAAGGACTCTGCTGTCAGGGGTGGAGAGGCCATGACTCACCTGCAGGCTCTGGTGATGCGCCTCTAGCTCCTCGTCGCTGAAGCCAGTTCCAAGCTGCAGGGAGAAGATGGGAGGTCAGTGGCTCAGCTCGCCATGGACGCAGTCCTTGCTCCAGCCATCTGAAGCTGTGTACACTGTGGCCCCCACCCTCTTCTGGTCTATGCAGTATCCACAGAAAAGCAGGGGAAGCAGGAGCTAGAGGTGTGGAGCATCCAGCCAGAGACTCCCAGGTGGGGAATGCTCTCCCAACAGGCCTGCCGTGAACCAGTCCCTGTCTTCCGCTTTGTGGAGAAACCTTGCTGCTTCCACTGTGTCCCTGCCCCAAGAGCTCACTTCCATCCTCACTGCACAGTAACTGGATATCCTCATTTCCAATCCTTTTTTTTTTTTTAATGGTCTAGCTCTGTCACCGAGGCCTGGAGTGCATTCATGCAATCTTGGCTCATTGCAACAGCCACCTCCTGGGCTCAAATAATCCTACCTCAGCCTCCTGAGTACCTGGACCACAGGCTCGTATCACTATGCCCAGCTAATTTTTATAAAAAGTTTTTTAAAAAAGTTTTTGTAGAGATGGAGTCTCACTATGTTGCCCAAGCTGGTCTCTAACTCCTGGGCTCAAGTGATCCTCCCACCTCAGCCTCCCAAAAGTGCTGAGATTACGGATGTGAGTCACTGAGCCCAGCCCATCTCCAATCCTTATGCTACAAAAAGCTTCTATCACCTACCAACATAGGAGAGGCTAAAAATTAGCAATAATACTCGACCCTGGCAGATACGCAGCAAGTGGGCAATAATGACTGATACAAATGTCTCCTGGAAAGCCCTCTCTGCATTGAGGGTCTTAAGGATTTCTTTTGCATTTTGTCCTGACAATAGCGCCCTTTTTTTTTTTTTTTGAAGACAGTCTTGCTCTGTCACCCAGGCTGGAGTGCAGTGGCGTGATCTCAGCTCACTGCAACCTCCACCTCCCGGGTTCAAGCGATTCTCCTGCCTTAGCCTCCTGAGTAGCTGGGATTACAGGCGCTCACCATCACACCCAGCTAATTTTTCTGTTTTTTTTTTTTTTTTTTTTTTTTTTTTTTTTTTTAGTAGAGATGGGGTTTAACCATGTTGGCCAGGATGGTCTCCATCTCTTGACCTCGTGATCCACCCGCCTCAGCCTCCCAAAGTGCTGGCATTACAGGCGGGAATAACCACGCCTGGCTTGACAACAGCTCTTTTAACAATCTATTCTAAATAATGCAAAATGATGAAGATGTAGATTGGTGGCCAAAATATTTGCAAATTATAAAATCCCTTCTGTCACTGACACTAAGCACTGATGTTACCCTTAAGAACAGAGCTGGCAACGACTTCCCCACACAGCCACAGGGAGCTGGTTCAGGACACTGGAGAAAAACGAAATTACTTCACATTTCCCAGAAATCCTTGCAGGTAGGGGTGGGCCATGGAGCCAAGTGACAAGCAACAGACCTTGAGCAGGTGAAGTTCACTGGCCGAGGCTGACTCAGGCTCCACCCTGCTTTGCTCCTGCCTGCTGCTTACAGCAGGCATGGCCATGAGGGCTGGAACTCCTGCAGCCACACTGTGATGATGAGGCCAGGGGCACATGACAAAGTGGGGAGACAGGAGGACCCTGAATCCCTAATGACATCAGACAGCTGCCCACCCCATCCACGTTTCTCGAGAAAAAAAATTCTCTTGTTACATGAGCCACCACTATTTGTAGCTAATCTCAGTCTCTGATACACATTCCTGACCCCTTTCTATCCCAGCCCGTTTTCCTGTATGAAGCAAGAGTTGCTTATAGAACCAGAAAAAGTACAACAGGAGGATGACTCCTTCACAGGGAGGAGATTCATGCCCCTCGATCTGGGTTGTGCAACAAGAAGTCCCCCCAGGAGTCTAATCTATTTCCCTCCTGCTTCTGCCATCAGCCCCAGTACCCCCCAGACCTTGCATATGGCCTGTAGCTCCTCACTGTCCTCATCGTAGCAGGCGAGCAGGAAGCCCCCATATCGGCCAGCACGCTTCCCCCGGCCCAGGTAGGCACCGATCACCACCAGGTCCAGAGTGTCGCCCACGCCACTGAGGTAGTCCTTCTTCATCTGGGAGAAGGGGAGGCAAGAGATGATGGGGGGGAATGCCCAAGGCAGGGGCCTCAGTGGGCCAAGGAGGGAGTGGGGGGTGAGTCTGAAGGGAACTTCCAGAAGGAACCCCAAGGATGGCCCCTGGGAAGAGACTGGACATAGGAAGGGCTTGTAGGTTGAAATAAGAACAAATGGGAAATGCAGGCAAGATGAACGGGACCTCAGGAGTCAGCCTCGATGCCCTCTCTCCCATATACAGAGACGGCCAACTCACTCTGCCACTCCTCCAGAGGGAGGGCATTTTCCCATTCATTCAGATCTGTGCTGACTGTGTGCCAGGCAGAAGCTCAGCCTTGGGGGCACAACAGTGCTATTTCCTGAGGCAGGAAAGGTCTGTGCTGGAGGGAAGATGGCCACAGACAGGTATAAGCACACAGGAAGAGCTGGTCAGCAGGCCGGGCCCGATCACAGCTCCACGCCCACTCCTCCCTGCCCCTCTCCACTCAGACATCCATCAACTCTAATGACAGGCTCCTGCTCACTGACCCCACCACAACCGTCCTCCACTCGAGGGGAAAGCCCCAGGAGCTTTGCACAATGACAACCCGACCATGGCTCTGGGTACAAAAGACCCACTGACCTCCCAAAACCCTCAGAGGAAGATCCAGCTTTATCTCACAGTGGCCCCCAGGTGCTGCGTAATCTGGAACCTGCTCCCCGCTGAGCTCACCTGGCACCTCATCTGCTCTGGCTCCCTGCAGACACCGAGCCTGCTCCTCCCTCGGGGCCTCCGCACCAGGGGTGCCCCTCCCTGGTGCTCTGCCCGCCCCCTTCACAGGCCCAATACCTTCCTACTATTCAGGCCTCAACCCAAACGTCACCTTCGGAAAGACTCTGCGATGGCTCGAGGCACTCCCAGCCCCTCGCTGACCGGCAGCTGACCCGCCTTTCTTCATGGCATCTGCTCCTGCCTGACTTTTGTTCATGTCCTAGCTGACTTCTTGCCCAAGAGCCTGGCCCAACATGGGTGGCAGGTTCAAGAGAATAGAAACCTCATCTACTGTGCACATCACGGGGTGTGCAGTGCTCGGGCTGAGGCTGTTCTCCATCAGAACTCATGAGCAAGGGCCAGGGTGGGATTGTGCAAAGGGGCCCTGAGCTCAGACAGAGTATAGAGTGAAGGCTTGAAATCCACCGCCCAGGGTGGGGAAGACCCAGTTGGGGGGCAGGAATCACCTTGAGCCAGTTGTGCGATCTCTTGGCGATCTCATAGGTGGCATCGACATCCAGGGTCTTCACCATTAGCCCCTCGCAGGAATCTGGGGGAGACATGAAAGCGTCATCCTTAGAAAGCGCTGCCTCACAAGCGCCAGAGTAGGCAGGATTCTGGTCAAATGATCCAAGATTGGGGAGAGGCTGGGAGGCCAAGACCGGCACAAGCTGCAGACCTCAGGAGAGAAGAGCGAGCACTCTTACCTTTCACCGACTGCTCCAGGAACTCAGCAATCTGCTCGACGTCCTTGGTGTCCAGGGAGGTGGCGAAGACAAACTCGCCCTCTGTCTCCACAAAGTTCTCCCGGAGCAGCTGCCGGCGTCGGGCAAGGGGCTCACGTACCAGGGACTGCAGGGCCGGGAGGAGGAAAGAGATGAAACGTCGTTGTGGAAATAGCCCCAACTATGAGGCGAACAGGACATGGGCAGGTCACGGGCAGGTCACAACTCGTGACAGGGTTAGTAGAAAGCCTTGAGAGGGAAGAACCCCAATGTCAGAAGGATTCTGAGAGCTTAAAGCACAGGGCTAGTCACTGGCAAAAGGGGACACCATTTAGAGTTGGTGACTTCAGAAGCATTAGAGAGCTGTGACTTCGGGGGAGATTGAATTAACACTTTATGGGCATCTCATTATTTTTAAAACTTTTTTGAGACAGAGTCTCACTCTATTGCCCCGGCTGCAGTGCAACGGCACAATCTTGGCTCACTGCAACCTCTGCCTCCTGGGTTCAAAAGAGTCTCCTGCCTCAGCCTCCCAAGTAGCTGGGATTACGGGTGTGAACCACTGCACCCAGCTTCATCCCCAAGATGATTAAAAAAAAAAAAGTCCTCCTTTCCCTAGGATTTCAAAAGTTTTCACTGACTTTTTCTAGTACCTTTACAGTTTTGTTTTGCTTTGAAATAGTTCCAGCTGGACCTTGTGTGAGTGTGTGTCAGACATTTAAATAGACACAAGGTATTCCTATATTGTCTAGGCTTGTCTCGAACTCCTGGGCTCAAGCAATCCTCCCGCCTCTGACTCCCAAAGTGCTGGGATTACAGGTATGAGTCACAGTGCCTGGCTCTAAATAACATACTTTTATGAAATACAACATTTTGAAAAACTGGTGAGACTAGATGCATTATTTTACATTTTTGCAAATCCTCTACTATCTGCCTTACAGAGGCTGGATTCTCCTGTGTGCCTCTGCACCACACTCTTCTGGCTAAGTACATGAGGAAAATCCACCTCACACCAATGCGGAGTTGGAAAAAGAGGGACCTCGAAGATGTCCTTGAAAGAAGCTTAAGGAACCTCAGGGGTCCTCAGACCACACTTTGAGAACTGCTGCCCAAGTGTGACTTCCTAGCAATGTGAAGTGGCAAGGTTGGAAATGGAAGTCAGATGGCCAACTCCCAGGCTCACACCCCACCCCCATCATCCCCTCAGCTGCCCTGGACAGGAAGCCGGAACTCACCTCTCCATTGAGGTAGATGAGGTCAAAGGCGTACAAACACACCTGCACCTGGATCTCAGACGCATCCACCTCCTGGGTTGGGGCACAAAAGAGTTCATGAGTGCAGAAAGGTGAGATGGGGTGCTGTGCCTGAGGGTGACAGCATTCATCAGCTAGTCTCTCCCTCACCCCACCTAACTGGCTGCCCATCTGTGAGGGCGGCCATGCTGCTGGCTCCACATGCTGAATCATAACGGCTCTCGGCTAATTCTGACAACCTCACTCCCCTTACCAGGTATTTGCTCTTGCAGCCTTTTCTGCAGCTAATGGCAGTGACATGGCACAGTTCTGGCCAATGAGATGGAAAAGGGGAACCTGTGGGGTGCAGGTTGTGGGGGTTTCCAGAACAGATCTTTTTACCCTAAAACAATAGAGATGCAGTAAAAGGGCCCTTCCCAAACTCTTCCTACTTGGGATGCTGGGATGAGAATGTGATGGCTGGAGGTGTGGCAGCCATTCTGCAAAAGGCTGAGAGAATTGCATCCAGACTGACACTCTGCCCTTCTGGGCATTGGGCAGGACTCGCAGCCAGAGCTGGGAGGAAGATGAGGAAGTATGGGGCCGTGGCAGGCAGTGGACAGGGTGATGCTACCTTGCGTTTGCGGGTGGTGAGCACTTGGAATGGCTGGATCTGCTTCTTTTCCCGGTCCCAAGCCACAGCTTCGGCATCCAGGATGAAGGATGTGACCGATGGGAGTTTGATCTGAAAGTGAAGGGAGAGACCCAGGGCTTGTCAGAGGTGGAGGATGAGGTTGAAAGACAGACACAGGGCAATAAATCCCCCTTCTGCAGCTCTCCAGATGCACTAAAAAAGCGGGATGTGCTCACAGATGCTCTTCTCTCATCCCCACCGAGGAGACAGAAACTAACATTTCTGAGAACGTACTATTTGGTCCCACATGCTGGAAAGCCAGGAACCTTTGTCATCTCCCTTCTCCTGTCACCCACATTCAGTTCTTCTGTGAACTTGTCCACTTCCCACCACCACCTTGCTCAGCCCAGCCTACTGGGCTCCCTGTCCTCCACTGACCCCCTCCAATCCAGCTCCCCCATAGCAGCCAGGGTGACACTGGCAAGCTCCAAATCCGATCACAGCACATCCCTGCTAAAAACCATCCCACAGTTCCCCAAAGCTGTGGGGACTATCCTTGGTCAGCCGGAGTCCTCCTTCACCTCAGCTGGCCCCCTCAGCCTCTCCACCCCAGTACATGCACCTGTTTCTCAAATGGGCGATGCCTCTTCCAGCACTGGGCCTTTGCGTGTGCGGTTCCCTCTAGAATGCTGGCCCTGTCCGTTTCCTCCACTGGGAAGCCTTCTTTTCCGTCAAGGGAACACTGCCCCACAAGTCCAGGGCCAGCATTCATGTTGTATCCTGGAGCCATGTGGCTTCCCTGACACCAAGTTTAAGCCAAGCCTGTTTCTTTTCTTTTTTCTTTTTGGAGACAGAGTCTAGCTCTGTCACCCAAACTGCAGTGCAGTGCCACGATCTCGGCTGACTGTAACCTCTACCTCTTGGGTTCAAGCAATTCTCATGCCTCAGCCTCCCGAGCAGCTGGAATTACAGGAGCCTGCCACCACTCCTGGCTAATGTTTGCATTTTTAGTAAAGACAGGGTTTCACCGTGTCAGCCAGGCTGGTCTCAAAACTCCTGACCTCAAATGATCTACCCACTTCAGCTCTCAAAGTGCTGGGATTATAGGCGTGAGCCACTGCGCCCAGCAGAAATATGTTATGATGAGAATATGGAAATATTTTATACGTTCATTGGGTGTTGGCTACTTGGGTGTAGGACCTTTTAAAAACTCATCAAACAGCACAATGCACACTGAAAATCCCTTTTGGGAAGTTACATCTTAAGAAAGTCGATTGAAAAAACTGAGTTTGGCAGTGAACAGGAGCT
Organism: Saguinus oedipus; assembly: GCA_031835075.1. Lineage (NCBI taxonomy): Eukaryota > Metazoa > Chordata > Mammalia > Primates > Cebidae > Saguinus > Saguinus oedipus. The sequence goes on along the minus strand of CM063187.1, from coordinate 49,322,469 downwards.
CCCTGAACGCACGCACTAAACAGTGCCTCTTGCCTGTACTGTCTAATAGGCAGAAACCTTGGCACTGTGCTCCTGCTTTCTGAAATAGCCTATTTCCGACTTCATTAGGGGCAGGCAGAGAGAAAGGGTCTTTGATGGAGGACTCCTCCAACAGGCATAAGACCCCTACTGGGTACAGAGAAGACCCCGGCCCAGCCCTGTCTGAGCTTCTACTTGAGGCCCGGGGCCTATCTGCAGGCCGGCCCCCTCCACACTCATCATGACTCCCTCTCCCTGCATTCCTGGCTGGAGAGGCTGCGGAGTTAGACCCTGGCTTTCTGAGGTTTTGCTGCACTAGGGTGGCCACAGAACCCAGCACTGGACAGTGAAGTGGGATGTGTCCAGGAAAGTGTTGACTCTCTTGGATGGGAGAGGACAGAAGCTAGAATCCCTTTTCCCCTCTTTCTGTCTGGAAGAGGGACATCTGTTTGGGAAACAGTAAGGGGGTAAGGACTGACACTAAACAGCCAGCCAGCCAAGGACAGCAGGGGAGCATGGGAGCAATGAGCTGGGCTTAGTGGGACATCAGTGCTCAGCCAAGTCAGTGCTGGGGCACCCACCTCTAGATGACAGAAAAGAATTGCACTGGCTTATGCCACACATGACTGAGTGCTGTTATGTGCAGCCAAATGCAATCTGATCTCCCAATAAACCCCCACTGTGCACCTGGAAGCATGGCCCCGGCAGAGGGAAAGAGCGTGGCAGACACCCACCCTGGGGATGCGGCTGATGATGTCCGGGTACTTCCCAGTGTTGTCTTCCTGATTCCTGCTGAAGATCTTCACCTCCCCGCTTTCCAGAGCGTGGATCTGTCATAGTGGGGGAAGGGAGGGGAAATCAGCCTCAAGCCCATGTGGCCTCGCCTTTCTCGTCTGACACCACCTTTACTGGTAGAAGGCTCTGGAAGCTCTGGAGGAAGAACTGGTGCATAGACTTGAGCGAATCATCTCAGTTCCAACAGCCCCCGTCTCTGGAAGCCCTTATCATCATTTTCTTTGTCATTTCCAATCCCCACACATCCCCTCATGTAAGTACATGTACCTGGCTACCTGTGGGTGCTGATTCCTTTAAATGTTGTTGTGCTGTAAATCTCATTCTTTTTTTTTGAGGCAGAGTCTTACCCAGGCTGGACTGCAGTGGTGCACTCTCTGCTCACTGCAACCTCCACCTCCCAGATTCAAGAGATTCTCCTAGCACCATGCCTGGCTAATTTTTGTATTTTTAATAGAGATGGGGTTTCACCATGTTGGCCAGGCTGGTCTCGAACTCCTGACCTCAGGTGATCCGCCCACCTTGGCCTCCCAAAGTGCTGGGATTACAGGTGTGAGCCACTGTACCTGGCCTCTACTGTCTTTATTTTTTAGGCAGTCTGGTCATAGCCCTTCAGCAGGGCTGCATATATAGCATCTTATATGTATGTTATTTCAAGATACAGCTGTCAAGAAATCACTGTCATTATCATAAATCATCTTCTCTCTTTTCTCAACACTATTTTGGAGATCCAACTGTGATCCTATGTCTATTGGATCCACTTTTTTTTTTCGAGACAGAGTATCACCCTTATCGCTGAGGCTGCAGTGCAGTGGCGTGACTGCAGCTCACTGAAACCTCTGCCTCCCAGCTTCAAGCAATTCTTCTGCCTCAGCCTCCCGAGTAACTGGGATTACAGGTACATACCACCACACCTGGCTACTTTTTGTATTTTTAGTAGAGATGGGGGTTTCACCATGCTGGCCAGGCTGGTCTCGAACTCCTGACCTTATGATCCGTCCGCCTTGGGGATTCACTTCCTGTAACTGCCTCGAGCCCTGTGGCATCCACCCACTTTGCTCGCTTACCTATCCCCAAGTGAGAAGCCCCCACACCTGCCAGGACAGAAGACACACACACATTCTAACAGACCCTAGGATCAGGGATGCCCGAGGCCCTGGATCACAGGACACACATGCACATCACAGCACGAAGGGGTCATGGAGGCCCCTCCCAGAATGACTGTTAAAATGAACACATCTACCAGCAACATCAGTGGAGTCAATGTTCCCTGAGCTCACAGGTCAGGACTCTGGATGACTGTAGCTTTGATAAGCTGGTGAGGAAGTGAAGACCATACCCACTGCATGGAGGTGGACACTGAGCCCAGAGAGTCGTGCCAGGGCAGCTGGGCAGTATGTGGCGCAGGCCGGCTTGGAGCTCAGGTCTCACCGAACCCATGTGGGCCCCTGCTCTTTGACATGTTCCTGCCTGTGGAAGGGATGTGCCCCACCGTCCATACCTGTGCCCTCTGCCCGTCATATTTGTACTCGCAGGTGAAAGCTGCCTCCTCAAAGCGCTTCAGGACCTCACTGACACCCCGCGTGGGATGGGCTAACATTGGTTTCAGGGGAATCCCTGGGACAGGAGGAGAGAGTGGGTTAGAGGAGAGGGAATGCAATAGATTAGAGGGGAGCGTGGCAAGGAGGCTGCTAATGGGCCCCAGGACCCATTCTCCTTTCTTGCTATTCAGTAATGAAGACTTCCAGGTTTGAGAAGGGGACCTAGTCTCCCACTTGGGACTACAGCCCCCAGCCTTCCTTGCGGCTGGGGAAGGCCATGTGACTGGAACCCACACAGCACATGCAATGTCTGGCTCACATCCTTGCAAGGAATCTGGTTGCCTGCCCTCCCTCCTCTGCGTCCCTCCTCCCACAATTAGAACAGGGAAGTGAGACATATTAGATGACAGACATTGAGATGACAACCTCTGGAAGGCAGAGGGACAAGACACAAGAACCTGGCTCCCTGGGTCATCCCTGGGTCACAGCTGCATACCTGTACCTTCCCTGGCCACCTCCCTTGCTCTGGACATTTATGTGTGTGAGAGATTCTATCTGGCCTGACCCGCTGCCTTCTGGCCTATTTTTATTTACTTATTTATTGTCTCACTCTGTCACCCAGCTGGAGTGCAGTGGCATGATGATGGCCTACTGCAGTGTTGAACTCCTGGGCTGAAACGATCCTCCCACCCCGGCCTCCCAAGTAGCTGGGATTACAGGCACACGCCACCATGCCCGGCTCTGGTGTATGTTTATCACAGCAGTGTCACCTACACTCTTATCTACTCCAGGAGGGGAAATTCCAAGGAGAAAAGCAATGGGTTTCAGCACCAGGGAAGAAGGTTTGGTTTTGGTGGGGGAGTTTCGAGATGGGCTTCATGCTGACTCAGGATGGGGTGGGGCTGCTGTCAGCCTCATGCGCACCCGTGGGGCCCATACCTGGGCTCAGCTTGCAGTGCTCCGGCAGACGTTCCAGGCCATGCTCCAGCAGCACGGGGACAATTCGGTCCAGGTCAGGCACCTCACTAGGGTGGGGAGTGAGAACAAGATAGAGAAGGCTTGCTTTCTTTTCTTTTCTTTTTTGAAACACAGTCTTGCTCTGTTGCACAGGCTGAAGTGCAGTGGTGCACTCTCAGCTTACTGCAACCTCTGCCTCCAAGGTTCAAGCAATTCTCCATTCTCCTGCCTCAGCCTCCCAAGTAACTGCGATTGTGGGCATGTACCACTACACCCAGCTAACTTTTTGCATTTTTAGTAGAGACGGGGTTTCCCTGTGTTAGCCAGGATGGTCTCGGTCTCCTGACCTCCTGATCTGCCTGCCTCGGCTTCCCAAAGTGCTGGGATTACAGGCGTGAGCCACTGCACCCAGCCATGGGGAAGCCTTTCTAGAGTCATGCAGTTTGGAAAAGACAGCTTGGCTTGCTCCCAGAAGCCTGGGCTTCTGAATGCCTCTGCCCACCTCAGTCACCACATCTGAAACTCCTCCTGCCACCCTGTCTCTGAGCTCTCCCTCAGTGTCACTATCTGTTACTTTGTCTCCTTTTGTCTGGGCCTGTCGCTGTCCCCTATCTGTCACCAGGAGACCAGCGATTCTCTACTCCGGCTACACATGATACCACTCAAGCATATCATTTTTTTAAAAAAGGGTTTTGGCCAGGCACAGTGGCTCATGCCTGTAATCCCAGCCCTTTGGGAGGCTGGGGCAGGTGCATCACTTGAAGACCAGCCTGGCCAACATGGTGAAACCCCATCTTTACCAAAAATACAAAAGCTAGCCCAGGGGTGGTGGTGTGTACTTGTAGTCCCAGCTACTCAGGAGGTTGAGGCAGGAGAATCGCTTGAACCCTGGAGGCGGAAGCTGCAGTGAGATGAGATTGTGCCACTGTACTCCAGCCTGGGTGTCAGAGTGAGACTCCATCTCAAAAAAATAAAAAATAAAAATAAATAAAGGCTTTCAAGGCCAGGTTCTACCTACAAATATTTCGATGTAGCTGGTGTGGGGTGGGCCTGAGGTCAGCAGCTAGTAGAGCCCCACGTGCAAGCAGAGTTGAGCTCGCGACCTGAGCCTGGGAGCTTGGCTCTTGCCGCTGGGAAAGGCCATGTGACTGGAACCCACACAGCACATGCAACATCTGGCTCACCTCTGCTGTCTTTTCCGCACCCAGCATGGCCCCGGCCCACAGCAGGTGCTCTGAGGGCATCTGTGCAACTGCCCATTGGCCCTCCTGCCTCTGACACCATCCCTGGGACAGTCATGATCTTGCAGTCACCAGCCCTGGGTCAGCTGATGGCCTAGGTCCCTCCACATGGCTCTCTCTGGAGCCCTCGTGACTACTCCGCAGCTCTCTCCATGACTGTCAAGACCCCTCAGCATGTGTCAGTCACCTCCTTCTCTCCAGGTCCCTTAAGGCCTTTCTGCACGCACAACCCTGTCTGGAACTCCAAAACCTCAAAGAGTGTCTGCTGCCCTCCCTAGCTGTCAGTGTCTTTCTTTTCTTTTTTTTTTTTTTTTTTTTTGAGACAGTCTCACTGTTTCCCAGGCTGGAGTACAGTGGCGTGATCTCAGCTCACTGCAGCCTCTGTCTTCTGGGTTCAAGTGATTCTCATGCCTCAGCCCCCCCCAATTAGCTGGGATTATAGGCACATGCCACCAAGCCCAGCTAATTTTTCTATTTTTAGTAGAGACAGGTTTCACCATGTTGGCCAGTCTGGAACTCCTGACCTCAAGTGATCTGCCCAGTTTGGGCTCCCAAGTGCTGGGATTACAGGTGTGAGCCACTGTGCCTGGCCGCTGTCAGCATCTTTCTACACCTCCCCCTGGGGTCGCTGACCCTTCACTGCTTGCCACCTTCTGATCTCTGTCACTGTCCTTGTGCCAAGCACCAATCTTGTCTAGATCACTACCTCTGCTCTCAGTCACCCCAAGATGGGCACTAGTGATGCCGGTCCATCACTTCACTGGCTCCAGTGCTCCTCTGGCTCTGCCCCATTCCTGGCACTTTGCCCATAGACCCTGGCAAGTCCGCCCACAGCCCAGCTCTCACCAGAACGTCTGCTTCAGGATCATGCCTTGCTCCTCCAGCCACGTCTTTCGGGCCTCTGCTGTCTTGCCCTTCCCAGCATCCACCACGGCCGGTGGGAATTCTAAGAAAAGGCCCAACAGAGGCTTTGGAAGGCGCCCATACCCTTGGCTACCCCAGGATGCATAGTGGGTGGTTTGCTGTACGGCAAGGAATGCAGATGCTGTGGCCCAGGACACTCCGCCCAGGGGAGAGGAGCCTGGGGTAATGGGCCCGCTGGGGAGGGGGTGGGGCATGGGCCTCTGAAGAGGAGCAGGGAAGCCCAGGTTAACTCCAGCAAGGGACTCAAGAGATGGGCCAGGGGAGCTCACCTTGGCCTGGGGGTGTGAGGCTCACGGCCTGGGAGAGGGCGGCCAGCACCGACTGCTCTGCCAGCCCGAGGCGCAGCCGTCCACTCAGGGACCTGTGGGGGAGAGCAGGCCAGGGAAGGGGCCTTGTCTGCAGCTCCCCAGTCTTGCCTCCCCCCTCCTCTGGTCTCCCCCTTGACGCGTGTAGACCCTCTCATCAAAAACCAGAAGAATCTTCAGAGCCTGGAAGGGACCCGAGACATCACACAGCCCCATGTGACAGATGAGGAAACTGAGGCCAGCCAGTGATGATCCTGCCCACTAGCGTGGACTGGGGAAGGGGCACAAGTAGGTTCAATGTCAGTGTCTCCACTTCTCATCTCAGCTGCCGAGTGGCTGGTGAGGCTTTAGGAGGGTGAGTCAGGGACAGAACTGAGCCTGGCACCCACCCTGGTGGGTGTGGTCAGGACCCCAGCACGGTCCTTGCCTTGGTCCAGTGGCAGGAGGCAAATGGCTTAGGTAGCCTCCCCGTGTCTCCCCTTCCCTTTCTATAAACTGGAGGTGAGGGTAACAAGACCAATCTCAGAGTTGCTGGGAGAACTGATGAGGTGAGGCACGTGGTGCAGGGCAGGGCACCCGAGAAATGCTCCATAATGTGAGCCCTCAATGGATCTGCTCTCACTGCCATGGCAAACAAACCCTGGCTTCCTGCTGCAGGGCGAGTGCCCAGGATGAGGCAGACCTCACTAATCAATCACAGCATGCTTCACACACAGGGGCCCAGGGTCCTTCTCTGGACAGCACTACCAAGGGACAGAAGCTAGCCTGTGAAAGGAAATGGTGTCCCTTCCCAGTCTTCAGGGGCCGGGCCCCCTGCTCACACTTCTCTCATCCAAGGGTGGTCAGGGCATTTGTGATGGATTCCAGCTGCCAGCCCCTCCTTCCTTTTACCTCCAGGCCTGCGGTCCCCCTCTGAAGCCTCACAGGCCCACACTCTCACCTGGCGATGTACCGGGCTTCTGAGTGGCGGCAGGCAACAAAGAGGGCTTTGATGATGTCTATCTTCTTGGCTGTGGACTGGAGAGATAAGAGAGGAGCCGTCAGTGCCCAGCGAAGGCAGGGACCACACCTCCACCCCACCAGCCACGCTGCTGCCCCGCATTTTGAAATACCTGCCCTCCTTCCTTTACCCCATCCCCATGTCCCAGAGCCCACAGCCACCCGCTCTTAGGGCATTAAGAATGAGCTGGCTCTCCTCCTTGCCTCCCTCTCCCTTTATCCAGGAAGTATTTATTGAGTCCTGTCATGGTGCAGGAATGGGATTAAGACTCTGGAGAGAAGACTCCCCTAGACTTGGGTGCAGGAGGAAAGGAAGCTGTGCACCCCATGAACAGGACTGAAGCCACCCAGCCCAGATTGTCTACCCAGAACCATTCCTGACACAGGCAGGGCCTTAGGTCCCCGAGATGTCTGGGGTCCAGGGTGAGCGACCCGCCCCACTCACAGCACTGCCAGTGAGCCTGGCAATATCTCGGAACTTGGTGAAGACCCCGGAGGCAGTGAGCGGAGGAGGTGGCAGCATGAGCCTCTGGGTGCTGCGGCTGTTCTCGGCCACCAGCCCCACGTCACCCTTCTCAGCTGCCTCAGCCCGGACAGACTCCAGCTGCCGACCTGCAGGGATAGTGTGGGGGGGTGGGTGGTGTTGAGGGTGACATGACAGTTATGGCTGTGTGTCTCCCTTCTCTGGCGTCCTGGATTAATCTTCTCCAGCTGGGTGTGCTTGTGGCAAGTCCTGGCACCATCCTGTGTCTAACACTCACCCACGTGGTAGAAACGGCTTGGTGAACGTGCCCCCTACTACTCTGGCTGTAGGAAACCAGCAGATGTGCACACAGAGCCAGGAAAGCGGTGGATGAACAAACACGTCCACGCTCAGGGGAGACATCTGGGCTGGTTTCATCAGGGCACAGATGGGATTTAAAGCCACAGGTGGGACAAGATCACTAGGGAGATGAGTGTGGACAGAGCAGAGAAGGCCACGGGACCCTTTCCTCTGGTTGGTCATTAACATCTCTGGCAGTGACCAATGACCCTTTAGCTTGTTGTTGGGATTCACTCAGGGTGGCTGGCAAAATAATAGGGAAATATTAGAGAGAGTCAGAAGATTACGGTCTCAAATCTTTTGGAAGGCTGAATGGTTTGATGGAACAGGCTGAAGGCAGCCAGTTCATTATGTTAGAATTTGAAGTCATAGGGTAAGATTAAGGACAATAAAAGCTTCCCCAGTGAAGTCTGTTTACCCCACATCCCTTTGTCTTTACTCTGATTTATTTGCTCATGTAAACTTTGTGCTGGATGGTCCTCTCAGTGGGAGGTCAAAGGGGAATTACAAGTTAATGGTGTTTACTCTGGGCCCCAGAACCAAGACCTTTTACTAACCATGTTAATTATCCACAAGCATGTTGACTTAGAACCTCTGTTATTAAATCTACACTGAATAAATGTGAGGAGTGGCAGCAAGTGGTGGTCAGTTAGCTGCAATTGCCCGCTGAAAGCAGCTGACGACCATCCCGAGCCCACTCAAATTCACTGTGAGTGCGCTCATTCATCCATCATTGAGTCAGGGTCTGCAGGACAGACCTCTGAAGATGGTGATCCACGTCTCATCTTGTTTTGGAGCCATCAGCTTACACACGTGAAATGTGCTCCGGCCCGACTTACTGTCCAGAGCTGGGTCCCATGGGTGCTCAGGTGTAAGAGCTGGGGAGGTAGAGCCTGAAGTCATGGTGACAACTGTGATAAGCAGCTCTCAACTATCAGAACCAACACACTCTTGTCACCACAGATAATGTGTCACCTCTTTTCTGTTCTGAAATGAAATGCAGAGGTAACAACCTGCCTACACGTATCGAGACAACGCCATAACCCTAACAGAAAAGAAGGAAAGGGAAAGCAATCTGAAATGAGCAAGTGCGAGTTTCAGTCCAGATGTTTGGTTGCGGCACAGAGGACTCGAGAGGATGCACGAACCAGCTGGGTCTCGCGCCTGAAATGGAACTGCCACAAATGGGAGAGCTGACGGTGTGAGCGTTCACCAATGTGACGTACTGACTCACAAGTCAAGGGGGACAGGATTCTCCCAAGTGGCCAACAACTCACAACAAACCTGGCACTTGGGCAGCCACAGGGCAGCATGGAGAGGAGCATGAACGTGAACATGCCAAAAAGGGACGGAGGAGAGAGCAGAAGAGGCCCCGGCCACCACGGGCAGGAAGGCCAGCATCAGCAACTTCTTTTGTGGAAAAAAACCAGATCCTTCTGTGTCTGAGCCAATATAGTTGGGCATTTCTGTTACATGCAGCTCAGAGTATTCTCAACAGACCCTGTGTGTGCTGGGTTTTGTATGACATCAGTGCTCCAAAAACACATCTTGAGTGAATGAGTGGAGAATCCTGAGTCTCATCTCCTCTGGCTCCCATAACTCTTTCCTGATCCTGAGTCAACCTTTCTCAGTCTCTCTGTCTTCTCATGAAAGCCCGACACCCCCACCTTCCCTAAACGTTGGTGATCCTCATGACCCTAAGCCAGCTCCCGTACTCTCAGTACCTCCTCCCCCCAGGCAGATGAGAACTCACCAGTGTGTGGTCACCCCTCCTTTGCTGACCACTCCCAAACCCTGGGCTCTGAGCCAGCCTGGTGAGCCTCAGACCCATGTTTCCAAACTTCCTGGATGACCCCAGGGGGCCCTCAGATACAGGCTGCTCACACCTACCCCACCCTGGGGTGATTAACACCCTTGCAGGTGCCTGCTCCTCACCAGGGTCCCGAGCTGCTGATGGCTTTATCATTCATCCAGTCACCCATGGAGATTCTAGAGGCATTCCTCCTGCCTTCTCACCCTGACCCCACTGTCTGCCAGTCTCTCCTATGCTCCCTCTCTCCCCACTCCTGCCCTCTCCTCTGTTCTCTACAGCCTGGGTCCAGCTCCTCTTCCCCCTGGACACTGCCTGTTGCTTGCTTATGATCCTTCCATGGCTCCCTAGTGTCCTCATAATAAGCATGGAGCACTCTAGGCCCTTGGCAGGCAGACCATGCACATCACCAGCCTTTCCACCCAGTACTGGTGTCTGGGCCCCTGCAGGCCACTGCCCTCCACACCATGTCCTTCCCCCCACCACTCCTTCCAACCCCTCCAGTCAAAGTCCTTTCAGATCTCTGCTACCTCCCTAAGCCCCAACCCTCAATCTCAGCCTCAAAATCCTGCTCTCTGCCTCCAGCATCTTTCCCCAGTCATCCCCTTCCCTGCACCCCACAGCCCCCATCCCAACACAAGCTGGGTCCTCCCTCACCTGAACCGCTGCCCCCATCTTCTCTCCCACACCCCTGCAAACCTGTCCCCATCAGGCCTCTTCCCTCTCAGCCTCCTCCTCACTCCACCTTCAGAGCTTCTCTCCACTGTCTCTCTGGGCCACCTGGCCTCTCCACTTTCTCTGGCTGAGCTCCCATCCCTCTGGTCCCCAGCCCCCTTACCTGTGGCCTGCGCCACTGCCTTGAGAAGTACGCCATCACCCACACCAAGCTCCAGGCCCTGCTGGGGTGGCCCAAGCTGGTTGAGGCTGAGGTAGAGGACAGGGAGGAGGTCTGGGGGTGAGAGGGCCACCACGGAGCGCAGCAAGTTGCTCAGCGTCTCCACCATCCGCAGCCTGAAAGAGGGGACAGGGGTGTGACCACCTGGTTCTTCAAGGTTAAAGTGTGGTGTAGGACTGGGGTAGGCTTACGGGGGCAGACACTAGAAAGAAGAGGAAAGGGCTGGTGAACAGTCCCGGGCTCTGAGGCCTGGAGCCATGAGGACCATCACAGATTGCTGGTAGTGAGACTGCCTTTGCAAAATCGTAACTGAGGAAGTGATGACAGTGAAAGAAACCACACCTAACTGACTCCATTTTGCTTCTAACCTTTAAGCTTTCCTTATTCGGTCCTGGGCGTGGTCAGAACTACGGGAAGAAATTCGGTTCATAGTTTAACTCTGAAACAAAATTGGTAATAGCCCTTTCCGGAAAAGACCCCATTTTGTCTAGGGACCTGCCTTGGCAGAACTAACAAATTAGCTACAAGATTAGAAATGTAGATTTAGGGGTCATGCAGCCTCTGGCTCCAAGAGTCGGAACCCCCCCAGATTGCTCCTGGGGACAACATCACTACTGTAAAACCTAAGATCAGTGCTTGAGATATTCTGCAGACCCTACACTTAGTCTGACGCCACCCAAACAGGTAATCTGGCCCAACGAGTTCTGCCATCCACCCAGGAACAGAAGACAGCAAGAAAAACTCACTTTGACCCTCTGTGAGTCGATCTCCAACCTGACCAATCAGCACTCCCCACTTCCCAAGCCCCTACCTGCCAAATTTTCTTTAAAAACTCTGATCCAAGTGTTCAGTGGGACTGATATGAGTAATAATCAAACTCCAGTCTCCTGCACAGCCGGCTCTGCATGAATTACCTTTTCTCTATCGCAATTCCCGTCTTGATAAATTGGCTCTGTCTAGGCAGCAGGCAAGGTGAACCCACTGGGTGGTTACAGTGGGAGGGTAACTTGGCGTGATGGTGACAACAATGAAGATGGTGATGATCATCTTAGGGAAATGACAGCTGATGCTACAGAGCATTTTCTAAATTCAGGAACTGGCTTTAAGCACTTTGCACCTTTTTTCTTTGAGACAGAGTCTCGCTCTGTTGCCCAAGCTGGAGTGCAGTGGCATGATCTCGGCTCAATGCAACCTCCACCTCATGGGTTCAGGCATTTCTCCTCCTGAGTACCTGGGACTACAGGCACACACCACTATGCACCCCTCATTTTCTTGTGTTTTTATAGTAGAGATAAGGTTTCACCATGTTGGTCAGGCTGGTCTCAAACTCCTGACCTCAAATGATCTGCCTGCCTTGGGCTCCCGAAGTGCTGGGATTGTAGGCGTGAGCCAACGTGCCTAGCCACTTTGCACTTTTTAACTTATGGAATCTTCATAGCTCCCCTCTGAGGTAGGTACTGTTATTATTTCCATTTTACAGATGAAGAAATGGAGTAACAGAGAATCCCTGGCTTGCCCAGGGTCACAGAGCTAGTATCAAGCTGAGATGTAAACCAAGCCCGTGTGCCCGAGGACTGTGTTCCCAGTCACTAAGCCGTGCTGCCTCTAAAAATAAAACCGTGTGTCTGTCTAAAACACCAAAGCTGGAAAGAATGGGTTTGTTACTGGCAGTCTTAGGGGCCTCATTAAAAAGAGAAGCTGTAAGTTTTTCTTACGGAAGTCTCATTACCAAGGTTTTTAAGGTGCAGAGGAGAAATATAAAAACCAACATGATGGAAATACCACAGTAATCATCATTGTAGGCAAGAGCAACCATTGGATGCTGCAGGGGGTGGAACAGCCTCCCCCGAAATTCACATCAACTCAGAGCCTCACAACATGACCTGATTTAAAATACAGTCTTTTCAGATGTAACTGTGGAGTATAATGAGATCATAGTGAATTAAGTTAGGCAGCGAATCCAAAAAGCATCCTTACAAAATAAAGAAGAGGGCTAGGCGCTGTAGCTCACGCCAGTAATCCCAGCACTTTGGGATACTAAGGTGTGCAGATCACTTGAGGTCAGGAGTTCAAGAACAGCCTGGCCAACATGGTGAAATCCTGTCTCTACTGAAAATACAAAATTAAGCAGGCATGATGGCACACCTGTAATCTCAGCTACTTGAGAGGCTAAGGCAGGAGAATTGCTTGAACCTATGAGGCGGAGGGTACAGTAAGCTGAGATCACACCATTACACTCCAGCCTGGGAAACAAGAGCAAAACTCTGGCTAGGTGTGGTGGCTCAAGCTTATAATCCCAGTACTTTGGGAGGCCAAGGCGGGTGGATAACTAGGTCAGGAGATCAAGACCATCCTGGCCAATGTGGTGAAACCGTGTCTCTACTAAAATACAAAACATTAGCCGGGTGTGGTGGCACGTGTCTGTAGTCCCAGCTACTCAGGAGGCTGAAGCAGGGGAATTGCTTGAACCCAGGAGGCAGAGATTGCAGCAAGCCAAGATCACACCATTACACTCCAGCCTGTTGACACAGCAAGACTCCCTCTCAAATAAAAAAACCAAAAAAAGAAGGGGGCTGGGCAGGGACCAGCGATGCTAACATGCTGCTAAGAAGGACCAGGGTGGGGCAGGGCCATGTGCCGGCCATCACTGGGGTGTGGGGCTCTGCAGGGAACCTCTGTGCGTGAGAAGAGGGTCCTCACTGTAACTGAGACCTGACCTCCTTTCGTGAATATGGAGACGTAAGCAAGACCGAAGTCATTTTCAATGACTCAGGGTGGACTAGAAGTAATCTTGGACTTCGCAGCGGTGCCAGCCACCCCGAGGTAGAGCCTGTCTCCCTACCCCGCACATCTGGGCTTGCCCTTGTGTCTTGCTCTGACCACGAGAATGAGGCAGAAAGTCAAGAGGACCTGCAGCCACTTTTGTGACCATGTCTGACCTCCACGATCAAGCGCCTGAGTGGGGTCAGAGGCCACGATGAAAGGATGTGGCAGAACAAGTCAGCATGGACTGCCATGCAGAGGACAGAGCCCAAAGCGTCCCCGTCCCCGCCCAGGCAGGCCTGATTACTTACCGAGCAGACACCTCCTCGATCTTCTCAAATGTCCGGGCCACCGCCAGGTAAGGGACCCTAGGGAAGGAAAAGAGACGCAAGAGCTACAGTGGTGCCGGCTATACCACGCTGTCCTTCCGTGCCCGCTTCCTTACACCTCCCTGCGACAGCCCTGCCAATGCCCAAATGCAGGAGCTCACTGCCCGGGGCTCTCTGTCCCTTTCAATGCTGCTGATTGTCGCCAAAACACAGGAGGGAGAGACTTGATCACTTCCTCAACCAAGCCTCTGCTTAAAGGGCCTGTTCCGGCAGCAACAGGAACAGGACGGGGACAGTCTGAACAGGGAGAAACCTCACTTCTGGCCCGGTTTCCAGCAGGCGTCTTCCACGGGATGGTAGTTGTTCTTGGCAGGATTGTAACCGGATGGCTCCAGGGGTCTGTGGAGACAAAAGGGAGATGAAATGGCAGAGCCCTGGGTCAAAGCAAAGTCATTCCTCCAACTGTGATGGGCCAGGCTCTGCTCAAGTCACACGGTGCAGACTGAATGGAAACAAGGTTTGCTAGCGTGGAGCTCACATTCCAGCAGGAGAGTCAGAGGACAGTGGGCAAAAAGCCGCCGCGTGAACACATAATTAATTTTAGGTGTTAAAATGAGATGAGCGGTGCCGCTTCACAGGGTGGTCAGGGAAGGCTGGAGATGTCTGGGCAGAATGAGGGGAGGTGCTGGCAGAGTGGGCAGCAGGGGAAGAGCACTCCTGGCAGTGCCAAGGCCCTGAGGTGCAGACACGCTTGACAAACAGCAAAGGGATCGCATGGTTGGGGTGGGACAGATGGACACAGTCCCAGGTGTCACAAAATGCCAGGTGCTGTGCTAATGCCACATCAATTAACAATCAGACCTGTGAGGAAGGGATCTTTCTTTTTGTTTGTTTGGACAAAGTCTCACTCAGTTGCCCAGGCTGGAGTGTAGTGGCGTGATCTCAGCTCACTGCAACCTCCGCCTCCCGAGTTCACGTGATTCTCCTGCCTCAGCCTCCTGAGTAGCTGGGATTACAGGCATCCACTACCACGCCCAACTAATTTTTTATATTTTCAGTAAAGGCGAGGTTTTACCATGTTCACCAAGCTGGTTGTGAACTTCTGACCTCAAATAGTCCACCTACCTTGGCCTCCCAAAATGCTAGGCGTAAGCCACCACACCTGGCTGGAAGGGACCTTTCTAACTTCCTTTTCCAGATAAGGAGAAACTGGGGCACAGAGTGGTTGAATAACTCACCCACCGCCACACACCTGGTGAGCAGCACAGGTCTAGAGACTGCTCCCAATCTCTGTATCTTTCTTTTTTTGGAGACAAGGTCTCACTGTCACCCAGGCTAGAGTGCAGTGGAGTGGTGCTCACTGCAGCCTCAAACTCCTGGGCTCAAGCCATTCTTCCATCTCAGCTTCTTGAGTAGGCAGGACTCTAGGTGCACGCAGCCATGCCCAGCTGATCTTGGTAGAGATGGGGTTTTGCTGTGTTGCCCATGCTGATCTGAACTCCTGGGCTTAAGCAATCTTCGCACCTCGACTTCCCAAAGTGCTGGGATTACAGGCATGAGCCACTGTGCCTGGCCTCAAGGTTAATATCTTAAGTGGCTTACACTGACCCTGTGCATCACCCCAGGCCAAACTCTGCATTCAGACTCATCTGGGTTCCAATCTGCTCTGCCCTAGCCAGCTGTGCTTGCTGAGGAAGCAGCTTCCTCTCTCTGAACCACAGCATCTCCATCCGCCTGGGGGGCTAAGGGCTCCCTACTATGATAAGACACGTTTGTCCTGAAGATTAAATAAAAAATGACAGTAAGGGTTCCCACTCCTGGGTGCATTTCTATGGGGGACATTTTCAGAAGAATGAGGACTCCCCAGCCCCAGGCCTACGTCTGTACCAAAATGGGGATTAGAGCTGGGGGGAGAAAGAGACTCCCTCAGGTATTTTCCAGCTCTTCAGCTGATTCTGATGCTCACACAGGGCATGGATGGCCAAGACAGACGGCGTTACTGCAGGGCTGTGTGCAGCCTTTGCTACAAACTTGGGTTCATACCAAAGCATTAAGAATTCACAGCCCTGGCCCTGTGGGAAAAAGCTTATGTCTGATTAGGAAGGCTCTTTACCACGTGATAAAACATAAAAGAAAGTCTAACTCAAATGCTGGGAACACGCACCTCCTCTCACACATGAAGGGAGAGCCACCAGGCTTCCCCATGCAGGTGCAATATGAGCTGGGGCCTGAGGGAAGCCTGCTGGGCAGAGTGAGCTGGGGACAGTGTTCCAGGCTGGGAGCAAGCATGTTCAGAAGCAGGGAGGAGGCCGGACGTGGTGGCTCACGCCTGTAATCCCAGCACTTTGGGAAACTGAGGTGGGTGGATCACCTGAGGTCAGGAGTTCGAGACCAGTCTGGCCAACATGGTGAAACTCCGTCACTACTAAAAATACAAAAATTAGCCCAGTGTGGTGGTGGGTGCCTGTAATTCCAGCTAGTCATGAGGCTGAGGCAGAAGAATCGCTTGAACCCAGCAAGTGGAGCTTGCAGTGAGCTGAGATCGCACCACTGCACTCCAGCTTGGGCAACAGAGACTGTCTCAAAAAAAAAAAAAAAAAAAGGCAGCAGGGAGGAACAACAGGACGTGGTGTGTGGAGGGAGCACGAGGAGGCTACAGATGGCAGGAAGCTGCAATCTAAGGTGGATGGGGCTGGCTCATGAGGGCTCTGGGGAGCCCAGCAATGTTATCCTCCGTGCTGGGGAATTGCAGATGGGTTTTGAGCATGGCAGAGATGGGGTGTGACCTCATCACTTTACAGGATATTCACACATCCAATCATCCATTCAACCCATCTTCAGTGCAGCCTCCTGTGTGCCCATCAGGTGTCATGGGAATCAGCCCAGACATCTCTTCAAATAATTAACAAAATTACACTGAAGCAATTAATTACTTGACAACCTATTCAGTGTCCCACAGGCCCAGCACACTGTGAAAACCACAAGGGCCAGGGTGGGGTGGGCAGCTCTCTATGGTTCATCCCCATGGGCCACCAGGGGCTGGCACAGAAAAGGGCATTCAGTGAATTTTAAGGCACAGCAGATGCACCTGCTGGCTTCCAGCACGTACACTAAATCTGGTGAGTTCAGGCCAGGCATAGTGGCTCATGCCTGTAATCCCAGCACTTTGGGAGGCCAAGGCAGGCAGATAACCTGAGGCCAGGAGTTCAAGACCGGCCTGACCAACATGGTAAAACTATGTCACTACTAAAAATATAAAAATTAGCTCGCTGTGGTGGCATGCACCTGTAATCCCAACTCTTTGGGAGGCTAACACAGGAGAAGTGCTTGAACCGGGAGGTGGAGGTTGTGATGAGCGGAGATGGCATCAGTGCACTGCGGCCTGGGCAACAGAGTGAGACTCCATCTCAAAAAAATAAAAATAAAAAATCTGCTGAGTTCAGAGCCAGAGGAACAGAGAGATAGGAAGTGAGGCCAGAGAGGGAGGTGGGGGCCAGTGGCCGAATGGGCTTACATATTCTCCTGAGGGCTCTAGGAAGCCCTAGCGGGTCAGCGTCAACTCTGGGTGTTGGAAAGATCCCCCAGGCTCTGTGGGGATCAGGCTTAAGATGAAATGCTGGAGACAGGGTCAGGGGGTGGCTGGGGCCACGGACAGCAAACTCCACCCCTGGACTGTTTCTACAGGGCCTGGGAGCTAAGAAGGGTTTTGCAACAGGGGCCAAATGCGCCCTGCAAAGCCTAAAATATTTTCTCTCTGGCTCTTTATAGAGAAGGTTCGCCAAGCCTTGCAAGAGGAGGAAGTCTGAGCTGGGTATGGGGCTGGGGAAATGCAGAGAAGGAAACACACCGTGAAGACCCTTTCCAGACCCAGACACTGACTCACCCCTCAGCTCCTTCCTTTCCTGGAGCCCCTGGCTCCTCTTCTTTCACTTTTTTTTTGATTGCTGGCTTCCGGGGGGCTAGGAAGGAAGATAGAAAACAGTGGGTCTCTTCTCCTTCCGACAGCCCCCACCTCCCATCCACTCTGCACCCAGCACCACCCCAGAGCTCGGGGAGATGGGTGACAGGCTGGTAGAGATGAGGCCAACTTTCTAACCAGCAGGAAAGGGAAAAAGATGCTGCAGCATCTCAGGCCACTGGAGAGAGTCTCATCAGCCTCCTGCAACCCCGGGAGGTGGGGTGGGCCAGGAAAACTCACTGAAGAAGCTGCTGAGCATCTTGGGAGCTCTGCGGGGAGGCTTGGCCTGCTCCTCCTCCTCCTGCAGCTCCTGTCTCGTGGCCACCTCAGGCTCTGAAATGCTTTCCATCGGGGTCTCTGCTTCTGCGGTGAGAGAGCTCAGACAGTGATGCAAACTCTTTTGATCCTGAGACCTTTTTTTTTTTGATACAGAGTTTCGCTCTTGTTACCCAGGCTGGAGTGCAACGGCGTGATTTCGGCTCACCGCAACCTCCACCTCCTGGGTTCAGGCAAGTCTCCTGCCTCAGCCTCCCGAGTAGCTGGGACTCCTGGCGCGCACCACCATGCCCAGCTAATTTTTTGTATTTTTAGTAGAGACGGGGTTTCACCATGTTGACCAGAATAGTCTCGATCTCTTGACCTTGTGATCCACCCACCTCGGCCTCCCAAAGTGCTGGGATTATAGGCTTGAGCCACTGCGCTTGGCCTTTTTTTTTTTTTAAATAAACCCCAAGGTGATTTTGACCTGGCAGATGGAAGATATAACTGAACCTACCCTTTTCCTTTCTGCAGCGTTAGCTCTGAGCTGAGATCTCAGGCCTACTGTTTACTCCTCTGTGCTAACCAGTGGAATTCTAGCATTTGGCATGAAACAGAAGACTTAGGAATAGCAGTAAAAAGAAACCTCATCGTCATGAGAAGAAGATATTCCCACGCCTTTCCACAGCTGTGGAAAATCAGACACAATTCTGCATCCCTAAAATTCTCCCTGCAAGTGTTATTTCCAACACAGGGGCCTCATGGACACTGGGACCACCCTGCAAGGGTAACTTCAGCCTCTAAAATCCTGTAACTCAGCTTGGCTAACTTAATTAATAACATTTAATTTATGCCTGTGATTTCTGAAAGCTATGAATACTTTTTATCTTTTTGTGTGTGTGTGTGTGTGTGGTGGGGGGTTCTTGCTCTGTCACCCAGGCTGGAGTAGGTGGGATCATAGCTCACTGCAACCTCCACCTTCTGGCCTCAAGCGATCCTCCTACCTCAGCCTCCCGAGTAACTGGGACTACAGGTGTGTGCCACCACACCCAGCTCATTTTTGTATTATTATTATTTTTTTGGTAGAGATGGGGTTTCGCCATGTTGCCCAGGCTGGTCTTGAACTCCTGGGCTCAAGGAGTCCACCCACCTGAGCTTTCTAAAGTGCTGAGATTACAGGTGTGAGCCACCACACCCGGCCTATGAAGACCTTTTAAAGAATGATGGGCTCTTTCCTCCCTTCCCACATGCATGTGGGAAAATAATATTTTAAAACTCTCCAGTAATAAAACCTATTATTCTTCTAGATTTTGTATTTAAGCAGTAAGTTTGAGAATCTATGTCCTGTTTAAATTAACTATCCTCTAAAGACTTCTGAGCCCAAAATCAGGAGGTGGGGCAGGGGGAGGAGAGGACCAGAAACTCACCAGAGGTCTTCAGGGGTTTGGGAGGCACGGTGGGCTGGTCCCCATCTTCTCTTTCCTTCTCTGTTGCTACTTCAGCCTCTGTGAGATTTTCTTTTGGGGTCTCTGCTTCTGACGACAGACAGAACGGTCAGATGGCAAAAAAAAAGAAAAAAAAATCATTTTGACCCCCACAAGGGCGTTTTGACTCTGGAGACAGTCTGCCCTCATTTGTTCTATCTTGTACCAGTGCAATCTGCCTGTAAAGCGGCGGGCCGTGTCAGACCCTGCTCCTTGTCAACCCGAAGCAAGGCAGGGGCCGTGAGGGAGCCCCGCTCCCGTTCACCTATGCAGCTGAGACAGAGACGGTGTGTCTTTCCTTACCCATGATTCCTTCAGTGTTATTCACCTCAAAACAGAATCGAAAGGGTTAAAAATGCAAATGATAGCCTGTTACAGAAAAAAATAAGAAATTTTAAAGCTAAAAAAATCTTACCTCTAGGGTCACAGTAAAAACTGCAAAAACCAACTTGGGAAAAATCTGGCTTAGTAGAAAGAGCCACCCCACCACCCCCACCAGACACTGATAATGGCTAAAAGTGTACAGTTTACAGTAAAATTTGGTACTCAAAATTGTAAGAAATTTTTTTTTTTTTGAGACAGTGTCTTCCTCTGTCACCCAGGCTGGAATACAGTGACACAATCTCGACTCACTGCAACCTCTGCCTCCCAGATTCAAGTCATTCTTGTGCCTCAGCATCCCAAGTAGCTGGCATTACAGTCACGTGCCACTGTACCCGGCTAATTTTTGTACTGTTGATTGGGATGGGGTTTCACCATGTTGGACATGCTGGTCTTGAACTCCTGACCTCAAGTGATCTCCCACCTTGGCCTCCCAAAATGCTGGGATTACAGGCCTGAGCCACGGAGCCTGGCCAAGAAATAAAATCTTTTTAACCAAATTTAAATCTGCCCTGGGAAAATGGACCTTTTATTTGTTCACAGAAACAAAAAACCTGACGGCATTAAAGGCTGCAATTGGTATAATCTCATACAGGCCCCAGATGATCAATGGATCAGATCTTTATGGCTGTTTCTGGTGGGTTTGCCAACATGCAGGGAACTCAATGGGCACTGCAAGATAGTGTATATTTCTCAAAGGAAACCCAGCGACACCTGTTGGCCACTTTATGAACTACTAGTTCGAGGTATTTAAGTTTTCAGTATTAGATCACATTCCTTGCAAGGACACTGCATCTCCGCAAAGCTGGGTTTTCACAGGTTGCTGTTACAGAAATCAAGTACTGTACAAAAATCAACATAGAACAGGAAATGAAGGTGGCAGTTTTCAACTGGATTCCACCGTTTAATATGTTGTAGAGTATCTAATGGATTTCCCACAAGTAAGTAATTATGGTTATTTAAGAAAATACAGGTTGGGCATGGTGGCTCGGGCCTGTAATCCCAGGACTTTGTGAGACCAAGGTAGGCGGATCACGTGGGCTCAGGAGTTCAAAACCAGCCTGGTCAACATAGTGAATCCCCCGTCTCTACTAAAAATACAAAAATTAGCTGGGCACGATGGAGTGTGCCTGTAATCCCAGCTACTCAGGAAGCTGAGGTGGGAGAATCACTTGAACCTTGGAGGTAGAGGTGAGTCCAGACTGTGCCGCTGCACTCTAGCCTGCAGGACAGAGTGAGACCTTGTCTCAAAACAAAAAAAAAAAACAACAAAAAACCGCCACAAAAGAACAAAACACAAATATTATCTTTTTTTCAAGGTGTGTATAGTATCTAATAGTTGTTTAAACATAACCACTTAATCAATAGACCTGACAAGGTACCAGTTTAGGAATGCCATGAAAAAATGACTAAGACGTCAAGGGTGCTGTGAACTAAGAGGCTTGGGAACCTCAGCTTTACGGTAAAATTTACAAGGAAAAGGCAATCATTTAGAGGAAGATAGTTTCCATTAAATAAATATAAAAATGGAAGATAAAAATGGGAAACTGTGCCTGAATTATTACTGAGTTAAGATAGCCAAAAAATATTTTCCAAAATGCTTTCAGAGGCCAGGTGCGGTGGCTCACACCTGTAATTCTGGCACTTTGGGAGGCTGAGGCGGGCAGATCACTTGAGGTCAGGAGTTTGAGACTGGCCTGGCTAACATGGCAAAACTCTGTCTCTACTAAAAATACAAAAATGAGCCACGTGTGGTGGTGCATGCCTATAATCCCAGCTACCCAGGAGGCTGAGGCAGAAGAATCACTGGAACCCGGAGGGGCAGAGGCAGCAGTAGGCCCAGACTACACCATTACACTGCAGCCTGGGTGACAGAGCAAGACTCCATCTCCAAAAAAAAAAAAAAAACCAAAACGCTTTCAGAACAAAACTTCCCATGTTGCTAGGTGGAATTCCAACTTACATGAGTGGGTTCCTGGACACAGGCCTCAAATCAGCAGGGTCCAAACATCCTGTGCTCTCAGGCCCCTGCCTGTGCAGATTCCCCACCACACACACACGGTTATCTCCTCCTAGGGCCTCACCTTCCTCCTCCTTCTTCCTCTTGGCTTCTCTGTCCTTGTCTGCACTCTCCTCTTCCAGGACTTCCTCAATGGTCCGTTTTGGGAGCTGCTTCCGAGCTGGGAAGGCAAAGGGCTTGGTGTGGGTGACCTTGCTGACTTGTGTGGTCCCATCCTGGGGAGCTCAGACCCACTGATGTAGCCCCTGGAAGGCTCTGGGCCCTCTCCCCTTCTCTGCCTGCACACAGAAACTGTCCCCGTGCAGGCCTCACCATTCCATCCCTGCTGCTTCCTGGCTGTGTGACCATAAGCAGGTTACTTAATTTCTCTGTGCTTTGCTCTCTCATGTCTGCAGAATGGAAACAATCCCAACAAGTAAACAATGATGTAATGTACTCGTCACAGTACGGACTCCAGCAGGTCGCTGAGGTCCCCACTGCATCCCTCAGATCTTACTGCCTCCATGTGTTCCAGACAGCTTCCCTGGAACCTCAGAAGTCCAGAAGCAGCAGGGAATGAAGTAGGCCCAGGAGAGGTCCTCACCCCTCGATCAGCAGGAGCTGGTGTATAAATACCTCAGCTCCCTCAAATCTCAGGGGTCACTCTGGAGCATTTATGCTGTTCCTCAGAGAATCCACAAAATTCAGCTCCAGCTGCCCAATGTGGACCTACTAGCTGTTAGTAGACCTAACAGCACATCCTGTGCTGACTGCTCCCCTGACTTGAATCACCCTCTGTTCCCTGCAGCTCCTCAAGAAATGACTTGCACTTGAATCCCTATTTCAGAACTTCAGAGCCTGCTTCTAAAAGACTCTAAACTGAGACACTAACACATGATGATGAGCTCACACAAAGGCACTTATAAGCATCTTCACTGTCATATGTCATGTTGGGCATCGTGTCACCTGGTCCCTGGTCTCCTGACTCCTAGTGGCTCCTTCACGTGGCCCCAGAGGGACATTCTATCCGTATGGCCGGCACTGTCTCTCCCTGCTCACACCCTTCCATGACTCCACATTTTCCACATTATCTAGGATAAAGTCTTTTGACGTCTATCCCAATCCTACCTCATCTCTCTTCATCTGACCTTCTAATTCTTCCCACACCACATACTCACCTTCTTTTACATCACTGCGAAACGGGGGTGTTTCCAGACACGCCCAGCCATGTCACACCTCCAGGCCTTAGCATGAGCTGTTCAGGACACAGCTCAATGTCGCTCCTTCTGAACATGATCTCCTGACACTCCCCCAGGGACAACCTCAGTGTCCACCCTGAGCTCCCAGCATGTCCTCGGCCACACCATGACCTCATGGCAAGCTTTCATTCAGGGATGAACCTGCCTCCCCAGCTCACAGCTCTTCCATGACTCCCAGTAGCCACAGCACAAAGCCCAGGCTCCTTAGCTGGGCGTGCAAGACCCTTTGGGATCCAGCCCCACTCTCCTTTCTAGCTCACCTCTCACTGCGTGCTATCCTTAAACTCTCCCCGCTCCCTAAATCGCATCCAATTCTCCAGAAACAAGGAAGTGGATGAGAGCCCCCAAACATGCTGTGCCATTCCCATCTCGAGGCCGCTGTACGTGCTTTTCTTGTCTGAAATGCGCACATCGGTCCTTTCTCAACATGGCCAACCCCAACCCATATTCTAAGGCTTGACTCAGCCATCACCTCCCTGGCCTGGTTGACTTCTGAGCTCCGAGAGTGCCCTGTGTCACCCAGCATTGTCCGATGGAAAGATGTGGCAAGCCACGTATATAACCTTAAACTTTTTTACAGCCACGTTAATAAAAAGGGGGAAAGGCTGGGTGTGGTAGCTCACACCTGTAATCCCAGCACTTTGAGAGGCTGAGGTGGGCAGATCATGAGATCAGGAGTTCAAGACCAGCCTGGCCAACATGGTGACACCCCATCTCTACTAAAAATACAAAAGTTAGCCAGGTATGGTGGTGGGTGCATGTAATCCCAGCTACTCGGGAGGCTGAGGCAGAATTGCTTGAACCCAGGAGGCAGAGGTTGCGGTGAGCCGAGATCACACCACTGCACTCCAGCCTGGGTGACTCTACCTCAAAAAGAAAAAAAGCGGGGGGGGGGCAGTAGCTGGGAAACCAGGATAAACTTGGTTTTAATAATCTATCTTATGCAATACATGTAAAATAGTATGGTTCCAACATTCTGTTTTCACACTAAGCCTTCAAAATCCAATGAACTCACTGCACGTCTCAAACTGGACAAAATTTTCATCAGAAACGCTTGATCTGTACATGTTTTATAAAATGTACAGGTGAAAAAGGAGTCACACACCAAAGCTATTCCAAAAACGTGGAAAAAGTGGAGGAAAAGTGGAAAGCCTTCACTAATTGAATTGCATATCAGCTTTCAAATGTAAGTTCAAGGGAAAGGCTCTAACGTTAAAGATTCAGCTCCTCCGTCACACTCACCATGCTAAGGGCTCAGCAGGCCGGACCCAACAGCAAGGGCTCACGCTGCCCTGCGTTATGTGTGGGTCTCTCACCCTGCTCTTCCGCGATAGCACACATTCCCGGTCCACCTTAGGACAAAGGGGCTGTTCCCCAGGCTGGCTTTCCAGGAATTTCTCACCTTGCTGCTCACTGTCCCAGGTCTTGTCCTCTACACACAGCACGCCAGGCCCTGAGCGGCCCCCAGGTCTTCTCAATCCTTATGTTCCCCTTGCCTAGCACTCTCCCCTCCCCCTTTCCTGGTTGCCTCTTCTTTGTCCTAAAGGGCTCAGCTTGGTTAGCCTCCCTTCTGGAAGTCTCCCTTGAGCCATGGCCCCACGCTACTGTTCTGACACGCACTGTGTGGCCTCCATCTCGGCATATAACTATGATGGCAGTGACCAACACTGATTCAGCACTGACTGAGGGCTGCGTCCAGTTCTGAGCAGCTCACACGTGTTATCTTCTAACTTGGATATTTGTGTGTGGTAGGTGGTGTCTTTATCATCATCTCTACAGATAAAGCAGCCTAAGCTCAGGTCATTTGTCCCAGGTCATACAGCCAGTGGATGGTGGAACCCTGCTCTTAACCACAACAAAAGGGTAACAATCTTGTATGGAAATCCAAGCAGGGAGAAAGGCAGGCGACTGAAGGGGCAGAGCCCATGTCTTCTTACCTGTGCGACGCTTCGGGATCCCTGATGGGGAGCTGTCCATGGGAGAGGTGTCAGAAAGGGAAGGGTTGCTCTCAGGAGATGTAGCAGGGCGGGGAGGGGAGACCTGTGGGCAGTCCGGGGCAGGTTTCTGGAAGAGGAAACAAAGAATAATTCTACAGTGAGTGGCGGAAGGAGAGACTCCCATCTCCCAAAAGTTGAAAGTAGAGGGGACTGAAACCTCTGTGTCTACCCTCCTTTCTGACCCTATGGTCTCAGCTCCTAACTCAGGGCTAGTCTCCTCTCACCTGGGCCATCATTCTGTCCTCCAGTGGAGGATCATGGTCCCAGCAAGGACCCCAATGCTATTCTGTTTTCTGAAGTAACAGAATCTTTGATTTTTGGTTAGGCATAACCAACTAAAGACTGTTTCTCCCAGCCTCCCCTGCAGGCGGGTGTGGCCACAGGCCCCAAGACTACAATTCCCAGCCTCCCCTGTAGCCTCCCTTCATGGTGTGGTCATGAGCCTCCTACACAATTGACTGTCAGGGGAAATAATGTATACCTCTTTGTATAATTTTTCTATTTTTTTTTTTTTTTTTTTTGAGACAGGGTCTCACTCTGTCACCCAGGCTGGAGGGCAATGGTGCAATCCCAGCTCATTGCAACCTCTGCCTTCCAGGTTCAAGCGATTTTCCTGCCTCAACCTCCCGAGTAACTGGGATTAACAGGTGCCTGCCACCACGCCCAGCTAATGTTTGTATTTTTTGTAGAGACAGGGTTTCACCATGTTGGCCAGGCTGGTCTTGAACTCCTGAGCTCAAGCGATCTGCCTGCCTCGGCCTCCAAAGTGCTGGGATTACAGGAATGAGCCACTGCACCCGGACTTCTCTCCATATTTGTCCCCTCCAGATCGCATGTTGAAACGTGGTCTCCAAAGTTGGAAAGTATGACCTGGTGGGACCCGTTTGGGTCATGAGGGCAGATCCCTCATAAATGGCTTGAACCCTCGTTGTGGTAGGAACTGAGTTCTCTCTCTACTAGTTTACAGGAGAGCTGGCTGTTTAAAATTCCTCTCTGGCCAGTGACATGCCTGTTCCTCCTTCACCTTCCACCATGACTGGAAGCATCCTGAGGCCTCACCAGAAGCAGATGCCAGCACTTTACTTCCTGTACAGCCTGCAGGACTGTGAGCCAAAATAAACCTCTTTTCTTTATCAATTAACTGGTCTCAAGTATTCCTTGATAGCAACACAAAATGGACTAATATGCATTTCTTGGTTCAAATAACATCCACTTAATGTTGAGGGGAGTGCCCTCTGCTTCCTGCTAGTGAAATATGGATGCTCACTGCAACCAGAGCATCTACAGATAGCAAACAACAGTACAGAGGAAGCCTGGGCTTCTGACCCTGTGAGGCTGTCACATGAATCCCAGACTCCATGCTCATCAGAGAGAAAAATAAGTTTGCATCTTGTCTAAGCCACTGCTACTGTGTCTTAGTTTCAACTACTGACTTACCTTCTTACAGGGCTCCCTGTGCCAGTTATTAAGAGATTTCCTGGCAGCTCCAAATACAACACTGTCCAGTCTCCCTCATGATGCTAGGACTGGGACTCCACAAATCTCCTTCTTGCTCTGGCACCACCTCTGCCTCAGGCAGTGCCAACACAGGTTACTAGAGGGCACTGCATGACTAGAGGCACAGCCAGCTTTTTCTGGAAGCAGCTGCTGGATCCCACTGACAGCTTTTTTTTCTTTTTTTTTTTTTTTTTGAGACCGAGTCTCCCTCTGTCGCCAGGCTAGAGTGCAGCAGCACGATCTCAGCTCACTGCAACTTCCACCTCTTGGGTTCAAGCGATTCTCCTGACTCAGCCTCCCGAGTAGCTGGGACTAAAGGCATTCATCACCATGACTGGCTAATTTTTCTTGTATTTTTAGTAGAGATGGGGTTTCACCATATTGGCCAGGATGGTCTCAATCTCCTGACCTCGTGATCTGCCCACTTTGGCCTCTCAAAATGCTGGGATTATAGGTGTGAGCCACTGCGCCCGGCCCACTGACAGCTTTTCTAATACAGGGCTATGTGGTACCTGATCAGAGATGCTGGCACCTCCCACCCAGTGCTCCCTTCCTCAAAGATCAGAGTCCCAGGCTCTCAGGGCACCTCTTCTAAGCTCAGAGTCCCTCTAGCAGTCCCACCACAGAGACATGAATTTCAGCTTCACAGCCACAATGACGGTCGCTGCACCCTGTCCTTGCTGCCTCCATGATGCCTTAGAGTTAGTTCTCTTTTCACCCCTTCAGTTACCTACATAACAACTGGGTACCTAGTGACCACCCTTTAAACTCCTTGTGTTCAAATCACTGGTGTGGTTTCCATCTCCCACTGAGACCCTGACGGAGATACAGGTCTCAGAGCAGTATTTCAAACACTGCCCAGGACGAAACCATCTCTGCCTCTCTTCTGCTCAAAACTCTTGCTAGCTCACCAGAAGCCTCAGGATAAAGTCCAAGCTCCAAAAAAGTCCTAATATCTGGAAACTGGGAATATGTTAGGTTACAAGGCAAAGGGTAACTGAGGTTGCTCATCAGCTGCCCTTCCCATCGCAAGAATTATCCTGGACTATCCAGGTGGGACCAATACAGTCACAGGGTCCTTCAAAGTGGAAAAGGGCAGCAGGAGAGCAAAGTCAGGGTGAGATGTGGCCACAGAAGAAAGGCACAAAAGGAAGCAATGACACTTACTTTGTAAATGGAGAAAAGGGGATCTCTAGCAGCTGGAAAAGACAATTCCTGGATTCTCCCCTAGAATCTCCCAGAAATGAATGCAGACCTGCTGACACCTTGATTGTAGCCCAGTGCCACCCACTGCAGACTCACGACTCCCAAAGTGTTAAGTCAATAAATCTAAACTTTTTTTTTAAGAGACGGGGTCTTGCTATGTTGTCCTGGCTATGGTGCAGTGGCTATTCACAGGCGCAATCCCACTACTGATCAGCATGGGAGTTTCAACCTGCTCTGTTTCTGACCTGGGCCAGTTCACCCCTCCTTAGGCAACCTGGTGGTCCCCCACTCCCGGGAGGTCACCATATTGATACCGAACTTAGTGCGGACACCCAATCGGCATAGTGCACTACAGCCCAGAACTCCTGGGCTCAAGTGGTCTTCCCACCTCAGCCTCCGGAGTAGCTGGGACTACAGGTACGCACCACCAAGCGCAGCACCTACATTGTTTGAAGCCATCGTGCTTGTGGTCAATGGCAGAAAATGGGAAGCTAATACAGGTGGTGAGAAAGTTTCATGGACAAAGTCACAGCTGAGCAAAACATGGAAGCAAGCAAGGGATGGATCCAGGTGTGCATCTGGGAGAGTTTTAGATTGGGAAAAGAGCTCAGTGGCCCAGAGGTGGAAGCACACCTGGTGGGTGTGAGAAGCCAGGATGGAGCCAGCCAAGGAAGAGCAGTAGATGAGGCTGCAGATGTGATAGGCAGGGGGAAGAGAGGAGATCAGGAGGGGCCTGATAGGCCTCCACAAGGCCTGGCTTTGGCCTGTGATGGTAACAGCTATCTGCTATTACCTCATCTGCCTCTCTTCTGCTCAAAACTCTTGCTAGCTCCCTGGAAGCCTCAGGGTAAAGTCCAAGCTCCAGCAGAGATCTCTGTTCTAATACCTGGAACCTGGGAATAAGTTAGATGACAAGGCAAAGTGTAACTGAGGTTGCTCATCAGCTGACCTTCCCGTGGCAAGATTATCCTGGACTATCCAGGTGGGCCCGATACAGTCACAGGGTCTCAATGGGAGACAGAGACCACAGCAGTGATTTAAACAGAGGGAATTTAAAGGATGGTCGCTAGGTATGCAGCTAAATAGGGGTTTGGGCAGAGTCACAGGACCTGACCTCACCGCTGACAGAATAAGCAGCACCACACTTTGGACATCACCCGCAAAGCAACAAATGAGCGTTAACCAACTTAAACAGGGGAAGAGAGGGCTCCAATGTATTTGGAGAAGTTAAAAAGCTGCCCTCTGACCACAGGAGAGGCTAGATATATTTTTGAGCCCTTATTTTTTTATTATTTATTTATTTATTTATTTTTGAGACAATGCTTTGCTCTGTCACCCAGGCTGGAATACGGAGGTATGATCAGAGTTCACTGCACCCTTGAATTACTAGGCTCAAGTGATCCTCCTGCCTCAGCCTCTCAAGTAGCTAGCACCACAGGCATGCGCCACCACACCTGGCTAATTAAAAAAAAAATTTTTTTTTTGTAGAGATGAGGGAGCTGGTCTCAAACTCCTGGCCTCAAGTGATCTTCCCACCTAGGCCTCCTAGCATGTTGGGATTACAGACGTGAGCCACTGCACTGGGCCTTGAACCCTTATTTTTGCATCAGGCATTATTCTCAGATCCATTTGAGAATCAACTCATTTCATCTTCCCAGCCACCCTATGAGGAAGGCGTTACCAGGAGCTGCATGTTACAGGTAAGACACCCAAGACATAACTTGGTGAAGGAGACACCCGAGGTCCTAGGACAGGGGCAGTTAGGACTGGGCCATGTGCACCCGACACAACCAGGAAACGCATCCACCTCTCCTGGGCAATTTCTCAGATTTCTCCTGAACAGCTGCTGTCCTCTGTTCCAAAGACGAATGGGAATGAGTTTCTTCTGGTAAAAATGGGCAGGCTGATGGGGATGTACCTGGCCTTTGGCAGGGCTAAGGTCTTCATCCTCCTCTTCCCCTTCACTGCCCAGGACCCGGGCCGCCTTCCTCCCTGGCCTCTTCACTGGAGAGTCACTCTCAGACACCACTCCATTCCACTCCTTCAGTGCCACCCTGGAAGGTGGGGAAATGGGGGTCAAAAGGGGTGACTACAGCAGGCAGACTGGGGTACCACCCACAGGCACTCTGGTTTCTTTGCTCTGTTTCTTTCCCTTCCTTTCAAGCATTCCATGAACATTTTCTAGTTGCTCCTCAGCAAATCTCATCATTTCACCCATCAATGCATCCATCCACCCGCCTACTCATCCACTCACCCACCCATCACACATCTCTGGAGGCCTCTGGAGGGCCTTTCCTGTGATGGGTGATGCTGAGGAGCAAATGGAGTCCCTGCCTGAGGCTGCCATTGTTCCCCAGCATCTATTGGGAGACCTCTTTTTTTTTTTTAAGATGGAGTCTTGCTCTGTTGCCCAGGCTGGAGTGGACTGAGCAGAGATCACACCATTGAACTCCAGCATGAGCGAGAGTGAGACTCCATCTCCCAAAGGAAAAAAAAAAAAGAGTACTGCTGTCTTCTACTTAGATAAGACAGCATCAAGATGGGGCCAATGGCCAGCTTCTCTGCATCCTGGGGAATGTCTTGTTCTACAATGAAGCCAAGACCTGCAGAAACAGACCTAGAGCCGACTCTGAGGCCCTGGGTCCAGCTGAGCCTGCAGATACTCTTGCTTTTGGACTTCCAGCTGCCTGACTGAAAAAATTTCTTTTGGGGCCCAAGACATTTTGCACTGGGTTTGCACACCCGCAACCAAGAGAATCCTGACTAGTAAAGGGAAAGAATTCACCATATCCAGCGCCGAGTACGTACTTCGGAGGGGGCTCCGTCTCTCTGCTGCTGTTAGATGCCTCCTTCTCAGGTTTCTTCGCTTTACCCTCTTTCTTGGGGTGGAAAAATGACCTAGAGGAGCATGAAAGGGGGGTAAAAAGGGGAATAACAGCACGAATACCCTGCCTATCTATGCTGCATCCTGTCGCATCTAACGCCATTTCCCAGCTCGGCACGAAACAGAGAATTTCAAATAAGCCCTTTAACTTAACTGACAAGGAAACTCAGACTGAGACAGAGAAGGCAACACTCTACCTAGTTTTCTGCCCCTACTCACCTGCAAGATATGACACATCCCAAGTTTCATTCAACAAAGATTAACTAAAACTTAAAAAAAATTGTTTTTGAGACAGAGTTTTCGTTCTTGTGGAGTGCAATGGTGTGATCTTGGCTCACTGCAATCTCCACCACCCAGGTTCAAGCGATTCTCCTGCTGCAGTCTCCCAATTAACTGGAATTACAGGTGGCCACCACCACGCCTAATTTTTTTTTACTTAGTAGAGACGGAGTTTTGCCATGTTGGTCAGGCTGGTCTCGAACTTCTGACCTCAGGTGATCCACCTGCCTCCCAAAGTGCTGGGATTACAGGTGTGAGCCACGACGCCCAGCCTAACTAAGCACTTACTGTGTGCCAGGGCCTGTTCTGGGCCTGAGGGGTTTGGCAGTGACCCAGATACATGAAGTTCCTGCCTTCAAGAAGCTGACACACTGGTGAAGGACACAAATATTATGCAAATAACTAAATATAAAATGTCAGAAGGCGTGAAGAGCTCTGAAAAAATACAAATAAAGCAAGGCGCTGGGCGCAGTGGCTCACACCTGTAATCCTAGCACTTTGGGAGGCGGAGGCGGACAGATTCATGAGGTCAGAAGTTCGAGACCGGCCTGGCCAACGTGGTAAAACCCCATCTCGATTAAAAACACAAAAATTAGCCAGGCATGGTGGTACACACCTGTAATCCCAGCTACTCAGGAGGCTGAGGCAGGAGAATTGCTTGAACCCAGGAGGCAGAGGTTACAGCGAGCGGAGATTGTCCCATTGCACTGCAACCTGGGTGTCAGCTGGAGACTGTCTCTAAATAAATAAATAAATAAACAAGCAAGGCACTGCCTTTCCACTAACTGGACATCACATAGATGGGGGCTTCCTAGAAACCGTGTGCTGAGAAAAAAATAGGAACTTTATAATGGAGAGGTCTGGTCAGCACTCCCCTAACCAAGCAATGAAGGTTAGCTTCACCAGTGATGTCACAAGGACCTTATAGTCCCCTGACACAAGCCAGTATCTTTCAGTGGTATCTTTCCAAAAGCCCATAACCCTAGTGTAATTATGAGAATAACACTGCACATACCAACACCGGGGACTATTCTACAGGATGCCTGTTCAGTATTCCCCAAGATTGACAAAGGTCATAAAAAACAATGGAAGTCTGAGAAACTGTCACCCAGAGGAGACTGAGATGGGACGATTAAATGCAGCATGGTACCCTGAATTGAACTCTGGAATAGTAAAGGACATTAAAAAAAAATCTGGTGAATCTCAGTTATAAAGTACGGAGTTCACTTAACAGTAATGTACTGACGTTGGTTCCTCAGTTGTGAGCAATGGATCATAGTAATGTACGATGTGGACGGTGGGAACTGGGTGAGGGTACACAGGACCTCTCTCCACTGTCTTTACAACTTTTCTGTACCTCTAGAATCATTCCAGAAGTTTATTTGATCTTCAAAAAGAAAAGGAAAATAATGCAAAAACAAGGGGACAGAAAGCCATCACAGGCACTATCAGCCCTGGAGAGACAATCCCGGTTCCTCAGCATGGGAGAAAACTGGAACCCAGGACGTGTGTAAGCCGGTGCCTCCCAGGTTTCTGGGATGGACGCCCGGGTCTGGGTCTCTCTACCATCCATTTTCTCCTCCTACTAATAGCCCCTCCATTCTCCTCTTGGGATGCTTCTTGCCCCACATCCTCTCAGTATGTCTGATTTGAGGGGCTGGCCCCTTCGCTCGTGACCAGGGGTGGACACATGACCCAGGCTGCATCCCTGTGGGCTGTTCAGGGATAGGTAGGTAGCCCACGCTGGGCCAGTGAAACGGGACTCTTAACACCCTCTTTCCACTGGGACCACTCACCAGGGGAGAGCCTGGCAGAGGGTGAGGACAAACTCAAGGACAGCAGAGCTGAACAAGGGAGGAAGACAGATTCCCAGGCACAAAGTTTTGGCAACTGGATGCAACCAAGCCTGACCCCGTTTACTCCAGCAGGTTCCAGTGACATAAACCAAGTCACTTTTCTTTTCTTCCCGAAGCCAGACTGTATTCACAAACGGTTTCTCAACCTAGACACTGCTGACATTCCGGACCTGATGATTCTGTGTTGTGGGGGGCTGTCCTGTGAACTGAAGGATGTTTGGCAGCATGCCTGGCTGTCGGCCACTAGATGCCAATGGCAAGCCCCGCGCCCCTAGGCTGTAACGACCAAAAATGCCTCCAGACACGGCCACTGGGTTAGGGTTTCTGTTCTTTGCAACTAAGAAGTGTAGTTCAAGACACTGTCTTCCATATCCCACACCTCATTTTCCATACTACTTGACTCCTGGAAATTCCAACTCAAAATCTAACTTAGGGTGTTTTTGTTTTCTTTTCTTTTTTTTTTTTTTTTGAGACAGAGTTTCACTCTTGGTTGCCCAGGCTGGAGTGCAATGGTGCAATCTTGGCTCACCGCAACCTCCACCTCTGGGTTCAAGCGATTCTCCTGCCTCAACCTCCCGCGTAGCTTTTTACAGCCATGCGCCACCAAACCCAGCTAATTTTTGTCTCTTTAGTAGAGACAGGGTTTCTCCATGTTGGTCAGGCTGGTCTCAAACTCCTGACATTGTGATCCGCCCACCTCAGCCTCTCAAAGTGCTGGGATTACAGGCGTGAGCCACCAGGCCGGGCCTTGTTTTGCTTTTTCAAAGTACAGATTTAGAGAAAGAAACAAAGGAGTTAGAGAATCAAAGGCTCCGGGGCAAGGAGGGTCCTCACATGATACTTCGCTGCATGTTGGCTCAGAATTCTCCCTTCTCGTCCAGCTCTTTCCTTAGTCTGTCAGCTGCTCCTGGAACAGAAATCCAAACACTTGTTGAGGTGATTGGTTGTGAAGAGATCCAAACACATAAAAGCCTTTCTTTCAGAAAAAAAAAAAAATCAGAAACATGAACTTCCCCTTCAGGAAGAAACTCCTGTTTTTACGAACCAAAATGATTCGCTAGTGAGATTAAAAGTGAATAAAAGTTCCAAATCAGAGCTAAAGATAAGAGGCCTCCTTTGCCATAAGAAGACTTTTTCATCTAATATGAAGAATATACTGAAGATCTGAAATGGGTTTGTTTTTGAAGTTTAAAGACTAGTGAAAAGTTGTTTTAAGGTGGAAGCTTATAAAATTGTACCCGCTGGTCTACATAAACCAGCTATTGGGCAATTTCTAAGGTATGCTGTTACTTGAAGCAAAGGGCAGAACATCATTGAGTGTGTGCTACTGTACTGTGTAAAAAAGAAAACCATAGCCGGGCACAGTGGTTCAGGCCTGTCATCCCAGCACTTTGGAAGGCCGAGGTGGGTGGATCCCCTTAGGTCAGGAGTTCAAGACCAGCCTGGCTAATGTGGCAAAACCCTGTCTCTACTAAAAATACAACAATTAGTTGGGTATGGCCGTGGGCACCTGTAACCCAGCTAATCAGGAGGCTGAGGCAGGAGAATCACTTGAACCTGGGAGGCGGAGGTTACTGTGAGATCACCCCACTGTACTCCAGCCTGGGCAACAGAGACTCTGCTTCAGGGGAAAAAAAAAAAAGATAGGGCTCTTAATCTGGGGTCCACAGAACATTCCTGCCACCCGCCAGGAGTCCAAGAGTAGAATTCAAGTGGTTTATGAAATTCGACAGGCAAGAAATTATGATTTTTCTTGCAAACTTGTAATTGGAACTGAGACTTTCCTTCCAATATTAAACATATAAAAAATTATACATTTTCTATACTTTAGCATTTATAATGGAAGGAAATAAATTATACATAATTACAATATTTACATATTTCCTTCCATTATGAATATTAAAAATATATTGTTTTAAAAAGTACCAACAGGACCTATGGGTGCACTGCTGGAGTTTGAGACCAGCCTGGGCAATAGGAATGGTTTCCTTCGACCTGCCCTTCCTCTGAACAGGAATCTTCTTCAACCCATGGGGTTCTCTTTAGTTTCTGGAATCAGTACTCTCTGTCCCGCACCACACACCTCTTAAGTCTGCACCCCGCTCTACAGTCTGGGCCACCACATGTTGGCACCAGAAACTCAATCTTGGAATCAGAAAACTCTGTAATTTCCAAACAGGGTTTCTCAGGGCCAGTTGGGGAGCAGGAAGTAAACCGTGCTTCAACCAAACAGTTCACAAAGAAAGTGGGTTAGAAACCTAGCCACAAAAAATCCTCGGGGCAAAGGAGAAAACTATTATGATTGCAGCTGAGTGCTCACCTGACTAGGTACTTAACATTCTCAATTAGACTGACTCTCCACAACAACTGTTATGGGTAAGAAAACTAAGATACAGAGGGGTTTTTAAAGGGATAACCTGCATCTCCAGTACGTTCCACCCCAGGTCTGCCTGCTCCACAGCTCACCTCTTAACTACAGTGAGGTGCAAGGTAAAGAGGAAGAAATAAGCGTTTACTGGGAAGCCAACTCCATGCCTGACAGGCTGGTCACATTCTCTAACATCCTCAATCCTCAAGTCAGCCCATCAAGACCGATGTGACTGTCCCCACTTTCTAGATGAAGGTACTGAAGACAGAGGGACAGAGCTGGGGTACACGCAACGGTCCAAACCCCAGTGTGGCTGCGTCCAAAGTCCATGTTCCTTCCTCCTTACCATGGTACTCAAGGCTGGCTTCTTAACTCTGTGGACTGCTGAGCTGGAGGGAACAAACTGGTCGGTGCCTCTGGAGGACCATCTCTAGCAGAAGGGCAATCCCACTTCTGCAGACTTAGTGCTGCAGCAGGTAAGTCTGTGCCTCACAGGTGGACCAAGTGAGGCACAGACTTACCTGCTGCAGCACTAATTGTAATGAGAAATGTAAGGCCGGTTGCCTCGCCAGGAGGCCGGACACACCCACCTCTGCACTCAGCACCTGACTCTGCACCCGGCACCAGGCTCTGCACTCGGCACCTAGCTCTGCCACATACCTCCCCTGGAAGGCTCCAGCTGATGCAACCCTGGCCGGCTCTCGCACCGGAAAACCCACCCAACAACCCGCCAACCAATAGCGGCCTGCCCCGTCCCAATCCCGCTCCCCTGGAGCCGGTCAGAGCACCCAGCTGTTGCTCGTTCCTCACAGCCATAAAAACCCCAGGCTCCCGGAAGTCAGCGCGACTTCTCTGGCACCCCTTTCCCCGGACCGCTCGCCCAGGAGCCGATTACATTTATTTCAACAACTGGCCTCAGTTGCCTCATTCGAACCTCAGTTGCCTCATTCAGACCTTACATTTGGTGCCAAAAACCCGGGAGGAGCCTAGCCCCTCTTCCTTTCCCTTTTTGGGAAGGGCTGGCTCCTCACCCAGAAGCCGAACCAGGAATCCATCAACCTGCGCGGCGTCACCTTAAATGGGCAAACTGTATGGTTTGTGAATATCTCAGTAAAACGGTTACCAAAATAAAAAAAGAAATGACAGAAAAAATATCAAGTGAGGATGATCACAACACTCGGTGGTAAAAAGAAACAGACACAAGGAACAACTTGGGTGGATCTCTAGGGCATTGTGCAGAGTGGAAAAGGGTAACACCCTAATAATACGATTCCATTTATGTAACAATCTCCACCTGATAAAACTAGAGACAGTGAACACATTGGTGGCTGCCAGGGGTCTGGGGAGGAGTTCCTATGTGGAGAGGGGCAACTCTTCCGTATCACAATTAAGATGGAGATTACAGAAATCTATACAGGGGATCAAACTGCGTGGGCACATGGACACAATCACACACACAAACTGGTGAAAACTGAACAAGGTCTGTAGTCAACAGAAGCGTACTGATGTCAATTTCCTGGCTTCGAAATTGGACTACATTAGACGTCACCATTAAGGGAAGATGGATATACTTATTTTCACAACTTCCTTGAATCTATATTTCGAAATAAAAACAACAGGTAAACCTCACCCCTTTATCAAGCATACATAAAGCCAGATTTCTCTCCATTCAGATGATTCTCCACCCTTTATGAGGCCTTTACCTAGACTTGGACCTTACCAGTGACCTCTCTCTGACACCACCTTCACTCCAATAAGGCCCATTCCTTCCAGGTGATGCTGCCGGCGATTTACCCTCCTCTAGCTCCACCCTGCCAGGCGGCTCCGCCTCCCCGTGCTTCCGGGTCCTAGTCAGCCCCGCCCCTCGGCGCCTCTCCCTTCCAGGGGACTCCGGCCACACGCAATCGTTCCCCAGCCCCGCCCCTCAGCTCCCTTCAGCCCCTCCCCCTTCCAGATGGCCCCGCCGCCTAGGTGCCTCAGCTTTCACAGCTAGCCCGGCCTACAGTCTTTCCAAGGCCCCGCCCCTCAGTTCCCTCTGGCCCGTACCCCTTTCCAGGTGGCCTCGTCCCTGAAGGCTTCTTCTCAGAGGCCCTGTCCAACTGTCTCTGTCTCTTGTCTTCCCTCTACTTGGCCCCTCTCCCTCTGGGGGACGCCGCTCTGCACCCTCTGGCGGCCTGCAGCCCGCGCTTTTCCCTCTCCACCGCGCTCTCGGCCGCCTCAGTGTCCTCACACCCATTCTTCTGCAGACACCCCGACATGACGAAGCATGGGCCCAAGCATTCGGCGCACCCGCCGCTCCCCGTCCCCCATCTGCTCGCGGGGAGCCCCACTCGCCTCGCGCTGGTCCCACGCGCCACTGCCCGGACAACACACTCAGATCCGCCGGGCGCGCCTCTGCAGTGTCAACCAAATTCGCGCCACCGCATTCGCGCGCAGACGTCGGGCGGGCGGGGGCGGGGCAGAGCCGAGAGGCGGAACCTGGGCACCGCCCGCGCCGCCGCGGTAGCCTGGGAGTCGTAGTCTCCCGAATTGAAGGAGGGCAGGAAAAGGGGTGAAGTAAGGCAAGCCCTCCCGCAGAGCACACTGGGAAAATGCCCCAAGCTTTCCCTCGCCCTGGATGAGCGGGTGTGGCTAAGGATCCGAGGAGTGACTGGCGGGGAAAAAAGGATCGGTGGAAGCGCCAGCGCTAGGCACGGCGGGAAGAGAGGCGGGAGGCCGCGCAGGGCATCCCGGGAGCAAGGGCCGGGCCAGGCCTGGGCGCGGGGCATTGTGGGAGGTGGACGCCGCTCCGGGGCGGGTAGGTGAGTGGGGAGGGGCGGGAAGGGTGCACATCTTGGGGAGGGGAGAGGCACAGCTAGGTGGGCGGCGGGGCTGGAAGGGGCTGCAGCGGGCGGGACGGGAGTAAGAGCGGCGGGAGCTGGCTGGATGGGGCTGCTCGAGGGGAGACGCGCAGCTGGACGTGGGGGGAGCATCTGGGGTGAAGGAGCCCATCCGAGGACGAGGGGCCTTGTCTAAAACGAAGATGCTTATTGCGAGGGATGGTGGGTGTAGCTGGGAGGAGGGGTCCACAGCTGGACTGGGGGCCGCAGCTGAGAAGGAGGGGACCACAGGTGAATATTGGTGACACTTCCGAGGAGAACTAGCCACAAGTGGGGCACACACCTGTAGGCGACGCATCGATCACTGCATGTGGCGAGCATATCTGGAGATGGGAGCCCCTCAGGGAAGCCCTAGCCACAGCTGCTTGTGGCGAGCCACAGGGTCATATCCGGGGGAGGGGCAACAGCTGCACACCAGAGACACATCTGGGGAGTGCGGAGCCACAGGTGCATGAAGCATGTGACTGGGTCCCGCGTCCTTGGCCTGGATGTGGGAGCACATCTGGAGATGGAGCGTCTTTGGAGGGGTCACAGCCAACTGTTGACGCATGGAAGGGGGAGTTCCCGATGAATAGGAGCACTAGAGGTTACCCTTGGGCGAGAGACCTGTCTGGAAGGGGAGGAGGTTTTAGCTGGAGTTTGAGAACACATTCGGGCGGTGTCCACAGCTGAGCTTAAGGGTCATATTTTGGGAGAAGGGATTCCAACTGTACCTAAGGGTCACATCTGTGGAGGAGGAGACGAAGTAGAAATTAGGAATCAAGATGACAGGCTCCAAGTGAACCAGGGATAAGGCGATGGGAGGAGACCAAAGAAAGGTTGGAGGTTTATATTTATATATTTGAAGAGAAAAACGGCCATGTCCCACCCCCTCACTACTCACCTTGATAGAGGCACCAGTACCCACGGGGCAGGCCGAGGATGGAGTAGATGAGATACCCTGGGTGGGGATGGGTCTGATAGCCACCTGTTCTCCCCTCCTCCACGCAGTCCCCCAGGATGGAGCGGCCGGAGCCCCCACCCGGAACAGCAGCAGCGGGGCAGGAGGAGCAGGAGCTGCGGGAGCGGGCTTTCTTTTCGTGGGCCGAGTTCAGCCGCTTCTTCGACGCGTGGTGCCAGCAGCGGCTGGCGCTCTTCTTCGTCAAGAGCTCCATGCACCTGGCGC
Organism: Saguinus oedipus; assembly: GCA_031835075.1. NCBI lineage: Eukaryota > Metazoa > Chordata > Mammalia > Primates > Cebidae > Saguinus > Saguinus oedipus. The sequence continues at coordinate 49,283,602 of CM063187.1, read as the reverse complement.
GCTGCCGCTGGGCCAGCGCGCCCCCGCTCTACACACTCATCGACGTGCTCAAGTACAGCTACGTGCGGCTCGTGTGCAAGGACGTGCGTGCGCCCAGCCGGCCCGCCGTGGGGTGCGTGAACCTGAGCCTCCATCCTGCTGGGGGGCGGGGGGGGCATGGGAGGAGGGTGGGGGCCGGTGGGAGATGGGCAGAGAACACTCCACCCAGAGATGCAGAGGGAGAGAAGTGGACTGAGACAGCCCGATGCACCTTGCAAAGAGGCGGGAGTCAAGGAGGGACTCGTACTGAGAAAGAATGAGAAGAGGAGCTGGAGAGACAAAGGCACTCACTGACCAAGAAATGGTGTAGGCCCCAACTTACAGATTTTTTTTTTTTTTTTAGAGGGAGTCTCACTCTGTCACCCAGGCTGGAGTGCAATGGTGGCATCTTGGCTCACTGCAACTCCCACTCCCAGGTTCAAGCGATTCTCCTGCCTCAGCCTCCCAAATAGCTAGGACTACAGGCACCAGCCATCATGCCCAGCTAATTTTTGCAGAGACAGGGTTTCACCATGTTGGCCAGGCTGGTCTCGAACTCTTGACCTCAGGTGATCCCCCACTCCTCCCAAAGTGCTGGGATTATAGGCATGAGTCACTGCGCCCAGCCAAATTGACCCCAATTTTATTTTATTTTATATGAGACAGATAAAATAAACTCTCCCCAGCTGCTCAAAGCAGGGTCTCTGCAGTGTCACAGCCCAGGGATGGCCCATGAGCCCAGGTCAGCCCATGAGCCTCAATCTGTTTTCCACGCTGGAGTGCAGTGGTGCAATCTCGGCTCACTGCAACCTCTGCCTCCTGGGCTTAAGCAATTCTCCTGCCTCAGCCTCCCAAGTAGCTGGGATTACAGGCATGCACCATCACGCCTGGTTAATTTTTGTGTTTTTAGTAGAGACAGGGTTTCACCATGTTGCCAGGCTGGTCTTGAACTTCTGACCTCATGATCCATCTGCCTTGGCCTCCCAAAGTGCTGGGATTGCAGGTGTGAGCCACCTTACAGCACCCTGCCTGACTCCAATTTTGAACAGGGATTATTCCCCACACAACGTTAGGTTTCTAGCTTCCGTTGAACACCGGAAGAGGTGAGCCCATGTTTCCATTGGCGGACAGGCACCCTCTTGGATAGGGCTTTGCTGCCCAGGTTTGCCCCAGACCCTGCCACTCTTTGCTGCCTCATGCCTGCCACTGTCATTTCCTTGTTTTGCCTGCCTGGCCCCAGCAGGCGTGTGAGTTTGAGACTCTGGGTTGGGGAGCCGTAGACAAGTGCAGACCACTTAAGAACACAGGCTCTGCCTTCAGGCTGCCTGAGACAAGCTCCGCCGCTTCCTGGATGGGTGTCTTTGGGCAATGGACTTCACATCGCCAAGCCTCAGTTTTCTCATCTCTGAAATGGGGTTATCATGATACCCGCTTCATGGGGCCATTGTGAGGATGCTGGTGAGATCATGCAGGAGAAAGACACCCCGGGTGCCTGGAACATGGGGTGGCTGGTTAAGTGAGAGCTGTTACAGGATTCAAGAGCATGGACTCTGGGTCACTGCACTGCGGCTGCTGCTGAGTGAGTGACCCCACCCCTCTGTGGCCTCAGTTTCCTCCTGTGGAAAATGGGGGACATAACAGTATCTTTCTCATAGGTAAATAATTCAGAACGGCGTCCAGCACAGAGTAAGCGTGCTCTAACAGCTCCCTTCCCCCGCAGGTATTTAAACATGAATACATGTGAGATGACTGTTCTTGCAACTTTTCTTCTCATGGCTTGTTCTAGAAACAGAGACTCGGAGATCTGAATGCAGAACAGCATCAAACACACACGTCACCCATGAACCTAGAACGTTACAGCTCGCAGGAAGCTCAGGCCTCGCCTGAAACCTATGAACAGAACCCAATTCAATGTGGCACATACTTATTGAGCATCCACTATGTGCATGCTCTTCACTGGACATTCGGAAGCCAAAGCTGATCTCAGCCCTTGAACAGCTCAGAGCTTAATGGGGGAGACAAATACCAAAAAAAAAAAAAAAGAAAAAAAAGGCAGATAGTGGCCCATAGTCCAAGTAAGATTGAGGGGGAGATGAGAGGAGGATACAAAGGGAGTGGTCAGCTCTACCTGAGAGCGTGCTGGGTGGTTCTGGAAGGCTTCCTGGAAGAGGTAACCAGTAAGCAGAACCTTGAAGAATTCTGTTGCTGTGTTTGTGTATGTATAGTATTTGACCTAACACACACACACACACACACACACACACGGTACTAGGTGCCTTGTGCAGGTACTGTCTCAAGTGTTCTACAAATATCAGAGACAGCCAAGGAGCAGGAGAGACAGGGCTAAGGAGGGGCAAGGACAGTGCCCTGGGTACACCCCTGGGACTGGGTAGATGATGAGATGGTCTCTGGATGGGGAGTCGGGGAGCCCGTGGTTGATGAGCCGGTTGAGGAACACTGTCTTGGGCCCATTATATCTGGATTCCCCACTCTCCCCAGCTGCTCAAAGCAGGGCCTCTCCAGTGTCACAGCCCAGGGACAGCCCAGGAGCCCAGGTCAGGCTGGAGAAATTCGTGTGTAAGGAGAGGCAGGAAATGAGGCTGGAGTGGTGTCCAGGCCTGGACCTGGCAGGGCTGAGTCCAGGGGTTGGGGATTTATCTGCGGGGTGGTGGGGAGACCTAGAAGGCTGTGAATAGGGTCAGATCCCTCTGGGGCTGTGTGGGAAACGATCTGGGAGGAGAGAGAAGGGATGCTGGGGCTTAGGGCGCAGGGGACACAGACATGAGCTTTCTTCCTGGCCACTCCTTCCCCCTTGCCAGAGGTTGTACAGTGACACTCTCCAAGTCACTAATCCTGCAGCCTCAGCTCTCCAGCTCCAGTTCCTCCCCGTCTTCTCTCTCAGCACTTCCCTCCCTGGAATAGAACTGCACAGCCTTTCTCAATACACACCAGCCTCTGAGAACACAAAGATCTTGAAAACCTGAAAGATCAAGAATAAATGGGTAGCTGGGCGTGGTGGCTCACACCTGTAATCCCAGCACTTTGGGAGGCCAAGGCGGTCGGATCACTTGAGGTCAGGAGTGTGAGACCAGCCTGGCCAACTTTGTAAAACCCCGTCTCTACTAAAAATATATAAATTAGCCAGGCGTGTGGCAGGTGCCTGTAGTCGCAGCTATTCGGGAGGCTGACACAGGAGAATAACTTGAACCCAGAAGGCGGAGGTTGCAGTGAGCTGAGATTGTGCCACTGCACTCCAGCCTGGGCGACAGAGTGAGACTCTGTCTCAAAAAAAAAAAACAAAAAAAAAAAACCGAATAAATGGGTAAGTGGAAGGCAAAACAAAGCAAAGCAACGGGTCCTGGAAAAAAAGTTTTAAAAATTGGCCAGGCGCAGTGGCTCACACCTGTAATTCCAGCACTTTGGGAGGCCAAGGCAGGCGGATCACGAGGTCAGAAGTTCAAGACCTGCCTGGCCAACATGGTGAAACCCCGTCCCTACTAAAAATACAACATGAGGCGGGTGTGGTGGCATGCACCTGTAATCCCAGCTACTCAGGAGGCTGAGGCAGAATCGCTTGAACCCGGGAGGCGGAGGATGCAGTTGCACTCCAGCCTGGGCAACAGAGTAAGATTCCATCTCAAAACATAAAAAAGGAAAAAAAAGAAAGTAGCAGCTACTATTTCTGCATTGCTTACTATGCACTAGCCCCTTTTCTAACTACACAATTTAATCCTCTTATTTAGCCCTCTTGACAAGCCTGAGAGACTAGTATTACAATTAGCCCCACTTTCCAGGTAAGAAAACTGAGGCACAGAATGCTTAATGATTATTCCCAGGATAACACAGCTGCTACGTGGGAAAACCAGGATCTGGACCCTCATTCTGGTTACTAAGCCCATGCCTTTAATTACTACCCTCCCGCCTTTCTTTCTCACTTTCTCTTTCTCTCTCCTCCCCTCATCTTTATTTCAATCATTCAATTATCCGTGTGAGGGTCGAATGTGTCATGGGTACCCTAAAGATGTGTTGGTTCTGGGCACCAGCCTATCTGTCCCTTCATCCAAGAGGTTTTTGGGGGCTCCTGCAATGTGCAAGGTGTTTGTTTTAGATGCTCGGCTGTCTGTGGGGAATGTACATTACAGATGGCAATAAATACAGATCCCTACATGTGATGGACCCTGCCCTAACCTGGATATGGTCAGGGAAGACTTCCTGGAGGAGGTGATGCTGGCTGTGAGGCCTGAAGGATGAGTAGGAGATGACTAGGTGAAAAGGGAGAGGAATGCTTTATGAAAAGAGGAAATAACTTACGATAGGTTGTGAAATGGAAGAAAAGTGGACAGGTGGGACTTGGTGCTGGATGGTTTCTATGGAATGAAGACCATATCCCAGAGTAGGTGTGCCAGGGTTTGTAGATTACATCATGGGATTCAGTCATCGAGTCATCACATATTTACTGAACCACCTCCAGAGGCCAGGCTTTACCTGTATTAACTCTTTTCATGCACATAACAATTCTATGAGGAAGGTATGATGAGTGGGACCTCCCTTTTAACCTATGAGGAAACTGAGGCACAGAGACTTGAATCTACTTGCCCAATGTCACACAGCTGGCATTTTCTTAAGGCCCTCTACTCCTCTATGCCTGAAAATTAAATTCTTAGTTAAAAAAAAATTAAATTATTAGTTAAAAGAAGGAGAGTGGAAAGGAAGAAGAGGGCAGCAGAGTGCCGTGACCACGGTGGCGGTCCTTTCTCCCACAGGCCCCCCCAGCCCGGCTGCCCCGCCTTCATCATCGTCAAGCTGAGCCCACTGCGGGACCGCCTCGTGGTGACGGAGTGCCAGCTGACCCACTCGCACCCGGCCTGCCCGCTGGAGTTTGCCTACTACTTCCGCCCGGGCCACCTGCTGGCCAACGCCTGCCTGCCGGTGCGCACCACCAACAAGATCTCCAAGCAGTTCGTGGCCCCAGCCGACGTGCGCCGCCTGCTCTCCTACTGCAAAGGTCGTGACCACGGGGTCCTGGACGCCCTGCACGTGCTCGAGGGCCTCTTCCGCACCGACCCCGAGGCCAAGGTGGGGTCTCGGGAGAGGCAGGACGGGGCGGGGCGGGGGGGGGGGGGAGGCGGGGGAGAGCCACACAGAAGACTTGTGGTTCATTCATTCCTTCATCCGCCCTCCCATCCCTTCGCTCCTTTCCTCCATTGATCTGTTCATTCATTCAGGGAGTAATTACCGAGGCATTGGGGATGCGGCAAACCCGACACACGTGGTCTCTGTCAGCAGCTCTCACCTTCTAGTGCAGCTATCCGATAGAACTTTCTTCCTTGAAGGAAACGTTCTGTGTTTCTGCACTGCTCAAGATGGTAGCTCCCAGCCACACATGGCTATTGAGCCCTTGAAATGTGGCCAGTACACTGAGGAACCGAATTTATTTTAATTAATTGAAATTTAAATAGTTACTTACAAGAGGTAACTGCCAGAACCACCTTGCAGTTCTAGCGGGAGAAGCCAGCAACCGCCAAGCACATGCAAATGTGATCTAATGTCAGTAGGGACTGAGTGCTAGCAAGGAGGGGAGCCGCCCGGATGCTAAGCGCTATGTACGTTTTTTTTTTTTAATTCTCTTTTTTTTTTTTGAGACCTCAGTGTCACGCAGGCTGAGTGCAGTGGTGCAGTCATGGCTCACAGCACCCTCAATGTCCCAGGCTCAATCAGTCCTCCCACCTCATTCTCCCAAGTAGCTGGGACAACAGGCATGCACCATCACACCCAGCCAGTTTTTTAGTTTTTGCAGAGATGTTGGTGGGGGAGGGGGGGGTCTCCCTATGTTGCCCAGGCTAGTCTTGAACTCCTGGACTCAAGCAGTCCTCCTGCTTCGGCCTCCCAAAGTGCTGGGGTTACAGGTATGAGCTACCATGCCTGGCCTATTTATATTTTTATTTAAAAATTGAACTACACAAATAGAAAATGCACAAATAATAAGTATTTAGTTTGATGAGTGTTCACAAGGGGAGAACACATCTGAACCCACCACCCAGATGGAGAATTAGAAGGGAAAGCGCCATGTCCTGTAATGTGACAGAGCTATGAGTATTATAAAGGAGAGGCCAGGCGCGGTGGCTCACGCCTGTAATCCCAGCACTTTGGGAGGCAGAGGTAGGGGAATCATGAGGTCAGGAGATCGAGACCATCCTGGTCAACATGGTTAAACTCTCTCTATTAAAATACCAAAAAAAAAAAAAAAAATGCTGGGCATGGTGGCATGCCCCTGTAGTCCCAGCTATTCGTGTCCCAGCTATTCGCTGTGACAGGAGAATCACTTGAACCTGGGAGGTAGAGGTTGCAGTGAGCTGAGATCGTGCCACTGTACTCAAGCCTGGCAACAGAGTAAGACCCTGTCTCAATAACAAAAAAAAAAAACAAAAAAAAAACGAAAAGAAGAAACCCTGATTCGAGCTACCAGCCCAAGCCCAGCCCTCTGTCCCGACATAATGTCAATAATAATTCTAGCTAATGTTTATCAAGCACTTACCATATGTCAGGCACTACCCTAAGTGCTTTCCATACTACAACTCGTTTCAGTCTCACCAGAGCCCTGTGAGGAAACAGACCACCATTCTCATCACCATTTTACAGACAAGAAAACTGAAGCAAAGAGAAGTCAAGTAACTGGCTCAAAGTCACACAGCCATTTAGTGACAGAGCTGGACTTCGGACCCACACAGCCTGGGTCCAGACCCATGGCCTTCACCGTGGGGACGCACACATGTGCACTTCCTACTCTGCTGGTCCTTGCTGACCTAGTAACTCTCACCCACTGCCCACCATTACATAAATAAGCCTCAGCTGTTCATCCCTGGAACCGCCTTCTGTAGGATTGCTCCTATGCGAAGCAGCTCGCTCATAAATAACAGCCTTCCCTGGAAAGGGATTGACTTTTCATTTTGAAGACTGTCTTGGAATCTAGGCTCAACCAAGGTTGGCTCCTGGGTCTGTGTTTTGGCCTGCCTTAATACCACTAAAAGAAAGGAGGAAGGCCGGGCGCGGTGGCTCACGCCTGTAATCCCAGCACTTTGGTGAGGCCGAGGCGGGCAGATCACGAGGTCAGGAGTTTGAGACCAGCCTGGCCAATATGGTAAACCCCTTCTCTACTAAAAATACAACAATTAGCCAGGTGCAGTGGTGGGCGCCTGTAGTCCCAGCTACTCAGGAGGCTGAGGCCAAAGAACCACTTGAACCTGGGAGGCGGAGGTTGTAGTGAGCTGAGATCGCACCACTGCACTGCAGCCTGGGTGACAGAGCAAGACTGTCTTAAAAAAAAAAAAAAGAGGAAGAAGTTCTAGGAGAGACAGAGTGAAGCAACATTTAAATATTTACTTTTTGGAATATGTCATGTATTCACCTGGTTCTAAAAAGGGTATGTGGCGGAAAGTCTTGTCACATCCTGTCCCCCAGGTCCCCTCTGCCCCGCCCCCAGAGTTATCAGTGGCTTATAAATCATATCTGGCTTTCTATCCTATGGACCAGCACTGCACAGTGGAACTTTCTACAGTGATAGAGATGGTCCTTATCCAGGCTGGGCTTGGTGACTTGCGCCTGTAATCCCAGCACTTTGGGACTCTGAGGCAGGTGGATCACCTGGTGTCAGGAGTTCAAGACCAGCTTGGCCAACATGGAGAAACCTGGTCTCTACTAAAACTTCAAAATTAGCCAGGCATGGTGGTGGGTGCCTTTAATCTCAGCTGCTTGAGAGGCTGAGGCACAAGAATCACTTGAACCCGGGAGGTGGAGGTTGCAGTGAGCTGAGATTACGCCACTGCACTCTGGCCTAGGAAACAGAGCGAGACTCTTGTCTCAAAAAACAAAACAAAAAGCAAGAAAGAAAGTGGTTCTTACCTGTACTCTCCAATACAGAGGCCACTGGTCACACATGGCTATGCAATACTCAATGAGGCTAGTGTGACTGAGGAATGCAATTTTCATGTAATTTATTGAAATGTAAACAACCTAATGTGGCTGGTGGCTTCTGGATTGGACAGCACCGCTCTGCACATATACAGGCCAATTTGCATGTCTGTATTTTTAACTTTATTTCTTCTTTCTGTCTTCCCTACCCCCCGCCCCCAGCAAGGCAGCCTGTTGTACACACGGTTTTGTGTTTTTGAGACAGGGTTTCCCTCCGGACACTCAGGCTGGAGTACAGTGGCACGCTGTTGGCTCACTACAACCTGCGCCTCCTGGGCTCAAGTGATTCTCCTGCCTCAACCTCCTGAGTAATCGGGATTACAGGTGTGCACCACCACACCTGGCTAATTTTCATATTTTTTAGTAGAGACGAGGTTTTGGGTCACAATCAAGTGACCCACTCCCTTTGGCCTCCCGAAGTGCTGGGATTATAGGTGTGAGCCACTGCACACAGCTTGTACACGCTGTTCTGCATCTTGCTTTATACGTTGGGGAGTGTCAGACGTCAGCATCTTTCGTTCATCCTCTGGGACTGGTCAAATCCCCCTGAGAAAACTCCTCCAACCTCCTGGCTGGGGGTGAAGGGCAGGCTGCCAGCTGTGGGAGCCACACCAGGGCAGAGGCAGGGAGCTGGCAGGCATTCAGTCCACAAGTTGCATTCAGTCCCCGGAGAGGGGAAATGGGATTCAGAGGTCTGGCTGCTGCTGAAACAGCCCTCAGTTAATCTTTATTTTCCCTTGCGCAAAACTGGCCCGGTGCTGCCAGCTCCTTTGGAGGACTTTGCTACCGGTTCTTAGCATCCCCCAATTGCTGGCTTAGGATTCATGGGTTTTGTGGGGGGGGAGGGTTGGAATAAGCATGTCTGTCTACTTTCCTGTTTCCAAAGTTCTGTCCCTGTCACATTGCCTGTCTTTAAAGAAAAAAGCCATTTAAAAACTAGATGTACTTGAGGTTCAAGAAAGAAACTAGAGAGGGATTCAATCCATCATTTTACACAGAAGTTTCACCTTTTTTTACTTATAAAATCTGCTGAAAGAGTTCAATATTATTAATGTATTCATATATAATGCTAATATAACAATATAATGTAATAATTACTGTGATATTAATATTATAATATGTAATTCATATTATAATATGTAATACTAATACAATAGGTGTAATGGCTCACATCTGTAATTCCAGCACTTTGGGAGGCCAAAACGAGAGGATCACTTGAGCCCAGGAGTTCAAGACCAGCCTGGCCAACATAATGATCCCCTGTCTCTACAAAAAATGAAAAAAATTCAGGCATAGTAGCATGCATCTGTAGTCCCAGCTACTCGGGAGGCTGAGGTATGAGGGTTGCTTGAGCCCAGGAGCTTGAGGCTGCGGTATGCTATGATCACACCACTGCACTCCAGCCTTGACAACCGGGTGAGACCCTTTCTCAAAATAAATAAATAAATAAAGAGCTTTAAATTTTCATCGCAGGGCTGGGCGCGGTGGCTCAAACCTGTTATCGCAGCACTTTGGGAGGCTGAGGCAGGCAGATCACCTGAGGTTGGGAGTTCAAAAGCAGCCCAACCAACATGGAGAAACCCCATCTCTACTAAAAATACAAAATTAGCCAGGCGTGGTGGTACATACCTGTTATTCCAGCTACTCTGGAGGCTGAGGCAGGAGAATCACTTGAACTCAGGAGGCAGATGTTGTGGTGAGCTGAGATCATGCCATTGCACTCCAGCCTGGGCAACAAGAGCAAAACTCCACGTCAAAAAAAAAAAAGTTTCATCCCAATCCTAGTCAAGCAACAATCAAATGGTCTTTGTACTTCCCAGCAGTTTTCCAAAGGAAGGATTATTTTGTGAAAAGTGCCTGACACTTCCTGAGTTGGGGTTGCTCTCTGGATCTTTGGAGGGGGTCAGACAAAAAGGATGTGCCCAAATTATGGGCAAGATTGTTGACACCTTTTTTTTTTTTTTTAGACGGAGTCTTGCTCTGTCACCAGGCTGGAGTGCAGTGGTGCGATCTTGGCTCACTGTAATCTCTGTCTCCCAAGTTCAAGCGATTTCCCTGCCTCAGACTCCTGAGTAGCTGGGACTACAGGCGTGTGCCACCAGGCCTGGCTAATTTTTGTTTTGTTTTGTTTTGAGAGAGTCTCGCTCTGTCACCCAGGCTGGATGGAGTGCAGCGGCAGGATCTTGGCTCACTGCAACCTAATTTTTGTATTTTTAATAAAGACGGGGGGGGGGTGTTCACAATATTGGCCAGCCTGGTCTCGAACTCCCGACCTAAAGTGATCCGCCCGCCTCGGTCTCCCAAAATGCTGGGATTACAGGCGTGAACCACCGCGAGAGTCTGTGTTTTTTACCATTTCCCTGCACTGCCCCCTGCTGCTCAAAAGAATAAATGCATATGCAGGCAAGAATGAATGAGTTCCCATTTCCGGAGAAGGGGAAACCGAGGTCGAGGAGCTGGGTGGGGAGACCCCAGCATCCTCTGACCTCTTTCCTTACCTCCCTGCCCCCGCCCGCAGGTGAAGCTGGTGTTCGTGGAGGACCAGGCGGTGGTGGAGACAGTGTTCTTCCTGACCTCGCGCACCAGGGCGCTGCTGCGGCGCTTCCCGCGCATGCTGCTGGTGGACCGGCTGCCGGGGCTGCAGGGCGCGCTGGATCTGCTGGCCGTGCTGTGCGTGGACGGCGCGGGCCGTGCGCGCCAGGCTGCCTGTTGCGTGGCGCGCCCGGGCACGCCGAGCCTGCTGCGTTTCGCGCTCGCGTCGCTGCTGCAGAGTGCGCCAGACGTCAAAGGCCGCGTGCGCTGCCTCACCGCCGGGCCGGAGGTGGCGGCACAGCTGCCTGCGGTGCGCCAGCTGCTGCCCTGCGCGCGCGTGCAGATCTGCCGCGCGCAGGGCCTGGAGACGCTTTTCAGCAAGGCGCAGGAGCTGGGCGGCGCTGGCCGCGAGGACCCGGGCCTGTGGTCGCGCCTGTGCCGCTTGGCTGGAGCATCGTCGCCCGCCGCCTACGACGAGGCGCTGGCCGAGCTGCACGCCCACGGCCCGGCCGCCTTCGTCGACTACTTCGAGCGCAACTGGGAGCCCCGCCGCGACATGTGGGTCCGCTTCCGCGCCTTCGAGGCGGCCCGGGACCTGGACGCGTGCGCTCTGGTGCGAGGCCACCGCAGGCGACTGCTGCGCCGTCTCAGCCCCTCGCGTGGCGTGGCTCAGTGCCTTCGGGACCTGGTGGCCATGCAGTGGGCCGACGCGGCCGGGGAGGCGGCGCCCGAGGGCCCCGATGGCGGGGGGCTGTGGCTGGAGGGTGAGCCGGGGAGGGGGGCCCAGGTGGAGAACGAGAGGGTGAGGCGCCTGGAGACAGGCGACTGGGGAGGGGTTCCAGAAGAAGGAAGTATTTGGAGGGGAGCCGAGATGGAGAAGGAGTGGGCCAGAGAACTGGAAACCAGAGACTGGGGCGGGGCTCCGTTAGAAGGTGAGAAGGGGAGGGCGCTGCAGATCAGAGACTGGAGAGGGGGCCAGCTGGAGAATCAGAAGCCCAGGGGACTGGAAGGGATTGTCTGGAGAGGGTCCCAGTTGGAGAAAGGGCACCTGAGAGGGCCAGAGATTAGAGACTGGAGGGGGCCCCAGTTGGAGGGTGAGAAAGATTGGAGACTGGAAGGTTATGTCTGCAGGGGGGCCCAGTTGGAGGACCAGGCACTAAGAGGATTGGAAAGGTATCCCTGGAGGGGGGCCCAGTTGGAGGATCGCAGGAGTAAGGTGCTGGAGACCACCAACCAGAGGGGGACCCAGTTTGACTATGAGAGGGCCAGGAGTCTTGAAGGAAGCCCCTGGAGAGGGGCACAGCTGCACGATGATAGGGCAGGGGGGCTGAGAACTGGAGAATGGAAGGGGCCACAGTTGGACTTAGAGAATGGTAGGGGACTGGAGGTCAGAAACTTGAGGGGGATCCCTTTGGAGAAGTCCCTGGAGTTGGCCTCTGAGAACGGAGACCAAAGGGGCCCCCAGTGTGAAGATGAGAGGAGAGGGCCAGAGATGGCAGAAGAGAGGGGAGCGAGGGTGGGGGCCAAAAGAAGAAGGGGCCTGGAGGAGGTCGTTCTGGTTCAGCTGGGGGACACGAGGGTCATGGGCGTGGAGAATGGAGATGGAGGGGGAGCCCGGTCCCTGGGCCCCAAGAGCCGAGCTGGACAAGGGATGGAGTGGGGAAACACAGGAGGGCGGTGTCTCGGGCTGGGGAATGGAGTTGTGTGTGGTTCCCCAGTGGGGACTGTATTGGAAGGCAGCCCAGAATGGGCAGCGGCGAGGAGTGAACACCTGGCTGCAGGTGAGTGCCTGCAGGAAGGAGGTGAAGACGGCCCCAGGGAACCAAAGAGGCTTTGCCGGCCCACCCTCCCACAAGAGGAGGAGGTGGACTGGGAACCCCTGGCCAAATTCCGAGCAGCCTGTGGGCCTGAGCTGGCAGACCTGGTGGCTGAGGAGTTGGCCTTCGCTAGGCAGCATGGGACCCGGGGTTTCCACTGGACCGGAGCTGGCTTTGCCCTTAAGGATGGCACCTCGGACTTCTTCCTGGATGGGGCCCTGACACGCTGCAGCTGCTCAATCCACGCCGCCCGCCGTCTGCCCTGCAGACACCTCTTTGCAGCGCGCCTCCTCACTGGGGCAGCCTTATTCCACATGGACCTGCTCAGGGATTGCTGGGGGAGAGCTCCAGAGCCCTGACACTTCATGCCTCTGCCCACCACCCTCCAACGGGAGGGTGGGGGGGCATTCTTCGATCCCAAAGATAATAGGGCTGAGGCCAAGGAGACTGCTGCAGTCCCCCTGGCTACCTCCTGGGTCATCCAGGGACCTCATGGCAGTTTGCCTCTCTGAGTCCAAGGGCAAGCTGACAGTGGTCTCTGAGGTCCCAGAACCACAGCTGGGGAAGTTGTTGATGGCCGGGGCGGATGCTGAGGGCTTCCCTCTGGAGAGGAAGTGTGTGATGAGAGGTGTAGACAGGGTCAGGCTGGGGCAGAAGGAAGGAAAGGGGCACAGCTGGGGGGAGGGTGAGGAAGCAATGACAGGGGGAGTGTCTGGCAAGAGGAGACTGGCCAGTCTAGGGAGTGCCGAGGGTGAGGGGGGAAAGTGAGAAAGTATGCAAGACAGATGAAGGAGGGAGGTCAGCAAGAAAGGATAGAAGGGGGAGCCAGAAATGGAGGAGAGAGAGGACAAGCAAAGTGGCAGAAATGAAGATGTGGAAAAGCTGGGGGAGCAGGAGAGGAAGGGACGGGATGTAGGAAGGGGAAGAAAAAACAGAGGAGACAAAGGAAATGTGTGGGAGATGGGCAGAGAAGAAATGGATCGGGGGTGCTTTTGCTGTTTCTCCAAGACCTGACACTTGGACCACCTTCGCCTTCTGAAGAGAGTAGGGAGGGCACTGGGAGTCAGGAGAGTCTCCAGCAGGGGAGGGGAATTATTTGGACTATTGTGCTTCAGAATTGGAATAAAACAATCTTATTTTGGTTTCCATGATGAGTTCTTGGCTTCTGGGCTTGGGGAGTCGCAGATCCAGGGAATGGTTTAGATGGCCCAGCGTTCCTTCATTCCTTCTACCAACAAGGCCTCCTGGGGTTAGATGAATAGAGGAGCCACAATGAATTCATCTCCACAGCAACTCAAGCTTCATCCTCCATCATCTGGACCAGGGCCTCCCAGTGGCAACTTCTTGACATGAGTCAATTCTGCCTTCAAATGACTGACTCATGCCAAATGTCCTGGCCACAGAATGGGCATGGGACCCAGTCCTGGCCAACGAATCTGCTCAGGTTGAGGTGGGAGGCTTCTTTTTCTATTTTTGTAGAGACAGGGTCTTGCTATGTTGCTCAGGCTTGCCTTCAACTTGACTCAAGCTATCCTCCTGCCACAGCCTCCCAAAGTGCTGGGATTACAGGTGTGAGCCACTGTGCTCAGCCTAGGAGGCCTTTTTTCCCTGATTTCATTCTTTCTTTTCTTTTTCTTTTCTTTTTTTTTTTTTTTTTTTGAAATGGAGTCTCGCTCTGTCACCAGGCTGGAATGCAGTGGCCTGATCTCGGCTCACTGCTGCCTCCAACCTCCCAGGTTCAAGTGATTCTCATGCCTCAGCAGCCCAAGTAGTTGAGATTACAGCTATGTGCCACCACCACTAGCTAATTTTTGTGTTTTCAGTAGAGTTGGGGTTTCACCATGTTTGCCAGGCTGGTCTCGAACTCTGGACCTCAGGTGATCTGCTCGCCCGCCTGGGATGACCGGCGTGAGCCACAGTGCCTGGCCCAGGAGGCTTCTAATAAAGGTTCTCTTGTTCCTAAGAAGACCTAGCATGACATGATCAGGCCTAGACCTGCTGCTGACGACTTTGGCATGGTGTGATAATGAAGTCCACACTGAGGATGACAGAGCTGAGATGAAGACAATCTGGATCCTTCCTTGCCTAAGTTGAGTCTCTGGACTCTGCTCTACCATGGGGCTTCTTCAGCAAAATATATATATTTTGTTAGAGACTTGGTCTCACTCTGGGGAAGAAAGAAAGGAAAGGAAAGGAAAAAAGAGAAAGAGAGATGAAAGAAAGAAAAGAAAGGGAGAGAAAGAAGAAAAGAAAGAGAAAAGAAAAAGACAAAAAGAAGAGAGAAAAGAAAAAAGAAGAAAGAAAGAGGGCCGGGTGTGGTGGCTCAAGCCTGTGATCCCAGCACTTTGGGAGGCCGAGGCGGATGGATCACGAGGTCAAGAGATCAAGACCATCCTGGTCAACAAGGTGAAACCCATCTCTACTAAAAATACAAAATTAGCTGGGCATGGTGGCGCGTGCCTGTAGTCCCAGCTACTCAGGAGGCTGAGGCAGGAGAATTGCTTGAACCCAGGAGCTGGAGGTTGCAGTGAGCCGAGATTGCACCATTGCACTCCAGCCTGGGTAACGAGTGAAACTCCATTTCAAAAAAAAAAAAAGTAAGAGAGAAAAAAAAGAGAAAGGAAGGAAGGAAGAAGGAAAGAAAGGAAGGAAGGAGGTAGGGAGGGAGGGAGAGATTCTGGGGAGTCAAACACAACAGCAACTCAATGCAGACCCAATCCAAAACTTCTCCACGTGTCTGTTTTGTCATTAGATTCTTAGACGCGGGATATCTGGTTAATGATGGGAAACTGATTTAATTCATTAATTCATTCATCAAATAACACACAGAGCCCTGGGGTGGAAAAGAGCTCAGCCCATAAGATAAGAGAAGATGGGCCACTGTAGATGGGTCAGCGTGCGAGAGAGGGAGAGATGTGGATAGTGAGATCAGCAAGCCCTTAAAGATAGAAGATGAGGTGAGTGTTTATCCTAGGAGATATGCGAAGCCTTCAAAAGGTTTTAAGCAGAGAGTGGCTTGATTGGATATACGTTGGAATATCCACCTCCCCTCCTTCAGAAGCTTTGCTGTGACAAATGGGTTGGATGAGTCCAGAGCAGGAAGAGATGCATGTGACCATAAACAAACAAATACGAATAAATTAAAAAACAGGCAGAAAGTTCTTCATAGAACTGGGCCTTGAAGAATGTGTTTGCCAGCGAAAGAGAATGATGAAGTACGTTCCTGTTGGAGGGAACTGCAGGAATCACAGTATTTTGCCCTTCAGGAAGGCAAGAGGAAATTAAAGCTTGGTGACCCTTGACCCTCTCCATATGCCTCACATGTCCAGCTCACAAGCGTCAATTCAAGTTTAGCCTAAAGCTGCCTCCTTACGTGTTTTAAGTTTGGCCTGAAGGGTTTTCTGTACATCGTGAACTGTAACAAGGGAGGTGTAAACCGGAGGTGAACCTACACTTGTGACAATCTCTGAGTATTGGGCAATCACATGGAGCCAACGGGTCTAATTGTGTTCAAATAAGGTAAACACTGAACTGTAATCACTGCAGCTGTGTCTGTACCTCACTTCCGTTTTCTGTATGTCACCTTTTTCTGTCCACAAATCTTCCACCACATGGCTGTGCTGGAGTTTTCAGCCTACTCTGGCTCAAGGCTGCCTGATTTGTGAATCTTTCACGGCTCAATTAAATTCTTATTTATTTTGAGATGGAATCTCGCTCTGTTGCCTGGGCTGCAGTGCAGTGGCATGATCTCAGCTCACCACAAACTCCGTCCCCTGTGTTCAAGTGATTCTCATGCCTCAGCCTTCCCAGTAGCTAGGATTACAGACACCCACCACCACACCCGGCTAATTTTTTGTATTTTAGTAGAGACGGGGTTTCATCATGTTGACCAGGCTGTTCTTCAACTCCTGACTTGAAGCCATCTGCCCTCCTCAGCTTCCCAAAGTACTGGGAGTACAGGCGTGAGCCACCGCGCCCGGCCAATTCAACTTCTTCACATTTAATTGGGCTGAAGTTTTTCTTTTATCACAAGTTAATCCCTCAGGCCCCTGCTCAAATGCCACCTCCCCCTGAAAGCCATCCCTAAGTCGTCTCTCTAAAGAGCCACCCCAGCCCCTTTCTTTGCTTTATCCTTCACAGCACCTATCACTACCTGAAATTATGCCACACAGCTATTTACCAACTTGGCATTGTGGTTAAGCTTATCAAGTATGAAGCCAGACTGCTTGGGTTCAAATCCCAGCGCCACTACTTCCTTGCCATGTGACCATCATGTTCAGCCTATGTTACAGTTTAGGGGTCATAATAGTACCTGTCTCATAGGGCTTTGAGAGGAAATGTGTGCACCAATATTCTAACGTTGCCCGAATTTCCGTTTTCCCCAAAGCAGCCCAGTTACGTATTAACATACTGTTCTTTCCAGTAACCTTTGTTCACCATTGTTATGTCAATCTTTTCCCGCCAAAACGTAAGCTCTATTTTGTTTTCCTTTGTAACCCCAGTGACTAGAACAATGCCTGTTGCAAAGTAAGCTTTGAGTTAAAAAAAAAAAAAAGATGAAAGTGAAAATGACAGGCTGCCTAGCAGAACTGGCGCTTCACTGTTGCTATGGTGGCGATCCAGTCTGCAGGAAGATCCCAGCTTCCATAACCTTGTCCCTACCTCCATCCGGCTCACCCATTGGCCACCTGTATGTCCCGCTGTAGCAGCCAGAAAACTGCAACTCCCAGCAGGCTGAGCGCCACCAGCACTTTCGCGCCTAGTCCCTTTGCTAAGAGTGAGCGCCTGCGCAGTAGAATCCACGGTCCCAGAGCTCCATCTGAGCATGTGCAGGCGGCGAGGTGTTTCTTTTGCCGGCTGGCGGGAAAGGAGTGGGAAGGACCCAGTTACAAGCTCAGCTCGGCTCTCCTTTTCTAGAGAGTCTGGGCACCGGGGCTGCCAACTCGGGGTGACGAGTAGGGGCGGGAAACCTGCTTTTGTCTTCATGGTTACCAGCCGCTCAGCGCGCTGGAGGAAGATTCAAAGTTTGGCGTTGCCGCGGTAACCCTGGATTGGAAGGGGACAGGGATCAGAGACCTCGCGGGAGAAATTAGACTTAACAGCCTGGGAACTGGTGGGACGGAGAGCGTGCCGAAGGAATCAGTGATATTAGGAGAATTGGGATGTTTTGAATGAGAGGAATGTTTTGATGAATTCCTATGTAATAGAGAGATTTGTGGGAGATCATTGAATCGATGTCACTAGGTACTTGGGGCGCTCAAGGGAAATGCAGTAGGAAAATTGGAGTGTTAAGCTCATTTGCTATTCTGCAGCTATTTATAGAACTCCTTCTCTAAGCCTGGCACGGTCAGATGTTGACAGTACTGGTGAATTGGACAGATGTGACTACAGAGAGAACTGGGGTTTCATGGAGCAGGGGAGGTAGAGGAAAAGTGGACTCTTGTCCTCTATGGGAGCGACTGGGAGGCAATTGGGAAGAACTGGAGCTATAAGGAGAAGCTGGAGGTTTTATAAGGGAATTGAGGTATTATATAAGTTAATTCTGTTACTAATTATAGAAAGCCAACTCAGTAGCAGCCTCTAGGAAGCACTGGGGATTCCTTAATATGCAAAGGGATTTAGGGATAGGGTTACCAGATTTAGGGGGAAAGCAATGCCCAGTTACATTCTAATTTCAGGAAATGCATAATACGGTAGTTACTCTCTGTTTATCAGAAATTCAAATTTAGCTGGGCATTCTGTATTTCATTTGGCAACTCTCATTATGGGTACTTTGTTTGTGAAGAGTGGGTTATTATAGGGGACACAGGTATTATAGAGTACTTGGGTTGTATGAGAAGCTACGGTAGTCAGGAAAAGTCAGTGTTGAAGCCAGCACTAAGAACAGCACTTCGGTGGCTCAAGCCTGTAATCCCAGCACTTTGGGAGGTCGAGGCGGGTGGATCACGAGGTCAAGAGATCGAGACCATCCTGGTCAACATGGTGAAACCCCGTCTCTACTAAAAATACAAAAAATTAGCTGGGCATGGTGGTGCGTGCCTGTAGTCCCAGCTACTCAGGAGGCTGAGGCAGGAGAATTGCCTGAACCCAGGAGGCGGAGGTTGCGGTGAGCCGAGATCGTGCCATTGCACTCCAGCCTGGGTAACAAGAGCGAAACTCTGTCTCAAAAAAAAACAAAAAACAAAAAAACAGCACTTACGGCGGGACACGGTAGCTCACGCCTATAATCCCAGCACTTTGGGAGGTGGAGGTGGGCGGATCATGAGGTCAAGAGATTGAGGCCATCCTGGCTGACGTGGTGAAAACCCGTCTCCACTAAATATACAAAAAAAAAAAAAAAATTAGCTGGGTGTGGTGGTGTGCGCTTGTAGGCACAGCTACTTGGGAGGCTGAGGCAGGAGAATCACTTGAACCCAGGAGACGGAGGTTACATTGAGCTGAGATTGTGCCACTGCACTCCAGCCTGGGCAACAGAGTGAAACTCCATCTCAAAAACAAACAAACAAAAAACCTAAAAAACGCTGCAATCTGGGGCTCTTGAGCCACTTGCTCAAGCCCACTCCTATTCTGTGGAGCATCCTTTTGGTTCAATAAATCTGTGCTTTTGTTACTCCACTCTTTTGCTGGTTTGTGATTTTGTTCAATTCTTTGTTCAACACGTCAAGAACCCTGACAACTCAGTCAAGACCTTCCATACAGTAACATCATCATTGCAGAAAGTTGACGTGTGGGGTGACAAGTGTGGAGGCTTCCTGGTTCCCAACTGTTCAACTTCATCTCTTACCAACCGCCCTCGTACTTCCTCTGCCTCACCCCCAGCCCTCTCCCTGTTCCCCACACAAGCCAATCTTGATCCAATCTCATCCTGACTCTTAACATCTGTTTGGAATGTCCACCCAGCCCTTTACATGGCAGGTCTAACCGTCACCACCCAATGTTGGGGTTCACTCGGGGTGGCTAGCAAAGTATTAGGGAAATATTAGGGAAAGTTATGTAGTCTCAAACCTTTTGGAAGTCCGAAAGGTTTTATTAGAACAGGCTGAAGGCAGCCAGTCCATTATGTTAGGGAAAATATAGGGACAATAAGAGGCTTCCCCAGTGATGTCTGTTGACCCCACATCCCTTTGTTTCTACTCTAATTTGTTTGCTTATGTAAACTTTGTGCTGGATGGTCCTCTCAGGGGAAGATCAAAAGGGAGTTAGCTGTTAATAGTGTTTACTCTGGGCCCCAGAACCTAAAGGTTTTAACATGTGTAAAACCACTCTTTTAAACATGTTAATTATCCATAAGCATGTTGACTTTTAACCTCTGTTATGAAATTGATACTGAATAAATGAGAGGATGTGGAGAGGGTCTTGGTTGATTGGCCGTGGTTGCCCTTGGAAAGTGGCCGACGACCATCCCTAGCCCACCTGAATCACTGAAATAGGTGTGAGAGTGCATTTATTCCTTCGTCCTGGAGTCAGGGTCTGCAGGACAGACCTCCACAGGTGGTGACTGACGTCTCAGGTGGTGACCCTGACGTGAGTGAGTATTTGTTTCAGAAGACTTACCAGTATCTGTCTTAGTTTGTTTTCTTGTGCTTATAACAGAATACCTGAAATGAGGTAATGTATAAAGAAAAAGAATTTATTTCTTCCAGTTATGGAGCCTGAGATGTCCAGGGTCAGGAGCCACAGGTGGCTTCATGCCAGTGGGGATTCTGCAGTCCTAGGGCAGCACGGGGTGTCACATGGCATGGTGGCTGAGGGTGCTAGCTCAGGTTTTGCTCCCTCTTATTATAAAGCCACCAGTCCCACTCCCATGTAACCCCTTAATTGATTAAACCATGAATGGAGATTAATCCATTCATAAGGGCTCTGCCCTCATGCTCAATCACCTCTTAAATACTCTCACCTCTCAATACTGTCACATGGGGATTAAATTTCTCTTTTTTTTTCTTTTTCTTTCTTTTTTTTTTATTTTTTATTTTTGAGACGGAGTCCTGCTCTGTTGCCCAGGCTGGAGTGCAGTGTTGTGATCTTGGCTCACTGCAACCTCTGCCTCCTGCATTCAAGCAATTCGCCTGCCTCAGCCACATGAGTATCAGGGATTATAGGCATGTGATAACATGCTTGGCTAATTTTTGTATTTTTAGTGCAGATGAGGTTTCACTGTGCTGACCAGGCTGGTCTCAAACTCTTGGCTTCAAGTGATCCACCTTCCTTGGCCTCCTGAAATGCTGGAATTAGATGCATAAGCCACAGTGTCCGGCCAGGATTAAACTTCTTTTTTCTTTTCTTTTTTTTTTTTTTTTGAGATGGAGTTTTGCTCTGTCACCCAGGCTGGAGTGCAGTGGCACAATCTCAGTTCACTGCAACCTCTGCCTCCTGGGTTCAAGCAGTTCTCTGCCTCAGCCTCTCGAGTAGCTTTACAGGTAGAATTACAGGTACCTGCCACCGTGGGTTACCCCCAACATGGTCACTGAGGAAGGAGAGCTATGCAAACCCCAGGCACAATTAGTGCCTGAAGAATATCTTAGTTTATAGTATTATTACTCAGCTATTTCCTTTATATACTCCTTTATATATAACCATATATTATAGAATTAGTGCCTGAAGTATAACTTACTGCTTACATATATCTAGCTTATATAATCATACTTAGTACTTATATCTAGCATACTTAGTTCCATATACTCTTTCTATATAATCATATAACAGATGTAGTCAGAGCTGTACTGACACATTTAGTGCTGATTTATATAATCCTTCTATATAACCATATAGTAGTTTGTAGTAGGAGGAATGCCTAGAGCAGTCACAAAGTGGAAGCAGTACATGGGAAAATAGCCAGACCAGGACGAGAACCAAAGACCCAGGCAGTGAGTTAAAGGTGCACAGAGCAGGGATCTAGAACACAGAACAGTGTGTGGGGAGGTGGGCAAATCTAAGACAAAGTCTCCCAGAGGAAGCAATTATGCTGAAATTAAAGGACATGGGAGTATCCAGGAAAAGAGGCCATGAGGGGAATCCCAGATACAAAATAAAAAACCGAAAAGTCATGATTGCCGGGTGCGGTGTGTCACAACTGTAATCCCAGCACTCCAAGGCAGGTGGATCACCTGAGGTCAGGAGTTTGAGCCCAGCCTGACAGACATGGAGAAACCCCGTCTCTACTAAAAAATTAGCTGGGCACGGTGGTGCACACCAGTAATCCCAGCTACTTGGCAGGCTGAGGCAGAAGAATCACTTGAAAGCAGGAAGAGGAGGTTGCAGTGAGCCCAGATCACCCCAATAGCACAAGAGGTTAAAGATTAAAGGACAGGTTCTGAAGTCTAAAGCAAATACTGTTGATGGGTAATATCCCTGTTCACAAATCTTCCACCACATGGCTGTGCTGGAGTTTCAGCCTACTCTGGCTCAAGGCTGCCTGATTCGTGAATCTTTCACGGCTCAATTAAACTCTGTTTATTTATTTTGAGAAATATTTAAAAATTACGTATCCATGGAGTCTCACTCTGTTGCCTAGGCTGGAGTGCAGTAGCGTGATCTCAGCTCACCACAACAACCTCCACCTCCTGTGTTCAAGTAATTCTTTCTCATGCCTCAGCCTTCCCAGTAGCTGGGATTACAGGCACCCACCACCACACCTGGCTAATTTTTTGTATTTTAGTAGAGACGGGGTTTCATCATGTTGATGTCTGAAGTTTTTCTTTTATCAGAAGTCACATCAATCCCTCAGGTAATATCCTTGGTTGATCTCTCCCCCAAAAAGCCATCCGGAATGATCAAAGGTTAATTTTATAGGACTACATGAGTAGTTGGTTTATAAATTATTATAAACCAACAGCTGTAAGAAATCTATAAATCTTCAAATACTTTTAAAAGAAAGAAAGAAAGAAGTAAATCCACACACCTATGGTGAAATAATTTTTGACATGGATGCCAGGATAATTCAATGAGGATAAAACACTCTTCAGCAAATGGGGCTATAACAGCTGGATATCCACATGCAAAGAATGGAGTTGGACATCATGATGCTTAATATTAAGTGTTGACTTGATTGGACCAAAATATGCAAAGTATTGTTCCTGGGTGTGTCTGTGAGGGTGCT
The DNA here is from genome assembly GCA_031835075.1 of Saguinus oedipus. Classification (NCBI taxonomy): domain Eukaryota; kingdom Metazoa; phylum Chordata; class Mammalia; order Primates; family Cebidae; genus Saguinus; species Saguinus oedipus. Next base: position 49,261,171 of record CM063187.1, on the reverse strand, counting down.
GCCAAAGGAGATGAACATTTCAGTCAGTGGGCTGGGAGAGGCAGACCCACCCTCAATCTGGGTGGGCACCATCTGATCAGTAACCAGCAGGGTAGGAATAAAGCACGCAAAAGAAGGGCAGTCTTGCCAAGTCTCCCGGCCTTCATTTTTCACTGGTGCTGGATGCCTCCAGCCCACAAATATCAGACTCCAAGTTCTGCAACTTTTGAACTCTTGGACTTAACATCAAATGGTTTGCCAGGTGCTCAGGCCTTTGGCCACACACTGAAGGCTGCCCTGTTGGCTCCCCTACTTTTGAGGGTTGGGGACTTGGACTGATCCACCACTGGCTTCCTTGCTCCTCAACTTGCAGACAGCCTATCATGGGACTTTTCCTTGCAATCGTGTGAGTCAATTCTCCTTAATAAACTTCCTTTTATATACCTATATTCCATTAGTTCTGTCCTTCTAGAGAACACCGACTAAAAGAGATATTCACACACACAATAACATGCATACAGTAACACACAACGACAGATATAACACGTACAATAATTTAAAATGGATCAAATGTTCAAATCTCAGAGCTAAAACTGTACTCTCATCTAGGTAAATTTCCATGACCTTGGATTTGGCAACTGTTTGATACCACATCAAAATCACACACTGCTAAAAAAAAAAGACAAATTGGACTTTGTTGGAATGAAAACTATTTTGTACATCAAAAGACATTACTGAGCAAGTAGAAAGCAAGCCTTCAGAATCCGAGAAAATATTTAAAAATTACGTATCCAAGGGTCTAATATCCAGAATAAAGAACTACAACTCGGCCAGCTGCGGTAGCTCACCCCTGTAATCTTAGCACTTTGGGAGGTCAAGGCGGGTGGATCGCTTGAAGCCAAGAGTTTGAGACCAGCCTGGTCAACACAGTGAAACCTCGTCTCTATTAAAAATAAAAAAATTAGCCAGGAGCCAGGCTTGCAGCAGAAGCTCTATACATAGCTGCAGAATAGCAAATGAGATTAACACCCCAATTTTCCTACTGCATTTCCCTTGAGCACCCCAAGTACCTAGTAACATCGATTTCAATGATCTCCCACGAATCTCTTTATTACATAGGAATTCATCAAAACATTCCCTCTCCTTCAAAACATCCCAATTCTCCTAATATCACCCTAATTCCCCCTACTGCAAACTGATTCCTTCGGTACGCTCTCCGTCCCACCAGTTCCCAGGCTGTTAAGTCTAATTTCTCCCGTCGGGTCTCTAATCCCCGTCCCACTCCAATCCAGGGTTACCGTGGCAACGTTAACCTTTGAATCTTCCTCCAGCGCGCTGAGCGGCTCGTAACCATGGAGACCGAAGCAGGTTTCCTGCCCCCACTCCTCACCCCCAGTTGGCAGCCCCGGTGCCCAGACTCTCTGTAAAAGGAGAGCCGAGAGCTCAGCGTGTAACCGGGTCCTCCCCGACTCGTCTCCTCCCCACTCGTCTCCCGCCAGCCGAAAAAGGAAACACCCCGCCGCCTGCACATGCTCAGATGGAGCTCTGGGCCCGTGGAGTCTACTGCGCAGGCGCTCACTCTTAGCAAAGGGACTAGGCGCGAAAGTGCTGGTGGCGCTCAGCCTGCTGGGAGTTGCAGTTTTCTGGCTGCTACAGCGGGACATACAGGTGGCCAATGGGTGAGCCGGATGCAAGTAGGGACAAGGTTATGGAAACTGGGATCTTCCTGCAGACTGGATCGCTATCATAGCAACAGTGAAGCATCGTGAAGCGCCAGTTCTGCTAGGCAGCCTGTCATTTTCATTCTTTCATCTTTTTTTTTTTAAACTCAAAGCTTACTTTGCAACAGGCATTGTTCTAGTCACTGGGGTTACAAAGGAAAACAAAATAGAGCTTACGTTTTGGCGGGAGGAGATTGACATAACAACGGTGAACAAAGGTTACTGGAAAGAACAGTATGTTAATAAGTAACTGGGCTGCTTTGGGGAAAACAGAAATTCAGGCAACGTTAGAACATTGGTGCACACATTTATCCTCTCAAAGCCCTATGAGACAGGTACTATTATGACCCCTAAACTGTAACATAGGCTGAACATGATGGTCACATGGCAAGGAAGTAGTGGCGCTGGGATTTGAACCCAAGCAGTCTGGCTTCATACTTGATAAGCTTAACCACAATGCCAAGTTGGTAAATAGCTGTGTGGCATAATTTCAAGTAGTGATAGGTGCTGTGAAGGATAAAGCAAAGAAAGGGGCTGGGGTGGCTCTTTAGAGAGACGACTTAGGGATGGCTTTCAGGGGGAGGTGGCATTTGAGGGATTGACTTGTGATAAAAGAAAAACTTCAGCCCAATTAAATGTGAAGAAGTTGAATTGGCCGGGCGCGGTGGCTCACGCCTGTACTCCCAGTACTTTGGGAAGCTGAGGAGGGCAGATGGCTTCAAGTCAGGAGTTGAAGAACAGCCTGGTCAACACGATGAAACCCCGTCTCTACTAAAATACAAAAAATTAGCCGGGTGTGGTGGTGGGTGTCTGTAATCCCAGCTACTGGGAAGGCTGAGGCATGAGAATCGCTTGAACACAGGGGACGGAGTTTGTGGTGAGCTGAGATCACGCCACTGCACTGCAGCCCAGGCAACAGAGCGAGACTCCATCTCAAAATAAATAGAGTTTAATTGAGCCATGAAAGATTCACAAATCAGGCAGCCTTGAGCCAGAGTAGGCTGAAAACTCCAGCACAGCCATGTGGTGGAAGATTTGTGGACAGAAAAAGGTGACATACAGAAAATGGAAGTGAGGTACAGACACAGCTGCAGTGATTACAGTTCAGTGTTTGCCTTATTTGAACACAATTAGACCCGTTGGCTCCATATGATTGCCCAAAACTCAGCGATTGGCACAAGTGTAGGTTCACCTCCGGTTTACACCTCCCTTGTTACAGTTCACGATGTACAGAAAACCCTTCAGGCCAAACTTAAAACACGTAAGGAGGCAGCTTTAGGCTAAACTTGAATTGACGCTTGTGAGCTGGACATGTGAGGCATATGGAGAGGGTCAAGGGTCACCAAGCTTTAATTTCCTCTTGCCTTCCTGAAGGGCAAAATACTGTGATTCCTGCAGTTCCCTCCAACAAGAACGTACTTCTTCATTCTCTTTCGCTGGCAAACACATTCTTCAAGGCCCAGTTCTATGAAGAACTTTCTGCCTGTTTTTTAATTTATTTGTATTCGTTTGTTTATGGTCACATGCATCTCTTCCTGCTCTGGACTCATCCAACCCAGTTGTCATAGCAAAGCTTCTGAAGGAGGGGAGGTGGATATTCCAACGTACATTCAATCAAGCCACTCTCTGCTTAAAACCTTTTGAAGGCTTCCCGTATCTCCCAGGATAAACACTCGCCTCATCTTCTCTCTTTAAGGGCTTGCTGATCTCACTATCCACATCTCTCCCTCTCTCACATGCTGACCCATCTACAGTGGCCCATCTTCTCTTATCTTATGGGCTGAGCTCTTTTCCACCCCAGGGCTCTGTGTGCTATTTGATGAATGAATTAACGAATTAAATCAGTTTCCCATCACTAACCAGATATCCCGCATCTGAGAATCTAATGATAAAACAGACACGTGGAGAAGTTTTGGATTGGGTCTGCATTGAATTGCTGTTGTGTTTGAGTCCCCGGAATCCCTCCCTCCCTCCCTACCTCCTTCCTTCCTTTCTTTCCTTCTTTCTTCCTTCCTTCCTTTTTCTTTCTTTCTTTCTTCTTTCTCTTTCTTCTCTCTTTTCTTTCTTCATTCTTTTTTCTTTCTCTTTTCTTTCCTTCTTTCTTTCATTCATTCCTTTCTTCGCCAGAGTGAGACCCTGTCTCTAAAAAAATATACATATATATTTTGCTGAAGAAGCCCATGGTAGAGCAGAGTCCAGAGACTCAACTTAGGCAAGGAAGGATCCAGATTGTCTTCCTCTCAGCTTCGTCATCCTCAGTGTGGACTTCATTATCACACCATGCCAAAGTCGTCAGCAGCAGGTCTAGGCCTGATCATGTCATGCTAGGTCTTCTTAGGAACGAGAGAACCTTTATTAGAAGCCTCCTGGGCCAGGCACTGTGGCTCACGCCGGTCATCCCAGTGGGCAAGCAGATCACCTGAGGTCAGGAGTTCGAGACCAGCCTGGCCAACATGGTGAAACCCCAACTCTACTGAAAATACAAAAACTAACCAGGGGTGGTGGCACACAGCTGTAATCCCAGTTACTCGGGCAGCTGAGGCATGAGAATCACTTGAACCTGGGAGGTTGGAGGTAGCAGTGAGCCGAGATCATGCCACTGCATTCCAGCCTGGTGACAGAGCGAGACTCTATCTCAAAAAAGAAAGAAAGAAATAGAAAAAATAAGCCTCCTAGGCTGAGCACAGTGGCTCACACCTGTATTCCCAGCACTTTGGGAGGCTGTGACAGGAAGATCGCTTGAGTCAAGAAGTTCAAGTCCAGCCTGAGCAACATAGCAAGACCCTGTCTCTACAAAAATATGAAAATAGAAAAAGAAGCCTCCTACCTCAACCTGAGCAGACTTGTTGGCCAGGACTAGGTCCCATGCCCATTCTGTGACCAGGACATTTGGCATGAGTCAGTCATTTGAAGGCAGAATTGACTCATGTCAAGAAGTTGCCACTGGGAGGCCCTGGTCCAGATGATGGAGGATGAAGCTTGAGTTGCTGTGGAGATGAATTCATTGTGGCTCGTCTATCCATCTAGCCCCGGGGTACCACACACGACTCCATTCCCCAGCCCGAGACACCGCCCTCCTGTGTCTCCCCACTCCATCCCTCGTCCAGCTGGGCTCTTGGGGCCCATGGGCCAGGCTCCCCATCCATCTCCATTCTCCACGCCTGTGGCCCTCATGTCCCCCAGCTGGACCAGAACGACCTCCAGGCCCCTTCTTCTTTTGGCCCCCACCCTCGCTCCTCTCTCTTCTGCCATCTCCAGCCCTCTCCTCTCATCTTCACACTGGGGGCCCCTTTGGTCTCCGTTCTCAGAGGCCAACTCCAGGGACTTCTCCAAAGGGATCCCCCTCAAGTTTCTGACCACCAACCCCCTCCCCTTCTCTACATCCCACTGTGGCCCCTTCCATTCTCCAGTTCTCAGCGCCCCCCTGCCCTATCATCGTGCAGCTGTGCCCCTCTCCAGGGGCTTCCTTCAAGACTCCTGGCCCTCTCATAGTCAAACTGGGTCCCCCTCTGGTTGGTGGTCTCCAGCACCCTACTCCTGCGATCCTCCAACTGGGCCCCCCTCCAGGGATACCTTTCCAATCCTCTTAGTGCCTGGTCCTCCAACTGGGCCCCCCTGCAGACATAACCTTCCAGTCTCAATCTTTCTCACCCTCCAACTGGGGCCCCCTCCAGTCTCTAATCTCTGGCCCTCTCAGGTGCCCTTTCTCCAACTGGAACCCTCTCCAGACAATCCCTTCCAGTCCCCTGGGCTTCTGATTCTCCAGCTGGCCCCCTCTCCAGTCTCTGAGCTGCAGCGCCCTCCCCTTCTCACCTTCTAACGGAGCCCCGCCCCAGTCTCTGGTTTCCAGTCCTCTGGCCCACTCCTTCTCCATCTTGGTTCCCCTCCAAATACTTCCTTCTTCTGGAACCCCTCCCCAGTCGCCTGTCTCCAGGCGCCTCACCCTCTCGTTCTCCACCTGGGCCCCCCTCCCCGGCTCACCCTCCAGCCACAGCCCCCCGCCATCGGGGCCCTCGGGCGCCGCCTCCCCGGCCGCGTCGGCCCACTGCATGGCCACCAGGTCCCGAAGGCACTGAGCCACGCCACGCGAGGGGCTGAGACGGCGCAGCAGTCGCCTGCGGTGGCCTCGCACCAGGGCGCACGCGTCCAGGTCCCGGGCCGCCTCGAAGGCGCGGAAGCGGACCCACATGTCGCGGCGGGGCTCCCAGTTGCGCTCGAAGTAGTCGACGAAGGCGGCCGGGCCGTGGGCGTGCAGCTCGGCCAGCGCCTCGTCGTAGGCGGCGGGCGACGATGCTCCAGCCAGGCGGCACGGGCGCGACCACAGGCCCTGGTCCTCGCGGCCAGCGCCGCGCAGCTCCTGCGCCTTGCTGAAGAGGGTTTCCAGGCCCTGCGCTCGGCAGATATGCACCCGCGCGCAGGGCAGCAGCTGGCGCACCGCAGGCAGCTGTGCCGCCACCTCCGGCCCGGCGGTGAGGCAGCGCACGCGGCCTTTGACGTCTGGCGCACTCTGCAGCAGCGACGCGAGCGCGAAACGCAGCAGGCTCGGCGTGCCCGGGCGCGCCACGCAACAGGCAGCCTGGCGCGCACGGCCCGCGCCGTCCACGCACAGCACGGCCAGCAGATCCAGCGCGCCCTGCAGCCCCGGCAGCCGGTCCACCAGCAGCATGCGCGGGAAGCGCGGCAGCAGCGCCCTGGTGCGCGAGGTCAGGAAGAACACTGTCTCCACCACCGCCTGGTCCTCCACGAACACCAGCTTCACCTGCGGGCGGGGGCAGGGAGGTAAGGAAAGAGGTCAGAGGATGCTGGGGTCTCCCCACCCAGCTCCTCGACCTCGGTTTCCCCTTCTCCGGAAAAGGGAACTCATTCATTCTTGCCTGCATATGCATTTATTCTTTTGAGCGGCAGGGGGCAGTGCAGGGAAATGGTAAAAAACACAGACTCTCGCGGTGGTTCACGCCTGTAATCCCAGCATTTTGGGAGACCGAGGCATGCGGATCACTTTAGGTCAGGAGTTTGAGACAGCCTGGCCAATATGGTGAAACAGTGAGCAAATTTTCTTTTTCTTTCTTTTTCTTTTTTTTTGAGACAGAGTCTCACTTTGTCAGCCAGGCTGGAGTGCAATGGTGCAATCATAGCTCACTGTAGCCTCGAACTCCTGGGCTCAAGCAATTCTCCTATCTCAATCTTTGGAACAGCTGGGAGTACAAGTGTGTGCCACCATGCAAGGCTAATTTTTGTTTTAGTTTATATATATATACAAGGTCTCTGTATGTTGCTCAGGCTGGTCTCAAACTCCTGGGCTCAAGCAATCCTCCCACCTCAGCCTCCCCAAAGCCCTGGGACTACAGACATGAGCAGCGCATCCGGCCTCTAATCCCCATTTTAAAAATGCACCTTCCAGTTCCACTCTGGGGATAAAGGAGTCACAGAGCCTGACTTTGGCTCTCCCCACCCATATCATTCAAGCCAGATGGGGAGGCAGGGACAGCTCTGATCCCTCCCCAACCCGGGTGGAGATTTCCAGCCCAGCTGTCACAGCTCTAAGACACAGGGACCAAGAGAGAAGCCAGGAGAGGCAGGAAGAGGTGGCAAAGGAGTGCTAGAGAAGATAAGGAGGCTGAGCTCCAACAGGGAGCAGGGAGGAGGGGCATCTTGAGACTGGTGCCTTGCGAGCTCCACCCCACCCCTCCATGCAGTTTCCCATGGGCCCCGCCTGCATCTTCTTGAGGAAAGGCATCGCTGAGAAACAGAAGGTGAGGTGGGGAGTGAAGGGGAAGGGTTGTGGGCAGGGCAAGGGGACCAGGGGTGTGCGACAAAGAAGGGGACATGATGGTGCTACAGAAGCAGGGGAACAGGTGGATAGAGCATGAACTGAGAAGGTACAAGAATTCCAAGGATCCTCATGGAGTCATGTAAGCCAGTGAAATAAATGGGTGGGGGTAAAATCAGAAGTCAGGAGCAAAGAGAAGGAGAGAAAGGGAAGAAAAACAATCAGGGAAGTGGGATGATGTCATTGTTGAGATTACCATCATTCTTTTCCATGGATGCTCATTGTGATAACGGCAGTGATGACGATGGTGATGATGATGGTGGTGGTGATGGTGATTATAATGGTGTGGTAGTGATGATGATGGTAATGATGATGGCATTGATAATAGTGATGGTAGTGATGATGATGGTAATGATGATGGCGTTGATAATAGTGATGGTGGTGATGATTATAGTGGTGGTGGTGGATGATGGTGTTGATGAATGTGATGGTGGTGATGATGGTGATGGTGGTGGTGATGGTGATGATGGCGATGATGGTGGTGGTGATGGTGATTATAGTGATGATGGTGGTGATAATGGTGGTGATCATGATGGTGTTGATGGTGGTGATAATGGTGGTGATGATGGTGGTGATGATGATGGTGGTGATGGTGATGATGGTGGTGATGATGGTGATGATTATAGTGATGGTGGTGATGATTATAGTGGTGGTAGTGATGATGGTGATGATGATGGTGGTGGTGATGTTGATGGTGATGATGGTGGTGATGATGGTGATGGTGGTGGTGGTGATGATGGCGATGATGGTGGTGGTGATGGTGATTATAGTGATGATGGTAATAATGGTGGTGATGGTGATGATGATGGTGTTGATGGTGATGATGGTGATTATAGTGATGATGGTGGTGATAACGGTGGTGATGGTGATGATGATGGTGTTGATGGTGATGATGGTGATGGTGGTGGTGATGGTGATGATGGCGATGATGGTGGTGATGGTGATTATAGTGATGGTGGTAATAATGGTGGTGATGATGGTGATGATGATGGTGTTGATGGTGATGATGGTGATTATAGTGATGATGGTGGTGATAATGGTGGTGATGATGGTGATGATGATGGCGATGATGGTGGTGGTGATGGTGATTATAGTGATGATGGTGGTGATAATGGTGGTGATGATGATAGTGTTGATGGTGGTGATGATGATGGTGGTGGTGATGATTATAGTGGTGGTAGTGATGATGGTGATGATGGTGGTGGTGGTGTTGTGATGATGGTGGTGATGATGGTGATGGTGGTGGTGATGGTGATGATGGCGATGATGGTGGTGGTGATGGTGATTATAGTGATGATGGTAATAATGGTGGTGATGGTGATGATGATGGTGTTGATGGTGATGATGGTGATTATAGTGATGATGGTGGTGATAACGGTGGTGATGGTGATGATGATGGTGTTGATGGTGATGATGGTGATGGTGGTGGTGATGGTGATGATGGCGATGATGGTGGTGATGGTGATTATAGTGATGGTGGTAATAATGGTGGTGATGATGGTGATGATGATGGTGTTGATGGTGATGATGGTGATTATAGTGATGATGGTGGTGATAATGGTGGTGATGATGGTGATGATGATGGCGATGATGGTGGTGGTGATGGTGATTATAGTGATGATGGTGGTGATAATGGTGGTGATGATGATAGTGTTGATGGTGGTGATGATGATGGTGGTGGTGATTATAGTGGTGGTAGTGATGGTGATGATGGTGGTGGTGGTGTTGTGATGATGGTGGTGATGATGGTGATGGTGGTGGTGATGGTGATGATGGCGATGATGGTGGTGGTGATGGTGATTATAGTGATGATGGTGGTGATAACGGTGGTGATGATGGTGATGATGATGGTGATGATGGTGGTGATAATGGTGATGGTGGTGATAATGGTGGTGATGATGGTGATGATGATGGTGGTGGTGATGGTGATGATGGTGGTCGTGATGGTGATGATTATAGTGATGGTGGTGATGATTATAGTGGTGGTAGTGATGATGGTGATGATGATGGTGATGATGATGGTGGTGATAATGGTGGTGGTGATGGTGATGGTGATGGTGGTGGTGATGGTGATGATGGTGGTCGTGATGGTGATGATTATAGTGATGGTGGTGATGATTATAGTGGTGGTAGTGATGATGGTGATGATGATGGTGGTAGTGATGATGGTGTTGATGAATGTGATGATGGTGGTGATGATGGTGGTGGTGATGGTGATGATGGCGATGATGGTGGTGGTGATGGTGATTATAGTGATGATGGTGGTGATAACGGTGGTGATGGTGATCATGATGGTGATGATGGTGGTGATAATGGTGGTGATGGTGATTATAGTGATAATGGTGGCGATGATGATGATGGTGGTGATGATGGTAATAATAATAGCTGCCACTTATTAAGTCATTGCTTATGTGCCCAGCACTGTGTAAAGGAATTTGCACATATCATGTCATTTACACCTCAGAACAACTCAGGAGGTCAGTGACTTTCATTCCCATTTTATAGGTGAGGAAAGTGAATCTCTGAGTCGTGAAGTCCTTTGCCTTAAGCTTACACAGTTAGTATGTGGCAGGGTTGGCCAAGTACAGGCTCATACCTGAATCCCAGCATCTTGGGAGGCAGAAGCAGGAGGATCACTTAAGTCCAGGAGTTCGAGACCAGCCTGGGAAACACAGAGAGATCCCATCTCTACTTAAAATACAAAACAAACTAACAAAAAATTGCTGGGCTTGGTGGCATGCATCTGCAGTCTCTGCTAGTCAGGGGGCTGAGGCAGGGGATCATTCGAGCCCTGATTGTGCCTCTGCACTCCAGCCTGGGCAACAGAGTGAGACTCTGTCCCAAAAAAAAAAAAAGTAAATGGCAGGGTCAGGTCTGCCTGATTCCTGTGGGCATGCTTTAAAATTTTTTTTATTTAATTACAATTTTTTCCATATATACCAACTTGTTCAGATGTGTGGATATGCTTTTAATTGTTAGGCTTTAAGATCACACACACAAAAAAAGAAAATGAAAAAAAGACAGATAAGGGATTGCAGGGAGGGGATGAGATGAAAGAGAAGCTGAGGGAAAGGCTCCGGGGTAAAGGGAGATGCGGGGGTGAGAGGCCAGTAGAATTTCCTTGTTAACATGCCATGTCTATCTAAGCCCAACCCTTCAGGTATGTCCAGAAGTAGGTGGGGCAACTGGAAATTCTCAGTGTTTAGGAGTTGGTCGTACTGGCACTGACCCTCCTGCCTGAATGCCACTGAATGCTGGTTCCATGCACAGGGATTGTAACCTTTGGCAGGAAGATTGGAGGCAGGTAAGAAAAGAGTTAATGGGGACTAGTGTGAAGAATTCTGACTTCAGAGTCAGGAGCCCTGAATTCTAATCCCAAAGTTGTGCCTGACTTGCCCCATGACCTCCAGGGAGTAGTTTAATGTTTCCCTGTCTTGGGAGGGGATCTGCCGCTTGTGAGCTCTGTGACCTTGCGCAGGCTCTTTAACCTCTCTGTTCCTCAGCTGTCTCGTGGGTAAGGTGGAAACGAGACGTAGATTCGCATCACAGAGCAGTTCTGAGGTTTAAATGAAATGATCGTGGAAACCGCCTGGCACAGAGTCGACACTCTGAACAAGTTAGCTGTGGTTATGAACTCTGACTTTCTTCATCTGGAGAAGGAGGAGATTGGACTCCGCAGTGTTTAAGATGCAATGTGATGGGTATTTGTCCAAGAAAGGGGAAATGAGGGAGATCAGGATTCGTGGATGGGAGTGAGGAATCAAGAGGGGTGGGGAGCCAAGAACTGTGGAGTAGGAGTCAGGAGATGGGAAAAGGAATGGGAGGGATGGAGGAGGAGAGAGAGAGTGGGAAGAGAACCACGAGAGGGTGAGAAGGAGCTTGAGAGAGCAAGGGGACCCATTTGGGGAATGGGTGACCCTCTCTCTAAATTCCCTCTCACCTGCATTCCTTTCCAGGAAAGACCCCTGGGACAAGATGAGATCGAAGGTAACACCGTCTTCCTCAATTGCCCCACATTGCCGTCCACCCACCTGACCTGCCCTCAGATCCTTTGTGCATTTCTGAATAAATTCCTTTACATGGAATTTTTACAGTCCCTGCCTCTTCCCACTCAGCTGTAATTTTGTGGAACTCTTTCTCGTGGCAGTTTAAGTACCTCCCAAAGTATTTAGAAGGCAGACCCAACCTCAAGTGTCTATGAGACTCAGGAGTGAAAAAACAATGAGTTTTTCTCTTGGTGGCTTTGAGGCTCCCCGTAACTTCACCCAAGAATCTGAAGGACATCAGTGCTGTCATTTAGTGGTCTCAGGAATGATGCCTCTTGCTAACACTTTTTTTCTTTTGAGACGGAGTTTTGCTCATATTGCCCAGGTTGTAGTGCAATGGCACGATCTCAGCTCACTGCAACCTCTGCCTCCCAGGTTCAAGCAATTCTCCTGCCTCAGCCTCCCGAGTAGCTGGGATTACAGGCATATTCCACCACATCCAGCTAATTTTGTGTTTTTAGTAGAGACGGGGTTTCTCCTTGTTGGTCAGGCTGGTCTTGAACTCCCGACCCCATGTGATCCACCCTCCTCGGCCTCCCAAAGTGTTGGGATTACAGGCGTGAACCACCGCGCCTGGCCATTTTGTTTGTTAGGTTGGTTGGTTTGTTTTTGGTTTCTTTTGCTCTTGTTGCCCAGGCTGGAGTGCAATGGCATGATCTCGTCTCACTGCAACCTCCACCTCTGGGTTCAAATGATTCTCCTGCCTCAGCCTCCCAAGTAGCTGAGATTACAGGCATGCACCACCACACCCGGCTAATTTTTTGTATTTAGTAGAGATGGGGTTTTGCCATGTTGGCCAGGCTGGTCTCAAACTTCTGACCTCAGGTGATTCACCCACCTCATCCTCCCAAAGTGCTGGGATTACAGGTGTGAGTCATCATGCCTGGCCTTGGTTTTTTTAAATGTACACTTTAAGGAGTCTCTAGTTGAAGCCTCATTGACAGCTTCAAGGGATGCCACTCTTCCCCACTGACTGTTTCAAGTTCCCCCAAAGTTCTTCTCTCTTAACTTTCAGAGCTGCGGGAAGCATTTCTTGAGTTTGACAAGGACCGAGATGGGTTCATCTCTTGTAAGGACCTGGGGAATCTCATGAGGACGATGGGTTACATGCCCACGGAGATGGAACTGATTGAGCTCGGCCAGCAAATCCGCATGAACTGTGAGTCCAGGGAATGGGAGGGATGGCTGGGGTGAGGGGAGGGACCAGGGCAGCACTGGAAAGGATGTAGACGGGCCGGGCGCGGTGGCTCACACCTGTAACCCCAGCACTTTGGGAGGCCGAGGCTGGTGGATCACGAGGTCAAGAGATCGAGACCATCCTGGTCAACATGGTGAAACCCCGTCTCTACTAAAAATACAAAAAAAATTAGCTGGGCACGGTGGCGCGTGCCTGTAATCCCAGCTACTCAGGAGGCTGAGGCAGGAGAATTGCCTGAACCCAGGAGGCGGAGATTGCGGTGAGCCAAGATCGCGCCATTGCACTCCAGCCTGGGTAACAAGAGCGAAACTCCGTCTCAAAAAAAAAAAAAAAAAAAAAGGAAAGGATGTAGAGGTTGAGAGTAGAGTTGGGGATGGAGAGGAGGGTAAGAGGGACTAGAAGTCTGGAAGAAAACAGGTCGGATTCAACTCAGGGAGGCAGCATTTGAAGTGGTTAAAGGCTTTTAGAGATAAGTCTGGGTTCAAATCTCAGTTCTATTATTTACTAATTATGGTCATTTTGAAAAGCCAAGTTATCCGCTACTCTTGAGTTTCCATTTCCTCATCTGTAGAGAAAGATACTTTTCTCCTTACCTCTCCCTCTCCTTACTGTGGAAAGGAAGGGATAAAGATGCTGATGCAAGTAAAGGCTTAGCCTCCAGTAGATTCTTAAATGTAGTCACCACTGTCACCACTAAGATTCATCTGTGGAGCACAAGATTGGGGCTGTATTGGATGTTGGAAACAAACCTGGAGCTGGAGTTAATGTTGGTGAATAGTGTTGCAAAAAGGATGGATTTTAAGATGGATACCACAGCTGATTTTGAGATTTTAGCTATAATAAAATTGCTATTGAGGCCAGGCACGGTGACTCACACCTGTAATCCCAGCACTTTGGGATGCCAAAGTGAGTGGATCACCTAAGGTTAGGGGTTCGTGATCAGCCTGGCCAACATGGTGAAACCCCATCTCTACTAAAAATACAAAAAATTAGCCAGACATGGTGGTATGCACCTGTAATCCCAGCTACTCAGGAGGCTGAGGTATGAGAATAACTTGAACCTGGGAGGCGGAGATTGCAGTGAGCCAAGATCACACCATTGCACTCCAGCCTTGGCAACAGAGTGGGACTCTGTCTCAAAAAAACAAAAAAATGCCGTTGGGCTTGCTTCTGGGCATGTAACTGAGTAAAAAGGGTTGAATTGAAGGTAATAATGGTATTCCTATCTGAAAAAAACTTGGATGCTCATTTCATTCATACTCCTCTTTCTATGGGTCTACAGAAGAGGAGAAACATCTTTTTCTTTTTTTCTTTTTTTTGACAGAGTTTCGCTTTTATTGCCCAGGCTGGAGTGCAATGATGCAATCTCAGCTCACTGCAACCTCCACCTCCCAGGTTCAACTGATTCTCCTGCCTCCACCTCCCGAGTAGCTGGAATTACAGGCATGTGCCACCATGCCCAGCTAATTTTGTATTTTTAGTAGAAATGAGTTTTCTCCATGTTGATATGGCTGGTCTAGAACTCCCGACCTCAGGTGATCAGCCCACCTCGGCCTCCCAAAGTGCTAAGATTACAAGCGTGAGCCACCGTGACCAGTTGAGAAACATCTTAACCAACTGTCTGAAAGTCACAGAGACAGTTAGTTCCACGATACCACACCCTGTCCACTCCTGTTCAGTCTAGAGGGACATGAGAGCTTGGAGTTGGCTGTTGGAGGAATGAAGTCAAAGACATCTATTGTAGGGCAAGGAGATGGGAACTGATCTATTTCTCGAACTGACTCAAAGCACAAAGGGAGGTAATGGAAGGCCAGGGCTTGTGAGGTCTTGCTAATCCTATGCCATCTTCCTCAGTGGGTGGCCGTGTAGACTTTGATGACTTTGTGGAGCTGATGACCCCCAAATTGCTTGCAGAAACAGCTGGGATGATTGGTGTCCAGGAGATGCGGGATGCCTTCAAGGAGGTGAGTAAACAGTGTCCTGGTGCTGGTGGTGGTAGAGGCAGACCCCAGATACCTCTAGCCAGTACCATGGACAGCACCCACCAACCACGCCCCTACCCTTTTTTTTCTAGCCATGGTGGAATTAATAAATAGGGAAGAATTCTGAGTTCTAACTCGATTGCACTGTGGTCTGAGACACTGTTTGTTATAATTTCCATTCTTTTGCATTTGCTGAGGAGTGATTTACTTCCAATTATGTGGTCAATTTTAGAGTAGGAGTGATGTGGTGCTGAGATGAATGTATATTCTGTGGATTTGGGGTGGAGAGTTCTGTAAATGTCTATGAGGTTTGCTTGTTCCAGTTCTGAGTTCAAGTGCTGGATATCCTTGTTAATTTTCTGTCTGGTTGATCTGTCTAATATTGACAGTGGAGTGTTAAAGTCTCCCACTATTATTGTGTGGGAGTCTAAGTCTCTTTGTAAGTCATTAAGAACTTGCCTTATGTATCTGGGTGCTCCTGTATTGGGTCCATATATATATAGGATTGTTAGCTCTTCTTGTTGTATTGATCCTTTTACCATTATGTAATGTCCTTCTTTGTCTCTTTTGATCTTTGTTGCTTTAAAGTCTGTTTTATCAGAGACGAGAATTGCAACTCCTGCTTTTTTTTGCTCTCCATTTGCTTGGTAAATCTTCCTCCCTCCCTTTATTTTGAGCCTTTGTGTATCCTTGCATGTGAGATGGGTTTCCTGGATACAGCACACCAATGGGTTTTGGCTTTTTATCCAATTTGATAGTCTGTGTCTTTTGATTGGTGCATTTAGCCCATTTACATTTAAGGTTAATATTGTTATGTGTGAATTTGATCCTGCCATTTTGATGCTGGCTGGCTGTTTTGCTCATTAGTTGATGCAGATTCTTCATTTTGTTGATGCTCTTTAGCATTTGGTATGTTTTTGGAATGGCTGGTACTGGTTCTTCCTTTCTATGTGTAGTGCCTCTTTCATGAGCTCTTGTAAAGCAGGCCTGGAGGTGACAAAATCTCTGAGTACTTGCTTGTTCGCAAAGGATTTTATTTTTCCTTCACTTATGAAGCTCAGTTTGGCTGGATATGAAATTCTGGGTTGAAAGTTCTTTTCTTTAAGGATGTTGAATATTGGCCCCCACTCTCTTCTGGCTTATAGGGTTTCTGCCAAGAGATGTGCTGTGAGTCTGATGGGCTTCCCTTTGTGGGTGACCCGACCTTTCTCTCTGGCTGCCCTTAGCATTTTCTCCTTCATTTCAACCCTGGTGAATCTGATGATTATGTGCCTTGGGGTTGCTCTTCTTGAGGAGTATCTTTGTGGTGTTCTCTGTATTTCCTGGACTTGAATACTGGCCAGCCTTGCTAGGTTGGGGAAGTTTTCCTGGATAATATCCTGAAGAGTATTTTCCAGCTTGGATTCATTCTCTTCATCACATTCAGGTACATGTGTCAAATGTAGATTAGGTCTCTTCACATAGTCCCACATTTTTTGGAGACTTTGTTCATTCCTTTTTGCACTTTTTTCTCTAATCTTGCCTTCTCGTTTTATTTCAGTGAGTTGATCTTCGACCTCGGATATTCTTTCTTCTGCTTGGTCAATTTGGCTGTTGAAACTTGTGCACGCTTCGCGAAGTTCTCGTGTTGTGTTTTTCAGCTCCATCAATTCACTCATATTCCTCTCTAAGTTGTCCATTCTTGTTATCATTTTCTCAAATCTTTTTTCAAGGTTCTTAGTTTCTTTGTATTGAGTTAGAACACATTCTTCTAGCTCATGGAAGTTTCTCGTTACCCACCTTCTGAATTCTGATTCTGTCATTTCATCACACTCATTCTCCATCCAGCTTTGTCCCCTTGCTGGTGAGGAGTTGTGATCCCTTGTAGGAGGCAAGGTGTTCTGGTTTCGGGTGTTTTCCTCCTTTTTGCGCTGGTTTCTTCCCATCTTTGTGGATTTATCCACCTGTCGTCTGTGTAGTTGCTGATTTTCAGATTGGGTCTCTGAGTGAACATCCAGGTTGTTGATGATGAAGTTATTTCTGTTTCTTCATTTTCCTTCTAACAGTCTGGCCCCTCTGCTATAGGACTGCTGAGGTCCACTCCAGGCCCTGCTTGCCTGGGGATCACCTTGCAGCAGGGAAGAAAAACAACATATTCCAAACACTTGCAAGGGATCAGTGCCTCTGCATACTTTATCTGATTTAATTCTCAAAAACATTAGGATTAAGTGGTCACTTATCTCAATTATACAGATGAGGAAAGTAAGGCTTATGAAGATGGTAAATCTTATCCAAGATCCCGCCATCTCTAAAATAAATATTAGGATCTCTATTCTCTTTCTTTCTTTCTTTTCTTCCTTCCTTCCTTTCTTTTCTTTTCTTTCTTTTTTTTTTTTTTTTTTTGACAAAGTTTCACTCTTGTCACCCAAGCTGGAGTGCAATGGCCCAATCTCAGCTCTCTGCAACTTCTGCCTCCCAGGTTCAAGTGATTCTCCTGCCTCAGCCTCCCAAGTAGCTGGAATTACCAGCACCTGCCACCACACCCAGAACATTTTTGTATTTTTAGTAGAGACAGAGTTTCACTATGTTGACCAGGCTGGTCTCAAACTCCTGACCTCAGGTGATCCGCCGGCCTCCACCTCCCAAGTGCTGGAATTACAGGCATGAGCCACCACGCCTGGCCAGAACCTCCATTTTTAGTGCCTGTAGCAGGAAGAAAGAATCCAAGAATTTGAGAACCCAGAAGGGAATGCAAAGTGACAATCTGGTATAAGCCACTTGCTGCAGAGATGCTAAAACATATCAGACCCAATACCTTCCCATTCTGAGAACTTTCAGCAACATGACGTGAAAACAAAGAATAGTATGTTGTTTGGGAGCAAAGGCTTTGGAACCAGGCAAACATGGGTTCAAACCCCAGAAAGTCTCCACCTATTCACTAGGTAAGTGCCTCTCCCAGTTTTTGCACTTGTACCCCAGAACTTAAAGTATATAAAAAAAAAATTGAACTCATGGAAATAAAAAGAAAGGTGGTTAGCAGAGAGGCTGAGGAGCCAGGGAAAAGGAATGGACAGTAGGTTGTCAAAGGGTTCAGACTTTTGGTTAGACGGGAGGAATAACTTTTGAGATCTATTGCACAGCAGGATAACTATAGTCAAGAATAATATATGTTTCAAAATCGCTTAGAAAGTAAGTTTCAAATGTATGGCTGGGCACATTGGCTCATGCCGTTAAGCCTAGCACTTTGGAAGGACAAAGCAGCAGGGTTACGTGAGGCCAAGAGTTCAAGACCAACGTGGCCAACATAGTGAGATACCATCTCATTAAAAAATAATGTTTCGGCCAGGCACGATGGCTCACGCCTGTAGTCCCAACACTTTGGGAGGCCAAGGTAGGTGGATCACCTGAGGGCAAGAGTTTGAGACCAGCCTGGCCAACATGGTGAAACCCCATCTCTACTAAAAATACAAAAATTAACTAGGCATGGTGGCAGGTGCCTATAATCCCAGCGACTCGGGAAGCTGAGGAACGAGACTCGCTTGGACCCAAGAGGTGAAGGTTTCAGGGCACTGAGATTGCACCACTGACTCCAGCCTGGGTGACAGAGTGAGACTGTCTCAAAAAAAAAAAAAAAAAAAAAACAAAACTGTCTTTAGGAGCTGACATTCTATCGACTCACATTCCCAAAGCTCTTAGCTTAGTACCTGACCCACAGTAAGTGATGGGTAAACTCCATCATCCTGTTGCTGTCCTCACTGTCATTGCTGATATAATCTACTTCTGCTTCGATTCAGTTTGACACGAACGGAGATGGCGAGATCACCCTGGCAGAGCTGCAGCAGGCCATGCAGAGACTCCTGGGGGAGCGGCTCACCCCCCGGGAGATCTCTGAGGTTGTCCGGGAGGCTGATGTTAATGGAGACGGCACCGTTGACTTTGAAGGTGACATTGCCGGGGCGGTGGGTAGGGGGCAGCCACTGTGGGAATCCACTTCCACCTCGCTGTGAGATTTTCCAAGCTGACCGCTCCTTCTCACTCTTCTCCAAGTTTGAGATTGGAAGTGGGTGGCAGGTTTTGGAAGCATCTGTTCCATCCCTTTCTTCCCAGGTCATTCATTTCAGAGAGCTGGATGTCCCTCACTTGTGGTGGCTCTGAGGAACACCTCAGCCAAGGCCCTTTCCTTCCCATGCTCAGGACCCCCTTCCACCTTGTCCATTCCTTCTTAGCTTGAAGGGCACCTTTTACCATAGTAATAAGTTATCCCATCAGAAAGAGACTGGACTGGGCTGGGCACGGTGGCTCACGCCTGTAATCCCAGCACTTTGGGAGGGCAAGGTGGGAGGTTCAAGACCAGCCCGGCCAATATGGTGAAACCTCATCTCTACTAAAAACATAAAAATTAGCTGGGTGTGGTGGTGTGCTCCTGTAACCCCAGCTACTCAGGAGGCTGAGGCAGGAGAATTGCTTGAACCTGAGAAGCGGAGGTTGTGGTGAGCCGAGATTGCGCCACTGTATTCTGTGTGTGAGTGCCTTTATTCATCCGTCGTGCAGCTGGCAAGTTATCACAGGAGACCTTGCTGTGTTGAGCTGTATTCACTTCCAAGGCCTCCATCCTAGATAGAGAGCAGGGAGGAGTCTTCTCTAAACCACATGTGCTCTGTGTCCCGGTATGGAAACATAGTGGATGTTGGTGGGACGCCTGCTGGATCTAACCAGGATTAGGTGTGCCGTGGACATCAGTGGACACCTGGAGAAGGTGGATTGGAGTGGGAGGCAATCCTCACACCAACCAAGGGCAAGGGAAGGTCAGGGTGACCTCAAGACCCAGGTGGGCAGCAAGGTCATCTTGAGCCATGGCAAAGTCATGTGCAACCTGCGTTCTTTCCAGGGTTCACCATTAGCTGTCCACGTGACCTCAGGCATGTTGGTTACCCTTGCTAGCCTCAGTTTTCTTATCTGTAAAATGACACTTATCCCTCCAGGATGATTAAGAAAAAATCAGAAGCTGACAATCACAGGTTTATGGGTTTTGGCTTTGGTTTTGAAATGGAGTCTCACTCCGTCACCCAGGCTGGAGTGCCGTGGTACGATCTTGGCTCACTCAACCTCCACCTCCTGGGTTCGAGTGATTCTCCTGCCTCAGCCTCCCGAGTACCTGGGATTACAGGTGCCCGCCACCACGCCTAGCTTATTTTTGTATTTTTAGTGGAGATGGGGTTTCACCATGTTAGCCAGGCTGGTCTTGAACTCCTGACCTCAAGTGATCCACCCACCTCAACATCCCAAAATGCTGGGATTACAGGGGTGAGCTACCACGCCTGGCCAACAATAACTGTTAATGGGATATTTAATCTCTAACAGTCTTAAAAACCATATAAGGAAATTGCAATACTAGGATCCCCATTTTTTAAATTTAATGTTTTATGTACATGCAAAGATCTTTTTCATTACAGAAATGAAGAAACTGTAACATACTGAAATTAGTCATTCAGAAGTATGAGCATAATAATAACAGTAGTTTACATGAGGTGACTGAGATGGTAGGCATGGTTCTGAGCAACTTTTATTTATCTATTTTAATTTTTTTTTTACTCTTTTGTAGAGGTGGGTTCTCAATATGTTGCCCAGGCTGGTCTCAAACTCCGCCTGCCTCAGCCTCCCAAAGTGCTGGGATTACAGGCATGAGCCACCAAGCCCAGCCTCTATGCCAATTTTATCTCAACTTCATGAGGTGGATTTATTATAAACATCCCCACT
Source organism: Saguinus oedipus (assembly GCA_031835075.1). Lineage (NCBI taxonomy): Eukaryota > Metazoa > Chordata > Mammalia > Primates > Cebidae > Saguinus > Saguinus oedipus. The sequence continues at coordinate 49,240,679 of CM063187.1, read as the reverse complement.
TGACAGATTTGAAACCGAGGCACAGGGTTAAGTAACTTGCCAAAGATCTGATTCCCACTTCATAGTTGGAGAAATGGAAGCATAGAGGGATTAAGGAATTTTCCAGAGATCACCAGCAGTGCCTGCCTCCTAGGAAAGGCTCGAGATATAATGTTGAGGGCTTTCACAAAGAAAGTTGGCATTTCACAAAGAGATGCCTTACTGGGAATTTTTTTTCTTTGCAGAGTTTGTGAAGATGATGTCTCGCTGAGGAGGTGCTGGAAGCCCCAGACCCTCTCCACCTGGTCAACATGGGGCAAGAGCTTGTGGAGAACCAAAGCCCCAAAGCCCCCTAAAGCAGAGAGGGAGGGCGGCGGGGAGGGAGGGGATTGGCATGCAGTGGTATGCAGGAGGTGAGGCTGAGAGCGGTAGCTTTGCCAGGATCGGGGCATCTGCAGAGCTAGATTAGGAAGGAAGAGTCTACAGAAGGAAGCGGGAAGGGCAGGAGGGTCCAGCTGCCACTCCAAACATTCCAGTGATCCCTGACACTGTTTCACCTCACATCCCTCCAAGTCCCTGTGACCTGCCAGAGTCTCTTCCCCAGCTTCCCCTTGGCTTACGCTTTTCCCCTGTTGGATAGCATGGTTTTGTTACACGGTGAGTGGCCATCACTTGAATAATGTATAATTTGTCTCTCTCTTACCAGAGACTGCTCTTCCCCTGCCTGCTTCAACTGTTGCAAAGCCCCTGTTTCTCTCTCCTGGTAAGAGAGAGACAAATTATACATTATTCAGGTGATGGTTACGCTAACAGTCCAGACTTCACCGTGTAACAAAACTGCACTTGTACTCCCTACATCTATAAAAATAAAAAATAAGAAGGAGGTCAGATGAATAGAGTGCAAAAATTGTTTCCCATTCTGTTGGCTTCCAGTTCACTCTAACGATTGTATCGTTTGCTGCGCAGAAACTCTTAAGTTTAATTAGATCCCATTTGTCTAGTTTGGCTTTTGTTACCATTGCTTTTGGTGTTTTAGTCATGAAGACCTTGCCTCTGCCACATGCCCATCGATGGTAGACTGGACCAAGAAAATGTGGCACATATACACCATGGAATACTATGCAGCCATCAAAAACGATGAGTTTGTGTCCTCTGTTGGGACATGGATGAACCTGGAAACCATCATTCTCAGCAAACCGACACAAGAACGGAAAACCAAACACTGCATGTTCTCACTCATAGGCGGGTGTTGAACAATGAGAACACCTGGGCACAGGGAGGGGAGCATCACACACTGGGGTCTGTTGGGGGGTGGGGGGCTAGAGAAGGGGTGGGGGGGCAGGGAGGTTGGGGAGGGATAACATTGGGAGAAATGCCTGATGTAGGCGACGGGGGGACAGAGACTGCAAACCACCATGGCATGTGTGTACCTATGCAACCACCCTGTGGATGTGCACATGTACTCCAGAGCTCAAAGTACAGTTAAAAAGAAAAGAAGTTATAGGAGGCATTGTGAAACTAAAGTTATGAGACAAAGAGAGAAGACAATAAAATAATGTTTGTTTTTGATACAGAAAAAGAAGTGAATCAATCACAGAGCTGAAATAGAGTTGTTGTTGAGGCTGGGCTTGGTAATGGCTGGTCCAAGTGGCATTCAAAGTCACCTCCTCCCTTTTCCTGATTTCCTGGAAGCGCGCTCTCTCTCTCTCTCTCTCTCTCTCTCTCTCTCTGTCTCTGTCTCTCACCTCCCACATCCCTTTCCTTGTGTAAGATACTCAGGAGACTGAATTAAACCACAAATCTGGATTATCAAGGTTTAGAGCAGGCTGATCCCTGGGGAATTAATCCCCCCAAAAATGTCATCATGCAAAGAGAGAGATGACAGGATCCCCCAAATCCCCAATTCAGCCAGGTCGTTGCGAAGCCTTTCCTAGAAGCCCGCTGCCTCTGCGCTGGTCTGTCCTGGGCCACCCAGAGACGGTATCTCTCTAAGATGGGAAGTCTGTTCCATCCCTCGAGTCCTAACATCAGTCTGTGCTATGAAATAGAAAAGACAGATTCCTCTAGACCTTCACAAGACACTCCAGCAATGCAAAGGTTAAAATAAAAAGTCAAAATAAAGAATTAACTTCATGCCTTCCTCCAAGTTTTTCTTGCTTTGAAGTCTATGAATTAGATGTATAAGATGAGTCATCTGGTTCAACTGGTTCAATAGCTTTGTTTTGCTTTATTTATGTATTTATCTGTGTGTATGTATTTTTGAGACAGTTTCATTCTGTTGCCCAGAATGGAGTGCAGTGGTGCCATCTCAGCTCATGTAACCTCCATCTTCTAGGTTCAAGCTATTCTCATCCCTCAGCCTCCCAAGTAGCTGGGATTACAGGCATGTACTACCACATCTGGCTAATTTTTTTTTTTTTTTTTTTTTTTTTTTTAGTAGAGACAGGATTTCACCATGTTGGCCAGGCTGTCTTGAACTGACCTCATGATGTGATCTGCTGCCTCAGCCTCCCAAAGTGCTGGGGTTACATATGTGAGCCACTGTACCCAGCATATTTATGTATTTACTGTTGAGACAGGGTCTCCCTCTGTTGCCCCGGCTGGAGTGCAGTGGTACAATCTTGCCTCACTGCAGCCTCCACCTCCCAGGCTCACACCATCTACTCCTCAGCCTCCTGAGTAGCTGGGACCATGGGTGTATGCCACCACGCCCAGCTAATTTTGGGTTTTTGTTTTATTTTTTGGCAAAGACAAGTTTTCCCCATGTTGCCCATGTTAGGTGCAAACTCCTGGGCTCAAGCTCTCCACCCACTTCAGCCCCTCAAAGTGCTGAGATTACTGGTGTGAGCCACCGCACCCAGCCAACAGCTTTGCCTTATAAAGTAAAAATTAAGAAAAAGTGGACCCCTTTGGCAGGCTGAGGAGGGAGGGTCACTTGAGGCCAGGAGTTCACAAACACCCTGGCAACGTAGTGAGACCCTGTCTCTAGGAAAAAGAAAAATTACTTTACTCAGGCATATTATTTATTAATAATGTAATAAGTACCTTAATGTAATAAGTACCTACAAACACCCCACCCAAATCTGTGATCTTCCCCAAAAGAGACAGCAGGCTGTAATGACTCCTGGAGGTCCCTGTCCTGATGAGACTCAGCAGCCTAGCCACCAGCCTTTCCTTCCCCACTCATCACTCTCATCTTAGGAAGCAGAGAAGGCAGATCCCAGCGTTAAACCAGAATTCCTTTAGTGCTGGTTAATAGCTCATTCTCTCTACATTCTTCTCAAAGGACCAGGTGATTGAACAAGGTGGTACAGAGCGTTTTTCTAAAGGTGATTGTTTAAGCTTGAAAGATGCAATGAAAAAGACAAAGCCATGTTCAGCCTCAATGTCAGGGTCTCCCTCTGAAGATGTTTCTCCTCCCCTTGAAAACAGAAGTGAAAATCTGAGATAAATGAATAGTAGGCATTGGCTCAAAGAGGAAGGTGAATAAAAAAGGACTTTGCACTGGTTTTCTAGACTTAGCTGGAAGCTGATGGAAGCAGCAGAGCTGAGAGGAATCAGATGCTCCCTCAACCCCCGCCTGGCTCATAGAAGCGAGATCAATGAAGAATGAGCCCTTCAGCCTCGCATCTAGGGAAGGGAGAAGGGGACCTGCAAAGAGACAGTTCTGCTGTGATGTATAGAGGTCAGAGGCTGGACACTGGGCATGTTCTTAGTCCTAGCCACAGACCAAAGACCACTGTGGGTGTTTTTTAATATCTACCCTGTTAAGATGGTGCCCAGATGCCAGTTACAGTGGCTCACGCCTGTAATCCCAGCACTTTGGGAAGCCCTGGCTGGCAGATCATGAGGTCAGGAGATGGAGACCATCCTGGCCAACACAGCGAAACCCTGTCTCTACTAAACACACACACACATACACACATACACACACACACACACACACACACACACACACACACACAGCTGGACGTGGTAGTGTGTGCCTATAGTCCCACCTACTTGGGAGGCTGAGGCAGGAGAATTGCTTGAACCCGGGAGGCAGAGGTTGTGGTGAGCTGAGATCACGCCACTGCACCCCAGCCTGGGAGACAGAAAGAGACTCCATCTCAAAAAAACAAAACAATGCAAAACAAAGATGGTGCCCAGAGCCCCAAGCCCCCTCCTTTCCCCCTCCTCTATTGTGGGAAGATGATTTTCATTGCTGAGCCAACATTCAGGAAGGGTTCGGACTAATTTCATGTCATCCATGTAAGCCACATGCATCGCAAAGACAGAAATCACTAGAACCACCAGAGTTTTCCACCCCCAAACGGAGGAGGGGTGGGGTTTTGTCTACACATCTGATGAAAGGGCTTCCTTTTATTTTAGATTCCAGAAGTCACAGAGCGGCGAGGTCAGTTAATCCATGCTGAGAGGTCTAAAGAGCTTTTCTATAGGCGGGAGAACACTGACGCTGGCCTCGGTGGAGACCCAGAAGAAAAAGACTAGAAGAAAAGCAGGGATAGGACTGGTACGGTGACTCACACCTGTAATTCCAGCACTCTGGGAGGCTGAGGTGGGTGGATCACCTGAGGTCAGGAGTTCAAGATCAGCCTGGCCAACATGGTGAAACCTGTCTCTACTAAAAATGAAAAAAAAAAAAAAATTAGCATGGGCGTGGCTGTGCGCCCCTGTGATCTCAGCTACTTGGGAGGCTGAGGTGGGAGAATTGCTTGAACCCGGGAGGCAGAGGCTGTAGTGAGCTGAGATCGTGCCACTGCACTCCAGCCTGGGTGACAGAGTGAGACTCCATCAAAAGAAAGAAAGGAAAGAAGAAGGAAGGAAAGAAGGAAGGGAGGGAGGGAGGGAAGGAGAGAAAGAGAGGAAGGCCAGGCGTGGTGGCTCTCACACCTATAATCCCAGGACTTTGGGAGGCCTAGGTGAGAGGATCACGAGATCAGGAAATCGAGACCATCCTGACGAACACAGTGAAACCCTGTCTCTACTAAAAATACAAAAAATTAGCCAGGTGTGGTGGCACGTGCCTGTAATCCCAGCTACTCAGGAGGCTGAAGCAGGAGAAGCGCTTGAACCCTGGAGGCAGAAGTTGCAGTGAGCCGAGATCACATCACTGCACTCCAGCCTGGGCAACAGAGTGAGACTCTGTCAAAAAAAAAAAAAAAGAAGAAGAAGAAGAAAGAAGGAAAGAAAGAGAGAAGGAAGGAAGGAAGGAGGGAGGGAGGGAGGGAAAAGAAAATGAGGGGATAAAGTTCGTTCTGTGGAGGTACTTGATGACCAGTGGGCCGAGGTGCGGCAGGAGGCCCAAATGGTGAAGGAAGAGAAGTAAACCCCATTTTCCTTGGTCAGGTACTCCAGCAACAGGGGCAATTGATGCACACCATGGTGACTTGGCTTCTGGATTTCCCTTCCTACCTTCCTTCCTTCCTTCCTTCATTTCCTTCCTCCCTCCCTCCTTCCTTCCTTCTTTCCTTCCTTCCATCTTTCTTTTTTTTTCTTAGATGAGGTCTCACTCTGTTCCCCAGGCTGGAGTACAGTGGTGTAATCATACCTCACTGCACCTTGGACTCCTGAGTTCAAGGGATCCTCTGACCTTCGCCTCCTGAGCAGCTGGGACTACAGGTGCATGCTACCACACCCAACTAATATTCTGTGTGTGTGTGTGTGTGTGTGTGTATATATATATATATATGGACACAGGGAGGGGAGCATCACACACTGGGGTCTGTTGTGGGGTGACCAAGGGAGGGACAGCAGGGGGGTGGGGAGGTGGGGGAGGGATAACATGGGGAGAAATGCCAGATGTATACACACACACACACACACACACACACACACACACACACACACCACGGCTGGTCAGTCATCCCCTTTTCAGGATTGTTTTTCAACACCACGCTCCATTTTGACCCCAAATTCCACTTTCCTAATCGCCTGTACCCAAAGCCTCCCAGACTTGAAACTTGGAATGATACCTTTCTGGGTCTAAAAAATTCTGTCAATCTCTCCTCTGCTTTCCTGCTTGTGGGAGAAATCCCAATTTTCTTTCATCTGTCTAATCTGGGGAGTTCTTTCCATCTTCCCCAAACTCCACCTTATCTTTGGCAACAGCACCCACATTGCCGGGAACCTCAGCTAATCAGACACGCTGGAAAAGCAGATCTCGCCTTCCCATCAGCAATGCTAGTCAGACACGCTGGGAAAAGTAGAATGTGAGCTACTTGGGAGTAGAATCCAGCTACTTGGGAGGCTGAGGTAGGAGAATCGCTTGAATCCAGGAGGCAGAGGTTGCAGTGAGCTGAGATTGTGCCACTGCACTCCAGACTGGGAGACAGATTCCATGTCAAAAAAAATTAAATTATGGAATATTATGCATCCATAAAAAATGATGAGTTTGTGTCCTTTGTAGGGACATGGATGAATCTGGAAACCATCATTCTCAGCAAACTGACACAACAACAGAAAATCAGACACTGCATATTCTCACTCACAGGCGGGCGTTGAACAACAACACATGGACACAGGGAGGGGAGCATCACACACTGGGGTCTGTTGTGGGGTGACCAAGGGAGGGACAGCAGGGGGGGCGGGGAGGTGGGGGAGGGATAACATGGGGAGAAATGCCAGATGTAGGTGATGGGGGGATGGAGGCAGCAAACCACATTGCCATGTGTGTACCTATGCAACAATCCTGCATGATCTACACAGGTACCCCAGAACCTAAAGTACAATTAAAAAAAGAAAGAGAAAGAGAAAAATTTTAAAAATAAAACTAAAATTAAACAATTAGCCAGGTATAGTGGCGTACACTTGTAGTACTGGCTGCTCTGGAGGGTGAGGCTGAGCCCAGGAGTTGAAGGCTGCAGTGAGCTATGACCGCATGACTGCACTGCAGCCTAGGTGACCAAGTGAGACCCTGCCTATTAAAGAAAAAGAAAACTTTGGGCAGCACATTGTCACATCAGCGATGTGAAGCAGACACTCTGGAAAAAGCAGACCTCGGCTTCACATCAATGATGTGCCAGGCACACCGCCACCTCACCTGCATCCGTAAAATAGCCACTGTCAGTCCCTGCACTCACCTCAGCATCAGCAGTACACCCAGGTGTGGTCCTGGTCGTAGTTGTGAGAAGTTGCACACCACACAAGGTCCTCCTTTGATCCTTTGTTAGTGCAGTTAAAAATAATTCTTGTTTTTATAGCTGAATAGAAAGTGGCAAGGAAAGCCAGGGACCAGTGTGGAAATTCCTAGGAAACAGAAGGGGATAAGACAGAGGTCAGTCCCCAGGTCTCCACACTGTCATAGAGGCATGTGCTTTAGGCACACCCTAGATTCCAAACTGGGGTTGACTGTGGTGGTTTGCACCTTTAATCCCAGAACTTTGGGAGGTCCAGGCAGGAGGATCATGTGAAGCCAGGAGTTCAAGACCAGCCTGGGCAACATAGCAAAACCTCGTCTCTATAAAAAAAAAAATTGTTTTTTAATTAGTTGGGGGCGGTGGTGTGTGCCTGTAGTTCCAGCTACTCAGGAGGTCGAGGTGGAAGGATTGCTTGAGGCTGGAAGGTCAAGGCTGCATTGAGCCACAATTGCACCGCTGCACTACAGCCTGGGTGACAGACGGAGACCCTGTCTCTAAAATATAAAAAGTGGTCAGGCACAGTGGCTCATGCCTGTAATTCCAGCACTTTGGGAGATTGAGGCAGGCAGATGACTTGAGGTCAGGAGTTCGAGACCAGCCTGGCCAACACAAAAATTAGATGGGTGTGGTGGCGTGTACCTGTAATCCCAGCTACTTAAGTGGCTGAAGCAGAAGAATTGCTTGAACCCAGGAGGTGGAGATTGCAGTGAGCCAAGATCACACCACTGCACTCTAGCTTGGTCAACAGAGTGAGACTCCACCTCAAAAATAAAACAAAACAAGATATAAAAAGTTTAAAAGACTGAAAAATAAAATCTGGGTAAACACTGCACATGACAGTGCTGTCTGGGCACTGCTCAGAATGCTTAAACCTAAACAAAAGAAGAATTTCGCATGGCTGGATTTTCTTCCCTCAGAGCTATCAGAGCGTAGGACTTGAGAAAGGCTGGAAGATGGGGCAGAGCACTGGAACAGGGAGGAGGGGTGGAGTGGATATAGGGCCCCGGGGTCGGGAGGACATATAGGGCCCCGGGGTCGGGAGGGAGAAGGATGTGGAAAGTAAAAGTTTCTCTTCAAAGTTTCCTTTCTTGTTAAAGAATAAATCCTAAGTGTGCTAATAACTCTTTGTTACGCCCTATCCTATGTAGCTGTTAGATGCCATGCTTACAGGCACGTAGTACATTCTATGTCCTTGTATTTCAACCAAGATATCTGTGCTGGACGTGCTCACAGGCATGTCCCAGCTCGCAACCTATGCCCCTTACCTGTTTGAAGAAGTTTTAAGTTGTTAGCTAATCGGGTTTTAGTTTAAATTGTAAGGTCTGGCTCCAACCAACGGAAATCAGACACAGCAGTAAGGACGACCCGAAATGTGTAAGGGGTGAATACGTCTGCTTTTTCTTTGTTCATTGTACTCTCGTGAACAAGGTGGCTAGTGAGAATACCCTTCCTGCACTGCAGTCCGGGAAGTGAAACTTGCGATGCTGAAAGATTCTTTGTCCCAGTGCTGATTTTTCTTTGCAGCATTGAGCATCTGTCTCCAACAAGGAGAACGCTGGTCACCAGGAGGACCTGGCAGGCAGAGGATTTGCCTCAGAGAACTGATTTCAGTGTCCTCATCTTTCGTGGATTCCACAGGTGCAAATGCGCCTACTCACTAAACTTTGTCACTCACAAAATCAATACTCATGACGCTTCTGCGGCCATTTGCAGACACACACACAGAGTCAGGATGTTTGACCTGAGTCTCCCAACACATGTGTTCTCAGCCAAGGGGAAACAAGGGGACACTCTTTCGGCTCTTTTCGGCTCTTGTTCTGTGAGATGAAAGGAGCTGAAAGAGCGTCCCCTCGTTTGTCAGTCTAGAACCATGTTTCCAAATGTTTGCACCTCTTGTTGGGTGATTTCACTGTTGGTTTGCTTGTTAATTTATTTTAGGGGCAAGGTCTCACTCTGTCACCCAGGCTGGAGGGCAGTGGTGTGATCATAGCTCACTGCAGCCTCAACCTCCCAGGCTCAAGTGATCCTTCTGCCTCAGCCTCCCAGGTAGTTGAGACTACAGGCACGGGCAACTACCAATATATTTCTTGTTTCAACTAATATATTCCTTTCTTTCATTCTTTATTTCCTCTTCGTTTCTTTCTCTGTGTCTCTCTTTTCCTTTCTTACTTTCTGTCTCTCTCTTTCTCTCTCTCTCTCTCTCTCTCTCTCTCTCTCTCTCTCTCTCTCTCTCTCTCTCTCTCTCTCTCTCTCTTTTTGAGACAGGATCTCACTATGTGCCCAGGCTGGTCTTGAACTCCTGGTCTTAAGTAATCCTCTTGCCTCAGCCTCCCAAAGTTCTGGAATCTCAGATCAATGCAACCTTTGCCTCCCGGTTCAAGTGATTCTCCTGCCTCAGCCACACGAGTACCTGTGAGCCACCATGGCTGGCTCACACTAGCATTTTTTCAAAGCCCTGGCGTGTGTTTACTCCGTATTTGAATCATCGTTGGGTGTTTAACATTTTGAATATTTCATCTTGGCACCTTCCTCTTGGATTTTAAAGCCTGTGGCACATCACATCATTGACGTTATTCATGAGGCCAAAACTCTCTGCCTGATTCATCACCAGATCCTCAGTGCCCAACTCAGTGCCTGGCTCACAGCAGGGCTTCAGCAGGTGTGTGCTGAGCAAATGAATGAAAGAATCCACCCCCACCTACCCAACTGCCCATCCCCAGATTACTGGTGTCGGCACAGAAACTCCACTTTCCATCCTTATCCATGTCCTCTGTGATTGGGCACCAGAGCTTGTTGCTTTCATCCTCCATGCAACCAGAGACCACATTATTTCTATAGATGGAGGGGAAGATGCAGGGCTTGCTGAGAGAATTTCCCCCATACTCTGAAAATGATCATGGAAACGACATAATCAAGAAGAGGAGATGAAAAGAGCTTCCATTTATGACACACAAACTATGCGCCACGCCTTATCCCATGAAAGGTGACATAGCATTGAATTCCCCGAGCAGCTCTGGGTGACGTCATTATTTCGATGTTACGGATAAGTGAGAACCAAAACTACCAAGTCGCGCAGACCCTGCCCACTCCGTTAACAGGACTTCACGGTTCTGCCGTCGGCATCACCTTGACTCTACTAAGCTAGGAAATGCTTGTCCAGGAAGAGCAGAGTTATTTATTCCAGAAGGCTCCAGAAAAGCTATTTGCATAATTATCAGACTGTTCAACTTTTTCCATAGATTGTGTCAAAACACTGTTTACTCTTCCAGACTCGCTGAAACCCTATCTTCGGTCATTGCCTCTTGCTGTAACCACCAACCCTAACCATGATATCATGCTCCTTACCCAAATACCATGATCCAAATCCAAATTGTGCTTTGGATTCTTTTTTTTTGAGACGGTGTTTCGCTGTTGTTACCCAGACTGGAATGCAATGGCACGATCTTGGCTCACTGCAACCTCTGCCTCCTGGGTTCAAACAATTCTCCTGCCTCAGCCTCCCGAGTAGCTGGGACTACAGGCGCGCACCACCATGCCCAGCTAATTTTCGTATTTTTAGTACAGACGGGGTTTCACCTCGTTGACCAGGATGGTCTCGATCTCTTGACCTCGTGATCCACCCACCTCGGCCTCCCAAAGTGCTGGGATTATAGGTGTGAGCCACCTTACAATCCAAATCACATCCCCCACAGAAAGACCCACCCTGGACAAGACCCCAAGACCCCATCAATATCCTGAGTTTTCCCTCCCCACTTCAAGAAGTCATCTTTTTATTTTTTATTTTTTTAGATGGAGTCCCTGTCACCCAGGCTGGAGTGCAGTGGAAAGATCTCAGCTCAGTGAAACCTCTGCCTCCTGGGTTCAAGCGATTCTCCTGTCTCAGCCTCCCAAGTAGCTGGGATTACAAACATGGGCCACCATGCCCCGCTAATTTTTATAGTTTCATTAGAGGAGGGCTTTTTGCCATGTTGGCCAGGCTGGTCTCGAACTCCTGACCTCAGGTGATCCACCCATGTCAGCCTCCCACACTGCTAGGATTACAGGCGTGAGCCACCACACCCAGCCCAAGATGTTATTAAGACCCCATCAAAGTAGTAATCTCTCTTACTGGGGTGAGCAATAATCTCAGTCTTGCCTAATTAGCAGGCTTTTTTGAGGGGGTGGTCTTTTAGGGGGATCTAGAATTTGACTGAGGCGTTGAGGTTTACAGGCAGTAATGACTAGTGATTAAGAGCACAAATTCTGAAGGAGAGACTTCCTGGGATCAAATCACACCTTTGCTTCTATTAACCTCAGTTACTCCATGTATAAAACAGGGCTACCAGTCAGATTTACCCGATAGAGACTGTTGTATGGAATAAATGAGTTATTTCATGTGAAGCATTTTAAACACTGGCTAGTACATAGAAAACGCTTGCTAAAAGTTCATTATGTTATGATTATTATTATTGATATGGATTCTTGCTCTGCTGCCAAGCTGGAGTGCAGTGGTGTGATCTCAGCTCACTGCAAACTCTGCCTCCTGGGTTCAAGCAATTTTCTGCCTCAGACTCCTGAGTAGCTGAGATTACAGGCACCCCCTGCCATGCCTGGCTAATGTTTGTACTTTTAGTAGAGACAGGATTTCACCACCTTGGCCAGGCTGGTCTTGAACTTCCGACCTCATGATCCACCTGCCTCAGCCTCCCAAAGTGCTGGGATTACAGGCATGACCCACCGTGCCCAGCCTATAATTATTATTTTTATTATCTAACATGCCCAAGATCACATAGCTGGTAAGGCGGACAACAGAATTTCAACTCAGGTCTAACCTCAAAGCCCATTTTTTTTGGCCTAGCATTTCAGATGACAGCAGAAGAAAACACATTTCTTAGCTACCTGGCATGGCACTGCCATTGATCCTGTATGAAAATGAACTCCAATCTTTACAAAAACCCTGTGATGCCAGCCTTAGCATCTTTATTTTACAGATAATAAAAGCGACTTCCCAGGTGAGAATTTCCTAGGTGAGTAGTCAAGTCGATGCCTGTGAACCAATAAAGTGAATTACCCAGTAACGGAGACAGCAAGCTGCACAGGCACTGGTGGTTTGGGTCCTCACCCATAAACAGGAAATAATCAACAACTTTCTTAAGGCAGTGGGGCAGCCAAAGCTAAGAGGTACCTCTCCTTGGACATCTGTTTGGTGATTCATGTGAATTCTAATCTGTTACTTCATCAAAACTGGTCTAAGGAGATTGGATCATTTTAAGGACAAACAGGAGCTTAGATATTAAGGTTATATTACCATAAAACTGATGTTTCTTTTTCTCCTTTTTTTTTTTTTTTTTTTTTTTTTTTTGAGAAAGAATCTCACTCTGTTGCCCAGGCTGGGATTTCATGGTATGATCACAGCTCACTGCAGCCTCAAACTCCTGGGCTCAAGGAATCCTCCCACCTCAGCCGCCCAAGTAGCTGGGACTACAGGTGCACACCACTAAGACCAGTTAATTTTTTGAGAAGTCTCGCTCTGTCGCCAGACCGGAGTGCAGTGGTGTGACCTCGGCTCACTGCAACCTCTGCCTCCTGGGTTCAAGTGATTCCCTAACCTCAGCCTCCCAAGTAGCTGGGACTAAGGCCTGTGCCACCACACCCTGCTAAGTTTTTGTATTTTAGTAGAGACGGGGTTTCACCATGTTGGCCAGGATGGTCTTGATCTCCTGACCTCGTGATCCATCCACCTCAGCCTCCCAAAGTGCTGGGATTACAGGCATAAGCCACCACGCTGGCCAGTTTTTAAAGTTTTTTTAGAGACAGGGTCTCCCTATACTGCCGAGGCTGGTCTCAAATTCCTGGCCTCAAGCAGTCCTCCTGCCTCAGTCTCCCAATCCCTTTTGGGATTACAGGCGTGAGCCCCTGAGCCTGCTCTAACTGATATCTTTCCTAATTCATCTATTTGGTTTAGGGTTAAGAAATGGCTAAGGTTTGAATTAATGATGTATTAATGACAGAGTATATAAGTAATATATTTATTAATGACGGAATGTACGTATTAATGACAGAATTTAGAGTCAGAAATGGAAATGGAGAAAGAGTTGGACTTGGGATGAAAAATTAGGTTAAGTATTAGGACAGAGTTACAGTGATATTTAAGGTTAAGTTTGGTTTATAGTAAAGAACACACATGGTGGATAATTAAGGCTAGAATAAAATTAAGATTTAGATGAAATTAGGATTTGTCAAGTGCTAAGGGAAGAACAGAATTAAGATTTTTATGCAAGAGTAAGCATGCTGGCCAGACACAGAGGCTCACGCCTGTAATCCCAGCACTTTGGGAGGCTGAGGCTGGTGGATCACGAGGTCAGGAGTTCAAGACCAGCCTGGCCCAGTAATTCTCTACTAAAAAATACAAAAGTTAGCTGGGCATGGTGGGACATGCCTGTAATCCCAGCTACTCGGGAGGCTGCGGTAGAGAACTGCTTGAACCCAGGAGGCGGAGGTTGCAGTGAGCCGAGATTGCACCACTACACTCCAGCCTGCGCAATATAGCGAGACCCTGTCTCAAAAATAAAATAAAGTAAAATGGGAAGGGAAAGGAAAGGAAGAAGGGAAGGGAAGGGAAGGGGAGGGGAGGGGAGGGGAGGGGAGAGGAGGGGAGAAGAGAAAGAAGAACGAAAGAAAGAAAGAGGAAGGAAGGAAGGAAGGAAGGGAGGGAGGGAGGGAGGGAGGGAGGGAAAGAGAGAAAGGCCGGGCATGGTGGCTCTCACACCTGTAATCCCAGGACTTTGGGAGGCCAAGATGAGAGGATCACAAGATCAGGAAATCAAGACCATCCTGGCTAACACAGTGAAACTCCGTCTCTACTAAAAATACAAAAAAATAGCCAGGTGTGGTGGCAGGCACCTGTAGTCCCAGCTACTCAGGAGGCTGAAGCAGGAGAAGTGCTTGAACCCTGGAGGCAGAAGTTGCAGTGAGCTGAGATCACATCACTGTACTCCAGCCTGGGCAACAGAGTGAGACTCTGTCAAAAAAAAAAAAAAAAAAAGAGAAGAAAGAAGGAAAGAAAGAATGACAGAGAGAAGGAAGGAAGAAAGAAAGGAAGGAGAGAGATGAAGGAGGGAAGAGAGAGAGGAAGGAGGGAAGAGAGAGAAGAAGGAAGGAAGAGAGAGGAAGGAAGGAAGGAAGGAAGGTAGGAAGGAAGGGAGGGAGGGAGGGAGGGAGGGAGGGAGGAAAAAGAGGCAGGTTGGGTTCGTCAGTGGGTGCATCTGGCTATTGTCAGTTCTAGAAACAAATACTCAGAAGCCAATATCAGGACGGTAGCTCATTGTTTCAGTTCTCAGGACCCCTGTCTTTTCATGCTGGATTGGGACTGGGAGAATGACCTCAGAACAGCCCTGTCAGTGAACTCTCTGAGCAGACAGTTGGCTCCTGTGAGTATTTCCCCCTGGATGCTCTGGTTGCTATCCTGCCCAGGCTCCCCTTAGGAGGATTCCTGCTGTCCACTCTCCCTCCTACTACGAACCCCCTCCCTGCTACAGGAGCTCACCACCAGTTTCACAGAATTTCCACTGCTGTTGCTCATCAGAGGTGACTGAGCACTACAGACTGCCTAAGAAGCTCCCCTGGGAGACGCAGCTGTTATAGGATACCTAGAAGACCCCATCACCTCAGCCCAAAAACTCCTGAAACTGATAAGCAACTTCAGCAAAGTCTCAGGATATAAAATCAATGTGCAAAAATCACAAGCATTCCTATACACCAATAACAGACTTAAAGAGAGCCAAATCAAGAATGAATTGCCATTCACAATTGCTACAAAGAGAATAAAATACCTAGGAATACAACTTACAAGGAATGTAAGGGACCTCTTCAAGGAAAACTACAAACCACTGCTCAACGAAATAAGAGAGGACACAAACAGATGGAGAAACATTCCATGTTCGTGGTTAGGAAGAATCAATATCGTGAAAATGGCTATACTGCCCAAAGTAATTTACAGAATCAACGCTATCCCCATCATTGAATTTCTTCACAGAACTGGAAAAAAACACCATGAACTTCATATGGAACCAAAAGAGAGCCCACATAGCCAAGTCAATTCTAAGCAAAAAGAACACAGTGGGAGGCATCACCCTACCAGACTTCAAACTATACTACAAGGCTACAGTAATCAAAACAGCATGGTGCTGGTACCAAAACAGAGATATAGACCAATGGAACAGAACAGAGGCATCGGAGGCAACACAACATATTTACAACCATATAATCTTTGATAAACCAGACAAAAACAAGCAATGGGGAAAGGATTCCCTGTTTAATAAAGGGTGTTGGAAAAACTGCTTAGCCATGTGCAGAAAGCAGAAACTGGACCCCTTCCTGACACCTTACACTAAAATTAACTCCAGATGGATTAAAGACTTAAACATAAGACCTGGCACCATAAAAACCCTAGAAGAAAATCTAGGCAAAACCATTCAGGACATAGGAGTAGGCAAGGACTTCATGACCAAAACACCAAAAGCATTGGCAACAAAAGCCAAAATAGACAAATGGGACCTAATCAAACTGCACAGCTTCTGCACGGCAAAAGAAACAGTCACTAGAGTGAATTGGCAACCAACAGAATGGGAAAAAATCTTTGCAGTTTACCCATCTGACAAAGGGCTGATATCCAGAATTTACAAAGAACTCAAACAGATTTACAGGCAAAAAACAAACAAGCCCATTCAAAAATGGGCAAATGATATGAACAGACACTTTACAAAAGAAGACATACATGAGGCCAGCAAACACATGAAAAAATGCTCATCATCACTGGTCATTAGAGAGATGCAAATCAAAACCACATTAAGATACCATCTCACGCCAGTTAGAATGGCGATCATTAAAACATCTGGAGACAACAGATGCTGGAGAGGATGCAGAGAAATAGGAACACTCTTACACTGTTGGTGGGAGTTTAAATTAGTTCAACCATTGTGGAAGACAGTGTGGCGATTCCTCAAGGACCTAGAAATAGAAATTCCATTTGACGCAGCAATCCCATTACTGGGTATATATCTAAAGGACTATAAATCATTCTACTATAAGGACACATGCACACGAATGTTCATTGCAGCATTGTTTACAATAGCAAAGACCTGGAACCAACCCAAATGCCCATCGATGATAGACTGGACTGGGAAAATGTGGCACATATACACCATGGAATATTATGCAGCAATAAAAAATGATGAGTTTTTGTCCTTTGTAAGGACATGGATGAATCTGGAGAACATCATTCTCAACAAACTGACACAAGAACAGAAAACGAAATACCACATATTCTCACTCATAGGCGGGTGAGAAAAATGAGAACACATGGACACAGGGAGGGGGGTACTACACACTGGGGTCTATTGGGGGGAATAGAGGAGAGACAGTGCGGGGGAGCTGGGGAGGGATAGCCTGGGGAGAAATGCCAAATGTGGGTGAAGGGGAGGAAGGCAGCAAAACACACTGCCATGTGTGTACCTATGAAACTATCTTGCACGTTCTGCACATGTACCCCAAAACATAAAATACAATAAAAACTAAAAAAAAAAAAAAAAAGAAAGAAAGAAAGAAAGGGAAGATACAGCGTGGGTAATCTGTTAGGAGGAATGGAGTTCGTGAGTGGCTCGACTTCCTCTTGTCATTCACAGTACCGAGTCAGTCAACTGATCAATCAATCAACCATCACAGGACAGGACAGACAGAAGGTTCAGAAGAGACTTTATGCATTATTTCATCAAGCATTTGCCTATGCCATATACATCTGATTCTTGAACAACATGAGTTCGAACTTCGGTCTGCTTATACATGAAGTTTTGTTTGTTTGTTTTTGAGACATGGTCTCACTCTGTCACCCAGGCTGGAGTGCAATGGTGCGAACTGGGCTCACTGCAACCTCCACCTCCCAGGTTCAAGTAATTCTCCTGCCTCGGCCTCCCAAGTAGCTGGGATTACAGGTGCCCACCACCACATCCAGCTAATTTTTTAAATTTTTAATAGAGATGGGTGTCACCATGTTGGCCAGGATGGTCTTGATCTCTTAACCTCATGATCCACCTGCCTCAACCTCCCAAAGTGCTGGGATTACAGGCCTGAGCCACCACGCCCGGCCTCCCAGAGCTTTTTCTATGCACACATATGTATGATAATTCACCTGCAAAAAGTGATCATGTCATACACAGGCACACATTCTCTTTTGTAATCCACCCTATTCAAAGCCCCCTGGCCAGGGACAGCAGGATACTGCTCACCTTCACTCTGGCAGTACTTCCTTTGGCCATTGTACACCGCTCTGGTGGCACCCCAAGGGGACAAGCTAAGAGTTTTGGTGCAAGTGAAGTAAACAGATCCCTGGTAGGTGAAAGGAAAGACACATTCCTCGTTCCTCCCTGAAGGACAGAAAGAGCACGAGTGGGGAAGAATCACAATGAATTAGCAAAGGATGAGTCTTGGTTTGGCTCTTGCTTTGATCTGAATGTCTGTGTCCCCCCAAAATTCATGTGTTAAAATCCTAACCCCCACGGTGATGGTATGAAGGGGCCTTTGGAAGGTGACTAGGTGGTAAGGGCGGAGCCTTCATGATTGGGATAAGACTCCTTATAAGAGACCCCAGAGAGTTAGCTGGCCCCTTCTGCAATGTGAGGATACAGTAAGGAGACACCATCTGTGAACCAGGAAGCAGGCCCTCATCAGCACCTGAAAGTGCTGGGACCTTGCCCTTGGACTTCTCAGCTCCAGAGCTGGGAGGCAGAAATTTCTATTGTTTAGAAGCTACTCAGTCACAGATTAAATGAATAAATGTATGGTACTTTTTCAACTGTGCTGTATTGTACTGTGCTGTGTTGTATTGTATGGTACTGTATTGTACTCTGCTGTACTATACTATATTGTATTGCACTGTGCTGTACTGTATTATACTTACTGTATTGTGCTGTGCTGTATTGTATTTGTGCTGTATTATACTGTATTATATTGTGCTGTGCTGTATTGTATTTGTACTGTATTATACTTACTGTATTGTGCTGTGCTGTATTGTATTTGTGCTGTATTATATTGTATTATATTGTGCTGTGCTGTATTGTATTTGTACTGTATTATACTTACTGTATTGTGCTGTGCTGTATTGCATTTGTGCTGTATTATACTGTATTATATTGTGCTGTGCTGTATTACATTTGTACTGTATTATACTGTACTGTATTGTGCTGTGCTGTATTGTATTTGTGCTGTATTATACTGTATTATATTGTGCTGTGCTGTATTGTATTTGTGCTGTATTATACTGTACTGTATTATACTGTACTGTATTGTGCTGTGCTGTATTGTATTTGTGCTGTATTATACTGTACTGTATTGTGCTGTGCTGTATTGCATTTGTACTGTATTATACTGTATTATATTGTGCTGTGCTGTATTGCATTTGTACTGTATTATACTGTATTATATTGTGCTGTGCTGTATTGCATTTGTACTGTATTATACTGTATTATATTGTGCTGTGCTGTATTGCATTTGTACTGTATTATACTGTATTATATTGTGCTGTGCTGTATTGCATTTGTACTGTATTATACTGTATTATATTGTGCTGTGCTGTATTGTATTTGTGCTGTATTATACTGTATTATATTGTGCTGTGCTGTATTGCATTTGTGCTGTATTATACTGTATTATATTGTGCTGTGCTGTATTGTATTTGTGCTGTATTATACTGTATTATATTGTGCTGTGCTGTATTGCATTTGTGCTGTATTATACTGTATTATATTGTGCTGTGCTGTATTGTATTTGTGCTGTATTATACCGTATTATATTGTGCTGTGCTGTATTGCATTTGTACTGTATTATACTGTATTATATTGTGCTGTGCTGTATTGCATTTGTACTGTATTATACTGTACTGTATTGTACTGTACTGTATTGTGCTGTGCTGTACTATATTGTATGGTGCTGTACTGTATTATATATTGTAGTGTACTGTACTATATTACACAGTATTGTACTGTACTGTTTTATTGTAGTGTGCTTTGCTGTGCTGTACTGTACTGTTCTTTACTGTACTATACTGTACTGTATTGTATTGTACTGTATTGTATTGTATTTTTTTTTTGAAATGGAGTCTTACTTTGTCACCCAGGCTGGAGTGCAGTGGTGCGGTCTCAGCTCACTGCATCCTCCATCTCCCAGGTTCAAGCAATTCTCCTGCCTCAGCCTCCCAAGTAGCTGGGATTACAGGCTCCCACCACCACGCCTGGCTGATTTTTTTGTAGTAGAGACGGAGGTTTGCCGTTGGCAGGCTGGTCTTGAACTCCTGACCTCAGCTGATCCTCCCACCTTGGCCTCCCACAGTGCTGGGATAACAGGCATGAGCCACCGTGCCTGGCCTGCTGTATTTTTTTATAGCAACCCAAAGGAACCAAGACAATTCTCGTGGAAGCCTGAAAGCTACACACCTAGACTTAGCATCGAGTTTCCTAACAATATGTCAGGGTGAATCCAGTTCACGTTGTGGCCAGGAGCATTGAGGAAGAGTTTCCTGCACAATCATGGCAACTGTTTCTCAGAGCATAAAATGGAGGAGCCAATAACGTTACACAAAATACGTTTTGCTAGTTCACGAGTTCACATTAGGTTATGTAGGGACACACATTAAATGATTTTGAAACACAGACTGGAAAAAAGTCCTTTTCCAGTGGTCCTTTTAGTCCTTCTGCTGACGCAAAAGAGAACGCTTCCATTTAATACAGCATTTCTCTACCGCGTCCCTGATACTTTATAATCTCACATTTTAACAAAAGAGAGAGAGTGAGAGGGCAGGACCGAGGCTCAAAGCTTTATACAGACAACAGTCTAGCAGAATTTAATAACGGGATTTCGTTTTCATAGTACAGTACTTATTTTTAGTTGTACTTCCCATTTATGGAAAGTGGTACTGCTTTTTTGTATGACAATACTGATGTTAACCAGTCTCTTAAAATGAATTTATTGAAGTGAAGAAAAGTGAGCAACTTAAAAGAAAAATGTTAGGCCGGGCGCGGTGGCTCACGCCTGTAATCCCAGCACTTTGGGAGGCCGAGGCGGGCGGATCACGAGGTCAAGAGATCAAGACCATCCTGGCCATGGTGAAACCCCGTCTCTACTAAAAATAAAAATAAAAAAATTTAGCCGGGCGTGGTGGCATGCGCCTGTAGTCCCAGCTACTCGGGAGGCTGAGGCAGAAGAATCGCTTGAACCCAGGCGGAGGTTGCAGTGAGCAAAGATTGGGCCACTGCACTCCAGCCTGGCGACAGAGTAAAACTCCGTCTCAAAAAAAAAAAAGAAAAGAAAAGAAAAAGAAAAATGTTGAACAAATAATAGCGCTGGTGGTACCCAGATGTGGCAAATATTGAGGGGTGACACTTGGCTGAGTAAAGCTTAGGAGACCTAACTTTCGATGTTCTTATTCTTCTTGGTGAGTACAGGAACTTTGATTTTTGTGCAGTGTACCCACAGAATCTAGAATAGTTACTTGCTCAACAACAGACAGAATAAAATAAGTTTGGAAAATGGCACATGAAATTAAACAGGTTTCTAAAGCCAAATACCCCATGTTCTCACTCACAGGTGGGTGTTGAACAATGAGAACACGTGGACTTAGGGAGAGGAGCATCACACACTGGGGACCGTTGTCGGGGGTAGGGGAGAGAGAGCAGGGAGATAGGGAGATGGGGAGACATGGGGAGAAATGCCAGATATGGTATGCACCTAAAGTAAAAAAATTTTTAAAAAAGATTAAATAAATAAATAGGAAACTAAGAATTTTGCTAGGTATAATTATAATTTAATTATTTCTGTAATGTGTGTGATTACTTTGTGGCAATGTGTTACAGCTTATTCATTTTCCCTCTCAAGGCAGATTATATTTCACCTTCTTCCTTTTGTCTCTTAACATCTGGTGCAGTGCCATTTTAAGTACTGCTGTAACTCTCTCCTAGGATACAAGGACTAGGAATTATCATGAGTGTATACAAGTGAGCAGATTTATCGACTCATCATATATGGAAACTTTGATCTTCCCAGTACAATGTCAAACCATTTAACAAAATAGATTGCCAAATGGTAAACTTAGAAATGTCCTGTCCCTATCTCTAATCTTTGGTGAAGAAAAAAAAAAGTTGTTACAGAAAAATATACACTCTAATATGATTTTTGTGGAATTCAGCAACAATTGTGTGTGTGTGTGTGTGTGTGTGTGTGTGTGTGTGTGTACGAGCAGATTTACATGAAGCACTCAAATAAATGATAAAATATTTTAAAATAAAACGGTCTTTAAAATTTCATTAAAGGGGCAACAAAAAATCCTCTAAGGGAGGATATAATTAGGTGAACATGACTGCGGAAGTTCTAGAGCACCGAGCAATGGCTGTTTGTTGTATTATGAGAAACTCATATGGATATGCAAACATAAATCTCCTACTGAACCAGTAGAATTTGTTTCTCTTCCCATATGAATAAAAGAATCTGAATATTACTTGAAAAAAATAAAATGGGAATATATGTATACAGTATATTGAGTTATCGTTCTTTTTTTTTGTTTTCACAATTCAATAGCCCAAGAGACTAATGGTCCCTGAAATATACTGAGAAATGCTGTTCTCGGCCAGGCACACTGACTCATGCCTGTAATCCCAGCACTTTGGGAGGCCGAGGTGGGTGAATCACTTCAAGCCAGGAGTTCAAGACGAGTCTGAGCAACAAAGTGAGACCCCATCTCTACAAAAACAAAGAGGATCAGCCGGTCATGGTGGTGTGCCCCTGTAATCCCAGCTACTTGGGAGGCTGAGGGAGGAGAACCCTTTAAGCCTGAGAGTTTGAGGCCGCAGTGACCTGTGACACTGCACTCCAGCCTGGGTGACAGAGTGAGACCCTGTCTGAAAACAAAGCAAAACAAAAACAAAAACGGTGTTCTGCAGAATTTTAACGTGCGAATTTAAAATAAAGAAATGCTATTCTATCCCAAATTTCCCATTACATGAAAACCCACATACAATAAGGATTAAAGTTGATCCCTTTTTTTTTTTTGAGCAGAACTGGGATGAGAGCTCAGCTTGCTCATCTGTAAGTTCAGAGTCAGAGTCACAGCTTCCCTTCTTGCTCTACTCTCCTTCACCTTCTTTCTTCCTTTCCTCCACCAAAGATATAATGATAGAATACTATGAGTGAGATACTCCGATGGGTGATCTGTATGTGTGCAATGGATTATGGGTGGAAATTATGCTCACCATTTCCTGACGTTAAAAAAGTCCCAAGCAATCCTCCCTGCTATTTTCTTTCTCTGCCAGCCAGCTGAATATAGAGCAGCAGTTCCTTTTTTTTTTTTTTTTAGATGGAATCTCGCTCTTGTTGCCCAGGCTGGAGTGCAGTGGCGCGATCTTAGCTCACTGTAACCTCCACCTCCCAGGTTCAAGCGATTCTCCTGCCTCAGCCTCCTGAGTAGCTGGGATTACCTGCCACCATGCCTGACTAATTTTTTATCTTTAGTAGAGACAGGCTTTCCCTATGTTGGTCAGGCTGGTCTCGAACTCCTGATCTCAGGTGATCTGCCCGCCTCCGCCTCCCAAAGTGCTGGGATTACAGGCGTGAGTCACCATGCCTGGCCAGCAGTTCTTGATAGAGAAGGAGGAGCAATTATGACCTCCCAGGGGGCATTAGCCAGTGTTGAGAGACATTTTCGGTTGTTACAACTTATAGGGGAAAGGAGCCAGTGGCTGCCACTGGCCTCTGCCAGATAGAGGCTAGGGATGTTGCTAATCATCCTACAGTGCACAGGACAGCTCCCCAGAACAGAGGCATCTGGCCACAGACAGCAATAGTGCCAAGGCTGAGAAACTCTGAGGACTGGGCAGAGAACACTGAGCGCCTGCAGGACAGTGGACCCACAAACTAGAGGATCTTGTTCTCTGGATTAAAAGAAAAACGTTTCCCACTGAACATCCACATTGGACCATAGGATGAGTTTAACAGGAGCCTCTATTGAATCAAGCCACTGACATTTGGGTGTTGTTATAACAGTTAGTCCTCCCCTAATACAGACAAACAAAACACAGTGTCTGTCTCCAAGGTCTGTAATGTGGTAGCCCCAACTCTCACTGTGGATCAGATTCTTGTCCTGTATAACCTGACATAGGTCATTATGGGGACAGGGATGGGTTGGAAGAGTGTGGAGAAGGCAGATTTCCATCTCTGAAGTGCACCAACGGGTTGACACAGGACGAGTACTTAAATGTCATTGCATTTGTCGCCTTTGTTTCTCAGAACTGTTTGGTACTTACTTTTGTGAAGCTTAAACCAGTTTAAATTGGAAAGTGCTTAGGAGAATACCTGGAACATGGCTGCTGCTTAACGAATATTAGCAATGACCATCATTGTCATCATCATCATCACCATCATCATCACGATCCACAGTATTGTCACTGTCATCACAATGATCATCATCATCATGATCACCATCAGCATTGTCACCATCACCAGCCTCATTATCGTCATTGTCATCATGATGACCATAATCGTCACTGTCATCACTGTCATCATGATTATCAGTCACTGTCATTATTGTCATTGTCATGTTATCATCACTGTGATAATTATTCTCCTTCTCATTACATCATAATTGTCATCATTGTCACCATCATCACCAACCTCATTGCCATTGTCATGATGACCATAATCGTCATTGTCATCATCACTGTCATGATTCAGTCATTGTCATTATTGTCATTGTCATCATGTTATCATCATTGTGATAATCATTATTCTCCTTCTCATTACATCATAATTGTCATCATTATGATCATCGTCACCATCATCGTCATCCTCATTATTGTCATCATCATAACCACCATCATCATCATCGTCATCCTTATCATTGTCATTATCAACTTCGTTATTGTCATTGTCATCATCATTGTCATTATCATCAGTCATTGTCATCAACCTCATTATTGTCATTCTCATCATCGTCATGCTCATCAGTCATTGTCACCATCATTAACCTCATTATGATTGTCATGATCATCATTGTTATCAGTCATTGCCATCATATCATTGTCATCATCTGTCACTGTCACCATCACTAGCAACCTCATTATTATCATGATCATGATCATCACTGTCATCATCATTGTCATCATCCTCATTGCTGTCATTATCAGGATCATCATCGTCATCATCTGTTATTGTCATCATCAACCTCATCGTTGTCGTTATAATCATCATCATTATCATCTGTCACTGTCACCATCATCAACCTCATTGTTGTCAATCTCTTATCATCACTGTCATCATCGTTATCGTAATCATCATTCTCATCACATCATTATTCTCATCATCGTTGTCATCACCAATGTTGTCATCACTATCATCATCATCGTCATATCATCACCATCATCACCGTCATTGTCGTTATTGATGCTTTGCCTCAGTCACCAACACCACTGAGTGTACAGGATACTGTATTGAGGGGGAGGGCAGATGGAAACTCAGTAGGTGGAATTAAAGTTATCTTTGGGAGTAGTAAGAATCAGCATATAATGAATACTATTAGCCATCTGCAAAGTAATCCAGCAGATGGCCTAATCCTCTTAATTTAGTCACAATCCTCCATAATCCAGACCCTGCTGACCTGCCTGTTCTCACTCCCTGATTAACATTCCCTTGACCTTTCCCCATGTTCTTTCTCTGTCTTTGGGATTTTGCTCCTGCCCTTCACCCTGCCCGAAAACTCTTTCCTCTCTTCCCAGCTTTATTCCCTGCTATTCATCCATGAAGACTTGGTTCAGACTGGGTCAATACTCTTCCTCACACTTATAATACTCAGAGTCAACCTCTACAAATGAATGCAGTTGCCGATTTTTTAAAAATAATTCATTTATGTATCTATAACTCCCAATTCTGTGAACTCTCAGAGTGGAGGGCCTAGGTTTTGTTTATTTCTGCATTTTTGGCCCATAACACAATGCCTGGACCTTAAGATCACTCAGTAAACATATACTGAATAAATCTATAAATATACGCAAAGGGGACTTGGGATACTGAGTTTCACCACAAGAATGTGGGTGTGGTCTCAGGGAGGCATGACAAAAATGAGGTTATAACTAGAAAAGTGGATACCCAATCAATTTCAGTGTTCCTTTTCTGAATAAACTGTGAGTTCCTAGCCTTTTAGGAACTTGTCAGTTTTTTGAGAACCCAGGAGTTCTCTCTAGGAGGATATTCATATACCCTTGTGGTTGAGATGGCTGTGTGTTCACCGAAACCAGTTTCATTTTCTTCCCAAATGCACTGCTACACAACATCCCCCAGACTTTCTGGCAGCCAAGCGTCTGGCCAGTGGAAGTGGGAGAAAGTGATGAATGTCACTTCCTGTCCCAGCCAAAAGAAGACAAGCAAAAAAACCCTCTCCTCCCAGATCTTCCAGATTCCCTTGATCCTTGTCTATGAGCCAAAAGCAAAGCATCCTCAGCAGACTCTGAAACCCCAGAGGATGGTGGGGCCCCAGGATGGAAGATGCTTGGATCCCTGAATGACCATGTGGAGCATTGTTTTCTGACCAGATGCACCCTTCTGGGACTTCGAACAACCAAGAAAAACACATGCTATTGTGTTAAACTGCTGATAGTTTGGAGTTTGCTTGTTACAACAGCTATTCTCACTACCCTGATAAATACACACATTTTTAAAAAATACAGATTCAAGTTTTCATGAACTCTAATCCTCACTCAGTGACCCCAGGTTAGGAATCTCTGGAATAAACAATGTGGGATCAAGGTGCATCAACACGTAAATGGTTCCTGAGCCTCATTCAGGGGAGAACGATTTGTCAGGAAGAAAAGATTCTAATTGTGAAGAACGACTCACTAAGGTTTGAGTGAATGACATAGAATCGAGGTCTCCTCTTATTCTGTTTCCTTGTATAGTCTTTTAGTGGTTAATTTCAGTTTTGAGATATTTTAAGATATAATTATTATTAAAGAGAACTAATAATTTTTAAAAAGAAGAAGAAAAAAAAGATATAATTAGGATGTCCAGGTTGGGGTCTGAGGGTTTAGTTCATTGGAATTATATAGCCTGCATTTTAATTAACATATTCACATTCCCCTTGCCATGTGCTAAGCATTATGAAAGATGCTGGCGCTCAGACTGGTCTTGAACTTCTGGTTTTAAGCAATGCTTTGCCTTGGCCTCCCAAAATGCTGGAATGACAGATGTGAGCCACTATGGCTGGTCTATTTTTTAAATTACTGTGGATAGAAAGAAAAATGGCATGTGTGGCCGGGTGCAGTGGCTCATGCCCGTAATCCCAGCACTTTGGGAGGCTGAGGTGGGTGGATCACCAGGTCAGGAGTTCGAGACCAGCCTAGCCAATACGGTGAAAACCCATCTCTACCACTATGTGTGGGCCCCATAGTGATACCTTGTCTTTACAAAAAGTGAGGAGGAGTGAGGTCACAGAGATGCATGATGAGGTGGATGGGACCCGGCTCTGCAGAGCCTCCCTTTGATTCTAAACAGAAGGCCAGGTGCACTGGCTCATGCCTGTAATCCAAGTACTTTGAGAGGCTGAGGTGGGCAGATCACCTGAGGTCAAGAGTTTAAGACCAGCCTGGTCACCATGGTGAAACCCCGTCTCTACTAAAAATACAAAAATTAGTCCCACATAGTGGTGTGTGCCTGTAAATCCCAGCTACTCATGAGGCCAAGGCAGGAGAACAGCTTGAACCTGGGAGGTGGAGGTTGCAGTGAGCTGAGATCATACCACTGCACTCGAGCCTGAGCAACAGAGCGAGACTCTGTCTGAAAAAATAATAACAATAAAATAAGATAAATGCCACTAGAAGCCATGGAAGGGATTAAAGTGAGGAGGGGTGGGCTGGTCGTGGTCGCTCACACCTGTAATTCTAGCACTTTGCCGGCCAGAACAGGCAAATTGCCTGAGGTCAGGAGTTCAAGATCAGCCTGGCCAACATGGTGAAACCCCATCTCTACTAAAAATACAAAAAAAAGAAACTTAGCTGGCCCTAGTGGCAGGTGTTTGCAGTGAACTGAGATTGCACCATTCTCAGAGGTTGGTGGAGGCAGAGGTTGCAGTGAACTGAGATTGCACCATTGCACTCCAGCCTGGGCAACAGGGCAAAACTCCATCAAAGAAAAAAAAAGGTGAGGAGGCGTGGCATTTATTAATTTAAAATCCTCCATCACCTTTAGAATACAATCCGCAGTCCATACCACAGCCTTCCCTCAAAGCTGATTTCTTACCTTCCTTCCCCTCCCTCCACCTGCCTTTTCACTGTTTCCTGCGGAAGCCAAGCTTGCTTGCACCTCGAGGCTTCTGCATTTGCTCTTCTCTTTGCTTGGGATGGTCCCTCCATTCCCAGATATTTGTGTGACTTGCTTCCTTGTGCAATAAAGAGTCTGGTGCAAGTTCAAAGAATTGTAGCAACCGATGTTCTGGAATGTTAATGACTGCACAGACCCAGTCATGGATATTAATAGAAAATATTCTAGGGGAGGTTCAAAACAATTATTCAACTGTAAGACACAAGCCCTAACAGCCAGACGCCTACGTCTGGAACATCCAGGTGGGGACCAAGTTACACCTTGCGCACTGGCACGTTCAGACACTTGGTGAACCCTCTGACCTGAGCCCTAGGGTGGTTGGGACCAGCATCCTGCCACTGCCACTGTTCCTTGGCCAGCAGGAAAAAGGGTTGCTGTGGTTTTGGAGTCAAACCACGGGCAAATATAGGGGTAGTTTTTTCTTTTTTTTTTCCTTGAGACAGAGTTTCGCTCTTGTTGCCCAGGCTGGAGTGCAATAGCGTGATCTCTGCTTCCTGTAACCTCCCCCTCCTGGGTTCAAGTGATTCTCTTGCCTCAGCCTCCCATGTAGCTGGATTACAGGCATGCACCACCACACCTGGCTAGTTTTGTGTTTTTAATACAGACAGGATTTCTCCATGTTGGTCAGGCTGGTCTCGAACTCCTGACCTCCGGTGATCCACCTGCCTCGGCCTCCCAAAGTGCTGGGATTACAGGTGTGAGCCACCACACCCATTCAGGAGTCGTTTTTTCAATGATCAAATGAGGAAGAATAAACCCCACCTTGGAATCTTATACCTGCAGCAGATGCTAGAAAGCACGATGTGAATGTTAGAAGCGGGCACAGGAGCCAGATATCTTCGTTACTATTTACGGAGACAGCATACAAGCTGGATTTTTTTTTTTTTTTTTTTTTTTGAGATGAAGTCTTGCTCTTGTGCCCCAGGCTGGAGTGCAGTGGCACGACCTTAGCTCACTGCAACCTCTGCTTCCCCGGTTCAAGCAATTCTCTTGCCTTAGCCTCCCAAGTAGCTGGGATTACAGGGATAAGCCATCACACTCAGCTAATTTTTTGTGTTTTTAGTAGAGACGGGGTTTCACCATGTTGGCCAGGTTGGTTTCGAACTTGAGACCCCAAGTGATCCACCTGCCTGGGCCTCCCAAAGTGCTGAGATTACAGGTGTGAGCCACTGCACCTAGCCAAGCTGCATATTTTATTTACTATTTACGGAGACGGGGGAGAGACAAATTTTGCCACCTTGACTTCCTGCAGCGTCATGCTTATATTCCTGCCTGGCCCCAAACCCCAATTCCTACAACGTAATTGGTTCATTAACCACCAGCTTTCATTTTGACACTTCTCCCCAAGATTCAAATTCAATGAATAATTTTCGGCCTGACCACCTGGGCTTTCATGCTTTGCCTCTCACTACCTTTGTGGCCCCGAGAAAGTACTGAGTTTCCTGGGTCTCAGTCCTCATCTGCACAATGGAGGGGATGGTGGTCACTGCTGCTGCTTCAGAATGTCAGTGTGGTTCACAGATGCTTGGTGGGTAGAATAATGCCCACCCAACACAAACCTGTCCACGTCCTTATCCCTAGAATCCATGAATATGCCAGGTTGTGGGGCGAGTCATGGTAGCTTACACTTGTCCCAGCTCTTGGGGAAACTGAAACAGGAGGATCACTCGAGCTCAGGAGTTTGAGATCCACTTGAGCAACATAGTGACACCCCATTTCTACAAAAAAAAATCTTAAAATTAAAAAAAATACTATGCAGCCATAAAAAACGATGAGTTCGTGTCCTTTGCAGGGACATGGATGGAACTGGAAACCATCATTCTCAGCAAACTGGCACAAGAACAGAAAACCCAACACTGAATATTCTCACTTATAGGTGGTGTTGAACAATGAGAATACATGGGCACAGGAAGGGTAACATCACACACTGGGGTAGGTTGGGGGAGCGGGGGCCTAGGGGAGGGACGGTGGGGATCGGGGAGGTTGGGGAGGAATAACACTGGGAGAAATGCCTGATATAAGAGACAGCAAACCACCATGGCATGTGTGTACCTATGCAACAATCCTGCAAGATCTGCACATGTACCCCAGAACTTAAAGTAGATTTAAAAAAAATTTTTTTTTTTAAGTAGCCAGCATGGTGGCACATGCCTGGAGTTCTAGCTACTTGGGAGGCTGAGGGAGGAGGACTGGTTGAGTTCAGGAGGTCGAGATCAGCTTAGGCAACATAGTAAGACCCCTATCTACAAAAAAACTTTTTTTAAAAATTAGCTAGTGTGGTGGTGAAGAAGGAAATTAAATAATAGCAATAATAGTACAGACAAAACCTTATAATTCATAGTTGCTATATAATAAAGTAAATTTTGCTGTGTTGTGTGCTGTTTAATATAAAACCTAACCCCCAGCTCTGCTTAAAATTAACAAACTCCCTGTAAAACCTACTTTATCTATTCTCCTCATATTCTCAGCAAAGTTCCCAGGCATCTCAAGACTCCAGTTTTTCTTGCTGACCAGCTGCAAGATCACAGGGCAAGATAACACCCAAAGAAGGTACAATGTGTTTCTCAAAATGCTATTTCTCAAATGTAACGTACATCACAAGTCATGTTACAAATTAATTAACTGCTCTTTATTCTGACTTCTGTAAGTAAACCTGTTAGCTGCTACATCACCCTGGATGTATAAAAGTACCCCATTTTGGCCAGGTGCAGTGGCTCATGCCTGTAATCCTAGCACTTTAGGAGGCTGAGGTGGGCAGATCACAAGGTCAGGAGATTGAGACCATCCTGGCTAACATGGTGAAACCCCATCTCTATTAAAAATACAAAAATTAGCGGGGCGTGGTGGTGGGTGCCTGTAGTCCCAACTACTTGGGAAGCTGAGGCAGAAGAATAGCTTGAACCCCGGAGGCGGAGGTTGCAGTGAGCCAAGAAAGCGCCACTGTACTCCAGCCTGGCAACAGAGCAAGACTCCAACTCAAAAAAAAGAAAAGAAAAGTATCCCATTTTCTTTCTCCAAGGCTTGTTATTGGGATGCTAATCCTCCAAGCCAGTGGCCACCTTAATAAAATCCTCCTGTTTCACCCATTGGTCTCTCGGGTCCCCTGGATATTCTATAACAATGGCACATGCCTGTAGTCCTGGCTACTCAAGAGGCTGAAGCAGGAGGATCGCTTGCACCAAGGGGTTCGAGGCTTCAGTGAGCTATGATCCTGCTTGGGTGACAGAGCCAGACCCTGTCTCCAAAAAAAAAAAAAAAAAAAAAAAAGGAGTGTGGAGGACTTGGCAAATGTCATTAAGTTAAGAACCTTGAGATGAATCTGGATTACCCAGATGGACCCAATGTTCATCACAAGGGTCCTTGTAAGAGAGGTGAGAGAGTCAGTAATTCAGGTGTGACAGCAGAAAGCAGAGGTCAGAGTTATGCCAGGAAGAGGTCACGAGCCAAAGAATGCAGGTGGCCTTTAAAAGCTGGAAGGAGCCAGGAAGCAGATTCTCCCCTAGACCCTCCACGAGGAACGCAGCCTGGCTGATATCCTGATCTAGGCCCAGTGAGACTCTGATTTACAGAACTGTAAGAGAACGAGTGTGTGTTAAGTTGGTTAGGTGTGTGGGGATTTGTTACAGCCGCTGCAGGAAACTAACACACACACGCAGAGGGCTGAAAACCCTGCCTGGCACATAAAACATACTTTCTCAATACTAATCGTTACCATTTTCATTATCACTCCCCCATTTGAATCAGCCATCCTGGAAGAGGTGCGGAGCAAAGGTGTCTAACCTTACCACCCCTCTCAAGCCAGCTGTGTGATTCCATGGGACACATGCACAGCTCAGAGTCCTCATCTCCACAATGGACAAATACATAAGTGGCTGTGGCTTCAGAAAAGGGTGGCCTGTATATGAATTTCTGCTCATCCGTGTGACCTTGAGAGTGTTATAAATTGTATTTGACTCTCAGCTTTCTTTTTTATATAGGAGATCACTGAAATTTATCTCGTAGGATTGTTTAAGAATGAAACGATACAATGTAAGTAGAGTTCTTGGCACATGCTGAGTGCTCAACAAATAATCATGGTAAACATGGGCCGGGTATGGTGGCTCATGCCTGTAATCCCAGCTCTTTGGGAGGCCGAGGTGGGAAGATCACTTGTGTTCAGGAGTTCAGCCTGGACAACACAGTGAGACCCCATCTCTACAAAAATTTTAAAATTAGCTGAGCATGATGATGTACACCTGTAGTCCCAGTAGACTGGACAGGTGAAGGTCCTGCTTGCATGAGGCTAATATTTTACTAGGGTAGGGAAGACAAAAGACAAATAAGACTTCTGACCAGGTGTGGTGGCCTGTAATTCCAGCACTTTGGTAGGCCAAGGTGGGCGGATCACTTGAGTCCAGAAGTTCAAGACCAGCCTAGCCAACATGGTGAAACTCCATCTCTACTAAAAACAAAAAAATTAGCCGGGCATGGTGACACATGCCTGTAATCCCAACTATTTGAGAGACTAAGTCACCAGAATCATTTGAACCCAGGAGGCGGAGGTTGCAGTGAGCTGAGATGGCACCACTTCATTCCAGCCTGGGCAATAGAGTGGGACTTGGTCTCAAAAAAAAAAAAAAAGAAAGAAATGAGGCTTTCCATTTGGGGTGGTGACAAGTTCCTGGAACTAGATAATGGTGATGATGGTGCAACATTGTAAATATACTTATGGCCACTAAATTGTGCACTTCAAAATAGTTAAAATGCTAATCTTATGTTACATGTATTCTATCACAATAAACAAAACCAAAATCATTTCAGAATATGAAAAGTGCAATAAAAATAATAAACGGGAACGCAAATGACAGTGACCACCTTCTCCTTCAGGTGGTCAGGGAAGGCCTCTCTGAGCAGCTGAGATCTGAACCAAAACCTAGAGTCGGCCACACAGAGTCTGAGGAACAAGCATTCCAGGCAGAGGGATCAGTGAGGGCAAAGTTGCTGATGTGGGCAACAGTGTGGCACGTCCTGATACCATAGAAGGGAAGCCCACATGGCTGGACCGTTCATTTTTCCCGCTTAGGCTGGGCCTCCCGCATGCGCAGTGCCACCTTTAGGCTTGGGAGGTGAGCATGCGCGGTGCGTTTACTGGAGTTGTGCACATGCGCATCGGAGACTTTCTTCCCTTTCCAGCGGAATGCCCCCGGAAGGTCAGACGCTACCATTTTGTCTCTTAATGCGCATGCACCTGCTCATTCGCCCAATCCTTGCAGTTTTTTTTATTGTCAGACCTTGGAGTCTCGCACTGTCGCTTGGGCTGGAGTGCAATGGCACAATCTTGGCTCAGTGTAACCTCTGGCCCCCAGGTTCAAATGAGTCTCCTGCCTCAGTCTCCCGAGTAGCTGGGATTACAGGCACCTGCCGCCACAGCCGGCTAATGTTTTCGTTTTTTTTTTTTTAGTAGAGATGGGGCTTCACTATGTTGGCCAGGCTGGTCTTGAACACCTGACATCGTGATCCACCCGCCTTGACCTCCCAAAGTGCTGGGATTACAGGCGTGAGCCACCACGCCCTGCCAATCCCTGAGATTTTATTGGAAGCTGCTGGCTACCAATTTTGGAATGAGCGCAGGGGAAGGAAAAGACAGTGCAAATCTAAGTCGCTTTGAGCCTTGTAGTTCTGAGACACTGCAGCTGTAACCCACACGCACAAAGTGTTTTCCTGAGTAGGCATGTGAGAAGCCACTGATATCAATCACCTCTGGAAGTGGGAACCAGGGGCAAATAGATTTCTTTCCATTTAAGTTTTTATCACAGATGTTGTGACTTACGTCATTAAAAACAATTAATTATATATACACACCTAGAACATAAGAGATGAAATATTCCCAACACACAGAAATTATAAATGTTGGAAGTAATTGATATCTTAAATACCCTGATTTGATCATTACACACTATATACATGTATCAAAGTATCACATCAGTGGCTCACACCTGTAATCCCAGCACTTTGGGAGGCTGAGGTGGGAGGATTACTTGAATCCAGGAGTTTGAGACCAGCCTGGGCAACATAGTGAGACCCCATTTCAAATAAATAAATAAGGAAAAAGAAAAAAAAATCACGTGTACCTCATAGATATGTACAATTATTATGTATCAAAACATTTTAGAAACAGTAATTATATGTGTGTATCTTTGCACATATATAATGTGTATATACATGTACATGCCTGTATGCATGATAGATGTGTATATATGTATACATAATATACACACATTATATGTGCACATATACAGGTATATACATGCACATATGCTCACATGCAAACATGCAGAGTTAAAATGTTCTTTTTTTTGAGACTGAGTTTTTGCTCTTGTTATCTAGGCTGGAGTGCAATGGCGCAATCTCGGCTCACCGCAACCTCCGCCTCCTGGGTTCAAGCAATTCTTCTGCCTCAGCCTCCCGAGTAGCTGGGATTACAGGCACGCGCCACCATGCCCAGCTAATTTTTTGTATTTTTAGTAGAGACGGGGTTTCATCATGTTGACCAGGATGGTCTCGATCTCTTGACCTCGTGATCCACCCGCCTCGGCCTCCCAAAGTGCTGGGATTACAGGCTTGAGCCACCGTGCCCGGCCTAAAATGTTCTTTTTTAAAAAAATAGAGGCCAGGTGAGGTGGCTCATGCCTGTAATCCTAACACTTTGAGAGGCCGAGGCAGGCAGATCATGAGGTCAGGAGTTCAAGACCAGCCTGACCAACATAGTGAAACCCCATCTCTACTAAAAATATAAAAATTAGCCGGGCATGGTGGTGCATGCCTGTAATTCCAGCTACTAAGGAGGTTGAGGCAGGAGAATTGCTTGAACCCAGGAGGTGGAGGTTGCAGTGAGCCGAAATGGTGCCACTGCACTCTGCAGCCTGGGCGACAGAGCAAGACTGTCAAAAAAGAAAGAAAGAAATAATATCCTGAGTACAGCAATAGGAGGCAGTTTAAAATTACAAAATGAAAAATCTACTAAAATGAGATGGGTGTCATAGAAATTGATTAATTTTATGGGGTAGTTACTGACTTACCAAATTTATTGAACATCTGTAGAGCAAAGTGTGGTGCCAGGGGCCACTTAGTGTTGGCATTCCATAGTGACTAAGAGCCTGTGTGGATGTTTTGCTGGTGTCTGGCAGAGTGATATTTAATAAGGTACTTCACAGCTTACCCCTCTGTAAAATGGTGATGCTAATAATCAGATCTACTTCATAGAGTTCCTGGGAGGATTAAATTGGATGAAAGAAACAAAATGCTTAAGACAATGTGTGCTATAGAGATAATTCACAATAAATGTAGGCCATTTATGACGATGATGATGGTAACATTCATTGACCATGCTAGACCTGCAGTAATAAATTAATTAAGCAAACATTTTGAGAATGTTTTAATTCTCTTCTTTTGCTTTTGTTATTTATTGCCTTTTAAACTGTCCTGAAAATATTACCGTCTGAGAAATTTTTTCCCTGGTTAATGATACTCTTCTTTGATAACATTCCCTCATCCATTCATCCATCAACCATCCTTTTACTAACCCTTCTTTCATCATCCCTCCATCCATCCATCCACCCATGTATCCCTCCGCCCATTCTTCCATCCATTCCTCCATCTATCCATCTTTTCATCCATCTTCTTCCATCATCCATTCATCTTTCCATCAACTCATCCACCCATTCATCCACCCACTCATTCTTCCATCTATCAATTCTCCCATCCTTTTGTCCGTCTTTCACCATCCACTTATCAATTCATTTATCCCTCTATTCATCCATTATTCATTCAATCCATCCTCTTATCATCCATCCATCAGTCATTCATCCAATAAGTATTTAGGAACCCCACCATTCATAAGAAACTGTGTCGAGTACCAAGAGGAGCCAGATATGATTTCTGCCCTCAGCAATCAGAGATAAATCCTTTCACCTATCCTACAATTTATTTCATCCACTCCTCCATCCATCCTTCCATTCATCCATTCTTCTATCCACACATCCTTTCCTTCATTCTTTTTGTTGTTTTTACCAGATCACAACTCAAATTCCCTTCATTCTTTAATCATCCATTAATCCACCACCCATCCAATAAGTATTCAAGAACCCTATAATCTATAAGGAAAAGCGGTGGGTACCAAGAGGAACCAGATATAATTTCTGTCCTGAAACACCCAGAGAGAAGACATTGGCACCAATATCTGCCACCCAACATGGAAAATAATGGCAGCCACAACTGGTAGTATAAGGCACTGATAGGGTGCCCAAGAGGCAGCTTAACCCACAGCCTTGGTTCTCTGGTTCTCTAAAGCCACAACAATGTCACAGTGGGCCAATGAGAAGAACCCAACCAACCAGGGGTCAAATTCTACCTCTCCCATGTATCAACTGGGTGGCCTTGGGAAGGTCACTTCACCTCTCTGAACTCCAAGTCAATATTCCTATCTGTTTAGTGGAGATAATATCTCAACTATAGAAGCCATTGTGATAATCACAGGTGCATGTGGGCTGTAAGGTCACTGGAGTATAGTGTACCTTCAAAATAATGAGTCCACCTGCTTCTCAGCAAAAATGACCCTATGTCTGAAACAAGACTTCAGTGTGAGTCTTCCCCCAACCTCTAAGCTCACACACAAACCTCTTCTATTACATATTTAGGCTGCCTTTGGAGGGAGAAGCAACAGGATCTCAGTAAGCTCTTTTTGAATCTCAACTTTCTTTTTCTTAAAGTAAGGAGAGTAAGCCTTACCTGGAGAAATGGCACAAACATTGACAGAACCATAAAGATTCTAATCCACTACCCAGAATTTAATAAGTAATTCATCCAGTCTCTTAAAGGTAACGTGTTCCCTGTTCTTCAGTTTCTCCCAAACTTGGGGTACAGGCAAACTTCCTTAGCATTACGTCAGTCAGATAATCTGGTTTAACCCATTTCTTTGAGTTTATTAACAGAGAAAGGACCCCACCCACAAGACTCCGCCTTCCCTACTTTCTCTGGCTTTCCCCTTCCAGAACCAATATGGCAGCCACCAGCTACTACTGGCTCTTGAGTACTTGAAATGGGCAAGTCCGGACTGTTCTGTGTTGTACATGGAAAATACTGATTCTGAAGACAAAGTACAGGAAAAAGTATGTAAAGTGTCTCATTACCTATGCAACTATCTTGCACGTTCTGCACATGTACCCCAAAACCTATAATGCAATAAAAATTTTAAAAATTAAAAAAATAATAATTGTATTTATTAAGTGTTGAAATGATCATCATTTAGATATCCATGGGTTCCCCAAAACATATTAAAATCAATTGCACTTATCATTTCTTACTTAAGTGTTTCTGATATAAAACTTGCCATGATTTATGTGGATCACATCCTATTTCTAGCACATAATGCTGCTCTAAACCTTCCTTCCTTGCAATGGGAGCCCCCAGACCCCACCTCTCACACCCTCCCAAGTTTCCAGGTCAAAATGTACCTTTGAGAAAGTCCTTCTGGGCCCTAGCTCTCTCCGCAGTCTCTCTTTAAGGTTCCGCTCCCAAGAGCTCTGGATTAGCTGGGGATTGGCTGAATGGCTTTGCCCCCAGCCTGTCTGTAGGACGGCAGCTTCTCTAAGGAGGGTTCTTCATCAGTGGTTACTGTCAGAAGGCAGTTTGAATGAGATCAGCTGTGGTTAATCTATGATGGCCCGAGATAAACCCATGCATATCCACGAAGCCCATAAAAATCAGTCAAGTGGACGCTGATGGGGCCTTGCGGGGGCTGGAGACGGGACGAGACATTAATAAGCAGAGGAGAGAATGCTCCCAGAAATGCAGCTGAGGAGCTGGCGAGGTTTCAGCTGAAAAAAAAAAAAAAAGACTGAGCGCCCTAGAATTACCTAGCAAGAAGGCAAGTGTGGGATAATTGAAACTAGCCTTCTGAAATGTGTCATTTATTTTTGTTGTTTTTTTGAGACAGTCTCGGTCACCCAGGCTGGTGTGATCGCCGGCTCACTATCACTATCACCTCCCAGATTCAAATGATTCTCCTGCCTCAGCCTCCTGAGTAGCTGGGATTACAGGTGCCCACCACCATGCCCGGCTAATTTTTTTATTTTTAATAGAGACGGGGTTTCACCATGTTGGCCAGTCTGGTCTCAAACCCCTGACCTCAGGTGATCTGCCCTCCTCGACCTCCCAAAGTGCTGGGACTACAGGCCATAATTTTTAAATGATTCTTCACCATCCTGGAATTTTGCAAAGAAGTCCACAAGCCTTCTCTTGGGACCTTTCAGAGTTGCCCGCATGTTACAGCTGACCTTCCTTGCGATGGGAGCCCCCAGACCCTACGTCTCACACCCTCCCAAGTTTCCAGGTCAAAATGTACCTTTGAGAAAGTCCTTCTGGGCCCTAGCACTCTTCATGGTCTCTCTTAAAGTTCTGCTCCCAAGAGCTCTGGATTATCTGGGGATTGGCTGAATGGCTTTGCCCCCAGCCTGTCTGTAGGACGGCAGCTTCTCTAAGGAGGGTTCTTCATCAGTGGTTACTGTCAGAAGGCAGTTTGAATGAGATCAGCTGTGGTTAAAAACGCCTTAGTTTTACAGATAAGGGAATCAAAGCACAGCTGGGCTCAGGGACTTGGCGAACCTCAGACAGCGAATTGTTGGGGAGCGCAGGGCTACCCAGTGTGTCCGGGGCTCTCTGCTTTACTGTTTCTTTGGTGCTGCATCCTCATGTCCCAGGCTTGGGTGTTTTCAGAATAAGAGGCTTGCAGGAAAATTTGCTGGGCGTGGTGGTATGTGCCTGTAATTCCAGCTACTCGGGAGGCGGAGGCAGGAAAATTGCTTGAACCCAGGAGGTGGAGGTTGCAGTGAGCTGAGAGTGCACGTTGCACTCCAGCCTGGGCAACAAGAGAAACTCCATCTCAAAAAAAAAAAAAAAAAAAAGAGGCTTGCAGGCTGGGGTTTGTCTCATGGCCCCCTCCTCTGCCCGGGCTTCTCTGCCTGTCTCTGCCTTCACCTCTTTTCGCTGGCTGTCTCTCTGGCCCTCCCTGTCACTCTCCTCCTCCGTCTCTCTTTCACCATCTCTCCTCTCCCCTCTCCCTCTCTCCCTTTGTCCTTGCCTCCTTTTCCTTCCTCTTTGAAGCTCTTTCTCTGTCTCTGGGTTTTGCTCAGTGTCTCTCTTTCTACCTTTTTGTCTCACTTTGTCATCCAGGCTGGAGTGCAGTGGCATGACCTCAGCTCACAGCAACCTCCGCCTCCCAGATTCAAGCCATTCTCCTGCCTCAGCCTCCCAAGTAGCTGGGACCATAGGCACATGCCATGATGCCCAGCTAATTCTTGTATTTTTTAGTAGAGATGGGGTTTCACCAGGTTGGCCAGGCTAGTCTCAAACTCCTGACCTTGGCCTCCGAAAGTGCTGGGATTATAGGCATGAGCCATAGTGTCCAGCCCGCATCAACCTGCTTCTCTGATTCTCTTTCTACACACTACTTATTTCAGGGCAGGAAAGTATATCAGAATCATCAGGGGGCTTTAAGAATACAGACACCGGGTCAGACACAGTGGTTCATGCCTGTAATCTCAGCACTTTGGGAGGCCAAAGTGGGAGGATCACTTGAGTCCCGGAGTTCAAGACCAGCCTGGGTAATATAGCACGACCCCAAATCTACAAAAAAACATTTTTTTAATTAGCCAGGCATGGTGGCATGTGCCTGTAGTCCCAGCTACTCAGGAAACTAAGGCAGAAAGATCACTTGAGCTCAGGAGACTGAGGCTGCAGTGAGCTGTGATCATAGCACTGCACTCCAGCCAGAGTGAGGCCCCATTTTTTTTTTTTTTTGACAGTCTCTATTGTTGCCTAGGCTGGAGTGCAGTGGTGCGATCTCAGCTCAACGGCAACCTCCACCTTCTGGGTTCAGGCAATCCTCCTGCCTCAGCCTCCTGAGTAGCTGGGATTACAGGCATGCACCAGCACACCCAGCTAATTCGTTGGATCTTTTCGTAGAGATAGGATATTGCCATGTTGCTCAGGCTGGTTTCGAACCCCTAGGCTCAAGTGATCCTCCCACCTCTGCCTCCCAAAGGCATGAGCCACCACGCCTGGCCAATTCAGCATTTAAAAAGGGGGAAATCCTGTCATTTTCAACAGTATAGATAAAACTAGAGGACATTGCACCAGGTGAAATAAACGAGGCATAGAAAGACACATGAAATGGCACATGATCTCTTTTCTATATGGAATCTTAAAAAGTTGAACTCACAGAAGTAGAGAATAGAATGATGATTACCAGAGGCTGGAGGATGTTGATCAAAGGATACAAATTTTCAGTTAAGAAGAATAAGCTGAGGTGGGCTCAGTGGCTCATGCTTGTAATCCCAGCACTTTGGGAGGCCAAGGCGGGCGGATCACCAGGTCAGGAGTTCGAGACCAGCCTGTCCAATATCGTGAAACCTCATCTCTACTAAAAATACAAAAATTAGCTGGGTGTGGTGGCGCAGGCCTGTAGTCCCAGCTACTTGGGAGGCTGAGGCAGGAGAATCGCCTGAACCTGGGAGGTGGAGGTTGTAGTGAGCTGACATCATGCCACTACACTCCAGCCTGGGTGACAGAGTGAGACTGTGTCGCAAATTAAAAAAAAAAAAAAAGAAGAAGAAGCTTTAGTGATCTATTCACAGAATGATGACTATAATAAATAATGATGCATTGTATGTTTCCAAATTGGTTTTTTTAAGTAGATTTTTTTTGAGATGGAGTCTCTTTCTGTCACCCAGGCTGGGGCGCAGTGGCACCGTTTCAGCTCATTGCAACCTCCGCCTCCTGGATTCAAACGATTCTCAAGCCTCACCCACTCTTTAATGCCCCAGAGAGCCTGATAACACAGACACTATTATCCTGATTTTAGAGAAGAGGAAGTTACGGTTCAGAGAGCATAGTGATGTGGCCAACCTCATGCAGCTGGTAAATTTTTTTACATTCACTTTTCCTTGATTAAACATTTATGGAGCTCCTAGCACTATGCTAGCTGTGCACTTTAAAATATGTATAAGAGAACAGGCCAGGTGTGGTGGCTCACGCCTGTAATTCCAGCACTTTGGGAGGCTGAGGTGGGTGGATCATGAAGTCAGAAGTTTGAGAGCAGCCTGGCCAATATGGTGAAAACCCATCTTTACTAAAAATACAAAAATTACCAAGGCGTTGTGGCGCGTGCCTGTAATCCCAGCTACTCAGAAGGCTGAGGCAGGAGAATCACTTGAACCCAGGAGGCAGAGGTTGCAGTAAGTCGAGATCACGCCATTTCAATCCAGTCTGGGTGACAGAACAAGACTCCATCTCAGAAAAAAAAAAAAAAAAGCCAGGTGTGGTGGCTCATGCCTGTAATCTCAGCACTTTGGAAGGTTGAGGCAGGTGGCTGATCACCTGAGGTCAGGCGTTTGAGATCAGCCTGACCAATGTGATGAAACCCTGTCTCTATTACAAATACAAAAATTAGCCAGGCATGGTGGCATGTGCGTGTAATCCCAGCTACTCAGGAGGCTGAGGCAGAAGAATCGCTTGAACCCAGGAGGCAGAGGTTGCAGTGAGCCAAGATCGCACAATTGCACTACAGCCTGGGCAACAAGCATGAAACGCAGTCTAAAAAAAAAAAAAAAAAAACAACAACCAAAAAACAAAAAAACCATTTAACATGAGCCCCACTGTCTTAACAAAGGTTTAAGTTAAATGTGCGATACAGCATTGTTGACCAAAGATGCAGCAAACCTCTGAAACGTGTTCCTCTGGCTTCATTTTAGTATTTGAAAGATTTTCAAAATTTGTTCAAGCTAGTAATTCTAAATAACATTCTAGAACTATGAAATTCTAGAAATAGGAAAAATTTCTTCTGGATTCCATTCTTCTGTTCATACAAACAAAATTCATGACAATATTAGATGTATTCATTCCTAGCTTATTCATCAATCCTCGGGCATACAGAAATAACAGAAAGACATTACACACTGGCTGGGCGCAGAGGCGGATGCTTGTAATCCCAGCATTTTGGAAGGCCAAGGCAGAAGGATTGCTTGAGCCCAGGAGTTTGAGACTAGTCTGGGAAACATAGCAAGACACCGCCTCTACAAAAAATAAAATTTAAAGATTAGCCAGGATGGTGATGTGCGCCTGTGGTCCCAGCTACGCAGGAAACTGAGGCCGGAGGATTGGTGAGCGCAGGAGTTTGAGGCTGCAGTGAGCTATAAATGGTGCCACTGCACTCCAGCCTGAGCGATACAGCAAGATTCTGTCTTTATTGACAGAGTCTCTCGTTCTGTCACCCAGGCTGGAGTGCAGTGGTGCAATCTCGGCTCACTGCAACCTCTGCCTCCCGGGTTCAAGCAATTCTCCTGCCTCAGCCTCCCAAGTAGCTGAGATTACAGGCATGTCCCATCACACCCAGCTAATTTCTTTTTGTATTTTTTAGTAGAGACGGGGTTTCACCATGTTGGCCGGGCTGGTTTCAAACTCCTGACCTCAAGTGATCCGCCAGCCTCAGCCTCCAAAAGTGCTGGTCTTACAGGCTGAGCGATTGTGCCCGGCCTCCAGATTCTGTCTTTAAAAAAGAAAGAAGCCGGGCGCGGTGGCTCATGCCTGTAATCCCAGCACTTAGGGAAGCTGAGGCAGGTGGATCCCAAGGTCAAGATATCGAGACCATCCTGGTCAACATGGTGAAACCCCGTCTCTACTAAAAATACAAAAAATTAGCTGGGTGTGGTGGCGCGTGCCTGTAATCCCAGCTACTCAGGAGGCTGAGGCAGGAGAAGTGCCTGAACCCAGGAGGCGGAGGTTGCGGTGAACCAAGGTCGCGCCATTGCACTCCAGCCTGGGTAACAAGAGCGAAACTCTGTCTCAAAAAAATAAATAATAAATAAATGATAAAATAAAAGAGAAAGAAATTTTAAAAATGGACTGCAAATGGGCTGATAAACTCAATTCCTTGATTTTATTCAGTTGCTAAGGGATTTTTGGCTCTCCTATGGCTAATAAAGGGAAACTGACTGATGAAATACTTGCAGAATGGGAAACTGATGACGTGCAATGCAGTCGTGATTACACGAGACAAAGATGCCGAGGGAAGGATGGGCAGTTCCGCGAATGTGATGTCTTCATAAAGCATCAGTAATAATGGCAAAAATCCAGTGAATACAGTGTGCCAAAGGCCACCACTATGCTGTAAATACAGTCTACATCCGTACAAGATGTGTAAACAAGAAGGAAAGAGGTGCCGGGCGCGGTGGCTCACGCCTGTAATCCCAGCACTTTGGGAGGCCGAGGTGGGCGGATCATCTGAAGTCAGGAGTTCAAGACCAGCCTGGCCAACGTGGTGAAACCCTGTCTCTACTAAAAATGGAAAAATTAGCCAGGCATGGTGGCACATGCCTGTAATCCCATTTGCTCGGGAGGCTGAGGCAGGAGAATCGCTTGAACACGGAAGACGGAGGTTACAGTGAGCCAAGATCACACCACTGCACTCCAGCCTAGGTAAAAAGAGCAAAACTCTGTCTCAAAAAAAAAAAAAAAAAAAAAAAAATAGTAACCAAGAACACGCTGTGTTTTGGAACCCAGGATTAATCTGACTTTTCATAGTTGGAAATGCAGGCGTCCGTAGATGCTGCGCCGATTCTTCCTCCGAACTTCAAAGCCACTGGCAGCCCACTAGGTTAATCACCAAGAACAGCGGCCCACACGGAAGGTTCGCGGAGCATAAACAAAGGTGCTTGTATTAGGGAAGCAAGGCTGCTTCTCCAGGAAGCCTCCCTGGGCCTGGCTGACGGAGACCAAAAAGGTCCGAGATTCGGGTAAAACTATGGCTACTCATGGGATTCCGGATGCTTCTCCTTGTGGAAACGACATGAAATTCCTCAGCCTGCATCTTCCCTGACTGTTATTTTAAGTATTTCTTTTTCTACATTTCTTCCTATGCAAGGTAGATAGCTTAACTTTGGAGCAGAGCAAGAGCCAGGAAGGAGGGAGATGGTGGAGATGAAAGATGAGAAAAGAGGAGGAGGAGGAGGAGGAGGAGGAGGAGGAAGAGGGGA
Source organism: Saguinus oedipus (assembly GCA_031835075.1). NCBI lineage: Eukaryota > Metazoa > Chordata > Mammalia > Primates > Cebidae > Saguinus > Saguinus oedipus. Next base: position 49,197,109 of record CM063187.1, on the reverse strand, counting down.
AGAAGGAGGAGGGAGAGGAGGAGGGGAAGGAGGAGGAAGAGGGAAGAGGAGGAAGAGGGGAATGAGGGGGAAGAGGGGGAGGAGAGGAAGGAGGAGGAGGGGAGGAAGGAAGACGAGAAAGGGGAGGAGGGGAAGAAGGAAAAGGAGGAAGAGGAGGAGGAAGAGGGGAAGGAAGAAGAAGGAGGGGAGGAGGAGGGGCACAAATGGGAAGAAGGGGAAGAAGAGGGGGAGGGGGAGGAGGAGGAAGTGGAGGAAGAGGAGGAGAGGAATAGGAAGGGAGGAGGAGGAGGAAGGGAAAGAGGAGGGAGGAGGAAGAGGAGAAGGAAGGGAAGAAGGAGGAGGGGGAGGAAAAAGAGGATGGGGAGGAGGTGGAGAGGGAGGGAAGGGAGAGAGGGGAAGGGAAGAAGGAGGAAGAAAGGAAGGAGGAGGAGGAAGAGAAGGAGGAGAGGGACAAGGAAGAAGTGGGGAGGAGGGAAGAGGGGAGGGGTCAGGGAGGAGAAGTGGTTGTGGTTAGTTGCCGGGGCTATAAAATCCTGGAGATCAGCTGGTCGACCACGTGTGTGTGCTGGAAGCATGGCCTGGCACTGGGGGCTCCTGCTGGCTTGGGTCTGCCTGCTTCGCAGTGCGGTGGCTGACCTAGAGGAAGGTGAGGAGCCAGGGGACCCTGGCTGGGGATAGGGTCCTGCACATCGGCCACCGTACACCATCAAATCCCAGACGCCACGGAGGGCAGCAGTCGCCTTTGCTTTAGGTACCTTAAGAAAGAAAAAGATACTCTCCCTTTCAGGTCAGAAACACAATCCATGGGTAAAGATTTTTTTTAAAAAAATAAGCAAGTTCAGCTAATAAAAGCATGAAAGACTAAGAATGTAACTTGAAAAATCCTAGTGACGTGTTACTTGAAATCCATTCTCCCTTCACGTCGGGGAGATTTTATTTTTATTTTATTTATTTATTTATTTATTTATTTTATTTATTTATTTTTTAATTTTTATTGCATTATAGGTTTGGGGGTACATGTGCAGAACGAGCAAGATAGTTGCATAGGTACACACATGGCAGTGTGCTTTGCTGCTTTCCTCCCCTTCACCCTCACTTGGTATTCATCCCCAGGCTATCCCCCCCAGCCCCCCCCCCGCTGTCCCTCCCCCATTCCCCCCAACAGTCCCCAGTGTATAGTAGACCGCCTCTCTGTGTCCACGTGTTCTCATTTTTCTCACCCACCTATGAGTGAGTATATGCGGTATTTCTTTTTCTGTTCTTGTGTCAGTTTGCTGAGAATGAGATTTTAAATGCCTCAGGCAGAGGTTTTGAAAATGAGACTAATTTTCATAAAGTCGATTTTATTCCTTTTCCAAAGCCTCTGACAATTATGAAGCAAAAATATAAACACAAGAAGGGAATTTACTATAGATGCATCTGACATGTTTGACGATGACAGAGCAGAGTTGCAAAAACAATTTCTTACGGAATGGCCGTGAAGAACGATCGTGCATATATTTCTTCTAAGTATTCTTCAGGACACCTTTGCACTGAAAAAAATAACACCCCTTCCCCCTTCCCCTCCCTCTCCACCTCCTCCCCATCCTCTTTTTCCTCCCCTCCTCCTTCTTCCCTTCCTTCTCCTCTTCCTCCTCCCTCCTCTTTCCCTTCCTCCTCCTCCTCCCTTCCTCTTCCTCCTCTCCTCCTCCTCTTCCTTCACTCCCTCCTCCTCCTTAGTGCTTGCTAATACTTCCTTTTAAAAGAATGGAAAAGGAAAAGATACTATGACCACTGCTTTCTTATCCGCTAGAATTAGTTTATATGTATTGAAAAATAACACTTTACTTGGCCACAGGTTTTTTTTTTTTAATCAGACATCATGTCTGTAGATACATAAAAAAGAATACAGATCAGTGGGAAAAAGCTAATTAAAGCTAAGGAGATCCTAAAGCTTCTCCACTGTCAGTCAATGTCTGGTCTCCTGAATTACTGATGTTCTATATTTCCACATAATACTTGTGCTATTCAGACCCCTAGTGATAAGGCTTTTCTCTTAATAATGCCTAAGTCACGGGCCCTGGGCTATTAGCCTGTATTTTAAATGATGTAGTAGTGCGAGTCCACTTTTGATCTGCAGAACTGTTCACTATCTTCCTCTCTCCCCCTTGCAAGCATCTGCTTCCTGGACTTACTATCTTTTTTTTTTTTTTTTGAGACAGAATCTTGCTCTGTCAACCCAACTGGAGTGCAGTGGTGTGATCTCGGTTCACTGCAACCTCCACCTCCCAGGTTCAAGGGCTTCTCCTGTCTCAGCCCCCCGAGTAGCTGGGACTACAGGCACATGCCACCACACCCGGCTAATTTTTATATTTTTAGTAGAGACGGGGTTCCACCATGTTGGTCAGGCTGGTCATGAACTGGTGATCTCAGGAGATCCACCCGACTTGACCTTCTAGAGTGCTGGGATTACAGGCATGAGCCACCACGCCCAGCCTATTGTCTCTTAAGAGTTTCTTTTTAGCCACTGAGGAGCAAACTACATTTTTTATGCTAGTTGTATTCAATACAGTCAATAGCAACCGGGTCCCCACCGCAATCCAGCCTGCAGAGAGTGAGACGCCATCACAAATAAAGGGAATGGGAAAGCATACACATCTAGAGCTCAAAGTCTTGCTCGAAGCCATAGACTAAGCTTGCTTGAAATCCAGAGATGCTGGAGGGAAATCTGGACTCCTACCTTGCCAGGAGCAGAGTCTAGTGGGACCGAGGAGGTCAGGGGAGCCTCAGTTCTTGATGAATGGGAATGCATGAGAGCTCTCGGCTACCATTCCGGCCCTTCCCCTTTGGAGAAGCATTGCATTTTAGTGGTTTAAAAGAAGTGACATGATAGGCTTGCTATGTGCAGAGGCTCTAGTGGGAAGATCTAGCGCATGAACTAGTGGGAAAACAGAAGACAAAACAGACCGAGTGTGGCACCTGCTAAATCTACTATATGCCTGACCTGAAAAAGGAAACGTGGATGAATTGGCAAGACTTCACGAAGGACTTGGTTGAGCCATCTTGTTCCAGGGCTAGAAATCTGCTGTGTACAAAATGTGATGGCTATTCCAAGTCGATGGGTTGTTTAAGGGATTACATGGGAGTGGGGACGAGTAGGAGGAGGGGGAGGAGGGGAAGGAGGGAGAGGAGGAAGAAGGAGGGGAGCAGGAGGGGGAGAAAGAGGAGTTTCTTTTGAGCTACTGAGGGGCAAACTCCAAGTTTCTGATGCTGGTTGTATTCAATACAGACATAGCAACCGGGTCCCCACCGCAATCCTCATCACAAATAAGGGGCATGTGAAAACTCATAGACATCTAGGGCTCAAAGATTTGCTTGAAGCCACAGATTAAGCTTGGTTGGAATCCAGAGAGGCCGGAGGGAAATCTGGACTCCTCACTTGACAGGGGCAGAGTCAAGTGGGACAGAGGGGGTGAAGGGAGCCTCAGTTCTTGATGAATGGGGAATGCAGGAGAGCTCTCTATGGTTCCTCCTCATCCTCATTAGAGGAGCATTGCATTTTAGTGTTTTAGAAGCAGTGACATGATAGGCTTCCTAGGTGCACAGGACGCAGAGACTGAACGGCACGAGCATCCCCACTTAGGAGCATGTGATCTGCACCTCCACCTCTTCCCACTAGTGCCTGACCCAGTGGGTTCTTAAAAACTCAGCTGGTGATTCTAATATGCAACAAAGCTTGTGAACCATTGCACTGGTCCATTATGACCGTTGCTTAAATAATACGTGCCTAAGGAAAATGTTTTAATTTCAAGACACAAAGGCAGCCAGGACAATTTGGCTGAAAAGCAAACTTGTGGAACGAAGAAACACGAGCAAATAGCAACGTAGTCAGTAATGAATAAAGTAGACACGACAAGTTCAGAATTAAAATCACTGCTTTTGCAAAAATCTTTTCAAAAACAAAAAGAAGTCATTGCGTTTTTAAGCGTAATATACAAATTTGCTGAACTCGCTCTGAACACAGATTATGTTGAGTTGTAATGCTTTAATATGAGAGACAGCTGCAAATTAATTATAGTACGTGTAAGTTCTCTTAACTAACATGACATTTGTGAATTTACTTGCTGGTAAATTGTGCTTTTCTATCTTACATTATTTTAATGGTTACTAAGCATCATTTAGCATGGGCTATTTGGGGAAAAAAATCAAATTTTTCACCCTGTATTTATTCTATATTCATTCTACGTTATATTTCATCCTAAAGTTATGACTATTTTTCTTTTTTATCTTGTTTTCTTCCATCTCCTTCTTGAATTAAGTTATGACTAATCTTAAAGACTCAATTAAATGAACTTAATAAAAATTATTTAATATTTAAACACATGCTGGTTTTAAATCAAATAGCCTTTACATAAAGTCACTTCAGGAACCATGCAAAGTGACAAAACAAAAAATTCAAGTTCTAAGGAGGGAGAGGTAAATATTACAGGTTTCATGGCTCGTGAAGGAACAATGGTTGAGAAAAGCTGCTTTAAGGGAAAGAAAAAAAAAGTGAAGCCATTAGGCAGCTTCTTTCATTCCAGGAATACTAGGATATTCAAACTGGGGAGGACTTGCCATCCTGTGTTCTCTCCATTTTTACAGCAGAGGAAACTGAAGGCAGATTGTTGGTGAGTGGTTGAGCCTGTGCCCTGATTTGGGCCGTTACTTCCTACTGAACCAACCCCTCCAAGGGGGATTCAAATTGAATTACCATATGCTTAACCTTTTTTAACTTAACGGAACTTAACACTTCCGAACTTTGTCTTTAAGATGACGGAAACAGCCAGGCGTGGTGGCACACGCCTGTCATCCCAGCACTTTGGGAGGCCAAGGCAGGCAGATCACAAGGTCAAGAGATCAAGACCATCCTGGCCAACATGGTGAAACCCCGTCTCTACTAAAATACAAAAATTAGCTGGGTGTGGTGGCGCGTGCCTGTAATCCCAGCTACTTAGGAGGCTGAGGCAGGAGAATTGCTTGAATCTGGGAGGCGGAGGTTGCAGTGATCGGAGATCACGCCACTGCACTCTAGTCTGGCCTCCAGCAACAGAACAAGACTCTGCCTCAAAAAAAAAAAATGATGGAAATAATGCTTGGCTAAAGATGATGCCATAATAATATCACTTTTTCTCAAACTAATATTTTTATTTAATTTCATTTTAAAGCCTAAGAGTAGTGAAATGAATGTCAGCTCTAAATTTTGTTTTTCAGAAACTATAACTCATTTTCCAGAGATTAGAGGTAAGTTTATCAGAAAAGTTTTATTATTAATGTATATTCTAATTATGTAAAAATGGGGAATCAGTAATGTTTTTCCAGTAAAAAAATATATATTTTTTTCTCCTTGTATAAAATGTAACGTAAGTGGCTTGTAAACAGATAAAGGAAAAGGAGATATAGAAGTCACCCTGAACTTTCATCAGCACTCAATGTGTCTACTCTTTAATTTCTGCCAATCTAATAGGAAATAATAGATTTTAAAATGTATATAGAAAACATCCAATAATAACTAGGAATATTATGAAGAAAGTGCTGGCGGAGAGAAATATTTTGTTTCATCAGATATTTGGATATACTAAAATACTGTAATATAAACAGCATGGAATCAGCCTATGAAGACAGAAGGAAGAGGAGGAGGAGGAGGAGGAGGAGGAGGAGGAGGAGTGGAAAAGAAAGAAAGAAATATTTTGTGATGCCTGCTGGCCCCAGAGCCTGCTCATTTTACCACCCTGCTTTCTTACATCTCTAATAATTTGAAGATACTTGATTGAAAATATAGGATGGATCCCAGGATATATTAGAATAATCCATGGTTTTAAACATGACTGTTTAAATGGTACAGCTGGTTTATTTCATCATAGACCTGTCATTACTATTTGAAATAAAATTAAGTTGCATTCCCCTTTTGCATTATACACAAAACTAAATTCTTGCTTAATCAAATTTTAAATATAAGAGGAACAAAATTGTTTAATTTAAGAAGAAAATGGAAAAAGATATATTGCCTAAGGACCAGCAGATATTTTAAAGCAAGCAGGAATCATCTATAATACATTTAAATATTTTTAAAGTGCGTAAACGCTTCGTGCTGATGAAAATTCAGGTAAAGGAGCACAATTGGTGGGAAAGACTAATTGCCATTGTCCTTTGAGAAAGCAATACTCATCAACGTCAAAATGTTATACACCCTTTGTCCTTGTAACCTTGCTTTGGGGATTCTATAGAAACAAATACTTCAATACATAATGATTTAAAGTTTACTACAGCTATATTTACAGTGGGAAAAATCTGAATGTGGGAACTATTGAATAAATTGTGGTGAATCCATATCACAGAACATGAATCAGCATTAGAAAGAAATTAAGGCCGGACTCAGTGACTCATGCCTGTAATCCCAACATTTTTGGAAGCCAAGGCCAGAGAACAGTGGAGCTCAGGAGTCTGAAACCAGCCTGGGCCACATAGTGAGATCTCATCTTTACAAAAAATGTTAAAATTAGCTGGGCATAGTGGCACACACCTGTATTCCCAGTTACTCAGGAGGTAGAGGTGGGAGGATCACTTGAGCCCAGGAGAATGAGGCTGTGATGAGCCGTAAAGTCAGAGCTACACAATCACTTTAAGAGGATTTCTATGGTGTATTCAGTTGGAAACTCAAGTATAAAATGATTCATTTTGAAGGGTAGCAAAAGATCATGTATGTGTGCCTATATGTGTATATGCATATGTAACTATGTATATCCTGTACACAACCATACAGCATATATACAAAATCAGGTAACATATATGCTATATATATTACTAAGCCATACAACATGGGGAGATATATATATATATCTCCCCATGTTGTATGAGAGGGGGAGAGAAAGAGAAATGTTGGAAGGAGGTGAAAATAAGAGATCCAGGGGCAGAGGAGAGGAATTGTTTGGTAGATAAATGCCCACATTTATGTTTCTATGCGTAGGAGAGATTTCTGAAACTGGGGCAAGCCAGGCGTGGTGACTCACACCTGTAATCCCAGCACTTTGGGAGGCTGAGGTGGGCGGATCACCTGAGGTCAGGAGTTCAAGACCAGCCTGACCAACATGGAGAAACCTCATCACTACTAAAAATACAAAAATTAGCTAGGCGCAGTAGTGGGTGCCTGTAATCCCAGCTACTCAGGAGACTGAGGCAGGAGAATCACTTGAAACTGTGAGGCGGAGTTTGCAGTGAGCCGAGATTGTGCCATCACACTCCAACCTGGGCAAAAAGAGCGAAACTCTTGTCTCGAAAAAAAAAAAAAGAAAGAAAGAAACTGGGGCAAATGCTACAAAAAAATTTTGAGACTGTTTATGCCCTGGGAAAAAGTAGGGCAGGGGCAGGAATGTAAAACAAAAGCCCTCTGTCATTGGAGGGCCAAAGCTCCACTATTGAGTGGCACAACATTTACTACAGCCACAGGCAATGGGTAACAGACCCTAGGAAGACAGTGGCTTGATAACCTCTCCTAACACACCCAGAGACAGATGAGGAATGTTGTTTTCTCTAGATGGGGAGTGTGTCTTTCCATTCTACTATAAAAATGGAACACACTACGACTGCATCAAGACCAAGGCAAAACACAAATGGTGCTCATTAAACAGGACTTACGAAGGACGCTGGAAGTATTGTGCTGCAGAAGGTGAGTGTGCTGCCTCTACGGACCTCAGAGCAGTAATCTCGGTCTCCGAGGAGAAACACGAGAGGGTTCTGGAAATAGAATCCATAGCCAATTAAATTGTGAAAATAAAGGACGTTCAATTTCTGACGGTATAAAAATCACATTGCACCAAAGGTATGTTATGAGCACTTCAACCACATTATTATTATTATTATTATTATTATTATTATTATTATTATTTTGAGATGGAGTTTCGCTCTTTTTACCCAGGCTGGAGTGCAATGGCACGATCTCAACTCACCGCAACCTCCGCCTCCTGGGTTCAGGCAATTCTCCTGCCTCAGCCTCCTGAGTAGCTGGGACTATAGGCACAGGCCACCATGCCCAGCTAATTTTTGTATTTTTAGTAGAGACGGGGTTTCATCATGTAGACCAGGATGGTCTCGATCTCTTGACCTCGTGATCCACCCGCCTCGGCCTCCCAAAGTGCTGGGATTACAGGCGTGAGCCACTGTGCCCGGCCCTCAACCACATTATTTTGAAAAGAATCTTTTTAGTAGAACGTCAAAGTAATATGGGATCTGAATGCCCCACCAATATTGTTCCTTTGTGCCTTTGGTGGAATAGGGCAGAAAAGATGATACTGAGTGGGAAGCAAGTGTGTGTATGCATGTGCACATGTGTGCATGTGTATGTGTGCATGTGTGCACGTTTGTTCATGTATGTGCATTCATGTGAATATACCTATGCATTTGTGCACGTGTGTGTGCATGTGTGCACGTGTGTGCATGTCTGCATGTGCATGTGTGCACGTTTGTTCATGAGTGTGCATTCATGTGAATATACCTATGCATTTGTGCACGTGTGTGCGTATATGGGCATGGTGCGGTGGAGGGGGGTGCAAATTAGAAAGGCTTCTCTCTCCAACTGCTTCTTCCTCTTTTTCCTCTGCAGATTTTGCAAGCTGTGTATTTCCCTTCTGGTATAGACGCTTGATCCACTGGGAGTGTACCGATGATGGGAATGCATTTGGGAGAAAATGGTGTTCACTGACCCAAAATTTTAACAAGGACCGAGTTTGGAAATATTGTTAATGATGGTGAGACTTACCAGGGGAGGGGGATGAAGATGTTTAATCATTCTCTTTGGAAAGAACCTATAGATTTTGCTGGCAGAGGAGAAGAACCCTTATTCATTAGAAAGGGGTTTTTTTTTTTTCTTTTTTTCTGGGATGTGAGTTGAAGGTGATCTAACTATAAATAACTAGAGGTTTTTGATTAAGGATTATGGGTTTTAATATAGAAATCTGTAATTTAGCCTCAGCACTTCAATTGCTAACTGTGTAAAATTAGTCCCTTTAAAAAATTAGGTCTATGGGCTAGGCATGGTGGCTCATGCCTATAATCCCAGTGCTTAGGGAGGTTGAAAAGGAAGGATCGCTTGAGGCCAGGAGTTCAAGACCAGCCTGGACAACATAGCAAGGCCCCGTTTCTACAAAAAAAATGTTTTTTAAATTAACTAGGCATGGTGGCACACACTTGTAGTCTCAGCTACTTGGGAAGTTGAGGCAGGAGGATCACCTGAGTTCAAGAGTTCAAGGTTGTAGTGAGCTGTGAGGAAAGGGAGACCCATCTCTAAAATAAATGTAGTAAAATAAGTGTATGGACTTCGGAAGATAGTGATGTGTCAATGTAGACTCATCAGTTGTAACAAACGTTCCACTCTGGTGGAGGATATTGATAACAGGGTGGCTATGTGTACATGGGAAATTTCTGTATCTACTACTTAATTTTTCTGTGACTTAAAACGGCTCTAAGGCCGGGCGCAGTGGCTCACACCTGTAATCCTAGCACTTTGGGAGGCCAACGTGGGTGGATCACGTGAAGTCAGGAGTTCAAGACCAGCCTGGCCATGATGGTGAAACCCCAACTTTAAAAAATAAATAAATAAAATAAAATAATTTTAAAAAGAAACTGCTCTAACAAATAACTTGCATTGGCCAGGCGCAGTGGCTCACGCCTGTAATCCCAGCACTTTGGGAGGCCAAGGAGGGCAAATCACAAGGTCAGGAGATCGAGACCATCCTGGCCAACATGGTGAAACCCCATCTCTACTAAAAAATACAAAAATAATTGGCTGAGCATGGTCACACGTTCCTGTAATCCCAGCACTTTGGGAGGCCAAGGAGGGCAAATAAAAAGGTCAGGAGATTAAGACCATCCTGACCAATGTGGTGAAACCCCATCTCTACTAAAAATACAAAAATAATTGGCTGAGCATGGTCGCACGTTCCTGTAATCCCAGCTACTCAGGAGGTGAGGCAGAAAAATCACTTGAACCAGGGAGTCGGAGGTTGTAGTGAGCTGAGATCGCACCACTGCACTCCAGCCGGGTGACAGGGTAAGACTCCGTCTCAAAAATAAAAAATCATGTGTATTTTAAAATGCATTACCTTAATGAAGAATATGTTTTTTAAAAAAAAATGATAACTGAGGTGGTACCTGAGGTAGGAATACAGGTGTGGAGGTAAAGTACCAGAGCGAAGTTTAAAAAGTCTCAGATAGGGCCGGGCGCGGTGGCTCACGCCTGTAATCCCAGCACTTTGGGAGGCCGAGGCGGGTGGATCACGAGGTCGAGAGATCGAGACCATCCTGGTCAACATGGTGAAACCCCGTCTCTACTAAAAATACAAAAAATTAGCTGGGCATGGTGGCGCATGCCTGGAATCCCAGATACTCAGGAGGCTGAGGCAGTAGAATCACCTGAACCCAGGAGGCGGAGGTTGCGGTGAGCCGAGATCTCACCATTGCACTCCAGCCTGGGTAACAAGAGCGAAACTCCATCTCAAAAAAAAAAAAAGTCTCAGATATGAACCACATGAATGAGAACAACAAAGCTGGGTGCATTTTACAAGGTGAGGGAGAGTCTCTGGGGCAGGTCCACGGTGAGTATCCCGAGAGCCAGGCAGTGGGCATGCCAGCACTTGAGAGCTGGCTAAGTCCAAAGAGAAGCCACAGAGCAGCCTTCAGTAAGCAGAATCTGGACAGAATCCAATTTGATGATAGAGGCCAGGAACAGTGGCTGACGCCTGTAATCCCAGAACTTTGGGAGGCAGAGGCAGGAGGATCACTTGAGCCCAGCCGGGGCTACATAGCAAGACTCCATCTTTACAAATAATTTTTAAAATTAGGCAGGCATAGCAGCACATGCCTGTGGTCCCAGCCACTAAGGAGGCTGAGGTAGGAGGATCACTTGAGCCCAGGGATTTGAGGCTGCAGTGAGCAGTGATTTCGTCCCTACACTCCAGCCTGGGCCACAGAGCGAGACCGTTTCTTGGAAATTAATATTAAAAATTAAAATAAGACACAAATGTAATTATAAGGCAAACTGCTTTGGCTCTGGGTGGACAATGGAAAGATGAAATGGCCATGGACTGAATGCGGCACCCTGCTTGAACCCGGGAGGCAGTGGTTGCAGTAAGCCGCAATCACTCCATTCAACTCCAGCCTGGGTGGCAGAGCGAGGCTCCATCTAAAAAAAGAAAAAAAAAGAAAGGGAGAGAACGCGGCTGTGGAGGTGACCAAGCTACGGGAGCCAAGGGAATACATACCTCAACCTTCTGCCCTGTCATCTCCTGTCAGTGCTTCCCACTGGTCAAGCCCAAGTAGGAAGCAAAGGGAAAGGAGCTCAAAGATGAATGAGCGGTGGAGAGTGAGCCGGCAGGTGCATGCAGGTGGCACTCAGCATGGCTGGGAACGTGAGTTTTAATCCCACCAAACTAAATTAGGAGATTCCCACCACAGCGTATAGCTGCCCAAGGGCCACACTGAGAAGGGCAATGTTTGTCTGGGTTTATTTCTAGGTGGGCGTGTTGGTGGGTGTGGAAGAAGAACAGAGGGCTAAGGATCGAGTATGTACAAAAGAAAGATCGTGAGGATAAACGAGGGCCTGAAGTGAATAAACAGGCAAAGTAAAGATGGCGGTGAATAAAAGGAGAAGGAAGTAGAGGCTCAACACACCGGAAGTCCCGACTGATTTTGACTTCTTCCCGCTGCGTCAGAGCAGTGGCGGGAACACTAACAAGATGGCGCCCTCCCGCATGTAGTTGGCTCACTTATTTCTCTTGTAATGTCCAATAAAGAGTCTCCAGGCAAACGTGGTCTTTCTTTTTTGGCTGAATTGAAGGGTCCAATCTCTCAACAACCACCTCTTGTAGCAACCAGCAACTCCCAAATGTTGAACCAGAACTTCAGCCAGCTTCCCCTTTCTCTTCACCTCAAAATATCTGCAGAATAAAATGGTGCTTGGCTTTTTATTGTGGTTGTGAAACAGATGACAGGCAAGGTTATGAATGAAAAGTGTGTGTGTTTGTGTGCACACATGTGGATTCCCATGGAGGAGGAAGGACCACGGAGATGGATGAGTTGGCCTAAAATGAATTGAGTGTGCTGGTGATGGATGAGATGGCACCAATAAAATGACAGGAGACTGCACCCTGGAAGTGAGTAAAATATTCCAAATTTTTTAAGAAAAACACAGAATCATGTAAAAACTACTGGTCTGGCATGATACTGCCTACATTATTATAGAAAGACTTATTTACCAAATCTGGATATAATGTCTGTTATATATGGGGGTGTTGGGATGTGTGTATGTATACACACACACACACATGCATATATAGGAAGGAAACAAAACTGGGAAATTTTTTAATTTTTTAAAACTTTAATTAAAAAGAAATATTCTACTATTTCAATATATTAAAATAAACACTCTCTCCATCTCAGCTTCAGTATTCTAATTCTGCACATCCGAGGTTACCATGGTGAAGAATTTTCTATTTTCAATTTCTATTTAAAATCCAGCTCTACATAACTAGCCTAAAGATTACAGTAGGCCAGGCACAGTGGCTCACGCCTGTAATTCTAGCACTTTGGGAGGCCGAGGCAGGCAGATCACGAGGTCAGGAGTTTGAGACCAACCTGGCCAACATGGTGAAACCCCATCTCTGTTAAAAATACAAAAAATTAGCAGGGCATGGTGGCGTGCACCTGTACTCCAAGCTACTCGGGAGGCTGAGGCAGAAGAATTGCTTGAACCCAGGAGGTGGAGGTTGCAGTGAGCTGAGATCAAACCATTGCACTCCAGCCTGGGCAACAGAGCAAGACTCCATCTCAAAAAGAAAAGAAAAGAATACAGTAAGATTTGATTCAGGTAAGTGTATCAAGGTTATCAAGGTTATAGGCAAACTAATGCAGGAACAGAAAACCAAATACTGCATGCTGTCACTTATAAGTGGGAGCGGAATGTGGAGAACAAACACATGGAGACAGAGAAAAGAGCGACAGACACCGGGGCCCACTTGATGGTGGAGAGAGGGAGAAGGGAGAGAATCAAAAAATTACCCATGAAGTCCTACGTTTATTACATGAGTGATGAAATAACCTGTGCACCTGCACCCTATGACACCCAATTTACCTATATAATTAATAAACCTGCACATGTCCCCCGAACCTAAAATAAAAGTTTTTAAATATGTGTACATATATATCAACGTTAGCATGGGACAACTGGAATCAAGTATTCAGTCTGTCAACCTAAATGAGATAAGACTTTTAACACCACCCCCTTGTTAAACTGTGAAATCTAGCAGACTTTAGATCCCACTCCCTATTTACACATGTTGAAGAAGAGGAAAGTGCCAATTATCTTCCTTTTTTTTTTTTTTTTTTTTTTTTGAGATGGAGTCTCACTCTGTCACCCACACTGGAGTGCAGTGATGCAACCTCGGCTCACGGCAACCTCTGCCTTCCAGATTTAAGCAATTATCCTGCCTCAGCCTCCTGAGTAGCTGGGATTACAGGCGAGCACCATCATGTTCAGCTAATTTTTGTATTTTTTTTTAGTAGAGACGGGGTTTCACCGTGTTGGTCAGGCTGGTCTCAAACTCCTGACCTTGTGATCTGCCCACCTCGGCCTCCCAAAGTGCCTGGATTACAGGCGTGAGCCACCGTGCCCAGCCTATCTTTTGATTTAGTGGAGCAAATCCCAGGTATTTATCTTGTTTAGGAATGCAGAGATGTGAATTACAACCAGCGAAGCAGATGAACAAGTATGAAAAACAGAATGATAACTTTTTCTTCAAAGACCGTTAACATAGGACAGAACAACCATTTCTAAAGACTTTTCAGTATCCCAGAACCTTTTTGTTCAAATTATATTTCCAAGACTTTAATAATGAACAAGACAAATTGGTAACAGATATTAATATTATGATAAATCTCCTTGCATAGTAAAACGAGATGAGTGTTCTTAGGGTTTTCTCAATTAATAAGAAAGGAATTATTTAGTATAAATACATGCTATGCTAAAAATTGGGGTAATAAGGCCAGCGCAGTGGCTCACGCCTGTAACCCCAGCACTTTGGGAGGCCCGTGGTGGGGGGCCAGATCTCAAGGTCAGCAGTTCGAGACCAGCCTGGCCAACATGGCGAAACCCCATCTCTGCTAAAAATACAAAAATTAGCCGAGCATGGTGGCAGGGGCACCTGTAATTCCAGCTATTCAGGAGGCTGAGGGAGGAGAATCGCTTGAACCCGGGAGGTGGAGGTGGCAGTGAGCTGAGGTCATGCCACTGCACTCCAGCCTGGGTGACAGACTCCATCTCAAAAATTAATTAATTGATTGATTAATCAATTAACTAAACAGAGATTCTAGGGGTAAGGGGAGTCCAGAGAATGGGACCTCCAGGATCAGGGATCACTTCTAGGAAGGGACATCATCCAGGCTGGGTCCCGATAGCTTAATGACAATTAGGCAGGTGCACAGGTGAAGGAATAGACGTCCAGCCCAGGGGATGGCATGTCCAGAAGCCCCACACAGACACAGACACACACAGACACAAACACATACAGACACACACACACAGAGACACACAGACACAGACACACAGACACACACACACACATACAGACACAGAGAGACACAGACACAGACACACACACAACCTGCACTCTTAAACCACGTGAGTCATAATCTTCATCAACACACACCCAGCATTGTTAATTAAAAATGCCACAGACGTGGATGGAAAAACACAAGAGTGTTTCATGTGTGTGGCCGGGGTTACTTCTAAAAACATTTCAGAGTTTATATAGATAGATGCAGATGCCTAAATAGAAAGACATAGATAATCAATAGATAGATGTCAGCTCATATTTTACAGTGTGTTCTTTCTATGGATTACCGTTTAAAAAAAAAAAATGGAAACGTTGTCTTTGTGAACCCAGAAATCTCCTCTTAATCTTTAACAAAGAATAGGAAATCTTTTGTAAAGAATAAGGCTGACTTGTTTTTCCGGTCTAGGAATGCCAGCAGAAAGCAATGCTTTTGAAGTGGGTTTAAATGTTTCAGTGGAGACAGGCAGAGCCGGCTGTGATTGAGCCCAGGTGGTGGCAATTAATCCCGAAGAGGCAGAGTGATGCTGGTTATTGCACCAGGCAACGGGGTATAGTGCCTCATCAGGTCCTAGGGAATGGCTGATGCAAGAGAGACATCTAGTGGTGATAAATATATCACAGGGTTTTCAGAAATGAATTGAATGGGCAGCTCACTAAAGACCTTCGTTGGGCTGGGTGCAGTGGCTCATGCCTGTAATCCCAGCAATTTGGGAGGCTGAGGTGGGTGGATCACCGGAGGACAGGAGTTCGAGACCAGCCTGGCCAACATAGTGAAACCCCGTCTCTACTAAAACTACAAAAATTAGCTGGGTGTGGTGATGCGCTCCTGTAAGGAGTTACTGAGGAGGCTGAGGCAGGAGAATGGCTTGAATCTGGAAGGTGGAGGTTGCAGAGAGCCAAGACCACGCCATTGCACTCCAGCCGGGGCAACAGAGTGAGAGTTCATCTCAAAAAAAATGGCATAGAAGAGCCACAGTATAACAGCTGGACTGGACTCATCCATCTACAGTCATGGCTTTTCTCCTGGTCCCAGGCACAAGTCAGTTCTCCGACTAAATGCCCCTGAGTGAAGGCAAGGCTGGGTAACCAGGAAGTCAGACACTGCTAGAAGGCCATAGTGCAGACACAGTTAGAAAATACAAAGGAAAGGCGGGTGATTGCTCACGCCTGTAATCTCAGCACTTTGGGAGCAGAGGGGGGTGGATAACCTGAGGTGAGGTCAGGTCAGGAGTTCGAGACCAACCTAACCAACACAGTGAAACCCTCTCTATTAAAAATACAAGATTAGCTGGGTGTGGTGGTGTGTGCCTGTAATCCCAACTATTTAGGAGGCTGAGGCAGGAGAGTAGCTAAAGCCTGGGAAGCAGAGGTTGCAGTGAGCCGAGATGACACCATTGCGTTCCAGCCTGGGTGACTAGAGCCTAACTCTGTCTCAAAAAGAAAGACAGACAGAAAGAAAGGAAGGAAGGGAGGGAGGGAGGGAGGGAGGGAGGAATACAAAGGAAAATACATAAACTTTCCAGAGCCTACTGAATACTAGTTTTGAGCAAAGATTAGTTTTCAGGGACTAGGAATACCACTGATATCCAGTGATTAGAATGGAAAATTATAGGAACATGAGATAGAATCCTGATTTAAGTTCATGTCTCTGTCTTAGCTCAGTGTCATAACAAACACTTTCTGCAATTATTTCCACGGGGCCCAGGAGTAATACAGTTTGAAAAAAATATTTTCAGAAAGGTGTATGACTCACACGGGTTCCCAGAGTCATGGACCCAGCTATGAGACAGGGAAGTCACACAGGATGTCACTGTAGTTACCCCCCTACAAGAATTATGTGTGTAAAGAAATATTGGCCGGGCGCGGTGGCTCACGCCTGTAATCCCAGCACTTTGGGAGGCCGAGGCGGGTGGATCACGAGGTCAAGAGATCGAGACCACCCTGGTCAACATGGTGAAACCCCATCTCTACTAAAAATACAAAAAATTAGCTGGACATGGTGGCGCGTGCCTGTAATCCCAGCTACTCAGTAGGCTGAGGCAGGAGAATTGCCTGAACCCAGGAGGCGGAGGTTGCGGTGAGCCGAGATCACGCCATTGCACTCCAGCCTGGGTAACAAGAGTGAAAACTCCATCTCAAAAAAAAAAAGAAAGAAATATTACGTTCCTTGGGAACTGTGGAGCTTGGCGGCACCAACAGACCAGAAAGACTGTTGTCAAACTCCATTCATTTTTCTAATGAGCCAATACAAAAAAAGAAACGCTGAGGCTTAAACAATGACCATGATTTATTCAACCAAGTCAGCCGACTCCCTTTGTACCTGCTCTTCTACAGTGATTTTATTCCCGGAGACTCTGGTCTAGGTAAGTACCTACTTAGAGCGTCTAGTTACCTGCCCCTGTCCAAATGCAGGAGAAGCCGATAAATACAGTGTGGCCAGGCAGCCACATGTTTCCACTGTGCTACAATGAGGATGAAGGGGAGAACGCACTTCTGTAAACTCTCCCTCGTGGCTCCTGGAATATAATCCACTTCCTGGCACTGGAAGGGCATCTTGCAGAGGGATCATTCTACAAAACTGACTTACTTCCTCCATGAGACTTTTTTTTTTTTTTGAGACAGAGTCTTGCAACCTCCACCTCCTGCATTCAAGTGATTCTCCTGCCTCAGCCTCCCGAGTAGCTGGGATTACAGGCACCTGCCACCATGCCCAGCTCATTTTTGTATTTCTGGTAGAGACGGGGTTTCAGCATGTTGGCCAGGCTGGTCTCAAACTCCTGACCTCAAGTGATCCGCCTGCCTTGGCCTCCCAAAGTGCTGGGATTACAGGCGTGAGTCACTGCGCCCGGCCGCATGAGACATTTAATACGTACCCATCTTTAACAGTCAGGCGAAAACTGTGCAGGATATTGCTACATGCTCAAAAGCTCTCAATGATTCAAAGAACGCAAACTTGCTTACGAATGTTAAACCGTATAAAAGTTGGAAATTGAAACAATTATCCTTTAGAAAATGTCAGTGTATTTCATTCCGTTGATCTATGTAGCTGTCTTTATGCCAGCACTGCACTGCTTTAATTACTGTGACTTTGTGGTAAGTTTTGAGAAATTAGTAAATGTGAAGCCTCCAACTTTGTTCTTATTTTTCAAGGTTGTTTTGGCTATTCTTTCTTTTTTTATTATTTTTTGTGAGACGGAGTTTCGCTCTTATTACCCAGGCTGGAGTGCAATGGCGCAATCTCGGCTCACCACAACCTCCACCTCCTGGGTTCAGGCAATTCTTCTGCTTCAACCTCCCAAGTAGCTGGGACTACAGGCGCACGCCACCATGCCCAGCTAATTTTTGTATTTTTAGTAGAGACGGGGTTTCACCATGTTGACCAGGATGGTCTCGATCTCTTGACCTCGTGATCCACCCGCCTCGGCCTCCCAAAATGCTGGGATTATAGGCGTGAGCCACCGAGCCCGGCTTTTTTTTTTTTTTAAGACAAAGTCTTGCTCTGTCACCCAGGCTGGAGTGCAGTAGCAAGATCTGAACTCACTGCAACCTCCACTTCCTGAGTTCAAGTGCTTCTCCTGCCTCAGCCTCCTGAGTAACTGGGATTACAGGTGCCCGCCATCACATCTAGCTAATTTTTGTATTTTGTAACTCCTGGCCTCAGGTGATCCACCCACCTTGGCCTCCCAAAGTGCTGGGATTACAGGGGTGAGTCACCACATCCAGCCTAGATCCATAAATACTATTTTATGCCCATTAGGTATCCTAATTCTTACCTATTTGGGGCCCAATTTGATACGTCTTATACTGAGAGTGTTGTGCTAAAATCTCCTACTGCTGGAATGTTTGTCTCTCTGCATCCTCTGTAGTTTTTGCTTCACAAAAATGATCACTCTGTAATTCGAGGCAGAGATGCATATAGCTCATACCCTCACTGTGAACAGCGACTTCTGACACTGAAAAGTGCCATCTTTGTCACGCTTAATGCTTTTTGGCTTGAATTCAACTTTGAGGCCAAGATTGCAAGCTCTGCTTTCTATGGTTTTATTTATCTAGTATGCTTCTGCCTAGCCTTTATTTTTTTAGTTGTCAATTTAAAATTATATGTATTTATGGGGAAAAGCCTGGTTTTCAATGCTGGTGTAATGGCTCGATCAGTATTTGTTTACAGTTTATTCAAACTGCCACATAGTCATCGGCTTGCTTTTGAGGAGTTTGAGGCCAGCCTGATTATCTTGTTCCTTTAAAGTATGCTTCTTTTCGTTTTGAGGCTCTCGGGACTTTTTAAATTTACTTCCGAAGTCTAATAATTATATTAGTTCAATGTCTAGAAGTTGTAATTACCAGGTAAAATTTCCCAAATAATTGGTGGCTTCTTTTAAGATACAGGTTGTCTTCTTTTATTTTTGGAAAGTATTCTTTGATGACAGTTTCAAATATGTTTCTTCCTCCCTTCATTTTTTTTGTTTGTTTTGTTTTGTTTTTTGAGATGGAGTCTTTTTCTCTGTCGCCCAGGCTGGATTGCAATGGCACGATCTCAGCTCACTGTAACCTCCACCTCCCAGTTTCAAGCGATTCTCCTGTCTCAGCCTCCCAAGTAGCTGGGACTACAGGCATGCACTGCCATGCCTGGCTAATTTTCTGTATTTTAGTAGACAGAGTTTCACCTTGTTGCCCAGGCTGGTCTTGAACTCCTGACCTCAGGCAATCCATCCACCTCGGCCTCCCGAAGTGCTAGGATTACAGGCATGACCCACCGTGCCCGGGCCCTTTACTTGTTCTTCTTTCTCAGGAACACGCATTATTATACAGTGTGTGTTCTCTGCCTGTCTTCTATTGCAGCCACAGCATCCATGACTCTGTTCTTTTTCTTATTGCCTTATCTTTGCTGCTTTGGTGCCTTTCTTAACTGCCCCTTCTTGGCCGGGCACAGTGACTAATGTCTGTAATCCCAGCACTTTGGGAGACTGAGGTGAGCAGATCACCCAAGGACAGGAGTTCGAGACCAGCCTGGCCAACATGGTGAAACCCTGTCTCTACTAAAAATACAAAAAATAGCCAGACGTGGTGGCACATGCCTGTAATCTCAGCCACTTGAGGCAGGAGAATAGCTTGAACCGGGAAGGCGGAGGTTGCAGGGAGCCAAGATCGTGCCACTGCACTGTAGCCTGGGAGACAGAGGGAAGCCTGTAATCCCAGCACTTTGGGAGGCCGAGGCGGGTGGATCACGAGGTCAAGAGATCGAGACCATCCTGGTCAACATGGTGAAACCCTGTCTCTACTAAAAATACGAAAAATTAGCTGGGCTTGGTGGTGCACGCCTGTAATCCCAGCTACTCGGGAGGCTGAGGCAGGAGAATTGCCAGAACCCAGGAGGCAGAGGTTGCGATGAGCCGAGATCGCGCCATTGCACTCCAGCCTGGGTAACAAGAGCGAAACTCCGTCTCAAAAAAAAATGCTCTTTCTTAAGTTTGCATTTAGAGCTTTTCTCTTTTGACCACCTTTTAATTTAGTCTTCACTTCTGATATGACTTTTTACTTTTTATTCATTTTCCGCCTCCTTTAATTAAAAAAAAAAAAAAACATTTTGGCCGAGTGTGGCGGCTCACGCCTCTAATCCCAGTACTTTGGGAGACCGAGGCGGGCGGATTATGAGGTCAGCAGAGCGAGACCATCCTGGCTAATACGGTGAAACTTGGTCTCTACAAAAAATACAAAAAATTAGCCGGCCGTGGTGGGCGCGCCTGTTATCCCAGCTCCTTGGAAGGCTGAGACAGGAGAATCGTTTGGACCCAGGAGGCGGAGGTCGCAGTGAGCCGAGGTCACGCCACTGCACTCTGGCCTGGGCGACAGTGTGAGACTCCATGTCAAAAGAAGAAAAAAAAAGTCTGTACTTTTTGGATTTCTGTTTCGAGGTGTTTTTCCTATCTCCAAATACTTATTTGAGGATATTTCATTTCCCCTTGGTTCATTCCCTCGGGGGTGTGTTCGCGCGCCTGTGCAGGTGTGTGCTTCGAGCTGCTTTTCTGCTTTCTTCCTGCGGTGCTTTGTTTACAGATCCACCGGGCTTTTCAGAGGCTGGTGGGTTGAGTCTTCCGCGATTCATAGCTCAAGCGCGCCCTCTGCTGTCTATGCAGTGAAAGGCAGGGTTTTTTTTCTTTCTCTTTTTTTTAATTGCATTTTAGGTTTTGGGGTACATGTGAAGAACCTGCAAGACAGCTGCATAGGTACTCACGTGGCAGTGTGATTTGCTGCCTTCCTCCCCTTCATCTATATCTGGCATTTCTACCCATGCTATCTCTCCCCGACTCCCCACCCCCCCGCTGTCCCTCCCCTCTTCCCCCCAACAGACCCCAGTGTGTAGTGCTCCCCTCCCTGTGTCCATGTGTTCTCATTTTTCAACACCCGCCTATAAGTGAGAACATGCTGTATTTCATTTTCTGTTCTTGTGTCAGTTTGCTGAGAATGATGTTCTCCAGGTTCATCCATGTCCCTACAAAGGACACGAACTCATCGTTTTTGATTGCTGCATAATATTCCATGGTGTATGTGTGCCACATTTTCCCTGTCCAATGCATGGTTTTTTGTTGGCAAGGAGAGATAGGCAGTGGCCAGATTTGTTTCTTTTTTTCTTTTCTTTTCTTTCTTTTTTTTTTTTTTTTGTTGTTGTTGTTCTACTTTGTTTTACAGCATCCTAAGGTGTCCCCTCCTTCTTTTTCTCATCCTCATCCAGGTAGGATTTAGAAAAGCTAACTTAAGGGGCGGGAGAGAATGAAAGAGAGGAAGAGAGAGTGAGAATGAATGACAACACATAAACCCATGGCTCAACCTTTACTTCAAGGCAGCCCAAAAGGACAGCTCTCCCTTCTCTTTCACCCTCTCCTCTAGATGTGATGCTGAGGAGGCACAGGAGAGCCCCAAAATTGAGGCTTAGCCCAGGAGGGTTCTTGGCTTCTCCTAGAAAATAGTTCAAGAGTCCAGTCTCAGTGGCTCACGCCTATAATCCCAGCACTTTGGGAGGCTGAGGCAGATGGATCACTTGAGATCACGAGTTCGAGACCAACCTGGCCAGCATGGTGAAACCCCACCTCTACTAAATATATGAAAATTAGCTGGGTGGGGTGGTGGGTGCCCATAATCCCAGCTACTTGGGAGGCTGAGGCAGGAGAATTGCTTGAATCAGGAAGGCAGAGGTTGCAGTAAGCTGAGATTGCACCACTGCACTCCAAGATAGCATCACACTGTCGCCTGGGCGATAGAGTGAGACTCTGTCTCAAAAAAAAAGAAGAAAAAGAAAGAAAAGAGTCAATGGTGGTGTTCGACAGCAACCTTTTTTTTTTTTTTTTTTTTTTTTTTGGAGTCTCACTCTGTCCCCCAGGCTGGAATGCAGTGACACAATCTCAGCTCCCTGCAACCTCCGCCTCCCGGGTTCAAGCTATTCTCCTGCCCCAGCCTCCCAAGTAGCTGGGACTATAGGCACGCACCACCACACCCAGCTAATTTTTGTATTTTTAGTAGAGATGGGGTTTCACCATGTTGGTCAGGCTGGTCTTGAACTCCTGACCTCATGATCCGCCCACCTTGGCCTCCCAAAGCGCTGGGATTACCTGCACGAGGCGCCGTGCCCTGCCTCCACAGCAACTTTTACTGAAGCCTCACTGCGCAGCCGCAGCAGAGGGATGGCACCTTGCAGAGCAGGGCTGCCCCACTGGCAGTATGCCCAGAGGAGCGGCTCAGCGGCAGCACTGCTGTCATATTTATACCCGCTTTGGAAATTGTATGCAAATTAAGGGGTCGCTTATGCAGAAATTTCTAATGAGGCCGCACATCCAGGTGTTGCCATGGCAATGGTGAACTGACATGGCACACTAGTGGGCGTATCTTATGGGGAGGTGCTTCCATCCTCAATTTGGTGCCCTGTCCAAGCCCTGCTTCTGGAGTCGAGTTCCATGTCCTGCCTCAAAGCATTCCCAGGCACCACCTCAAGTTCAACGCGTCTAAGTTGGCTTTGTGATGTTAGTTCTCTGATTAACCAGGATTGTTTTTTAGCTTTTTCTCACTTAGAGTGTCATTTGTCCTCTGGGGGTGATTATTGCCCGATCTTAGAACTTTTGATCCTCGTTTCTCTCCTTCACGTGGCTTTTCTCCCCTTTGGGAAATCGCTCTGCTGGAAACAGGTATTGACTCTTCCTCTTGAAAGAATGTTCTAATGTGACCGGGCATGATGGCTCACACCCGTAATCCCAACCCTTTGGGAGGCCAAGATGGGAGGATCACTTGAGGCCAGGAGTTTGAGAACAGCCTGAGCAACATAAGGAGACCCCGTCTCTCCCAGAATACATTCATAAATAAAATACATGTTTAAAAGAATTTTCTAAGGTTCTAAGATTCCTTTAGTTATGCTGAAGGTGTGAGGTTTGTGTGGTTTTTGTCTGTCTTGAGGATGTGTTGTCAAGAATGTGAGCAGTTTCTCATTTCAGTGTTTGTTGTGATTTCAGGCTCCACTTTCACCCATTTCTACCTCTATGAGCCCATCATTGAAAAGGGCTGGCTATAAGAACACACAGACATACTAGATCTCTCTTAACTCCCTCTCTTTCTCTTGCCCCCTCTCTCCATGCACACAGAGAAAACGCCTCATGAGAACACAGTGAAAAGGCAGAAGCCAGGAAGAGTCCTCACCCGAAACCGAGTTTTCCAGCACCTTGACCATGGACTTCCAGCCTTCAGAACTATGAGAAAACACCCCGCAGTCTGTGGCATTGTTTGGCCGCCCCTCCAGGTGAATACACGTGTGTCTTCACCACGATTATTCAACTCTTAAAAGCAACTGGCTGGATGTGGTGGCTCACGCCTGTAATCCCAGCACTTTGGGAGGCTGAGGCGGGTGGATCACTGATGTCGAGAGTTCAAGACCTGCCTAACCAACACAGTGAAACCCCATCTCTACTAAAAACACAAAATTAGCTGGACATAGTCAGGAGGCTGAGGCAGGAGAATTGCTTGAACCCTTCGAGGCAGAGGTTGCGGTGAACCGAGATTGCGCCATTCACTCCAACCTGGGCAATAACAGCAAAACTCTGTCTCAAAAAAAAAAAGAAAGCAAGAAATACTCATGAAGGTTGAATGCCTCCCACTGGCGTTGCACCGTGCCTCTATGAAACAGAATATTCAACCAGCCCTGTCGCAGACAGAGGTCAAGTCCTTTAGCTAACGTCCCCAGCTAATAAGGGGAAAATCTGGGATTTGAACATGAGTCTGTCTGACGGGAGCTCTCCTCTATTTTCCACCGGTCCTAAAGCTGGCATTGCAGGTAGATGTTCTGAATCTAAACCCAATGCCATCCCTCTTCACTTTTGCGGAAGGTAACACCTGCGTCCCTGAACAATGTCCTCTCTCTCAGAATCATCGGAAATTTCCACGTGCCTGTGATGAGCGGTAATCCTAACTAGAATCCAAGTACAACCCTAGCACTTCATGACCTCCCAGGTAAGATTTTTCTTTCATCCCCGCCTCTCCCCAGCCAGTACTGTTGGCTAGATACCAACTCTGATTCTGAAAACTATTTGATCACAGTTTACCCAGTGCCTTGAGGTATAGTGAGGATTCCGTCGAGCAGGAAAAGAATAATGAGTTCTCTGTGGTGTTCATGTCAGCCCTTCCAGAGGGCACGGTGTTCTGGCTCCGGCTCAGTGTCCCGAACATGCCTTTCATGTGCAGTGGGGGGTGAATCTCTAGAATGTTCGTCGCCAGCTCTGTATGGGGATTTATCACAGCCTCTATGAGCTCATGAATATTCAGGAATATCACTGCCCATGGTCTTCCAGCAAAGTTACAACTAGAATTAAGAGTGTTAAAAGAGAGAAAGAAAGAAACAAAGAGAAAGAGAGAGAGAGAGAGAGAGAAGGAAAGAAAGAAAGGAGGGAGGAAGGGAGGAAGGAAGGAAGGGAAAGAGAAAGAGAAAAAAAGAAAGAAAAAGAGAAAGAAAGAAAAGGAAAGAAAGAATCAATTAAAGTCAAAGATGCATTATCAGCCAGATGCAGTGCCTCATGCCTGTAATCCCAACATGTTGAGAGGATGAGACACGAGGATTGCTTGAGGGCAGGAGTTCAAGACCAGCCTGGGCAACATAGTGAGATCTCGACTTTACTTAAAAAAAAAAAAAATTAAATCAGCCAGGGGCTGGGCACGGTGGCTCACACCTGTAATCCCAACACTTTGGGAGGCCAAGGTGGGCAGATCACTTGAGGTCAGGAGTTCAAGATCAGCTTGGCCAGCATGGTGAAACCCTGTCTCTACTAAAAATACAAAAATTAGCCGGGTGTGGTGGTGGGTGCCTGTAGTCCCAGCTACTCAGGAGGCTGAGGCAGGAGAATCACTTGAACCCTGGAGACAGAGGCTGCAGTGAGCTGAGATCATGCCACGGCACTCCAGCCTGGGTGACAGAGCGAGACTGTCTCAAAAAAAAGGGGGGGGGGGCACATTCTAAGATGAACACTCCTAATTTTTCTGAGCACCTGGAGATTGAGGGCGGGGAGGAGATGCTGTCAGGTACATCTGTGAGAGCAGCTGGAGTAGGAGGGGCAGAAATAGGAGGGTATAAAGTCAGAGGCGACGCTGGCTAAGGTGCCCAGTGCCTGCAACAGTTAGAGGTGATGCGGAGCCTGGTGGGATGGGTGTCGCTGGCTGGCTGCGTGTGTGGGCTGAACGCAGGTGAGGTGGTGGGGGGTGTCGAGTGATGGCGGGAGGAGGGGACAGAGCAGGGGTTGAGACAGGCAGGAAAGAGATTCTGTTCATCGCCCATGATCTCTTTTGAACACAGCACAGTGTTCGGTGCAGAATACAGGACGTGGGAGTCCCTTGTTCCACCCTTGTTCTTCCTTGTGTCGGTTGAGGGGCGTCTAAGCCTCTGCTGTCTCATCTATGTAACAGTAATCATAATCTTTAAGAAGGAAAGGGCTGGGCCAGGCGCGGAGACTCACACCTGTAATCCCATCACTTTGGGAGGCCAAGGTGGGTTGATCACCCGAGGCCAGGAGTTCGAGAACAGCCTGACCAACATAGTGCAACCCTGTCTCTACTAAAAATACAAAAATTAGCCAGGCATGGTGGTGCACGCCTGTAATATCAGCGACTTAGGAGGCTGAGGCAGGAGAATCGCTTGAACCTGGCAGGCAGAGGTTGCAGTGGGCCCAGATTGCACCATTGCACTCCAGTCTGGGCAACAGAGTGAGAGAGAGAGAGAGAAGGAAAGAAGGAAGGAAGGAAGGAGGGAGGGAAGGAAGGAAGGAGGGAAGGAAGGAAGGAGGGAAGGAAGGAGAGAAAGAAGAGAGAGAGAAAGAGAGGAAAGGAAGGAAGGAAGGAGGGAGGGAAGGAAGGAAGGAGGGAAGGAAGGAAGGAGAGAAGAGAGAGAGGAAAGGAGGGAGGGAGGAAAGGAAGGAAGGAAGGAGAGAAGAGAGAGAGGAAAGGAGAGAGGGAGGGAAGGAAGGAAGGAGGGAGGGAGGGAAGGAAGGAGGGAGGGAAGGAAGGAGAGAAGAGAGAGAAGAAAGGAGGGAGGGAAGGAAGGAGAGGAGAGAGAGAGAGGGAAGGAAGGAGGGAGGGAGGGAAGGAGGGAGGGAAGGAAGGAGAGAAGAGAGAGAGGAAGGGAGGGAGGGAAGGAAGGAAGGAGGGAGGGAGGGAAGGAAGGAAGGAGAGGAGAGAGAGAGGAAAGGAGGGAGGGAGGGAAGGAAGGAGAGAAGAGAGAGAAAGAGAGGACAGGAGGGAGGGAGGGAAGGAAGGAGGGAGGGAGGGAAGGAGGGAGGAAGGAAGGAAGGAGGGAAGGAAGGAAGGGAGGAAGGAAGGAAGGAGGGAAGGAAGGGAAGAAGGAAGGAAGGAGGGAAGGAAGGAGAGAAGAGAGAGAAAGAGAGGAAAGGGAGGGAGGGAAGGAAGGAGGGAGGGATGGAGGGAGGAAGGAAGGAAGGTGGGAGGGAGGGAAGGAAGAAAGAAGGAGGGAAGGAAGGAAGGGAGGAAGGAAGGAGGGAAGGGCTTATGATGTCTTGCTTTGGGAAGTTCTTCAAGGTCTGTTGTTAAGAGAGCAAGTTACAAAATAAAGAGTATATAGACTAAGCTATCTTTTGTGCTTTTTTAAAAAAAGGAGTAAATGCTTGCTTGGATATTCAAAAATTCTGCCTGGATTTCACAAGATTACGTTAGTAACCAGCAGGGAAGATAAGAGTGCGACTGAGGTCAGAAAATGGTTTAAAATGAAGAGAAAGCCTTTGGAATGTGCAGAGTTCCTCGCCTGAAGAAATGGACTTTCAGGCTGGGGGCGGTGGCTCACGCCTGTAATCCCAGCACTTTTGGAGGCTGAGGCAGGAGGATCACTTGAGGTCAGGAGTTTAAGACCAGCCGGGCCAACATGGTGAAACCCCATCTTTACTAAAAATACAAATATTAGCCGCGTGTGGTGGTGGGTACCCATAATCCCAGCTACCGGGGAGGCTGAGGCAGGAGAATCACTGAAACCCAGGAGGCAGAGGTTGCAGCGAGCCGAGATCGTGCCATTGCACTCCATCCTGGACGACAGAGTGAGACTCCATCTCAAAAACAACAGGAATAAATGGGCTTTCCTGGGTAGATGCACAGTCTCCCAGTTGGAAGCGTCCATGGGTATGATATTGGAGGTGTTTTCAAGATACGATGGCGCAGGTGTTTTACAACAGAACGGTTGGCTGTGTGAATGTTGAAATACTTTTCACAGCCCTTACTCTGGGAACAGAGTGACTTAGAAGGTGATCTGAATGTTACCCCTTTTTTTCTCTTTCAGAACTGATTGCACATTTGCACCCTCTGGCACAAAGTAAGGAGACCATTTCTTAATTCGTTAGCATCTCACATGCTAGGCCCCACCCCTTAAGCAACATCATATTCCTCGAGTCCCCTGCACTTTCTGACCATCACTTGCTTCTCCAATTCTTGCGGCGTGAAAGGCTCTTGGTTGCCAGGTATGGGGGCTCACACCTGTAATCCCAGCACTTTGGGATCACGAGGTCAAGAGATCGAGACCATCCTGGCCAACATGGTGAAAACCCATCTCTACTAAAAATATAAAACTTAGCTGGGCATCGTAGCATGCGCCTGTAGTCCCAGCTACTCGGGAGGCTGAGGCAGGAGAATCGCTTGAACCCAGGAGGCGGAGGTTGCAGTGAGCCGAGATTGTGCCACTGCACTCCAGCCTGGCGCCTGGCAAGAGTAAGACTCTGTCTCAAAAAAAAAAAAGAAAGAAAGAAAATTTGCTTTGTAAGCTGGCCCTCCACTCAGTGCGTCTCTTCTTATCCAGTGATCTCCAGTGAACCCTGTGTCTTCCCATTCACCTATCATGGCGTCACCCACTACAGTTGTGTCTCCATCCACAGTGACTTTGACTGGTGTTCCCTTGACAAGGAATTCCAAGGCAGGTGGCGCTACTGTACAAGGCTGGGTGAGTATCCCGGGTTGGGCTGTCCTAGATGCCCCGGACCCAACAGTTAATAACAGCTGGCTACATGGTTTCTGGTGTCAGACAGACCTGAGTTCAAATCCTGACTCTTCTACAAAATTTTAATTCCTTTGAAAACAGCTCAGTGTGGTCAAAAAAGCATGGTTTGGCCAGGTGCAGTGGCTCAGCCCCGTAATTCCCAGCACTTTGGGAAACGGAGGCGGGTGGATCACCTGAGGTCAGGGGTTCGAGACCAGCCTGGCCAACATGGTGAAACCCCATCTCTAACTAAACATACAAAAATTAGCTGGGTGTGGCAGTGAGTGCCTGTAATCCCAGCTACTCGGGAGGCTGAGGTAGGAGACTCTCTTGAACCCAAGAGGTGGAGGTTGCAGTGAGCCAAGATCGTGTCACTGCACTCTAACCTGAGTAACAGAGTGAGACTCGGTCTCAAAAAAAATAAAAAGCAGGGCCGGGCACGGTGGCTCATGCCTGTAATCCCAGCACTTTGGGAGACCGAGGCGGGTGGATCACGAAGTCAAGAGATTGAGACCATCCTGGTCAACATGGTGAAACCCCGTCTCTACTAAAAATACCAAAAATTAGCTGGGCATGGTGGTGCGTGCCTGTAATCCCAGCTACTCAGGAGGTTGAGGCAGGAGAATTGCCTGAACCCTGGAGGCAGAGGTTGTGGCGAGCTGAGATCGCGCCATTGCACTCCAGCCTGGGTAACAAGAGCGAAACTCCATCTCAATTAAAAAAATAATCATAATAAAAAATAAATAAATAAATAAAAGCAACATGGTGTGCCATTAGTTTAGCAATGATTACACTTAAAACTCTCAGACCAGGTGCAGTGGCTCACACCTGTAATCCCAGCAGTTTCGGAGGCTGAGGAGGGCAGATCACAAGGTCAAGAGATCAAGACTATCCTGCTCAACATGGTGAAACCCCATCTTTACTAAAAATACAAAACTTAGCTCCGCACGGTGGTGCATGACTGTAATCCCAGCAGCTACTCAGGAGGCCGAGGCAGGAGAATCACTTGAACCCTGGAGGCAGAGGTTGCAGTGAGCCGAGGTCACACCACTGCATTCCAGCCTGGTGCCTGGCAACAGAGCAAGACTCTGTCTCAAAAAAAAAATTTTTTTTGGCCGGGCGCGGTGGCTCAAGCCTGCAATCCCAGCAGTTTGGGAGGCCGAGGCGGGTGGATCACGAAGTCAAGAGATTGAGACCATCCTGGTCAACATGGTGAAACCCTGTCTCTACTAAAAATACAAAAAATTAGCTGGGCGTGGTGGCTCATGCCTGTAGTCCCAGCTACTCAGGAGGCTGAGGCAGGAGAATTGCCTGAACCCAGGAGGTGGAGGTTGCAGTGAGCTGAGATTGCGCCATTGCACTCCAGACTGGGTAACAACAGTGAAACTCCGTCTCAAAAAAAAAAATTTTTTTTTAGAAACTGTCTATGTTTGTAATTCTCCCTCTGCCCCCATTTTCCCCACAGATCCTCCTCAGTGTGTCTTCCCCTTCCTCTTCAGAAAAAAAGTCACTTACAATTGCACCAAGGAAGGCTATATTTTGAATCGGAGTTGGTGTTCATTGACAAAGAATTATGACGAAGATGGGAAATGGAAGCAATGTTCTCCAGAGAAGTAAGCTGGTTGGGGAACAGTGGAATGAGGGATCGAAAAGATCTCTTAAAGTGAGAATCCTCTGGATTAAGGGAGTGGGGAGCTTGCAGCCTACACTTACACTGTAATGGCTTAGACCAGGGGTTGGCAAACATTTCCTGTGAAGGGCCGAGCAGGTCATGTGGTCTCTGTCACAGATACCGAACTCTGCCAATGTGGTACAAAAGCGGCCACAAGAAATACAAAAACAAATGAACAGGCCGGGCAGGGTGGCTCATGCCTGTCATCCCAGCACTCTGGGAGGCTGGGGCAGTAGGATTGCCTGAGATCAGGAGTTCCACAACAACCTGGCCAACATGGTGAGACCCCATCTCTAAATTTTGTACAAATACAAAAATTAGCCAGGCAAGGTGGCGGGTGCCTGTAGTCCCAGCTACTCAGGAGGCTGAGATGGGAGGGAGATTGCTTGAACCCAGGAGGCGGAGGTTGCAGTGAGCCAAGATCATGCCACTGCACTCCAGCATGGGCAACGGAGCGAGACTGTCTCCAACATAAAAAAAAATTTTAAAAAAATGAATGTGGCTGTGTTCCAATTTTTTTTTTTTTTTAAACAGGGACTCACTCGGTCACCCAGGCTGGAGTCCAGTGGTGCAACATAGCTCACTCGACCTCCCAGGCTCAAGCTGTCCTCCCACCTCAGCCTCCCAAGTGGCTGGGACCACAGGCACATGCCACATACAGTGTTCACTGACAAAAATTTACAACAAAAATGGAAACATATTTGGCTAAGTTTTTATTTTTAGAGTCGGGGGTCTCATGTGTTGCCCTGGCTGGTCTTGAATTTCTGGGCTCAAGTGGTCCTCCCGCCTCAACCTCCCAAATAGCTGAGATTACAGGCATGCGCCACCGTACCTAGCCTGATAAAACTTGATTTATGTATCCTGAGCTTTGGATCTCATATTATTTTTAGGTGTGGAAATGTATTCTTTTTTTTTTTTTTGGTCAACCATTTAAAAATGAGAAACTCATTAGTTCATGGCTGTGCCAACATTCACAGTGGGTCAATGGCCCTACTAAAAAGACCTCTGGCTTGATCTGTCCTTGATCCCAGGCTGGTGGGGAAATAAGGTTAGTTTCCATAGAACAGAGGCCAGGCACAGTGGTTCACACCTGAAATCTCAGCACTTCGGGAGGCCAGTGTCAGAGGATCGCTGTAGGCCAGAAGTTGGAGACCAGCCCGGGCAACATAGCGGGACTCTCAAGTCTACAAAAAATGTTTAAAAAAATAGGCCGGGTGCAGTGGCTCATGCCTGTAATCCCAGCACTTTGGGAGGCCAAGGCAGGTAGATCGCTGGAGGTCAGGAGTTCAAGACCGGCCTGGCCAACACGGCGAAACCCCATCTCTACCAAAAATACAAAAATTAGCTGGGTGTGGGAGCAGGTACCTGTAATCCCAGCTACTCAGGAGGCTGAGACAGGAGAATTGTTTGAACCCCGGAGGTAGAGGTTGCAGAGAGCTGAGATCACGCCACTGCACTCCAGCCTGGGCGACAGAGCGAGGCTCCGACCCTAAATAAATAAATAAATAAAAATTAGCTGAGTGGGCAAGATGGTGTACAATCTGTGTTCTCAGTTACTCAGGAGGCTGAGGTGAGAGGATCACGCAAGCCTGGGAGGTGGAGGCTGCAGTCAGTTATGATCACGCCACTGCACTCCATCCTGGGTGACAGAGTGAGACCCTGCCTCAAAAAAAAAAAAAAAGAAAAGAAAAGAAAAACACAAGAGGAAGAGAAAAGCACAGTCAGGAGACAGGGGCGAGCCCACACATCCCCCCACTCCTGTGTTATGAGTGAGGGTTTGATTGCTCACAAGCCGCTCTGGCCACCATGCTGAGTAATTCCTGCACAGCGTCTCATTTAACCTTCAATACGACCTCAGGAAGGGACTGTAGGAATCACGACACCAGGCGCGGTGGTTCACACCTGTAACCCTAGCACTTTGGGAGGCCAAGGTGGGTGGATCACCTGAGGTCGGGAGTTCAAGACCAGCCTGGCCATCATGGTGAAAGCTCATCTTTGTTAAAATAAAATTAAATTAAATTAAAATTTAAAAAAGGAATCGAACCTTATTTCTATGGAAACTAACCTTATTTCCCCACCAGCCTGGGATCAAAGACAGATCATGCCCATATGGCAATGAAACAGGCTTGGGAGTCTTGGGCTAGGCCCAAGCCCAGGTGTCAAATCCCATTCCCTTAATAAGACCTTATCGGGAGACCACTCACTAATAAGCACCATTAAATGAGCCCCTACCAGAAGCTCTGTTATAAGCATTGCACTCATTACCTCTCTCCCCATCACACTGCCATTGTATGGATATGGAAACGGGCGTGGCGAACCTGTTG